>CM057450.1:1700808466-1703208466 GCA_016271365.2 Neoceratodus forsteri
TATACATATATATATATATACACACACACACACATACATATACGTATACACACATATACACAGATATACCAATCCTGAAGCGACTGTTAAAGTCAATGGATCTCATTCACCCCGTTTTCCCCTCTCAAGGGGCACCAGACAGGGTTGGCCCTTCCCCCATATTTGTTCACACTTTATACAGAACCTATAGCTCAATTCCTGTACCAACCACAGCAAGTGCAGGGCTATGCGGTGGGGGATCATCTGCACAAGTTGTCATACTACGCAGATGATCTACTGCTTTATATAACCAACCCAGAATCTTCATTAGTGGTTTTAGAGTCTAATTTACAAATTATAAAACAGGTTTCTGGATATAAAATAAACTCCCATAAGACAGAGATCTTAATAATACTGAGTACCCCATACCCCTTCTTCAACAGTGTTACCCTTACAAGTGGAATCAACCTGATATCAGGTACTTGGGAATTTATTTAACACTAGAGCCCATGACAGTACTGGCTCAAAATTATAACTCTGTTTGTCAAAATAAAAACAGATCTTAAGGTTTGGACTCATCTTCTGATATCATTAATATGTAGGGTGCAAACTATTCAGATAAATATTTTGCCACGGATACTATATTTGATTAAAAAAATCCCATATATGCCCTCTAAAAAAAGAGTTTAACAGATGGGAGAGAATCATTTCTTCCTTTCTTTGGCAAGAAACATGACCATTGTGTGGCACTAAGGAAGCTGCACCTGCCTAAAGCTAGAGGGGGCTTAGCTCTTCCTAATTTTCACAGTTATGCTATGGCTGCTCTACTTAATTATATGACTTCTTGGTTCAGTTCTTCTACCCAGGCCCCACTTTGGGTAAGGGTGGAGAGAGATATGTCCCCTATCTCGGTGAGGAAATGGACAATTAAATGATAGAAGGCATCCTCAGAATGGCAGAAAAAGGGGAGATATTGTTGATGGGGGACCTGAATATGTCAGATGTTAAATGGAATACATTTACTGCAGCCACATCCAAGAGTAAGGTCATTCTCAATGCCCTACAAGGGGCATGCCTCAGACAGCTAGTGTCTGAACCCACTTGGGAGGGAGCAATTTTAGACCTGGTACTCTCAAATGGGGACCAAGAGAGGATCACAGATTTAGAAGTGGGTAGCCATCTGGGAACAAGTGACCACCACATAGTGTGATTCACAGTAAACACAGCCGTGGAGTCAAGCCATACAAAAGCGAGGGTACTGGACTTTAGAAGGGCTGACTTTGGCAAAATGGGGGAGTGCCCAAGAATGCACTTGCAAATGCACAGGAAGGAAGGGTGGAAGAACAATGAGGAAAAATCAAAACAGCCATCATAAAGGCAACAAGCCTTTGTGCGAAGCGAATAAAGAAAACAAAATGAAGTAAAAAAAACACTATGGTTCTCAAAAGAGGTGTCGAGGAAAGTTAGGGAGAAAAACAGCATTCAGGAAGTATAAAGAATCACAGAAGAAGCAGGACAGAGAACTGTATCAGTTAAAGCAAAGGGAAGCAGGGAAGGCAATCAGGATGGCAAAGGCCCAAACCAAGGAAAAGACAGCCAGCTCAGTTAAGAAAGGGAAAAACCTTTTATAGATACATTAGGGAGTGAAGAAAGACCAAGGGAGGGATAGTGAGGCTTAATATAGGGAAGGGGAGGTGGGCAGAGAGTGACAGTGAAAAGGCAGAGATACTGAACAAATACTTTTGCTCAGTATTCACAAAAGAAGAAGAGGGGGAGGTACCTAAACCAACCAATAGAAGCACTCTGGGCAGGGGGGTCGATACCAGTCCATTCACAGAAGAAAGGGTCCTGAAAGAACTACTAAAACTCAGGGTGGATAAAGCAATGGGACCTGACTAGATTCACCCCAGAATTCTAAAAGAACTAAGGGGAGACCTAGTGACACCACTGACTACCCTTTTTAAGAAATCATGGGAGGATGGTGTGGTACCGGAGGACTAGAGGAAGGCAGATGCGATCCCCCTTCACAAGAGTGGGAGCAAGGCAGAAGCAGGAAACTACAGACCTGTTAATTTGACCTCAGCAGTAGGGAAAATGATGGTATCACTTCTGAAAGAAAGAACTGTCGAGTACCTAGAGGCCAGCGGGGCACAGGACCAAAGGCAGCATGGAGTCACAGCAGGAAGGTCACGTCAGATGAATCTAATAGATTTCTTTGACTGGGTGACCAAAGCAGTAGACCAGGGAGAGGCTGTAGATATGGCCTACTTTGGCTTTAGCAAGACATTGGACACAGTACCATACAAAAGATTAATAAACAAGTTAGCCAGCCTGGGAGTGGGTCTGAGGGTGGTAGTCTGGGTGATAAATTGGCTGGACAACAGAATGCAGAGGGTAATAGTAAACGGAGCACACTCTGGAGAAAGGGGAGTTACTAGTGGGGTACCACAGGGTTCAGTACCGGGACTGGTACTCTTTAATGTCTTTATAGGTGACATTGAGGAGGGGCTGGAAGGAAAAGTATGCCTCTTTGCAGACAACACAAAGATCTGCAACAGGGTTGATACACACGGGGAGGGTGCAAAGGATGAGAAGAGACTGGCAAGGTTGGAGGAATGGTCAAAAGTATGGCAGCTTAGATTCAATACAAAGAAGTGCAAGTAATGCACCTGGGACACAAAACCCAGGGAAAGCCGCACAATGGGGGTACTAACAAAAACAAAATGGAAAGGGACCTGGGGTACTCATATCAGATGACCTTAAGGTAGGCAAGCAATGTGAGAAGGCAGTAAGAAGGGCTGGAAGGGGGGATTCTGGGATGCATAGTGAGAGGCATCACCAGTAGAAAGCAGGAAGTTGTTATCCCTCATACAAACAGTTGGTGAGACCCCATCTGGAGTACTGCATGCAGTTCTGGAGACCCCATCTCTGCAAGAACATAGACAGGATGGAGTCAGTCCAGAGGAGGGCAACCAAAATGATGCAGAGCCATACGAAGCAAGACTAAAAGAGCTTAATATGTATACCCTTGATGGAAAGAGGAAGATTGGGGACATGATAGAAGCTTTCAAGTACCTCAAGGGAATCAACAGAGTCCAGGAGTGAAGCGTATTTCAGAAAAAGAGATGCACAAGAACAAGGGGGCACAATCTGAGGATAGAGGATGGATGGCTCAGGGGTAACATGAGGAAGTATTTTTTTTATGGAGAGGGTGGTGGATGCATGGAACAACCTTCCTGAAGAGGTCGTGAGGTCAAAAACAGTGGAGAAATTCAAGAATGCATGGGACCGACATAAGGCAATTATAGTGGGGGTAGGAGGAAGTAGGCTGCTGGTTAACTAGGATCTGCAGCTTATCCAATACGTAGGGAAATGGGTAGACTTGGTGGGCCAAGCGGTCCTTATCTGCCATCAAAGTCTACAGTATGTTTCTATGTCCCCATTTTCCCTGGATTACACCACTATCTTTCAAATGAATAGCTCAGACACCACAAGAGAACTGTCCTTCTACATAGCAGACATGCTGCACTGCTGGACAGCCTTTCTGAAAGAAAAATAAAACAGAAAATCTTGCGGGAGCCAGATGGATGGGGATCCCAGCTTTAAATAGCATTTTTCTCCAGGCAAGACGGGACCATGAGTTTAGGAGGTGGTTCAGAGGGGGTCTCATACATACAGTATCAACCACTTTTACCAGAATGGGATCCTTAAGTCCTTTTCACAACTGCAAATGGAATATTCTCCTCACCAAATCTGATTTTTACAGATGTTTGTAGATTTGCCACTTTCTAGGACATACGTTAGGCCTCAGGCCTTTCCCCCAGTCTTTGTATTATTACAACACGTCCAAATGGACGTTTCCCTGACCCATTTTATCTCCCAATATAACCGGGCCCTCACTGACATTCCGTCTACTTTGATGGATGTGGTTCAGACAAACTGGGAGGCAGAACGTTTGGCAGAATTGACCCCAGATGCTTGCCATCAGATTTGGAGTAGGCAACACCGGACAACAGGTTCTTACAGCAGGAGAGAATATGGCTGGAAGGTGGTTTCTTGATACTTTCGCGCTCCACAAATCACAGCCAAATTTCTGTCTACATGAGACTTTTCATGTTGGAGCCAGTGTGGATGCGAGGTATCAACACATATCTATGTCTTCTGGTTCTGCCCTATAATATCCCAGTATTGGCAGGCAGTAGCACGAGTTTTGGGGGAGTTGTTTCATGATTTGGGACCCTTAATGCCAGAGGTGCCAATTCTCATATACATTTCTTACCATTTTAAACAACGGAACTGAATTTATTTTCTAAGTATCCTTTTAATTGCAGCTAAAAAAGTACTGACCAGATTGTGGTTACAACCTACCCCTTCGACACTTCAACAATGAGAAGATACCATATACGATATCTATCATATGGAAAGCATGACAGCCAAACTACAGGATAGACAACCTGGTTTATATATATTGCCAGCCATAGGTCAGATATAGTACCGTAATATAAATGGCAATACAGGATGATTGAGCAGCTCCAGTCTGCCCACATTAGAGTGACTATGTATATAAGTTTATAAACACAGAGTGACTCTTTCCCTCTACGCATACCTACTACCAGAAGTTGGCCCCCTCTGACCCTTTCTCCCACACGGACATGTGGGATAATTGATACGTATATTTTAGGTATGTGCCGATGATATTCATCTACACATTTTGATGTCATGTCTACTGCAATTTAACTAATTTCTGTATGTACCACTTAAAACTTAATAAAAATTATAGTTTTAACAAAACAATTGGCATACAAAAACTAAAGAACAAAGAACTAAGCATCACAAATGAGCTACAACAGATAGGCTATTTAAGCAAATATGTACAATGGCAAGGGATATAGCAGAAAATGCAACCAGGAGGGTAGCGAGAGGAGGGTAAAGTGCAAAAGTGCAATAAATGCAGACAAGAGGTAGCGAAGCTATCAGCAGGTAATCATGGAAGAGTGCAATGGAAGAGGGGGAAATGGGGGTTTTGCAGCAGGGGTTAGGGCATGAAGTTGAAGCAGAGACAAGGAAGGGGAGGATGGGAAGAGTGATACTGGGGGGGATTAGGTGCAGTTGCAGGAGTGAGAAATGAATTTAAGGAGAAGTGAGGAGACAGCATAGGGAAGAGGTGTATTGGATAGAAAGGGAAAGAGAATTCCAAAGTTTGGGGAAGTGGTAGGAGAAGGCAGCCTGGCCAGCTGAGGATGTCCTGGAAGGGAGTGCCAGCAAACGAAAGCCACAGTTGCAATGGGTGTAATGAGAAGGGGGGGGGTAGGATAGAGGTGGGATAGAAGGGGAGAGAGGTGAGATAGAAGGGGAGAACGCCTAGCCAGTATTTAGCTACAAAGAGGTACAATGAGTGAGGTGCCTGACTTCAAGGGAGGGAAGGAAGAGGGAGGTATAAAGAGAGCAATGGTGGGTGCAGGGTGGGCAGGGGCAGCAATGTAGACAAATGTCTCCACAGTCAAAAATAGGGAGAATCATTTTTTGGATAATGGCTCTGCGAACCGGCAGGGAGATGCAAAAACAGTCCCTGTATAGGGCCCCTAGTTTAGGGTGTAATTCTGTATGGATGGCATCCACGTGATCAGAAAAGTCGAGGTGTCGGTCAAGCCAGACCCCACGGTACTTAAAGGAGGGAACATCGTCATTCGTGTTCCCATCAAGGGTGTGGAGGAATGGGAGGGCAGCAAGCCTGGAGAGCTTCTGCCTCAAGCCTAAGGTCAAGGAGACCATTTTTTAAGGGTGTTGAGGGACAATTGATTTGACTGGAACTAGTGTTGGATGTTTCTGACGTCCGGCTGTAGCTTGGCCATCAAATCAGAAAGGGAGGAACATGAAGCACCCCCCCCAAAAAAAAACAAACAAAAAAAACACCCCTGTATCATCTGCATACATACTGATGGATGCAGAGGTACAGGCAGCGGGGAGGTCATTCAGGAAAGGAGAAAAGAGGGCAGTAATGTAGATTATCAGGTGTGCATAGGAACTATGCTATTAGTGTAGAGCTCAAGTTACGCTATTTGGTCCAATCGCCTATTCCTTTACTTGTTATTAGTTTATTTGAGTTGTGGGCTTTACCTCCACAGTCCCCTTTGAAAAAACACAGCAAAAGGGTGCCCCACAAAAATTAAAGGCAGGCACAAGCTCTGGCCAAATCACCCATTCCGCTTTTATTAGTTTGAGTTGGGGATTTTGCACCCCCTAAAAAGAAGAGTGTGGGGAAAGCCCCAACTCAAATAAACTGACAACCACAAGCATGAAAATAAGATGTGACCAAACAATGTTGTATGCAGGAAGCTTTTACGGCAAGCTTCCTACACATACCTAATAATCTACACTATTTATTTATTTATTGCAATTGTTTCACCAGGAAAGGCACACTGAGCAACAAGATGTCTCGCCTCCGTGCAACCTTGGGGAGTATATATAGATATGACAACACACAGGTTATCAAGGAACAGTTAACAGAAGCAAATAAAAAGCAGCATAAGGATACACGATTGCATGAATATACAAGCAACGCACATTGAATGCTTAGGATATTATAGTATCAAATAATTTTTGTGACAAGAAGCAGCAGACAAGGTAAATTAGCACAGTAGTAACAGCTGTAAACAACAGAGGACGTATATCACAGTTATACAGTTATACACAGTACATAGGGCAAAATAGGCCCAGGACATAAGTGCAAGGTTGGGGTTATATGCCAGCTTCTGTAGCAAGGCTAAGGCCGCTGGTCAGGCATTGGGGAGGGGACAGTGGGGCATGGCAGGCTCAGGGACTAGTGACAAGAAAGACACACAGCTGGGACAGGTATGAACTATACAACACACATGAGGTGCAAAGAGTATATTATCTGTCACACTCAAACCTAGCCAGGTATCATACCTCTCAACCTTTTGTCACTGAAATGAGGGACATGGACATTTTTGGACACTCGAAATGAGGGGCAATGAGGGTCACATCCTCAAACATGGAGATACAAGCTCAGAACACTGTGAAAACCATAGTGTTTACTTGTACACAGTTTATTTTGGATTTAGTATTTTAGAATATTAAGTGTTTCTGCCTTAAAGACTGAATTTACAGCACATTCGCTGTGTGGACAGCACATTTTCCATGAGGAACAGAGCAATTTTAAGGGCAAAATGAGGGATGTCCTTCGTAATGAGGGACACTTGAGAGCATACCTACCAAGTGTCCCTCATTATGAGGGATATCCCTCATTTTGCCCCTTAAAATTGCTCTGTCCCTCATCTGTCCCTCATGGAAAAGGTGCTGCCCACACAGAGAATGTGCTGTAAATTCAGACTTAAAGCAGAAACTCTTAATATTCTAAAATACTAAATCTAAAATAAACTTTTTACAAGTAAACACTGGGGTTTTCACAGTGTTCTGAGCCATACCTCTCAACTGTCCCTGATTTTCAGGGATGTCCCTGATTTTGTCTCAGAAATTTATTTTGTCCCTCCTAAATTTAGCATTTTTGTCACTGAAGAGTAGGGATTTGGATCACAAAATAATGCCAGCCATTGGTGTTACAGCCTAGTTCTCATTAAGAAAATGCTATTCACACTAAGAAGCATGTTGCACACAGCTTTTGGAACCAGTATTACTATTTTTTTAGATGCATCCCTAATTTTGGTTATTTGTCCCTAATCATTTTAAGCCTTGTCCCTGATTTGTGATGGGGGAGATTCAGAGGTATGTTCTGAGCTTGTATCTCCATGTCTGTGGATGTGTCCCTCATTCTGAGGGTCTGTGTCCCTCATCGTCCTTCATTTTGAGTGTACAAAAATGTCCATGTCCCTCATTTCAGATACAAAAGGTTGAGAGGTATGCCAGGTATTCAAGCCTGCCTGCGTGCTAATACTATCAAGAATAAAAGGTAGCAGTCAGCCCGGCAAAAAAGTGCAGGTACAGTGAAGTCAGTATACCCTCTAGTAGAACTGTTGCTGTACATGGTGGTAACATTCCAACTTCGGATTCCAACATTACTACAGCATATAATGCTTAGCTAGGACAGTTCATATCACACTCAAGTAACATGCTAACAGTTGCTGACGTGTAAATAAAAATGTAACGCATATTACCTCTTTGACACTTGATAACTTCTTAACGAAAGAACAGTTTTAGGGCATAGAAACATCCACACTATACCACCAGTACGTCGTTAGAGACGCTGTGCGTCGTTGTCATGGTAACGACCCTTCGTCATGGGTGGGAGGTCAGAGGTTACTACGCATTGGTTGACTTGCATGGCCGACTGAGGCTTGGGTGTCTGTTTTAAGACAAGAGTGTTTCCTTTTTGTTACGTTACATCCCGGAGGCACCGGTAAAAATGGCGTCGACAGCGGCCGGAAAACAGAGGATTCCCAAAGTAGCCAAGGTATGGAAAGTTTGATGTAGGTAGAAGCACTGTTTACCGGTGAAGGAGAGAGAGAGAGAGCTTGCTAACTGGCTAACACAAACAGCTTAGGCGAGTCGGTGAGACGTCAAAGTGAGCAAAATAAACATCTAACTGTCATACAAACGTTAACGCGTTACCTTCTGTACACATTTTTGTTATTTACTGTCACTCTGTTCTGTAACCCTCCCGGGTCGTGCCTGAAAATGGGCAGCATGCTGTTGTCTAGTGCACTTACCCGATAAACAAAATAGAGTGTTAGGGCGGTCTGTGCTTTTGTAACCCTCTCATCCGACCCCCCTCCCCTCTGTCAAGTATACAAACATACGAAGAAGCCAGCAGAAGAAGGTAATTTGGTTTGTGTAGTCTGCTCGTGTTGCAGGGTACGCAGCTTGAGCTACTATCCCTAACCCCCACACCTCCCATCCTCTCTACCCATGATCCTTACCTTCCTCCTATGCCTATCCCAGCCTCTCTTAAAGCTGCCCACTGTTTTCAACAAGACCGCCTCTTCTGGCAGCGAATTCCAAGTGGCCACCACCCTCTCTGTGAAGAAGTGCTTCCTGACCTCCCTCCTAAACCTCCCACCCTCCAGCTTAAGATTGTGTCCCCTCATGTTATGGTTGCCATTCCGCTTAAAGAGAGTCTCCTTATCCACGTTATTTATCCCTTTCAAGTCCTTGAAAGTCCCAGTCATGTCCCCTCTCTCTCTTTTATGTCTTCCAAGGAGTAGATGTTCAGTGCCCTCAACCTCTCCTCATATGCCTTATCCTACTGACCTGCTATCATCTTTGTAGCCCTCCTCTGTTCTTTCTCTAGCAGATTAATGTCCTTTTTGAGGTGTGGGCACCAGTACTGAACCCCATAGTGTAGATTAGGCCGTACCAGGAATCTGTACAAGAGCAGTATAACCTCCTCTCTCCTACTGCTGATTCTCTCTCCCCCCCCCCCCAGATATGCATCCCAGCATCTTGTTTGCCTTTGCTGCTGCTGTCTTGCACTGCATAGAGCGCATGCTTCAGGTCACTAGTGATCATCACTCCCAGGTCCTTCTCTTCCTGATGCAGATATTCTGACTCTACACAGGTAGTACTCTGTCCTGGGATTCTTGGCTCCGATATGCATAACTTTGCATTTCTTGGCATTAAAGCCAAGCTGCCAGATCCTGGACCACCTCCTCAGCTTTTCCAGATCATCCTGTAGGTCCTGTTTCTCTTCTGGTGTGTCCACTGTCCCGCAGAGCTTGGTGTCATCTGCGAATAGGCATATTTTGCCTGTAATACCATCCCCAGTGTCATTGATGAAGACACAACACAGCACAACTGAGCCCTGCGGGACCCCACTGGTTACCTCTCTGGTGCCAGATAACTCTCCCCCCACAACCACTCTCTGAGTTCTGGCCCTGAGCCAGTCTTCCACCCATCTGGCCATCTTTTTCCCAACCCAGAGATCCACCAACTTCCTGATCAACCTTTTATGGGGCACAGAGTCAAAAGCCTTGCTGAACTCCAGATCGAGGACGTCTACCGCTTGGCCCCTGTCTACTGTCTTAGTGACAGAGTCAAAGAAGTCAATCAGATTCATTTGACCCAGTCTCCCTCCCATGAACCCATGCTGCCTCTCATCCTGGAGACCATGCTCCTCTAGATATTCCACCAACCTTTCCTTTAGTATGGTCTCCATGAGCTTGCCTACAATGGAGGTCAGACTGAATGGACTGTAATTCCCTGGGTCATCCTTAGGACCGTTTTTGTGAAGGGGCACTACATGTGCTGTTCTCCAGTCCTGCGGTACCATGCCTGACTCTAGTGAACTATTAAATAGGTCTGCCAGTGGCCCTGCTAGCTCCTTTAGTACCCTTGGATGTACTCTGTCCGGGCTTGGTGATTTGTCCACCTTCAGTGCCTCAGCCCCTCCCTCACTCTATCCTCCTCTATTACTATATCTGTGTTCATCTGTGTATAGCCCTGGTAATGGCAGTATTCTGTACATTGTTTAAGCTAGAGCCTCCAGTATATATATTGTAGGACCACAGAGGGTTGAAGAAGAAAATGAGACCTGGAGGGAAAATAAAAAGTGCAACAAGAGAATGAAAAGTATAGGACTCTGAGAAAGAAAGATGGGACGGAGAGGAGACAAGGGGAATCAGAATGAAGAAGATTGAAGCTGGGGGGTTAGATTCAGGAGAAGTGTGAGGAAATACTTCTTAATAGAAAGAGTGGTGGATCCTGGAACCACCTTGAAGTGGAAGTGATGGGGACGAAAACTGGTGGTGGGGTTCAAGAATGCATAGGATAAGCACAAGGGAATCGTAGTGGAAAGGAAGGAAGGGAAGGGGAAATTGTTTAACCAGGAAAGGCACTCTAAGCCCAAAGCTTGTTTCCAGGTGCAACCTGGGAGCACAAAGAAGTTAAGAGACTTTCTCAGGGTCACACAGTATGCAAGTGGAGCTGCGGAATACAAACCCAGGTCTCCATGTTTACAGCTCAGAACCCTAAATCACTGCGCTGTACCGCTTCAGAAGAGGGGGGGATGGTGAAAGAGTTGTAGATTGGGCACGGTCTGCAATAATGGTGTAGGTAGGGTGAAATGGGCAGACTGGATGGGTCAAATGGCCTTTATCTGCCATCAAATTCTATGTTTCTGAGGGATTAGCTGTATATCATGCTTGTATTACTGGACAAATGCCCCACCCTTTTGGTTATTTCTGGAGGAAATGCTGCAGGCCTTATGTTACCACTGGCGAAGGGGTTAGTTATGCAAAATACAGGAGTATAAAAACTGGTGAATGTTATTGATAATGTAAAAACTGAAGATAACACTGCCAGTTACAGATATGTACAGGAAGTCCATTTTGTGTTTTGGCATCCTGCCAAGGCTCAGAATACAAGTGCAACTGTAGTGGCACGTGTAATGCAGCCCTTCCCGATCTACCTTGGTTGCAGTATTGGGGGTCACTGCTGCTGTCCTTAAAGCTGCCCAGGGCCCTTGGGGGTCCACATCTCCTGCCTTTGAGTTTGAGGGTACCAGCCTGGGTTCTAAACAGGATGTTTCAGTAGTGGTTTAGTGCCTCCACTTGGGGACACGTTGAAAAATAACCCTCAGGAGCTGTCAGATACCCCTCCTGCACACAGCTAAATAACCTACAAACAATGACACAATACCATATAGCAAAACGGAACACAGAAGGATTAAAATGCATAAACAAACTACTTACTAAAAGTGCAGGCTAAGAGATGGACAAAGGGACATGAGGGGAAAAGTATTTATTTATTTTTATTTTAAATTTGTACACACTGGCACACTGAGCTGAGGCTGGTTTCTAGGTGCGACCTGGGGACGTGAGCAGACATGTTGCAATACAAGAGAAAGAAAACAATACAAATTTACAATATCAGGATAGCAGGGATAATGCATCAGTTATATACATAGAATGAATTTCCTATGGCTTCCCATCATCATTTTACATATGTTGATACTTACATATTATGCACATTTTACACATGGAAAAAGAGAGGAATTATAAGGAGAGTGTAATAGGAAGGAGGCGGGGGTGGGAGCAGAGTGAGGTGTGGCGGAGGAGGGAAGTGGGTGGGGGACAGGTGCAAGGAGTGGGGCGATAGATTTGAGTTGTCATTTGAAAACTGTCGTTTGTTCATAGATACAAAGTAAGTAATGGTGAAAGAATCCCACAATCCCCTGGCAGTCCTGGTCCTGTACTGCGGGTGCACCCATCTTGTTCTCCCCCAAATGCCTCTGATAGAGCTCTGGGTTGCCATGGGTACCTCAACAGCTTGCTTGCTGGTAGCCAACCAGGGTGATGATTAATTGGCACACTTGCAGGAATTTAACTCTTTTTGTGGATTGGCAGAAGTGGAACACAAAGGGCCCCTTATTGGTAGTCCAGCAACAGGGCTGAAGGCCTTCCAGGCCTCCTGTCTGGGCTTCTCTAGTAGATGGCAAAGTCCTGCCTAGGGCTTCAACCCCTCTCCCTTCTTAGCTATCTTACCACCCCAAGAAAACTCCCCAGAGTCACGGCTCTGAGGTACTCACAGTTCTATCGTGTGACAGGTAGTTTAGTGTCAGTGCTGCACTTTGGTGCTGGACAGGAACTTAGTGATAAATCAGCTTTGGCTAGCACAGCTAGGATGTGGAGCTTCATCCTCTCAAGGGCCTTTGACTGGAAGTGCTGTGGTCACCTTCACGGCTGAGGCCTTTTGATGGCTTCACCTCTCAGGTCTTTTGTCATCTTCCCCTCTAAAGTCTTTAGATGTTTTTGCCTCTAAGGTTTTTCATTGCACCCTGAGTGGGGGGTGGCTGCTGCAGCAACACAGCAGTCTCCTTTCGAAGAAATCAGATACCCCAGCCAGATGCTGAATGAGGGATAACAACTGCTGCTGCAGTCCTCCCCTCTGTAGGGGTTCACCCCCGGTTGTAATTCCCCCTCTGCTTCTCCTCTTCTCTCAGTGTTGCTCCAGAACAGTTTGTGGCATGAATCCTGCTGGGAGGGACCAGTGCCTCATTGCTGGGTCTGATCCCTGCTGGGATCGCTAAGATGGCGTGTTGCCCTCTTCCAACAGATATTGGTTTTCTCCAGTTGTGTTTCACTGAAACACATGCCTCCTTTTAAGATTCTGTGGCTGTCATATACTTATTCCATCACTGGACTCCTGAGAGCCTGGTTGTGGCAGTCCTTAAAGGAAAACTACATGCAAAAAGTGCATTGAATTTTTGTTTTTCTGATGATCCTTATCATTCTCTTACATGTGTATTTAGCAAGAGTTTTATTTATTTATTTTACTTTTCTGTGCAAGTTTTATGGCCCCTGGGCATAGCCATTCATGCCTCCTTTAATTTCTTTTGATCACTTGGCATTTTCCCAGAATGCATCTGGGAATGATGTGAACTAGAAAGTGCAGTGTGCATATTTATGGAACACATACAAACAGAGGAGAGAAAGAAATAAGTGCTTCAGCTGGGACTTGATCAGTCGGACTACCTGGAATATCATTCCAGTCGTGCTGCCAGCTGTACCACGAAGGCAACTGGAAACTGGGCAGTCCCAGAGCACATGGCATCAAACAGCCACCTTGCTTCAAATCCAGCTGTGCTTAATACTGTATGCCATGTTTTGCAAGAAAAGCAGTCTTTATGGCAAAGCCCTCCCAAACAGCACAAGAGGACCACTGTGAAAAAGTATGATGAATGGTGTGAGAATGCCGTAAGCTGAGAATGACGCAGGTTGGGTCAAAAGTACAATGCATGGAGTGAGATAGAGCAAAAACGACATAAGCTGAGTCAAAAATATGATGTGTAGAGCGAAAAATTACACAAGCGGCGTCAAACATTATGGAAGATGAAATGGCTTCCGGAAGCACTCGTTTACATGCTGCAAACAGCATTACAATGTCTGTAATACAGGACTCTTGAAGCAGAATGCTTATACATAGTACCATAGCCAGGTCTGCCCACCTGCTGTGGGCCTCTGTATATGCTCTAGTGTCAGAGCAGCTCTGGGTGGTCGAACAGTGGCATGCATCTTTGATGCTGTGTCTACAGCTTCCTCCTTAGAAAATCCAAACATAAGGGGGGTGGTGAGTCATTGTTTGCTGCAAGCCCTGTTGCAACATGGTGCACCTATTTTTTTGATGCCTGACGCAAGCCACTTTGGTGCAGGCAGTTCTGCTTTTGATGCAAGCAGCATTAGAAAATCAGAATTGACGCAAGTTTTGATGCAGCTTGCTCCTTGCATCATTCTTTTCTGGTGCAAGCACCGTACATCATTCTCTGCCCTTTGAAAATCAAGCCCGTTATCTTTTCCCAGGGTGCATGTGCCCTGTAGTTCACTGGGGGAAACCACGTTTGTTTACATTGCATAATGTCTTTTTATTTAATTTCTGCAGCCTTCTGCTGCTGGTTCAGTAGCCCCACTGGGTAGATCATGGGTTGTCGTGACCCTGATGCCAGTCCTGGGGACAGAACAGAGTGTCTGGGGCAGTCGTGCCCCTCGTTTCTTTATTAGACTTTCGGCTCTGATTGAGAGTCTCTCACACATGCAGAGACCCGCTGAGGCAGCAGTGTCTGTTTCATTATTTCCTGATCCTGCTGCCTGCCCTGGGACCTGAGAAGTACTTTGTGGATAAAATTGTACTGTGTAGTTTACTCTGTGCTTTGGCTCCGCTTCCTTTCCTGGAGCCAGGAATGCATCAGTTACTGTGGGCGAATGGCCCGATTTGAAATTCAGAGCTCCAGCTCTGATGTGCACATGTGCCCACTTCCATAATGGTGTTGCGGGTATCATTGACATGTTTCCAACCCTGCTTTGCAGTGCTTAGTGGTCAAGGAACAACTTACAAGCACCCGAGAGCCACTGACTTAGCTTGCAGTACACTACTGGTCCCCACTTTGCAGTTAATTCAGGACCGGAGGATGAAGATTGACAAGAAGTCTGCTTGGGGGGAGGGGGAAAGCAGACAAAGGACAAGCAGGACTCCAGGTAAGCCCCCACGCCACCAAACTCTTGACATTGTCATCAAGATACTGCCCTACTATCCATACAGTTCAAGTACCCATGGGCAGTTGCAGAACATTCTATAAACTAAACATTTAACACCTGCTTTTTACCTTTCCAGGCATTTTCAAACATAGAAACATAGACAGTGACGTCTGAAAAAGACCCGTGGTCCATCCAGTCTGTCTGAACAGTAACTGTAACAGTATGTAAACATGGTTACAAAGTATACAGTTCTAGCTAGACAGATGCATCCTCTCAAGCCATTATGCAGCAGTTCCAACACTGCTAAACAGCTCCCAGCCCTGGAATGCAATCAGCATGGTAAGGTGGAAGAATGGGCATGGAATGGACAGTGGGCACCAAAGACTTTTGAACCACATGAATGGGGATTTCAGAGGAGTCACTTGGGGGTTGTACGTTAACTTCATGGGTGGCTTGTGTTCATGCCCAGTCCTTGTAGACACTGCTGCTTCATCCTCAGGAAGTGTGTGCATCTCTACCTTCTGGCACTGTGTCCAGCACAGGTGCTTCATCAGGAATAGCTGCCACCAATTCAGTGTCTGGTGCAAAGTTTTACAGCAAAGCTTCCACATCCAGGTCCACAAAAGGTTGTCCCAGTTCTTTAGCTGGTAGTGCATCAGGCATAAATGGAGTGGCTTCCAGATTGAGTAAGCACATTGGCTGTGTCTCAGTGCACCGTGGTCTGGACCATTCATGAGCTGGCACTGGTGCATCTGGCACTATGACAGGTGGCTGAAACCAATAAATTCCATTATCTTCTTTACCAGCAGAACCTTTCTCTGGTGCAGGACAACTGGTGGCATTTTCAGATAAAGGTTCAGGTGGTGCATTTGTTGCATTTCTTTAGTGTCGGCTGTAGCTTTGGATTCCAGAAGATCTTGGCCCTGGTTCAGGTACCGTCTCTGAGATGTGCTCAAGTTGGCAAATAGGCAGAAGCATGTACCGTGTAGAGTCTTTACTATACCCCTGCCTTGTTTTTGACGGATGCGATACACTGGGAGGTTTGTCATTTTCTCCTCAACCATATAAGGCTCTAAGGATCAACGGTCAGCAATTTTATTTGTTCCCTTTAGTGGAAGGTTTCTTATGAGCACTCTGTCACCCCACTTGTAAGACTTAATACTGCACCTTTTGAGCATACCAGAACTTGCTTTCCCTGCGGTCTCTGCAGCCATGCGGTATGTATCCTGTAACTGTAGTCTGAGGCATTTTGTATACTCAAGATAACGCTTTTTGAAGTCCCATTATGAAATATTCCAAAAGCTAAGCTGACTGGCAAACTTGCTTCATGTCCAAACATTAACAGACAGGGAGAGCAGCTAATATTTGACATCAGAGCAACAAAAAAATATACAGTTTTCATCAGGTGCTACACAAAATTGCTTATTTATAGCAGTCACCTGTTACACATTTGAGTTCATCCAAAGGTGGGCGTACAGCTACTTTGCACAAGGTTACTTGCAAAAGCTACACATATTTTCCTGCTGCTATGCAAAGTAAGTTTTGTAACAGTGCATTTCCTACACATTTTGTAATAAAATTTTCACTGAGGGAGAGGCATATGTGGCACTGTTGGAGGTGCAGTTACAAGCACGAGCTTACTTTGGAGCTTGCTGGCTCTGCTTTCTTTTCTTGTTTGGTGCTTTAGCGTTCATTTCAGATACTCATCTACTGTATGTGGGACACTGACCCACTGGGTATAAAAAGTAAGAGTCAAAAGACAGAGCCTAGATTCGTAAAACAGCATTTTAAAACCTCTATAACAGTGAGCAGGCTGTCCCCAAGGTACAAGAAAAGGTGGGTCAAAATTAAAACTTGTGTCCCAACAGTTGTCCCAATTCCCCACCCAGAAATGAACCCTGGTGTTTGGTGTATAACATATTTAGCGATGTCTGATTGAAAAGTTCCAGTTGTGGGTCTCCTGTAGGGTGGTAAGGGGTGATGCATGATTGCTGTATACCATACAGGGCAAGAAACTCTTTGACTAAGAACATAAGAAGTAGACAGCAGATGGAGAGCGTGTGATCCATCTAGTCTGACCAAGACATTTCTATCCCCCTGTGTGGTTTTATTATCCCTTATGTACCCACAGTGCCTGTCCTGTGCCAGCTTGAATTCCTGTACTGACTTTCAAGGTTCATCACCCTGTCTGTGAAAAAGTATTTTCTCACATTGGTTCTAAACCAAACCTTGCCCAACAACTAACACACCGAAATCTGGCCAATGGAAAATCATGTACACAAATGCTCACAGCCTGGGAAATAAGATCCCAGACCTGCAGGCAATAATGTCAGAGGCTAAACTGGACATAGTAGCAATTAGTGAGACGTGGTTTACCAGTAACCACACTTGGGAGACTTCAGTACCTGGCTATGTATTGTTTAGAAGAGACCGAGGTGCAAAAGGGGGAGGAGGTCTTGTATGTCAATGAAAATATCAAAGCTACAGAAATTCAGTATACACATAAGGAGCCAGAAGAACTGTGGGTCACCCTGGAAACAGGAAATGGGACAGCCATAAGAACTGGAGTTGTTACAGGCCCCAGACCAGGGAGGACATAGACACATTACTGTTAGAAGATATACAAAACATGACGGCTAAAGGGGAGGTTCTGATAATGGGAGACTTCAACATGCCAGATACAGATTGGTCAATACCAGCAGGAACATCTGCCAGAACTAGACACATAGTGGATTCCCTGAAGGGGGAGGGCCTCAAACAACTGGTACAACGACCCACAAGAGACAGGGCCATCCTAGATCTAGTACTGACTAACAGGGAAGGGATCACAGATCTCCAGGTAGAAGGTCACCTGGGGGCCAGTGACCATCACATGGTATGGTTCAATTTGGCTACTACATCTAAATCATCCCATTCCAAGGCAAAAATATGGGACTTCAGAGGAGCTGACTTTGATAAGATGGCCAACAGAGTTAAGCTATCCCTGGCAAAAAGAAACACAGGTGAGGGGGTACAGGCAAAGTGGGCAAGCATTAAGGATGCAATACTTGAAGCAACATCCCATTGTGTTAGACAGAAAAGGAAGTGCAAAAGAAGAAGGAAACCACTTTGGTTCTCTCAAACAGTAGCAGAAAAGGTCAGAGCCAAAAGGCTGGCCTTCAGGAAATATAAGGGAACACAGCGGGATGAAGATGGGGAGGCATACCAAACTGCCCTAAGGGAAGCAGGAAGGCAGTAAGGCAGGCAAAGTCCCAAACTGAGGAAACACTAGTACTAACAGTAAAAGAAGGTGACAAGACTTTCTATAGATACATTAATGAAAGGAGAAAGTCCAGAGGGGTATTGCTAAGCTTAATGGAGAAAAGGGAGCATGTGAGGAAGAGGACTATGTAAAAGTATCTATCCTAAATAGATACTTTGCTCAGTATTTACTGAAGAGAAGGTAGGGCAGGCCCACAGCTCAGCACCATGGACACAGGGGGAGGGAGGTGAGCACTCACCCTTCACAAAAGAAAGGGTCCTACAAGAGCTTGCTAAGCCCAGGGTGGACAAGGCAATGGGACCTGATGGCATACATCCCAGGGTACTTAAGGAGCTAAAGGTGGAACTAGCAAAGCCATTAGCAGAACTGTTTAGTGAGTCTCTGAGCACAGGAGAGGTCCCAGAAGACTGGAGAAGGGTTTATGTGATCCCGGCCCACAAGAGTGGTAGCAGGGAGGAGGCAGGGAACTACAGACCAGTCAGTCTTACCTCAGTAGTGGGCAAGATTATGGAGGCACTCTTAAGGAAAGGATAGTGCAACACCTGGAATCCATAGGGGCACAGGATCCAAGACAGCATGGGTTTACAAAGGAAGGTCCTGTCAAACTAATCTCATAGATTTCTTTGACTGGGTAACCAGAGTGGTGGACCAAGGGGAGCAGTTGATGTCGCCTACCTTGACTTCAGCAAAGCTTTGACACTGTTCCACATAGAAGATTGATAAATAAGCTGGGTAGGCTTGGGTGAGAAGTTGGTCAACTGGGTGGCAAACTGGCTGACGGGCAGAAAACAGAGAGTGGTGGTAAATGGTATACAGTCAGAAGAGATGCAAGTCACGAGTGGGTACCTCAGGGATCAGTCCTGGGGCCAGTCCTCTTCAACATCTTCATTAGTGATCTTGCAGATGGACTAGAGGGGAAGGTTGTCTGTTTGCAGATGACACAAAGATCTGCAACAGAGTAGATGATCCAGATGGGGTGGGCAGAATGAGAAGAGATCTGGATAAACTAGCAAAATGGTCAGAAGAGTGGCAACTGGATTTAATGCAAAGAAGTGCAAGATCATGCACATAGGGAAGAGAAACCCTGAAGCCACCTATAGGCTGGGAGGGGAGTTGCTAGCAGTCACAAAGGAAGAAAGAGACTTGGGCATCATCATCACTGATGACCTGAAATCATCCAAGCAGACCTCTAAAGCAGTAGGTAAGGCTAGGGAGGTGTTAGGGTGTATTAGTAGGGGTATCACAAGTCGTAAGAGGGAGGTAATAATTCCTCTTTACAAGACACTGGTTAGGCCCCATCTGGAGTACTGAGTGCAGTATTGGAGGCCACACCTTCACAAGGACATTAACCAAATTGAGGCAGTCCAGAGAAGGGCAACCAAAATGGTGCAGGGACTGCATATGAGGACAGATTAACAGAGCTCAATATGTATACCCTTGAGCAAAGGAGGGAGAGAGAGGTGATATGATCGAGGCAGTCAAACACCTTAAGGGCATTAACAAGGTGAAAGAGTTCAACATGTTTAAATATAAGAAAATAGCAGGACAAGAGGACACAGCATGAGATTGGGGACTATTAAGGGGAATGTGAGGAAATTCTTTTCACAGAAAGGGTGGTGGATGCATAGAATGGCCTACCTCAAGAAGTGGTGGCTATGAATACAGTGCAGGGCTTCAAACAGGCATAGGATAGGCATAAGGGAGCAATACAATGAGTATGAATAGATAGGCCACTGACAGAGCAAGAGTCGATGGCACATTTATAAGGTAGAAAAGAAATGGGCAGACTGGATGGGCCTTGCGGTCCTTATTTGCCGTCAACTTCTATGTTTCTATGTTAAATCTTCTTCCTCCTCCTACTAGGTGCAGATTGTGGCCCCTAGTACGTGTTGTTTTATTCTCTTGGAATAGGTTCCCAGTCTGGCACGTGTTGATTCCCTTTACATATTTGAACGTCTCTGTCATGTCCCCTCTCTCTCTTCTCTGCTGTAGTGAGTATAAGTTTGGTTCACCAAGTCCTTTCTTCATACTGTTCTTGGTGCAGCCCCTGAACCATCTTGGTGGCCCTCCTCTAAACCCTAGCGGTCTATGTCCTTTCTTAGGTGTGATCTCCAGAACTGCATGCAGTACTCCAGGTGCAACCTGACCAAGGACCCGTACAGCGGACAATTACCTTACGTTTCCTTTTTTTAATTAAAATGTTATTGATTTTCTTCAAACAATAATGTCTCCATTGTATACATTGACAGATTGTAACAAAGGTAATAACCTTACAAAACCAACAAACCAAGAAAGTTGATTGGGATCTGAATATATACGTGAAAATAGACATAATAGATTATAATCAGAAGATATCATAAAGATGCAAAATAAAAGTAACAATACTAATGCTAATACTAATATTAAACCTCTTCACCTTCCCCCTCCCTCCCCCCCCCTCCCCTTCTCCCTCCCTCTCTCATTCCCCTCCTCCCATGGTACCACTACATAGATATTAAAAGTGACGCAGGTTTTTGACTAACTTACGGACATCATTGTCTGTTACTGATTTATTTATCTTACATGGTGTACAAGACATGTAGGCTTTTCCATCTCTTTCTAAGCAATCCAGGGTGATTGGAGATACTGGCTATCATTTTCTCTATTCGGAGATTATAAAGTAATTCTTGTAACCATTCTGTATACAAGGGTTGGCGATAGTCTTTCCAGTGTCTTAACACCACCTTCTTGACTGACATAGCCATCAGTGTGATATGGTAGTTTCTAACCATTAATGGGAATCCTGTAAAATCTCCTAAGAGGCATACCTCTGGAGTGAATACTCTTGGAAGCCAAGCAGGGAGTTTACTTTATGTTTGATGATGTTCCATAACGGAGAAATTCTGGAGCATTCCCAAAACACATGGATCAGCGTGCCCGTGCCCTCATTACATCGATTACATACAGAAGTTTCGGCTCTTCTCATTTTATGCATTTTATAAGGGGTCAAATACATATCATTAAGTATTTGCACTTGTATTAGTCTTAATCTATCCTGTGTAATAAATTTGTAACAGTTGTCCCAGATTTTGGGCCATCTCGAGGAGAGGGTGGGATATATGGAATTCCAGTATTTGGGAATGCCATCCACTTTGGGGAATACTAATGGATATAGAAAAGCATATTATGAGGAAACAGCATGTGGGGCCAAGGCTAGGAATCTACCTGTATTTATCCGATCACTGGGAGGGATTGGGTTAATTTGTTTACTAAAGTATGAGATGAGCATATGCCGTAACTGGTATATTTGATACCTTGCGTTTCCTACTTGTAATCCCTCTACTTATACAGCTGAGGATGCTGCTGGCCTTCTGTGCTGCTTTTTCACAATGTTTTCCCACTTTTAGATTCTCTGTAACAATTGCTCCAAGGTCCCTTTCCATGCTGTTTGCTTCTAGTCGATGCCCATTCAGTGTGTACATCTTTTTTTTTATAATAACATTTTTATTAGGCATGAGGACATTTATACCTAATACAAGACATTTTATATAGGTATATTCGTTCAGTTTATATAATTATACATTGGACTTTAAAAAAAAAAAAAACTCTCACCCAGCATCAGGACTAATTAATCACATGAACTAGACAAGTCTCGTTTTAACATTTCTCCAATGTTGATTTGATTAGCTTCAGGGAACAAGGTCTGAATAAGTGCTTAATTGATATATAATCCATTTTTTCCATTTTGTATCAAATACCTCCACTCTATCCCGTACTCTGGCTGCCATCCTCTCCATCCTATATCTCTATTGTCAAGTTTAGCCACTCTCCTTTAGTTGGCAGCCTATTCGTTCCCAATAGTCTGGTTAGTACCTTTTTTGCTGCCAATATTAGCAGTGTACAGTAGTTTGCAGGTATACATTCTTCTCTACTTTTAGACCAAATGGGGTAGTAGCTGTCAGTATATACCCAGAGGTAAAAAGACCTGGGTTTCCATATATTGCCACCAGCTCCTGCACTACCTCCCCCCAATAAGGACCCAGCATGTTGCAATTCCAAAATATGAGTCCGGTCTGCATGTACTGCTCCACATCCCCTCCAGCACGTTCCTTCAGGATTGCCTGTAAAACTAGCTACCACAGCAGGAGTGCGGAAAAATCTATATTGTAATTTCCATGCAAACTTTTTCCAATATGGGGATCCTGAGGCCTTAAGCATAAGTGGGGAGGCCATCTTCTGGTTAGTAACCGGTAGGTCAGTCCCCAATTCCAAGGACCAGTGGGCTCTGATCGACTCAGTAGAGTCTTCTGGTTTCTCTCCCAAAGCAAGGTAGGCCAGACTGATACCGTGGTCTAGAGTGGTACCTTGTCTCTGTGATAGAAGTAATTTTATTATCAGTGGGGGGTTTTCAGCCACTGCTGCCAGTGCTTCCTCCATTGGCTGCAAATACTTATGAAAGAAGCCATGGGGTATTTTATACTGAGCATGGAGCTGGACAAATGAATAAAGGCCCTGTGGGCCTAATAATTGAAAAATATGTTTGATATTACATTTATACCACTGGGTTAAGGATCTATCCAAAGAATTGGGTGAAAGACACTGTTCACCATAAGAGATCTTAGAAAAAGTGCCTCCATGGGCGATAATCTTTTATTGAGTACAGTCAGCCACTGCTTAAACACCTCTGCAGTATATTGTGGGAATTTAGAGAGAGGTATGCAACCAGGAGAATGTCCATAGAGACAATCCGTCAAGTCTTCTATGCCATTCCAAGTCATCTCAAACTGCTTCCAGGGCATAATGTAATTTGGGGTTCATCCAGGAGAGTAAGATTTTTAATTTAGAAGCTCGGGCATAATTGAGGAGATTCAGTAAATTTAACCCACCTCTGTCTTTTGATAACTGTAATAGAGAGTACCGAATCCTGAGAGGTTTCCCCTGCCATATAAAGCGAGAGATCAACCTATTCCAAACTTGAAAATAAGTCTGTGTTGGAAATAATGGGAGTCTCTGCAGTTGGAACAAAATCCGGGGAAATATGTTTTGTTTAATAGTTTTTTATTTGAGCTAAGAAACTCAAAGGTTTCTGTGACCATCGAGTGAGGTCTTCAGTTATGTTTTGGGTTAGGGGTTCAAAATTTGCAATATCTGCATGTATCTCATTTTTAGTAAGATGGATCCCAAGGTACCGCATCAATTGTTTATACCACTTAAGAGGAAATGCACGTTTTAAAGCAGGGGAAGGGATGTAGTTACACAGTAGTACCTCTGTTTTTTTGTTGGTTAATTTTATACCCTGAGATTTTACCGTACATCTCCAGTTGTTCCCAGACCCTTGGGATTGATATATCCGGGGAGGACAAAGTGAGAAGGATGTCATCCACAAATAGTGAAATTTTATGGTTTGTGCATCCTGTAGGTATGCCCTCAATCTCCGTGTGAGCTCTAATGGCTTGGGCTAATGGCTCGAGATACAGAGCAAATAACAGGGGTGAGAGGGGGCATCCCAGGCGAGTTCCCCTCTGCAGAGGAAAAGGGTCAGAGATAGAGCTATCTAATTTTAAGTAAGCCTAAGAGTGTTTATACATATTTTGCAGTAGTTGTATGATCTCCAGGGGAAAGCCAAAACTAGACAAGGTAGCACACAAAAATGGCCAGGCCACCCTGTCATATGCCTTTGCGGTGTCCAATCCAATGAGTACCAGGGGAATAGAACGTGTTGCTGCGTACTCTTTAAGTAGATGTGTTCGTCGCACTGCATCATGAACCTGTCGTTCCTTAATAAAGCCCACCTGATCATGATTGATCAATAAAGGCATGATGTTTTCAAGTCTGTGTGCTAGTACAGACATATACATTTTGTAATCAAAATTTAACATTGAAATTGGCCTGTATGATGAGGGTAGAGTAGGGTTTTTGTTTTAAGTATGGCAGATATCACTGCGTATTGCCGGGGGGGGGGGAGGAATACCTCCTTCCTTTATCTCATGAATACTCTGGAGTAATGGTAGTAGTATTTCTTCTCTATGAGTTTTATAGAACTCCAACGGATATCCATCTGGTCCTGGAGCTCTCTCAGTCTTGGCTCTCTGCAACACTCTGTCTATCTCAATCAAGGTAGTAGGGGCTCTCAAAATATCTATCTGGGAGGCAGTCAGTTTGGGAAGCTTTAAGTTGTTAAGGTATGCCTCTATCTGTTGACTACGGTCTTCAGACTGTGCCCTACATAAATCCCGATAATATTCAATGCTTCAACAGTATTCGACAATGCTTCAATTATTTCTTTCTTCCCAAAGTCTTAAATTTTAACCTTTATCTGCCCAGTATTGTTTGAGCCGGGCAATGATGTAAGGTTTGACCCCTCGTAGTTGTAGTACGCTGGGGGGATGACATCTGGGGAACTTCCATGGCGTCACTAGCTCTGCAGTACGCTGAAGGTGTACAAAGAGGGGACTGAAAGAGGTAAGTGCCTCAGCTGGGACTTGAATCCAGGTCACCCAGAATACCATTCTGGTTGCGCTACCAGCTGTGCCATCAAGGCAACAGGAAGCTGGGCCGGCCCAGAGTACATTACTCTTTCTTCAGTGCACGACCAGGGGCTCCATAGATAATTACATTTCCATTCACAGGCGTGCGGTGTGCATATTTCTGGAACACATACAAACAGGGGAGAGAAAGAAGTATGTGCCTCAGCTGGGACTTGAACCCAGGCTGCCTAGAATACCGGTCTGGTTGCACTGCCGGCTGCATCACCAAGGCAACTGGGCTGTCCCGGAGCACATTACTCATTCTCCATATAAGTTGTCATGAAAACTGGTCTGTCATGGCCCATTTTAATGCCAAGAATTCTAATTTATGGAAAGGATAGCTCTTTTCTGATGAGGTCAGGCTACGACTGGAGAATGCCACTGGCTTCATTACATCAGAGTACTCTTGGTAAGGAACAGCTCCCAGGTTGTTAAGGCTGGCACTGGGTGTGGGAAATAGTGCTTTGTGGGATTTGTGAAGGCCAACACAGGATCCTTGGTGAGTCTCTTTACGGTCTCTCGGAAAGCATGTTCACAGTCTGGGTCCCATTTGTTGTCAGAAGGCTTGTTTACTTGGTAGTAGTCTTTCTGTGCTGCTGCTTTGCCATTTCTCTGTTTAGGATTTGTATGTAGGCACCCTTGCATGAGGTTGATTAGTTGTCGGACCTCCTTGGAGAAATCTTTTTTCAAATTTAACTGTTAATTAAAAAATTAATAACAAGAGCAACAAAGGTAAACAATAACAAACAGCAGGGTTTTAAATAATTGATTAGCAGTTTTTATTCTTGGGACACTACTAACTGTACAGAAAGCATTTATATAGGTGTTCTAGAAGTGTTATGTTTGTTAAACATAGTGAAGCAAGTGCTATGCATTTTCACAATGTTTTAGAACTTTTATGAGCAAAACGCTAATCAATTTTTAGAGTTAAATAAAACCCTGAACAGCACCAGTCAGTGCTTTATGGAATAAAACTAGATTTGTTTAGTCATGATGTATGTCACCCATCTGCACCACTATATTTCAAATGCTGAGTAGGAGTTATTAAGATTAGCTGTAAGTTTTCCATCTGGTAAATGCTGCTCAATCGGTTATGCCAAGTTTCGAGAGAAGGAGATTGTGGTGTCAACCAAAGTTTGGTAATTGTTTTCCTGGCCACAGCAGTCAATATGGTCAGCATTTTCATGTGACAGAGGTCCCAAAACCTGCTGGTAGGTCCAAAAGAAGAAAAAGTAAGGGTGTGAGCTGAAGATTTGGGTTCCAGATATCTGTAGGGCCTGTTGTAGGTTTTTTTTTTTTTTAATGATGTTATTTCTCAGGAGCTCCGGCTACGCCCCCCCCCCGCACTCTGCCGTTCCTCCGGCGCCATCCCCAGACATGAGACCCCTCCCTTCAGCTTTGCCGACTTACCTTCGCGGCAGGGTGGTGGGAAGCGACTCAACCACCCAGGCGGGTCCATGCAGGAGGCGTCCTCCGGGAATGGCGGCCAGAGACTAACGTCGTGCTGGGCTCCATTTTTTTCCCAATTTTTCTCCGGCGGGCATGGCGTGCAATAGCGCGGCAACTGATGCTTGCGCCTCGCGCTCCCGTGTCGCGCACTAGTCAAGCGTCTGCCATGTCCCGCCTCCCCTGTCTCTGCGGCTGCGCTGTCAGCTTCCCAGCCTCCACTAGGGGTCAGGCAAGCACCGGCCGCCCGAATCCCCCAACCCCGGAGATGGAGATCAGTCCTCTGGATGCTCGATCCATCTCCTCCCCGCCGACCCCCGACAACCTGTGCTCGTTTCCGAACACGGGTCGCCGGCGTGGCGCGAGGTGTAGCGATCAGCGCCTCAACCCTCAGCGCTACCGGGCCGCGGGCCTGTTGTAGTTGATGTATGAAAGGTATCAATACTGGACATGACCACATTATTATAATTATATGGCCATGGGTAGCTGGAGAAGTCTTGACTGGGAGATGACTCCAGCAGTTAATTTCTGAAGGCATTTTCGGGCATCTTCCACATCAGCTGGGATCCTCTGACACTCGCACTCTGCTGGTCCCCCATGGAACCACCCTCATTGGCCAATCAGGCTTCTCCCATCGCTTCCCCAAAATCTGGAACTCCGCCCCCCCGCAAAATACGACACTTCTCCTCCTCCTCCCACTCCTTCTCCCACTCCTTAGCTTCTGCCTTACATAACTTTCTGTCTGCTAGCTGCTCCTGCTATAATCCTCCCTAACTAGTTCCCCTACGAGCCTGCTCCTCTACACGCTCACCATTATCCTGCTAAATCCTCACTCCCCCCTTTGAGCCTGCTACCCAGAAGTCCTACTTTTCTACTTTACACCCACCACCTTCTTTCATACCCCTGATCCTCATCTACCCCCACTACTAACTCACCCGTGCCTGGCCAAGCCCCCTGGCAGGGTTCTCAGCATCCTGGAGGGGTCTAGTACTGGGCATACACCTTCCCCTCCTCCTACTGCCCCCTATTCTTTCAACTGGAAAACTGGAAAACATAAACTGAACTTACAAACTTAAATGGGCAGACTGGGTGGGCCATAGGCCCTTATCTGCCGACACTGTCTATGTATGTATCTATGTATGTATGTATGTATGTATGTATGTATGTAACTCTATTCTTACCCTCCCCTATTTTCTGCCCTCTGGCAGGGTTCTCAACATCCTGGAAAGGCCAGTCATTAGGTAAGCTCCCCTCCTCCACCACTACCACCCACCCACCTATCCTAAATTCTCACTTATAAATCTATCCCCCCCCACTGTCTTTTCCCTGTCTCTCCTCCCCACCCCTTCTTGTCATCTGATCTCCAAGGCATTCTACCCCTGGCAGGGTTCCCTGCATCCTGGAGGGAAAACTCTTGGCTCATTCCTGTCCTCCCTATCCACCCCCTTGCCTACCTCCCTCCCCAGCACTTAAATAGGTATTAGTTCACTCTAACCTAAATACTTGCACTTCTTACCCTGTTGGGGCTAAGAATACTACTGTATGAATAAAATCTTAGTCATGTTAAATCCTAATCTGTAAGCCTCCTGGCAATTGTAATTCAGTGTACCATTTTAAATGCGTCTGTATTGTGCTTTCCTCGGTTATGTTACATGTTCATTGTATACCTACTCTCACATCCTACTGTATCCCCTCCCCAAAGTCCACAGGTGAATGAAGTGCGCAACCTTGCCTACCACACCAGCGTCTTAGGTGTCCGATGTGTTTGTTGCAGAGGTTCTTTTACCCACCTTTTGTAATTAAAAATGTTTTGTGGAATATCAGATTGAATAAATTGCAGTCCACTGCATTGCATGGATATGTATATCTGTGAACTGTGTTTTTTTTATTTTTCTCCACAATTTCGGATACCTAAGATGCTGGTGTGGTAGGCAAGGTTGCACACTTCATTCACCTGTGGACTTTGCGTTTGTGAAGGTTGGCCACCTTTCTTGGAAGTGCTGCATAACTCGCTCTGGTCCGTTGTAGTTCATGGTATTGCTTTTGGATTTTGTATCCACTCCCCCCAGGTCGCACTGGGAGACAAGCAACTTGTTGTTCAGTGTGCCTTCCCGGTGAAACATTTCAATAAATAAATAAATAAAGCTGGGCGAGGTGTCTGGACCGCTCATGGAACGGTCTGTTGTCAGTAATGCCGATGCAGTGGTCCTTTTGGCTCATCTCACATCAAGTTCATTAGTGGAGAAAATCTCTGTCCTTCTGGATAACTTCTGCTGGAGTGCCACTTGTATGGTTCTGGAATTGATGAGTTTCCAAAGTCGAACAGGCTAGGATCAAGCTTCCAGGTGACAGCAACGTATAGGGTCACAGGCAGTGCATTGTTGGCTCTGTATACATTGGCTGGGATTCTTCCTTTCCTCATGGCCACCTGTTTTATTTTTTTAGCTTCATTTTTTCACCTGAACATTGATCCTCTGAGCTCCAGCAGTAAGTCTGGACTATTAGGCTGTTAGGGATATCTCAGTCATTGGGGGTGCCATTAATGAATGCTGTACTTTCCACATGTGAGTCACATTCAGCTCTCTGTTCATGAATCACTTGACACCAGATAGTAACACCAGTAGTTCTTCCTACACTCTGCAGATCACTCCTACCAAATCATCTTCAGATGCAGGGGTGTGTGACTGAGGCTTTTTCAGGTAGACATTTCTGACCAGTATGTGATTCAATAAACTGTAAGCATACTGTGGACCCTCCATCTCTTGGCATAGCTGAGACTATCTCCGGAACATATTGGCATTTGTTCCAGTTGCTACAGGTACTTCATCTTTCTGGACACACCAGAGTAGGGGTTTCCATGGGCGTTCCTACCCTGCCACATGGTGTGAGAATTCAGTATTAATGACATTGTATCTCTGATAACAGTAAGACTGCTGTCTTACTCCCCACTCATCTGATTCGTCAAGGTGTTGCAAAAGCAGATATTTCATGTGTTTTTGATACCAGTCATTAAACACTACTGTTACTTGGGCCCCAGTGTCTATTAAGGTGATGTGGTCTGTACCATCAATTTTGATCGGACCCTGACAGGTATGTTGAAAATTTGGGTCAAAATGATAAAAAAAAAATAGCAAAGTTATGACCATGTGTTGCAATTTCTCTACTCACACTCACAACGTTGGACATTTTCAATATTTTCACCCCATATTTTCAACATAGCCTTCTTATTACCGCACCTCATGTATGTCACAGCTGTCATTTTTCAGATCCTGTCCAAATGTGTTTTCGCAGCTGTTACGCGGAATGGTGTTGCAGTTGTGTAGAATTATGTTGTGGCAGGGATTTGAACATTTTCTGTACCGGCTACATGTGGTGGGGTCATAAGAAGGCTGTGTTGAAAATTTGGGGTCACAGTTTTTAAAAATGGCACAGTTATGATGATTCATTGCAGTTTCGTTACGCAAGCTTGTAACTTTGGGAATTTTGAAATATTTTGACCCCAAATTTTCAGCATACCCTTCTTATTACACTACTTCATTTATGTCACAGCTGTCATTTTTCAAATCCTGGCCAAAATATGTTTTTGCACCTGTGGCGCGGAATGGCGTTGTGGTTGCACAGAGTTACATTTGGCGGGAATTATTTTCTGCACCAGGCACATGAGGTGGGGGGATATCATGGCTATGGTAATAATTTGGTCACTGTTGTCCTATAACTGGAAATGCAGGTGCGGAAGGGCTCTGTGTTTACACAGCAGCAAAAATATATGCATCTATGGATGGGCCCTGCATTCCCACAGGCAAATAAAGATACGATTATACTATCTTAAGTAAGGAAATAAATTGCAAAAAAACTTTGTTATTGCGTCAGTTAGGGTTAATCCAACAGAAGTCTGGAAATCTGGCGTTAGGGTTTCCAACCCTAACACCCACATCCCCACCCTACACAGACCAACAGTTGGGGGGTCTGTCTTGGGGCCGTCAACCCTAACTAACCCCTAACCCCAACAAAAACTAACTAAATAAATAAAACTCTCACCCCATTCTCCTATGCTGTACCCATGTCACCTTATTTTGTAATAGAATGGGGTGAGTGTTAGCGTTGACGGCCCCAAGACAGAAACCCCCCACATACACACACTGCCTGTTGGTCTGTGTGAGGGGGGTGTTAGGCTGGAAACCTAACACCACATTTCACTGCTTTTGTCAGTTTAACCTTAACTGATACATTAATGAAGTTTTTGCAAAATCTCTCTCTCTCGTATATATATAATGTATAGTTTCATGAATTTTTGTCTACTATGCCAGGGACTTGCTCAGAAAATGGTTAGCAGTCTACCGCTGCTCATTTCTGGAAATGATTAGCAGTACCCCTTGTTTTGTGTAGCGATTTTCTGTGCACATGGGGTGGCCGGTTGTGCACGCAGTGCCTGTAGGCAATCCACCTGTTTTCTGCATAGGTCATCCTATGTACGCCTGCAGTGTGTAGGTGTCCTAGTCACAGCTCTGCATGTGACATTCGCCAGGACACTGTTTCTTATGTGGCCAACCTCTCAGACCTTAAGAGCATTTTGGATCCTGGTCAAAAGAGTGTGTCCTTCATTTTGGTCACCTCTATGGTTAGGACAGTGATCACAGCACCTATGAAATGCCGATCATGCCACTTGCCCTCCTCAGCTTCTGAAATTGGCTTCCTAGTCATGTTGCCATACCCGTGAACAAAGTTCACAAATGGCGACCACAACACTGATGCTGTGTGTATATCTGTGTAGTTTGCCAATGCAGATGGCACACTATACATGTGAGAAGAGTTGGCTAATGCAATTGCACGCCTGTAACTACAGCTTTGCAGAAGTATAGTTGCACCATATGATTGCAGTGCTGTGTGGTGTTTACTTCCGTAGAAATGTGTTGTAGCGCGCACAGACACACGTGATTGTGGAAATTGCTGATGTCATTACATTGCTGTCATGATGCACCTGCTATATTTTGCGCTTCTGGAGATCAATGCTAAAATGAAGTTAGCGTGTTAAATGTGCGTTGGTGGCAGTCAAAAAATCACATATATAGGAACAGAGCATGCAAATGATATAAATTACCATTCCCAAAGCAAAGAGCACATGTCATTAGGAACTCACTATAGGGTCATTGTAATAAGAGACACGCATCATCATGAGCTGAAACACTGTTCTGATTTGTGCTACTTGGCACAAACTGTGCCAGAATTGTGTCTCATCAGCAGTATAAGCAAGTGTGTGTAAACAGTCAATACTTTGTCTTTGTTAGAAGTAATGCCTCTGTTTATAGAACCAAAATAAATGTGTGGTCACTGTAATATCAGTCACCATTTGTGTATCTGGGATGAGTGTGCAATAGGACATTGCGTTCTAATAAGTGAATCTTCATTACAAATGCAGCGTTTCTTAACTGCCTTAGCACTGCTTACAGGTTACTGAGCCATATATGTAGTTATTGTGCAACACACTGTTCTAACACGTTATTGTAGAATGTCCATGTCTGTGTTAGCACAACTACGGCAGTCACAGTTCACAACAGAAGAGCCATCTTGGCCAGAGAGGCTGTGTTTGGATGGAAGAATTGACCTAGCATTCGTGTAGGCAAAGGCATGGCAGGATGTAGTATCTGCCATCAACCCTGTCTATGGCGGGGGCAGGTTGGTGTGTGAGGTCAAGAAGTGTTACTGGGTGGAGCTGGCGCGGTGGCGCTGAGGGTTGAAGTGCTGGATGCCACACCTCGCGCCACGCTGGTGAGCCGGGTTCGTGAATGAGCTTGGGCGCGGGTGCGGGGAGAGAAGGCTCGAGCATCCGGACGGACTTTTCTCTCGGGGAAGGGATCCAGCAGTAGCCAGTGCAGCAGCGGCCCCGGTGAGACCGGCGGCACTTCAATGCACAGGGGCTTGGAAAATGGGGAAAGGCGTGGGCGGCTGTCGCCGGGCGTGGTGGCAGCCCCCCGCGTTGCGGCTGAATAGCATTGCATGTCCCAGGGCACTGCTAGGGAAGAAACACCCCTCCTGCCGGATAGGCGGCAGCTCCTCCAGTGCCAACGCCGCCACACAACCAACGCTGGTTCCTCACCACTGCCCCCTCTACCTCCCTGGGGGTTGTAGCCCCTCCTGAGCCTCCGGGGTGGTCGTTACTAACTTGAAGATGGTGGGGAACACAGCGGTCAGTAGAGCGGTCACGGCGAGAGAGGCAGCCCGAAAGAGTTCCGGCTGTGAAGGCAAGGGAGAAGAGTTGGGGGAAAAAAAAGTGTTACTGGGGCATTTTTCATAGAACTAAAGAAAAGCGGTCAGTCGCATGCAGGGTATGTGCATGGGATGGATGGGGGTCACGCTACAGCTCCAGTTATGACCCTGGAGGAGGACCTAATTGCCACTACCCTCACCTCCCAGCAGGTTAAAGATGCAGATGTGGGTACTGACACCACTGTAGGGCCATCCTGGCATGGTGAGTATAAGCTTGACATCTGATAACAGAACACACATGTGGAGTTGCTGCAGCACTGGGTGTATGTCACTCTCGGGGACAGTGCATGATGGTGGAGGGGTGTGCCACACATGCAAGTGTATAACTTGCAGAGTAGTTATTATTACAGTTTGCTATATCACATGTGCAGTGACACAAGTGCATGTCACAGGGGCTCATGTATACACTTGGGGTATCACTGGTTCAGTGCATACATATCTGTGCACAGTACTCATCCATATCCATTGTCATACAGATACAGCTGCGGAGGATAACAGCAGTAGTGAGGCTGCAGAAGAGTTTGAAGAGGACAGCCAGCAGCTGTACCGCAGTGAAGACCTGTTGGTAGAAGACACTGTAGGAGAACAGGAACTGCAACACACCATACAGCTGTTCTCGGACACAGAACCACAGGAGGAGGCTTTAGAGGGAACCCAGACAGACACAGATGAGACCATTGTTTCACAGGAGCGTCACTTCCCATGGCTACAATGCCATGCTGGAGACAGTAGGAGGCCTAACAGTAGCAGGAGTGGGATGCATGCCACTCCAAGAATTCCACTGCATTCTAACAGTCTGCAGTCACACAGAGGCCAACAGCAACATGTTCATGACAGCCCAGTGGCACCAGCCAGTCCACAACCACATGTAGAGTTGCCACGGAGTGGTGCAGGCCCGTATATGCTCAGTGCCATCCATGTTGCCATTCCAGATGTGGTGCCTGCACCACAGGTACAAGTGTCTGTGGCACATGGGCAGGCAGACTCTGTACCCATGGCACCACACACTGTGCCTGTACCTGTTCGGATGATGCACGGGCAGCAATCTCCCACACCTATTAACCTGCAGCAACAGCAAGAAGAGACCACAGCCCTCTACCATCAGGCAGTGATGGTTGCACAGGAGGGTGTGGCTGTTGAACTGCACCAGCTGAGGAAAGAGGTCCGTCAACATGCAAACCGTGCTGCAGAAGTGCAGCATAATTCTGTAGCTGAGCAGATGCAGCTGTTGCACACCCAGCTGCAGGCAGCAAGGGATGCGACACAGGCTGTGCTTGGTGTGCAGCATTGCATGCGGCAGCAGAATGTTCTGATGGAACGCTTTACACGGGCTGTAGAGGCACAGTCAGCTGCCATGCAAACAATTGCACATTGCTGTGTTGGGCTTGTTGCTGCACCACAGTCCCAGACCCATTCACAAGCACCAGCTTCATGTTCTGATACACCAAGTCAATATGGCCAGCGTTGTGGCACACCACAACCATGTAATCATACGCCAGTGTCTGTTATGCAGCCAACTCTGTGCTGTTCACCGCACATGCCAGTGAACAGTCAAGGCCGTGATACACTGCAGCGTGACCAGGTTACACATTTGACCCCTGTCCACACATCACCCCGTGACTCTGTGTAGGATTTCTCATGTGCACAGCGTAGATGGACACGTGGCAGGACTGTTCATAGTGGGAAACATGGGAGGAGGGGCACTTAAGTAACATGCACCATTGTCATGCCTAGTATTGTGTGAATGGGTGTGACCGTAAATGTTGTGCTACTTTGTCAGGGAACTGCTTGTCCCCAGATATATTGCGTGAGTTTTTTTATATGTTAATGCCTGCACACCTCCACAGTTTGTGTGATGCTACTGTGGATGTGACATGTTTGTTTCATTTCTGTTGGCCTGTATGTGTCATTCCTTCTGTATAAACTGTAACTTTCTTCTAGTTTGTTTTGCAGTCATAGAACCTATTACAGTGGTTATCTGACTCCATGACTTGTTTTTCACCGCATTACTGGTAATGTTATGGCCAAGTATTACCTTTCTGTTCCCATATGACTGTATGTAACTGTTCAATACATGTGTGACATCAACACTACCCTGTTATCTTTTGTGTCATTCCTTACTTTCTGTCCCCGGAGTTTGTGCCTGTTAGACAATCCTCCCTGGAATGGTGGGCCATGTGGTGGTCCTGTGGTTGATCTGAGGGGTTGGCCACACCCCACATTATCCACCGTGTCCTCCAGTTAGCCATGCAGTGGTATTCATGGTGGGCTACTATGTTATGGAGTATTCAGCAGGCTAGGAATATCTTGCCCACCTTGGCGGGAATGTACTACAGTGGCCCACCAGACCTATCCAGCTGCTGGAAGCACATCTTCAGCATCTCACACACATTGTATGATGTTTCTGGTGGCCCGATGTTCCTCAGTGTAATGCTTCTCACTCTCAGATGCTGGCTGCAGCACCAGTGTCTTGAGCCAGGGATGTAGTAAGTAGGCACTGTCACCTGTGTGTGGATGACCGCAGCTAATCAGCATTGTACTTACGGGGGAGCGCATATAAATGAGCCACCCACCCTGTATCTGCCCAGTTTCAAACATCCTAAACAGGAGGGAGTTGTGCCAGATGAAGGCATCATGTGCTGTCCACCCCCCAGGTACTGAACGACAACATTGTTGATGTAGTATGTGGCATCACAAACCACCTGTGCATTCAGAGTGAAGACCTTTGCGGTTGACAAAGACATTGCCGTCTCTGCCAGATGGTGCTTTGATGCCCGCTTATGCACAGTCTGTGGTGCCAGGATGCTTGGAAAGTAGGCACACGGTAGAATGCCTGCATGGTTGCTGCTCTTTGCTCTAGTGACATGGGAAATGTGATCTAATTTTCACACCTAGTCGGGGAATTGTGAATCTGGGATAGCGGACAGGACATTGCAGACTGCGGGTTACATTTGGTATCCTTGGCAGGTGTTTGGAATGTGCCATTGGACAGAAAACACAGGGCTGCTGTGACTTTCAGCTTCACTGACTACATTTTACTCTGGTGTGGTGGAGGTCCTCTGGGAATACGTCACTCGGTTCTGTGAGGGTGTTACAGCCCAGACTGCACCAGTTCACAGGTCTGATAGCTTTATTAAGGTGTGTGTGGTATGAAACCTTTTGTTGGGGGTATACAGTCATGGGAGATACCAGTGCACAAGGACACTATGGCCTCGACTTCCTCTTGTAGGATCTCCAGTAGCATCAGGAAATATACCACGAGAGAGAGTGTGTGTGTGTGTGTGTGTGTGTGTGTGTGTGTGTGTGTGTGTGTCACACTTCTGGGTTCCTTTTATCGTGTGGTTACATGCCTGCAGTCAATTGCACTGATTTATAAAGTGCTATTCACTGGCTTTCAGTACGTGTTCTCTAGCACTTTCAGTCACATCATCCATGCTTGCAGTCATGCTGCAGACACACATTTTGTGCAGCACGCACTGTCTCAGTATGCTGCCCTAAATGGAATGTTTATTTTAATTTGGCAATCTTTCTAGTCCTTGGAAATCAGCAGTCGAACAAGTAATGAGAAGATTTCTTTTTTTGTTTACATCTGCAATACCTGAAGTAGAAAGACTGCTACCAAGAAGAGGCATAAATACATTTCAGGTCCAGAATACATGTTTTTTTAATATATTATATTATTCTCAATAGTGCAAACATTTCACACTGCTTTTATAATGTTTGGGCTAGTCAGTTATTTGGTGGCATTGTATTATAGTTTCTGTGTCTTTACATAATATTCTCGTTAGTATTTTAGGGGGCCATTTGTTTTACATCAAAACTACTTGTCAACTATAACTGATTTAAAACCAGTGGTCCTCTAAAATATTTAAAAAGGTAAAAAATATCCCCTTTACTTCTGTGGAGGACACTGCGGTACACTCTAAATGGAGATGTCACTGAATGATCAAACCTTTGGGGGGGGGGCACTGGGGCATCACACCAGGGATAGGGAAAGGATCAGTTTGCTGACTCCACAGGCCCCAGATACAGTTCCTACCCTCCGTTAAATTCTGGCAGGAAAAATTAGGATAATTGTGCCTGATCATTTACCAGGAGTGTAAGGCTTCTGCTTCTGTACTTTGGTGTTTTCTTTTTTTTGTTTAAGCTGAGCACAGGTGGTGCTCTTTGCCATACAAAATTCAGTCTGATTCAGTTGTATTCTGGGGCAGTCCATCCCACAGTTCTACAACCTTTTGAGAGATGTAATGCTTTCTTATTTTTATATCAAGGTTGTGTACCACCCAGGCCAGAGCAGACTTGTTCATCATCCCTGTCCCTGCCTCCCTCCATTGGCAACCACCTCCCCAGGACTTATCTGGCCCACAAGTCCCCTACAATAAACCCCCCTGGTAGGACCCAGAGGAGGAGGACAACTCCCAGGGACATTCATCCAGATACAGGTGCAGAGTACTGGTGGCAGTGTGGGTAGGGCTTCATCCATGCCTGCTCCGTAATTTTACTCCTGTGCTTTTTCCGCTCCCCTGCTGGGGTGTGCAAGTTGGCCTGTGCATGTGGAGGCACGCAGCATTCTGCAGGAGTTCCACACCTCCTTCCCTTCATGCCAGTCTGACCTGTACTCCACCCATCCTCCAGTAGGTGGCAGCCGTCAGTGAAGACAGCAACTCCTCCTTCTCTGGGAGAGGAGCGCAGTCCTTCTGACACTCAGTCCTCCACCCCTCCACCAGCTGACCCCCAGCAACCTGAGTCTGCTTCTGACTTTGGGTTACTGGTGCTGGGGGTGGTAGTTCTACCACTGAGCCACTGGGCCAGTGATGTAATGCTTTCCTAATTGGTTCACCCCTTTTCCTTTTAAAAGGGAATGAAACATTAGTGACAGTTAATAGACTGGGATGACCCCATTTGCAACACAGCATTAAAATATGTTGTTTGTATACTTAATTTCTGTAGGATATGATTTTCTCTGGCTGATCCATCGACCCACCTGCCATCCCACACAAAGTCCCTGATGGCAGCAGCAGAATCGGACAATGGGGGACATCAGAGCACAGAACAATATGAAGAAGTTGCAGCCCAGCATGAAGGCTATTGCAGGGAGTAACTCCATGACTGGGCCAATACCTCTGTCCTTCATGGAGGCATGATGTCCCCCTCTGCTGATTCCATCACTGATGTCAGCAGTGTGGGCAGATGGGACTGTTTTTACATGGGGGGGCAACATCAACCAGAAAATATATCATAAATTGTAAGGAAAATAACATTATAGTGTATGATGAAATGCTGTTATTGTTAAAAATCCATCACTTTTGAAATGTTGTTATGCTGTAGTAGCTATATCATCGCAGCTGTTATGCTGCAGTAGCTATGTAGCTACTACAGCATCACTACATCGAACGCACTAGCGCATGTGCGTTATATTACCAGGAAGCAGCCACGGCGGTGAAAACAACAGTGAAACGAGCGGCAAAGTGGAGATATAAAACAAAGTAAGTCGCACTTCGTAGCAGTTAGCATCCTGCACTATAAAAAAGAATGTATACCCAGCTATCCATAACAAGCTGGGTTAGTTCATCTTGAGGTCGCCAATGGCAACCGAACTTCTCGAGTTACGCTCTCGAGGTTCAAATGGTCGCCATGGCAACCTCTCAATGAACTAACCAGCTTGTTACCGATAGCTGGGTATACATTATGCTCTATGTTTAGGATATTTTGCTAATTGTGACTTCTCCATTCCAGTCCATTATTTGTTTTTGCCCAGTCTGTTTCCTTTCCCTTTAAGCATCTGCAACAAATAGCCTGCTTGAACTGATTTACTCGGTACACATCTAAAGTTTGTTTATATCTGTACAGTTTGACTTGCATTGGCTAAATACCCCTTTCCTGTGTTTACAATCAATCCCCTATAAAATGAGTTTCAGTTTATGGTGTGTGACATACCCCAGGCGCTTGCATCTTTAACTGTTCGTTATTCTAACAAAAGTATCATATTAATCTAAAAAAAAAAAAAATATTGATTTGAACAGTTCAGTGCTACTGCTCAACTAACAAGATTTAGCCAGAGCCGATAGGGCTGTGAAGAGCTACCAAATGACCAAAGTTATTTTCTTGTTGGTGCCATATTGTGCTGTTTAGTCACAATCATCAAAAACTGGCATGCTGCTAATTTAGTCCTCTTGAATTTATTTAGTCAGAGTACATGCTGCTGTGTGTGTGTACGAGTGTGTGTGCGCCCATGGAAATGAGATAGCTAATGCAGGCTGCAGCGTCACTGTCTGTAATCTGACACTGTAGTCTGACTTTCAGTTTCAGTAAATTCTAGACAACATGTGATGAGTTAACCCTATGTTGCTGAAATAAATAGAATAAATATATTGGACTGAGCTGGACCAATGATAGAACCAGCAATTTAAAAAAGTTTTTTTTTTTTTGTTAATATCATGAGGAGTTCTGAGGTACAATACAGTAGTATCCCCCCTCTCTTCAGATGCCTTTAACATAAAGCAGCAAATAGCAAAAGTCAGAGGGGGAGTGTACTGTTTTGCAGCTGTGGAGGAATACTTTCAAAAGTCCAAAATGGGAGTTCCACGATCAGCCATTTTAGAGCTACAGTCTGATCCCAATAGTGCTGTAGGCTCTGCCTTCAGCCCTAAAAAGGGCCTTCTTAGTTGAGCGGTGGCCGTGATTTGTTCAGTTCAGGCCTTTAGAATATCAAAATTTGTCACCTAAAAAAACATCCCCATTAAAGTCTGTGGGGTGTGCTCCCACGGCATCCTGACTATTGCATCACAAAATGTGCTAGCTTGGGGGTGAAGCTCTGACTAGGGAAGTGGAAGGGATTGTGCTTTTGGCTCCACATAGCCAAAATATGATCACTTCCTTCCCTAAATGCAGCTATTGGAAAATGGTTATTCTTGCAGTTTGCATTTCCGATGGGGGATAAGGATGGGATTCTGAGGTGAGTACCAGAAATGGTGCTCTTTAAATTTTGGGGTTCTTCAAGGCTCAGTCCATGACCATCTGCTGTCTCCATTTTTGTTAACTACCTCTTGAAGTACAGTGGGAGGTGTCATCTACATAAATGTACACAGATGACATTATTGGATGGAGCATCTCCGTGTACTTGGAGGGGTCTATCAGTTGGCAGGCAGAACTGTCAAGAATGGGTGAATTGTAGACGAGAACTTGGCAAGCAAAAACTAAAGTAATTAAAAAATTAAAAAAATAAAAAAATAAACACCCAAAGCCTGTCTTCCTGCAGTAACACCTAAGCCATGCATTCAGTCCCTTAATCTCAAACTACTTATCTGGTCTAGTAGATAAAGCAGCAAATGTCCGCATCACTCAAAGTGTACCAGAATTACAACTTTATTCAGTTTAAATATAACAAACCGCTTTTTAAAATCTCCTGCATGAGGCAAGAAGAACCTTTACCGGTTTTACACAGTCAGGTGCGCCATCAGGAGCCTCCTGATGACGCATCTGACTGTGTGAAACTGGTAAAGGTTCTTCTTGCCTGATGTAGCCTCCTGATGGCACACCTGACTGTGTGAAACTGGTAAAGGTTCTTCTTGCCTGAAGCAGCAGACATTAAAAGGCGGTTTATTATATTTAAACGAGCACAAAGTCTAGTCTCTTTTTCCAATAACGGACATTCTGCTATCTACTGTTTATTAATCCAGCACACTCGCTCCGTGGTTGAGCTGTTTTGCCGTTCTTATCTGGTCTAGTGCCTGAAACTACATGGACTTGCAAGAAGGCCGGTTGGGGGGAAGCCTGCAGCCTAACTGGCAAGATGCGCTCAGGTGGAGCTCCTCAGTAATATGTAGAAATACAGTATTTATTTTTCTCTTCCTAAAACTGACTACAACCACTCTGAAAACTAACCACACTATTTTATATAGTCCTCGTTGCTGCTGTAGCTGAAATTTGTGCAGTGTTCCTCAAAAGTTGATGATCGAATGGAGCGACAGAGAAACCTGTCTGGTGAGTCATCCAAATATCAGATGGAGAAGCAGGCCCTGTGGAGTAGCAGTGAGCCAGCTGCTGGATCAGTGAGTCTCCAAAGCAGTGAGCCCACCATTGGAGCGATACTGAAAGCTGTTTAATCCTTGGACAGTCAAGTGGATGCTTTTAACAATTGGGTGACCTTTTTCAGGGTTTTATTTAACTCTAAAAATTGATTAGCGTTTTGCTCATAAAAGTTCTAAAACATTGTGAAAATGCACATCACTTGCCCTACTGTGTTTAACATACGTAACACTTCTAAAAAACCTATATATATGCTTTCTGTACAGTTAGTATTGTCCCAAGAAAAAAACTGCTAATCAATTATTTAAAACCCTGCTTTTGGCTTGGAAGCATTGCGTTGTACTTCATTTCCTCCCTTGTCAACCAGGTGGTTTCCCTGTCTTTGATTTTATAGCTCCACAGGAAAACTGGTAAGCGGCTCCACTAGGGGGTTCGTAATACATTACATATTGCTACATTACATTTATAGTTTAGAAAATCCAATTGTAGAAATGAAAGGAAAAGTGTGCTCCTACTGAGTAATAGTGACTACTTTTGCAAGGCAAGGTTTCTGACAGAGTTTTAATAATGTAAATCTAATGGATTTCTCATATGGGAAGTTCCTACTTGTTTGCCCAACTATTGTTTTGCAAACATGAAAAGCTTTACAGCCATCAGGATGGCAGAGGACGTTCACATCTTTTAACTCTGGCCACGAGAGCTTGTTTCGTTTTTATGTTACTTTGAATAATTTAAGAGCACATCTGGTTGTGTAACATTTGGGAGGTTAGTTCCAAATTCTACGATAACATGCTGTGTTAACGTTTTGTATCTGTACCTAACCTTCATGAAGGCTTATATGTTATGACGACATTAAGTTACACAAAGAAAAGACCATTGTGGCAGTCTTGCCTTTAGCCTTCTTCCCTGGCTCCTTGAGTGTGCTTTGTCGAACGTCCATCTGACTTTTTCCTATGTTGCTGGCTCCCAAATATACATACATAGTAGCATATTAATTTATGGTGGGAAGAGACTGTAGGTCCATCAGGTCCCCCCCCACACACATGATCGGGGACCGACAGGTATGCTGTGCAGGCATGTACTAATTAGGTGGGATTCCCCACCCACACAACCTCTCTGAGTACCCTTTGATTCCCATTGGTAGGTGGGAATTCAGCAAGGCTTACTGTGAAGGCATGTACTCTTCATATCTACTCTGCTGGGAGGCTGTTCCATAGGTTCACCATTCTATGGAAGAAGTACCTCCTTATGCAGCCCCTATATTCACCACATTTGAGCTTCAGAGCATGTCCCTGTATCCTACCGAAGCACACCAGGTCAATATCTCCCGCTCTCTGTTTGATCTTGTAGATATGTGTGGGTATGTGGAAGACTGAGATCTTGTCCCCTCTCAGCCTCCTTTTCTCCAGGGCAAAGATGGTCTTGTCATAGATTTTATCCTGCATACCCCTAATCATTGTGATGCACCCTCTGGACTGCCTCAATATCCTGTTTATATTGGGAATCCCAGAACTGCTCACTGCTCTCCAGGTGGGGCTTGACCAGGGCTTTGTAAAGTGTCATTTTCAATTCATCCTGCCTGCTCTGCTTGTTGCCCACCTTTTGATGCACCTAAACATTCTTCCAGCCTTCTTTACAGCATTTGAGCAGTACTTGTCATCCTCTAACCATTCTCTGTTATACTCCCAGATCCTGGTCCTTCTCCACTGCAGCAAGAGAAGCCCCACACAGTGTCTAGTCTAGGTCCTACCTCTGTTTTTCTCCCTAGGTGTAGCACTTTGCACCTGGCTGCATTGAATGTAAGTTGCTAGGAGTCTGACCAGGCATCCACCTTGTTCTGGTCCTCCTGAAGTTTGTCAACCACACTGGTCAGCTTAGTGTCATTAGTAAAGTTATGGGAAACTTTTGCTTCCATATGGGTGTGAAACATGTTGAACAGCATTGACCCCAGAACTGATCCCTGAGGGGTGCTGCTGAGTACCTCTCTCCACTTAGAGTAGTGCATGTTCACCACTACCCTCTGCTTCTTGCCACTGGCCAGTTAGCAGTCCACCTTGTTTATTCAACATGTATTACACATTGGTGTGCTTTTTTTTTTCTCAAAGCTTTTTGTCCTGTGCCTGTACTTGGGCCGGGGATGTCCCCTCGTGGCAACTGGCCCAATCCCATCCTCCACTAGCCCCACCTTTTTGATGGTGGGGAGTGCATGGTGCGAGGCTGGTGGTAGCTGCTGGCCATCATCACAATGGCAGTGTGGTTTTTAGATCCATTTGTCTCCCTCTCCACTCCCATGGTGTCGTGCCATGCATCTGTCGGCCTCCAACATCGCAGTGCACCGTGCACAAGTACTACCCCTCATGAGGAAGCAAGCTGCCCAGCTTACTGTATGGGGTCGCTGCAACACCAGCACCCAAACATCTCCCTCCCCAAGTGATTCATGCTGTCCTCCATAGTACTCCCTAGCCCAGGACACATCCAGTCCTGGCTCCCTGAGTATGCTGCTGAACTCATGTCTCTGGCACAGAAGTGCAGTGCATTTTTGATGGGCTATTGGGTGGCCCTGCACATCTGTACTTTAATGAAAAACCTGTTCCACAGTTTTAAAGGACTTGCTGAAGTCCAAATAGACTGCGTCTGTGGATCTGCCGTGGTCCACCACCCTGATCATCTCCTCAAAGAATGTGATCATGTTCATTTGGCACAGTCTGCCCTCGTTAAACCATGCTGAGAGGGGCTAAGAGGCTTGGCCTCAATCATCTGATCTGTTGTTCTGTCCGTGATAATGGATTACAGGATCTTGCCAAGAATTGATGTGAGGCTGACTGGCCTATAGTTGCCTGGGCCTGAACTTGCCCCCTTCGTGAAGATGGTTACTATACTGGCTACTTTCCAGCCCCCCCCCCCCCGGCACTTGACTTCTGAAATATTTTTGCAGGTGACCATGCCAGTTGTTCCTTTAGCATCACTGTGATCCTGGAGTGTACCCCGTCTTCCCGTTGGGATTTTCCTGGCTTGATCATCACCAGGTAGTTGGCTGCTAGGATGGGCATTATGTGTCTGCTGGCAACATTATGGCTACCCTTGATGCCATGGGTTCTTCCAATCAGCACTCCCACTTGCCCCTCAGGCCCTTTGTTGAGCATGAAAGCAAAGTATTAATTCATCATTGCCATCATCACCTCTCACAGGTTCCTAACCCCTTCCCTGTTTTTAGAGCTGAATCCCCTCCTTCTCCTTCAGGCTTTGGTGTTACCTGCAGCTTCCACCACTATGCTGGCTTCCTTGATTCTAGTATTGCAGTCCCTTAGTGCTGCCCTTTTTTTTTTTTAATTTCTTTTACTATAGCAGTTTTTACACACGTCAAGACACTGTATAATGTGTTGAGATAGAAAAGGTAGTAGACGGCAGCATAGAGCAGTCAGTAAAATCATTCTTCCTAGGGATATAAACATAATTGAGCAATTACCATTGGTTACATTTAATTATTGCTAGAAAATGTCCATCCCCATGATTTCATTCTTACTTTGGGGTGGAAAAAGTCCATCTTTTAATATTGGCTTAACTACAAGGTTAAAAGACGGACTTTTTCCACCTCTTAGTGCTGCTCTGACCTCATCAGCTAATCCTTCACTCATCCCTACCACTAGCCCGTCCACATGTAATATGATGTCCCTCACTCTTAAACCTCCGAGGCAGCTGACTGGAACATTCTCAGTATTGTGGCCGGTTTGTCTTCTTTCTAAGGAACCTAATTACTGAGTTACTTTACCACCACCACTGGACTTGCTTTCTGTTTAATCTCATTCCTACGAGGAAACTGAACCCTCTGGTGCCAGGTGCCCTCCCTGCAGTGGTTCTGTTAGGGCAGCATAGCTGCTGGAGTGGCTGGGTACTTCCATTCAACACTTGTATCTCATAATGTGACCTTTAAGACAACAGAAATAGCAATGTATTTAATGTTTCTTTCTTGTTGACCGGGGGACAAGAGAGGCAAATACATAGCACAGCACACACACGGAACACAGTTAAATGCAATTACATAGCATTGACACACAGCATAAACTGAATTAATTGTGAAAGCTGCATTTTGTTAATGTGCACAATTGGGAAAGTCAATATCTGGGTTAAAGATGTATGGTTTATGGAGTTTACGGTTATAGTTGTTTTGTTCCCACGTCTCATGCAGCTCTAAAACGGAGATTTCAGTAAATGTAGCCAGACTGGGAGGAGGGGGTGCTAAAATAAAAAAAATAAATAAAAAAACAGGGGGTCCCGGACTGTGATCCTGTTGATACTGTATTGTCATCCTCCAGCAGTGTGGGTAGCTACCATGCGGCGGCTCTTGCATCTCTAAGCACTGGCAGTATATCCTGGGGATGCAGATCACTTACAGATCTTGCATCCCAACAGGCTGTCCGCGTATCTGAGGCATGGTAACAGGGTCATAGTATTTCTAGACATGACAATGGTCATAACATAGATGAAAGTTTAGCTGACTGAGATGAAATCTTTCCATCATGTTTCCGACTGTTTCTAGTGTTGTCAATACATTAATGATTTCTGTAGCTTGGATCACCCTCCTCACTCTGTTCTCAACCTATGTGATCCTTAGCGTTGGCTACTGTATGTTTAGTAATGTAGCTCTTCCATCTATAGTCAAGTCTTGGACCCCCTCCCCACAACATCTAAACCAAGTCTCAAGCCCACTGAGCACCTGCAGCCACTGGCTGTCTTTGCTTAACACTGCCGTGGGGTCTAAGATACTTCTGCTCTACTGTGCAGAGCTATGACCTGAGGGTTGACATTTTGTCTGGTTAAAGCAACTCTTCTAAGCAAGTCCTGACAAGGTCTCTTAAACTATTCACAAATTATACTGATGTGCTTTTGTGTTCTTACCCCTACTGCTGCCAATCTGTTAATGCATATTGCCATGTCTGCCTAGGGCTAGTGTCATATGGTGCTGCCGATTTTGTGCATGAGCACCAAATAACACTTTAAATGTGAGGGTTGGGAAACAGACTGTTAAAATCAGAAAGTGGGAAGAAATCTAGCAAAAATGGGAGTAAAATACTTTCATTTTCCTTATTTGTCCCCCTGCATTCGTCCCCATTATGGTTTAGTATTTAATGGAGCAGTACTCAAAGCAAGTCTAGAAAAAAATAACTTGTGTTTTTCTCTCTGGGAAAAGCCAAAAAATGTCTAGTAAAGTACAGTGTAATGACTCAGCCTTCCGAATGAGCTGGTCACCCAAAATAAACTTGACTGCAGTATTCTGAATCTCTTATTTGTGCTCTGTACTTTTGATGTTTATGGCCCCCTTTCAGAAATAAAAGCTTATTACAGCCAAGGGAGGGATAGTGAGGCTTAATAAGGGTGGGGGGGAGGTGGACAAAGGGTGACTGTGAAAAGGCAGAGATACTAAACAGATATTTTTGCTCAGTATTCACAAATAAAGAGGGGGGAGTACCGAAACCAAACAATAGAAACACTCTAGATATGGGGGTTGATACCAGCCCATTCACAGAAGAAAGGGTTCTGAAAGAACTCTAAAAACTGAAGGTGGACAAAGCAATTGGGCCTGATGGGATTCATCCCAGAATTCTAAAAGAACTAAGGGTAGAACTAGTGACACCACTGACTACCCTCTTTAACAAATCATGGGAGGATGGGGTGGTACCTGAGGACTGGAGGAGGGCAGATGTTATTCCACTTCACAAAAGTGGGAGCAGGGCAGAAGCAGGAAACTACAGACCTGTTAGTTTAACCTCAGTGATTGGGAAAATGATGGAATCACTTCTGAAGGAAAGAATTGTTGAGTATCTAGAGGCCAAAGGGGCACAGGACCCAAGGCAGCATGGATTCACAGCGGGAAGGTCATGTCAGATGAATCTAATAGATTTCTTTGACTGAGTGACCAAAGTAATAGATCAGGGAGGGGCTGTGGACATGGCCTACCTAGACTTTAGCAAGGCATCTGACACAGTCCCGCACAAAAGATTAATATACAAGTTAGCCAGCCTGGGAGTGGGTCCCAAGATGGTAGCCTGGGTAAAGAATTGGCTGGAGAATAGGACACAGAGGGTAATAGTAAACGGAGTCCACTCTGAAGAAAGGGGGGTTACTAGTGGGGTACCGCAGGGTTCAATACTAGGACCGGTCCTCTTTAATGTCTTTATAAGTGACATTTTTTTTTTTTATTTAGTTGTTTAATCAGGTATAGCACACTAAGCAGAAAGCTTTTTTACAGGAGCGACCTGGGAGCACAAAGAGGTTAAGTGACTTGCTCAGGGTCACATAGTATGCAAGTGGAAGCTGTGGGATTCAAACCCAGGTCTGGTCTGCTGGATGTCACCAGATTTGCAGCTCAGAGCCTTAGACCACTGCGCTATACTGCCTCACTAATTGCAGTTGCAGACATTGCAGAGGGATTGGAAGGAAAAGTATGTCTCTTTGCAGACGGCACAAAGATTTGCAACAGAGTTGATACACAAGGTGGGGTGGAAAGGATGAGAAGGGACTTTGCAAGGCTGGAGGAAAGGTCAAATGTATGGCAGCTTAGATTCAGTGCTAACAAGTGCAAAGTAATGCACCTGGGAAATAAAAACCCAGGGGAAGAGTACACAATGGGGGGTGAGTTACTAACAGCAACAAAAATGGAAAGGGACCTGGGGGTATTCATATCAGATGACCTAAAGGTGGGCAAGCAATGTGAGAGGGCAGTAAGGAGGGCTGGGGGGATACTGGGATGCATAGGGAGAGGCATCACCAGTAGAAAACAGGAAGGTGTTATCCCTCTGTACAGACAGCTGGTGAGACCCCATCTGGAATACTGCGTGCAGTTCTGGAGACCCAATCTCCGCAAAGACACAGACAGGATGGAGGCAGTCCAGAGGAGGGCAACTAATATGGTGCAGGGTCTGAACCAGAAGACATATGAAGAGAGACTTAAGGAGCTTAATATGTATAGCCTCCAGGAAAGGAGGGAGAGGGGAGACATAATAGAAACTTTCAAGTACCTCTAGGGAATCAACAAAGTCCAAGAGGGTAGCATCTTTCAGAAAAAGAGCTGTGCAAGAACAAGGTGGCACAATTAGAAGATTGAGGGGGGACGGCTCCAAGGTAATGTGAGGAAGTATTTTTTTCATGGAGAGGGTTGTGGATGCATGGAACAGCCTTCCTGAGCAAGGGTGTAGACAGGTATACTCACTGTACACATTTGTGTACAGTTTTGTTGAGTGCCTGCCACAAACCTTAAGCCACTCTGTTAATATTATCATTCTAATCTGTAGTATTTGGGTTAATGTAGGCCACTGAGGAGTGTCCAATACATGTATAACCTCTTTAGAGAGTAGAGGAGTCATCTGACAACAATCTGACTTGTTTGGAAGGGGGTGCCATTTAGAAAGGATGTGTACATTTTTTAATTGGGGGGTGTAACTGTTGGAGATTGTGTATAAAATGAAAATTTCTGGCTGCACTCCTGTTCCTGAGGAGGTTGTGGAGTCAAAAACTGGTGGATTTCAAGAATGCATGGGACAGTTGTAAAGCAATTCTAGGGGGTAGGAAGAAGTAGGCTGTTGGTTAACTAGGATCTGCAGCTTATCCATTAGGTAGGGAAATGGGCAGACTGGGTGGGCCAAGCAGTCCTTATCTGCTGTCAAATTCTATGTTTCTGTGTTTCTAATTTAATGTCTATTTTCTTTTCAGGTGAAAAACAAAGCCCCAGCAGAGGTGCAGATTACTGCAGAGCAGCTCCTGAGAGAAGCGAAAGAGAGAGAACTTGAGCTTCTGCCACCGCCACCAAAGCAGAAGATCACAGATGAGGAGGAACTGAATGATTATAAGCTCAGAAAAAGGAAAGTGAGTATTACAGCGTCAACTTCCCCATATTAACTAAAAGTACCACTAGCAGCTTTATCTGCTTGAGTTTGGTTGGTTTCCATCTATACACCCCCCACTAGCCCGAAAATTGGCAGTACTGTCTAGCCTTCCTTCCCTGGTTAACAAAAACTAAATAAATAACGAATGCTTGAGGGTCAAAATGAAGTGGTGGTGCTAGTTTTGGCCCCTGAAGGCTGTCTGCTCTTAGTCCTTGTCACCCAGTTATCTGGATTCTTGGTCTCTTATTCCATATAGAGCCCCAGAATCTCCTCCCACTATATAGCAGAAAGAGTGGGGTTTGTGTGTCCTTTGACACTGTCCTAGGGCCACAGGCTAAATTTGTTGCAGCATGTTCTGCCTGTACAGTTCCCAGCTGTAGGTCTGTAAGGTAATTCTTTCTGTAGTACTTCCCCAAGTGTAGTATGGACTGTGGAGGGTCTTGCTCTTCTCTTTTGTTAAGAAACTGTTTGATGTATGTTTATCCATATACCTGTCTGTGGATTTCTGTTGTAAGGTTTTTCTTACAAACTGCAAAATAAGAAGCAAAACAAACAAAAAAAAAATGGCCAATTCCATTTGACCAAATCTTTTCATCGCCACCCCCCACCTAAACTATGGGCTTGAGGAAGAAAACCAAAACACAAGCTGCTCAGCTCACTGCAGTGCTCTTATTTTATTTCAGGTTTTCTCACAGCCTTCTTTACCATCATTTTGCTTGCTTGAGCTTTCTCCCCGGCCTGAGAGTTACTACGGTAAACACCAAACGGAGCCCATTCTAAGCATGTAAAAATGATAAATGATCCCTCTGGCACTATGTTAGAAATAATAACATTTGGAACGCAATTTTGGTCCACCTGCCTTGATGAAGCACAAGCGGTCAAAGTTTCAACAAAGTACGTGGCCAGCTTATATGGAAATTTGAAATAATTTTATTTATTGAATTTTGGTAACTGGGTAGGCTCACTGAGACTACAAGTCCCTTTTTCGGGGGCGACTCGGAGTTAATTATAACAGAAGTCAGTGCACAAGAACTGGAGTCACATAGAAGCCAGTACAAACTTGCACTTGGTTCTTAGACACAGGTTAGAAAAATGATCAAGAATTTACAACAGAATGAGAGCAGGCAAAAATACTTTGGCAAGACTAGGTAAGGAAACAGTGAGTACCAGTTTAGGGGGACAGTTCAGTGATAGCAGTAGTATTGGCTGCCCTCTAGTAAATGGGTCTAGAGCCCTTTCTTAAAGCCTGTGAGGGAGCAACAGTTTTGTAGTACTGATAGAAATGAGAATACTTTGAGTTGAGCTGCTTATTGTTTCTTTCTTCTTGCGTCCCACATAAGCTAGCTCCTCCTCATAAGAACAGATATATTTGCTGCTGCTTTTCCTCTCAGTTTAAGGAAAAGGAGTCAGTATGGACCTGGGATAGCACCCAAATTATGTGGAAATCAGCATGTTGGGTCCCAAAATGTCTGCTCCACACACAGAAATGAAAAAGTACTTGCCTTCTCCAAGTCCTGCTGCAGACGTGATTGAGAAACTTGTTGCATTAGCATATGAAATGAGATCCCATTCTAGCTGGAGCTGTAGGGATTCAGATGCCTCAGGACATTAACATTTGTTTAAAATAGACTGATAAATACACTTTTACTCAGTAGTGTACGTATAAATAATTTAATTAGGGGCCTTTCATTAAAACGACAGCTTGGAGTGCTTTACAGTACAGTTGAGGGACTTGGGGGTGGGGGGAAGAAAATGATGCCATTAGATGCATGGGGAATTCAGGCAGCAGAAAGATGTATTTGGGAGGAATTACAGAGGGCTTCATTGATTTCCTACCTCCTGCGTCCTTCACTGTAGAGATGCTGTCTGAAGGCAACACCTCCTATTTTGGAAATGTTGTAGTCCTCACATTTTGTGCTCTTCCCCTCACTGAAAAGGCACTACAGTGTACACCTCTTTATTAGGAGAGAGGGCCCATTTTGTCCCCACCCATTGTCCCTTACTGTAGAGGTGCTGTCATAAGGCAGGCAACTCTTAATTAAAAAGTGTGCTTCAGTGTTCTTCACTGTAGAGGTACTCTCTGAAGAGGACGCCTCTTTATTGGAAGAGGGGGCCCCCTTTTTTTTTCTTTTTTGTTCCATAATCCTTTTCCTCCAGGCGATATGCGGCCCTGTCCACACACTCCCCCAACCGACCGCTCCCTTGTGCTTACAGGACCCAGCTTCCCCCACTGATTGCCCCTTATGATGCGGCCAGGTGGGGAGAGAGCCACCCCCCTGAATACATATCCAGCTCAGGTCCTGGGGTGCCTGGGAGGTGGCATGGGTCAGGGACAAGCAGGCATGGCTTCAGGAAGCCCGCATGTCTTATCCTCTTTTCTTTCCTTCTCATTCCCTGCCATGGACAGGCAATAGTGTGCAGGTGGAGGCGCACGTGTGAGGTTGGAGGCGCACATGTGCTATGCCAAATGGGCAGCCCCACCCATACGTGCTGCCTCCTTGCTGATACTACCCCTAGGCCTCCACCTGGTGGCATTCGACGGTTGAGCTAACAAGCCCCCAGAGAGGAGAGTTGTCTATATGATGCTCAGTCCTCTCTCCCCCAGCCAGCCCCAGTAACCTGAGCCTGCTCACAAACCCGGATTCCTGTTGTGATTGCAGGTAAGGTGCTAAGCACCTTAGCCCACTGTGCCACTTGGCCAGCTCAAGAGTGCCCCTTTTATTATTATAATTTATTAATTTTTCAAAATAATACATTGCAGGATTCAAACATGTTAAGACATTCCATCAGTGGTTACAACCCAGTACTCGGGAAGAAAGCATAAGTATAATATAAAGAAACATTTCATGCACTACTATTAGTAACACATGGAAAGCAAAATAGAATTCTCACCGAGATACAGGATTTATCCCACTATATTGGGTACTTTTCACCTCCTTGTTGGGAGAGAGGGTTCCTATTGTGGTCCCTCTCGTCCCTGAATGTAGAGGTACTGTCACCTCTTTTTATTAGGAGAGAGGACCCCTATAGTGCTTCACATGTCTCTCACTGTAGAGGTACTCTCTGAAGACAGTACCTTTTTACTGGGATAGAGGGCCACATTTGTGTCCACCATGTCCCTCATGGTAGAGGCACTGTCTGAAAGCAGCGCCCCTTTATTTGGAGAGAGGGCTCCTTTTGTGCTCCTCACCTTGTCCCTCACTGCAGAGGTACTGTTTGAAGGCAGTACTTCTTTATTGCAAGAGAGGGCCCTTTTTGTGCTTCCGTGTCCCTCACTGTAGAGGTGCTCTCTGACTGCAGCACCACTTTATTGGGAGATAGGGCCCCTATTATGCTTCCCCTTTGTCCCTTGGCAGCACTTCTGTGTTGTGAGAGAAGACCCTTATTATGCTCCCTCATGTCATTTACTGTAGTTGTACTGTCAGAAGAAAACTCATTCTCACGAGATGTAGGATTTATCCCACTCTTTGTCCCTTACTTTAGTGGTACTCTCTGAAGACCACTTTTTTTTTTTTAAATTTGGAGAGAGAGTTGCTATTGTGCTGCCGCCATGTCCCTCACGGTAGAGGTACAGTTTGGCAGTCTGAAGACTGCGCATCTTCATCGGAAGAACGAGCCCCTTTTGTGCTTCCCATATTGTCCCTCACTGTAGAGGTTTCTGCACCTCTTTATTGGGGGAGAGTGCCCCTTTTGAGCTCCTCCCCCTTTTCCCTCACTGTAGAGGTACAGTTTGAAGACAGCTCCTCTTTATTGGGAGCAAGGGGCCCCTTTTGTGCCCCATTTCCCTCACTGTAGAGGTACTGTTTGAAGGCAGCACCTCTTTATTGGGAGAGAAAGCCCTCTATTGTGCTCCTCCCCTAGGCCCTCATTGTTGAAGTACTGTCTGAAGGCAGCACCTCTTTATGGGGAAAGAGGGCCCTTTTTGTGCTCCTCCTTGTCCCACATGGTAGAGGTATTGTCTGAAGGCAGTACCTCTTTATGGAGAGAGAGGGGAAGGGGGAGAGGGAGAGGAGAGAGAGAGAGAGAGAGACCCTATTATGTCCCCCCATCTTTCCCTGTGGAAGTACAGTTTGAAAAGGTACCTCTGTTAGCCTTGAAGACTGACAGTTTTCTTCTTTCCCCTCAGCTTTCTTACATTTCAAAGGTTGTGTGTCTGGGCCAGCTCACTGGCACAGTGGGTATCACTGCCGCTAGCGACGCCAGTGACCCGAGTTCGAGAATGAGCCTGAATTATCTGAGGGCCAGCCGGGGGAGGATGGTTGAGCATTCCAGCGGATGCTTGCCTTCTGGGAGTGGGAGGGTGTGTGGACTCCACTGTGATACTTCCACTTGGATGACCACAAGTGGCAGTGCAAACTGGAGCCAGCGGGGGACACAACGTTGATGCTGTGACACATATTGCCCACTCTGTGTTTGTTAGTGTATCAGTTCATGGCCTTCTGATGTCTGTGAGCTGGGGAAGGAAAAGTGGAAACCCCCCAGCTGGCAGGATGCTGTCCATGGCCTGCCTGGCCTCTCAATCTAAGAGTGACACTTCTACTCTGTTGGAGGAGTTGGGATGACCTCCAGCAGCCCTTCCCATGGGCGGTCATTTATGAGAGCAGAGATAACTCCTGGAGATGGCAGGTGACGGGCGGGTGTAGTGGCATGACAGATGGGGGCCAGTCAGGTGCAAGGGAGCATAAAGCATACTAAAAAAAAAAAAAATAATATTTAAAAAGTTGTCTGCAAAAATATCTTAGTTTATTACTTTTTATCTTTTCGATGTTAAAGTCTGTGAAGCGCCCTGAGCCCTAGGTATAGAGCCCTATATAAATAAAAATGCCTTGCCTTTATTGGGAGAGAGGACCCCTAATGTGCTTCCCTTGTCCCTCTTTGAAGAGGTACTGTCAGAAGGCAGCCCCTCTTTATTGGGAGAGAGTACCCCTGTTATGCTCTCCCCTTGTCCCTCACAGTAGGTGTACTGTCGGAAGGCAGTATCTCTTTATTAGGAGAGATTGCCCCATTTGTGCTCCTGCCACTCCTTGTCCCTCATGTTAGAGTTTCAGTTTAAAGACGGAACTTCTTTACTGGGAAAGAGGACCCCTTTTGTGTTACTCCTTGTCGCTCACTGTAGAGGTACTGTTTGAAGGCAGCTCCTCTTTATTGGGAGAGAGGGACTCCTTTGTGGTCTAATGACCCTTATTGTAGAGATACTGTCTGAAAACAGCACCTGAAGTAGGAGAGGGCTCCCCCCCCCCCCAGATCCGTCACTATAGAGGTACTGTCCGAAGGCAGCACCTCTTTATTGGGAAATATGATACCCTTTGTGCCCCTCTTGCCCCTCACTGTAAAGGTACTGCCTGAAGGCAACACCTCTTAATTGGGAGAGAGGGCCCCTGTTGTGCTCCTCCCTTGTCGCTCACTGAAGAAGTACTCTCTAAAGGCAGTACCTCTTTATGGGGAAAGAGGGCCCCTATTGTGCCCTCCCATCCCTCACTGAAGAGGTACTGTCTGAAGGCATTACCTCATTATTGGAACCGAGGGTTCCTATTGTGCTTCCTCCTTGGCCCCCATGGTAGCAATACTGTCTGAAGGCAGCACCTCTTTATTGGAAGAGAGGGTTCCTTTGCAACCCCATGTCCTTTGCTGTAGAGGTACTGTCTGAAGGTAGCACTTCTTTATTGGAAGAGAAGGTTCCTTTGTGACCCCATGTCCTTTGCTGTAGAGGTACTGTCTGAAGGCAGCACCTCTTTTTTTGGGAGAGAGGGTTCCTTTGTGGATCCCATGTCCTTTGTTGTAGAGGTACTGTCTGAAGGCAGCACCTCTTTTTTTGGTAGAGAGGGTTCCTTTGTGGATCCCATGTCCTTCGTTGTAGAGGTACTGTCTGAAGGTAGCACCTCTTTATTGGAAGAGAGGGTTCCTTTGTGACCCCATGCCCTTCATTGTAGAGGTTCCGTCTGAAGGCAGCACCTCTTTATTTGTAGAGAGGGCCCCTTTTGGGCTCCCCCTTGTCCCTCACGATAGAGCTTCAGTTTGAAGACAGCATCTCTTTATTGGGAAAGGGGGCCCCTTTTGTGTTTTCCCCCCATGTCCCTCACTGTTGCGGTACTGCCAGAAGGCAGCATCTCTTTATTGTAAGAGAGGGCCCTTTCCGTGCTCTCCCTTTGTCCCTCACTGTAGAGGTACTGTCTGAAGGGAGCATTTCTTTATTTGGAGGGAGGGCCCCTTTTGGCCCCCCTTGTCCCTCACGATAGAGTTTCAGTTTGAAGACGGCACCTCTTTATTGGGAAAGATGATCCCCTTAGTGCCCCCCCCCCGTCCTTCACTGTAAAGGTACTGCTTAAAGGCAGCACCTCTTAATTGGGAGAGAGGGCCCCTGGTGTGCTCCCTTTGTCCCTCACTGAAGAGGTACTGTCTTAAGGCAACACCTCTTTATGGGGAAAGAGGGCCCCTATTGTACCCCCTTGTCCCTCACTGAAGAAGTACTGTCTGAAGGCATTACCTCGTTATTGGGAGAGAGGGCCCCTATTGTCCTCCCCCTTGTCCCTCATTGAATAGGTACTATGTGAAGGTAACACCTTTTAATTGGAGGTAGGACCCCTATTGTGGAAGACAGCACCTCTTTATTTATAGCACCTTTTTACTGCTGGCGGTAGCAGAGCTTGATCTGCTAAGCCTTATTATGCTAACCAGCCAGAAACTGACTCCGTATTCATCATGATTGCTCATGATAGGTCTAGGGCATCTAAACATAAGAGCACTTTAGCTCCTGATAAAGAATCTAGGAGGCTGGATGTGATGGGCAAGCGTACTTATGCCTCTGCCTTACTGAGTCTCAGAAGTGCAAACTACCAGGCCCATATGATAAAATATTAGAACAGCCTGTTGAAAGCTGCTTGTATTGCAGCCCAGGCTTTACTTGCTGGCTCTGCCAAGAATGAATTACTTAAAACTTTAACTTCTGGTGCTGAGGGTGGCAAACATTTGCTATTCTCAGCTTATGATGTATCTGATGCTTCTGCCAGAGCTGCTGCTTCTGGCATTTGTATGAGGAGATATTCTTGGCACAGAGTTGCTGGCTTTGCCAATGATGTGCAGCAAGTAGGTTTGAATGCCCCTTTTAGAGGGACAAAACTGTTTGGCTATGATGTTGAAGAGGCCCTACATCGCCTTCAGACCTCAGAAATGACCCTTATGTCTGTAAAGTCCATGTTCGCATGCCTGCTAGGTGTTGTGGGAGGGGCTCTTTTCATCAGCATGCTGCCAGAGGTTGCCGTGCCTACTGTCTGCAAGGCTGTGGTAAGGGAAGTGGCCCTTGCTGGGTCCCTTCCCTCAGGTGCCCATACGAAAGCACCCAAAACAATCCGTACTGGTGGCGCTGCCCACACCAGTTCAGCATGAGACTCTTCTGGATACAACCTCCGCCTTCACTGTTAGCTCCAGGGGTGGTGGTTGGGGGCATACTCTCCATGCATCTGAAACAATGGCTGGAGATCACTACAGACAAATGGGTTCTGGAGATAATTGCAAGGGGGCATGCTCTGGATCTGTTACAAACCCTCCAGATCATCCTCTGCCTCCTTCTTGTTATCCTCCGGGTCACTTGTGCCTTCTGAAGGAAGAAATTCAGTCATAATTTCAAAAATGTGCTATTAGAACCAGCTCCCCCTTGAAAGAGAGGAAAAAGGGTTCTATTCCAGATACTTCTTGGCCAAAAAATGGTCAGGGGATCTGCATCCTGTGTTGGATCTCAGGGATCTCAGCTTCTACATAGAATACAAGAAGTTTTGAATGGTATCCCTGCAAGCTTTGATTCCTCTTCTGCAAACAGGGGACTGGCTTTGTTCTCTGGGTCTGATGAGAGCATACCTTCATGTCAAGATCACGAAATCCCACAGGCAGTACCTCTGCTTTTTGCTGGAGGGGGAACACTTCCAGTTCAGGGTTTTGCCCTTTGGCTTGTTGTCTGTGCCTCAGGTAATGCTTGGCAGTAGTGGAAGCAGCCCTTCATAGGGAAGGTCTGTATGTGTTCCCCTGTCTGAATGAATGACTTTTGAAGGTCTACTCCAAGGAAGTTCTGCTACGTACTGTGTCTCAAACATGGCATTTGTTTGAAGACTTGGGGGTCACAATGAATGTACAAGAACCGTGCTGGCTCCTTGCCGGGGACTGCAATACATGGGGGCAGTCTTGGACACAGAGGAGGGTTGTGCTTTCCTGCCGCGGAACAGAGCAGACAGTCTTATTGCCCAAGCACAGTTGGCATACAGGAGTCATTATGTTTCTGTGAGGGCAGTGTTACATCTCCTAGGTCTTGTGGCTACGGCCATAGTGACTGTGCAACTGGCACACTTTCCCTCAGTGGATACTCTGGGTCCAGTGGGATTAGCTGACAGATGAGCTGGAACAAATGATTCTTATCACATCTCTGCTTTGCAGAGCATTGCTGTGGTGGATGGATCGTGAAACCTATTAATGGGCGTTCCATTCCTAGTACCAGCTCCACCTTGGGTACTTTTCTTGGCCTTTATCAGACACAAGGATTATGACCAAGATGTAGGCCAAGCTGCATATAAATGTCCTGGAAATGCAGGCTGCCTGTACAGCTTTATGGCATTTCAGGAGCACCCTGACTCCAATCCTTGTTAATCCAGATGGATAATGCCAGTGTGATGCATTATGTCAACAAACAAGGGGGCACTCACGCCTGTCCCCTATGCAGGGAAGCAAGGAGAGTATGGTACTGGACTCTGTCCCATGGCCTACAATATCAGCCATACATCTCCCAAGTCTCCAAAACATCTTGACAGACAAGCTAAGCAGGTCACAGTCCAGGACTCATGAAGGGGAACTGCTGACCTCCATGGTAAACAACCAGTTTGCAAGATGGGGTCATCCAGAGTTGTTCCTTTTTGCATCCCCACACAATGCAAAAGTGCCACGTTTCCATTTCTGCTGGCTTCAGGGCCTGGAATATTTTGGCAAGATGTATTGTCTCTCTTTTGGAAAGGGAAATTCCTATATGCATTTCCCCCAGTTCCTCTAATACAGAGGGTTCTGCTCTAGCTGTGGACGGAGAGCGCCACTCTCATCCTCATTGCTCTGTTCTGGCCTTGCCAGATATGGTTTCACCTTCTGCGGCAGATGGCAGTGGAGTCTCCTGTCCCCTGCTTCTGCCTCTGGGTCTGTTGTCACGGGGCAAGGGATCCCTGGCCGATCCAGACCTGAAGTCCCTACATCTGCATACATGGCCCTTGAAGACCTAGCCATTGCTCAGGTTGGGGTATCCCCTAAGATAGCTGTGGCTAGAAAGTCTTCTACCATACATATTTATTCTTCGAAATGGAAGTGGTTCATTTTGTGGGCTGCTTCTAGGAATTTGGACCCATTTACATGTCCTGTAAATGCTGTGTTGGAATACTTGCTCTCCTTATTTGACTCTGGCCTGCAGTATTCCTGCAGTTTATAGTTGCATTTGGCCACTATATATTAGCTTTCTTTGTTCCTATTAATGGTCAAATGGTTGACCAATTAGAGGTGTCCCATACGTTTCTGAAATGTATTCTTCATGTGAACCCACTTATCTGTAATCCAGTCCTGCCTTAGGTCTTGAATTTTTTTGCTTGAGAAACTGACGTTGTCTCCTGTTGAGCCAGCCATGAGATGTGTCCTATGTTCCCTATCATGAAGAATATTTTTAGTTGCAATGAATTCTGCTAGAGGGATTTCAGAGCTTCAGGCTCTAATGTATGCACCTCTTTCTTTAATTTTCCACAAAGACAGAGTCTCTGTGTGCGAATCCTAAGCTCTTACTTCGAGAGGGCTCTTGCAGTAGGTAATTACATATAGGACTGACGTCGGCAGGCGGCAGGACCCCATGGAAAAATTTTCTAGCTAGCAGTCCTGGCGGGGACCTTCACGTTAGGTGACGAGCGTCAGGAGGCGTCGGTATAAAGGCGGTCCTGATGCTCCATAACCAGTTCTTTCCGCCGTTAGCTTGTGCAGCGCCTCGCGGAAAAGTTTGTTGCTTCGTCAGCCTCCTTAGTGCGTTTTTCCAAATAATTTTGACTTTTTAGACATTCGACGGGTTACGTTGGTGTATGTCATCCTGCACCCTCCAGCACAAAAAATAAGGCGATCGAGCGGGCGCCTAACCCTCACGCAGTGACGGGCCATTCCTGTGCCTGTTCTTTTCTAGGCCCGATCACCCGGTCGAGAAGTGCCAGCACTGCCTCAGCTTCAACACGGCTACCCGGAAAAGGCGGCATCAATCCCTGGAAGCCCACATCTTGAAGAAAAAGATGAGTTCGTTGGAGAAGGAGCTCAAAAAACTGAGGCAGGTGTCCACTTTCCCCGAAGGCCATCGGAAGAAGAAAGACAAGGAGAGGCACCGGGACAAGGGCTCCTCCACCGCGTCTCCCTTGGGAGTCGCCGGGACTCGGGTAACGTCACCTCCGGGGGACCGCTCCTCGATGGCCACCTTGGAGGTTTCCGAGGGGGCATTGGCCTGCCCGTCTGGCTCATGCTCCGGCCTTTTGGGTGCCTCCAGGCAATTGGAGGCCTCGGCCCCCGGTTCGGCTGTAGCTTTGCGGCCTACTGGTGTTGGTGACTCCGGCAAGCCCGGCGTCGGCCCCGACGTCCGCGCGAGAAAGCCGTGGCACGACGACCGGCGCGGGCGCGCGCCCTCTCCGCGGACAAGGCCGATCCTTCCTCTCGGGCTGCCTCCGGCGAAGGCTCCCATAAGTTGGATGCCGGCTCCTCCAGCGCCCGCCAGGAGCTCGCTGTAAAACCGCACGTTGGTTCGTCCGATGTCCGGTCGGCGAAAGAACCGATAACGGACCTACCCACGTCCGTCGTCCCCGGTTCTCCGCAGCCTTCGCTGCCATCCGGGGACCCCGAGTCCCCCCCAGCCTGACCCCGGGGATTTTTCCCCCTCCATCCCTGGGCGACGCTGGGGTTCCTCCTTCGTCTGACCGTCCTCCTCTAGGTGCGCCAGATCTGACATCGGCTCCCCGGACACCGGCTCTGACGCCTGTACCTCCGATGCTGGTTTTACTGTCTCCGGCTGACATCCCGCTTCCGGATGTCGCCCCGCCGCCGGGCCCTCCAACCTGGATCCACCCGTGAGGCCGCTGGCCGGGCCATCTGCTCCGGCAGCTCCTCCAACTCCCAGATACCCTCCGTTCTATCCAACGCTGGCATATCCGGTGCCACAGTATCCGGTGCCACAGTACCGGACGCCGCAGTACCCGACACCACAATACCCGCCACTGGGTTTTGGATACTCTCCATGTGGGTACAACCCATACCCTTATCCCCCCCTTCCACCGCCCCCACAGCCGCCAGTGGATTTGCAGGAGACTCTGGCTTCCTGGTGGTCAGAGGCCAAGGCTCAGCTCACCAGGGAGGTGGAGAGCCACCTACCGATGACGGTGCCATCTCAGGTTCCCGTACGTCCATGGTGGCACACTCTCTCACCACCTCTGGACTCCAGGACTTTCCCATCTGGGTCCAGAGAGGGACAGGATACGCTTCCTCGGGTGTTTCCCAAGGGGTCCGTTCCTCCTGTGGGTCGGGAAGGGGAGTCTTTTTCCTCTTCCTCTTCACCCTGGGACTCCTCGATTCCTCAGACGGTTGCTCCGAAAGGGACGACGAGCCACGCTGTCTGTCAAAGCCCAGGTCAAGGACTCCTCCGAAGTCTCCTCCGGAAGATCCTTCTTTTATGGAGTTGCTACGAAAAATCCAGGAGGTTCATCAGTGGCACTCTTTGGAACCAGACCCTCAGTGGTTGAAACTCGCTGAGCATCTGGATCTGCCCGTGACAGCTCCTACTTTGGTGCCACCCTGGATAGAGCCTCACGCTGACCTTGTTACCACCACCTGGAAGCAGCTGTCGGCTCTAGCCCCACTTCCGCGGAAGTCGAATAGGCTATACCAGGCTCCCGAGGGTGTTGATTTTTTATACTCTCTCCTTCGTGCTGACTCAGTCGTGATTTGCGCCGCCTACGGCCGGTCGGCTAACCCAAAACATCTTAGCTCGTCGCCGCCTGACAAAGAATCCCACCTACTGGACCAGTATGGAAAGAAGATCTTCGCTTCCTTCACACTGGGGATTAGGGCCCTGAACTATGTCGGTCATATGGGGGACTACCAGAAGGCGATTCTTACTCAGGTGGAAACCAAACTGGACTCCCTGCCGGACTCTCAGGTCAAGCAGGAGTTGGCTGATCTTGTCCGCTCTGCACGTTTGGCCAGTCGACACATGCTTCTTGCGACCTACGATGCAGTGGACACCGCTGGACGGAGCTTAGCTTTCGCCGTAGGCTTACGTCGTCATGCTTGGCTCTGTGTGTCAGGGTTGGTCCCGGAAGTGCAGTCCGCTATCCAGGAAGCGCCCTTCCGGGTGTCGTTGCTTTTCGATGGCGATGTCAAGGACACCATCACCGATTTGCAGGAGAAGGATAGCACTGAAGTCCGTTGACTCATGTACCGCCCCCCACCAGCCATGGCCGCCGTCCCTTTATGACGGAATCAGCCGTGAAACCCAGGAAGGCGGGCCACAAATGTGAGGCCCCCACAGCTGCTAAGCCCCCCCACCCAAAAAAGCAGCGGGTGCTTCAGCTGCGGTGCTGCCCCACACCACCTGACTCCTTTCTTCTCCCACAACCTCTGGACTCCCCGGAGGAACCGGTAGGAGGGAGGTTTTCCCTCCACCTTCCGGGATGGGAGAGGATAACATCAGATTCTTCGGTGCTCCAGCTGATCGCAGAAGAACACTCAATAGAGTAGTTTCTACAGAAACCACCTCACCACCCCTTCAAAGTCATATTCACGGGAACATCTTCTCTTGGCCCAGGAAGAGATTTCAGTTCTGCTAATGAAAGAAGCAATATAACCTGTCCCCCTTCATCTTCAAGGGACAGGTTACTATTCCCATTTCTTCCTGGTCCCAAAGAAGACAGGAGATCTCAGACCTATTCTAGATCTCGGTTCCCTGAATCTTTTTGTGGAATACAAAAGGTTCAGAATGCTCTCGCTGCAGAGCCTTCTGCCCCTCCTCCGGTTGGGTCAATGGCTATGTGCCCTGGATATGCAGGATGCTTACCTGCACATTTCCATTTGCCCGTCTCATTGCAGATATCGTCGTTTTGCATTCCAGGGGGACCACTACCAGTTCAAGGCACTTCCGTTTGGCCTATCCTCGGCTCCCCGAGTATTTACCAAATGCCTAGTGGTGGTGGCAGCCTACCTGCATACCCGGTGGGTGCAGGTTTTACTGTACCTGGATGATTGGCTCCTGGCGGCCTGGTCCAGGGAGGAACTCCTGCGCTGCCTCACCCTTACCCAGCAGGTTTTTGCTTGCCTGGATATTACCATCAACCATTCCAAGTCTCACTTGATCCCATCTCAGAGACTACAGTTTATCGGGGCGATTCTAGACATGACCATTGGCAGGGCCTTCCTGCCACCAGACCGGGCGTCCACTCTCCAGACTCAAATAAGTCTGTTGTCCGGCCGCTGGAGGGTCAGTGCAAGGTCGGTCCTTCGCCTTCTTGGGCTCATGGCGGCTGCTATCCCGACAGTTCCTCGTGCTGGGCTTCACATGAGAGTCTCTCAGTAGACTCTCCGCTCCCAATGGGATCAGTTAGTGGACGACTTAGATCACCCAGTTCTAGTCTCCTCACCGATGCTCCGAGACTTGCAATGGTGGATGGTTCGAGAGAACCTGCTTTGGGGAGTTCCTTTCTTTCGCCTCCCCCCTGCCAGACTCTAATGACAGATGCCTCGGGCGAAGGTTGGGGAGCCCATCTAGGTCCCCATCGGAGCCAGGGCTCTTGTTCCATGCTCGAACAGACACTCCACATCAATGTGCTGGAGCTTCAGGCAGTGTTGTACACTCTCCAAGCCCTCCACCCATACATCCTTCCCGGCCACCTAGCCATTCAGACGGACAACATGTGCATGGTTTGATACATCAACAAACGGGGGGGGACTCTGTCCTACCCTCTTTGCAGGGAAAAAGTGAGGGTTTGGGATTGGGCAACACAACACGACCTTCACCTCACGGCAGTTCATGTTACGGGAGTCGACAATGCCTTAGCAGACAAGCTAAGTCGCTCGTCTGCTTTGTCTCACTAGTGGGAACTGGACCAAGGGGTCCTAGACAGTATCTTCCGACTTTGGGGAACACCACAGGTCGACCTGTTCACATCCCCTCTAAACGCAAAGCTTTCCGTCTTCTGCTCGCACGTTCCAGAGCGAGGTGCTTTCTGGAGAGACGCTCTGTCTCTAGACTGGAAGGACAGATTCGTCTATGCCTTTCCCCCAATTCCTCTTATCCCATGAGTCTTACAGAAACTAGCTTCAGAAGGAGCATGAATGATTCTGATTGCTCCTTTCTGGCCCAGGCAGGTTTGGTTCTGTCTTCTACAACAATGCTCAGAGGATCATCCTCTTCCTCTTCCTCTATCATGAGGTTTGCTGACCCAGAAAACCCTCTACTAGATCTACTTATGCCATGAAGTGGAAAAGGTTCACTATCTGGGCTGCCTCTAAGGACGTGGAACCCTTTTCCTGTTCAGCGGGGCTTCTGCTGGAGTACCTACGCCATCTTTTTGACCTGGGTCTTAGTCATTCTTCTCTGAAAGTTCACATGGCGGCCATCTTGGCCTATCATGTCCCCTTTGCAGACAAGACATTTGCTCAACTGGAAGTCTCTAAGACCTTTCTTAGAGGGGGTCCTCCATCTGAGACCTCCTATACGTATTCCTGCTCCCCCTTGGGACTTGAACTTTGTTCTCGAGAAACTTACTTTGCCTCCTTTTGAACCTGCAGCTTCGGCAGACTGAAGTTCTTTCATGGAAGACTCTCTTCCTGGTGGCCATTACTTCCGCTCGGAGAATTTCCGAGCTCCAGGCCCTGATGTGTAAAATTCCATACTTGATTTTTCACAAGGAACGTGTTGCTCTGCGCGCTAACCCTAAGTTTCACCCTAAGGTAGTAGCGGAGTCTACTCTAAACCAGTCCATAGAGTTACCCACCTTTTTTACGCAGTACTCTAATCAGGGGGAGTATTTACTCCATACTATGGATGTTCACCAGATTCTGATATACTACACTAACAGAACAAAACATCTCAGGAAGACCAATCAATTGTTTGTCTCTTTTGCACCCAAAAGAGAAGGTAACCCTGTTTCTAAGCAATACCTATCTAAATGGTTGGCTCATTGCATCACTTTCTGTTATGACAAGTACAGCAAGACCCTGCCGGGTCAAGTAAGAGGCCACTCCACCAGGGGGAGTAGCTGCCTCAGCGGCTTGTTTCAAGAATGTGTCAGCGGCAGATATCTGTGCTGCCGCCACCTGGACCTCCGTCCATACCGTTACAAAACACTACAGTTTGGATATTGCCTCTCGCCGTAGAGCAGGCTTCGGGCTGGCTGGCCTACAAGGTCTCTTGTCTTAAAGCTTGCACAGCTAGAGCTTCTACTTGGAGTAGATTTCTTCTCCCAGTGCTTCTTCTTGTTCCAGACTTCTTGGGACTCAGTCCTATATGTAATCACCTACTGCAAGAGCCCTCTTGAAGTAAAATAGTACAGTTACGTAAGAACTTAACCGTAACAGTAGATCTTCGAGAGAGGCTCTTGCAGTAGGTAATACCTTCCTGTCCTCCATCCCCCTAAGCTTTTTCAGCTCCTTTTCCATTAAGGGAAATATCCGCTCCTCTCTCATCTGGCCTTTTCTGGCCTGTGGTGGGAAAGAACTGGAAGGTGGGCATCAGGGACCGCCCCTTTATACCGATGTCTCCTGACGCTGGTCACCTGACGTGGGGGAGGTCCCTCGCCAGGGGCTGCTAGCTAGAAATTTTTCCGTGGGGTCCTGCCGCCTGCCGACATCAGTCCTATATGTAATTACCTACTGCAAGAGCCTCTCTCAAAGATCTACTGTTACGGTAAGTTCTTACGTAACTCTACTTTTCTACCAATGGGTGTATCTGAGTGTACACTGACTAGATCAAATGATACACCTTTTTTCTTATTACCCTAAGCTTGCCAATCGGGGTGAGGCACTGTGCCATACTCTAGATGTACATAGAATACTCAGATACTGTGTTACTTGTAGCAAGGACTGCAGAAAATCCTCTCGGCGTTTTGTTCGCCCCTGGGAAAGAGGACACTCCTGTATCTAAACGGTGCCTGTCCAGATGGTTGGTACATTGTGTTATATTATGTTATAGGAAGTATGGTAAGGAACTTCCTGGTGCTGTTCGTGGGCACTCCACAAGAGTTATGGCCACTTCTTTTGCCTGTTTCAAAAATGTTCCTGCTGCAGCCTCATGGAGCACTGTCCACACCTTCAGTAAACATTACAGTTTGGATGTAGTCGTTTGTAGATGTGCTGGCTTCAGGCTTGTTGTATTGCAAGGCCTTCTGTCCTGAATAGATATCAGAGTGTACCGTCATCCTAGTTTTACCTTGGACTGCTTGGGAATCGTTCCAAAGGTGTGGCCTAATGGAGGAGATATCCTCGAAGAAGATAGAACAGTTACATTAGAACTTACCGTAACAGTAGCTCTTCAAGAGAATCTCCTCCATTAGGCTATGCTGTCCCTCCTTCCCCCTTCCCCTTCAGTAAGAGTTGCATCAGATGGTGTGCCTAAAACATACTCCATGCATCCTGTCTCCAGCCCTGAGCCTCTCTTTGTATGCCTGATGCTGGTCTTATCTCTTGGTTTTCCACGGTTGGAGGTGCTCCGAGGCAAATCTCTGGCGGGGAACTAAGGAGTGATGGGGCTACCCACATGTAAATATACATAGATGTGGTACAGCATCATGGGTGGCCTCCTGGCTAGCAGAAGTTTCCATATGGTCCTAGTACTGACGGCTATAGTTCCAAAGGTGTGGCCTAATGGAGGAGGTTCTCTCGAAGATCTACTGTAATGGTAAGTTCTTACGTAACTGGTCTTTTCGTTCACTTCCAAAAAGAGACTGCATCTGTATATTTCCAACAATGCTTTCCTATCTCTTTTTAGACATTTGAAGATAACATAAGGAAAAATCGGACCGTCATTAGTAACTGGATAAAGTATGCACAATGGGAAGAAAGTCTGAAAGAAGTACAGAGGTAAAGATTACATGTACTGATCATAATTCTTTTCAAAAATACTTATTTTAGGACATTTTCATAACTTTCAAATTCAGTTTTAAAAACTGTACTGTGTTACAAGTTGTGTGTGTCATTTGTTTATTAATTTGTGTTTTATCCTTCCTGGCACTGGTCTGGCCTCTATCTGCCCAGGCAGCCACTCAGTCCCATCACCCCTACCTGTAGGTCTCGTTCCAAGTCTGTGGGTTCCCCTTCTGGTGGTGGGGAAAGGCTGGTCAGGCTCCCCCCCCCCGCCTCCCCCGAGTTGAGGGGTACCGGAAGCTGCATGGGCCAGAGTATGCCTGCCTTCATCCTGCCAGTCTGTGGTATTTTTGCCACCAGTTTTCTCCCTCCTGTAGGATGCATGCAGCAAAGACTCTAATGGGTGTGCATGCCTACAGCTGCATGTCACAGTGCAGAGTCAGCAGGTGTCCTCCCAAGCTGCACAGGTTGCTCAACTGCATTACCACCTGTGGGATCACCCTAGGAAAACAACTTCTGGGACATTCATTCTATCTCTCCCCCTTACCAGCTGGTCCCTAGCAACAACCCAGGCACGCTCCCGAGCCCGGGTCGCCATCGTCATGTGTCAAGCCTGTTGATGGGCCAGTATATGTCTGTTATATCTGTTCTTTGAACGTGGTTTCTGTTTTTAAATTATATTTTATTATTTTCATATAATGCGAAATACATTACACTTTCATACAGGGTAATAGATAAGAACTTGAGAGGTGATAACCGCACCAATACCATGACAGTTGCTATACACTTATCAAATCTTTTAATCAGGTACAGTAGGATTCACGGGTAAAAGACATAAGTTCAGACATTCGTTAATATCATTGCCGGCCTCTTCAACGGCAGTGGTGTCTTAGCAAAGGGAGAACAAGCAGGTAGAAAGACACAGTTTATTTATTTAAGAGATTTACCAGGAAAATATACTGAGCAGAGTACCGCTCGATTCCAGATGTGCCCTGGGGAGAGGGATTACATAGTGCAGTACAAAAAATACAATCAGTACATACAATTAATAGGTAACAACAGTGGCCCAGATTTAGCACGAGTAATTTGCAGAAAACAACAAGGTGATCCGGAAGGATGCATCAGAAGCTGGGATGCATATGGTCGGTACAAGGAAAAAAAAGGATGAGGAGTATGACAGGCAATGATGTACTAGGATGGAAAAATTTCACAGTTACATCGTGTGGGTAGGTTACATGCTAATTCGGGTAGGCCAGCGTATCTAACAGCAGCAGTAGAGAGGAGTCAGCAGCAAAAAGGTACTGAATTAAGAAATGGTGCCATAAGTTGCAGGGAATTTAGCGATGGGGAAAGCATGTGCAGTTGATGGCAAAGTGCTCTTTGAGGAGAGCATTACGTTGAGGAATACTTGTGGTGAGTCTGATGTCGGCTGCCAGGGAGTTCCATAATTTGGGCAGTCTGAAACTAAAAGCTGCCTGACCTGATCGGGTGGATCTGTGGGGAATGAGAAGGAGCCTGGCATCAGTGTTCCTGAGATCGTAGGTAGGTGGGAGGGCGGCGGTTAGAGATGTTGATAGGTAGGAGGGCAGCGAGAGAGACCAGAATTTAGCAGTAATTCTAACACAGTGCAGCAATTGCCGATTTTGGAGTGACGGGAGGTCAAGGGCCTGGTAGAGGTCGCAGTGATGGGTATTGGGAGGGAGGTCCAAAGCGAACCGGCAGAAGGAGTTGAAAATGGGGTTTAGCCTGGCTAAGGATGTAGGGGGGGCGGCACCGTAAATGACGTCGCCGTAGTCAAAGATTGGGAGGATCATTTTTTGCACCATTTCTTGCCTGGTTGGTAGGAGGATACAAAGTTTGTTGCGATGGAGAGCACCCCGCATGGGATGTAGTTTTTTTTGCAGTGCGTCTACATGTGCTGAGAAGTCCAGGTGCTGGTCCAGCCAGACGCCAAGGTAGCGATATGTGGAGCAGACCTCAAGTGGAGACCTATCCAAGGTATAGAAAGTGGGCATGTTGGTCAGCCGGGATAGTTTGGCTCGGGAGCCGAAGGTGAGGGAGACAGTTTTTTTGAGTTGAGGAAAAGTTGGTTTTCCAGAAACCAGCATTGGACAGAGTCGAAATCCTTCTGAAGGCAAGCTGATACGGTGGCACCAGATGGGCCGGAGGCGAAGAGCACCGTATCGTCTGCATACATATGGATGCCAGATTTTGTGCAGACAGATCATTTAGAAAAATTGAGAAGAGCAGTGGGCCAAGTACAGACCCTTGAGGTACGCCGCTGGTGACAGGGAGGGTGAGGGATAGGGCTGTACCGATGCGGACTGCTTGTGATCGGCCTGTTGGGTATGAGCGGAACCAACTGAGTGCAGATGGAGACAGGCCAGTTTGGGCAAGTTTGGATAGTAGTAGAGGGTGAGAGACCATGTCGAAAGCTTTTGCCAGGTCAATAAAAATAGCTGCAGTTATGTCTCCTTTGTCAATGCCTGTGAGGATGGAGTTGGTGAGGCGAAGGAGGGATGTGGTGGTGGAGTGATTTTTTTCTGAACCTGGCCTGAAAAGGGGTGAAAAAGGAGATTGTATCTAGATAGGTGTGTAACTGGGATAGGACAAGGCGCTCTTGAATTATGGCTAGGATTGGGAGCAGAGATATAGGCCAGTAGTTCGATGGGGAGGAGAGGTCCCCTCCCTTGGGGAGGGGGAAGATAGTGGCCTGTTTCCATTTTGTGGGGACGGTGTATAATTTAAAAGACAGGTTGTAGAGCATAGCTAGGGGGCAGGCTATGGCCGGGGCGGAGAGCTGTAGCATTTTAGAATCTAGGCCCGATGGGCATTTACCTTTGAGAAAGAGGCCGGGGAGCGCTGGGGGTCAGGGGTCCTTTGTAGGCGAGAGGTGAAGGGTGGGGTGGGGTGGGAGGAGAGTAGGGAGGCAGTAGTATGAGAAAAGGGCATTAAATTCGTGGCAATCGGAGAAGGGTCATTTATGATTCTGCCTGGAGGTTGAGGGTGGGGTGGGAGGTTTGGTTGGAGGGTGAGGAGGGATTTTATGGATTTCCAGAATTGTGAGGGGTGGGTGTGGTTTTTATTAAAGGCTGTTTTGAAGTAGTTTGATTTGGACTGCCGGATGAGTCTTGTGCAGGCGTTTCGAAGAGCCCGGTAATGCTCTTTGGCTAGTTGAGAACCTGTGGCCTTGAAAGATTTCCACGCTCGGTCTCTGGCTTGGAGTTGTTCCATGAGTGCAGAGGTTACCCAGGGCAAGTGTGAGCCTCTTACTCTGGATCTCCTTAGTGGGGCATATAGATCCCAGATCGCAAGGAAGTTAGAGGAGAAGTAGCTTAGGGCCTCGTCCATGGAAGTGGCACGAGGGATGGGGGACCAATCAGTGGTGGTGAAGGCGAAAAGGAGCGCAGGGAGATCAAGGGACTTGTATGCCCTGCAGTGCAGCAGGCGGGTTGGGGGAGCCAGGGGATGGAAGATTTTACGCACTATGTAGATCATATGGTGGTCGCTAAGAGAGTCCGTAGGAGGCCCGCATTGAGTATCCTATGGATGGGTAGCGAGTGCCCAGTCCAGTAGTGTGTGATTGTTTGATTTGTGGTTTAGGCGGTGGGTTCCCTATTTGCTGGTGCAAGTTTAGCGACTATTTGACTGCGTGTTTTGATGCTGCACTTCCCAGCCAGTTCAGATTGAAATTACCAAGGATGTAGAGTTCACCGCCTCTGTGAGGGCCCTCAGGTTGCCAAGGTGTTCGAGGATGCTGTTAGAAGGTGTGTTTGGTGGGCAATATGACCCAGATATGTAAACAGGGATAGAATGGGGTAGGGGGATTTTGACCAGGAGGGAGTCAGTGTTTGTCAAGGGTATTTGAGAGGTAATTACAGAATACTGGAGGTTTGAGGCAACATACATAGAGTGCCGCCACCTTCTTCCTCCCTGCCTGTCTTGGCGGATTAGTGAGCTTGGTGGATTGAGAATTCCTCGTCCCGGTGATGGGGCTTCAGCCAAGACTCCGTGATGATCACAATGTCTGGGCAAAGGGCGAGGACCGATGTTTGGAGGGCTGCTGTTTTATTTAGGATGCTACAGATATTAATATGCATGATTTTGAGACCTTTGGGGGGGTGAGTGGGAGGTGCCGTTGGTTGGGCAGCTGTGGGTGCCTGTGGGTCAGGGTTCTGTTCAACGTCCCCTGCTATGAGCAGTAGGAAAACCAGGGCGTGTCTTAATAGGCGCAAGAGCTTAATTGGTGCCCCCTCGGGTGGGGCGATAGTGTGAGTGGAGTTTGCCTTAGGGGTTGAGTAGAGTTGGAGGAATAGGGTGGGAGTTGAGGCGTGGAAAGAGGGGGGAGGATAGTAGCCCCCAGTGACCAGTTGCGACCTTGGTAGAGGGAGTGATTCACTGGAGCTGAGGAGGAGTGGGGTGTGGGCATGGGAGTGAGGTGACAGGGGGTCAGGTAGGGTAGGGTTTAGTGAGGGGGGGAGGGAGGATGAGGCTATGCAAAGCATAGTAAAAATTGCAGTGAGGAACTGCATTAATGGTTTTATTTTTTCTTTCTTGGGTGTAGAAGAGAGAGATGACAGTATGCACAACAGTGGCCACTAGTGGTTGGGAAATATAAGGGACTAGTGGGAAAGTGGGCTGATTGGTTCACGAGCTATGAGGTATGACAGCACCACAAGCTATGAGGTATGACAGCACCACAGCTATATAAACGAGAGCCGACCAAGGGTGGTGGTGGGGGCGGTGGGGAGCCTGCGCATAGCGCAGGTGGGGCTAGAGCTCTTCTACAGACTGGGAAGCAGCTGCTGAGCAGAAACAGTCTCTTCGCGGATGACTCCAAGATGGGAGCAGTAGTTGAGGGAGAAGAGGGGAGGGTGGCCCTGCAAGGGGACCTGGACACCCTGGAAAGCTGGGCTCACACATGGAAATTAAATTTCAATATCACCAAGTGCAAGGTGTTGCATCTTGGTGGAAACTCCCTAACGCAGGTACACACTGGGAGGGAGGCGCTGGAGGCCTCAATAGGGAAAAGACCTAGGGGTCATGGTGGATACATGTATGAATACTCTGAGCAGTGCAGGAGAGCAGCTAGCAAGGCAAACAGGATGTTGGGATGCATCGTAGGGGATCACCTCTAGGAGCAAGGAAGTGATTCTGCCACTGTACAATGGACTGGTTAGACCACACCTTGAGTACTGTGTACAGTACTGGAGACCACATTTGAAGAGGGACATACAGCTCCTGGAGAGGTACAGAGGAGGGCAACAAAGATGATACGAGGGCTAGGGATTTGACTTATGAGGACAGACTTGAGGAGCTCTGCCTGTTTTCATTGGAGGAGAGGAGAGACAGGGGACATGATTGAGGTCTTCAAGTACCTCAAGGGAATAAATAGGGTAAACATGGAGGGATCTTTAGACTAAAGCAGGAGGTATCACCAGAGGGCATGGTTTGAAGTTGGAAGGTGGAAGGTGAGGGGAAAGAGGAGGAGGTTTTCACCGAGAGGGTAGTGGACCCTTGGAATGCACTGCCTGGTGAGCTGGTTCAGAGATCCACTGTGGAGGGCTTCAAGAGAGGGTGGGACAGACACAGAAAGTGGATGTATCAGATGATGGCCTGTCCCGGGGGGGTGGGGATGGATGATCGGGGTTTCTAGAGAACAAGGGATGGGAGGGTCTCGGCACCCAACTAAGGATCTAGGTTCGAGCAGACTCGATAGACCGTAAGGCCTAATCTGCTGGCAAATAGTATGTTAGTATGTAAACACCGGCTACCTGCGATTCGAAAACTCCTCGGCTTGCTCCGGGGTCCTTCAGTCTCTGTGTGTGGGCTGTGGGGAGGGCTTGGGACTCCTGCCCTCGCGACCCGACCTCCGGAATACTGCAGAAGAGAAGAGACTTGTAAGTAGGTAAGTGGCTAGTGGGCGGAGCGTCCTAATTTGTGAAACAAAGGCGATGCTTGGGGATTAAGGTATTTATCAGCCTCCCGTTTGCAAGGTGAAAATACGCGTGGTAAAATGCAAACCAGGGACCAGGCTAACAAATGAATTAAATTTACACGCTAGCAGCAGTCCGTAGATACCCAAAAATGCTGCAGATTCCCCTAGGTAAGCACAGCTATGCTACCCCCAAGCAGTAATTTCCCTTGGGCAAGCTGTGAGATTTACTGTTTTTAGCAATTCCCTGACTACAGAGCTCTCCCTTGGAAACAAACAGTAATGCAGAATAAATCATTGGAGGCAGAGTCTCCCTAAAAATACATGCGACTATACTGTAGGCAGAAAATTAAACAGTAAAGCAGAAAAATATATCATTGGAGACAGATTCTTCCTAAGGTGCATACGACTAATACTGTAGGCATAGGTTGGAGGCAGGGAGCTGTGTAACCGCTCGATGCGCTCCAGCAGTTAGAATCTATGGCAAAACAGTGAAATAAAGGTGCCAAATTAAAAAAAACTGCATGGCGTGGTGAGGCTCTTCTTCAGACTGGGAAAGCAGCTGCTGAGGCAGAAACACCCGACTACCTGCGATTCGAGAAAACTCCTGGCTTGCTCGAATTGGGGGGTCCTTCAGTCTCTGTGTGTGGGCTGCAATTCGAAAACTCCTCGGCTTGCTCTAGGGGGCCTTCAGTCTCTGTGTGTGAGCTGTGGGAGGGCTTGGGACTCCTGCCCTCGCGACCGACCTCGCAGTCCCTGCGTTCGAAAACTCCTCGGCTTGCTCCGGGTGGGGGTGGGGGGTCCTTCAGTCTCTGTGTGTGGGCTGTGGGGAGGGCTTGGGACTCCTGCCCTTGCGACCCGACCTCCGGAATCCTGCGAGAAAGACACAGTTAAATAGAAACTGCTGTTGAACCATGTTAAAATATTACATATAAATGAATTCAAGGATACATTGCAGTACCCCCATTACCTGAAACACCCAGTAAACCTGTAGAAAAAAGTAACTATTATTAAAGGGACACTGTTAACCGCCCCCCCGCCTCAAAGTTTTCCTAGTTTAAAACACATATTTTATAATTGCTCACATTCTGTAAAGATTGCTGATGCAGCTGGTTGTTTTAAACAATTCTGATTCCATTTTTCTTTTTAAAAGTAAAAAAAAATAGACTAACTACCATACTGCCTTTACCACACAAAAACATGTTTGTTTACATTCCTTGACCGACTTTCACCCTGTCTTTTCTGGACTTGGGAACACTCCCAACACAGTCTAGCTACTAACAGTGCAGTGGGACAAGAGGGTACAATTGCATCATGAGTGGCTGCGCTGTTTGGGGGCATTCATAATGTTCAGGAAGTATGTAATAAGAGTTGATCAAGGATTGGAAACAGAACAAGGTAGGATATAATTGTACCATCACCATGCATTTCAGTTCTACTAAGAAATGAAACGGATAAAACAAACAGCAACGTAAATGAATTTTAGAGACGGTAAGCAATCACAAAATGCGGGTTTTCAACTAGAAATGATATGATGCAAAAAGGGTTGACAGTGTCCCTTCAACTTGTTATTGAATCAACAAGATTTAAATCAGAGGGAGGCAAAAGAACCGCCCTCCCACTGTAATACGATAACTTGTGCAAACGTTTTAACTGCAGCCCCCTAGTGACTGCTAATTCATATCCTGTATGTGGAATAAGAAGAGATGTATCCAAGCAGAGTGAGGCTTCCAACTATACTATACCGATATGTGCCATTGTCAAAAGAAAACTGAAGCCCCAGCTTCCATTTTTGCTATGTGGGAACATGCCCCCATCTTTACCAAGCCGAGATTAACCGTTTTAATCAACATCCCCATTACGAGAATGCGTGCACAGTGTGATCACTTGAAAGTCTGAAGCAGTCTGCTTAGGAAGTCCCTAATTGCAGCACAAAGTCAATAGAAATAACAACTCTTCTTCATGCGGGTCAGGTTCACCTCCCCAATTTGCCAAGAATTCCATCTGTCTTTTCAAGCCGTTGGCTGGCATCATGAGGGCTCGTGTACTGCCAAGTTTCGTCTCCATATACGATCCTGAGGCGGGTGCACAGGTGAAATGCATGAACCACCACTAATGCTGCAGGCCACTGGTGGATTGAGTGAAACTTCTTCTGCTTGGCTCTTATTTAAAATGAAAGGTCCAGGTATAATTTAACATCTGCGCCTTCAGTGGTTAGTGGGTAGGTGTTCCTGTCTGCAGCAAGCACAATGTCGCGTATTTCGGCCCCGCCATGTGAAGCGGTGTGGCTCTGAGCTGGCTGGATTTTTGCAGAGCTATATGGTAAGCCTGTTTAAATCCGGAAAAGTTGAAATGTTCAGGAAAAGCGAACGTTTCTGTAAGCCAGGTAATCAGTTAGGATAATAAATGTGGGTCTTCTGCTCCCTCCAGAACTCCCAACAGTTCATAAGTTGACATCTCTCATTTCATTCTGCAGTGCCCTTTAGGTGGGTGTTCTTTTGAGTAAGAACAACAAGTCACCATCCTTGTTGTGGTCCATTTATCTGTGCCCGCCACCCTTCTCGTAAGCTCCTTAAGCTGGGAGTCGCAAACTTCATGTCGGCTGTGAGTATATTTCATTTTTGAATCCATGGCCGACATGGACTTGAATAAACTTTGCCATGGTGGTTCAGTTGTGCTTGATGGGCTGCTATCTCTGGCGCTACCCGCAGCCTTATCGTGCTTTGATGACACAGCTTTTGACACACCTGTTTGGTGACCCTTAGGACAAGTCATATTTAGTCTGGTATGTGCTGATTCCACTGGGTGGCAAGAACACTATAAAATAGGTGAAATAACATTTTTCCCTCCAAATTTATTTATTTCAGTGTTTACAGGACTGAGGTAAGGTGCATATGAAAGAGAGGTCCTACCAGAAGAAGAAGAAGAAGAATCAGCATTTATATACCTCTTTTCTTACACAATGTATCCCAAAGTGTTTTACAAATAATGCTAAACTGATAGTGAAGTGACTGAATGTGTAGTGGCGGCCACATCGCACATCAGCACTCACTCACAACCTAGACAGTTGCATGAACTGGTTTTATGGGAAGAAGAACATTGTCCAAGAGACCTGGAATGTCCCCTACTCTTCGTGAAGAATGCCTTGTGTTCATTTACTTCCACCTAGACACCCACCAGGACAGCACTAAAATAGGTAGAAGGGACCTCAGTTTAACATTTCATCAGAACATTGATTTAATGTCTCATCCGATCTGAAGGACAACACACCCCAGCAGTGCAGCACTCCCGAATATCACACTCTGGTGCCAGGAAGATGGTTCTCCAGCACCCACCTCTTGTTAAAGTAAAATAAATTCTAGGGACATGGATATGTTGTTCATCCACACTGTCTGGCAGGTTCCTTGCCGCTTTCAATCTTGCCGGAAGGTCTTCAAGCTGGCTTCTCCCACCCATCCGGGTGGTAAAACTCTCTGCTCCGCCCCATGACGCCAAATCTTCCTTACTGCTTGGAAGCTCGGGTTCCCTCCTTAACGCTCTGCGTATAGACTGGATCCTGCCTCTTCTGTTAAGCCAAAAATAATTCTAACGTTTTCAAGACTGCGGTCAAATTCTTCCTTCGCGGCTGTGATGGACAAATCGACTCCCGGTTTTCGGCGGTGCCCATGTGGGCAGAAGATGTCCATGACGGATCTGTACTCCACGTGCATCTACTGCCTTGGTCTTGACCACAACCCGCAGGCCTGCGAGTTGTGCAGGTCTTTTTCGGCCAACGTCCTTGAAGACCGTGCTGCCCGGCTACAACTTGGGCGCCCGAGAAACGTTATCCGCTGGTGAAGTCCAAGGAGGCCCGTTGGGCAGTGTCCGCGGCGGCTAGCTCAGCTGAGCAACTCGAACAAATGATTCCCCGCGAGGAGGAGGTGGCCCAGGCCACATCCTCATCCTCCTCGGTCGCGGCATTTATCCCGCTGTCTTTGGGATCCTCCTACACAGTTTCTTTTAAGAAGCTTTGCCAGTCCCTCTCCACGAAGGGAGAGGGGCCGTCGGGACACTCTTCTCTGTCAAAAAGAAGGACTCAAGGGTAAGTCCCACCACGACATTCGTGGGAGTGGGAGATCTCTCCTTCCCGGACAGTCGACACTGACTTGAGTCGAGGTTATGCTAAAGCTGCTGGCTTCACGGTGTCCCATCAGGTCAGCCGGCCGAGACACCCGCCGACGCTGTTGAGATTTTCTCGACCTGTCGGACGGGCTGTCACTGGTGAAGCCGACAACCCTTCATCACCGTTTCCCAGTGGAAACCAAGGACTTGCCTGCACCTCCTGTGCCAGAGTCCCGTCAAGGCTCCTGCCGAGGGAGGAGCGGGTGTCCCGCCCCTCCCAGACCCGCTCTTTGAAACACCAAGGTTCTAGGTCTCGGTCTCAGACCTCGTCTCGGTCCAGCCGATTCCGCTGACACCGGCTGTCTTGGCACTGAGGAAAGCGGCGGCGCCGCTCATCCTCGTCTTCCTCCCGGAAGAGGAGAGGCTTCAGCACAAATTGCGTTGACGCTATGAGGACTTAATGTGGCAGCAGCTCCTTTTGTCCGGGAACAAGCTGACGCCGTCGCCTTCCCCGGCCATTAAGTGGCTGTCACCCGAAAGGCCAAAATAACCCCTCGCAGCGGTCGAGGTGCCCAAGCCTGGGCTGGTTGTTCGGCTGAAACCCGCTGCCCCACCGATTGTGGTGGAACCTCCAACTCCACAACCAAAATCGGGGGCTCCGACCAAGGATTCTCGGTCGGGTCAGGGTCTGCCCCACTGGTTGTCGGTCACCCTCACTCCCGGCCGTCCTCGGCAGGTGGAGGGTGTCTCAGACCCCAGGCAGCTCTTCGCATACTCCACGGAATCTGATGACAACTCCTCCCTGTTTTCCAGGCCCCTTGACCTGTAGTCCTCCGGGGGGCAGTCGATGGACAAGAGCCCATCATCGTTCATGGGTCTGCTTCAGCTCATCTCGGAGTCCACTGGGATGCAGCTCGAGCCCGTATCCAAGCAGGCCAAGTATCCCCTCACGGAGATACTGGACCGAGGGGATTCTCACATGGAGGCCTTTCCGGTGGCTGAAGCCATTGTTGGCCCAGCCTTGGAGCTTTGGCAGCAGCCGGCTTCCTGTTATGAGCCTTCGATCAGGATGGCCAGGAAGTATCCGGTCTCTACTGGCTCTTTGTCCGGTTTTTCAGAACACCTCTCTGCAGAGGGGTTGGTCATTGATAGCGTTTTCCGACAATTTGGGAACGCTAAGGATGTGGATAAGCCCCCCGACAAGGAGTCCAAAAAGCTGGACTATGCCGGGCGCAAGGTATACGCTGCGTCCTCCCACGGCCTCCGTCAGGCCAGCTCAGCCGTACTGATGGCGCACTTCTCCCACGCCCTCATGGGCTCCCTGGATGAGGTGATTCATCATCTCCCGGCTGATCTGCAGACTACGGTAAAGCAGGTGTGGGATCAGGGAAGGGAAGTGGTGAAACAGCAGCTCCAAACAGCTCTAGATATCGGAGACTCCTGTGCCCGGCCAGTGGTGGCCGCAGAGGCCGTGCGTGGCAGAGCCTGACTGAGGATATCCACCTTTACAGCAGATACCCAGCATAAGTTGGAGGACGTCCCCTTCTTGGGGACCGACCTGTTTGGCCCTGGAGTGGAAGGCCACCTCCAGAGGATCGAAAAGTCCAACACCACCTTGGACTCGGTCACGTCCGCTCAGAAGGACAAGGGCCATTGTCAGCAACATAAGTCTTTTCGACCTGCCTCTGCAGCACGTCCGGCCCAGCAACACCAGCATCAGGGCCAGCAGGCTTGCGCTTGGCACCCCAAAGCCAAGCCTGCAGCTTCCTCCAGCAAAAAGCAGGGAGGAAAAGGTCCAGGAGGTCCCTCGGCCGGTCCTTCCTCCAAGCCTGCCCAGTTGCTCCCCCGGGGTTCCCCCCGTGGGGGGACGGCTCCGCCACTTCCTTTCCACCTGGTACGCTATCACCACGGACCGCTGGGTGTTGGAGGTGGTAGGAAGGGGTCTGCCTCTGGAGTTCGAGCAGGCCCCACCCTTCCGAGCCGTCGCCCCTCGGGGGGCTACGGGGTCTGCAGCCTCTCTGTCGGCTCATCAAGCTGACATTGCCCTGCTTCTCGAAAAGGAGGTGATCAGGAAGGTGGCGGATCCTCCACCAGACCCAGGGTTTGTGACCAGGTATTTTCTGGTCCCGAAACGGACGGGAGGCTGGCGCCCCATTCTAGACCTGCACGACTTGAACAGGATCCTAAGGTCTCGAACCTTCAGGATGGTAACTCTGGCTCAGATCATTCCATCCCTGGAATGAGGCATGTGGTTCTGTTCTCTGGACCTCCAGGACGCGTTCTTTCACGTCCCAATCCGTCCGTCCCACCAGCGACTCCTCCACTTCAGAGCAGAGGGGTCCCTCTACGAGTTCCAGGCCATGCCCTTCGGCCTTTTTCTAGCTCCCAGGGTCTTCACCAAATGCATGGTAGTGGTGACAGCATTCCTGCGGCACCGAAGGGTCCAGGTGTACCCCTACCTGGACGACTGGCTGATTGCGGCCTCCTCCAGAATGGAGGTGGAGCAGTCCAGGGATCTGGCCCTCCAGGTTTGCTCTTAAGGTGGCCTCCTTATCAACGAGCCCGAGTCAGAACTCGTGCCAAAGCAGGTAATCCAATTCATCGGGGCAGAGCTTGACTCTCTGTGAGCCAGAGCATGGCTCCCGGTGGACAGGGACGAGGTTATTTCCTCCTTTGCCCAATCATTTCAGGTTGGGCAATTGCACCCTGCCCGGGACTTCCTGCACCTCCTGGGCCTCATGGCGGCCTGCACCAGCGTGGTACAATGGGCCCGTTGGCACATGCGTCCCCTACAATGGGGACTGGCCAGCCAGTGGTCACAGTGCTCCAGTCCTTTGGATCAGCCAGTGACAGTGACCCAGGAGATGTGGATCGTTCCAGCTCATCAACACTAGGGCATCCCATTTGTCCGCCCCGAGCCGACGGTCTCTCTATCGACCGATGCCTCTCTGATGGGTTAGGATGCCCATCTGGGGGAGCACAGAGCGTACGGCCTCTGGTCCCCTCGGGAGTCCCAATGCCACATCAACCTGCTGGAGCTTCGAGCGGTTCATCTAGCCCTCACCGCCTTCGCTCCGTTTTTATGGAGTCAAGTGGTCCAGGTCCAGACGGACAATACCACAACCATGTACTACCTAAACCGCCAGGGCGGAACGCGCTCCATGCCTCTGTGCAGGGAAGCTGTCCGCTTTTGGTCCCTCGTGCGCAGCAGTACAAGATCTGTTCTCCCACTGGGGCATGCCTCAGGTGGACCTGTTTGCCTGCAGGGAGAATGCGAAGCTGAGACTGTTTCATGCCGCCCCCCTCAGCAGGGCTTGCTGCAGGGGGATGCCTTCTCGAGGCCATGGACCCCGGGCCTCTTCTACGCCTTTCCCCATTTCCCTTGATCCACAAGGTGCTTCTCAAGGTGAGGAGGGACAAGGCGCAGGTGATTCTGGTAGCCCCAGACTGGCCCCACCAGTTCTGGTATCCAGATTTCCTCAGTCTCAGCTCCAGGCTTCCGAGACGGCTCCTAGCCCACCAGGACCTGATCTCAGTCAATCAGGGGAAGGTATTCCATCCGGACCTTCAATCCCTGCACCTGATGTCCTGGTTCCTGAGCGGCTAGAGTTCCAGGCCTTGGGTCTTTCCGACGAGGTCCTCAACGTTGTTGAGGCTTCCCGTAAGGAGTCGACCAGAAAATGCTACGCCTTTAAATGGAAGAGATTCTCCATTTGGTGTCAGGGCAAGGGCCTGGTCCCTTCCTTCTGCTCCTTGGCAAGCATTCTGGACTACCTGTGGTCCCTTTCTCAGCAAGGACTTCAGTCGACGACCCTTAAGGTGCACCTGGCCATCTCTGCTTACCGGGCATGGGCCAGGAAGCAGTCGGTGGCGCAGGAGAAGGTGGTCGGGCGCTTTTTCAAAGGCTTTGATCACATATCCCCTCCGGTGCGAGAACCTCCACCTCCATAGGATCTACTGCTGGTATTGGCTAAGCTCATGGGCAAGCCATTCGAACCAATGCACAGGTGTGACATCTCCCACCTGTCGTGGAAGACCGCCTTCTTGGTGGCTATCCCGTCAGCCAGAAGGATGGGAGAGCTCAGGTGCTTTCCTTGAGTCTCCTTATTTGGTCTTCCACAGGGACAAGGTTGTCCTGTGCCCCACCAATTCCTTCTGAAGGTGGTGTCGGGTTTCACCTTAACTAGGTGTTGACTCTGCCAGTGTTCTACCCCAATCCCACCTCGGAGGCGAATATAGGCTCCATGCTTTGGACCCTAGAAGAGTGCTCACTTATTATAAGGAGCAGACGGCTGAAGTTCAGGAGAGGTTCGCCAGCTGTTTGTCACCTACGCTGAAGCCGCACCTGGCAGACCTGCAGCCAAGCAGGCGATAGGCAGGTGGGTCACCTCCTGCATAGATCTCTGCTATGGGTTGGCGGGCATGGAGCCTCCCAGAGGGATAAGAGCTCATTCTACCCGCCATACCGCTGCATCGGTGGCTGCTTCCAGGGATGTCCCTATCCAGGAAATCTGCAGGGCTACTACCTGGAAGTCGGCACACACCTTCATTACCCATTACCACATCGACCTTGAGTCATGCCGGGATGCTGGTTTTGGGGCCTCGGTTCTCCAGTCATTATTCCCTAAGTAGGGGGTGTGCGCCTTGCCTTGCCTCCCACCTCCCGGAGAACTGCTAGGAGTCTGCCAGACAGTGTGAATGAACAACATATCCATGTCCCTAGGAATACAGGATCTTACTTCGAGGTACAGCTCTTGCAGCAGGTTACACCATTAGGACTGAAGCCGGCAGGTGCCAGGACCCCACGGAAATTTTCTGGCTAGCAGTCTTCAGTGGGACCGCCTCCGACGTTGGTTCCGTGACGTCGGGCTGTACATAAGGGAGGCGGTCCCCAATGAATCCTCAGTTCTTTTCCCGTCAACTCTCCAGTATCGGCCTCGGTCTCCTTTTCTAGCACACGACGACCACAAGAACTGTGACGATTTTCGTCTATTTTTCGAGTTGTGAACAACTGATGTCCTTTCCAACCACTTCTTTAGAGGGTCACCATATGAAGTGTGCCTGCGGCAAACGGATCCCCTTCAAGGATCCACATTTGGCCTGTGTGCACTGCTTAGGGCCGGAGCACAACACCAAGGCCTGCTCCTTCTGCCAGGGCTTCAACAGTCACACCAGGATCCGTCGCCAGAAGGCACTTCAAGCGTTTCTCCTGGAAGAGAAACTTTAAACCATGGATAAGGAACCTTCCTCCCAGGAAAAGCCTTCGAGCAAAACCCACAAGCACCGGGAAAAGGAAAGATCCAGGTCTCCTGCGAGGGCCTCGGACTCCTGAAGCTCCGGCTCAAAATTGGACCGCTCTCCCTCCAGGGCTCGGTTGCAGTCTCCCCCAGTCCAGTTCGGGTCATCCAGCGGCTCCTCTTCTCTTTCTTCAGCCTCTGAAGACTTCCAGGCTGTCGGCCTCTTCTACTCCTTCCAAGGCCTCGTCGAAGTCTGGGGAGCGCCATAAATCTTCCTCCCGACGCCGGGACACCAATGCCAGGTCAGTTTCCCAGCCTCCCTGAGGTTCTGATCAGGTTCCCTGTAAAACCAAGGACCTGACATCCCTTAAACGGACGTCGGACCTGACATCGGCCAAACATCACTGGCACTCCCAAGAGCCAGCGACACCTGGACACCCGTCGCTGGTCTGGCGTTTGCCTTCGAAGACGTTGGCCAGGGGGCCGATGTCGGCTACCCCGGAGAAGAGGACGGCACCACCGTCGCCGGCGGACGCCGGTCAGAAGGAATCATCTGAGGAGGACGCCACACAGCTCGAGGACCAGGCGGGCGACACTGGAGATGCTGGGCTCCCATGGGAACCTTCCCCAGAGCGGGAGACCCCAAGGGACCCGACCCTGGCGACAGGCCACCGGCGCCAGGCCTGTCGTCGGGTATGAATCTGGCAGAGGTAAAAAAACTTATTATCTTCTGGTGGGACACCATCAAAAAAGATGTGGTCATCACACGTCCTCCTCCTACTCCTACTCCGCCTCCACCCACTCCTCCTTTACTGCCTACCCCTCTTCCACCTAAGGGCCTGTGGGCGACCTCCAACCCCAAGGAGCAGGCGCGCCTCCTAGGGGCAGATCTTCGGAAAGGAAGGCCTCCTCCAAACCCCTCCGGGTCACCCAGCCCCAAGAGACCTAGACGACGCCGGTACACTCTGTCGGGGGAGGATTCCAGATCTAACACTTCGGAGTGTTCCAGATCACCTTCTCCTATCGGCATTCCCTCTCCTGACTCACACGACCTACCCAGGTCTCCTCTGGATGATCCCTCCTTCGCAGAGATCATGAGGCACATCCAGGAGAACATGGGGTGGGATGCTGAGGAGCTTGACCCCGAGAGACAACGCCTTGCGTGCTACGCCGCAAAAAGACCTGAAGCCTGTGGTAGTGCCGCCCTTGGTGGATACCTTCGCGGACATCACCAAGGCTGCCTGGAAACATCTGCATTCCATTCCCGTGGTGCCAAAGAAGGCTTACCGCATATACAAGGCCCCTAGGGAGGACCAGTATCTGGCGAACCATCCTCTGGCTGACTCACTGGTCATCACTGCTTCCCATGACCGGTCTCAGAGACCTCAGCATTTGAGCACCCAGCCACCGGACCAGGAATCCAAGCAATTGGATGTCCTGGGAAGGCGCACGTACTAGGCCGCGACTTGCGCCATCAGGTTACTGAACTTCCTCAACCACGTGGTTCAGTTCTAGAAAGCGCTGTGGGAATAGGGTCAGGACCTGGTCGAGAAGATGCCCGATGGCGATCACAAGGAGGAGCTCTTGAACCTCCTCCGGACGGGTTCTAATGTGGGGACCCAAGTGCTCAGAGCTGCATACGATTCTGCGGACTCTTCAGCCAGAGCTGCAGCCTCCGGCATGTGTCTCCGGAGACACTCTTGACTCCATGTCTCTGGCTTTTCCCTGGACGTCCAGAAGAACATCCTAGATGTCCCTTATAATGGTGAGGTTCTATTTGGTGAAGCCTGCGAGAGAGTAATCACCAAACTCCAGGATGAGGGAAGGCAGTCCGATCTGTACAAGCTATGTACAGGTCTCTGCCTAGTTCCGTTTGTAGGAACCAGAGCCGTTTTCATGGCTGGCTACAAAGGCTACAGCAACGTTCCGGCCAGCAGCAGAGGGGCACTTTCACACGCAAGGCCAAGGCCAAGTCATCCCCAGGTAGAGGCCAACGATTTTCAAAGTCGGCCGAGCCTGCCAGATCAAACGCTGCCACAGCATGGCTCCTTCCTGGCCCCGGCCCCTCCCCAGGATCAACGGGAAAAGAAAGTCGGGGGTCGCATCGCACGCCACTTCCCAGGGTGGCAATCGATCACCATCAACAGATGCGTTCTGCAGCTGGTCAAAAAAGGCCATTATATAGAATTTGTAGGCAGCCCACCTACAAGACCTCCCCTGCTCTCCCATTATTCAGGTCAGCATGCCCTGCTCGTACAGCAGGAAATGCTCGTGCTTCTGGAAAAGGAAGCCTTAGAGCACATCCCAGAGAACCAGAGAGGACTAGGGTACTATTCTCACTTTTTCCTGGTTCCAAAGAAAACAGGTGACCTCCATCCAATACTGGATCTCAGCGACCTCAACCTTTCAGTCGCTTACAAGTGCTTCTGCATGGTGACCCTTCTGGGCCTAATTCCCATGCTGAAGCAGGACGCCTTTCTGGCGTCTTTGGACATGCAGGATGCCTACCTGCACATTCCGATTGCTCAAGCGCACTGGAGGTTCCTGCGCTTCGAGTTTCAGAGCTGCCATTATCCGTTCCGAGCTCTTCCCTTCGGGCTGTCATCGACACCTCGCGTATTCACGAAGTGCATGGCGGTCGTAGCTGCATCTCTGAGGAGACAGGGCCACTGCATGTTCCTATACCTGGACGACTGGCTTCTCATGGCGCCCTCCAGGGAGGCCTTGATGACGGCTATTCACAGCACCCAGTCTCTTTTTCAATCTCTGGGTATTCTCATCAACTGCGAGAAGTCACTCCTGGTTCCGTCTCAGAAACTGCAGTTTATAGGAGCAGTTCTGGACACCTTCAGAGGGAAAGCTTTCCTTCCCTCGGACAGAGCGGAACACATAAGATCCCTCATCAGGGAGTTGTCGGCGAAGAAGACCATCCCAGCCAGACTGGTCCTTTGCTTGCTCAGACACATGGCTGCGGCCATTGCAACAGTCCCACTAGCCTGTCTCCACATGCAGGTAACCCAGTGGATGCTACGGGTGCAATGGGACCAAAGACAAGACCATCTGCAGCATCCAATCTGGATCACGAAAGCCGTAATTCGAGATTGGCAATGGTGGCTAAATCCAGGGACTCTCTCTGCGGGGGTTCCCTTCACAGCGCCGTCCCCGACTGTGACCCTCTCCACAGATGCCTCAGGGCTCGGATGGGGAGCACACCTAGACGGTGTTCGGTCTTAGGGCCTGTGAACAGCCTAGGAGTCTCATCTCCACATCAACATTTTGGAAATGAGGGCAGTCCTTTACACTTTGCAGGCCTTCCAGTCAGAGATTCCACCGGGTACACTTCTGTTACAAACAGACAATACTGCGGTGATGTATTACCTCAACAAACAAGGAGGCACTCACTCCTACCCACTTTGCAGGGAGGCCATGAGAGTGTGGGAGTGGGTATTGCAACACGGCACAAACCTAATTGCAGTACATGTCCCAGGAGTAGACAGCACCATAGCAGACAGCCTGTGCCGCTCTCAGGCCAGAATCCACTATTGGGAACTTCTGCAGGAGGTGGCAGAGGATCTGTTTCACAGATGGGGTACTCCAGAGTTAGACCTTTTCGCATCCCCATCCAACGCAAAACTGCCCCATTTTTGCTCGCTAGATCCAGGGCCTGGTGTTTTCTGGCGAGATGCGCTGTCCCTCTGCTGGGTGGGCAGATTCCTCTATGCCTTTCCTCCTTTCCCGTTGATCCAGACAGTTCTCCTAAAACTTCACAGGGAGCAAGCGACGCTCATTCTGATCGCACCTTTCTGGCCCAGACAGATTTGGTTCCCTCTTTTACACCAGCTATCCCAGGAACCTCCAGTTTCTTTGCCAATCAGCTCCCATCTATTGTCTCAGAAGGCGGGTTCATTGGTCCATCCGGACCTACGCTCATTGAACCTGCACGCTTGGCTCCTAGAGACATAGCCATGATCGTCGAGGTCTACATGAAGTGGCAGATTTTCTCTGCCACCAGAAAACGGCAAGCTACTGCGCAACTTGCACGCCATGAAATGGCGTAGGTTCTGTTTGTGGGCTCAAGTGCGTGGCTTTCCGCTATTAGATTGTCCAGAAAAGCTGGTTCTGGACTACCTGCTTTCCCTCTTCCACTCCGGACTGGCTTACTCCTCGATTAAAGTACACCTTTGTGCCATTTCTGCTTACCATGCCCCCGTAGACCATCGGACGGTGGCCCAGCTGGACACTACTCGTGCCTTTCTAAGTAGTGTCCTCCACCTTAGGCCGCCTATTAAAGATCCAATCCCTCCTTGGGACTTGCCTTTTGTCCTGGAGCAGCTCACGCTGCCACCCTTTGAACCAGCCATGGATTGCAAGCTACGTTTTCTCTCTTGGAAAACGTTATTTTTAGTTGCAGTCACTTCTGCCAGAAGGATTTCGGAATTGCATGCTCTTATGTGCAAAGAGCCTTATTTGATTTTCCACCAGAACAGGGTATCCCTAAGGACAAACCCAAAGTTTTTGCCTAAGGTGGTCTCAGCTCTCATCCTCAATCAGGATATCGATCTTGCAGTGTATTTTCCAAGGTAGGTACTCTTAATCGAGGAGAAGCCCTTCTGCACACCCTAGACGTGCACAGGTGCCTCAGATACTACCTGACCAGAACCAAACAGCTCCGAAAGTCGGACCAACTTTTCGTCTCCTTTGCTCATAGGATGAAAGGAGCTCCTGTCTCCAAACAGTCACTTTCTAGGTGGCTCATCCAGTGCATTACTTTCTGTTATGAGAAGCGCAATAAACCCTTACCAGGCGCGGTCAAGGGTCATTCCACAAGAGGGGTGGCTACTTCCTTTGCGGCGTTAAAGAACGTCTCCACCTCAGCTATTTGTGCTGCAGCTACTTGGAGCTCTGTGCATACCTTTATCGGGCATTACAGTCTGGACATTGCATCGAGGAGAAGAGCGGGGTTCGGTCTAGCTGTCCTTCAGGGACTTCTGTCCTAGGCTCGAGTTACCTCGAGGTCTCTACCTTTCCTCCTCCTGATGGTGCATGATTGCCACTACTGCTTGGAAATCAGTCCTAATGGCGTAACCTGCTGCAAGAGCTGTTCTCGAAGATCTGTTGTTACGGTAAGTTCTTACGTAACTACTTTACTCACCTGTAACAGGAGTTCTAGGAATGGTGTTTGTTGTTCATCCACACGACCCACCCGGCCTCCCCGGCTTCGACGCACAACCTGGCTTCCAGCAGGCTAGATCTGGCATCATGGGGCGAAGCCGAGAGTTTTACCACCCGGGTGGGTGGGAGGAGCCAGCTTGAAGACCTTCCGGCAAGATTTAAAGTGGCAAGGAACCTGCCAGACAGTGTGGATGAACATATACCATTCCTAGAACTCCTGTTACAGGTGAGTAACCTGTATTTGTGACCTAAGGGAAACATTTAGTGGGAAATGAATACTTTCCCCAGAAGAGAGACCTCTCTCAGATTAATTTTTTTCTTCCATCACTTTGAACATGCTTGGTTGACCAGTCAGATGACCATTTTATTTATATTCGTTGAGAAATAATCAAGAGATGTACTGGTCATCAGAGCCAAGGTTCATTCTTGGCATCCCATAAATATCACATAGCAGTTTAGCTGAGATTTCTATTATCTGCTTTTATAACTCGGGTAAATTGCTGTGATATTCATGGGGAGTTACTATGAATGAGCCTAGGCTCTGATGGCCTGCACATCTCCTTGTTTCTCTACATTTTAGCATGTTGTCTTCATCAGTCTTTGTTTCCTTGCGCATGTACAAGAAACACCTTGCGGTTGCTTCAGAGAACATTTCAGAGGTGTGTTGGGGAGTAGCCCAATGCACTGCAGTCTGCAATGGGCTTGTCCCTGACAGATCACTGAGCACAAAACCAGGCTATGATACTAGTCAGAGTTTCAAGTGGAAGGGTCCTGTAGTTGAAAGAAATGAAGCACTCCAATGAGAGCACTTCAGTTCTTTCATTTGCATAAAATCCGTCAATAAATGTCCACATTACAGTCTACCTTTCAACACTGATGTCACACTGGAGGAAGTCGAACAGTTACTGAGCTGATGAAAGGCCCCACCCACGCCCCTGTCCACTTGGGCAGTCGATCCCATTCTGCGAGACAGCACAGTTTGTGTTGTGGGCAGCAGTTCATGATGGGAAGAGAGGAGGAGTCAGTAGCTTCAGCAGGCAGTGTCCTGTCAGTGTTGTCTGGACCCTGTGATCCACTGTCTCTGAGTGTGTCTGTATCACTGTCGCCGTGCTGTTTCACTATCCCCAACTCATGCTGACCCTGTAGGAAGCATGCACGGAGGTTCGCAACTGAGGTAAAATCAGTGGCAGCGACAGAAGAGAGGAACAGAGAGCCAGAATGGTTTCATCCCATGCTGTCTGGTAATGGCTGTTGTTTGCCTGTGTGCTGCTGAGAGGGAGAGAGAGAGAGACACACACAGACACACACACACACACACACACACACACACGGGTCATGTTTGACTTTTTATATGCACTGGCCCAGCCGGGAATGTGGTACCAATTTGCACTGGCCCCCCAAGATTATAACGGGGATTACTGTATAGAGGGAAGGGCTCCGTCACCTCACCTCTTTCCAATTACTCCCTGTTTTCCAGTGGTACCCCCCTCCCTCTCCTCTCCTCTTCCCCATAAGTTCTCTGTGGTGTCCAGTGGCAACCCCTCCCTTCCCTGTAAGTTCTAGGTGTCCAGTGGCCACCTCAACTCCCCAGAGCATATCAGCCACACACTAGTCCCTGATGGTTACTGAAACAAACCCTCCACTCACCTTCTTGTCCAGCCACTATCTGACTCTCACAACTAACGTAAAAAAACAAATTTTTCCCACCCATCTCAGCTCCACCACCCTCCCTCCCTGTGTCTCTTTAGCAAGTTGCCAAAAGTTTGAAAGTATGTGAACAAAATCTTTAATAAAGCATGCCACCTGTAGTACCTTAACAGTCTCGACTCAGGTCCCAAATTCCAGCACTCTGTCCTGGTAGTGCTTTGAGATAACACCTTAGAGAGAGAGAGAGAGACTGCCGGCATTTGAGCCCCACAGTGAGACTGTTAAGATACTATCAGCAGTGTGGTTTCTTAATCATTGTATCTGCATACTTTTGAACTTTCGGTGAGTTGCTGACTAGGGGGACATGGGTGGAGAGGGTTGTGGGGCATGGATGGATGGGGGGAAGGCTTTATCTTTTAATTTTTTTTTACAGTAGCCCCAACGGGCAAGTTCAGAAATCACAGTGGCCGAGGCACCTTGCACTATGCCCTGGGCCAGAAAAATGTTATGTGAACTCTCAGATCAAGATGTGTGGCGCATCGCCAAGACATTATTATTAGTTTCTCTCTCTCTCTCTGAGCGAGATAGGGAGTGGGCATGAGGAACAATGGCAATGTTGTGTGTGTGTGTGTGTCTCTCTCTCTCTCTCTCTCTCTCTCTCTGTCTTCCAGTGTCATATTGACTCCTGCAGCCTGCTGTTGTGTGTGTGTGTGTGTGTGTGTGTGTGTGTGTGTGTGTGTGTGGTGGGAGAGCACAGTAGAGAGGTTTCCCAGAGACAGAGCAAGATGTACAGCATAGCTACATAGCGCCGTCTTGTGGAAAGGGAGAAACGCATGGCGAGTGAGAGAATGTGTGTGTGTAAGGCAGCTGGAGGGTACAGCAGTTGTGGAAGGCAACATAGGACACAGTATTAAGCACAAGAAATGTCACAGATCATATCAGTAGTATATCTGTGACATTTATATGTGCATAACAGCAATGCAGGCTGCATTATTTGTTAGGGACTACTTTGCAAGGTGGTAGGATACTGTCCCTTTTTTGTTGTTTAAACAGCAAAAAAAAAAACATGTGTTTTGATACTTTTTTGCTGTTTAAACATAACCCATGTTATAAGTGCATTAATGCACTCCAGGGTGTGCTGGTAATGTGGATTAACGCACACCTTGGGGGCATTGTGAGGCATGAGGGCGCAGCCCGAAAGGCCCAAAGAAATGCACCCTTAATGCTACCTGATGGCTTTTGCAGATAGCAGCACTGTGTGCCCTGACCGTGCTGACCCATTCATTACATTCCAGGAGGACTAAGATGGTGCTCAGAATACTTAAATGTACAAGTGAGTAGCAGGATCATGTTGTGATTAGCTCTGAGGAACAGCGCCACCTGTTCAGAAACACCAAACAGGGCTGAAACTCCATTTACCAGTTTTGCCACTATTTTCCTCTTTATTTCAAATAACACAGTACTCCTCTGACAGATGCACCATGCAAGGAAAAATTCGGCATTGACAAATGCTTGTCTATACCAATGACTAGGGCTATCTGCCGAAAAGTTCATTTTAGTGGTGACCTAATCCTGTGTATTGTGATAGAGTAAAAATGGTACTTTGATCCCAAATGCGTCTTTGTGCCTGGGAAAAGTTGCTTGTTTTCAGTACTGGAACTGGTAAATAACATTACAGAAATGGTGAACACCAGCTCTGTTAATAATGGCATTAGCTGTATGGTGAGCCATCGCTTGTTGGTTAACTGTTTGCATGGTAGTGGCACATTTCCAGCTGCTACTCTTCATGTATAGCAGTTTATATATAACCTTTTGAACAGGGAAGGCATGCCCACTTTTGGGTGAAATCAGATGCACAGTAAGTGATTGCCATACATAAACAAACAATTATTTGTGGCAGTTGAATGAAGAATTATACAGATGTTTGCTAAGACTGTTTACAAGTTCCATGACCTCAGTGTGCGTAGTCATGCAGATAGTATTTTGCATTTCAGTGATTTGCCGCAGGAAACCATGTGGCTCTGTCTTTTTAATTTTCTCTTTATAGTTTACATTTCTGTTTACAGTTGATTTACTTAAGAGTCCAACTGAGATGTCGTTTCAGACAGGCCCTGCTTCTACCCAGTTTTGCGGCTCAATTAGACCAAAGTGCAGGGAAGTCCAGTGACTTGGTTAATGTCACAGTGGCTGTGATGTGGGGCAGAAACAGGATAGCAAAATATTTATAAAATAAGACCCCCCTCCCAAACTTGCTTATCCATAATTCTGTTTCATTTGCCAGTTTTCGGTTTACAGTTCTAAACTGGTTAGCTATTGCCTCCAAGCAAATGCCTAGGTTGTGCTTGGTAATAACCAGGTTACTGGGCAGCTAGCGGTGTAGCATCAGTATCGGGTGCTGCTAGCTGTGAATCTTAGGTTTGGGATTGGAGTCAGTTGGGGCTGGTAGAGCTATACAGTAATGCATTCCGACCTCAACGAGAAGCAGCAGGTTAAGTCATGTGAGGTGCTGTCTCTGCTCGTTCTCTGACATCGACCCTGGGAAGGAGGTTTTTAGCTAGCTTTCCTAACCAGATGATTAGTGCAACATGGCAGTTCTATACTGGGGGTGGGTGGTGGGAATCTTTGTAGGAGCTGCAGATAGGACCTCTGATAACAGCCAGTAGATGGGATGGCTTCTCAGAAAAACTGTGGAAAGTTGAGCAAAAAAGAAACAACTCTTGTGTTTTCTCTTGAGGTGGGGTTTATTAATACTATTTTTTTGTCCTTTAGAGCTCGTTCCATTTACGAGCGTGCCTTAGATGTGGACCACAGAAATGTCACCCTGTGGTTGAAGTATGCCGAGATGGAGATGAAGAACCGCCAGATTAACCATGCTCGTAACATTTGGGATCGAGCCGTCACCATCCTCCCCAGAGTCAACCAGTTCTGGTAGGTTGAAGTGTTCGAAATGTCCACTGGTTATCCTTTACAACAAGCACTCTGTACATTTCAACAGAAGTTCTGAAATAATAAACTTTTTTATAAATGATTTGTACTATTGACTATATATCTCATATGTAAGGAACAAAAGTTAGGCCAACAAATGTGGAAGCCAGCATGCCACCCCAAAGACATGGGAGTTAGTCTAGTTTTTTTTTTGGAACCCGAGTTTCCTCACTTTTGTTAATAATGCCATCATTCATGGGTTACACAAGTCTTAGAGTATACAGGAAAAGGGCTTTTATAAATCTTAATGTATTTGGTAAGGTGTCACCCACCTTAGTAGTCTATATCACACACTGTGGCTACATCTATCCTCTAGCTAGGAAGGTAGGTGAATGTCTACTTACACAGCTGTCTCCTATGCCAGGAGGTCTGTGCCATCCCACCAGGAGCCCGTGGCCTCCTCTCCAGAATGAGTGGCTCCCAGTGTGCTCCAGCATGGGATTCTAAAGCTCAGGTTTAAAACATATTTTTGCAACCACAGGATCAGCCATAGAAACTTTTTTTAGTTAAACCAGGCATCTGAATGCCCATTGAAACAGCGTCTCATTTTAAATTGCACATTTTATACCTATACCTTTTTATTCCACTTTAAATTACTCTCTCTCTCTCCTGCCTCGTAAGAGGCCCTTTTCTCCCATTTTGAGTTTGTTTTGGCATTTTTTTAGATTTGAAATAAATTTATGGTATGCAGTGATAAATATGTCTGCTACAGTGTTTTCATCAATATTAGAAACATAGAAACATAGAATTTGACGGCAGATAAGGACCGCTGGCCACCCAGTCTGCCCATTTCCCTACCTGATGGATAAGCTGCAGATCCTAGTTAACCAGCAGCCTACTTCTTCCTACCCCAACCCCCTAGAGGGTATTGTCAGCTGTATTTGAACACCAAAGACCAGATATTCAAAAGTTAGCGTGGGCACTAATGGGTGTTTGCCCACGCTATCTGGGATTTGCGCCCAGTTGTAGGGTGGGGTCTGTATTCAAAGGCCTCTCTAATGTGGGCAAAACCCATTAGCACCTACGCGCTAACATAATGCTGCGCCCATGCAAATGAGGGGGTCCCATCCTGCATACAGGTAAAGGGTGGGAGTGGTCAGTTGTGTACCTGGAGGATCAGCCATCCAAGACTGGGATATGATAGGGAGGATAGCAGTGAAGGAAGCGGAGCAGAGAGTGCTGGTACACCTCGGTACCAATGATCTGGCAAATTATCCTGTGGAGATGGTGATGGGAGACTTCTGGAAGCTGGGGAACAGATTGGAGAAGCACCCGGCTTCTGTAACCTTTTCCAAGGTCCTTCCTGTCTGGATGGAGAGGATGGGAAGAGCAGAATGAGGGAGATAGAGATTGAGCATGTCAGCGGGTGGTTGTAGGGGTGGTGTGAGGAACTGGGGCACCACATTATAGGGGTTTGAGGGGGACAGCTTCTGGGACAGAAGGTTCTTCAGAGGTGATGGCTTTCACCTCACAAGAGAGTGGACTAGTGCATTAGGATGGAAGTTTGACGTCTGCATTGGCGGACAGTTAAACTGGCTGGGGGGGTGGGGAAGCTGGAGCTGGTGATTCCACTGTTGATGGAGGAACAGTGAAGACCCTAGATGGACTCCCTTGGGGGATGGCGGTAAGGTGTTCAGGGAATAATAGATGGGAGAAAAGAGTCCAGGGGACAGATTAGGGTAGACACACTAGGCATGAAAAAAATGGGAAATGCAGGACACCAGGGTTATTAGAGAAGGGTGATAGGGAGGACAAGTAAGAACCAGTAGAGGTGTGGGCATATGTTGGAGCATGATATGCCTAAATACCAGGAGTCTGGGTAATAAGATAGTGACCTCCAGGCTGTAGTGTAGGGAGGTCCAACCTACAGCCGCATATAAAGAGCAGTGATGGGTGGAGAAGGGGAGACCAGTGATGAAGCGCAGGGCTCTGTGGTAAAGTATGTCCAATTTACCGAGGTATGAAGTAGCACATTGGCTGTATATAAAGTCGGCGTAATCAATTAGGGAAAGGAACATAGACTGAACTAGTTGTGTCTTGGCCTCTGTAGTTAGTAGGCGGTTTAACCTGAAGAAGAGACCTAGTTTCTACCTCAGTTTTTTTTAACAAATCCTCCAGGTGGTCTGCAAAAGAGAGTTTGAAGTCTAGCCAGACCCCCAGGTATTTGAATTTCGGCACAAATTCCAGGGTTTCTCCTAGGAGGGTGGCAATGGGGGGTAGAGCAGGGTAGGCTGCATAGTTAATAGGTGAAAATAGCATCGCCTTTGTCTTTTTGGTGTTAAGTAGCAATTTTTTACTAAGGAGCTGATATTGAAGTATGTTGAAGTCAGCTTGCAGGTTGCTACAGGCAGTTTCAGGAGTTGTACAGCTTAGGTAGATCACTGTATCATCTGCGAACTGATGAATTTTTGCCTCATTGATGCCTGAGTCTATATTGTTGATGTAGATAGCAAATAGGAGTGGCCCCAGGATGGATCCCTGTGGGACGTCTCTTTTTAACAGATTTGAGGGGGAGAGTTCTCCTTCGGCCTTGACCTGTTGGTGCCTATCAGAAAGGTAGTTGTGGAACCAACGCTAAGAGGTAGAATCTAGACCAATAGCTTTTAATGAAGAAAGAAGGAGGCTGTGGTCGACAGTGTCGAAGGCCTTACTTGGGTCTAGAAAAATGGCGCAGACAAATTTTTTGTTCTCTAGCTCGGGCTGCTAGTCATTTGTCACCTTGGCCAGGGCCGTGATTGTACTATGTTCAGTTCTGAAACCAGATTGCATTGGGTTTAGCAGGTTAGTATCATCTATGAAAGATTTCAGCTGGGCAGACACGATTTTTTCCAGAAGTTTTGATAGTACTGGGAGAAAGGAGTTGGGCCTGTAGTTGTTTAGATCACAGGGGTCTCCAGATTTAAACAATGGAATAACATGCAGTCTTCCACAGTTTGGGGAGGGTCCCTTGAGAAAGGCACAAGTTAAATAGATGCGTAATAGGTACAGCCAAGATATGATAGGCAGTCTTTAGGTAGTATGGATCGAAGGTGTCAGCGCCAGCACTTTTTCTGGTGTCCAACTGGAGGAGGAGATCTTTGACCTCTTTTAGTGAGGCAGGAGAGAATGAAAAGACTGCATCTGAGGGACTAAATTCTGAAGGTTGCGTGGTAAGCTGGGAGCGTAGGTTGTGTGCAGGTGAGTTATCAAAAGCTAGCCCTGAAGTAGCAAAGTGATTGTTGAAGGCTTGTAGTATCTCTTTATTGTTGTTGATAGTTACATTGTCAGAAATAATTTTTGAGGGGAGAGTGTTTCCTGTGGTATTACCAGAAAGTTATTTTATTGTGGACCAGATATTGGTAGGGCAGTTGGAGGCAGTGTCGAGTTCAGAGCGATAGAAGTTGGACTTGGTTTCCCGAATTAGCTTTGTACAGTGGTTTCTGGCTGTTCTGAAAAGACGCCAGTCTTCGGCTTTGTGGGATGTGCGTACTAGCTTCCAGAGCTTGTCTCTTTTTAATAGTGCTGCCTTGATGTCTGCTGTAAACCAACGGCACTTTCTAGCCTTTATGCGGGTTTTGACTAAGGGTGCATGGTGTTAAGAGCGCTGGATACAATTTCATGGAAAATGGCATATGCTGTTTCTACTGATTTGGCTAAATAAAGGTCTGCCAAAGCAGGGAGGCTTTCAGGTCATTGATATATGCAAGCGGGTCAAAATTCCGTTTTGATCTTTTGGTAGAGAACTTTGCTGAGGCTGTTGGTTTAGGGACTGCTGTTATGCCAGCAGTAAAGCAATGGTCACTAACATCGGCAGAAAAGATCCCAGCATGGGAGAAGACATGGGGTTTGCTTACTAGAAGTACATCTAATAGTGCACTTTTCGTAGGGTTTTTCTTATTGATACGAGTAGGTTCATTAATAAGTAGAGTGAGCCCATGGGAGTCACAGAAGGATTTAAGTGGAAGAGATGCTCTTGACAGCCAGTCGTAGTTAAGGTCCCCTAGTATAATTGTTTCCATTGTGTTGGTACTCATAGTAGATGATAGGTGGGACAGGAGCTGTGACCCCGAGGACGAGTGTCTATAACATCCTATAACACGGAGGGCCATTGATATAGATATTTTGATTTTTAAGGACAGGCATTGGCAATTGATGTAGTGTCGAGGTTAGCGACCGTAAACTTGTCCTTAACATAGATGGCTACACCACCGCCTCTTATTAGTCTATCGGCTGTATCGGTATAATGCCTCTAGGGATGACCTCTTTTATGTGGAGCACCCCGGAGGCTGACTCTGTTGTTGTTAATGCGGCCCATGACTGTTCTAAGCGCCCCCGGCACCGTAGCACTCAGTCTCCCGACAAAGACTCTAGGCAGATAGACCATTTTGTTAAAAAGGTCTATTCCTCAGCCACCTGTCTGTTCCCTAACCTTTCTTGCCCACATGGTTCAATATCAGAATGCCCTGTGGGAGAAAGCCTTCGAGGTGGCGCAGGCTCAGACTAATATTCTGGGAAAGGCTGAACTTTTACACCTTTTAAAGTCGGGTTCAGATGTCGGGACACATGTCATCTGAGCCTCTCATGATTGGGACCTCTTGTGATTTTGCAGACTGCACAGGTCGGGCGGTGGCTACAGGGGTTTGCCTTCATCGCTGCTCCTGGCTTAGGGTCTCCGGTTTTGCTCCGGATGTACAGTCTAAGATTCTAGATGCCCCTTTTAGAGGTGCCGTTTTGTTCAGTGAGGATTCTCAAAATGTAATTACTCGCCTCCAAGCGTCGGGCAAGGCTCTGAGTTTGGGTCAAATGCTGTATCAGTCCCAGCGGCAGTCATTTTGTCACACATCCAAGCAACAACCTAGAGGCCAGCAGCCCAGAAGTGCCTTAAAGAGGAAGGCTAGTTCTCAAGCCACAGGAGTTTCTCCCAGAACCTCTCAGGCCACCTTGCCTATCCCTGGCTCCTCTGCCTGACTTCGTAGCTGACCCCTCTCCCCCAGCCGATTCCCTGGGGGAGGCGGTTGGTTCTCTGTCTATGGAGAAGGCGCAGAATAACCTCTGATCAGTGGGTTCTGCAGTTAGTGGAATGGGGCACACTGTAGAATTTTTGGGAGATTCCACTGGACAATCCTCCAGTCCCCTCCCATTACCCTCAGGCCCATCTTGCCCTTATCCAAGAAGAGATCCAAATGCTCCTGAGAAAACAGACCATAGAACCCGTCCCACCGTCACAGCGAGGGAAGGGATTCTCCTCACGTTTCTTCCTGGGACCAGAGAGAACAAGAGACTTGAGTCCCATCCTGGACTTCAGCCTCCTGAACCAGTTCATAGAATACAAACGGTTTAGAATGGTCACTCTTCCCAGCCTCCCCTTACTTCATCAAGGGGATTGGCTCTGATCTTATCTGTGTCAGTCTTCACCATTCATCACTGGTGGCTACCAGCCAGAGACGCAGGACCCCCTGGGAGCAAGTCAGCGCTGGGGGTGGCGCTGTCCTTGAGGCTGACGCACTGTGTGGCACTCGAGGGATAGCCAGTAACTGATTCCGGCTCCTCCTGCATCTCAGTTCTGCTTCTCTTGCTGTTGAGTGCACAGCGACCTCGTGAACGAGTGAAAAATAGTTTCCACACTATCATTGCCTACCTGTTGCTGTAGACTCCTCCTAGTTCTGCTGCTGTCATCCACTCAGCACCCAATTCGGTTCTGGAACAACACCTGTCAGTAAGTGCTTTCCATTTTATTCGGCATTGAGACTTTTTCTGTAGTTGTGAGTTTTGTTAATCCATAGGTCACACCTGGTTTGAGGGACAAAAAGAAACAATCGTCCAAAGCGAGTCGGCCCCCAATGCGTCAGCGTCCCTGAGGCCGGCAATATTCTGTTACAGACCAGCATGACATTCTTTGACCTGCCTGGGTCCGAACCATGATATGGACCATTGCGATGCCTGCTTCTCTGTAGACCACAGAGTACTGGAACACCGCACGTTTAAGGTTGGCTGCACTCCGCCGACCTTCTTGGAGCATCTTCGTTCCCAGGACGCAGGACCCTCGACCCTTCCTCTGGCTCCTCTCCTGGTTCTATACGGATCGTGGAGGAGGAGGCCTCTGCCCACCTGAGCCTCGCTAGGGCGGGGGCCTCTTTCTTGGTGCCGGGGGGACCGTCAGGCTCTTCCGGGGGCCTGCCTGGGGGCACCACTTTGGCTGTAGCCTCCTCGGAGGTGCGGGCCCCCCAAGTGTAGCAGCCTATGCCTGCTAGGCCCGGCTTGGTGGCTTCCTCAGCGCCACCTCTGATCCTGGAGCCGTTCACGGCTCTGCTGAGCAGGATGGTGCCACAGCCACTGCCGGGTTTCCCTGCGGCGCTAAGGGTAGGATCCTTTGGAGGAGGAGGATGATCGGGATGCGGATCCAGACTGGCAGCCTGACTCCTCGGGGTCCCGGGGCTGTCCTTCTCCTGACACCTCGGTTCTCCCCCAAAACGTCTCTTGCCTTGGGGCCAGTGGTTACTATCTATGCGGGCTTTGGTGCTGGCACCAGGGGCAGTGTTGTAGTCCTCTCCAGAGGTGTGCCTAGAGTAGAGCATGATTCCGACCTAGTGGGTATTGAGTCTTCTGGCGATGTTCTCGACGCCGCTCTGCCCTCTGGTGCTGGAAGAAGGGCTCCCACGCTTACTGATTCCCCAGTGGATGTGGTGGGTGGGGTGCAGCCCCTAACTTTGGTGGTGAGGAAGAGATCCTCTCTGAGTCTGTGGGGTTGAGGGGTGCCTTCCTTGGAGCCCTACAGGGCTGGGGAGGCGCCGCAGCATTGATACTACCTTCTCCCCATCATCTTGGGGCTTCTGTAAGTGGGGCTAGGGGGCCTTCTGGGCCCATGCGGCCCAAGTCACCACACACGGGAGATTCTCCTTCTGGGCTGAGTTCTGACTGCTTCAGTCTGGTTGAGCGGCCATTGACTGGGGAGACCAGCGGATCCTTCTGTGGGGTCAAATTGTTGGCCAGTCTCATAGCCCTGGCAGAGGGCTTCCACTTCCAGAGAAGGGTTCTCACCTCTCTCTGCCTTCTCCCCGGCCCCCTTCTTTTCTTGGCTATGCAGGTCCCTTGGGGCCCTTGACTAGGGAACAGTTCAGAGCCATGGCAGCTGAGTTCCCCCATTATATGAGAGCCATGGACGAGCAGGTCGTCCGTCTGCCTTCCCTGGAGCAGCCAGACTCTGAATCGTCAGACTCATTTGCCTCCTTGTCTTTCTCCCCTGAGGAAGAGGATCCATCCATCCACCTGTCCTCTGACGCTGACCAAACAGCTTATCAACATTTCCTGTCAAGGTTGGTCAATAAGCTCCATGTTTCCAGGGAAGCAAGATGCAATCCTGAACAGGCCACGTGCACTTTCTTGAGTGAGTCCAGTGCAAACCACCCTGTGGTGCCTGCCTGACCAATTCCTTTTCAGGAGTCATTGTACCGTACATGGCAGCATCCATCAGCCCCTTCTCAAGTCCTGATGGACTGCCAGCGTGGGTATTGTGCACCCAGGGCTCTCCAGGGCCTTTGCCTCACCCCACCTCTGGGTTGGGTCTCCTGGACACCTTCCCGGGCATAGAAGCCCAAGGCATGACTGGCCCCCGGAGGCTGACTCTGCGGAGTTTGACCTTTGGGGGAGGAGAGTCTTCTCCTCGGCATGCCTTATGTTTTGCATTGCATCGCATCATGCCCATTATGCTGTCTACAAGCACGCACTTGTGGTCGATACTAGGCCAGTTGCTAGCATCAGTGACTGATTCAGAGGCAAACCAGGCAAGCCATCGCCCTCTCTGTGCATGGCCTGGAGCTTGCGAGGCACCAATCAAGGGCATTATACAACGCCAGTGAAGTAGCATCCAGGCTGGGGGGGACAGCAGTCTGCATTAGGCGCATGGCGTGGCTTTGCCTTTCCCAGTTAACACCCCTGGCTCGGCGAAGGGTTCTTGACTCCACTTGCTGGGGGACGCAACTCTTCTCCCGCAGGGTGAGGCATCGACTTGATGGATGACTTCCTTCTCCCAGGCAAAGGGAGACCTTGCCTCGCCTTGACTAGTCATGGGCCTCACCTGGCCTGTGAGGGTATCTGCCCTCTGCATTTCCCCAACAGGTGGCTGAGGGACGTTGTCCCTCAGGGAGGTACCAGGTCCCCTTTGGGGGACTTGATGATGATAATAATAATAATAATAATATTTATTTGTTGAGCGCCCTTTCAAAATTCCAAAGCGCTGTACAGTACACATAAAACAAAACACAATAAATACAAGGTAAAAATCAGAAAAATACTGGAAAAGCTTTCCCCAATAGAAAAGTCTTAAGTGCCTGCTTGAAACTCCCCACCATCCTGCACTTCCGAAGCTGAGGCACCCACCAGTGATGAATGGTGAAGACTGACGCTGATAAGATATGAAAATTACGTACCTACCGTAATTATTGATCTTTCTGTGTATCTTCACCATTCGTCACTGCTTCCTGCCCACCATCCCCTCTTGGGCCTCAGACTATGGGTGGTGCCTCCTCCCTGCTTGCCTTCCCTCAGTTGAGGCCAGTTGTGGGCTGAGTCCTGCTGGCACCTCCAGGCCCCCTGATTCTTCTGATGAAGAAGCAGGCGCCCACCTTTTGGGGAGGACAAGCAGGGGCACTTGCCCTCTTAGGTAGGGGCTCCTCGGGACCCTCTTCTTTAGATCCTGATGGGGACCCACTCTTTCCTTTGGAGGATCTGGGTATTTCTTTGAGGGCTCAGATTCTCCAGTGTTATTCTTGGCTCTGGGGTCTTCATTTGGATTGAGGGGGAATAGGGAGGGCCCTGGGGACCTCCACTTCCCTTCTCCTTGAGAGCTGTTACTCCTTCCCACTGACTAACCAGTGGGGATTTATCAGAGCAGAGGCCCCCCACCCACTTAAAAAAAGTGGAGACTCAAAAGGAAGATGTCCAGATCCCTCTCACTCCTGCTGTTTGCTTTGGAGGGAGTGTGGTCTATTTTTAGACCCTCTTGGGAGGAGTCTCTTATACTGGGGGACTCTGCCCCGGGGAGGATCCTGTCCCCACACTGGAATTCTTAAGGGCAGGAGCAGGAGACCCGTTACACCCCCTCCATCTCCTCTGAGCCGGGGGGACTTTAAGCCAGGCTTCCTGGCTTCTTTCCTGTCTCACTGAACCGATGTCCAGTTGGCCCTCTCTAGCCCTTCAACCTGAAGGATTTTTGTGTACTCCGCTGTCCTCTTGGAGCAGACGGAAAAAAAATTCTCAGCAGTTGGAACTAGTGCCCCCCCCCGGGCTCCCAGAGAGTCTTCTTGATCTTTGCTGGAGTGTCATAGGGTCTTCCATCACCTCCCCTCTTTCTGTCTTGCTTCCTTTTCTTGCTCTCCAGCCCTTACTCTTTCCCTTCCTTGCCTGTCCAGAGGTTGGGGCCCCCTGTTCCAGACACCTAGGTTCCTCTCCTGTCCTCCCAGCCAGCATTATTTCTTTTTCTGTTTGTAGCTTTTCCTTTTTACTATCTCTTGGGCTCCCTTACCGTGCCCTCTTTCTTTTCTCTGTCTCTGTCTTCTCTCACTCTCCAGCTTCTGCAGAACTGAGGTGGAGGAGGCGCCAGCGTCGGTTACTGGACATCCCTCAAGCGCCACGCAGTGCATCAACCTTGAGAGCGGCGCCGACTCCTCCCTCTTTAGAAAAACAAATGCTCCCGTGGGGCCCTGCACCTCCAGCTGGTACTCACCAGTGATGAATGGTGAAGATGCACAGAAAGATCAGTAATTACAGTAGGTATGTAATTTTCATTTCTCTGGACATGCGGGACGCTTATCTTCACATCTTGGTGTTTCCACCCCACAGGAAGTTCCTTCACTTCTGCTTCCAAGGAAACCACTACCAGTTTTGGGCTCTGCCATTCGGCCTCACAAGTCCTTACGAAATGCCTCACAGTAGTGGCAGCAGCCTTAAGGAGGGAAGGCCATTATGTCTTTCCTTACCTAGACGACTGGCTTCTGACGGCTCCTACCAGGGAGCAGTTGCTCAGAACCATGAAGGCCACTTTCATGCTGTTTCAGGATCCAGGGGTAACTTTCAGCCTCCCCAAATCAGTTCCTTGCCCAAGTCAAAGACTACAGTACATAGGGGCTATTTTGGGCACTGCCCAAGGCAAAGCCTTTCTTGCCCTAGACAGAGCAGAACACCTTCAGGCGCAGGCTTAGTTGGTCGCATTGTATCACCAGGTTCCAGCCAGAACATTCCTCAGACTACTTGGGATACATGGCGGTGGCCATTGCGACAGCCCCTTTAGCCTGTTTGCACATGCAGGTAGCCCAATGGAACCATTGAGACCAATGGGATCCGCGCACAGACGATTTGGATCTCCCAGTATTGGTATCCATCTCCGTGCATTAGACTATGAAGTGGTGGCTGAACCCTTTCAATCTCTCCAAAAGGGTCCACTTCCGGTCAGAGTCCCCTTGACAAATCCTGACCACGGACGAATCGGGCCAGGGCTGGGGCGCCTATCTGGTAGACCTTCAGGCTCAAGGGACTTGATCCCCACCCCCCACCCAGAGCAGCATCTCCATATCAACATTTTGGAGATGCAGGCAATCCTGTATGCTCTGCAGGCCTTTCAGACGAACCTGCTCTTGGGTCCTCCACTGATCCAGATGGACAATACGTCTGTGGTATTTTACATAAACAAGTAGGGGGGAACGCATTCGTACCCCCCTCTGCAGAGAGGCCATGAAAGTTTGGTATTGGTCTATAGAGCATCAGCTGGACCTGACTGCGGTGCATATTCCAGGTGTTCAAAACACCTTGGCTGAAAGTTTAAGTCATTCTCGGGCCAAGGCTCATGAGTGGGAACTTCTTCCCTCAGTGGTCGAAGATCTCTGCCAGATGGGGCCTCCCAAAACTGGACCTATTCGTGTCCCTATTCAACGCAAAACTGCTCAGTTTCTGCTTACTAGAGCCAGGGCCTGGTGTTTTCTGGCGAGACGCCTAGTCCCTCACTTGGACCGGGTGGTTTCTGTATCTCTTCCCTCCCTTTCCATTGCTGCAGAAAGTCCGGTTCAAGTTGCTGTCAGAAGGGGCAGAGATGATCCTGATAGCTCCTTACTGGCCACACCAGATATGGTTTCCACTCCTCCAACAACCAGCAGTGGAGCCTCCGATTCTCCTGCTTCTGTGCTCTGATCTGCTCTCCCAGGAACAGGGCTCCCTGGTCCATCTGGACCTCAAGTCTCTGCACCTTCATGCATGGCTCCTGCAGACTTAGCAGTTGCTTGATTTGGGGTTTCTCCTCAGGTGGCAGAGTGGCAAACAGGAAACCCTCCACTAGATCTACTTATGCTATGAAGGTGGAAGTAGTTCTGCATAGGGCCTCAGCTCGCCACCTAGATACTTGTCTGGACAATCTTGTTCTAGAGTATCTCCTTTCCCTTTCCGACTCAGGCCTTAGTTACTTGTCTATTAAAGTGCACTTATCTGCCATCTCTGCGTACCATGCACCTATCGAAGGCAAAACTCTTGCCTATCTTGAACTTTCCCACACTGTCTTGCGGGGCATACTGCATCTGAAACCTCCCATCAGGGACCCTGTCTCTCCCCCCCCCCACCCCCGCTGGGATTTACTGTTCATTTTAGAAAAGCTTCTTTTCTAAAGACGTAGCTATGTTGTTCTATCCACACATTCTGGCAGTGTCCTTTCCCCTTTAAATGTTGCCGGAAAGTCTTCAAGCTGGCTCCTCCCACCCACCAGGGTGGTATAACCCTCGGCTCCATCTCATGACGGAGCTTTCACAGGTTGTCTCCTCTCTGCTACCGCGTGTTGTATGCCCTGGCTCAAAAAACTTCAGAACCGCTGAAGATTACGCTCCTTCAGGATAGCGATTGTAGTAGCTGCTTCTCGATAATGGAAGATAAATCTTCCCTCGGTTTTCGCCAGTGCCCATGTGGACAGAAAATGTTGTGTACAGACCCACACTCTGCGTGGGTTTATTGTTTGGGAGTCGGCCATGACACTCTGGCTTCCGAGTTTTGCCTCGCGTTTCAACCGAACGTCCTCGACGATTGTCTCGCACGCTTGAAGCTGGGCAGGCTCAAAAACTGAATCCACCGTGAAATCCAAAGAGGCTGGTGGGCGGTCTCCGCAGCTGCGGGGTCCGCTGAGCAATTGGAACAGATGCAGGCCTTTGAGGAAGAGGTGGCGCGTGCCGCGGAGAGTTCCTGTCAGCCGATATTCGTTCCGCTCAACCTGGGCTCTACTTTCTCGAGCTTCTTTCAGGGGTTGTGCCTCTCTCTCCCCACTAAGGGTGAGGGACCTGTGGGCTCGCATTCCTCCTGGCCCTGTAAAAAGGACAAGGAACCAAGAGATTCTTCGTCTTGATGAAGACATTCTTGGGATCGAGAGCGATCTCTGCCCCAGGAATCTCCACCCCCGACCTTGGTCAAGATTGCAGCTTCGGCCACTGGCTTCTAGGTCCCGCCGTTGGGCCAGCCGGCTGAAGTTTTGATCGAAGACATAGTTGAGTTAACTCTCAACTCTGTCAATTGGTTGTCGGCCGAGGAGGTTGACGACTTTCTTAACAAGACTCCAGTCTTGTTTATCCCTGATGAGGAGACCCAGCCTGCTGGGAATCCTATCGAGGAGCCAGTCTCAGATCCAGGAAAATCACCGGTTCCACCAGTGTCTCCCGAGCGACTCAGTCGGCCAGCCCGATCGAGGTCGAGATCTCGGACTCCCTCAACCAACAGGCCGAGGAAGGCGCATAAGTGCACCAAAAAAAGGTGACATCACCACTCATCTTCATCCTCCTCGGATGAGGAGGCTTCGTTGGAAACTCCATCGACGCAATGAAGATTTGATGTGGCAACAGCTCATTCTGTCCGGGCAGAAACCTTCCTCGGTTTCTACCCCAGCCATTGTGTGGCTCTCGCCTCCTAGGCCGAAGCAGACTTCCTTGGAACTGATAAAATCTGTTCCGCCACCCGTGGAGCCAGTAAAACCTGCCCCAGTTCGGCCAAAACTGGTCTCTCCACCCATAGTGATGGAGCCGCCACCAAAACAGCCCTCAGGAGGGGCTCCTACTAAGGATTCCCGAATGGTCCTGGGTCTTCCTCGCAGGATATTGGTCACCTTTACTACTGATCGTCCCAGGCGCATCCAGGGGGATCTTGGTGGTCGACCGATTTATCCGGATACCTCGTATTCTGACGACACTGACCTTCACTCTCACCCGCTGGTTGGTAGTCTGTCGACGGAGGAGGGCCCTTCGTCTTTTCAAGGGATTCTCCGCTTTATCTCAGAATCCACGAGGATGCCCCTGGAACTTGTCCAGAAACAGACAGAGTACTCTCTTACTGATATTCTCAAAAGAGGGGATACTCCTACGGAAGCCTTTCCTGTGGCCGAAGCCATCATTGGCCCAAAATTGGAGCTTTGGCAGCATCCTGCCTCCTACCCAGCGCTGTCTGCCCGGATGGCCCGCAATTATGCGGTGCCCATCGGGTCCCTCTTGGGGTTCACGGAACATCCCTCGGCTGAGGGGTTAGTGACTGCCTCTGTGTTCAGACGTACAGGCAGCTCTGCTGACACTGACAGACTTCCAGACAAGGAGTCCAAAAAACTGGACCACTCTGCCAGGAAGGTCTATGCAGCCACCTCTCTAGGCCTCCGTCAGGCAAGCTCAGCCGTCGTCATGGTGCACTTCTCCCATGCCCTTCTGGGGTCCTTGGATGAAGTTCTCCCGCACCTCCCTTTGGACCTTCAGACTACGGTCAAGCAGGACCGGGACCAGGGCCATGCCATTAACGAGTAGCAACTTTAGACGGCTTTGGACCTCGGGGACTCTTGCACCTGTTCGGTGCCTGCCACAGTTGCCTCATGCTGCCAGGCTTGGCTGAGGCTTTCCACCTTTACGGCGGGTACCCAGCATAAACTCACTGATGTTCCTTTCCTGGGCACTGATCTCTCTGGCCCAGGTGTGGATGATCACCTTCAGCGAATCGAACAGTCCAATGCCACCTTGGACTCAGCCACTTCTGCTCAAAGCGTGAAAAAGCCTTTTTGGCACCCTGCTCCTGCGGCCCAGCAGCCCTCCTTTCATGGTGGGCAGCAACAGCAGGCACAGGTTTTGAACCCTCGGTCCAAGTCTGGGCCTCCACCGGTCCGCAGACAAGGAGGTCGGGGTTCAGGCCCTGGATCCTCTTCCTCCAAGCCTGCCCAGTGATGGGATAGGGGTTGCCACCCTTATCCCCGTCATGCCAGCTCTGGGTCCTCCTGTAGGGGGCCGACTCCACCACTTTCTTTCCACCTGGTCTGCTGTTACCTCAGACGATTGGCTCTTAGCAGGTTCCACCCAGCAAGAGGTGGAGAGGTCCAAGGACCTGGCCCTCCAGACCTGCTCTCAACTTGGCCTCCTGAACAACGAGACCAAGTCAGAGCTCATGCCTTTTCAGGTGATATGCTTCATCGGGGCAGAGCTCGACTCCTGCCGAGCCAGAGCATGGCTCCCGGTGGACAGGGTGCAGGTTCTCTCCTCCTTTACCCAATCATTTCTGGATGGGCACTTGCGCCCTGCCTGGAACTTTCTGTGCCTTCTGGGTTACATGGCAGCCTGCACCACCATGGTCTGTTGGGCTGGTGGCATATGCTCCCCCTTCGGAGGGTAGGGGGCTGGCCACCCAGTGGACTCGGCTCCTAGGTGATTTCGACCAGCTGATCACTGTGACCCAGAAGATGTGGGATGCTGTCCAGTGGTGGACCGTCCTAGACCGGTTGCAGGAAGGGATCCCATTTGTCCGCCCCAAGTCGACGGTCATCCTCACGACCGATGCCTCTCTCACTGGCTGGGGAGCCCACATGGGGAACAACAGGGCCTACGGGTACTGGACCCCCCGAGGAATCCCGATACCATATCAACCTGTTGGAGCTCAGAACGGTCAGACTGGCATTGTCAGCATTCGCTCAGCAGCTTTGGGGTCAAGTGGTTCAAGTCCAGATGGACAATACCATGACCATGTATTACCTCAACAAGCAGGGCGGCACGCAATCCCGGCTGTTGTGCAGGTAAGCGCTCCGCATCTGGACAATCTTGAGCTGACTGGAGACGGATCTCCTTGCCATCCATGTGGCAGGTGCCTCAAATCAACTGGCGGATGCTCTCAGCCGCATAGGTGAGACATCCCATGAGTGGTCTCTCCATCCAGAGGTAGTTCACAGCCTGTTCTCCCACTGGGGCAAACCGATGGTGAACCTGTTGGCCTCCAGGGAAAACACCAAGCTGAGTGTGTTTCACGCCCACCCCCCTCAGCAGGGATCGCTGCAGGGGGATGCCTTCTCGAGGCCGTGGACACCAGGCCTCTTCTGCGCCTTCTCTCCATTTCCCTTGATCCACAAGGTGTTTCTCAAGGTGAGGAGAGACAAGACGCAGGTGATCCTGGTAGCCTCAGACTGGCCCCACCAGTTCTGGTATCCAGATCTCCTCGGCATCAGCATCAGGCTCCCGAGGCATCTTCCAGCATGCCTGGACCTGATATCAGTCAATCAGGGGAAGGTATTCCATCCAGACCTTCAATCCCTGCACCTGATAGCCTGGTACCTGAGTGGCTAGAGTTCTGGGCTTTGGGTCTCTCTGAGGATGTACTCACAGTAGTGGAAGCATCCAGAAAGAAGTCAACCAGAAAGTGCTACGCCTTCAGATGGAAAAGGTTTTCCATTTGATGCCAGGGCAAGGTCCTGAACCCTCTGTCCTATGGCAAACATTTTAGACTACCTTTGGTTTCTGTCCAGTGGGGGTCTTCGACCCTTGAAGTGCATCTGGCAACCATGTCTGCTTACTGGGCATGGGCCGGTCTGGCGCGTTTTCAAAGGCCTCGATCACATATCCCCTCCAGTGTGTGAACATCCAGCGCCGTGGGATTTACTGCTGGTTTTGGCAAAGCTTATGGGCAAGCCATTCGAACCTATGCACAAGTGTGAGATGTCACACTTGTCGTGGAAGACGGCCTTCCTGTTGGCTATCCCGTCCGCCAGAAGGACTGGGGAGCTCCAGGTGCTTTCAGTGGAGTCTCCTTATCTGTTCTTCCACAAGGATAAGGTTGTCCTGCGTCCCCACCTGAAATTCCTCCAGAAGGTGGTGTCATAGTTTCACCTTAATCAGGTGTTGACTCTGCCTGTGTTCTACCCGAACTACACCTCGGATGCTGAGTACAGGCTCCATACTCTGGACCTGAGATGTGCTCTCTCCTACTATAAGGAGAGGATGGCAGAGGTTCGGGGAGAGGTTCGCCAGCTGTTTGTCACCTACGCTGAAGCCGCACCTGGCAGGCCTGCAGCAAAGTGGACGATTGGCAGATGGATTACATCATGCATTGATCTCTGCTATAGGTTGACGTGCAAGGAGTCTCCCAGAGGGATAAGAGCTCATTCTACCCGCCATACCTCTGCGTCGATGGCTGCTTCCAGGGACATCCCTGTCCAGGAAATCTGCAGGGCTGCTACTGCTACTTGTAAGACAGCAAACACCTTCATCACCCATTACCACATCGACCTTGAGTCACGCCAGGATGCTGGTTCTGGGGTCTCAGTTCTCCAGTATCTGTTCCTGAAGTAGGGAGTGTGCCCCTTGCCTCCCTCCTCCAGGAGAACTGCTAGGAGTCTGCGAACAAGCGTGAATAAGAACAACATATCCACATCCCTAGAAAAACAGGTTACTCACCTGTAACAGTAGTTCCAGGAGTGGTATATGTTGTTCATCCACACTGACCCACCCGACCTCCCCGGCTGCGACGCACAACCTGGCTTCCAGCGGGCTAAGATCTGGCGTCATGGGGCGGAGCTAGGGTTATACCACCCGGGTGGGTGGGAGGAGCCAGCTTGAAGACCTTCCGGCAAGATTTAAAGGGGAAAGGGACATGCCAACAAGTGTGGATGAACATATACCACTCCTAGAACTACTATTACAGGTGAGTAACCTGTTTTTTCCCCACCGTCTTCAGCTCGCATAGCAGCTAGTTCAACTTCTTTGTAGCAGTCATCGACTAGAATTGGATTCCAAAACGAATGTCTAAAGAATCTTCAACCAAACAAGCTCTATTTCGGTCCTGCCGCTGCGGTAGGAAGATATACCGCTTTGACAACCACACAGCTTGTGTAAGGTGTCTGGGACCCACAAACGACACCAATTCCTGCAACTTCTGTTAGGAGTTTAACCAAGCTACCCATTGACAACTGTTGCTTGAAATTCAGCATCTTTTAATGGAGCAGAAAATGTCTCTCTTAGAGAACCAGGGGAGCTCGTAGCAAGGGCTCCCCAGCTCTGGTTCTCGTCCTTGGCAAAAGAAGGAGCGGGAAAAACCCTCCTCTTACTTCCTGCCATGTCGCCCATCGATGGCCACTGTTTCTGTGGCTCTTCCGTCGACGGAGCATCTTCCTACAGCTTCTTCATCGATTGGGGCTCATACCCTCTCATTGATGGCACTCTCCAGTGCTTTAAATGCTCTGCAGGCTTTGCCTGCTCCATCGACAGGGGCTTGTACCCTTTCGTCGATGATGCTGTCCAGCATCTTAAATACAGCCAAGTATACGGCTGGTCCATCGATGGGGGCTCCTCTCCTGTCGACGGCATCTGACATATGTAGTGAAAATAATTCTATGGGCTTGTCGACGAAATCCTGCGTTCCACAAGGCATACCAATGGCTTTTGCCTTACTCAGTGCCCCTCCACCCTCACAGGTGGCACCTTAACAGGGGGCAAGCAGACAGAGACAGTGACCCTGGTTCATACTACCCGGGGGCAAGACCTGCTCACACTGTTCATCCCATCCCCTCTATCACCCCCATTGTCTCTCACCCTCCCCTGCTACTTACCCCCTTCTTCTCAGGAATGGGACATCACCAAGGTAGTAAAGGACATCTTCCATGCCATGTGCTACTCCCAGTTCTCCGACCCAGGAGAGCTAGATGATCCTTTAAGATCTAAATCTAAAGGAGGCAGTATAGCACAGTGGTCTAAGGCTCTGAGCTGAAAATCTGGTGACGTCCAGCAAACCAGACCTGGGTTTGAATCCGACAGCTTCCACTTGCATACTGTGTGACCCTGAGCAAGTCACTTAACCTCCTTGTGCTCCCAGGTCGCTCCTGTAAAAAAGCTTTCAGCTTAGTGTGCTATACCTGGCTAAATAACTAAGTAAAAAAAAATAAATAAATAATCTCCGCCTAAACGATTTCACGATGACAGGGATATACTGCCGCCTTGGTCTCCTCCTTCTAATATGGAAGACTATTTGTCAGATGAACCTGAACTACCGGTGGCTCTCCCCAGTGATATTGATGAAGAAGAGTTCCAAGATCTGGATTTCCCGAATCCGGAGTACCCCTACTCGGAAAGCTCTTCCCTGGGTGAGGACCTGCCTATACTCACCACAGCTTCCCCCCCAGATGACTTGACCTTTAATGAGATGATGGTTCAAATACAAAAGGTCATGGGATTCTGTACTACAGAACATGACAAACAATGCAAGAATGTGGCAGAATATCTTGTGCTGCCAGAAGAGCTGGCCTTAGTGGTGTCCCCACTGATTCCAACCCTCCAGAATGCCATGCTAGCTGCCTGGCATCAGCCCTCAGCTATTACAGCTGTCCCTCGAAAAGCAGACCGCTTATATCAGGCTCCCCTGGATCATCCCTTTCTGTCCACCATCCCAGAAGCGGATTCAGTGGTCATTACTGTCGCTCATGATCCTACTAAAGGACCCACACACATGAATACCTTACCACCTGATAAAGAATCCCGAAGAATTGACTACCTGGGGAAAAAGGTTTTTGCCTCAGGCACCATGTATATTCGAATCTTAAACTATATGGGACATATGGTTAAATACCGACATTCTTTGCCTTCGCCATCAAATCATCAATAAACGTACTCCTTCCCAGGAAAAAGTTATTGTACACAGTGTCAACTAGCAACTCTATCTCCGCCACCCACTCAGGTCGTGGATATGATGTCAGAGATACCTCGGCCCGACTCTCAGCTACTGGTGTCTCTTTGTTTTGCCGTGCTTGGCTTCGCGTTTCAGGTTTTGCTCTTGATATGTAACATAAACTAGCTAATGCACCCTTCAGTGGGTCCAAACTGTTCGGGCCAGGTACTCAAACGTTATTGTACAACCTGCAGGCATCAGACAGAACCCTTCGTATGGTAAACTGCATGTACCATACTCCACAACCAACCTATCGCACTCAGTATTCCTCCTATTCCAAAAGAGGCAGAAAATGTAAGGCCTCTGACAGAGGTGGCTTTCGAGGTTGTGCCCAATCCACAAGCGGCAACGCCTCTGTCACCTGTGGCTCCCATGCCCGTTCCTCGGAAGGGGCCAGGCAGCCCAGTGCCCGGTGACCTATCAGGGCTTTCCCCTCGCCTCCTCGACCAGGCCTCGGAGGCTGTAGGGGGTCATTTTGCCCTCCATCTGGAGGCCTGGAAAATGATCACTTCAGACAAATGGATACTTCAGATCATTCAAAAGGGACACACTCTGGAATTTACCTCTGCCCCACCCCCTTCCCCCTTGGATGATTCATTATCCTCCAGATCATGTCCCTATCCTTCAAGAAGAATTGAAGGCCCTTCTAGCCAAACAGGCCATCTTACCAGTGCCCTTTCCAGAACATCAAACGGGATTTTACTCCCACTTCTTTCTGGTACCCAAACGAACCGGAGATCTCAGACCAGTACTAGACTTGAGATGCCTGAATCGATACATTCAAGTTCATACATTTCCGCATGATAACTCTAACTGCCATCATGCCTATCCTAAAACAAGTGGACTGGCTCTGTGCCCTGGATATGAAGGATGCCTATTTACATATCCCTCTTCATCCCGTGCATCACAAATTTCTGCGCTTCCACCTTCTGGGTCAAAACTGTCAGTTTCAAGCACTCCCTTTTGGCCTTTCATGGTCCCCAAGAGTGTTCACCAAATGCCTAGCGGTGGTGGCAGCAGCCTTATGGAAAAAGGGCACTTCGTCTTCCCATACCTAGATAATTGGCTAATCAAAGCAGACTCCAGAGAAGCTCTGCTTGCCTCCCTATCTGCTACCCTGAACATGTTCGACGATCTAGGGATAACAGTCAACTGGCCGGTCCAGTCCAAATCCGACACAGTCTCTCCAGTACATCGGAGCTGTTCTAGATACAGTCACAGCCAGAGCTTACCTTCCACCTGCTCATCAGGACACTCTTATATCTCTGGCTTCGCGAATACAGAATCCGAAAATAGCCACAGCCAGACAAATGCTGAGCCTTCTGGGTCACATGTCCGCTGCCATCTCAACAGTGGCATTCATCCACCTTTACATGAGACCTGTTCAGTGGACCCTCCAGAATCAATGGTCTCAAAGAACTGGACAGTTTGAAGATAAAATTAGGGTCACTCTCTCTCTGAAGTCAACCCTGACCTGGTGGACAACCAAAACCAATTTGTGCCAAGGAATGTCTTTCCAGTCCCTCCCACCCATGCAGATGTTAACCACGGATGCTTCCCTGGATGGATGGGGCACGCATGTAGGTCCTTATCAGACATTCCAGCCCTACCTCAAGCCAGGACCGTTGCTGATTCAATCAGACATCACTGCAGTGGTGTTTTACCTCAACAAGCAAAGGGGCACGAAATCACGCACCCTCTGCATGGAGACCCTTACAGACTGGCAAGAAGCCATCAGACAACTAATGCTAATGGCCATCCACCTACCGGGATGGTGCAGTCAGTTAGCAGACCGGCTAAGTCGGCAGTCATCCTCTCACGAATGGACACTTCACAAAGAAGTATTCCAAAAAATCTTCGACCTATGGGGAACTCCACGGCTGGATCTGTTTGACTTCCCAGTCAGTCAGTCACTGGCTCCCTAGTTACTTCTCCATTATTCCGAGCAAAAAGGGACAATCTATAGATGCCCTGTCCCAACCTTGGACAGGACTCTACTTATATGCCTTCCCCCCGTCCCTCTCTTGCAATGGACTGTATTGAAACTACAAATGGAACCAGCCACCATGACTCTTATAGCACCAATGTGGCCTTATCAACCGTGGTACCCCCTACTCCAACAACTGTCAGTAAGGGAACCCGTTCCATTGCCAGTTGGACCAGACCTCCTGACTCAGTGTCACAGATCCCTCCTGCACCCCAGCCTGAAGACTCTTCATCTTCATGCTTGGCTCCTGAGGACGCATTTGTAAATAGACTTCAAGTGTCCTCTCCTGTTGCCAACATTCTCCTGGCTTCTCGTAAACCAGCAACTAGAGAAACATATAATTCCCTTACTCTTGTCCAGTGACGAAAGTTTTAGACTACCTGGCCTCATTATCTGAGTCCGGTTTAAATTACTCCTCCATCAAAATCCACCTGGTTGCCACCTTGGCATTTCATGAACCTTTAGATGGCAAACTACTGTACCAATATCATTTAGCCAAGATGTTTTTGAGAGGAATGATACATATTAAGCCTCCTGTCAGAAGACCCACTCTTCCATGTGATCTCAATTTTATGATAGAAAAATTGACCCTCGAGTCTTTCGAGCCAGCGGCCACTTGTGACCTCCGTTTCCTTTCATGGAAAATTTTATGTCTCGTGGCTATCACTTCAGCTCGCTGTATTTCCGAGCTTCATGCCCTCATGTGCAGGGAACCCTACTTGATTTTCCACACGGACAGGGTGGTCCTCCGTACCAACCTGTCCTTCCTTCCTAAAGTAGTCTCAGAACATACTTTAGATCAGTCCTTGGAGCTTCCAGTCTACTACCCTGAATACACCAGTCTAGGTGAGCATCTCTTACATACCTTAGATGTCCATCACATACTATGCTATTACACTAATTGTACCCAGTCGATTAGGAAAACGTCTCAACTATTCGTCACCTTTGCCTCTGGCAGAGAAGGGTTTCCTGTTGCTAAACAAACCTTTTCTTCCTGGTTGGTGAATTGTATTACCTTTTGTTACAAAAAGTACAACAAAAATCTACCTGGACCTGTCCAAGCCCATTCCACTAGAGCTATAGCCACTACTGCGGCTTGCTTTAAAGGAGCCTCCATTTCAGATATCTGCAATGCAACTACGTGATCCACAATCCATACTCTCACAAGGCATTACAATCTGGATATTGCCTCACGACATAGGACGGCCTTCGGCCATGCAGTCCTACAAGGTCTCCTATCATAATTGTCCTCCTACATGGACATAACTGCTTGGGATTCTCCCAGAAGTAATGACCTACTGCAAGAGACTATTCCGTGGAAGATAGTACAGTTACGTAAAATCTTACCATAACAGTAGATCTTCAAGGAATGTCACTTGCACTAGGTACGATCCGACCCTGTATCCCCCTCCTTCTCTAAGAGAGTAAATTGTGATCCAGTGACTTTGGATTGGGACTCCTTGGTACCTCAGCTTCCCCTCGGTCCTTGCTTTGCGAGCTGAATCCGCCGGGGAACTGAGGATACCAGGGACCGCCCACACTGATATAGGAAGCAGGAAGATGATGTCATGTGTGGGCGATCCCTGGTACAAAACTGCTAGAACAGCTGCCGTGTCACAGTGCTGTCTGCTGGAAACTCCCAGAAGTAATGACCTACTGCAAGAGACATTCCTTGAAGAGCTATTGTTACAGTAAGATTTTACATAACTGTACTTTCTAGGAGTGGTATCTGTTGTTCATCCTCACGGACCCACCCGAACTCCCCTGGCTCAGGCGCAGAACGCTGCTTCCAGCGGGCAAGATCTGGCATCATGGGGTGGAGCCAGTATACCACCCAGGTGGGTGGGAGGAGCCAGCTTGATGACTTTCTGGCAACATTTAAAGAGGAAAGGACACTGCCAGAATGTGTGGATGAACAACATATACCAATCCTAGAACTACTGTTACAGGTGAGTAACCTGTGTTTGCCTCCCTTTGAGCCTGCCACAAGCTGCGGGCTATGCATTCTGTCGTGGAAAGCATTATTTTTAGTTGGTATTACTTCTGCTCAAAGGATTTCCGAGCTTCAGGCTCTGATATGTAAAGAGCCTTATTTAGTTTTCCACAAGGACAGGGTGTCCTTGAGGACCAATCCTAAGTTTCTTCCAAAGGTGATGTCTGAATTTACCCTGAATCAAGACATCCACATGCGTGTTTATTACCCAGAGTATTCGAACCCAGGGGAGGCTTTACTACATACTCTGGATGTTCACCAGGTGCTTCGCTAGTATCCTTACCGCACTCGAGTCTTCAGAAAAAATGATCAGTTTGTTTCTTTTGCCCCAAGAAAAGAAGGGGCTGCAGTTCCAAAACAATGTTTGTCTAAATACCAAGTTAATTGCATTGTTTATTGTTACCGCAAGTACAAAAAGCCTTTACTGGGCCCAGTTAAATGCCATGCTTCCGGGGGTGTAGGTAGCTGCTTTGTTTGCATCTTTCAGAAATGTGTCTATTGCTGACATTTGTGCAACAGCCACTTGGAGTTCTGTCCACACTTTCATCTGCTATTACAGTCTGGACATTGCTTCTAGGTGTAGGGCAGGTTTTGGATTGGCTGTCTTGCAAGGCTTGAGAGCATACCCACTGACTTCTGCCTCCTCACAGCTGATTGGGGTCAGTCCTTTCACTGCTTGGGACTCGGTCCTAATGATGTTACCTGCTGCAGAACACCCTTGAAGTGAGATAGTACGGTTACGTAAGTACGTAACAGTAGCTCTTCAAGAGGAGCTCTTGCAGCAGGTGCTGCTTTCCCTCCCTCCATCCCCTGATGACTGCCTCTCCATCACTGTTACCTTTTCCTTGGTTTCAGAGGAACACCATGGATCTTCAATCACTGTATTTGCCTGGGTCTCCGGTAAGAGAACTGAGGTGGGACTGGGGGACCACCCCTTTTATACCATAGGCGGAAGTCGGGGGCGGGCCAACATCAGGGGTGGTCCCCCACTATATACTGCTAGCTAGAAGTTTTCCATGGGCTCCTGGCACCTGCTGGCATCCATCCTAACAGTGTTACCTGCTGCAAGAGCTCCTCTCGAAGATCTACTGTTATGGTAAGTTCTTGCGTAATTGTACTATATTCAGATTCCCGATAGCAACTACTTCCTCAGGCAAACTGTTCCAAAGATGGACCACCCTTTGAGTGAACCAGTGTCCTCTCCTTAATATCCTAAAATATTTAACCTGCATCTGTAATTTATGTCCTCTTGCTTCCCTATTGAATGTCCTTGGTTCTAAATACAAGCACTTTCTCGTGTCTTCACTTCTTAAAGCTCTAAACATTGTAATAAGATCCCAGCTTAATCTTCTCTTCTCTTCTCCAATTAATACAAACCTAGGCTACCTAATCTCTGTTCATATGACTGATTTTCCAAACCCTTCACCATTTTTTTAGCCCTCCTCTGGATCCTTTCCAGTTTTTTGATACCCCTCACATTTGTTGATGACCAGAACTGTCCACAGTATTCCAGATATGGCCTCACCAAAGCCCTGTATATCGGCATCGCCACGCCTCTACTCCTACTCTCTGTATTCTTCCAAATGCATCCTATTATCTTATTACATTTAGTGACAGTCTCATTACAATGTTTAGCAAATTTTAACTTGTCTGTTATAGGTATTCCCAGATCCCTTTCACTTTCAGTGACTTTGAGGACTGTATTCCCTGGTCTGTATTTTGCCTTAATATTTCTATGGCCTAAGTGCCTTATCACACACTTACCTAGATTGAAACTCATTTTGTACTTAATTGACCATTCATATAGTTCATCCAGTTTGCTCTGTACTGTACTGACCTGACCTGCTCCTTCGTATCCACTGTATGTCCTAGCTTTATAGCATCAGCATATCTGGATCGCCAACCCCCCTGTCAATTTTCAGATTCCATACATAAATGTTGAACAGAGTTGGTCCCAGCACTGACCCTTATGGAACCCCATTGGCCACCTCTATTCTCCCAGAATCTTGCCCTTTGAGTCACACCCTCTGTGGTCTATTACTCAGCCAAGATCTTGTCAATGCTATAATCTTGCTATTAATTCCTACATTTCCCAAGCGTTTATTTAGTTCTGTGTGTGGCACTGTGTCAAACGCCTTCCTGAAATCTAGATAGACCATATCCACCAATTTTCCTTCATCCAATACTTTAATCAACCTTTCAGAAAAGCTAATTAAATTTGTTAGGCAAGACCTCCCTTTCCTGAAGCCATGTTGACGTTCATCCCCTAGGCCATTACTAGCCAGAAGTTGTTCCATTATACCTCTCATAAAAGACTCCATAATTTTCCCTAAAATGGATGTACTGTATGGCTTACTGGCCTGTGATTTCCTTTATCAGCCCTGCTCCCTTCCTTTTTTATTTTTATTTTCTGCAGTTTTGCGTTTTTCCACGCATCTCCACCGGCTCCCTTCAGTCCGACCACTTGCCCAGCCCCGTCATCCCTGGGACTTACCTGCACCGTGCGTGTTCCCCACGGATGACCCCCTTGAGAAGGGCCACCAGGGGGCTTCTCCCTGCAACCCCCGGTGGAGTTTGGGTAGTTGGTTGGCAAGACGGAGAGTCCAGTTGCCGGCGCGGAGCCTGCGACGAGCGGTCGGATGGCATCCTGCACGGTGGAGGGTTTTCTGGCCTGGGAGGTGGGATGTGCAGTGACATCAGGAGTGTGAACACCAACGTCTGCCTTGCCTCCTGTATGTGCTAGTGCCGGCTGCTGGACCCTTGGTCTCCACCAGGGGTTGGGTGTCTGCCAGGAGCTTCTTCACCCTCCCCCTGAGGAGGAGAGCAGTCCATGGGATACTCAGTCCTCCTCCATCCGTCCGGCCCTCCGATGCCCAGGCTTACTTCTGAACCTGGGTCACCAGAATTGCGAGCGGTAGTGCTACCGCTGCGACTCCCTTTCTTATGGATGAGAGCGACAATAGCTGATCTCCACGCGTCTAGTGTTCTTCTGTTCCCAGTGATCTATTACAAAGCCTAGTAACTGGTCCTTTCAGTGTTTTGGCCAGCTCCTTTAATAATCTTGGGTGTATCCCATCTGGTTCCTGAGATTTGTTTGTATCTAAATTATTCAAAGCCTGATACACCTCTGATTCTGTAATCAATGGCGTAATGTCCCAATTCTCAGTGGCTTCTGTATTTAACTTGGTTGGCTGATATACTAACCCAAAAAATATACTTTTGCCACTTCTGTGTTATCTGTCCAGTTATTCCCTTCTGTTAAGGGTTCCACCATTTTATACCCTCCTTTCTTTTTATTAACATATGGCCAGATTAATGTTGGATTACTTTCAGCATTTCTGGCAGTATCCTTCTCTTTCTCACTTTTTGCCTTCATAATTAAAAGTTTACACTGCTTGGCTACTGTTAAGTACCTGTCCTATAAATCTCTATTCCCTGTGTCATTTGCTTTTTTGAACAACCTCCTTTTTTGCCATTTTTTCCCCCATTACTTTCCTGTTTAACCCCAGTGGTATCTTCCCATTCTTGTTGTAGTTGTTCCTTTGTGGTACATATTTGCTTTCTACATATTTTAATTTGCCGTCTGATGCATCGTTGACATTTTTGTTCATCATTTCCTCCTTCCATCTCTAGTTATCCAAATCCATCCTCATTGACTTCAAGCCCACCCTTTTATAACAGCTATATGTAGTTCCAATAGACTTCATCTTGTACTCCTCTATTGTAAAAGTTACCATCTGGTGATCACTATCCCCTATCGATTCTGTCTCCCAAATCACACTAACATCAAGAATGTCATTGCCCCAGTTGGTTCCCTAACGTGCTGTGCTAAGTTAAGATTTAAAATAATCACAGCTAACCAGTTATCCTGTGTGTGGAGGGGTTGTGGGATAACAGATGGGCCAGACGCAGAACTTCAGGTTCAACACACAATCTCTGTGTGATTTTTATTTAAAACACAGTGGATAACCTTAAGCAGTGGCATATCCCTTCTGCAATACATCAGTTTGCAGCAACAGACTATGCATGTCCTTCCTCTGCATTTAGATAACAGGTACTGACCCACTGATCTACTGAGCTCTCTCTTTAGTGAAAATTATTTCATTCCATGTGTTGGTCTTGTGTGTTTTGGTGGATGGGGAGCTCAAAAAAGAAAAATCCCCAAACAACCTAAAGACAATGAACCTCAGTGTAGAAGCACTGAAGCAAGGATTACCCCAAAGGGCATTGGCAATAAAGCCAAGTTTCAAAGAAAAACATCATCCTACATACCCCCATAATGCAAAGCATTATGGGATGTATATGCAAATCACCATGAACTTTTAGGCTGGTTCAGCTTAAAGCAGGAATGCATGGTGACAAAGGACCTCGAAACAGTCTGTAATTTACATGCATTTTAAATAACACGACGGGGTTTTCTGTTATCTCTACCCCGCTAACTTTATTTTTGTAATAAAGTCCCCTAGTAACATTTTACCTTTATCGAAAATACCCAGCGCCATGGTATTTTCAACATTTACAGGTTTCATACACACAAGGCATATACAACAAGGTATTTTATGACATAGTGCTATTGCATACTAAATCCATCAGTGAGGAACACAGCCTGTTGTTTTACATCAGCTTAGTGGTCACCACAATAACCTCTCTGTATGAGTACCTGAGAGGGAAAGGGAAAATTAAAGAGGACACTATAGCATAGTCAAGAAAGGGGTGGGGGCGCCCATAGGTGGCCAGCCTTATGGACTAGAAACTGTAAAGGATAGATTAGGCTAAGAAATAGAAGAAGTGTTGCAACAGAATTAAGAAAAGGTCGGTCCACAAGAGTGGCAGGATCTTCCTGTCACACTGTGGACGACCTTCTTCGCCATTTTCCCAGTTTATTCCTAGTACACTCACATACCTAAGTAATATAACATTTTTCTTATTCATCAGATGTTCCAGATCACCTGCAAAAGCGTCGTCCATAGATTCTAATTGCTTAGGTGGTCTGTACTGGATACCCATTATAATGTGGTCTCGGCTATTGGATCCTACCCGTATCCATATACTCTCATTGCCATCAGTATCCTCATTCTTTATTTCTTCTGTCCATAATGAATTTTTCACACAAAGTGCCAGTCCTCCCTTTTCCCTAATCTCTCTCTCTCTCTCCTAAAGAGCATATACCCCTCAAGTTTTTATTCCAGTCATCATTTTTGGTTCACCACATTTCAGTTACACTTACAATTGCAAACTCTTTTGAAGTAGGTAGTATTTCTAGTTCCCCTATTCTATTTTGCTACATGTATTAATTAGAATACGTAGAAACATAGAATTTGATGGCAGATATGGACCGCTTGACCCACCTAGTCTGCCGATGTTCTCTAGTTACCTACTGTCACACTGTAGACCCAACTTGATCTTTGCCCCCCTCCTTTGCTTCTAAGGTTCCCTTGTACCTATTGCATGCCTTCTTGAATTCAGTTACAGTTTTTGCTGCCACCACCTCCTCAGGAAGCTGTTCCAGGCACCCACCACCCTTTCTGTGAAAGTGTTTCCTTACATTTCCCCTGATTCTCCCCCAGCTTCATTGCATAACCCTTGTTCTTGTGCTTCCTTTTCTCTGAAAAAGACTTCCTTCTTAAACCTTATTCATACCCTTGAAGTATTTGAAAGTATCTGTCGCATCCCCTCCACTCCCTCCTTTCCTCCAGTCTGTACATATTGAGGTCCTTCAGTCTCTCCTCATAGGGCCTTTGTTGCAGATCCTGCACGATTTTAATTGCTGTCCTCTGGACTGCCTCAAGTTCGTCTGTGTCCATTTGGAGATGATGACTCCAGAACTGGACATGGTACTCTAGGTGGGGCCTCACCAGAGATTGATACAGAGGTATCACCACCTCCCTCTTTCTGCTGGTGATAACCCTCCCTATGTATCCTAGCATCCCACTGGCTCTCCCCCACTGCCTTGTCACAGTATTTGGCCACCTTTAGGTCATCATATATGATAACATCCTGGCCTTTTCTGTTTGGTGGTGTCAGTACCACCCCCCTTTGTACTCTGACCCTGGGTTTCTGCGCCCAAGTGCATGATTTTGCTCTTTTTTTTTTTTTTCATTGAAACTTAGTTGCCACTTTCTAGACCACCCTTAAGCTTACCTAGATCTCTATCCATTTTTTCCATACACACCCCTGGAGTGTCCACTCTATTGCAGATATTTGTGTCATCTGTAAAAATACATACTTTCCCTTCTAGTCCCTCTACATTGTTGCTTATTAAGCTATTAAAGAGGACTGGTCCCAGTACTGATCTTTGCGGCACCGCTAGTTACCCTTCCTTCCTCGGAGTGAACTCCGTTTACCACTACTCTCTGCTGCCTATCCTCCAACCAATTTCCTACCTAGTTTACCACTTTTAGTCTCACTCCTAGGCTGCCCAGCTTGTTTAATCAATCAATCAAAATCTTTATTTATCCAGGCGGACACCGTTGAGCAAGCTCATTTTCAAGGTGGACATGCATCTCACAAGTCATAAATGATACACATAATCATACAGTATATCAATACAAACAATGCGACAATACATGGTAATACATGAGAAAAAATAACGGTGTAATGGGCAGAGAACGAATACATAGTACATGTAGTCACACATAGTTGCATGCAATGAGGAAATACATATGGGTAAAAAAGAAAGAGAACCAGAACAAGAACGCAAATAAGTGGGAAAGGCAGCCCTGTGATCCAAAATGCTCAGGTTGAATAACTAGTTATATAAAAAACAGGGTGGTGGAGTGAGCGAGGGAAGGGAAAACAGGTGGGGTCTAGAGGTGTAGGGTGCTAAAGTGGGGAGGGTGTGGCAGAGCAAAAGTTCTAGTTGTAGCACTGAGCCAACTACTCTTTATTTCAATATATGTGAGAGATGTAAGTGTTGAAGGCTTATTTTGTTTCAGACTATCCATAAGTATGTTATTTGGGAAGACTGGAATGCTCGCAGAAGGAGATGACTTCGGGTATGGCTTAACAAACGTCGAGCGCTGGAGCAGCTTCTAGTCGGCGACCGTTGATGGCCGTGTCCTTCGCTGCTTGGGGTGAGTGAGGTGCAGTCATCAACACTAGAGCAACTTCTGGGTCAAAGACCGCTGGTGGCCGTGTGCTTGGCTGCTTGAAATGAGTGAGCTGTAGTCACAGCACTCGGGGAGCAGCATGCTGTCGATGGTTTCCGAAGCCGCGGCCCTGAACGTACCTGCTAAGTCCAGGCTAGGGTGCTAAGACTACACGGAACTAAGGGAGCGTAATCCAAGTGTGTGTTCTCGAGCGGCTTCAGGGACATTGACCGCTGGTGGTTGAGGTCATACGGCGTCTGCACTGGATAATTAAGCGGTCGTGTAGCACAACTGGGTGCTTGGTAGAAGTGGGGGAGAAGAGGGTGGAATATAGGACCAAACGGGATGTACTCGGCAAAGGCGCTCACGCTTCGGTGTTTTTACGGCTTTACCATGCCTCTCCGGGGCTTGGAACTGGTTTAGTGGACTCGAGCGTCTGCTTCAAGGGCACCGCTGCCCAGTGAACGCATATTGTACGGCGGTTGGGCAAGGAGCCCTGGAAGGGTGTGGAGCCATAATTCATAGACGGTGGAAGCAGAGGCAAACCTCTTTGATTAATTTTGCATATAAGGTTTTAAATGCTGCGACACTTACTGGAGATTTTAGTTTCAGTGATTTCTTTATTTCGTTCCAGAGAGTTGACAGTGAGAAGCGTATAGCCACTCTCCCAAGGCCCAGGCGGACCCTAGGTATCTTTAGAGAAGTTAGTGAGCAGCTCCTTAAGATGTAGGTTCGAAGTTCACTTAGAGGCAGTAGGTCAAAGATGTAGTGTGGTAATTTGGAGGTAATAGCTTTTAAGGTCCAAACTGCGGCGTTTCTGTTTCGTCTGTATTGTAGGGAGGTCCACCCCACAGCAGTGTATAGGGAGCAGTGGTGGGTAGAGGAGGGGAGGCCGGTGATGAAGCGCAACACTCTGTGGTATAAGACGTCCAGTTTATCCGGGAGAGAGGTATTGCAGTGGCTGTAGATGAAGTCTGCGTAGTCTAGTAAGCAGATGAAAGTAGTCTGAACAAGCTGTTTTTTTTGCTTCAGGCGTCAGGAGGCAGTTTATTCGGTAGAAGAGCCCCAGCCTCTGCTTTAGCTTTTTTACCATGTCCTCCAGGTGTTCCCCAAAGGAAAGTTTGTGGTCTAGCCAAACTCCCAAATATTTGAATTTGGGGACGAACTCCAAGTTTTCCCCCAGTAAGGTGGTGATAGGGGGTAAAGTGCCAATAGACGGGTATGGCTGAGTGTTGCTGGGGGAAAGGATAATTGCCTTGATTTTTTTTAGCATTGAGGAGTAGGTTTTTATTAAGTAGCGGTTATTGGAGGATGTCAAAGTCGTGTTGCAGATCGGTGCGGGCAGTTTCTGGGGTTGACTGGCTTAGGTATAGAACTGTGTCGTCCGCGAAGAAAGCACAGCAGTTGGACCACAGTGGGCTCAGGGAGGGTGAGGATGGTGGAACAGAGGCACACCCAGTCAGTTGTTCCACTCCACAATCCATACACCATTCTGGGGAGCATAGCTCCCCTATGGGTGCACCCACAGAGGAGACTAAGGACAACTGTCACAAGGGAGGCCCACAGGAAGGAGGCAGAGGATACCACAAGGAAAGAAGCAGCTCCTGGTGGGGGACTCAGTTATTAGGGGATAAAACTGGGGGGAGCAGGGAAGACTGAAGTAAGGTGCCTGCTTGGTGCCATGGCTTGGAGGGACAGGAAGCGCATCCTCAGGATCACGAGAACAGCTGCACGGGAGTCTGAGCTAGACGTCATTGTCCACCTAGGGACAAATGACTTGGCTCATCATGAAATTAGAGCAGTGCAGAAGGACTTTGCAGAATTGGGGAGGAGCCTAAGACAAGTAGCACACACAGTATCCTTCTCAGAGGTGCTGCCTGTCAATGGTATGAGTGAGGCGAGGGTACTTTGCACCGTGCAGTTTAATGAATGGTTGAAAAAAATGGTGTGGAGCACAGGGGTTTGGCTTCATTGGGGACTGGGGTTCCACCTGGAGGGACACCAGCCTATACTGGCAGGATGGTCTGCATCTGTCCAGGAAGGGAACAAGTCTTTTGAGCAATCGGTTTAAATGCTTCATTGACAAGCTTTTAAACTAGTCAAGGGGAGGCACTGATAAGCAGCAGGAAAATCCCAGCCTCTCCTACAAAAACAGGGTACTAAATGAGAAAAGACCAAGGTAGAAAGGTCAGTGGGGATGCTGCAACAGAAGGTAAAACCATCAAAAATGGAGAGCAGTGAGTACCAATGCCCGTAGTCTGAGTAACATGCTTCCTGGAATTAGTGGCCTTGTTGGAGGAGGAACATCTGGATATCATGGCAGTCACAGAAACATGGTACACAAAAACCATGACTGGGACGTAAACATACCAGGATACACTATCTACAGGAGGGACAGGAAGGGTAAAAGAGGAGGAGGAGGAGGAGTAGCTCTTTACATAAGGGAAGGAATCAAAGCAACAGAACAAAAGGGTAAACAGGGAGGAGAAGAAGCACTGTGGGTAAATTTGGAGACCGGCAATGGCACCACAATCCGCTCAGGGGTTGTATATAGACCCCCTTCTCAGGGGGAGGAAATGGACAAGGAAGTGATAGAAATTATACTTAGAATGGCAGAAAAAGGGGAGATATTGCTGATGGGTGATCTGAATATGCCAGATGTTAACTGGAGTGCAGTTGCAGCAGCCACTTCGAAGAGTGGGGTTATTCTAGGTGCCCTACAGGGGGCATGCCTTAGACAACTAGTATTGGAGCCCACTCGAGAGGGAGCAATCTTAGACCTGGTTCTCTCACATGGAGATGAAGAGAGGATCACAGATGTAGAAGTGGGTAACCATCTGGGAACTAGTGACCATCGAACAGTATGGTTCACAATAAACACAGCAGTAGAGTCAAGCCATATAAAGGCAAAAGTACTGGACTTTAGGAGGGCTGACTTTGCCAAAATGGGTGAGTGCCTAAGGAATGCACTAGCAAATGGGCAGGAAGTAAGGGTGGAAGAACAATGGGGAATAAAAACTGCCATCACAGAGGTAACAAGCCTTTGTGTGAAGCAAATAAACAAAACGAACGATGTAAGAAACCACTATGGTTCTCAAAGGAAGTGGCAGTGAAGGTTCAAGAGAAAAAGAAAGCATTCAGGAAGTACAAGGAATCATAGAAGGAGCAGGACAGAGAACTGTATCAGTTAAAGCACAAGGAAGCTGGGAAGGCAGTCAGAACAGCAAAGGTCCAAACTGAGGAAAAGATAGCAAACTCAGTTAAGAAAGGGGATAAAACCTTTTATAGGTACATCAGGGAGCGAAGGAAGACCAAGGGAGGGATAGTGAGGCTTAATAAAGGGAAGGGAGCGTGGGCAGAGGGTGACTATGAAAAGTCAGAGATACTAAACAAATATTTTTGCTCAGTGTTTACAAAGGAAGAGGGGGAGGTACCTAAAACAAACAGTAGAAACACTCTGGATACAGAAGTTGATACCAGCCCATTTACAGAAGAAAGGGTTCTGAGAGAACTCTAAAACTGAAGGTGGACAAAGCAATGGGGCCTGATGGGATTCATCCCAGAATTCTAAAAGAACTACGGTAGAACTAGTGACACCACTGACTACCCTCTTTAACAAATCATGGGAGGATGAGGTGGTACCCGAGGACTGGAGGAGGGCAGATGTGATTCCCTTCACAAAAGTGGGAGCAAGGCAGGAAGCAGGAAACTACAGACCTGTTAGTTTAACCTCAGTGGTAGGAAAATGATGGAATCACTTCTGAAGGAAAGAATTGTCGAGTATCTAGAGGCCAGAGGGGCACAGGACCCAAGGCAGCATGGATTCACAGCGGGAGGGTCATGCCAGACAAATCTGATAGACTTCTTTGACTGGGTGACCAAAGTAGTAGATCAGGAAGGGGCTGTGGACATGGTTTACCTAGACTTTAGCAAGGCATTTGACACAGACCTACACAAAAGATTAATATACAAGTTAGCCAGCCTGGGAGTGGGTCCCAAGATGACAGCCTGGGTAAAGAATTGGCTGGAGAATAGGACACAGAGAGTAATAGTAAATGGAGTCCACTCTGAAGAAAGGGGGATTACTAGTGGGGTACCGCAGGGTTCAGTATTAGGACTGGTCCTCTTCAATGTCTTTATAAGCTACATTGCAGAGGGACTGGAAGGAAAAGTATGTCTCTTTGCAGATGACACAAAGATCTGCAACAGAGTTGATGCACAAGGTGGGGTGGAAAGGATGAGAAGGGACTTGGCAAGGTTAGAGGAATGGTCAAATGTGTGGCAGCTTAGATTCAATGCTGAGAAGTGCAAGGTAATGCACCTGGGAAACAAAAACCCAGGGGAAGAGTACACAATGGGGGGTGAGATACTAACAACAACAAAAATGGAAAGGGACCTGGGGTAGTACATCAGATGACCTAAAGGTGGGCAAACAATGTGAGAGGGCAGCAAGGAGGGCTGGGGGGATACTGGGATGCATAGGGAGAGGCATCACCAGTAGAAAACAGGAAGTTGTTATCTCTCTGTACAGACAGCTAGTGAGACCCCATCTAGAGTACTGCGTGCAGTTCTGGAGACCCAATCTCCGCAAAGACGTAGACAGGATAGAAGCTGTCCAGAGGAGAGCAACTAAAATGGTGCAGGGTCTGCACCAGAAGACATATGAAGAGAGACTTAAGGAGCTTAATATGTATAGCCTCGAGGAAAGGAAGGAGAGGGGACATGATAGAAACTTTCAAGTACCTCAAGGAATCAACAAAGTCCAAGAGGGTAGCATCTTTCAAAAAAGAGATGTGCAAGAACAAGGGCACAATTTGAAGGGCGGCTCAGAGGTAATTTAAGAGTATTTTTTCACATAGAGGGTTGTGGATGCATCGAACGGCCTTCCGGAGGAGGTTGTAGAGTCAAAAACAGTGGTGGAATTCAAGCATGCATGGGACAGTCATAAGGCAATTCTAGGGGTTGGGGGTAGGAAGAAGTAGGCTGCTGGTTAACTAGTATCTGCAGCTTATCCATTAGGTAGGGAAATGGGCAGACTGGGTGGGCCAAGCGGTCCTTATCTGCCGTCAAATTCTATGTTTCTATGTTCAGGTGGATACTGGCTTTTTTATGCTAAGGTCTATGCTGTTGATGTATATGGTGAAGAGTATTGGGCCCAGGATGGAGCCTTGGGGGACACCTCTTACTAACGGTTTAGAGAGCGATAGCTCCCCATCTGCTTTAACTTGCTGGAGCCTGTCTGTGAGGTAGTCCTGGAACCATCCAAGGGAAGTAGTCTCTAGACCTAGGGCTTTTAAAGAGGATAAGAGTAGGGAGTGATCGACGGTGTCAAAGGCCTTACTTAGGTCAAGGAAGGCAGCGCAGACAAATTTTTTGTTTTCAAGGTCATTTTGCCAATCATTTGTTACCTTGGCCAATGTCGTAACTGTACTGTGTTTTGATCGAAAGCCTGACTGTAACGGATTTAGGAAGTTTTGAGTTTTCCAGGAAGGCTTGTAGCTGTGCAGTCACTATTTTTTCTAACAGTTTAGATAGTATAGGGAGTAATGAAATTGGCCTGTAGTTGTTTAAATCGAAGGGATCCCCAGATTTAAATAACGGAATAATGTGGGCAGTTTTCCATACGTTAGGGAGAGTCCCTTGGGATAGTGATAAGTTGAACACATGCGTAATGGGCACTGCCAATACATGCCAGGCCACCTGTATGAAGTAGGGGTCTAATGAGTCTGCCCCTGCGCTTTTTTTGGTATCCATGTGAAGGAGTAACTTTTCGACTTCTTTCAGAGTAGCAGGTGAGAAGGAGAAGGTAGCGTTTGTTAGATTTGGTTCAGGTGGCGGTGCAGGCATCTGAGAGCACAGGTTGCAGGCAGGTGAATTATCGAAAGCTAGTCTGGCTGAGGCGAAGTGGTTGTTAAATGCTTGCAAAATTTCCTTTTTGTCGCTGAGAAGGACATTGTTAGAAGAGATTTTAGAGGGGAGTGCACTTCCTGACGTGTGACCAGAGAGGTCTTTTATTGTGGACCAGAATTTGGTTGGACAAGTTGAGGTGGCATCTAGCTCTGTGCGATAGAAATTGGACTTGGCCTCTCTGATTAACCTTGTGCAGGAGTTCCTGGCAGCTCTGAAAAGACACCAGTCTTTGGCAAGTTGTGATTTCCGAGTGGTTTTCCACAGTTTGTCCCTTTTTAGTAATGCAGCTTTAAGTTCTGGGATAAACCAGTGATGAGTTCTGGGCTTTATACGAGTTTTGACCAGTGGAGCATGGGTGTTGAGGGCATGTGTTAATATTTCTTGAAATATGGTATATGCATCGTTCACTAGTTTGGTGAGGTAGAAACTCTGCCAGAGTGGAGAGTCCTTAAGATCATTGGCATAGGCATGTGGGTCGAAGTTTCGCTTTGATCTCTTAGTAGAGAATTTCGAAGTAGTTTTGGGCATATGATTTGTTCTCACTCCAGCAATAAAACAGTGGTCGCTGACGTCGGCATGGAAGATACCAGCATGTGAGTAGAGGTGCGGTTTGTTTACTAGTAGACCATTTAGAAGGGTACTGTTTGCTGGGTTTTTCTTATTAATGCGTATTGGTTCATTAATAAGCTGTGAGAGTCCATGGGAGTCGCAGAGGGATTTGAGAGGTAGTGAGGCACTGGATAACCAGTCGTAATTAAGGTCTCCCAGTATTATAGTTTCTAGGTTGCTGGAGTCCAGCATGGAAGATAGATAAGTCAGGAGCTGGGGTCCAGCTGAGGGTGGCCTGTAGCAGCCAATGATTCGAATGGCTGATGCAGGAGTAATTTAAATTTTAAGGGATAAGCATTCGTAAGCGCCAGCATACAAGGAGGAATCAAGTATAGAGACTGAGAGTTTGTCCTTTATATAGACGACGACTCCGCTGCCCCTGGTTTGTCTGTCGGTTCTGAGTAGTAGGTAGTTAGGTATTCCAGTCTCCATATCAGGTGTGGCTGGCCGTAGCCAAGACTCTGAAATAACAAGCACGTCAGGATCAGTGTGGGAGATCCAAGCCTGGATGAAGGAGAATTTATTTAGAAGGCTGCATGCATTAACATGCATGAAGCTAATTCCTTTTATTTTGGAGAGTTCTGATGGTGAGGTGATGTCGATCATGGGTCCAGGATTGAGCTCTACGTTGCCTGAACATAGTAATAGCGGAAGTACAAGTTTTCTTAGGACCACAAGGGAAGTTTTGAAAATATTTGACCTTTTTCGGGTACATGTAGTATCCGGGTAGGTTTGCGTGGACATACTATTAGTCTTATGTTGGCGTAACATCACGTAGCATAGAACCCTTGCTGTGAGGTACCACAATGTATTATTACTGTGGGAAGGTAGCTGGTACCTTTCGGCTGAAGTTTGGCTGCTTGGTGCACACCTGATATGCCACCCGATTTGGTAAGGTTGTAAAGGTACAGAGGTGTTGCAGGAGCTGAGTATGTGACTGATGTGTGAACATTGTATGGACTCAAGATGGGTTTCCTCACTAGAGTAGGTCCAGTCTAGTGAATTCCTTACGATAGGCAGAATACATAGAGCAATAAGGAACTGCAAGCATAATGCCATGGTGATTAGTGTAGGTAGGCAGGTAGCGCTCCTAGAGAAGGAGGAGGGCTCCTTGAGTTAGTTTAGATAGCTAGTCTAAGGCGGTGTCCCTCGCCTTAGCAGGGTAGATTAAACAATAGATCAATAGGAATGGGCAAAAAAGTAAGGGTAGACAGTAGGGAGCCAATAGCAATATGGGGCGGAGCAAGATGATGTATATAGAAATGGGCCAGGAGGGAAATGGGCGGGTGGGCGAAAATTTGCAGCTTTGCTCTACCTCTCATCAAGCTGTATCCGGCCTTGTAGTCTCGGCCGTTGGCTTCTGTAGTGCCGACCACCCGGTGGCCGCAGTTTGAGCGGCGGTAGAGCTGGGAGCCCTAGGAGGGTCTTGGATGAAGAGGGAAGGCGAGAGGAGCCAAATTAGTACTGGAGGAGGACAAAAGGGTCTCACTAGCCAGTGACAAGAAAATTTACAATTGAATAGGGGCGATTTCCTTGGCTTCTGGGAGTCTGGCTGCAGTACTAAGTCAAGGTAAGGACTGTAATCACTGTAACATTTAGATATCTTTAGCAAGGTAAAAACAGCTTTTTCAGTGTAGATTTAACTATTTCTAAGCAGAGTAGGCAATAAAACAGTCTAGATAATTAGAATTTCAGTCTGGTTTGCTAGTAAAATGAGTCTCCTATGTGGAACAGTGTTGAAGACCTTACTGAAATCTAGGTAGGTCACATCCACTGCTCCACCGTGATCTACTTCCCTGCTTACCCAGTCAAAGAAATCTACAAGATTAGTTTCCATATGTACCATATATACTTTTCCATTTACTACCCTGACCATTCCCAATCAGTGTTTTTTTTAACTATAGTACTATATTATTCTCAGTACTCTTCTTGAACGTTTCCCTTCCTCCATGCCTCTTCGGTGTTAGTTTAAGTGCTTATCTAGGAGTCGTCATTAGTGACTCCCTTAAACAAGCCAGCCAATGTAGCGAGGCATTCAGCAAGTCTAACAGGATGCTGGGGTGCATCGGGAGATGGTTCAGCAGTAGAAGGCAGGGGATACTGTTAGCTCTATATAGGTTGCTGTTAATGCCACACCTGGAGTATTGTGCCCAGTTCTGAAGTGCCCACCTAAAAAGGACAGGGACAGGCTAGAGAAGGTACAGTGCAGGATGATCAAGCTGATTCAGAGTAAAGGCACTGAATGTGTATCCACTCTGAAGTAGAAGAGAAAGGGGGGGATATGATAGAGACCTTCCAAGTTCCTGAAAGGAACTAAGTTGGATTGTGAGGTGCTATAACCAGGAACAGAGACGATAGGACAAGAGTCACGAGTGGAGGATAATGGGGGGTTAAAAGAATGTGAGGAAGTATTATTTTACAGAAAGAGTGACTGAGCTATGGAATGGTATGCCGGCAGAGGTGGTGGCTGCCAAAATCATAAATAGCTTCAAACACCTCAAACCAATTCTCTGCTCACTTTACTGTTTTCTCAGCTGTATCCCAGCTGTGTTTAAAGCCATTTATGATGGGGGCAGAAACACAGATAACAAAAGGGGGAATAGTGTCAGAGAAGACCCCGCAGAGACAGTAGATCATGGGGTATGATTGGGTAATATGTGCAGACTAGATGGGCCTTCTGTCTTTTTCTGCTGTCATCGTCTATGTTTCCGATATCATTAAAACAATATAACCACTAAAACATAGTCTGTTGAACTATACAAATTGTACAGATTCTATGGTCTTCTCAGTCTAACCACTAGTAAGTAAGGTTATGTTTCTTAAGCACCCTTTCTCTGAAGCTCAGGGCGCTGTACAGAATACAGACAGATGAGAAAATTATAATTAGCACAGAACATAGAAGACATCAGCAATAAATGTATTATTTTGTTCAGTAGTAGTCCTGTCTACTGAGCAGTAACCATTTTTTTGAGCTTCCTTATTAATATGCTGTCTGTTCCCAATCTTACCTGGCAGATTGTCTTTTACTGTGCCTGTGTTTGCCTGGACTAGGTACAAGTACACCTACATGGAGGAGATGCTGGGGAATGTGGCTGGTGGTCGCCAGGTCTTTGAGCGCTGGATGGAATGGCAGCCCGATGAACAAGCCTGGCATTCCTACATCAACTTTGAACTCCGCTACAAAGAAGTGGAAAGGGTGCGGACAATTTATGAGAGATATATCCTTTTACTGTTCAAGGAAGTATGCAGCACTGCAGTGGGAGGAAATTAAATAAATAACCATTAACAAAAAAGGTTATAGTAAATGCAAGCTGAAATTAGTCTTGGAATCAACATTTTGACTGTTAGGCCTTCTTCAGAAAAGATCAGTAAAGAACAAAATTAGCGTAGTTATTATTTCTTGGCAAATGGGGCCATGCCAGTGCTGCCTTCTGAGAAGTTGAATCCTGAACACGTGGGGGTATGTTAACATAACTTAAAGGGTAGTGTTAGGATTTTTCATGAGTCTGTCTGTACAGATGTGGTGCCAGAGTACTGGAAAGTGGCCAGTGTTGTCCTGGTTTTCAAGAAGAGGTAAAATCAGATCCGAGCAACTCCAGGCCCGTCAGCCTAACATCACATGCTGGGCAAGGTCCTGGAATTCATTATCAGAGACCAAATAATAGAGCACATGGTCGAGACAAAGATCCTTGCCCCCTCTCTGCATGGAGTTAGGAGGGGCAGCTTGTTTCAGTCCAACCTGATCATCCTCGAGGAAGTGAGCAGAGAGGTGGAAGGTGTAGAACCTTAGATGTAGTCTAGCTGGACTTCTCCAGGGCCTTTGATACTGTGGTGCATGAGAAGCTTCTGGGCAAAGTACAGCTATCTGTGCTGTACACATAAGGTATGCATCCTACTGGATTAGGCAGGAAGCAGAGGGCACTACGAGTAAAGAGGGGTACTCGGTACCATCCCTCAGAGGTCAGTGCTGGCCACTGCTGTTCAGCATTTTCATCAATTATGTGAAAGCAGTGGTCTCCAGGAGACTGATTAAGTTCACAGGTAACACTATGCTGGCCATCGGTGTTGGTCTTCCTTGAGGACGGGAACAAGCTTCAGGATGACACGAACAAGCTAGGAGATTGGTTAGATTCTTGGAGTCTCAGATTTAATGAAGCCAAATGTATTTATTCATCTTTTTTTCACACGAGGATATCCTCATTATGCTAGTGGCCTAGTTTCCTAGAAGCCCTGGGGGAGACAATTACAGCAGGATATATGATTGACAAATGCAGTGTGCTACAGAGCCTACACATTATATGGGGCTCTTCTTGCTGCAGTTAAGGAAGAAAAAGGACCTGGGGAGTCATGATAGAAAAGGGTTTGAAGCCTGACAGGAAGTACATAGCCGCTGTTGAGGACAGCAGAATACTAGGTGCATTAAAAGGGGGTGACCAGCAGGGGAAGTAATTTTGTGTCTTCACCAGGTCCTAGCTTCACCACCTTGAATACTGCGTGCAGTTCTGGGCCCCTCAATACAAAAAGGACATTGAGTCCATCAAGATTGCACAACACAGTGCAATCAAAATGATCTGTGGTATGGGAGACAAAACCTGTGAGGAAAGGCTGGAGGCCCTTTTAACATGTTAAGCGCTGTTAAACAGGAGAGCAGTCTAAAAGACAAAGAACCTCAGTGAAGTAAGAGTTACTGAGGAAGGGCATTGACAGTAAAGCCAAGTTTAAGCTAAATACAAAATTGCACATATGTGCGTAATGCACAGCATCATGGTAGGTACAGTATATGCAAAGCACCATTAAAGAATTAGGATGATGATCTTGGGGATATCTCTGCCATCAGGTCACACCTATGGAACTTAGCCGTCAGGGTCCCACAGAATTTTTTTTCCCCACGCTGACGTTGGGCACTGACATCACACACCCTATGTAAGCTCGGGCGGCCCTGCTCCCTCCTCAGTCTTTTCCCACTGTCAGCCATTCGTGCACATACTCCTGCAGGCCTCTAGTAAGGCTATTCAATCTGTTCACTCCCTGTACCATACCCAGCCTATGACTAGACCGAGGCCCTCCTTTCGTAAGGTCTCTTACAAGTCTGGTTCCTGAACCAGTCGCTGTCATCAGGTCCCTCCATCCCTCTTCTCTCTCTCCAGCCTTTCTGCTAGTGTGCTAGTGGGCATCCTCTCTCTCTCTCTCTCTCTCTCTCCCCCCCTCCCCCTCTCCCCTTGGTTCCCTGGTGGGACTCCGATCACCTCCAGCTAGGGGGAAGAACTGAGGAGGGAGCGGGGCTGCCTGCACTTATATAGGGTGTATGACATCAGAGCCTGAAGTCGGCATGGGTGGCCCCTAATAGACTGCTGCAGAAAAAAAGCTTCCATGGGATCCTAACACCTGTCTGCTAAGTTCCATAGGTGTGTCCTGATGATAGAGATTCCCTTGAAGATCTACTGTTATGTAAGCAATAAGACACGATGGGGTGTGTATTAGACAGTTCTAATGCATGGCTAGGGGGACGTAGTGAGGCACGAGGCCACAGGCCGAGTGCATCCAGTCCCCTAGCCATGCAGTAGAACTGTCTAATGCACATCCCCAGAGTGGTTTATTGCACTTATAAAATGGGTCTGTGTATTCTAAATGGGGGTTCTAGTTTTAGCTGTGCATTAGACACATCTAATGCATGGCTAGCAACCAATCAGATTGCTTGAAATCCTTTGCCCATTTTACAAGATAAGTTATTGCGTAACTGTTCTTTTCTGCTTTGTGTGCCCAATGGCATTTCACCACATCTGCAATGACTAAAACAGAAGATGCACACATCTTTATTTTTAAAACTTGATGCTTTTCCTACTGTTGAACTCTCTCTCTCTGAGGTGAGGATATGGCACTGCTGGGTTACTTAAGTAGATCATTGTGTCATCAACTACAGTACAATTTTGTGATCTTCCTCATCTGTCTGCTTCATAGAGTCACTTTCTTTTGTGTTAGATCGGAGGCACTAGGACCCCACATGAACCAGAATCTATGGGACTGGTAGTACTGATGTACGGCACTGACGTACACCACCCTGTAAAATTGGTGTGATAAGTAGCATCACTGGCCCCGGCCGCCTCAGTTCCTTTTTTCCTCTGCTGTCATAGAGCGCACTGCCTTGTCGAGGACTGGGACTTCTTGTTGCTCTGAATAGATTTTCTGTCTCATTTGTTGTAGTTAGTAGTTGGCATTATATTTTGCTAATTTTACTGTGTTCTGTCTCACTGTTCTTGCTCTTTGGTTCTCAACTGTTAGGTCACAGTTTTGTTTCACGTGACATTGTCGTTGCTGTTTTAAAGTAAAACTACACCCTCTTATCTTCTAAATTTTATTTGTTTCCATGTCAACAGACAACTCTTTTCATGTAGCTATTAGAGATGCATGCAACTGCCTTAGTCTGTTTTCACACTTCATAGTAGGCTCTGTATCTGCCCTGGGAGGCTCCATTTGGTGGTTGTTGAAATCTCATTGTTCCCGAGAGCTGCATTAGCATATGAGAACATGATGCGTAATCAACCTTTAAACTCCCCAGTATGCCTGTCTGCTAAATTAGTCTTCAAAGAAACAAGCTGCAAGAAGGTATGAAATACCACTTTTACCTTCAGTGAGCTTTGCAAGCTATCTGAGTTGTAATGCAGGGTTTTTTCCTTTAAACTTCATTCAGTTTATGTGTTTCCAGAGAGTTTTTGCAGGGTATTTATTCTTTCAGCATAGAGATACATGATACAATGGTTGGGGAACTTATCAGGGGTGGAAAACCCCTAAGTATCTGAACTCTCTGGGAGGACAGAGTAGAACGGGGTGTTATATAGGAACAAGTAGGGCTTGATCAAAGTCTTGTTTGAGACCCGTTAAGTACAGACACCGTTCTGCTGTTGTCTCCATGTCCTCGCTTTGGCAGGATGTCGATGACGATGCTATTACTGATATTGGTGCATAGGGTCCCCCTCATTGCTGAGATGGTACAGATGTCAGAGGCCTTTGTTGCTCGTCATTCAAGTCCAAGCTTCATGTGACAGTAGTGATAATGGTGTGGTGTTGGTGCTATAATGGTGCTGGGATTAGTACTGAGATGCTGCTGACCTTGTGGCTGCCATGGTACTGATGATGATCGTGCTATTTTAATACATCTTTGTGCAATATTTTCACACTGGTGCCGAATACATTACCATCTATGCCGATGCTGCATTTGTACTTTGGGCTGATCTTTGTGCTAGTTCTGTGCAATTTTGGCTGATTTCTGTCCAATTTTGCACTTATTATAATGCCTCCAAAACTCGATATGTCTAATTGCTTGGGTTAGCATAGATACTGACTGCATCACAGTACCCTCCCTTGTCACTGTGTTGCTAAGGGTAATGGCTTCCCTTTCTGTAGTGTACCTCTCTTCAATGAGAGTTGGCACTCTGAGCAGGAATACTCACTAAGCATTGGTTACTATAAGGTCTCCTTCAGCTACCTGTGGGGAACCTTTCCATTCCTATATCTGGGTACTTAACGCTTTCCCACCAGCTGTGGAAACTGTCACCATGGATAAGCGGAGAAATTTAGTGTGGGTACTCACTACAGCTGTTAATGTAGCTTTTAAAACAAGACCCCCATAGTCAGAAGGACACTGTGTCGTGTTCCACACACTTCTTAGTACTCAGGAAGACATAATTGATTCAGGTTAATGTCCTTCCGTGCCTTGCTTCAGTAGTCTGGATGGCCATCTCTTCCAGCCCATAGGCTGTTCTGATGCTACGAGTGGGTTACGGTAGAGGTTCCAGTTCACTGGAGCATAGTGGATGCTAAGGAAATAATCCAGTTTATCAAAGGACAGGAATGGGCTCGGTGCCAAGTAGGGTTGCCAGAACTCAGCAGTTGGGTCATGGCTGGTACAACGCATCGCTTTTGTGACCCTGTGCTGGCTACATTTCTTCCAGTACTCTCATGAGCTTACACATGTGGCCTTCCTGTTGGATATTAACCAGTAAATGGTATTTAATGTACCATCCCTTGGATTATCCTGTTGGAGTAACATCCCTCTGACAATCACCACCATGGTGGACAGGCCAAGGAATCTTTCCTTGAGGACTCCTTACTCTCTACTGAACCCACAGATCTTACTTCGAGGAGGCTGTTGTAGTAGGCAACACTGTTAGGACTAAGGTGCTAGGACCACATGGAAAATTTCTAGCTAGCAGTCTATAACAGGGGGACTGCCTCTGACCTCTGCACCCTGAGGTCCACCCTTGGTATAAAAGCGGCGGTCCCCTACACTCACATCAGTTCTTTTCCTGACGTCGACTTGTGCACTCCTGACCTCGCGGAACGTAGATTCAGTCAATCACTGTTGCTCAGTGTTGTTCACCTTTTCTTCTAAGTTTTTTGTTTTTTCTTGTCAGCATGTTGTCTCTGACTTCTTCAGTGGACTTCTGCAAGTCCAAATGCACCTGCAGCAAGCAGATTCCTGAAAAGGATGGCCATCATCTGTTTAAGACCGGACCACAACACCGAAGCTTGCCAGGCCTGCCAGAACTTTAAATGAGTCACTAGAAAACATCATCGGAAGGTCTTGGAGGCCCATCTTCTCCAGATGAAATTGTCTGCCATGGAGAAACAGCTGCAGGCACAGAGTTCTGCTTTGGAAGCCTCTCCGGAGGCCTCTGCTTCATTGAAGAGGAAGCACAAAAAATATCAAGAACAGAAATGGTCTGCTTCAGAGCCACGGCCTCCTTCAGGGGCGTTGGCCCTTCCTGAGCCTTCCCCCTCTGGGAGTTGACAAATGGTCACTTGACCCTTCTTCCGGGGCTTCCAGTGACCGCACCCCGTCATTATCTCTGTGCTGGCGTCACTCGTGGGTTTGAGGGGATTCTTCCTCCCTTCTACCGCCCCTGACACTTTCATCCCTCGAATCCTTAGCCAGGTGGCATGCCCAGTCTCCCGAAGTTCAGTTCCTCCTCTAGTGCCCACCCGGTCTTGGCGTCTTCACCAGATCCTGGGCCGGGGTTCAGCGTAGGGCTTTTGGACCAATGCCCACTGTTGTCTGCTCTTTCAGGGCCACAGCCTTCTTCAATGGAGTCCCCCTCCTGGGCCTCTCAGGCTCCTCAACCGCCATCGGTGGTCCCAGTTCCGGAGTCTTCCCACTGAGTGCCGGCAGGAATGCTGTCCACCAATCCTCCTCTCCGGGATCTGGTGCTGGATCATCCAACGCCAGATTCCACCGGTCCTCTCTTGAACCAGGCACCCCTCAGCAGTATCAGGATCCTCCCTTGGATCCACTGACCAGGCCCAGTGGCCCGGCCCTTCCAGGGCATTCACCAGTCCAGCCACCGCTTTCAGTTGGGAATTTGGATGGCCCTCCAGGTCCCTTTACAGGTCTCTTGTCAGTTCTAGCTCTGGGCTTCATGCGGGGTTCCTCTTGGCTCCCAAACCCTCTGTGCAGTCTCACGACCTTCTACCTGGGATACTCCTATATCCTGGCCTTTTTGGGTTGACCACCGGCCGACTACAACCTGCTCTTAATGTATGGTGGCATCAACCCAATGTCAGACCTGGGCCGTGAGCGGCACCGACGGCTGCTGCCCTCACAGTCTAGGGATCCCACTTCGCAACTCGGGGAGCTCCCCCTCCTGATAGGAAATCCTTCCACCACTAAGATGGTTACTCGAACAGATATTTCACCGGATCAGCAGTGTTCTTTGGAATCCACCCATTCGGTGCATGTTACCTCAGATTTCTCTGAGTGTCCAGGTTCTCCGCTTTACTTACCCCCAGAGGATGTGTGGGTCAGGGACATTCCTAAGTCCCCACTGAGGACCCTTCATTCCTGGAGGTCATGAAGTGATACAAACCTCCCAAGGCTGGCTCACCGAAGGGCAGGACCCTCAATGTCGCCGGTTGGCAGAGCACCTGCGCCTCCCAGAGATTTAGTCGGTGGTCATTCCTCTCATGGTGTGGCAGCAGCCAACTTCAGTTCCTCCTACTTCCAAGAAGGCCAACCACTTGTACCATACCCCTGATGGTAAGCCCCTCTTTGCCTCCCACCCCCAAGCCGACTCCTCCATTTTATCGGAGGCCTCGGACGCTGCCTCGGGATCTGAACATCGGGATGACATCCCTCTGGACAGAGAGTCAAACAACTAGACTCCCTGGGAAGAAGGATCTGTGACTCATCTACCTAGGCCTTGCATGTCCAGAACTATCTGGCGCACATGGTCATGCACTTACAGTCTCTGTTGGACCAGGTGGGGGATCTGCTTCATACCTTGCCCGACTCCCCAGCCAAGTCCAAATTTGTGCAGATCCTGACTTCCTCCTCCAGCGTGGGGTTTGTTCCATGTGCTCCGTGCCTCCTACGATACAGCATACACCTCAGGTCAGGGGACAGCAGCAGCTGTGTGCCTTCGACGTCACGCCTGGCTTTGTCTTTTTCCATTCTCCCCGAGTGTCCAGGCCTCCATCTTGGATGCCCCGTTTCAATTCCTCTCCTGTTTGGGGAAGACATACACAAATTGCTTGCCTCCTTACAGGCGTTGGGCGTGGCCCTCTACTCTTCGGCTCCGGGACCGCAGAGCAGACTTCATTGTTCTGCTCCTCACAGCCTTAGACGGCGACCCTTCCACAAGTGTTCCTCTGGGTCCCAGGGCAAGCACAGAGCGCCCTCCTCCATGGCGGTGCCAGCCCTCAAAACCCACAGAGTTGAGGAGGTGGCGACGGCATTCTGTGAATCGTCCAACCCCTCTTAAGGGTCAAGACCCCCCACTCCCCTCACCTTTGCCCTCCCTAGCCAGATGTCAGGAACGGTGTTTAGGGGAAGGTTGCTCAGTTCTTTTCTTTAATCAGTGTTTTCAGCATTTCCTTTGATCTTTTCCCAGGATATCTTGGACGGATTTTTCCCCACACACTCCCTGAATATCTCTTGGATCTCTACCTGGGAGTTAATGGGGCTGCTTCTTCTTGAGTCATCTGGGCATCCCTTGGGGACCTGTCTCCAGCAGGGCATTCCAGTTCCCCTCTTTCCAAGTCTTCTTGATTTCAAGACTGCTCTGCCTCGTTGAGGGTCTACCCCCTTTCCCCCTTGGTGGCTGTGTTTCGGGCTCTCCTTCCTCCCCTTCAGAGACTCTCTGCCTGGGTTGTTACCAGTGCTCTCTGCTGGGGCCCACTGGTTCTTTGGCCCACTGGGGGACATCCAGTCTGGAGCACCCAATGTCGGTCACCCCTCAGTCTGATTTAGCCCTTCAGGTGTGGGAGGGACCCCCTCCCCAAGGACTCTTTCTCCTGGACGAGACCTTTTAAGTCTCCTAGCTTTAAGTCTCCTAGCTACCCAGGGGGCTGACAACTATCTTCCATCCTCCAGATGGGCTCTCTTTTTTTCCCTCCCTGGGGAACGGTTGCTCACAACTCATGTTGGCGGGTGGCGGGGCCTCAATTCTTGACAGTGAGCCCCCCAGCCCTCTCTCACTTTCTCTCTCTCTCTCCCCCCCCCCCACTCTGCCTTTCCCCACGAGCTCTTCACACTGCTGGAGGGATTTCAGTCATGGTCGCCTACGCTGGCTAATTAAGTCCTCGGTGTTCCTTTCTTGAGCACCAGGCTGACGTTTCCTTGCTGCGAGCAGGCTTACATTCCCAGGATGGGAGTCAGTTGCCCTCTGACCCTATTTGGGGCACGAAACAAAAGGAGGCAGGTCTCCTTTTCCGATTTCAGCTCCAGGTCAGCGGTCACCCTGCTGGGCCCCTGGTTTCTTCTTTCAAAAAAAAGATATAGAGAAAAGGGCGAAAGCCGATTTTTAAGAGGGAGAGAAACCGGGGACAAGAGGATTGGGGTAAGATTTCCCAGATCCTCTTCTCTTTGGGACTGAACTGTGATGAAAAGAAGCAGCTCAGTATAGCAGGAGCAAGATAGACTTTGAGGGGTCCTCTTTTTCCCCCAAAACCTTACCTTTTATGGCTGGACTCAGTCTGCCTAGATTGTCGTCGGCACCTTCTTTGGTCCTCAGCTCCCCCCAAAACATGACGGCTGTATTGGGGGATTCTGCAATCCTTGTTCTTCAACCCTCTTGGCCCGTCCCCCTGGCTTCCTCTCAAGGGGTGTACTACAATCTGTGGATTCCCCCCTTCTTTCCTGCCCAGCGTGGTTGCCTGGGCCTGACAACCATTTTTCTCTCAGGGTTTCCCTTGACTTCCCCCCCAAGAAGGACTGTTGGTCAGGGTATGACCCCCCCCCCCGCTGCTTCAGGATAAGGAGGGAGGAGTACATTGCACTTCTTTCAGCTAGGAGATCCTTCCTTGGCCGAGGATGCCTTTCTTTTCTCTGAGGGCAGGCCCCCGTGTTGCTCTCTGAACTCCCTTCCTCTTTTGGGGCTTTATCATTCTGCAGCCCCCTTTTTTCCCTTGGAGGTGATCCTCTCAGCGGGGACCCCCTGCTACACGCCCTGGCTCCAGAGTCTTTAAACTTGGACATCCAACCCTTTGAGGCCTGATTTTAGCTCCTCTTCTCCCGGCCTGTTCCCAGGCTGAGGGGAGTGACCGCCTTCTTCCTGTTCCGGCTTATACCTGATAACTGTCATGCTCATCTGGTCTTCTATTGTTAAAGGGGTGCCTGTTAGTCCATTGGCAGATTAGGCACCGTACTGGTTTCCATTTTTTTCTTGTGGACCTCCCCTTAGGTAGTCCATTATCCCTTTGTCCTGTTTCTGCTCCCTTCTGGCAGTCCATCGGGTTCCTTGTCATATTTGTCTTGGGGGAGTTATTTCTCTTTCTCTCCTCCCCGCCCCAGTTCCCTCTACCTCCTTCTCTGGGCTTTTTGTTTTTCCTGACTCCCTCCGGTCAGTCTAATTTCATCCCTAGCAGCCTTAAGGAGCTTCTCTTTTGCTGGCCCTCGGGGCAACACTTTTTCCCCCTTTGTGATTTCTTGCAAGATTTAGGCGGATGATTTTTGGACTTGTATAGCTGGACCTAGGCCAGTGAGCCTGTGGATTTGCACCCTCCTAGGCTGTTGCCTTTTTCTACTTCCTCCTCCCGAGGTGTTATTTTTGCCTTCAGGCACTGCTTGGGACTCAGTCCTAATGGTGTTGCCTACTGCAAGAGCTCCCTCGAAGTAAGATAGTATAGTTATGTAAGAACTTACCGTAACAGTATATCATCGAGATGAGCTCTTGCAGTAGGCTGGATTTCCCTCCCTCCATCCCCCTGCTCTCTTTTTCCATTTTTGCCTTTTCTGGCTTCAGGAGTCATATCTCTCTCTCTCTCTCTCTTTCTCGCTCGCTCCTGTCATACCTTCTCACAAGTCTCCAGCGGGAGAACTGAGGTGAGTGTGGGGAACCGCCCCCTTTATACCAAAGGTGGATGTTAGCTTGCCAACGTCGGGGGCAGTCCCCCTGTTATAGACTGCTAGCTAGAAATTTTTCATGTGGTCCTAGCTCCTGGCATCTTAGTCCTAATGGTGCTGCCTACTGCAAGAGCTACTCTTGAAGATCTACTGTTACTGTAAGTTCTTACGTAACTGTACTGTATCAATAAGACAAGTGCATTCTGGTTGTGGAGTACATGACTAAGATGTTAACGTATCCACATTGCCTTTTCTGCAATGGGAGTCATGTACTTCAGGTTTCAAGCCATCTTGGACATGGGTCTGGTGGCAGTAGTTCACCTACTGACTGCTATCAAGTGTAATTTTCTACATGCCTCCCCCACGTGAGAAATGTTTTAGCTGTTGGCCTAAGTCATATACTGCAGGATCCACGTGAGTGGTCACTGGCATGGCACATGTTGCTTTTTCCTACCCATTTATGGTGACTCTTTCAAGAGAGAGTTGTGCCAAAACTGGGAGCCATTGGTGGCACTGAACACTACTGGTGCATCATTGGTCGAAATCAGTATTACACCTTCTACTCTACTACAGCAGAGGACAGTGTATGCGCCAGTGAATCTGGTTTCCTGCAGAGCTTCCTGCCTTGTGCCGCGGTCTGCAGCCTAGTTCCTGCACTTGACTTCTGGCAGTGTAATGGTCAGCGGTGCACTTTTAGGAGATGAGGAGGGAAGGGGGGACAGGAAAAAGAGCTTCAGATTCATTGAGGGATACAACAGAGTAGACACCAGTGAGTTATTGAGACCGAAGGGTCAGGCACCCAAGAGCACAATCTCAGATTAACGGGAGGAAAGCTCAGAAAAGAGGCAAGGAAGTACTTCTTTACAGAGAGGGTAGAGAATCAGTGGGCAGACTGCCCAAAGTGGTGGTTAACCATAAATTCATCCCAGACTTCAGGATCAAATGGGACAGACAAATGGATTATGAGGAACTCACAGGATTACAGGAGTACTGAGACTGCAGGAGTGAGCCAGTAGCTCATGGTAGGAACCAGGGTAGACCGGATGGAGGAAACGTTTCTCTCTCTCTCTCTCTCTCTCTCTCTCTGTACAGTATCTAACCCCTTGAGGTGTCCAGTAATGCATCTTGATGCTCCCATGTGAACAAATGTCCGCTGTTCCATTTTGTTCCACCTCTTTCTCATGTGACTACTTCTGCAAAATACCAATTTAACCATTCAGCCATCTGTTCCTTCTTGGTTATTATGTCACTACATTCATAATCTTTCAGTGATCCAACAGATGTCTTCTTTTTTTTTTTTAATAATATCTTTTTTATGCCCACTCTAGCTAGGGCTTGGTGGTGGCATACTGCCTATCCGGGGCTTCTTCTCCTCCAATTGGGGAGCACTCTGCACGGCAGTGTGGTGGGATTTTCTTGTTTGCGGAAAGTATCTACATTGTCCCGTCCCCACTCCTGAGGCCGCCGGTGAACAGGACCAAACTCCAAATGATAAGCTGTGGTGAGGCATGACTTCCGCCACTCGCCTAACGATGCCCCCCCTTCCCGACACCGTTCACTAGTTGGCACGATGCCCAACTCACTCCAGGAGAGGAGAGTTGCCAGTCGGCGACTGAATCTAGCTCCTCCCTCCCCCACCAGTCAACCCCTGGCATCCTGGGCTCGTTCTGAAACCCAGGTCACCCGTGTAGTGCAAGGTATGGCGTTCAGCACTTCAGCCCTCAGCGCCACCGGGCAGGTCTCGATCCAACAGGTGTCTGTGTTTTCCTCTTCTCATTTACAGATCTGAAGACTTTTTTTCTTAGCACTGGATTTAGTCCTCTCTATTTGTTCCTTTACCATTTACTTTGCACCCCTGATTCTGAGTTGGCACTCTCGGTGTTTGTCAATGTAGATATCTGTTTTCACTTGTGCCCTGCAAATTTCTCTTATTGTATGCTGCTGCTTCCCTGATAATGTTGAACACCTCCTTCATCTTCACAGGTTTACACCACCTGCCACTGTACTTCAGCCATACTTTCTTGCATGACACCTTTTCCTTTAAGGGCCATCCTTTCACATTTGATCAGCCACTTGCGTTTCCTTGGCTGCTGAGAGTTGCAGTTAGTGTAGTGATTCTACTGAACAGTCTGACCCCTAGCCTCTGAAAGACTACCTGCATTTACTATGTTGCCACTGTACCCCATGATTCAAGCACAAGCACTACACTCTCAGTGGCCCCAAGGCTGATAGGTGAATTTCCTGGCTGACCATGCAGATCTGTCCTCTCCCCCTTCGCCAAGTCTACAAGCATGTGTTGGTTTTCCTGTTTGAGTGGGCAAGGGCACAGCACTATTTATTACAGTTTTGAATGCAAAGCATATGTATAAGAGTGTTCACTCACCTATACCTAGCTTTAGAATATAACAGTTTGACCTCTGCATACAGTCCTGGGGGGGGGGGGTTACCCTCCCCTTTCAGTCAAAATTACCATCTTACACTAGCAGTAGGTGTGGTGTAGCAAAAAGGAGATGCAGTGTTGTCTCTAGTAGTGCAGGATTCAGGGTTTCACGGTTCATCTGAGCAGTCTATTGGTCGGTCAGTTGAGGCAGCTTCTTTGGTGCGTGGGCTCTTGCACCACTTCTTAGTCCCATAGTAAGTGTCTCTGTTCTAGGGACATGGACATGGTATACTTATCCTCATGTCTTGGCAGTTTCCTTTCCTCTTTAAAATCTGCTGGAAAGTCTTCAAGCTGGCTCTTCCCATCCACCCGGGTGGTAACTCCCCTAGCACCGCCCCATGATGCCAGTTCTTCCTTTCCGCTGGAAGAAGCAGGTTCCCTCCTTATTGCTCCATGTATATTGAGGCCCTTTGCTGCCTTTTTGCTATTAAAACTCTTTACTTTGTCTTGGATTTCTTCTTGCTGCCACTATGGATGATGCAAAGTCCACTCCAGGGTTCCGGAAATGCAGTTGTGGACACCTGATGTCTCGATCGGATCCGCACTCCTCCTGCGTCTACTTCCTGGGCCACGAGCATGATTTCCAGGCCTGTATCCGCTGCCATTCCTTTTTACCAGCAACTCTTAAAGATCACCGAGCCTGCCTACTCCTTGGCCATCTGCAGGACAGTGATCCACCCATTTGTTCAAAGGACGCTCGTTGGGTGGTTTCCACGGCTGCGGGGTAAGGGGGCTGCAGTGCAAACCTCCTTGGCTTTGGCCTTTTTGCTGCTCTCTTTCGGCACTTCCTTCACGGGAGCATTTAAGGACCTGTGCCAATCTCTGCCAACCCTTGGGCAGGGTCCTAATGGCACAAGTCTGAAAAAACAAGAAAGAACAAGGAGAAAGAGACCAAAAAGCAGTCTCGACAACGTTTGTGGGATTGGGAGTGCTCCCAGGCCTCTTGATTCCCATACTTTGCTGGAGCAGTCTGCTTCGGACGGTGCTTTGGATCTGTCCGCCAGCTCCACGGTCTCCCCATCGGGCCTATTGGCCGAGGCTCAGGTCGACATTCCGGCTGAGATTTTTCTTGACCTGGTCGACACTTTGTCTACCGAGGAGGTTGGCACCTCCTTGTCCAGGACTCCAGTCCTGACCTTCTCGGAAGAGGGGGGGACAGGCAGTCCGCTGTTCCTGAGCTTCAAGACCTGGAGAGGCCTCGATCTTCACCGGCCCCCTCTGAAACCCGCCGCCAGTCCACCCCCGGTGGTCTCGGTCGAGGTCTCGCTTCAGAAGCCTGGACTCTGGCAGCCTGCATTGTTCACAACACTCATGCTCCAGGTGCTCGGGCAAGCGGCACTGCCACTGTTCCTTGTCGTCCTCGGGTGAGGAGAGGCACTGGTGCAAGATGTGTTGGTGCTACGAAGATCTCGTACAGTAGTGGCTCTGGCTGACCCAGATTAAGCTGATCCCGGCTTCCCTGGCCCTTCTTTGGCTGCCACTGCCAGAGCTGCAGCAGACCCGGCCCCGGCAGGAGCCGGTTCATTCAGTCCCAGCTTGGCCCCTGACAGCCTCTCCATGGATTTTAGCCCCTGCCCAAACAGTCGACTGGTGCCCCGAGTAAGGATGCCCAGCTGGGCAAAGGGTTGTCCCATCAGCTGTCAGTCACCGTCACCCCAGACAACCCTCGCCAGGTGAGTGGGGACTCGGGTGGACGACCACTTTTCCTTGATTCTTCGGAGTCTGAGGGGTCCTCCCTCCACTCCCGCCTGCTGCATGTGGAGTCAGTGGGGGACTTGTCGATGGATCAGGGTCCCACCTCCTTCATGGGCCTGCTCCGTTTGATCTCTGAATTGATGGGTCCCAAGCTGGAACTCGTCCAAAAGTGGGAGCAATACCTGCTTACCGAGATCCTTGATTGGGGGGGGAGATACCTCTATGGAGGCCTTCCCAGTCCAGGACGCCATTCTCGGTCCTGCCCTGAAGCTGTGGCAGCATCCCGCGTCTTGGTCTTGGCCTCAAGGTGCACCTGGCAGCCATCTGTGCCTACCGGGTGCAGGCCGGGCAGCAGTTGATGGCACAGGAGAAGGTGGTGTGGTGCTTTTTTAAAGGCCTTGACCACATTTCCCCTCCAGTGCGTGAACCACCACCATCTTGGGATCTGTTGCCGGTTGTTGCAAAGCTCATGGGCAAGCCAATCGAACCGATGCACAGGTGTGAGATGTCACACCTCTCGTGGAAGACCGCCTTCCTGGTGGCTAGCACGTCAGCCTAAAGGATCAGTGAGCTCCAGGCACTTTCGGTGTAGCCTCCTTACCTGGTCTTCCACAGGGACAAGGTTGTCTTTCGTCCCAACCCGAAGTTCCTCCCAAAGGTTGTGTTGAATTTTCACCTTAACCAGGTAATTAGTCTCCCGGTGTACTTCACCAAACATACCTCGGAGGCCGAGCACAGGCTCCATACTTTGGACTTGTGGCGAGCACTCACCTATTATAAGAGTGCATGGCTGGAGTTTGGGGAGGGATTCGCCAGCTAGTTGTCACCTATGTTGAAGCCGCACCTGGCAGACCGGCACCTAAGCAGACGATTGGCAGGTGGATTGTATCCTGCATTGACCTCTGCTATAGGTTGGCGGGTAGGGAGTCTCCCATAGGGCTTAGGGCTCAGGGCTTATTCCACCTCTCATACCGATGCCTCGGTTGCTGCTTCCAGGGACATCCCCATTCATGAAATCTGTCAGGCTGCTACCTGAGAGTCAGCACACACCTTCATTTGCTACTACCACCTTGAGTCAGGCCAGGATGCTGGTTTTGGGGCCTTAGTTCTCCAATCCTTATTTCCTTAGTTGGGGCTGTGTGCCTTGCCTCCCTCCTCCTCCTGCAGAACTGCTAGGAGTCTGCCAAGACATTTGGATAAGTACACCATATCAACATCCTTAGGAAAAACAGGTTACTTGCCTATAACAGTAGTTCTAGGAGTGGTATATGGTGTACATCCACACTGACTCATCTGACCTCCCCTGGCTTTGGTGCACAATATTGCTTCCAGCAGGCAAGAACTGGTGTCACGGGGGCTATGCTAGAGGAGTTACCCCCTGGGTGGGTGAGAGGAGCCAGCTTGAAGACTTTCTGGCAGCCCTTAAAGGGGAAGGGACACTGCCAAGACATGTGGATGTACACCATATAACACTCCCTAGAACTACTGTTACAGGTGAGTAACCTGTTTTTCTTTTCCTCTCATAATTTTTTTGTCTCCCGATCTGCATGTCTGTCATTCTGCATATTTTCTCCTCTTCGCTACAATCCCCAGCAGTTACCTGAATGTCTTCTCTAATTGTCTTTGATATCCAGCCATCTGCATTTTGCTTCTTGTTTGCGCCCTTTTTGGTGTTCCAAGCAGCCTGGCTTATCATGGTCTCGCAGTCCTCCACAATTGTCTTGGAGATTATTATCCTTTAGTTTTTGCAGTATTGCTCTGGTTCCCGACATGTTTTTGTAAGCTTTAACCCTGTGTCATCCTCATTCCTGATTTGAGTTGGAAAAGTACCTCTTTCTGGCTCAGCTGCTTCATAATATGGGACATGTGGGTTTCTTTTTGTCCGGTATGCTGATGGGAAAATAATGGTACAGATAGATTATATGAATGGCATACGTCAAACCTTTATTCGTCCATGCAGCTTGCATTTCACCCATTTTGTTTGAAAGTGGATGAACCTTAACACAAAGGATTGTCGTTGAGCTTGTTCTGCTGGCCTAGGGCCCAGAGCTATACGCACTCTATCACTAGCCATGTTTAGGTTTGAGTTCATCTTTAGTGTCCAAGATAACAGTCCAGTCCAGCTTGAATTCTATCATGTTAGCTGCTTTTTGTTCTTAGCCTTTGGGCACCACCTAGATGCAAATGTTATTATGACAAGCCCTCCCTTTGTGGTTGTCTAGCTCGTCTTTTAGCTGCCTTTCTGTGGCCAGGTAGTATAATAGCACCTGGTCAGGCTTTGCACTGTCCTACGTAACCTTGTTAAGTTTGGTTTTTACTGCCATGGTATGTCTTTTGGTTTTGTGGAGGTCCTTTTGGATGCCTGTAATGACGTTCTTAATTGTGATAACTGCCCTTCCTATCTTTAACACTTCAGACAGGAGGTGTTCCTGTTGTATGGGTCTGGGTTTTCTCTTTTTCATCAATTGATAATGAGAGAAAGCAAGCCTTGCAGTGCAGTGACCTGCACTTGCCTCTCTCCTGCTCCCCTCCCCCATCAAGTCTCTCAGTTTTGTACAAGAAGTGGGTTTTCCCGTTCTTGTCTTCACCATGGACATGTTGATGAATGACAGTGGTGAGTTTTCTGGGTTCATCCCTTCCCTTTTGTCATTTCAGTCAGTTTATTATTTGTTAGGTCCCAATCCCGTAGGCAGTGGGCACCATATAATAAAAGAGAAAACAATAAAAGTGCAGACATAAAACCACAGCATAAATAATTAAAAATTCAGCAAGCAAGGTTTAAAAGGCATTAATAGACAACAGCAGGGAATGCAAGATTGAACAGGTGAGTCTTTAGGCCCCTCCTGAATGCCTTTACCTTAGGGGCCTCCCTCCAAGATCTTGAGAGCGAGTTCCAGAGGATCAGGCTGGCCACTCTGAATGAACGATCACCCGAGGTTTTCAGCCTGGTCCTTGGAACTGTTAGGAGGCCCTCGGTGAAGGAATGAAAGGAGTGGGACCGGATGGCAGGAGTAAGGTCTGACAGGTAACCAGAGCCCGATCCATATAGGGCCTTATAGGTGAGCAAGGCCACCTTGAAGAGAACACTCCACCTGACCGGCAGCCAGTGCAGACTCCGCAGGACCGAGGTCACATGACAGGACCTGGGTAGTCCTGTCAGCAGCCTGGCTGCTGCATTCTGCACCAGCTGCAGCCAACGGAGGTTTCCTCCACCGACCCTGAGATAAAGAGCATTGCAGTAGTTGAATAGTAGATGTCATGCTGTTTAGGGATGGAGCTATAACTCCTTGCTGCCATCCACTCTGTGCTGTCACTTGAAATCCACAGTAATATGATTCATAAAGCTCTGCAGTGAACAGTGTACCTCTGCTGTCTGCCCATTGCCCCAGGTAAGTAGCAACTTGTCAGCTGATGTTGACTGTTTTTGTTGTGTGATGTTTCAGGATCCCATCTGCCAAGTTCAGCTTCATATTGGGATCTGGGAAGCAGATCAAGAGAGCAGTAAGTGTGTTGTATAACAGGGACCCATATGGCCCAGCAGTTGGTTTGCTTGCTTACTACACCAATAGCTTAAGTTTGCATCCCAAACCCGTGTCGTTGCACATTAGGTGTCAATGAGAGAGTTGAGCTTCTGTCTCTGAGAGGGTAGATGGCTCCTGCTGGTACATGGCTACCCTCAGGTCCCCGGGGGGGGGGGGTCTTGTGGTTAGAAATCAGTGGCTGTAGCTGAGGGTGTGTGAAATCCTGCTGGCTGAATGATGCAGGGTGTTGACATATGATGCTAATGCCTAATGTATCCGGACATGTGCCAGGGAGCGCTGATAAGAGTGGTGGGCATGCTTTCAAGGTCTCTCTGCTCATAACGCTCCAAAAAGGGTTGGGGGTACAGGGGAATGACCCAAAAACATTGTTGGTGCTCAGACAGATGATGTCACCTTCTTCTCACCTAGAGGCAAGGTCCACCTTAACACACACATACATACACACACACACACGCATAATGCAGAGGGAGTTGTTCTTACCGATTAGACTGTTGGCCATAAGTTGTGGGCTACTTTAAAGGCAATATAGCTGCCTTGTTGTTTCCCTTAACTTCTCTGCACTCGTTATGGTACACCCTGATGTGAAGAACTGGATCAAGTATGCTCGCTTTGAAGAGAAGCACGGCTATATTGCACATGCCCGGAAGGTGTATGAGAGAGCTGTGGAGTTCTTTGGGGAGGAACACATGGATGAAATGCTCTTTGTGGCCTTTGGGAAGTTTGAAGAGAACCAGAAAGAAGTAAGTAAACACACACCTGTTCTACACTGAAAACCAGCAGATCCACAAGAAAGGAAAGGAAGCCAGATTCATAGAGCACCTTCTGTACACACTGTATCCCAAAGTGCTTTACAAGCCATGACCAGTTGCATTGGCCATAAGGCACACAATAGGAGGAAGTGAGACTGATGGACATTAATCACCCAGGGAAGGGAGGAGTTCAGGAATGCCTAGCTCCAGGTCACAGAGTAAATGGTTCTAGTAGGATTTTAACCTGGATCTCCGGGTTCATAACTCTGCAGTCTTAAAGGAAAGCTGTCATTATTGTATTGGTTCCTTAGATACATAGGGGAAAAAAGGAAAGTAAGGGGGCAGATCAGCAAGATAAGGATAGGAGATGGTTGGGCACAGGAGGCGGGGGACAGGCAAGTCCTAAATGAATACTTGCTTCAGTTTTTACCGGGGGGGATGGAGGGGCTGTGTCTTGTGGGGGGAGTGGGGGCAAACCGGGGGAAGGGGTGGGACCGGTAGAGACCAGGGACCCTGATGGGTCTGGGGAAAGGGAGTGGCCACCACAGACAGGTGGGGGGCCAACAGTACAGGATGAAAAGGGGGAGGACCTGGAGGCTGAAATCCTAGTAGAGAGAGTAAGGGAAACCCTCGGGTCCCTTCGAACGGAGAAAGGACCTGGGCCAGATGAGATACATCCCAGGGTGCTGAGGGAACTGGCGGATGTCCTGGCAGTCCCTCTAGTGGAGCTTTTCAAAATCTCTCTGAGGACTGGGTGGGTGCCCCAAGACTGGAGGGTGGCCCATGTCGTGCCGATCCACAAGGGGGGATCGAGAGAGGAAGCGGGAAATTACGGGCCCATTAACATAGAAACATAGAATTCGACGGCATATAAGGACTGCTTGGTCCACCTAGTCTGTCCATTTCCCTACCTAATGCATAGGCTGCAGATCCTAGTTAACCAACAGCCTACTTCCTCCTACCCCCCACTAGAATTGCCTTATGTCTGTCCCATGCATTCTCGAATTCCCCCACTGTTTTTGACTCCACTACCTCCTCAGGAAGGCTGTTCCATGTATGCACAACCCTCTCTGTGAAAAAATACTTCCTCACATTACCTTTGAGCCGCTCTCCCCAAATCTTCAAATTGTGCCGCCTTGTTCTTGCACATCTTTTTCTAAAAGATGCTACCATCTTGGACTCTGTTGATTCCTTTGATGTACTTGAAAGTTTCTATCATGTCCCCCTTCTTCCTCCTTTCCTCGAGTGTATACATATTAAGCTCCTTTAATCTCTCTTCATATGTCTTGTGGTGCAGACCCTGCACCATTTTAGTTGCCCTCCTCTGGACAGCCTCCATCCTGTCTGTCCTTGTGGAAATGGGGTCTCCAGAACTGGACGCAGAACTCCAGATGGGGTCTCACCAACTGTCTGTACAGAGTGATAACAACTTCCTGTTTTCTACTGGTGATGCCTCTCCCTGTGCATCCCAGTATCCCACCAGCCCTCCTTACTGCCTTCTCACATTGCTTGCCTACCTTAAGGTCATCTGATATGACTATCCCAGTCCCTTTCCATTTCTGTTGTTGTTATTATCTCACCCCCATTGTGTACTCTTCCCTTGTTTCCCAGGTGCATTTGCACTTCTTTGCATTGAATCTAAGCTGCCATATATTTGACCATTCCTTCAACCTTGCCAAGTCCCTTTGCATTCTCTCCACCCCACCTTCTGTATCAACCCTGTTTCAGATCTTTGTGTCATCTGCAAAGAGACATACTTTTCCTTCCAGTCCCTCTGCAATGTCACTTATAAAGACATTAAAGAGGACCGGTCATTGGCCTGACATCAGTGGTCGGCAATGTGATGGAGGGTATTGTCAAGGAAAGGCTAGTGGGGTTACTGGAGCAAACTGGGTACTTGGACGATAAGCAGCATGGCTTTGTCCCGGGAAGACTGTGCCAGACAAATCTTGTTGAGTTCTATGACTGGGTGACGAGGGCTCTAGACTGGGGTAGGCCAGTGGATGTCCTCTTTCTGGACTTCAGCAAGGCGTTTGATTTGGTACCCCACAGTGGCCTGCTGGCTAAGCTGAAGGAAATGGTGGTAGGGAGACAGTTGTTAAGATGGATAGGAAATTGGCTCTCTGAGCGTACTCAGAAGATGGTAGTTGGAGGGTTAGCCTCATCCCCAAGGTGGTTTACTATTGGAGTTCCCCAGGGGTCAGTGCTGGGGCCACTCCTGTTCAACATCTATGTCTCAGACATCAGGAAGGGGATCAGGAGTGAGAGTCTCTTTGCAGACGACTCAAAGCTGGGTGCAGTGGTGGATGAGGAGGCGAGGGTGGCCTTGCAGGAGGACCTGGAGGCTCTGGAAAGGTGGTCAGGAAAATGGAAACTAAAATTCAATGTGGGGAAGTGCAAGGTTCTGCACCTGGGAGTCAGAAATCCAGGCCAGGGGTATACCCTGGGAGGAGACACGATTCAAGTCACAGAGGGTGAGAGAGACCTGGGGGTAGTAGATGCAAAATTCAAAACAAACAAAACCAAAAAAAACAATTCAGAGACCTGTAGGAGGGCAGCAGCAAGTGCAAATAGGATGCTGGGATGCATCGCCAGGGGATTACCTCCAGAAAGGCAGACGTGATCCTTCCACTGTACAACTGCTTGGTTAGGCCACACCTCGAGTATTGTGTGCAGTTTTGGAGACCACATTTAAAGAGGGACATTACACTCCTAGAGAGGGTCCAAAGGAGGGCAACCAAAGTGATCTGGGGCCTGGGGGAGAGGACCTATGAGGAGAGGCTCAAGGAGCTCGACATGTACACCCTGGAGGAGAGGAGGGACAGAGGGGACATGATAGAGATCTTTAAGTACATGAAAGGGATCAATAAGGGAGGCCCAGTCAGGGTGCTCCAAAGGAAGGAGGGTGGGGAAACGAGAGGTCACAGGTGTAAGCAGGAAGGGGACAGGCTCAGCGGGAAGAGAAGGAGATGTTATTTCACTGAAAGGATGGTGGAGCCATGGAATGCACTGCCCAGGGAGCTGGTAGAGGTGGAGGCTGTGGATGGGTTTAAGGGGGGATGGGACAGGTACAGGGGGAGGGTAAACCTGACCAGGCCCAATACAGGTGGAACATCTGGTTCTGGGGACAGTATAACCTGGGGGGAGGGACACCAAAATCGGCACTCCAGTGCGGGTGCTGAAAATCAAGCAGACTCGAGAGACCGTTAGGTGTATTTTGCTGGCATTTTAGTATGTTAGTAAAGGCTTGGTTTGTAAAGTGCAGTACTGCACTACTTCAGGGAACTCTAATCTTTTTTTATTACTCTCTTTATTCCATTATCACTGGCTTTGCTTTCTGTCTGTCCTGGCTACCTCCTGAACCCGTTCTTCCTAGCTCTGTCACTTATTCTTCATGAGGCCTGTGGAGTGAGCTTTTCCATCCAGGTTGGATTACATTAGGGATGGAGGCAAGTTCCTGCAGAGCTGCAAAATGTGAAAAGACGGTGAGCAGTTGGGTCAGCAGGGTCTGGGAGGGGGGATGACATCATCCTGCTCGCTGCTGGGTTAAACCTGCCTTGGTTTTTCTTCCAGCCCCTGGGATGCCACTGACAAGGACATCATGGCAAGCACGTAATAAAAGCAATGCCTTCTAGCTGCTTCTGTTTTTCTCCACTGTCCATGTACGTGATGTTCCCCCACCCTCTGTTCGACGAGGATCCTTTGTAAATGAGCTTTTGGCTCAAAGGTTGTAATTCCGATTTTACAATAAATAAAATAAGAAAAGATAAGGTGTGCCAGTGTCAGGCAGCACCCCTTCCCATCTAGTGGCTCCAGCTGCACAACTGTCTGTGGTCACCCCGTGGTGAAATTTAAGCAGCGCTCACTGCACTCCCTCCTGGGGGGAGGAGGAGGAGGAGGGCTTCATCTAGGATGCTTAATCTTCCTCCACATGGCCAGCCCACAGTGCTCCCGGCTCATTCCTGTACTGGGGCAGGGCTTTATTTAACTCTAAAAATTGATTAGCGTTTTGCTTATAAAAGTTGTAAAGCATTGTGAAAATATGTAACACTTTCCTCACTGTGTTTAACAAACATAACACTTCTAGAAAACCTATATAAATGCTTTCTGTACAGTTAGTATTGTCCCAAGAAAAAAACTGCTAATCACTTATTTAAAACCCTGTTGGGTTACTGGTGGTGTTAGGAGAAACCCTACTACTGCACAAGCGAGCTGGCCAAGGGAGCTTCAGTTTCAGAACACCTAGCTAACACCATGTCCCAACAAGCTTTGGGTACATCCTAAATCCTTTCCAAAACTGCTTAGAGGGTCTGGGCTCCTCTGAGCTGCCTTCATATACTCCTCCCTTTATTGCAGAATATAGAGGGGCATAGTGAACCAAAAGCACCACTGTTTAGTTACAGTCTCTGCTTATTTACTAGTGTCCATAATTTATTACACAAAGGGATAATGAATTGGATGTTGCACCAATGTAAGTTTGAAAAAAAAAAAATGACTGTTTGCATGTGCATTCGAATTGCACAAGTAAGTGTTTAGAAAATTGGGCTCTAGGAATCTAGTTGTGATGCCTGAGCAGTTTAGCTCCAAGGGAGAAAGGGTTATATGTTGACGGAATGGCACAGTTCTGAAAATCTCCTACTTGACTGTTGATCTTATTGCATTGCAGACCATATCTTTTGTTGTGATTTAAAAAATGTATATATATTCTTAAAAATGCAAAATAATGTATGGGCAACCATACTCAACAATGCTGTTTCTACCGAGGGGTTGTTATGACATCATAAGGCCTTCTCGAGTGAACCTTGAGAGGTCCTATGATGTTGTCGCAATCCCCATGTTGGAAGCAAGGGCCAAGTTGTTATTGATGGCAATATGTTATTTGATATAATATATGGTCCTTCATACTCGAGGTAGTCTCGTAATGTTGTCCTCCCCAAACCTAACTTGCTAGATTTTCATTTTTTCTTGAAACATAAACCCGTCACGGACCCTGCTGCTTACTTAGTGCTCATACGGTTCCCGGAGTTGTAACTGCTAATTTGTTTTTACCTGTAAATGTAATCGCAATCAAAAGAAACTTCCCCATCGGGTGACGACTATCGCACGTTAAGTGCTTATGTTTGAGTGTCATTGAAACATGAAACAGCAGTACTTAACGTGAAGACTGTTACTACGTGGGGGATTTATTTTCAATTGCAATTACGTTTACAGAGTTAAACAAGTTAACAGGTACAACTCTGGGAACTGGAGTGGCGGTAGTTATCAGCTGAGTGTTGGATATTTTTTTTTTAACAAACTAAACAAGAAATTGAGAGTTTGTAAGTGGGGGAAAGGTGGCTGGCACATGGTTTCACTTTCTTGTATGATGTGGCTGCGGTGGCACAGTGGCAAGTCATTGTATTTCGGTAATTGTGTCATTACTTGTACCATTGTTGTAACTATGTCACTACTGTGGTACAAAAGCGTTTGGGACAGAATGGAAATCCATGCACAATAACAGTCAAATATATGCTACAATCTAATATTACATGAATTATTTTACATTGCATACAGTCAGTATATGCTCAGACAGAGCCAATATATACATGCACGTGTGTCTGATCTTGAATTGTAAGGCGTCATACTAGACATCACCATGCCCCATGTGCCATAGTAACTGATTGACATGAACGTGGTAAAGAACTGATTCTATTACGTGGAGTGACTTCACTTCCCATTTATTTTAAGGCATTTCTCCCCTCATGGGCCATGTTTCCAAAGGGTGGTGCACATGACACTTAGGTTCTGGCAGTGTGCCAAACTCCTTCGCCGCAGCTGCATCTGATTTTACAGTCTTGGGCGCAGCTGCGACAGTTTCCACGATTTATGGCAGCCTGTGCCAATTATCTGGTGAAAGCTCCTTAAAAAAAGGCCTCTGAGAGTGCCGCAAGCTAGACCACAAAAAGTTGGTCTAACTTGTGGCATTTGGTACAGTACATGGGATAGGAAATACCGATCACCGGACAGGAGAAAGTCGCAAGCCCCACACACCATGTGTTTTGGCGCACTCGCCGGGGCTTGCAGCATTCACAGCTTCCGAAAATCCAGCCCCATGTCTATACATGAATGCATTAATGTAAGGAGGGGCATGGATAATATTAGAGACGGTGGCATGTTGCCTAGTTTTTCACAATCTGAATCACAGAAACAAGACAAACACATTAGTAGAAGCCAGGTTAATTATACTGCAGAGTCATTCAATAAAAGTTTCATACTAGCACCCAGTGTACACTGATTCATTATTAGTTTCCTCTGAGGCCTGATTTGTGGTTTATTTCAATTCTCATTTGTGTCTTCCCCCACAAAAAAAGGCTCATCTTGTCTGACGTGCAGTCTGTACAAACTGCTTCTGCTCTTCTTCCCTTCCTTTGCAGTTTGAGCGAGTGAGGGTGATCTACAGGTACGCGCTCGGCAAAATTCCAAAGCAGCAGGCCCAGGAACTCTTTAAAACCTATACCATCTTTGAGAAGAAGTTTGGTGACAGGAGAGGTATTGAAGATGTCATTGTCAACAAGAGGCGCTTTCAGTATGAAGAGGAAGTGAAGGTAAGCTTTTTATCTTGGATTTTCATTTTTGAAACGAACACACACACACAGTGTCAGGGGGCTTCCAGAGGTAGTAGTTCATGTTCTGTATTTATTGACTGGCAGGCATGCCAAGATTAGCTACAAATATCGTTTCCAGCCACTACCCACTACAACTCATTTCACATAGAGCACTGGCACTGAACAATAATTTGCAAATTTTTTTTAAGCCTAAATAATTATTTTCTGGCTCTTGAGCAATAGCTCTGTGATATGTTGTCTTTTTTTACTTTCTCAGATGAGAAGTGATAGCACTGCAGAAATGGGCATGCAAGAGGTCAGTGCTTGCTGGGAAATAGCACTATCTAAATAGACTCAGTCAAGCTTTTTAGGTTGAAGCTGGGTTTTCTGAAGGTTAACCAACTGATACTTCTCGACTTGGAGCCCATGTCTGCGTCACAAGTGCAGTGAGTTGATCGAGTGGCCTCAGCTCAGTCCTGGGGGTGGGGTTGGGGGGCATGTATTCACGACACTGAACTACAGTGCACAATGGACAGTCTGCTTAAAGAATACCCCACAGTAGACTGGTGATTACCAACTGAAACTTTGAAGACACAGGGATAAGAAAATAAGGACTGTTTACTAATTAGAACTGTAAGATCTATCAGCACCCCCCCCCCCAAAAAAAAAAATACGCTATGTCCTTTGCCCGAGCTTCACTTGTTTATGGTAGAGTACTACATGCAGTAATGTTTAGAAACAGAGAAGGCACATTTATTTATTTATTGAAATGTTTCTCCAGGAAGGCACACGGAGCGACAAGTCACTCGTCTCCCAGTGCAACCTGGGGGGAAGGGGTACATTAGGAATGAGACATTAAACATTTGTGCCTTGACGATCTACAGAAGTGGAATGCCTCTATATTTGTAATGTAATTACATATATTTTCACAGTATCTTGTGTAGACCTGTTCTGTAAGAAGAATTGCTTAACTTTTGTACTTTGTAAGATTTTTCACCTTATCAGATCATACAGGTTTTGGAATATCTCTCCATAAATAAACAGTTAAAAGAGAAGGCAGTTGTGCATCACAGTATAAATGAAGACTTTCTCACTGTCTCTCTCTTTCTCTCTCAAAGGCTAATCCACACAATTATGACGCTTGGTTTGACTACCTGCGATTAGTAGAAAGTGACACTGATCCTGACACTGTGCGTGAAGTATACGAAAGAGCCATTGCAAATGTTCCGCCCATTCAGGAAAAGAGGCATTGGAAGAGATACATTTACCTCTGGATCAACTATGCATTGTATGAAGAACTGGAGGCTAAGGTACAGACATCTAAATCAGAGCATCAGTCAGCCTTGTGTACAGCATACACGTGTGTATGTCTGGGTCAGTAGTCCATATGGAAGTCCAAGGAAGAGGTAGCAGAAGTGATAGCAGGGCCACTTGCAGAAATATTCAACTGCTCAGTTGCCACGGGCATTGTTCCTAGGGACTAGAAGACAGCAGACATGGTCTCTGTACACAAGAGTGGAAGGAAACACGAGCCAGGGAACTATAGACCAGTCAGCTTGACGTCTGTAGTGGGGGAAAAATAAAAATGTGGGAGTCTTTACTAAGGGGAAAACTGGTGGACTTCCTAGAGGGCAGTGGGCTGCAGGACCCCAGACAAGATGGTTTCATGAGGGAAAGGGCTTGCCAAACAAATCTGGTTTACTAGTTTCGCCTCCCCCCCCAGGTGAAAATTTCCACTTCCCACCTTTCATTCAAATGCTCCCTGATCTTCCTTCGAGAAACAGCTCTTGCAGCAGGTTACACCATTAGGACTGAAGCCGGCAGGCGCCAGGACCCAACGGAAATTTTCTAGCTAGCAGTATCCAGCGTGGACTGCCCCTGACGTCGGCCCCTCCCCCGACATCCGGCATCATACCAAAGGGGTGGTCCCCCAGAATCCCCAGTTCTTTTCCCGCTGTCGACTCGCCATCATCGGCATCACAGTCCCGCTCCAGCAAACGACGACTAGAACTTCCAGCTTTCAACTACTAAATGACGGCATCTCCAACTCCTTCCTCAGAAGGACACCCCTCTAAGTGTGCCTGCGGCAAACAGATACCTTTTAAGGATCTGCTCTCATCCTGCTTGCGGTGCCTCGGCCCAGAACACGACACCAATGCCTGCTTCTTCTGCCAGTGGTTCAATAGTCGCACCAGGATCCTCCGCCAGAAGGCACTTCAAGGATTCCTATTGGAAGAACAGTTAAATATGGATAAAGACCCTGTCTCCAGAGGTGAGTCCACCTCTAAGACCCATAAACACCGGGATAAGGCCAGGTCCAGATCCCCGAACCAGGCCTCGGATTCGCGCACCAGCTCCGGCTCCACGCGCTCAGACCGCTTTCCCTCCAGGGCTCGGTCTCAGCCTCCTCCCATGAAGGTTAGGACTTCAGGCAGTTCTTCGGCTTCTTTACATCTGATTAAGACTTCCAGGACCTCGGACCCTTCTCCAGCGCCCTCATAGGCTTCCCGTGAAGTCTGCCGACCGTCACCGGTCCAAATCCTCTTCCAAAGCCTCTCAATCTTTCTTGGATAAACACCGGGAACCCGACGCCAGATCGACCTCCCAGCCTCCTAGGGGACCAGACCCCCCTCCCAGGAAGACTAAGGACCTGACGTCCCTTAAGCGGACGACGGACACAAAACAGGCTGCCGACCCGTCCCCGGTTAAGCGCCTGTCGGACCAGACGTCGGCCAAACACCCGACGTCGGCCTCACGTTCTAAGGAACCGACGACTGCCTCTCCGTCACCGGTGGACACTGGTTGCCAGGAGTCTATGAAGGAGAATCCGACGTTGCCTGAGGACCAGGCAGGCGACAGTGAGAACGCCGGGCTTACACAAGACGCCCGTGGACCCGATGCCCGATACCGGCAACAGGCCAACCCCGACGCCAGGACCGTCGTCCGGTATGAATATTCAGGAGGTTAAAGACCTCTTCACCTTTTGGTGCGACACAATCAAGAGGGACGTGGTCCCAGCAAAACCTTCTCTGCCTACTCCTCCTACTCCACCACAGGGGCCAGTAGGAAGACCACTGATCCCCAAGGAGCCTACTCCACCTCCTAGGGGCAGATCCAAAGAAAGGAGAAGGCCCCCTTCAAGATCTCCCTCAGGGTGTCCCAGTCCCAAGCGACCCAGACATAGACGGTCCACTCCGCAGGGGGAAGACTCTAGACTTGACACCTCAGATACCTCCAGGTCTCCTTCTCCGATCAGCATCCCATCACCTGACCCACGAGACCTCCCCAGGTCACCTCCAGATGATCCATCTTTTTCTGAAATCATGAGGCACATCCAGAAGAACATGGGATGGGAAATGGAAGATTTAGACCCCCGAACGACAGCGCCTAGCCCGTTATCTTCGGCAGAAGGACCCTAAGCCTGTGATGGTACCACCCTTGGTGGACACCTTCGTGGACGTCGCCAAGGCAGCGTGGAAACGTCCGCACTCCACCCCCGCACTCCACCCCCGCGGTGACAAAGAAGGCTGATCGCCTGTACAGGGCCCCTGCAGAGGACCTGTACTTGGTGCAACAACTCCTGGCTGATTCCCTGGTCATTACGGCCTCCCATGATAGGTCTCGACCACAACATTTGAGTATTAATAGCCTCCGGACCAGGAGTCTAAGCAATTGACTCACTGGTAGGCTACATGCACGCTGCTACATGCTCCATTAGAGTCACTGAACTATCTGACACACATGGTTCAGTTTCAGAATGCCCTATGGGAACAGGGTCAAGACCTAGTTAAAGTACTTCCGGATGGCGAACAAAAGGAGGAGCTTCTCAACCTCTTTCACACTGGGTCAGACGTGGGGATCCAGGTTTTGAGAGCCGCTTATGACTCAGCGGACTCGGCAGCAAGGGGAGCAGCCTCAGGCGTCTGTCTCTGGAGATGCTCATGGCTTTGTCTCCGGATTTACCCCGGACATCCAGAAAAACATCCTGGACGTTCCCTATAACGGCAAAGTCCTATTTGGTGAAGACTCCAAATAGGTGATTACCAAATTACAGGATGCCGAGAAGGCAGTAAGGACTGTACAGGCCATGTACAGACCCAAATCTGGTTCCTTTCATAGGAACCAGAACCGTTTACGCGGCTGGCAACAACGGCAGCAGCCACGTTCTAGCCAGCAGCAAAGGGGCAACTTCCACCGCAAGGCCCAGCCTAAATCTTCCCCAGGCCAAGGTCAGAGGTATACCAAACTGAGCCAGCCTGCGGGGGGGGGGGTGATGCCACCACAGCATGACTCCTTCCTGGACCCCGCCCCTCCTCTGGATCAACGGGCAGAAAAGGTTCGGAGTTGCATCGCTCGCCACCTTTCAGGATGGCAGGCGATAACTGCCGACCGGTGGGTCCTCCAAATGGTCGAGAGAGGATACTTTATAGAATTCCTTGACCACCCACCGTCAAGACATCCCCTGCTTTCCCATTATTCGGGTCAGCACGCACTGCTCATACAGCAGGAAATGTTCGCACTTCTGAGAAAGGAGGCTATAGAGCACGTACCGCGGAGCCAGAGGGGTGCAGGCTACTATTCCCACTTTTTTCTGGTTCCCAAAAAGACAGGGGACCTCCATCCGATTCTGGATCTCAGCGATTTCAACTTTTCGGTCCTTTACAAACGCTTCCGTATGGTGACCCTTCCCAGTTTGATTCCCATGCTCAAGCAGGGCGCCTTCCTAGCATCTTTCGATGTGCAGGATGCTTACCTGCACATACCCATAGCTCGAGCGCACAAGAAATTCTTGCGCTTCGAATTTCTCGGTCGCCATTATCAGTTCCGAGCCCTCCCCTTCGGACTGTCCTCGGCACCTCTGGTATTTATGAAGTGCATGGTAGTCGTAGCGGTGGCTGTCAGGAGACAAGGCCACTACGTGATCCCATACCTGGACGACTGGCTCCTCATGGCCCCCTCTCTGGAGGCTCTGATGTCTGCTGTCCACTGTACTCAGTCCTTCTTCGGGTTGTTGGGCATCATCATCAATCAGAGAAGTCACACCTGGTTCCGTCGCAGAATCTGCAGTTCATAGGTGCAGTTCTGGACACTGTCCAGGGGAGAGCTTTTCTGCCCCAGGACAGAGCGGAACACATCAGATCCCTCATCAGGGACATCTTGACAAAGAAGACAGTCCCAGCCAGATTGATCCTTTGCCTGCTCGGACACATGGTTGTGGCCATTGCGACAGTCCCTCTAGCCTGTCTCCAAATGGGGTGACCCAGTGGATGTTACAGGTACAGTGGGATCAGAAGCAAGACCATCTGCAGCTTCCAGTTCAGATCACGAATGCCGTCATCCGGGATTGGCAATGGTGGCTCGAACCAAAGCACCTATCGGTGGGAGTCCCCTTTATTGCGGCGTCTCCGATTGTGACACTCTCCACGGACACCTCAGGGTTCGGTTGGGGAGCACACTTTGACGGGGTCAGGTCTCAGGACTCATGGACACCCCAGGAAGCTCATCTCCACATAAATATTTTGGAAATGAGTGCAGTTCTTTATGCCTTGCAGGCCTTCCAGTCAGAGATCCCACCGGGTACTCTGCTGTTACAAACAGACAATACCACGGTGATGTATTACCTCAACAAACAAGGAGGCACCCATTCCTACCCATTTTTAAGGGAGGCCATGAGGGTGTGGGATTGGGTTCTGCAACACGGCGCAAACCTCATTGCTGTTCATGTCCCAGGAGTGGACAACGTCATTGCAGACAGTCTGAGTCACTCTGAGGCCAGAGTTCACAAACGGGAACTACTCCAGGAGGTGGTAGAGGATCTGTTTCACAGATGGGGCACACCAGAGTTAGATCTTTTCATGTCCTCATCCAATGCAAAACTGCCCAATTTCTGCTCGGTAGATCCAGGGCCTGGTGTTTTCTGGCGAGACGCGTTGTCCCTCTCCTGGACGGGCAGATTCCTCTACGAATTTCCTCCCTTTCCGTTGATCCAGAGGGTCCTTTTGAAACTCCACAGAGAGCAGGCTACGCTGATACTAATCACGCTCTTTTGGCCCAGACAGATTTGGTTCCCTCTGCTGCACCAGCTGTCCCTCTGGTGCCTCTGCCAATCAGCTCTCACTTACTGTCCCAGGAGGCAGGATCTTTGGTCCATCTGGACCTTTGCTCTCTGAACCTGCATACCTGGCTCTTGGGGACATAGCTATCATGCATTACGGGGGCTCACAAGGGGTAGCAGATGCTCTAGCGGCTGGTAAAAAACTGGCCACTCATGCCACATACGCCATGAAATGGTGCAGATTTTGCCTCTGGGCTCAAGCACGAGGGCTTTCCCTGATGGATTGTCCGGAAGATTCTGTTCTAGAAAACCTTCTGTCTCTTTTTCAGGCAGGCTTGGCCTGCTCCTCGATTAAAGTACACCTTTGTGCCATCTCGGCCTATCATACACCTATAGGCCTACGGTCCATAGCTCAGTTGGACACCACACGAGCCTTCCTGAGAGGCGTTCTCCACCATGGACCTCCGATTAAGGATCCTATTCCTCCATGGGATTTACCCTTTGTCCTGGAGCAGCTCACGCTGCCACCTTTTGAACCAGCCGCGGATTGCGAGCTATGTCTCCTGACATGGAAGACATTATTTTTAGTTGTTGTTACCTCGGCCAGAAGGATTTCTGAGCTTCACGCACTAATGGGCAAAGAACCTTATTTGGTTTTTCACCAGGACAGGGTGTCTCTAAGGACAAATCCAAAGTTTCTACCTAATGTGGTCTCAGCCCTCACCCTCAATCAGGACATCGACCTGCCAGTGTATTTTCCTAAATACTCTAATAGAGGAGAGGCCCTGCTGCACACTCTAGATGTGCATAGGTGACTGATACTACCTGACCAGAACCAGGTACCACCGTAACTCTGATTAGCTTTTCGTCTCCTTCACTCATAGGATGCTGGGAGCTCTGGTTTCTAAACAATCGCTGTCCAGGTGGCTCGTCCATTGTATCACGTTCTGTTACCAGAAACTTAACAATCCCCTACCGGGCTCGGTTAAGGGACATTCCACAAGGGGGGTGGCTACCTCCTTTGCAGCTATGAAGAACGTGTCCACTTCAGCCATCTGCACAGCAGCTACTTGGAGCACCGTGCACGCCTTTATCAGGCATTATAGCCTGGACGTTGCATCACGGCGAAGAGCTGGTTTTGGTCTAGTAGTGCTTCAGGGACTCCTATGCTAGGCTGCGGTCCAACTCGCGATCTTTATGTAGCCACCTCCCACCTGCGAGGGATTTCCAGTATTGCTTGGGAATCAGTTCTAATGGTGTAACCTGCTGCAAGAGCTGTTTCTTGAAGTAAGATAATACAGTTCCGTAAGAACTTACCGTAACAGTAGATCTTCGAGAACAGCTCTTGCAGCAGGTAGTTTCCCTCCCATCATTCCCTCTGGAGGTAGAGTTGGTCCTTTACTCTTTACCTAGGATTAGGTATTTGTCACACCGCTCTGAATACCTTCTTGAAGGCGGATCCTCAGTCTCCACTTCTGATGTCATCTAGCAGCCAGGAGTCTCCGGTGGGAGAACTGGAGATTCTGGGGGACTGCCCCTTTTGTATGATGCCGGACGTCGGGGGGGCGGGGCTGACGTCGAGGGTGGTCCCCGCTGGATACTGCTAGCTAGAAGATTTCTGTAGGGTCCTGGTGCCTGCTGGTTTCAGTCCTAATGGTGTAACCTGCTGCAAGAGCTGTTCTCGAAGATCTACTGTTATGGTAAGTTCTTACGTAACTGTACTTTCTCACACCTCTGTGCCCTAGGTAACTGCAACTGCACCTAACTGAGAGTTGCCAACTCTCTGTTAGCTTCCTATGTATTACATACTGTGCTGCAGCTGAGTTATGTTTCCTCCATTTCCACTGTGCTTTGGCTTAATGTCTGTTTGAGCGTGCTCTTCCTCTAGCTTATCCTACTTTTTTGTTAACTGTTTTGTTTACCTTATTGGTGCTTGTTTATATGGCTGTGTGCTCAATCCTCGGATTGCTCAATCTAGTCTGTAGCGACTCCACCTGAGATTGTTTTTGAATTCTGTACTGTTGTCATTTCTGTATTCTCCAATATTGTTAATATTGAACTGTACTGTTGTCATGTTGTATTCTAAATTTTGTACCCTCCCGGGTCATGCCTGAAAATAGGCAGGATTGTTGCCTAGCGCACTTACCTGGGTACCAAAAGCTAATAAATAAAATAAGTGGGTGACCAGGGCAGCAGATAGGGGACAGGCACTAGATGTTGTATACCTGGATTTTAGCAAGGCGTTTGGCTCAGTCCTTCACAGGAGGCTTATCAAGAAGCTAAGGGACTTAGGGGTGGGGGAAAAATTGGCAGCTTGGGTGGAGAACTGGCTGAGGGAAAGAACAAAAAGGGTAGTAGTAGTTAATTGGGAGTTATTAGTGATAACGGAAGTAGCAAGTGGAGAACCTAAGGAGTTTGTGCTGGGCCCAGTCCTTTTCAGTGTATTCATTCGTGACATTGGAGAAGACATCAAGGGCAAGACTTGTGTCTTCACAAATGACACAAGCACTGCACAAGGGTGGACATGAAGGAAAGCATAAGGGAACACAGGGAGGATATGGGCAGGTTGAAAAGCCGGTCAGAGATCTGGCAGCTGGGCTTTAACACAAAAAAATGTAGAGTGATGCGCATTGGGAAGAGGAACCTCAAGAGTGCAGTATGAAATGGGGAAGAAAGGTGCTGGAAAGCACCACAGAGGAAAGGACCTAGCCGTCATGATATCTGAGAGCCTAAAAACAACAGCACATTGTAACAGAGCTGGGGTTGCCACCTTAGGAAGGCAAACAAACTGGCCACTTGCCCCTCCCCCCCCTTGAAGAATTAGCTGTTTAAATGTGCCGTGTCTCTGGCTCTGCTCTCCCAGCTGCTAGCTACACTCATACAAGGCATGGGCGCCTAATCTAGAGTCAAATTAGTAGTTTTAAATATTAAGTGCCATACCTCGCACTGTCAGCCTTGTGTCTCATTGCTCCATCTCCTGCTACAGTGTAGCAGCTACTGTGCAACATCAGTGGTCACATGGGTGCCAGTTGAGTACGCTTGTGTGTCGTGGCAGGCAGCATGGTGGGTGTACAGGTGCAGAAACAATGCATGTCACTATTTAAAAAAAAAAAGCAGATTAACCTGCTTCAACAGCAACCCATGGAAAAACCAGCGATGCCAGTTGAAAACCGTCCAGGTGGCAACCCTAAACAGAACTGTGGATAAGGCAGACAGGATGATGGGTTGCATAGGGAGGGGTATAAGCAGTGGAAGTTGGGAGGTGATCCTCCTGTTATGCAGGTCACTGGTGCAGCCAGCCACTCCTGGGGCACTGCGCAAGGTACTGGTGTCAACATCTGAGGAGGGTTTGTAATAAGGTGGAAGCAGTACAATGCAGGGCAGCAGGGATGGTCCATGGACTGGGGGGACAAGACATATGAGGAGCGGCTGCAGGACTTGAACATGTACACCCTTGAGAAAAACAGGACAAGAGGTGACATGATTGAGACATACAAGTACCTGCATGGGATAAATAGGATGAGTGATCCTCCTCCTGTGCAAGGCCTTGGGTTTGACCACACCTGGAGTACAGTATCCAGTTCTGGTCGCTACAGTAAAGAAAGGACAATGAAGAGATCAAGAGGGTTCAGCATGGGGGCTACCAAGCAGATCAGTGACTCGTGAAGTAAGAGCTACGAGGACAGACTGGATGCACTATTAATTCTGCCTTCAAAGGAGAAGGCTGAGAAGAGATGATCATGGTTTACTAAATACTAAAGGGGTTGGACAGGGTGGCATACACACAGATGATTGAGCTGGTGAGTGCAAGTAAAACTAGAGGGAAAGGGGCAGGATAAGGTAAATGTTAGAAAGCATTACTTCACAGAGAGGGGTGTTAACATGGGGAATATTCTGCCTAGTGAGGTTGGGAAGTTAACACTGTTTGGTCTCTCACTAATCCCTAAGATACAACTGATGCAGCTGTCAACTACACGTGATGTCAAAACATAAAACGTCTACCATGCTGCTCACTCCGCTGCACTTCACAGAAACAAAAAGTAAAAAAAAAAAAATAATGAAGCAATGTGGGTATCGGTATTGGACTTAAAATCACAGTCACAATAAACAACCGTTCACAGCCAGTCATTTCCTGTTATTTATTTAGTTTTTAACAAGGTAGGGGCACTAGACAAGAAAATGCCTATTTTCAGGCCCAACACGGGATGTTACAAAAGCCAGCTGAAATTTCAAAAAGCAACAAATGTAGCAATACAAAGTGTGGAAGAAAAATAATGAGACAAACTGTATCACTAGTAACAGTGTTGCACTTAGCAGGTAACGTGCATACAAGCACAGGTGAAGCTACAGTGAGTATGATACAAAATACATAATGCGTCCCATACATTTTTACAGACGGTTACATAATGCATCCCATACATTTTTACAGAAGGTTAATAAAAAAATACAAAATGTGACAAGAGAAAAATGAAGCATACTGGCTGGAACACTAAAATGCAAGAATACCACTACAGATCAGAGTATCTGATACAAGAAAATTTATCCGTGGAACTTAAAGGGATTTTCTGATGTTTCGCATGCTATTACCGCCCATGCTTCAGATGTTGAAGCTGCAATTTGTTTTGTAAAAAAAATATTTTTTTTTTTTTTTTTTTTTTAATCAGCGTTTTGTTCTCCAGTTTTCTGTGTGTAGCCACAACCCCAGAATGATGTCATACCAGGGAGCTGTCAGTGTTTTTATACAGCAACAAGGAATTCTGGGTAATTTATAATGTTGACTTAAATGTGCCTTACTCAGAAGTACAGTCCTGTATGCATTGTGGGTAAAATAAGGTGCTGTTTTCTAGTTTCCTTGATGTGAGATGCAGTCTCATATTTCTGTAGTGGTGTCAACGATATGAGCTCTTGTTTGCTTATTTTCTAAACAAGGCATTGTTTATACAGTATTTAGCTACAAGACTTCCATACTGAGAGATGTAGTCCCCCTATTTCTGTAGTGAGCACAGAAATATAATTAAGCAATAAGGCATGACAAGGGAGTATGTTATGGTGGGATAACTGCCCACCTTGGGGTGGAATTGAAGCACGAGGCATAGCTGAGGGCTTCCACCATCTGAGAAGGGCCGTTGGCCCACCGTAACATACCCTCTGGAGTGCCTTATTGCAATTATGAAATGGGTTATTTTATAGTAAATGTTATGTATTTTTTAAACATATTACTTTCAGCTGGGCCATTGTGCTGGGATAACAGGCCAACTGAAAGCAGCTCTCGGCCAATCAGAATTCAGCATTCTTTCTACCCATTTCACAATAGTCTGTATACTAATTTACATAGTGATGCATTGTGGGTACAGTAAGTAGCTGATTTTTCTGTCTAAAACTACAAACTGACAGTGTCCCTTTAGTAACTTAGTTTTCCTGGTATGATGTCATAGTTGGGGCTTGCAGCACTGAGAAAAGAGGGGTGGGTTATGTAAATGAAGCAGAGCACAGAAATAAAAGCATTTTTTTTCAGGAAAAACAGCACTTTTTGGCTGTTTGAATGGTAGGAGACTGATTCACAACTCCTGTAGGTTACTGTTCCCATATGTTATGGCAGGTGTCAGAAAATCACTTTAAGAATTTGTGAATTAGCAGCCAGCCATGGGAAGTGGCCCTCAGGGTCCCACCATTCAGTCATTATTCTCCAAGGAATGACTGGCTGTTCGGTCATTACTGCTTAAGTGGTCGCCAAATTGTGTCTCACGATGTTTGACAAAGAACTGCCTTGAGTGGAATTTCCTATTTGAATGATGAAATGGCATTTACATATGAACATACAAAATGGCAGCAGAAACAAGCCTCATGGTCTATCGAGTCTGCTCGAGCGTGCAGCTAGCTCCTCATCTGGCAGCTGCCCTTCCCGCCACCCTCTTCCCAGTATCCCTTACTCTGTCCCAACCCCTCTTGAAACTGCCCACCATCTTACAGGACACTATCTCGTCTGGTAAGGTGTTCCATTTGTCGACCGCTCTTTCAGTGAAAAAATGTCTCCTCATCTCCCTCCTGAATCTTTCCCCCTCCAGTCTGTCAGTGCCCTCTTGTGTCCCTTCCCTCTTCTCAACTGGAAAATCCCTTCTGTGTTGGCTTCTTTATCCCCTTCAGATACTTAAAGGTCTCAATCATATCCCCCCATCCCTCCTCTCCTCCAGTGAATACATATTCAACTCTTCCAGCCTGTCCTTGTAGGTCTTGCTGTCTAATCCCTTGATCTTCTTTGTGGCTCTTCGCTGCACCCCCCCTAACAATCTGATGTCCTTCTTCAGGAATGGGCACCAGTACTGCATGCAGTACTCCAGGTGGGGCCTGACCAATGACCTATACAGAGGCAGGATAACTTCCCTCCTTCTGGAGGAGATCCCTCTTACAATACACCTCAGCGTTTTGTTGTCTTTCGCTGCTGCCTTCCTGCACTGAGCAGAGTTGTTCATGCTCCCCGTAATGATCACTCCTAGGTCCTTCTCCTCTGTGGAGCTCCCTAACTGTACCCCATTCAAGTGATAATCCCTCCCCTGGTTCCTGGCTATGAAGTGCAGAACCTTGCACTTCTTAGCATTGAACCCCAGCTGCCATGTTTCAGCCCACTCCTGCAGCTTAGTCAGATCCTCCTGCAACCCCTTCCACCCACTCTACATCATCAACCACTGCTCCCGTCTTGGTATCATCTGTGAACAGACTGATCTTGCTCTGGATCCCGTGTGCGATATCTGCAATAAAAATCCCAACTAGCACCGGTCCTAGTACCGATCCCTGTGGTACCCTCTTGTCACCGCTGTCGGTGACGAGAGGTCCCACCACCACCACCACCACCCTTTGCTGCCTTTCCTTTAGCCAGTTTGTGATCCATTTCACCATTTTTGGTCCTGCCCTGGCATATTCCAGTTCTAGGGACGTGGATATGTTGTTCAATCCACACTTTGTGGCAGGTTCCTTGCCGCTTTAAATCTTGCCGGAAGGTCTTCAAGCTGGCTCCTCCCATCCACCCAGGTGGTAAAACCCTCGGCTCCGCCCCATTACACCAGATCTTCCTTACTGCTTGGAAGCTGAGGTTCCCTCCTTAGCGCTTTGCATTTTAGGCCTGGATCCTAATACTTCAGTTTTTCCGAAAATAATTTTAAAGTTTACTAGACTTCAGTCTTCATCTTCCCTCGTGGCTGCGATGGACAAATCCACTCCCGGCTTCCGTCGGTGTCCTTGCGGGCAGAAAATGTCCTGAACCGACCCGCACTCCACCTACGTTTATTGTCTGGGTCTTGCTCATGATCCGCAGCCCTGCGATCTTTGCAAGTCTTTCACGGCTTCGGTTCTGAAGGACCGTGCTGCCCGACTACAACTAGGTCGCCCGAGAAACAATACCGGCCGGTGAAGTCGAAGGGGGGCCCGTTGGGCGGTGTCCTTGGCTGCGGGCTCCACGGAGCAGCTGGAGCAGTTGATGGCCCTCGAGGAGGCGGCGGCTCAGGCTGCATCATCTTCCTTGCTTAACAGCGTACGACATTATAGATAACCCGAAACAGCGCTGTCCAGGACAGCGAATGGTGCAATACCGCGTATACTGCTATATGCGGTATTGCACCATTCACACACTCCCAGACAGAGGATAAGACCTCTGCTGGGAGTGGCTTCTGCCGAGCAGCTGCCGTGGCTCACTGGACTGAGCCACAGCAGCAGGAACCCAGGCGCTGCGTCTGGGACCGGGTTTGATTCCCGGTCCCAGACATTTTATTTTTTTTCACAATTTGTGCACTCCCAGAGTTGGACCCCCCCCTGCCCTGGAGTTGAGAATCTTTAGTTGGGGGGGGGGGGTGCAGAGTCCCCCACAGAAAAAAGAATTATGCCGCATGGCCATATCGTGCTGTATTGGCAGCGTGATTTTGCCATGCGGCATAATGTCTTGCGACATTATGACCCCATGCCAATTTAATGGACATGCTTATTAATACACTTCTGAAGGAATACAGTTCAATGGAGATTATATCATTGTACACACACTTTTCATGCTGATGACCACATAAATGCAGATCAATCAATCAAAAATCTTTATTTTACCAGGCAAAACACCTTTAAGTACACTCATTTACAAGATGGACCTGGACAAGTACACTATTAAACACGGAATAATATTACAAAAATTAAAGTAAAGGCATTACATGCAGTAGAATAAGATACATTTGTAAGTATGTACACTAAGAGAACACTTATAGATAGCAGTCACATAGCAATATATGCATTGAACATACTAGCATAACAAAGGCGGTGTGAGCAACCATGCAGGGAAGGACAGTGGTTACGTGGAACAACTAAGGTGGAGAAGGGAGGGAGGGGAGGAGGATAAGCCTGAGTAAAAATCACATTGAGGGGTCAGTGGAGGTCAAACAGAGAGGGTACAGTGTCTGAGGTCAGTATCTCTTCGAACCGAGTTTGACTCTGTAATCCCAAAATGGTGTTAGAGGCAGATATAGTTGAGTATCCCTAAGATACTTGACACATGGGTTTTGCCAGTGATGCAGGTGCAGACCTCTCAATAAAGGGGGCCAGTGCTGGAGCACAAGTTTTGTTTTACTGCTGTTGAATCATGCTTGTGGACTTTTGTTAATGCATGACCTGTCGGTATACCAATGTTTTGGAATGTTCATGATGCAGTAGTGTATGTTGTTTGTTTCCACAGGATCCGGAGAGAACAAGGCAGGTGTATCAAGCAACATTGGAACTTATCCCTCATAAAAAAGGTAAGGCTCTTTGTATAGCTTATATGATGCAATGGGTTGCAACCTGACAACAGGTATAAATAAAAAAAGAATAGATTAATAATACCATGCCTAAAATTCTCTGATCGCCTTGTCTTAGTCCAGGAAAATGTTTCCAAATTGAAAGGGGGCTGGGCCTGGATGAATTACCGCATGTATAAAGAAGCAGATGAATTGTCAACCATTATTGAAAATGTCGAAACCACTGGCATGGCTGTAGTACATTTTGTTGCCATCTGGAAGCCCGGGGTTTGTGTTGGAGTCCTGGAATCCCAACTCTGAAAGCTAGATTTGGGTCAGTTGCTGCGCAGAGGTGGTAGCTTTTCTCTCCTAGAAGGTGTGGATGTACACAACCTGGTGTTTGCATGCCTATGCAGACAGACTAAAGAGTGGCATTGACATCTGCTGTGAAGGATGCCACTTGGCTACCCTCTTTGGAAGGATGCAGCCATGGCATTGCCATTATCAAATTGGAGGAGGATGTAAACACTGTTAAAATGACCTCCATATGTGGCTATCATTCTCAAAAACAGTTTACATGAGGCTACCCAATCTGTGCTGCAGCTGGGGGGAGGGGGTGATTATGGGAGCCAGGGCTCTGGAGAAGGCTTCCAAGCTCAGTATGAACCATTCCACTGTCACAGTGACCCCTCCAAGTGAGCTGAAGAACCCTAATTGTGAAATGACTCAACCTTTAGGGGAAGTGGTATGGAATAAAGATAAAAAGGGGTTAAAAACCATGCCACCATTGAGATAACAACTTGTAACTGTCCCGGGCCACTGTAATCTGGATTGGTGGGGTCTAGTAGAGGATGGGACTGGGGTATTCGCCACAGGGGTAGCCACCAGGCTCCTGGACCACATTTACCATGTACATGTATAAGAGAAGAGAAAAAGCTGTTTATGCATATAGTATCCAACTCAAAGTTGGTTGGTCACTTTTCAGAAAACTTAGAAATATTTGACACAGTTCAGTCATATTTTATATACACCATACAAACAAGTTCACTCCACCCAAGCAGTCCATGCACAACCAGTTTTAAACAGCAGAGGCTGACAATAAAGGCGGAACCAGACTTCCAGTAATACATTAAAATACTCATTTATTAAAGGAGTACGGCAGTCAAAACTGGCAAAAATATATGTTGTGCAGAGTGTTTTGATTTGTGCGTGTGTGGAGTCTTGGTTGTCCTTCTCTTCGTTTGCTGTTAAGAGTTTTTTTTCTAAATTAGCCTGCTACTGTAGTTCTATGGTAGTTTTATGATCCCTGGTGATTGCCATCACAGCAGGCTTTCTACGAGCGTGAATGTGTTGTTCATCCACACTGTTTGGCATGTCCCCTTTCACTTTAAATCTTGCCCGAAGTCTTCAAGCTGGCTCCTCCCACGCACCTGGGTGGTATATACCTCGGCTCCGTCCCATGATGCCAGATCTTCCTTTCCGCTGGAAGATACAGGTTCCCTCGCGTTCTTTCAGCAATTCGTAGGCCCTGGATTCTAAGCGTCGGTTCTTACCGAAAATTGTTTTAAAATTCGTTCGAGTTAGCGATTGCAATTTTACCGTATCTGACATGGAGGAAAAATCTTTCCACGGATTTCGCCGGTGACCCTGTGGCCAGAAGATGTCACGTACTGATCCCCACCTAACCTGCGTCTACTGTCTAGGTGTCGGTCATAACACCTCGTCATGTGGGTTTTGCCTGGCCTTCCATCCCAATGTTCTGGATGACCGAAAGGCGCGCTTAAAGCTGGGGAGACTGGAGAAAATGAACCTGCCATTGAAATTGAAGGAGGCGAGGTGGGCGGTTTCCTCGGCTGCTGGATCTGCCGAGCAGCTGGAGCAAATGAAGGCCTTTGAGGAGGAAGCAGCTCGTGCTTCGGCCAGTCGAACCTTTTTTGTTCTGCTGAACCTTGGCTGCACCTTTTCGGGCTCCTTCAAGGAGTTGTACCAGTCTCTCCCCACCTGGGGTGAGGTGCCCTTGGGCTTGCACTCCTCCTGCTCTCGCAAGAAAGAGAAGGACCTGGGGTTTTCGTCCCGACGAAGACGCTCTTGGGACTGAGAAAGGTCCGAGTCCCTAGAGCACTCGATCTCGACTTTGGTCGAGATCGCCTCCTCGGCCGCTGGCTTCACGGACCTTCCGTCTGGCCTGGGGACCGAGGAAGTGGTCGACAAGGCTGAGATTGTCTTCAATCCAGTCGACCCCTTGTCGCCAGTTAATCCCATCGACTCCTTGGAAAGGACTCCGGTCCTTGTCTTCCCTGATGAGGAGACCCAGCCCACTGGTGTTCCTATCAAGGACCTGGTTCCGGACCCTCGGTTTTCGCCGACCCCAGTGTCTCCTGATCGTCCGAGTCGGCCTCCCTGATCTAGGTCGAGGTCCCGGACCCCCTCGATCGAACGGCCGAGAAAGAGTCATAAGCACTCTAAAAAGAGGCGATGCCACCGGTCTTCATCCTCCTCGGATGAGGAGAGGCTTCGGCGGAAACTCCGTCGACGCTATGAAGACCTCATGTGGCAACAGCTGAGTTTGACTGGGCAGAAGCCGGCTCTGCCGTCTACCCCAGCCATCACTTGGCTTCCGCCTCCCAGGCCGACGCTGACCCCTCTGGAACCGAAGCCTTCGGTTCCCCCGCCTGTGGGGCCGGCCCGTATCCCGGTTCAGCCTGTCCCAGTCTCTCCACCTATTCGCGTGGAACTACCGCCTAAGCAGCCTCAGGGAGGGGCTCCCTCGAAAGAGGACTGCACAGACACCGGGCTTCCCCAACGTCTGTTGATCACAGTCACTCCCGACCGCCCTCAGCATATCGCGGGTGACATAGGCGGAAGGCCATTGTATCACGACTCTTCGGACTTGGACGTCACTGGACTGCACTCCCATCCCGGAGATGACGAGTCGTCTGTGGCAGGGTTGGAGGAAGGTCCTTCCTCCTTCCAGGGCATCTTCTGCCTAATCTCCAAATCCACCGGAATGCCCTTGGAGTCTAGCCAGAAAAAGGCGGAGTACCCCCTTACTGATATCCTGAAAAGGGGGGACACCCTGATGGAGGCCTTTCCAGTGGCTGAAGCCATCATTGGCCCGGCCCATGAGCTTTGGCAGTGTCCTGCTTCCTGTCCAGCACAGTCTGCCCATATGGCCCGCAAGTATGCGATACCCATGGGGTCCCTGGCGGGGTTCACAGAACATCCTTCAGCCGAGAGCCTAGTGACCGCTTCTGTGTTCAGGCGTACTGGCAGTTCGGCTGACACTGACACACCCCCGGACAAGGAGTCCAAAAATATGGACCACTCTGCCCGTGAAGGCTATGCGGCCTCTCCCTTAGGCCTTCGTCAGGCCAGCTCGGCTGTTATCATGGCACACTTCTCTCATGCCCTTCTTGGGTCATTAGATGAGGTCCTCCCTCATCTCCCGGTGGACATGCAAACCACGGTTAAGCAAGTCTAAGATCAGGGCCATGCTGTTGCAAAACAGCAGCTCCAGATGGCCTTGGACATAGGAGATTCTTGTGCCCGCTCTTTAGCAGCCGCTGTGGTCACTTGGTGCAGGGCTTGGCTGAGGCTTTCCTTCTTCCCGGCAGATACTTAGCATAAGCTAGCTGATGTGCCCTTCCTAGGCACCAACTTGTTCGGTCCAGGTGTGGCCGGTCACCTTTAGCACATAGAGCAGTCCAGTGCCACCTTGGATGCTACCTTTGCTAAGGGTTCTTCAGGCAAGAACCAGCAGAAGAGAAAGAAGAAGCCATTTCGGCACTCTTCCCCTGTAGTCAGGCAGCTCTCCTATCAGGGAGGTCAGCAGCATCAGCAACAGCAGCAGGCTCAAGCTTGGCGCCCTCGGCCTAAGCAGGGTCCTCTACAGCCCCGTAAAGGAGGCCGAGGCACAGGTCCAGCAGCCTTCTCCTCCTCCTCTAAGCCTGCTCAGTGACGGGTTGGGGGTTGCCACCCCTACACCCGTCATGCCAGCTCTGGGTCCTCCCGTGGGGTTCCGGCTCCGCCACTTTCTTTCCACCTGGTCCGATATCACCTCGGACAGGTAGGTTCTCGAAGTGGTCGGTCAGGGACTGTCTCTAGAGTTTGAGCAGTACCCTCCCAGCCGAGCCCGCGCCCCTCAGGAGGAAAGGATCTCAGCTTGCACCCAGTCAGCTCTTCAAGACGACATAGCTCAGCTCCTCCGCAAGGAGGCGGTAGCTCCAGTGCTGGATCCTCCTGTAGATCCAGGCTTTGTATCCAGGTACTTCCTGGTGCCCAGGCGGACGGGGGGGTTGGTGCCTCATCCTAGATCTCCACGACCTGAATCAATATCTCAGGTCTCGCACCTTCCGTATAGTCACTGTGACCTAGATCATTCCATCTCTGGAGCAAAATATGTGGTTCTGTTCACTGGATCTACCGGACACATTCTTTCATGTCCCAATCCATCTGTCCCATCAGTGGTTCCTTCATTTCAGGGTCGAGGGGACCCTGTACGCATTCCAAGCCATGCCATTCGGCCTGTTATCGGCCCCCCGGGTCTTCACCACATGCATTGCAGTGGTGGTGGTGGCCTATCCTCGGCATCGAGGAGTCAGACTTTACCCCTATCTTGATGATTGATTGGCTCTTGGCAGGTTCCTCCCTTCAGGAGGTGGAGAGGTCCAGGGATCTGGCCCTCCGAACCTGCGCCCACCTCAGCCTCCTGATCAACGAGGCCAAGTTGGAACTCGTGCCCTCTCAGGTGATGGGCTTCACTGGGGCAGAGCTCAACTCTTGTCAGGCCAGAGCTCAGCTCCCGGCAGACAGGGTGGAGGTTCTCTCCTCCTTTGCTCGATCATTTCTGATTGGGCACTTGCGCCCTGCCTGGGACTTTCTGCGCCTTCTGGGTTACATGGCGGCGTGCACCTAAGTGGTCTGTTGGGCCAGGTGGCACATGCGTCCCTTCCAGTGGGAGCTGGCCGCCCAATGGACTCAGCGCCACGGTCATTTCGACCAGCTGATCACTGTAACCCAGAAGATGTGGGACGCTCTCCAATGGTGGACCGCTCCAGACCAGTTGCAGGAAGGGATCCCGTTTGTCTGTCCCAAGTTATCGGTCGTTCTCACGATCGATGCCTCTCTCATGGGCTGGGGAGCCCACATGGGGGACAACAGGGCCCATGGGTTCTGGACCCCCAAGGAGTCCCAATGCCACATCAACCTGTTGGAGCTCAGAGCAGTCAGAATGGCACTGTCAGCTTTCACTCCTCAGCTCCGGGGTCAAGTGGTTCAAGTCCAGACAGACAATTCCATGACCATGTACTACCTTAACAAACAGGGCGGCATGCACTCCCGTCTGCTGTGCAAGGAGGCGCTCCGCATCTGGACCCTCATAAGCTGGTTGGAGGTGGATCTCCTAGCCACTCATGTGGCAGGAGCCTCGAACCAGCTGGCGGATGCCCTCAGCCGCATAGGCCAGACATCCCACAAGTGGTCTCTCCATCCAGAGGTAGCTTATAGCCTGTTCTCCAGTTGGGGCAAACCACTGGTGGACCTGTTTGCCTCAAGGGAAAGCACCAAGCTGAGGCTGTATCATGCCCATCCCCCCCCTCAGCAGGGCTCACTGCAGGGGTATGCCTTCTCGAGGCCGTGGACCCCAGGCCTCCTCTACGCCTTCCCTCCATTTCCCTTGATCCACAAGGTGTTACTCAAGGTGAGGAGGGACAAGGCACAGGTGATCCTGGTAGCCCCAGATTGGCCGCCCCGGTTCTGATATCCAGATTTCCTCAGCCTCAGCTGCATGCCCCCGGAGCGGCTTTGTACACGCCCAGACCTGATATCTCTGAACCAGGGGAAGGTATTCCATCCGGACCTTCAATCCCTGCACCTCACAGCCTGGTACCTGAGCGGCTAGAGTTCCAGGCTTTGGGTCTTTCCAAAGATGTCTGCACCATGGTGGAGGCGTCGCGAAAGGAATCAACCAGGAAATGTTACGCCTTCAAATGGAAAAGATTTTCCATTTGGTGTCAGGGTAAGAGTCTGGACCTCTTATCCTGCTCTGTGGCTAACATTCTCGACTACCTTTGGTCTCTCTCCACAGGGGGTCTACGGTCATCGACCCTTAGGGTGCACCTGGCAGCCATTTCTGCTTACCAGGCATGGGCCGGTCTGCCGACATTGACGCAGGAGACAGTGGTCAGGCGCTTCTTCAAAGGCCTGGATCACATATCCGCTCCGGTGCGTGAACCTCCACCTCCGTGGGATCTGTTGCTGGTTTTGGCAAAGCTCATGGGCAAGCCATTCGAACCCATGCACAAGTGTGAGCTCTCACACTTGTCGTGGAAGACGGCCTTCCTGGTGGCTATTACATTATCCAGAAGGACAGGGGAGCTTCAGGTGCTTCCGGTGGACTCCCCTTATCTGGTCTTTCACAGGGACAAAGTTGTCCTGCGGCTGCACCCGAAATTCCTTCCGAAGGTGGTATCAGAGTTTCACCTCAACCAGGTGTTGACTCTGCCTGTATACTACCCTAACTACACCTCGGACGCCGAGTACAGGCTCCATACCTTGTACCTGAGATGTGCTCTGTCCTACTATAAGGAGAGAATGGCGGAAATTCATGCAGAGGTTCGCCAGCTGTTTGTCACCTACACTGAAGCCGCTTCTGGCAGACATGCAGCCAAATGGACCATTGCAAGATGGATTGCATCATGCATAGGTCTGTGCTATGAGCTGGCAGGCAATCAGCCTCCCAGAGGGATGAGAGCTCATTCTACCTGTCATACTGCTGCATCGGTGGCTGCTTCCAGGGACATCCCTATCCAGGAAATCTGTCTGGCTGCTACCTGGAAGTCAGCAAACACCTTCATTACCCACTACCACATCGACCTTGAGTCACACCTGGTTGCTGGTTTTGGGGCCTCGGTTCTCTAGTCTTTATTTCCCAAGTAGGGGGTGTGCACCTTGCCTCCCTCCTCCCGGAGAACTGCGTGGAGTCTGCCAAACAGTGTGGATGAACAACATATCCACGCTCCTGGAAGAACAGGTTATTCACCTGTAACAGTAGTTCTAGGAGTGGTATATGTTGTTCATCCACACGCACCCACCTGAACTCCACGGCTTCAGGCGCACCACCTTGCTTCCAGCGGGCTAAGATCTGGCGTCATGGGGCGGAGCCGAGGTATATACCACCCGGTTGGGTGGGAGGAGCCAGCTTGAAGACTTCTGGCAAGATTTAAAGTGGAAGGGGACGTGCCAAACAGTGTGGATGAACAACATATACCACTCCTAAAACTACTGTTACAAGTGCGTAACCTGTTCTTATTGTTCTTCTTTTTCCTACAATGCCTCCTCTCTCATGTGACAGTGATGTGTCCAGGACCTCTGATTCAGCAAGTACTAGAGATAGGAGCCTGATGTTCTTCTATGTGGGTGTCCGGTCTAGCCAGCAGTAGATTTTCTGCATTTAAAGCTTTTCATTTCATCAAACTACTCACAGGATTAAAAAGTACACAAATCACAGATCATCAGTGGTATTGTTAGTAAAGACTGGTTCTAGGATCGTGGATATGTTGTTCTATCCACACTAAAAGACAAAGAACCTCTGTGCGTAAACACTGAGGCAAGGGTTACCCCAAAGGGCATTTGGCTGGGAAGCCAAGTTTCAAGAAAATACAAAATCACACATGCCCCCACAATGCAAAGCATCAAGGGCTGCATATGCAAATCACCACAGAATGTTATGCTGGTCCAACTTTAAGCAGAATTGCATGGTGCCGAAAGGCCTCTCACACAGATTGCAAAGGGTGCTAACAGAAGACATAGACACGTGTTTGCGTCCTACCAGGACTCATCAGTATGCCTCGTCTGTTTGACACCCCAGTGGAATGGACCAGCTACCCTAAGGCAGTGTGCCTGGGATATATTGTGGTGAACCCATTAAAATAAAAACCATTTAAAGACAAAGAACCTCTGTGCGTAAACACTGAGGCAAGGGTTACCCAAAGGGCATTTGGCTGGGAAGCCAAGTTTCAAGAAAATACAAAATCACACATGCCCCACAATGCAAGCATCAAGGGCTGCATATGCAAATCACCACAGAATGTGCTGGTCCAACTTTAAGCAGAATTGCATGGTGCGAAGGCCTCTCACACAGTTTGCAAAGGGTGCTAACAGAAGACATAGACACGTGTTTCGTCCTACCAGGACTCATCAGTATGCCTCATCTGTTTGACACCCCAGTGGAATGGACCAGCTACCCCTAAGGCAGTGTGCCTGGGATATATTGTGGTGAACCCATTAAAATAAAAAACCATTTAAAAGACAAAGAACCTCTGTGTGAGAGGCCTTTCGGCACCATGCAATTCTGCTTAAAGTTGGACCAGCATAACATTCTGTGGTGATTTGCATATGCAGCCCTTGATGCTTTGCATTGTGGGGGCATGTGTGATTTTGTATTTTCTATCCACACTGTTTGGCGTGTCCTTTCCCTTTAAGAATCTTGCCAGAAGGACTTGAAGCTGGCTCCTCCCACCCACCCGGGTGGTATAACCCTCGGCTCCGCCCCATGGCGCCAGATCTTTCTTTCCGCTGGAAGATACAGATTCCCTCCTTACCGCTCTCGTGTTCAGTAGGCCCTAGCTTCAAAATCCTCGGATTTGCTCAAAATTAAACTCGTTAGAGTTAACAGTGATCACTTTGCAAATTGCGACCGTCATGGAAGATAAATCTTCTCCCGGTTTCCACCTCTGCCCGTGCGGGCAAAAGATATCTCACACAGACCCGCATGCCACATGCATATATTACCTGGGTGTCGGCCATGACACTCAGGCCTGTGAAATTTGTCTTACTTTTCACCCGAACATCCTAGACGATCGTCTTGCATGGCTGAAATTGGGCAGGCTGGAGAAACAGAACCTGCCGGGCATATCTAAAGAGGCTTGATGGGCGGTCTCCGTGGCTCCGGGGTCCGCCGAGCGATTAGAACAAATGCAGTCTTTCGAGGAAGAGGTGGCTCAGGCCATGGATCGGTCCTCAAAGTCCTTTTTTGTTCCGCTCAACTTGGGCTCCACATTCTCTGGTTCCTCTTGGGAAATGTGCCTCCCCCTTCCCACCAAGGATGAGGGTCCTTCGGGCTCACATGTCTCTTGGTCCTGTAAAAAGAACAAGGAACCAAGAGAATCTTCATCTCTCAGGCGACGTTCCTGGGATCGTGAGAGATATCAGTCCCAGGAATCACCTGTCTCAACTTTGGTCGAGATTGCGGCCTTGGCTGCTGGTTTCTCGGTGCCACCATCAGGCCAGCTGGCCCAGACACTGGATGGTGACCCGGTGGAGATAGTCCTTGACCCAGTCGACCCGTTGTCACCAGAGGAGGCCGACAACTCCTTAGTCAGGACCCCAGTCGTGCCTCTCCCCAGTGAGGAGACCCAGCCCGCTGGGAAACACATGGAGGACCCGGTCCCGGACCTAGAAGTTCCACTAGTCTCCCCGGCGCCTTCCAATCAACCCCATCGGTCTCCCCGACGATTGAGGTTGAGGCTCAGGACTCCTTCGACTGATTGGCAGAAGAAGGTGCACAAGCGCTCTAAAAAGAGGCGTCGCCGACATTCTTCTTCCTGCTTGAATGAGGGGAGGCTTCGACAGAAACTCTGTCGATGCTATGAAGACCTTATGTGGCAAAAGCTAATTTTGTACAGTCAAAAGCCAACTTAGGCTTCCACACCAGCCATCACTTGGCTATCGTCTCCAAGGCCAAAGCCGACTCCTTCGGAGCCGGTCAGAATGGTTCGGCCAAAATCAACCTCTCCAGTGATTTTGGTGGAGCCGCCACCAAAACAGCCCCCGGCGAGGGTGCCTGCCAAAGAGTCTTGGCCTGTTCTGGGCCGCCCACGTAGACTCTCTCTTACTGTCACTCCTGACTGTCCCAGGCAGGTGGAAAGAGACTCAGGTGGCTGGCCGATTTATCCAGACTGCTCGGAATCCAATGACTCTGACCTTCATTCACGTCCCTTGGATGACGAATTGGTCGGTAGTCTCTCAGTGGAGGAAGGCCCCTCTTCTTTTATGGGCATTCTCTGGCTTATCTCCAAATCCATGGAGATGCCTCTCGAGCCTGCACAAAAACGGGCTGAATATTCCTTCATGGATATCCTTAAATGAGGGGATTCTCTGACAGAAGCCTTTCCAGTGGCTGAGGCCATTGTTGGTCTGGCTTTGGAGGTATGGCAGCACCCTGCCTCTTGCCCTGCACCTTCTGCCCACATGGCCTGCAAATATGCGGTGCCCATGGGGTCCCTTTCAGGGTTCACAGAGCATCCCTTGGCTGAGGGCTTGGTGACCGAATCTGTGTTCAGACGCTCAGGTAGTTCGGCAGATATTGATAGACCTACGGACAAAGAGTCCAAAAAAACTGGACCATTCTGCCCACAAAGTCTATATCGCATCTACACTAAATCTCCGTCAGGCAAGCTTGACCGTCATCATGGTGCATTTCTCTGGGCTCCCTTGATGAGGTTCTACCTCACCTCCCCGCAGACCTCCAGCCCACGGTCAAGCAGGTCCGGGACTGGGGTCGCTGCCAAGCAGCAACTCCAGACGGCTCTGGACCTCAGGGATTCATGCTTCCGTTCGTTGGCAGCCACGGTTGCCATGCGCCACAGGGCTTGGTTGAGAGTCTCCACCTTCACGGTGGATACCCAGCACAAACTAATGGATATTCCTTTCCTGGATACCGACCTCTTCGGTCCAAGTGTGGACGGTCACCTCCAGTGCATTGAGAAGTCCAGTGTCACCTTGGACTCTATAATTTCTGCACAGAAGAAATCTCAGGGTTCCAAAAAGCAGAAGAAAAAGCCATTTCGGCACCCTGCCCCTGCGGCCAAGCAGCCCCACTTCCAAGCGGGGCAGCAACAGCAGGCACAATCTTGGCGCTCTCGGCCCAAGTCCGGGACTCGGGTAGCCCGTAAGCCTGGAGGTTGAGGCTCTGGTGGTCCTTACTCTGGACCCTCTTCCTCTAAGCCTGCCCAGTGATGGGATGGGGTGGTCACCCTCATATCTGTCATGCAAGCTCTGGGTCCTCCCGTGGGAGTCCGGCTCCACCACTTCCTTTCCACCTGGTCCACTGTTACCACGGACAGGTGTGTTCTAAGTGGTGGTCAGGAGACTACCTCTGGAGTGCAGCAGTACCCTCCAAGCGAGCCTTCCATGCAGGAGGATTTGGTTCGTACACACTCAGTTGGCTGTTCGAGATGACATTGCCCAACTGCTGCGCAAGGAGGTGGTGGCCAGAGTCACGGACCCCCTGGTCAACCCAGGGTTCGTATCCAGGCACTTCCTGGTTCCAAAGCAGATGGGGGGGGGGTTGGCTCCCCATTCTAGATCTGCATGACCTGAACCAGTTCCTCAGGTTCCGCACCTTCAGAATGGTAACTCTGTCTGTCCCAGATCATACCATCTCTGGAGCAGAACATGTGGTTCTGCTCTCTGGATCTCCAGGACACGTTCTTTCACATCCCGATCTGTCTGTCTCACTAGAGGTTCCTTCGCTTCCGAGCAGAAGGGGCCCTATTCTAGTTCTGAGCCATGCCATTCAGCCTGTCATCGGCCCCACAGGTCTTCACCAAATGCATTGCAGTGGTGGTGGCCCATCTTCGGCATCCAGTGGTCAGGGTTTACCCATATCTCGACGACTGGCTCCTGGCGGTATCCTCCAAGCAGGAGGTAGAGCGGTCCAGGGACCTGGCCCTCCAGACCTACACCGAACTTGGTCTCCTGATCAATGAGGCCATGTCGGAACTCGTACCTTCGCAGGTGGTATGTTTCATTGGGGCAGAGCTTGACTCTTGCCGAGTCAGAGTCCGGCTCCCGATGGACAGGGTGGAGGTTCTCTCCTCCTTTGCCCAGTAATTTCTTGTTGGGCACTTGCGCCCTGCCCAGGGCTTTCTGCGCCTTCTGGGGTACATGGCAGTCTGGAACACCATGGTCCGATGGGCCTGGTGGCATATGTACCCCCTTCAATGGGAGCTGGCTAGCCAGTGGACTCAGTGTCATGGTCAATTCGACCAGCTGGTCACTGTGACCCAGATGATGTGGGACGCTCTCCAATGGTGGACCGTCCTGGAAGACTTGCAGGAAGGGGTCCTGTTTGTCCATCCCGAGCCGACGGTCATCCTCACGACCGGTGCCTCTCTCACGGGCTGGGGTGCCCACATGGGGAACTATAGAGCCCACAGGTTCTGGACCCCCTATTTCATATCAACCTGCTGGAGCGCGGAGCAGTCAGACTGGCACTGTCAGCATTCGCTCAGCAGCTTCAGGGCCAAGTGGTACAAGTCCAGACGGACAGTACCACGACCATGTACTACTTCAACAAACAGGGTGGCACACATTCCTGACTGCTGTGCGGGGAAGCGCTTTGCATCTGGACCCTCGTGAGCCGACTGAAGGCAGATCTCCTAGCCATCCATGTGGCAGGAGCCTCGAATCAACTGGCAGATGCTCTCAGCCATGTAGGCGAGGCATCCCTTGAGTTGTCTCTCCATCCAGATGTAGTACACAGCGTCTTCTCGCACTGGGGCAAACCTCAGGTGGATCTGTTCACCTACAGGGAGAACACCAAGCTGAGGCTGTTTCATGCCCTCCTCCCATCAGCAGGGCTCGCTGCAGGGGATGACTTCTCGAGGCTGTGGACCCCAGGCCTCTTCTATGCCTTCGCTTCACTCCCCTTGATTCACAAGGTGATCCTCAAGGTCAGGAGGGACAAGGCACAGGTGATCCTGGTAACCCCAGACTGGCAGTGCCAGTTCTGATATCCAGATCTCCTCAGCCTTAGCTCCAGGCCTCCGCGGCGTCTTCCACTATGCCCACACCTGTTATCTGTCAATCAGGGGAAGGTATTCCATCCAGACCTTCAATCTCTGCACCTGACAACCTGGTTCCTGATCGGCTAGAGTTCCAGGCTGTGGGTCTCTCTGAGGATGTACTCCCATTAGTGGAAGCATCCAGGAAGGAGTTGTCCAGGAGGTGCTATGCCTTCAAATGGAAGGGGTTTTCCGTTTGGTGTCAGGGTAAGGGCCTGGACCCTCTGTCCTGTCCAGTGGCTAGCATCCTAGACTACCTTTGGTCTCTGTCCAAAGGGGGTCTTCGGTCTACAACCCTTAAGGTGCACCTGGCAGCCATCTCTGCTTACTGGGCATGGGCTGGTCAGCAGACAGTGGTGCAGGAGAAGATGGTCTGGTGCTTCTTTAACATAGAAACATAGAAATATAGAAGTTGATGGCAGATAAGGACTGCAAGGTCCATCCAGTCTGCCCATTTTTTCTACCTTGTGAATGTGCCATAAGCCTTTACTCTGTCCATTGCTCCCTTATGCCTATCCCATGCCTGTTTGAAGCCCTGCACTGTATTCATATCCACCACTTCCTGAGGTAGGCTGTTACATGCATCCACCACCCTTTCTGTGAAAAAGAACTTCCTCACATTACCCCTTAATTGGCCTCCCTCTAATCTCATGCTGTGTCCACTTGTCCTGCTGTTTTTCTTATATTGAAACATGTTGAACTCTTTCACCTTGTTAATGCCCTTAAGATGTTTGAATGTTTCGATCATATCACCTCTGTTCCTCCTTTGCTCTAGAGTATACATATTGAGCTCCGTTAATCTGTCCTCATATTTTTTCTGATGCAGTCCCTGCACCATTTTGGTTGCCTTTCTCTGGACTGCTTCCATTCTGTTAATGTCCTTGTGCAGGTGTGGCCTTCAGTACTGCACGCAGTACTCCAGATGGGGCCTAATCAGTGTCTTGTAAAGAGGGATTATTACCTCCCTCTTATGACTTGTGATACCCCTGCTAATACACCCCAACATCCCTCTAGCCTTACCTACTGCTCTAGTGGTCTACTTGGATGATTTCAGGTCATCTGTGATGATGATGCCCAAGTCTCTTTCTTCCCTTGTGATTGCCAGCAACTCCCCTCACAACCTATAGGTGGCTTCAGGGTTTTTCTTCCCTATATGTATGATCTTGCACTTCTTTGCATTAAACCCCAGTTGCCACTCTTCTTACCATTTTGCCAGTTTTTCCAGATCTCGATCACATATCTCCTCCGGTGCGTGAACTTCCACCTCCGTAGGATCTACTGCTGGTACTGGCAAAGCTCATGGGCAAGCCATTCGAACCACTGCACAAGTGTGAGATGCCACATTTGTCGTGGAAGACCGCCTTCCTGGTGGCCATTATATCAGCCAGAAGGACTGGGGAGCTCCAGGCGCTCTTGGTGGAGTCTCCTTACCTGGTCTTCCAGAGGGACAGGGTTGTCCTGCGCCCCCACCCGACATTCCTTCCGAAGGTGTTGTCAGAGTTTCACCTTAACCAGGTGTTGACTCTGCCGGTGTACTACTCCAGTTACACCTCAGAGGCCGAGTACTGGCTCCATACTTTCGATGGCAGAAGTTCAGGGGAGGTGCGCCAGCTGTTTTGTCACCTACGCTGAAGCTTTGCACCTGGCAGACCTGCAGCAAAGCAGACGATTGGCAGATGGATTACATCCTGCATTGATCTCTGCTGTAGGTTGGTGGGCAAGGAGCCTCCCAGAGGGATAAGAACTCATTCTACCAGCCATACTGCTGTGTTGGTGGCTGCTTCCAGGGATGCCCCATCCAGGAAATTTGCAGGGCTGGTACCTGGAAGACAGAAAACACCTTCATCACCCACTACCACATCGACCTAGAGTCATGCCGGGATGCTGGTTTTGGGGCCTCAGTTCTCCAATCTCTGTTCTCCAAGTAAGTATTTCAGAGTGGGTGTGCGCCTTGCCTCCCTGCTCCCGGAGAACTGATTGGAGTCTGCCAAACAGTGTAGATAGAGCAACATATCCACGATCCTAGAAAAACAGGTTACTCACCTGTAACAGTAGATCTTCTACGGACTGGTCTCTTGCAGTTAGTCATTACTTCTGGGAGGTTCTACCAGGTGTCACTGTCGCATGGCAGCTTCTTCTAGCAGTCTTCCATGGGGACCGTCCACACGACATCACTTCCTCTGGATGTGTATAAGTGTGGGCGGCCCCCAGTACCATCAGTTCATTTTCTTGCCGGCTTCTGCTCGAATAGTCAGCTCTCCTGACCTCCTGGGTTGTAGTCTTTGACTTGAACCGATTTTCTTCCTTTGGATCCGGGACCAGGGACTTGCTCTCAGCACCCCCGGACTTCGATAGTAGGCCTGTGACCCACTCACAGTACCCTTGCTGCTCCCTGACTCAGGCCTTCTGGCTGGGCCTGGAGCTTCTCTTGGCAAAGCACAATTCTTGTACAGCAGGCCCGGTGTTCCATTAGTGCTCACAGTACACCTGCTATCTCCCAGCCCCAGCACTTCTTGCTGGGTCCTAGGTTTTCCTCATCAGCTCAGCCAGGCTGGAACGGACCTTTGGGGGGGGCGGTCACCTTCAAGGCTCCCCAGTCAAGGGCTCTCGTTCCATGCATAGGCGGGAGAGGGATTCACACTCCTCACACTCCCTCCCTCCCTCTTGCTCTGTTGACAATGGCTTCTCCTTCGTCGACGGTACCTTTCTTCATCTACGGAGCCTGATGGGCTTTTTGTATCATCGATGGGCCTTGTCCCGTCGACTGAGCCTGTTTCTGAAAATTTTCTGTCAACGGGAGGTGTTGCCCTGTCGACGGCAATTTGCATCCCGTTGACGACACATGTTCTTTCATCTCCCTCGTCGACGGGATCTCCTCTCCCATCGACGGAACATGTTTCTCCTGTTCTCTCATTGACTGAGCCCTATTCTCTGTCGACTGAGCACTCCTCTTCGTCGGGACTGCATACCTTGTCGACGGGCCGGCTTCTCCCGTCGACGGAGAGGCTCCCTTTTGCTCCCTCATCAACGGAGCTGATTCCACTGTCGACAGAGCTGCCTCCCTCGTGGCGGTGGGGCTTCCACCCCACGTCTCCCCTGCTTGGGGAGACTCCTTCTGTGCCCACCCCACCGCTTGTCCACGGCACGGGGTGGCGTCATGGGGTTCCCCCACTGTCGCCTCTCACCCCTTTGGGCGTGCCTGTTTCCAGGCCTTCAGCCCCGCTGCATAGCCCTTACCCTGCATCCCCTGCTCCTTTTCCGGTCCCGGTCCACATGGGTAGAGGTGCCTTCCCCCGCTGCTCAGGGTCAGCTCTTCCCGGGCTGAACCGCTCTCCTCCTCCTCATACCACCCTTGGCCTCCTCCATCCCTGGACCCGTCACATGCTCCGGGCATCGCTCGCGTTGTGCTGGAGGTCTTGCGGAGTCTGGGTCAAGGTCCGGCCTCGTCTCGTTCCCTCTCCCCATCGCCCGAGCGCTTGCGCTCGGACCTGGCGCTTCCCGCTTGGTCCACTGCTCCTCCCATTTCTGCGGACTCCCTTTATGGTGATTCTGGGAGGGGGGATCCCTTCCTGGAGCTTGTTCCTGGCTGAGATCCTGACGATCTTGCTTCCCCTCTGTCCGCGTCCTCTCGTCTGGAGGGCACCCCGCTTGACCCTCCAGATCCCCCCCCCCCCGATCCATCCTTCACGGAGCTCATGCTGCAGATCCAGCACACTTTTGCCTTCCCTGCTGCGGATCAGGACTTCTTTCATCGGGACGTGGCTGCCTACCTCAGTGTTCCCGAGGAGCCTGCCTTGGTGTCTCCACCCTTGATTCCAGCATATTTTAATGTACTCTTTCATGTTTGGTCTTGTCCTGCCTCCACCTAGCCTGCCCCTGGTGGCACTTCTTGACTCTACCTTGTCCCTCCTGACCACCTCTACTTGTCCCCCTCCCCTGTGGCGGACTCGGTCATCAGGGTGGCGGCCCATGACAGCTGCTCTCTGCCATGACCCCCCCTTGCATGTTACCTGCTCCGTGCGTGCCTCGATGCAGTTGATTCATCGGCTCACCTTTCGGCCACCGGCATTGCCCTTTGGTGCTTCGTCTGGCTGCGAGTTTTGGGTTTGCCGCCCGATGTCCAGCTGTCGCTCACCAATGCCCACCTTTTCTGGGAACCTGTTGTTTGGCTGTGGTGCTCACACTATCCTTGACTTCGGGGCATGCTCTTTGATCTCTTCAGGGCCTCTATCCCACCCCCAGGTACCATCCCTATGCCCCTGCAGGTGGGCTGTCTTGTTCCCGGCCCCCCTCCTGGGGTGTCTCTTGGGACCGCGGTAGGGACTCCAGGGAGGTGGCTCAGTCTGCCCCTCTGCGGCATTCCCGTCCCTCCCGTGGGTTGCTGCGCCCTAAGCCACTTTCACAGTGTCCCCTGCCTCCTCTTGCAGGCCTCAGAGGTGCCCGGGGATCTCTTTCAGTTTCTTGGAGGCTTGCTTCCAGACTGGATGCTTCACTGCTTCCAGACTGGATGCTTCACTCCTTCCCTGCAGATCTGTTTGGAACTCCTGCTTCTCTCCTTCCTGGAGCCCTTCAGTTGTTCCTTCCTCTGGCCATCCGAGATGTGTTTTCCCCAGTGCTCCTTTTCTGCTATCTGATCCACTCTACTTGTATGTTTCTGGATTTGCCTCTATGCCAGGGCCGGTTGACCTCTGTCTCATTGGGTTACATCACTGTGCCTGGCCATCTGCAGTTCTGTTTATGTCATGCCACATGTCTTCACCTACGGGTTTGAGTCAGGACATGGTGGTTCACTCGGTTCTTACCCCACCCTGCCTCTGAAGGTGTGGTTCAAGTTGACCTCTCTTGTGGCTCACGTGTCTTCGCCTACAGGTTTGAGTTAGGACATCGTGATTACTTTGGTCCTTACCCACCTCGGCCTATCTGCCGCTGGGGGTGCGGTTCAAGTTGACCTGTCTTGTGCCTTTGCTTATGTGGCTTTACCTTTCCTCCCATTTGTATTTTACTGCTTGGGAATCTCCCAGAAGTAATGACTTACTGCCATGGACCAGTCCGTAGAAGATAGTGTGGTTACGTAAGAACTTACCATAGCAGTAGATCTTCCGAGGACTTCTCTTGCAGTAAGTACCCCGCCCTCCATCCCCCTGCCTTCTTGCCTTGAATCTGCAACTCAGGACGTTGGGTGAGATCGCTATTCTCTATTTTTCTGGCCCTCATTTGCCTCAGCCCAGGCTGTGCTCACCGAAGCTGCCATTGAACAGAGGGTACTGGGGGCCGCCCATTCTTATACACATCCACAGGAAATTATGTCATGTGGATGGCCTCCATGGATGACTGCTAGAAGAAGCTGCCGTGCAACAGTGACACCTGGTGGAACCTCCCAGAAGTAATGACTTACTGCAAGATACAGTCCTCGGAAGATCTACTATTATGGTAAGTTCTTACATAACCGTACTTTCTAGGAGCAGTATATGTTGTTCATCTACACAAACCCACCTGACCTCCCCGGCTTCAACACACAACCTGAGCTTCCAGTGGGCAAAGATCTGGCATCATGGGGCAGAGCCGAGGGTTACACCACCTGAGTTGGTGGGAGGAGCCAGTTTCAAGACCTTCCGGCAAGATTCTTAAAAGGAAAGGACATGCCAAACAGTGTGGATGAACAACATGTACCACTCCTAGAACTACTGTTGCAGGTGAGTAAACTGTTTTTGTTTCCTTACGGAATATCCCACTAAATTAGCCCTCATATATTTGCTAAACTGTAAATGTAGCCATTAGTGCTCTCTGGATAAGGAAAGATATTCTTTGAGGATATCTCTTTCATCAGGCGACAGCTATGGAACTTACAGCCGCGAGGCACTAGGACCACACAAAAACTTTTTGCAAGCAGTCCACTAGGGTCGGACCGTGACGACATGGTACGTCATCTCTTCCTGTATAAAGGTGGGTAACCCCTTCCTTCTTCAGTTCTTTTCCCACCATCAACCATACTCGCCAGACCCTGCACAGAAGTGCCACCGTTATTGTCATCCGCTTTCTTATATTTCTCTTCCTAGTTAGCAGTCACTTTTAAGACGTGATATCCAACATCATGTGCATCAACTAAAGAGTCGAAACTCTTGAAATACTGCGAATGTGTTGAGACGATATACTCTGGTGATTCTCATGCTGTCTTGGCTCTGCCCATAACATGAAGGCCTGCCAGATTTGCCGAAATTTCAACACTGCTACCTGGCAATGCCAAATGATTGCATTAGAGAGTCACCTTCAGAAGCAGCAGGTAGAAGGCAGAAAGAGCTCCACCGTGTCACCGGCCCACTCTTTGGGTTCTCATTCCTCAGAGTCCTAGGAAAAGACTTCAGGACAGCATAAACATAAGCACCAGGAGAGGGGACGCAGCAAGAACAAGGCCTCTCCGATCTGCTCATGGTCACCCCCTAATTCCAGCGCAGCCACCTCAGTGCTGTCGACCACTTCATCGGTACCACCGCCAGCCTCCCAGCCCTCATCCCTCCCAGGTCGAGGCAGACTGCAAGCGCCACCAGGCCTACTACGGATGATATGTCGCTTTGACGTCTGGGACTGAGCCTCCCTCATCTACACCATCCAGCATTCCCATCGACCATGCGGGCACCGACATCCAGACAGTACTCTTGTCCTTTGCGGAATACTCAAACACCTGCTACCTCCTCTTCCTGTAATAGGAGTTCTGAGGATGTGGATATGTTTTTCATCCACACTTCTTGGCATGTCCCTTTCCCCTTTAATTCTTTGCCGGAAGGTCTTCAAGCTGACTCATCCCACCCACCTGGGTGGTATAACCTTCGGCTCCACCCCATGACACCAGATCTTCCTTTCTGCTGGAAGATGCAGGTTGCCTTCTCTCCGCTACCACGTTTTGTAGGACCTGGCTTCAAATTCTTCGGATCCTCTGAAGGTTCAGCTCATTCGAGCTAGCGATTGCAATTTGTGCTATTCGATCATGGAAGATAAATCTTCCCCTGGTTTTCGCTGGTGCGGCCAGAAAATGTTGTGCACTGGCCCTTATACCGCGTTCGTGTACTGCTTGGATGTTGGCCATGACACCCAGGCTTGCGAGGTATGTCTCGCTTTCCATCCGAACATCCTTGACAATGGTCTCGCATGCCTCAAGTTGGGCAGGCCTGAGAAATGTAATCCTCCGATGAAATCCAAAGAAGCCAGGTGAATGGTCTTAGTGGCTGCAGGGTCCGCCGAGCAGTTAAGAACACATGCAGGCCTTGAGGAAGAAGGGCACAGGCCGCGGAACTCTCCTCTCTGCCGATTTTCGTTCCTCTCTACTTGGGCTCAACGTTCTCGGGTTCCTTTTTGGAGTTGTCATTCTCTTCCCCAGGACCTTCAGACTCGCATATCTCCTGGTTCCATAAAAAGGACAAGAAACCGAGAGATTCTTCATCTCAACAGAGATGTTCTTGGGATCGTGAGCGATCTCGGTCCCAGGAAACTGCAGACTCGACTACGGTCAAAATTGCTTCCTCAGCCTCTGGCTTCTCTGCTTTTCTCTCTGGTCAGTTGGCCAAGGCCTCGATCGACAATGCAGTTGAGATCACTCTCTATCCTGTCGAACTGTTGTAGCCCGACGAGACCGACAACTCTTTGACTGGGACCCCGGTCTTGCCTCTTCCTGATGAGGAGACCCAGCCAGCTAGGAATCCCATCGAGGAAGTGGTCCCTGATCCAGGAAAATCACCGGTTCCCCCGGTGTCTCCTGAGCGACCGACCCCTTGACCGACAGGCGGAGGAAAGCGCATAAACGCACTAAAAAGAGGCGACGCCACCGTTCATCCCTGTCCTCCTCAGATGAGGAGAGGCTTCGGCGGAAACTCCGTCGATGCTACGAGGATTTAATGTGGCAACAGCTGATTCTGTCCAGGCAGAAGCCTGCTTAGATTTCCATCCCTGCCATTACTTGGCTTTCGCCTCCTAGTCCGAAGCAGACTCCACTAGAACTGGTGAAATTGGTTCCCCTGCCTGCGGAGCCAGCTAAATCTGCCTCGGTTCGGCCAAAATCGGTCTCTCCACCAATTGTGGTGGAGCCATTGCCTAAACAGCCTTCGGGAGGGGCTTCTATGAAGGATGCTCGGACAGTTCCAGGTCTTCCACATAGGTTATCGGTCACCCTTATGCCTAACCGCCTCAGGCGTGTACAGAGGGACGTTGGTGGCCGACCGATTTATCCTGATTCTTCGGATTCAGACGACACCGACCTCCACTCTTATCCGATGGATGATGAGTCTGTTGGTAGTCTGTTGACGAAGGAAGGCCCTTCGTCATTTTTGGGGCTTCCCCACCTTATCTCCGAATCTACAGGGATGCCCCGGAACCTGTCCAGAAAAGGGCGGAGTACCTTCTTACAGATATTCTTAAGAGAGGGGATACCCCCACGGAAGCCTTCCCAGTGGCTGAGGCCATTGCTGACCTGGCTTTGGCGCTCTGGCAGCACCCTGCATCCTGCCCAGCGCCATCTGCCCAGATGGCCCACAAGTATGCGGTGCCCATTGGGTCCCTCTCGGGGTTCACGGAACATCCCTCAGTGGAGGGATTAGTGACTGCTTCTGTGTTCAGACACACAGGCAGCTCTGCTGACACTGATAGACCTCCAGACAAGGAGTTCAAAAAATTGGACCTCACTGCCAGGAAGGTCTGTGCAGCCTCCTCTCTAGGCCTCCATCGGGCAAGCTTGGCCATCATCTTGGCACACTTCTCCCATGCCCTCCTGGGCTCCTTGGACAGAGTTCTCCCGCACCTCCCCGCGGACCTCCAGACTGCGGTCAAGCAGGTCCGGGACCAGGGCCAAGCCATTGCCAAGCAGCAACTTCAGACGGCCTTGGATCTCAGGGACTCTTGCACCCGTTTGGTGGCAGCCGCGGTTGCCACGCACCGCAGGGCTTGGCTGAGGCTTTCCACCTTTACGGCGGATACCCAGCATAAACTCACTGATGTTTTTTTCCTTGGTACCGATCTCTTTGGCCCAGGTGTGGATGGTCACCTTCAGCGAATCGAGCAGTCCAGTGCCACCTTGGACTCAGCTACTTCTGCCCAAAAAGACGCCCCTGGCTCTAAAAAACAGCAGAAGAAAAACCTTTTCAACACCCTGCTCCTGCGGCCAAGCAGCCCTCCTTTCAGAGTGGTCAGCAACAGCAGGCACAGACTTGGCGCCTTCGGCCCAAGTCTGGGCCTCCACCGGCCCACAGACGAGGTCAGGATTCAGGTTGTTTCCAATCTGGATCCTCTTCCTCCAAGCCTGCCCAGTGGATGGGATAGGGCCTGCCACCCCTATTCCCGTCACGTCAGCTCTGGGCCCTCTGGTCGGCGGTTGGCTCTGTCACTTCCTTTACGCCTGGTCCGCTGTTACCACAGACAGGTGGGTCTTAGAAGTGGTTGGCCAGGGTCTGCCTTTAGAGTTCGAGCAGTACCCTCCCAGCCAAGCCAAGCCCCACAGGAGGAGAGAGTATCAGCCCACACTCAGTCGGCTCTGAGAGACAACATAGCCCAACTCATCCTCAAGGAAGCAGTTGTTCAAGTGGCGGATCCTCCAGTCAACCTAGGGTTTGTTTCCAGGTACTTCCTGGTCCCCAAGCGGATGGGGGGCTGGTGCCCCATTCTAGGTCTGCATGACCTGAATCAGTATCTCAGGCCAAGCAACTTCAGGATGGTAACTCTGTCCCAGATCATACCATCCCTGGAGCAAAACATGTGGTTCTGCTCACTGGATCTACCGGACACATTCTTTCACATCCCAATCTATCCGTCCAACCAGCAGTTCCTCCGCTTCAGAACAGAGAGAACCCTATACGAGTTCCGAGCCATGCCATTCGGCCTGTCATCGGCCCCATGGCTCTTCACCAAATACATTGCAGTGGTGGCAGCCCATCTCGGGCGTTGAGGGGTCAGAGTGTACCCGTACCTCGATGACTGGCTCTTAGCAGGTTCCACCCAGCAAGAGGTGGTGAGGTCCAGGGACCTGGCCCTCCAGACCTGCTCTCAACTTGGCTTCCTGATCAATGAGGCCAAGTCGGAGCTTACGCCATCTGAGGTGATATGCTTCATCTGGGCAGAGCTCGACTCTTGCCGAGCCAGAGCACGGCTCCCAGTGGACAGGATGGAGGTTCTCTTTTCCTTTGCCCAGTCATTTCCAGTTGGGCACTTGTGCCCTGCTCAGGACTTTCTGCGCCTTCTGGGTTACATAGCAGCCTGCACCACCGTGGTTCATTGGGCCCGGTGGCATATGCGCCCCCTTCAGTGGGAGCTGGCCACCCTTTAGACACAGCGCCTAGGTCATTTCGACCAGCTGATCACTGTGACCCAGAAGATGTGAGATGCTCTCCAGTGGTGGACCATCCTAGACCATCTACAGGAAGGGATCCCGTTTGTCGGCCCCGAGCCAATGGCCGTCCTCTTGACCAATGCCTCTCTCACATTCTGGGGAGCCCACATGGGGAACAACAGCCCACGGATTCTGGACCCCTGAGCAATCCCAATACCATATCAACCTGTTGGAGCTCAGAGAGGTCAGACTGGCATTGTCAATATTCGCTCAGCAGCTTCGGGGTCAAGTGGTTCAAGTCCATACGGACAATACCACGACCATGTACTACCTCAACAAGCAGGCGGCACACACTCCCGGCTGCTGTGCAGGGAAGCACTCCACATCTGGACACTAGAGAGCCGACTGGAGGTAGATCTCCTAGCCATCCATGTGGCAGGAGCCTCAAATCAACTGTCAGATGCTCTCAGCCGTGTAGGCGAGACATCCCACGAGTGGTCTCTCCATCCCGAGGTAGCTCACAGCCTGTTCTCCCACTGGGGTAAACAAATGGTGGACCTCTTTGCCTCCAGGGAAAACACCGAGCTGAGGCTGTTTCATGCCCACCCTCCCTCAGCGGGATCACTGCAGAAGGATGCCTTCTCAAGGCCGTGGACCCCAGGTCTCTTCTGTGCCTTCCCTCCATTTCCCTTGATCCACAAGGTGCTTCTCAAGGTGAGAAGGGACAAGGCGCAGGTGATCCTGGTAGTCCCAGATTGGCCTCACCAGTTCTGGTATCCAGATCTCCTCAGCCTTAGGAACAGGCTCCTGAGGCGTCTTCCAGCACGCCTGGACCTGATATCTGTCAGTCAGGGGAGGGTATTCCATCTGGACCTTCAATCCCTGCACCTGACAGCCTGATACCTGAGTGGCTAGAGTCCCAGGCTTTGGGTCTGTCTGAGGGTGTACTCACAGTAGTGGAAGCATCCTGAAAGGAGTCGACCTGAAAGTTCTATGCCTTCAAATGGAAAAGATTTTCCATTTAGTGTTAGGGCAAGGGCCTGGACCCTCTATCCTGTGGCTAGCATTTTAGACTACCTTTGGTCTCTGTCCAAAGGAGGTCTTTGGTCTTCGACCCTTAAGGTGCACCTGGCAGCCATCTCTGCTTACCCGGCATGGGCCAGTCAGCAGATGGTGGCACAGGAGAAGGTGGTCTGGTGCTTTTTCAAGGGCCTAGATCACATATCCCCTCCAGTGTGTGAACCTCCACCTCTGTGGGATTTACTGCTGGTCTTGGCTACACTCATGGGCAAGCCATTCGAACCACTGCACAAGTGTGAGCTATCACGCTTGTCGTGGAAAACTGCCTTCCTGGTGGCTATCACGTCAGCCAGAAGGACGGGGGAGTTCCATGCGCTTTTGGTGGCGTCTCCTTACCTGGTCTTCCACAGAGACAAGGTTGTCCTGCACCTCCACCTGAAATTCCTCCCGAAGGTGGTGTCAGAGTTTCACCTTAATCAGGTATTGACTCTGCCTGTGTTCTACCCGAACTATACCTTGGATGCCAAGTACAGGCTCCATACTTTGGACCCGAGATGAGCTCTCTCCTATTACAAGGAGAGAACAGCAGAAATCCGGGAAGAGGTTTGCCAGCTGTTTGTCACCTATGCTGAAGCCGCTTCTGGCAGACCGATTACATCTTGCATTGATCCCTGCTATAGGTTGGCGGGTAGGGAGCCTCCCGTAGGGCTAAGGGCTCATTCCATCCGCCATACTGCTGTGGCTGCTTCCAGGGACATTCCTATCCAGGAAATCTGCCGGGCTGCTACCTGGAAGACAGCAAACACCTTCATCAGCCATTACCACATCGACCTTGAGTCATGCCGGGATACTGGTTTTGGGGCCTCAGTTCTCCAGTCTCTGTTCCCAAAGTAGGGGGTGTGCGCCTTGCCTCCCTCCTTCCTCCCAGAGAACTGCTAGGAATCTGCCAAGAAGCGTGGATGAACAGCATATCCACATCCCTAGAAAAACAGGTTTCTCACCTGTAACAGTAGTTCTAGGAGTGGATATGTTGTTCATCCACACTGACCCACCAGACCTCCCCGGCTGCGGCGCACAAACCTGGCTTCCAGCGGGCTAAGATTTGGCATCATGGGGCAGAGCCGAGGGTTATACCACCCGAGTGGGTGGGAGGAGCCAGCTTGAAGACCTACCAGCAAAGAATTAAAAGGGAAAGGATCATGCCAAGAAGTGTGGATGAACATCATACATCACTCCTAGAACTACTGTTACAGGTGAGTAACCTGTTTATATGTAAGCAGGGCATGCACAACAAACCCCAGTGTTGATGCCTGCTAAGTTGATGCACCAGCTTCCATCTCAGGCGTCAACGGCTTCATCTGCTCCCTCGTCATTGAAAACGTCAACGAAGGACCAGGAGTATAATCTTGACCTTTGTCATCTGGGATGAAGAGCAGGAGAAAGAGTATGTGGAATGCTCCTATGAGAGGTACACTTCCACTTCCACTGTATCTACAGGAAGTGAGGACTCGGTAGGTTCCCTCCTGAAGATACTTCTTTCATCACCATGATGCAGAAACTTCAGACTCAAATGGGATTTGATTCAGAGGAACAGGAGATTACCAGGGAGAAACCCGATGGAGTTCAAGGAATTGCCTATCTCCCCATCAGCATGCCTTCTCTTCTTTCCACCTTAGAGGATGCCACCCTTGCTGCCTGGCATAGGTCCAACATGATACCTGCCATACCTAGCAAGGCAGGCAAGATGTGCCAGGCCCACTCAGGCAAGCATTTGTTTGCAGGCCAACCTGAGGCTGATTCAGTGGTCATAAATGCTGCCTGTGACAGATCTAAGGTATCAAAACACCTTAGTTCCCTCCTTCCTGATAAGGAGTCCAGGAGGCTAGATGTCCTGGACAAGAGGACCTTTGCTTCTGCCACTTTGGGCCTGAGAATTGCAAATTACCAGGCTAATGTAGTTGAATACCAAAATTCCCCCTGAAGGAAGGCCAAAGCAGCTGCCCAAACCCCTTCAGAAGGTACATCTAAGCAGGAACTTTTGAAAGCTTTAACAGCAGAAACAGATGTAGGTAAGCATCTTCTGTGTTCCACTTATGATATTTCTGATGCTTCTGCCAGGGCAGCAGCTTCTGGAATATGCCTCAGGAGGCATTCTTGGCTAAGGGTGGCAGGCTTTGCAAATGATGTTCAACAATCCATTCTCAATACCCCGTTTAGAGGATAAATTGTTGGATGCTGATGTGCAAGATGTCCTCTCCAATCTGCAGCCCTCAAGCAGAACCCTGAAATCTGTATATTCCCTCTATCACACCCAGCCAAGGAGTAGACAAAAGGTGCCTTTTCATCCAGCCAGTAACAGATGCTGTTACACTGCCAGACAACAGGGTAAGGGAAGAGGAGCAGCAGCCTTGCGTACCCCAGGAGCCACCCCAGGTGCCCACTCAGAACCCTCTAGAGTTGGCGGTGCGGCAGCAGCCACAGAAGCAGGCTCTGCCTGACTCCTTCTACAACCCCCAGCCACCAGTGCCTCCAAGGGTGGTTGTCGGGGGTTGCCTCTCCTCACCTGGACCACTGGAGGATAGTGACATCAGATGCTTGGGTCCTGGAAATAACACAAGGTCACACTCTAGAACTTATGGATTTACCCCCAAACCATCCACTAGTACCATCACTTTACCCTCCAGAGCACATTCCATTGCTTCTGGAGGAAATTCAAACCTTGCTTCAGAAAAAAGGCAATAGAACTGTTCCCTGGGAACCAAGAAACACAAGGTTCTCTTCTCGGTACTTCCTAGTCCCAAAATGGACAGGAGATCTGAGGCCCATTCTAGACTTCAGAGACTTGAACTTTTTCATCCAGTATGAAAAGTTTTGAATGGTCACTTTACAAGGCCTACTCCCACTACAGCAGGTAGAGGACTGGATTTGTTCCCTGGATATGCAGAATTTCTACCTGCATATCAGGATTTGCCTCCTCTCCCAGGAAATACCCAAGATTCCTGTTTCATGGGGAATATTACCAGTTTAGGGTATTGCCATTTGGTTATCATCGGCGTCATGGGTCTTTACCAAATGCTTAGCAGTGGTGACAGCAGCTCTCTGCAGGGAAGACCTATATGTCTTCCCTTACCTGGATGACTGGCTTCTAAAAGCTCACTCCAAGTAACCACCTTTTCACACCATAGAACGCACCAGGCATCTGTTTGAGGCTCTAGTGATTACGGTCAATGTGCTGAAGTCGGTCTTGACCCCCTTGCCAGTGTCTGCAATACATAGGGTCAGTCCTGGACACAACCCGAAACTTAGCCTTCCTGCCCCAGGACAGAGCAGAATGTCTAATTGCACAGGACCAAATAGTCTGCAACAACAGGCATGACACAGCCAAGACATGCCTGAGACTGTTTGGCCTGATGGCAGCAGCCGTTGTTTCAGTACCACTGGCCAGACTGCATATGAGAATCCCGGGAATGGACATTGAGTCCAGTGGGACCAGCGCACAGATGACCTAGAACAGAAATTTCTACTAACCTCTCCTGTTTGCAAGGTGCTTCAGTGGTGGATGGAACCCACCCATTTGCTGAAGGGGGTCCTTTCTAGATTCCCTCCCCTCATCAGATTCTAACCACAGATGCCTTAGGGATGGGCTGGAGGGTTCATCTGGGGTCCCGTCAAACAAAAAGTACATGAACAAAAGTGGAAAACATCCTAGAAATGAGAGCTGTTCTGTACAGACTGCAGGCCTTCCAGGCCCATCTATCCCCGGGTCCTCTGTTAATACAGATGGACAACATCAGTGTGATGTATTATATTAGCAAGCATGGGGGAACTCACTCCTACCCCTTGTGCAAGGAGGCAATGAGAATTTGGTATTGGGCTCTAGAACACAGTCTAGAACTGTCGCCAGTGCTGGTTCCAGGAACCCAAAACATGCTGGCAGACATGCTAAACAGGTCTCAGTCCAGAATGCATAAGTGGGAGCTGCTGACCTCTGTCGGATGGTTACCCTCCAGGGACTGCTGCCACTCCTTCACCAGGGGGACTGGCTGTGTTCCTTGGACATGCAGGATGCCTACCTCCATATCCAGGTTTTCCCGACCCACTGCTGCTTCCTCTATTTCTGTTTCCAGAAGGACCACTTTCAGTTCCAGGCCCTTATTTTTGGCCTTTCTTTGGCATCTTGGGTTTTTACCAAGTGCCTGGTGGTGGTGGCTGCAGCTCTGAAGAGACACGGCTTTTACGTGTTCCCATACCTGGATGACTGGCTGCTGACAGCCTTGCCTAGTGATCTTCTGCTGCACACCTTGGAGTGCATCTTTCAGCTCTTCCAGGCCTTGGGAATCCTGGTCAGTCTGCCAAAGTCTTGTTTATCTCCATGCCAGCGCCTCCAGTATATTGAGGCGGTCCTATTCTCTTCCCAGGGTAGAGCCTTCCTGCTAGTAGGCAGGGCAGAATGCTTGCTGGAGCAGGCCTGTCTAGTCTCCTCCAGTCATTGGATCCCGGCCAGAGCGTTCCTCCATTTGTTGGGGCAAATGACGGTGGCCATAGCCATGGTTCCCTTGGCCTGCCTGCATATGACGGTCCCCCAGTGGACTCTGAGGGTGTAATGAGACCAACGCCCAGACAACCTGGATTAGCTGGTCATGGTCTCCAGTCAGTCAGGAGGACTTTGGAGTGGTGGCAGAATCCTGCCAATCTCCTGAAAGGGGTCTCCTTTCAGGCTGTGACCCCCTCAGCAGATCCTCACGACGGATGCCTCGGGTCTCGGCTGGGGTGCTCACTTGGCCGACCGTCAGAACCATGAGGTCATAGTCCGAAGTGGAGCAGCATCTCCACATCAATGTGCTGGAGATGCGGGAAGTTCTTTGCACCCTGTAGGCCTTCCGGATCCACATTCTTCCGGGCCTGCTGCTGATGCAGATGGATAATATGACTGTAGTTTACTGTATCAACAAACAGGGGCATTCACTCGTATACCTCCTTTGTCAGGAAGCATGACCTGCAGCTCTCAGCCGTCCATGTTCCAGGCATCCAAAATGTCCTGGCTGACAGCCTTAGCTAGTCCAGGTCGAGGGCTCATGAGTTGGAACTGCTGCCTTCAGTGGTCGAAGATCTCTTAGACAGGAGAGGAAACATATAGACAGAAAGGAAACATATAGACAAAAGGATTTTACACATTGCATATGCCCAGGCCACAGTTTATCACCTTTCAGGAACTTTAACATATTATGTAATCCTGGATCTCAACAGTACTATAGTTCTTCTCTTAAACCCTCTGGCACCAAACCCTCCCAGTCTTTTTTTTTCATTTTTCTCTGTACTTAGCCATGGTGCTTAGCTATCCACCTTAGCCCACTAAATCCATTACCCCACCACCCTCCTATTGCTCGCCACCCCCCCTGCCTAGCCCAGCTACTACTGCCTCTCCTGCCTCGCTAAAAATGCTTTGGCTTAGTCCCTACCACCTGTTCCTGCTCAAGCTCACCCTCCTTTCCCTTTTATGCCAACCCTCCGCCTCACCCTACCCTCCACCTACTCTCACCTTCTATACTACTACCCTAAACATTGTACCATGGTTTTTACCTGAAGTCTTAAACAAACATCACCCAATTAATACCTGGGTGCAAAGAGCCATATTTCCTAATTGGAAACTGCCACATCATTATAACTCACTAACGATCACCCTCTACTGGGACTCCAGAAGACAATCCAAGCATCTTAAAAGTACAGCAGAAACTCCTCCAACCTATTATGAACTACGAATGGCATCGCTGAAACTCCTGCTCCTCCTACTTTTAATATCTGGTGGGATACACCCAAACCCTGGTCCTGTTGCACTGAAGCCGACAAAACAGGGAAAGTTGGTAGTGGTCTCTCCATTATCACTCTAAATATCTGCAGCCTCCTTCCCAAATTGGCATCTCTTCAAACTCTCGCTGGACAAAAACCTGATATACTAGCCATTGTGGAAACCTGGCTGTCTCCCAGCACCCTGGATCATGGGGTCTAAGCTTGAAGGCTACAATCTTTTCAGACTCGGCCGGACAAGCAAGAAAGGTGGGGGCTATGCTATCTACATAAAGGACAACCTCTCCTGTCAGCAGCAGCTTCACCCCACAAATACACAGATGCAACTCCTCCCTATCAAACTGCTTCTTGGTACACAAAACAAAGTTCTCACAGTGGCGCGAGTCTATATCCCTCCAAAGACCACCATGCCAGTATTAAGTCTGTACTTGATTTTTAGTCTGCAGCCCTCTGAAAATGAGCTCCTCCTCCTCGGGATTTCAACATAAACTGGCTGCCTCTGACACTGGCTCTTACAAAGATGACATCCTAGCAGCAAACCTGACTCAGATGGTAACCTCCCCACCCGGAAAAATTACAAAACTGGTACAAGCACCCTTATTGACTGGGTTCTCACAAATCACCCTGACCGGATAAAAGCATTAAAGTCCTCCCTGACTCCTCAGTGACCACTCCCCAGTGTCCTGTACCTGGTCTAATAAATTTCTCAAGCCACCCCCAAAGTTATAACAAGCAGAGTATTGCCTTATGGGAATCTTACCAAGTTGAAAACCCATCTCCTACAACAGGACTGGGCGCCAATCCTTGAATCAACTGATATTAAACCGCACTAGAATACTTCATTAAATCTTTCAACTCTGCATACGGTTTACTCGCCCCAGTAAAAAAGCGTAAAATCAAAGCGCTGTCAAATCCATGGATTACTGCCAAACTTTGCCGAGCTCAAGGTTAGGGACCACCTCTGGGCAGTTGCCAGAGACACAGGCTCACCTCATGATACCTAAAATACAAGCAGGACGAAATAGATGTACCTCACAAATTAGGCAAATGAAGCGCCTATTTCAAAATGCCCTTGAATCCACCTGGGGTGATGGAAGAGCGTTTGGGACAACATCTGAAACATAATGGGTAAACAATCAAAATCATCACCTACCATTATGAAAGTTGATGGATCCACCACTCTTGACCCAAAGTCTATTGCAGATAAGCAATAAGACATTCACAGACCTTAGTGGGGTCCTCCCCCAGATTTCTTCTCGGACTTGCCTGTGCCTAGCCTAGTATCACAAAAACCCCTCGTGACAAACCACAATTTTACTTCAAGAAAATCAAAGTGCACAAAGCACACAAGTACATAAGAAAGGCCTGCTCCAAATCCAGAACAACTAGTGACACGCTAGATCTAAAATCCTGTCTCTCACCCTGGATGAAGTAATTCACCCCTTGCAAAAAATTCTTAATCTGTCACTTTGCCAAAGTCAATTTCCCAACAAATGGAAATCTGCCATAGTTACGCCCAGTGCACAAAGGGGGTACAAAACCTCAACAGGAAACTATCGACCAATATCAATACTCCCTCCCTCTCCAAAGCACTTGAGCGAATAGTGGCAGACCAACTCTCTGATTACCTGGACAAATACAATCTACTCTGTAATCAACAACTGACGGCTTTAGGAAAGGACATAGTACAACAGCAGCCTTACTTGATTTCTCTGGAGAAGTCCACTCAGCCCTGGACAAAGGGTGCCAAACAGGTGCAGTCTTTATCGATCTTACAAAAGCTTTCGACACAGTCCATCATGGCCTACTTACCTCCCTGCTTTCTAGCTAGGCCTGGCCGAGGTCCTTGTGCTTGGGTAAAAGTTACCTGTCCAATCGGTCACAGGCTGTAAAATCTCTAATGAACTCTCCGACTTCAAACCAGTTCTCTCGGTGTACCACAGGGATCAATTCTTGGACGCTCCTCTTTAGCCTGTTCATAACTCCTCCCAGATATCTGCCAGGAGAAAATAATCTTATCACGCTGATGCTGTAATTCTCTTCCCACAAGGATCCAAACTCCTACGAAAAGCCTGCAACTTGCTTTCTCTAGTGTTGAAAGGTGGTTCCTGGATAGTAAACTTGTGCTAAACCACAATAAAACAAAAGCCATGCTCTTCTCCAATCACCAAAACAAAACAGGCATACTCCACTCACCATACAGACTCTCTGGGAATTACACTGGACCAATTAAATACTTTCAAATACCTTGGCATCACTTTTGACCAAGGGCTCACCTTTGCAACCCACATTGACAACACTGCGAAAACAGTGAACCAACGCCTTGGAATACTATTCCGTAACCGTCAATTTCTAAATCAAGCGGCATTGAGAATAGCTATACAGAGTTCCATAATCTCAATCATTGACTATGGCCTTATTATTTATGGCTCAGCTACCTCAACTGCTCTAAGGCGTATCTCAATCACTCTAAATAAGGCCTGCCGGCTCCTCACGGGGGCTCAAAGACTGACTCACACGTGTGATCTGTACTATGAATCAGGCTGGTTGAACCTATCAGATCGTCTTATTTATCTCACCTGCACAATGGCAAAAAAATCTATCTTGGGACTGACTCCATTATGTATTCAAAACCTACTCCGACTGAATCCTGGCTCACGACCCTCCACCAGATCTGAACGCCAACCTTTCCTGGTTCCGAGATGCCGGACTGCACAGGGACAAAGATCTTTCGCATACAGGGCCCCGACATGGTTCAATGCGCTTAGTCCACCTACTCTATCCTCAACCTCACTTGAAGCTTTCAAATCCATGCTGTATGCCCACCTCACCACCACTAGCAACTGTGACTGCTAGATAAAGACTACTACTCCTCATGTCCATCCTCACATCTGAGGCCTCTTCCTCCCTGACTAATGAACCCTCTGGTACCTCTACTACTTCCTGTCTCCCACCCAAACTCACTCCCCCCCTTTTTCCTGTCCCCTCTCACTTACTCTCCCGGCCACCACCTTTCCCTCCTCTCTAGCCTCCTTTGGCGCCTAATGATCCCCCTCCTGGAAGTTGCCTTTAACCTCGAAATTGTCTACTCGCTTGAACCTGTTATAGCTTGTTTTTCTATGAAACTTAAAAACGTTACTGCCTTAAACTGTTAACAGCAAATTTATGATGTAACTTTCCTGTCTGGTTTTACCTGTAATGTGTATCGTGCTTTGTTAAATGTTCTTTGTGACGTGGAACCTTTGTAAAAGAGCCCTGGCTCAAAGGTATTAATTCCTAGATTAATAAACTAAACTAAACTAAAGACAGGTGAGGCCATCCAAAGTTGGACTTTTTTGCTTCCCCACTCAACAAAACTGCCGCTTTTCTGCTTTTGCGATCCAGGGCCTGAAGTTTTCTGGCACGATGCATTATCCCTCTCTTGGAAAGGGAGGATCTTCCTGGACTAAGTCTCCATCACTCATTCACACTAGTGGGATTGCAAGCGGGAGCCTAAAATGTTCAGAAGGGTCGGCGCCAAGACAGGACCATGCATGCGCGGCACTGTGAGACTAGCTCGTGCCTGTGTAGGCTATCTCGGCGTCGACCCTCCAACTACCTCAGGTTTTTTTCTCCCGTCATGGAGTGGGCTAGGATGTCGATGTCGCTTTTCTGCTGGAGTCTAAGTTTTCATCTATACGACAGCAGCTTTTAGCATTTAATTTAATATTTTAAGTAGTAATTTCTTATTTTACCAACAAGAAAAGAAGATTACGAAGAAAAATAAATTCTTTCCTGCCATCAACGGAGTCGTCCTTAGACGGTAGCGGTGGCAGTAGGGAGGACTTCGTTGAAAGTTTTTATGGCAGAGGGCCTGTGTCGGTCCACTACTCCACCAACGGAGTCCGATTACGGACAGTCCTGTGCTCAGGGGAGGACAGTCCGGGCCAAGACAAATCTAGTGGTTCCGGGTCCGCTCCACTTAGCCTCAAGCTCTTCTTCCTCGTTGGGGGAAGAAGAATCGGTGCTGCTCGAAGTTGCCCGTTGGTGCGTCTGCTCGCCACCTAGATCCCATTATCTGTCTGGTGAATTTGATTTTGGAGTACCTGCTCTCCCTTTCAGATTTGGGCCTTGGTTACTCCTCCCTCAAGGTGCACCTTTCTGCCATCTCTGCATACCATGCACCTATTGAGGGCAAAGCTGTTGCCCAGCTTGAGGTGTCCCGCACATTTCTGCGGGGCGTTTTACATCTGAAACCTCCCATTCGGGACCCAGTCCCTCCTTGTGACCTTATTTTTATGCTGGAAAAACTCACTCTGCCTCCCTTTAAGCCGGCCACTAGTAGTGAGCTGTGCTTTCTGTCATGGAGAGTGCTCTTTTTTAGTTGCTGTTATTTCTGTTTGGAGGATTTCCAAGCTGCAGGCTTTGATGTGTAAAAGCCTACTTCGTTTTCACAAAGACAATGTGTCTTTGCATACTAACGCTACGTTTTGCCCAGGGTGGTGTCTGAATTTATGTTGAACCAATCTATCCACCTACCAGTTTATTTCCTGAGTATTCTAATCAGAGCAAGTCTTGCTTCATTCTTCGGACATTATAGGGTACTTCAATGTTACCACGAACTGCACCCAGACTGTTCAAAAACCGACCAGTTATTTGTTTCATTTCCCAAAGGAGGTCTGTGCACATAAGTAGAACCTGGGGGTGCACACAGAAGGTGGCTAACTCAACAATTCAAGACAGTTACCAAGGGAATTGCAGTCCAAGAAAAAAAGTACAAACCGCAGCAAGCAAGTAGGTAGGTTTTCAGAGAGTTTATTCATCCAACGTAGTGCTCTGCAGTTACATCCAGTCACCAGGTGTGAAATCTGCTCTCCATCCCAGCACTTCGCTTATCCAATAGGCTTTGTCAGGCCGGGGGCGTTTGCGGAGCCGCGTGCCTCTTCGGCGCCGTGCGCCTCCTCGGTGTCGTCTTCAGCTCGCTTTGCCGCTCGGCCGCAGCACTTGGGACTCTCCTTGTTTTTCTGCCATTTCCTCCTCTCCTAATTTTCCTCCTTTCCTGTCCAAACAGTCCTTTCTGGACCATCAGGAGATGATGTTGAGCCTGACCCAGACCTTCGGTTGGGTGCTGAGTGGAGGAAACAGGATCTTTCTTTGCTACAGAGCCTGTGGTGAGGACCTGTCCTTTAAGTCTCTGTTGAAGAACCTGGGATCCACTCTTTCTCTCCAGACTACAGACATCGATCCTGGGAAGATATTAAGACTCCAGTATCTTCATGCTCGAGATCCCTACGGATTTGACTCCTCGATTCAGCCTTCCTTGAGCAGCTGTCTCAAATGGTATGGAATAACCCTGCTCTTATTCCCTCAGTGGCTAAATCCATTGATAGAAGTATTCAGCTCCCAAGGATCGTCCCATTTTGGCATCCCAAGCCTTCACGGATCCTATTGTAGTCCTGGCAGAGGAATGACAAGATCGTTTCTTCCTCAAACTACTACAGCTCGACCTATTAACAAAGAGTCTCGTAAGATTGATACATTAGGTAAGAGAGTCTTGCTGCCTCCACTCTAAGTATCGTATTGCCAGTTATCAAGGCTATTTTTCTCAGTATGAGTATATCCTGTGGCACTCTATGAAAAGAATGGTTGAAGCTCTTCCAGATTCGATTCCAAGTCAGAGCTTCTTCTGACCGTTATTAGAAGTATTGGTCCAATAACCAACAGGTCAAAGCGCCATGGATGCTTTCGACACTGCTTCTAGCTCAGCAGCAGCGGGGATTTGTACTGGCCCATTCTGGCTGCGTGCTTCTGGCTTCACGAATGATGCTCAGCAGCAGGTGATGGCGCTGCCTTTGATGGCTGCTTTCTTTTTGGCCCTCAGGTGGAGCAAGCCTTAGAGGCCACTCAGAAGACTAGATCGGCCATTAAGTTGGCCAGACCTCCGCCTGCCCCCTCAGGGGCATGTGAACAGGCGTCAGTTTCATAGTCGTCAGTCCTTTGAGGCAGAGGCAGGGAAGCTTCCATAAAGCCAACCTGCCCAACCTCAAGAGAGACGCAGCATAAAGCGCAGGGACCTAAAGCTCCCAGCGCTACCTTATGAGTCGTTGGCCCAAGTTCCATCCACTCTGCCCGAGGTGGAACTTTCTCCTCGGTGGAGGTCGTCTGATGTACTTCTACAACCAGTGGAAGTCCATAACCTCAGACAATGGGTTCTTGGATAATTCGCGAAGGTTACTCTCTCAATTTCTTGGAACCCCCGGTGTCCTCCCATCGACAACCCAGGTTGTCGGCCTCTCAATCAGATCTCCTCACCCGGAGATCCAGGGCCTTCTGAACAACAGGGCAATAGAACTGGTGCCCCGCATCTCTGAAACACAGGGTTCTACTCCCATTACTTTCTGGTTCCAAAGAAATCTGGGGGATGCTCCATTCTAGACCTCAGAAAGTTAAACAAATTCCTCCCAGGAGAAATTCAAGATGATTTCCCTAGGTACCCTGTTACCTTGCTACATCACACGACTGGCTGGCCTCTCTGGATATGCAGGATGCTTACCAGCATATCCCGATCCACCGACCCACACTAAATTCCTCAGGTTTGTAGCTTTGGGTCAGCATTATCAGTTCAGAGTCCTGCCCTTTGGGCTATCCTCGGCCCTTGAGAGTTTTTACAAAGTGTTGTGCAGTTCATGGCGCATCTCAGGAAAGTCGGACTCCAGTGTTTCCCTACCTGGACGATTGGCTTCTAGCAAGCCCTTCCGGCCAAGGCACTTTGGAAGCCGTGCAAGCGACTTCTCGTCTTCTCACGTCCATGGGAGTTCTGCTGAATTTGAAAAAATCTCAACTGCAACCCTCCCAGAGCTCCTTTTCATAGGGGCGCTTCTAGACACCTCTTCAGAAGGCTTTCCTTCAGAGGACAGAAGACTCGACATCCCATGTATGGCCCGTTACATCAGGGAGAACCAATCGGTTACAGCTCTCTCGATGCAACGCATGTTGGGTCTCATGGCGTCCTCGGTCTTCACTGTCCCTCTGGCCCGACTGCACATGAGAACCACCCAGTGGATGCTCTCCACTCAGTGGTCCCGACCTCTCACCCCAGTCTTATCCCATCAAGGTGGCAGGCCCCTTGAAGGTCTCTCACCTGGTGGTCTCAAGAGAGCAATCTCCTGGAAGGATTCCCCTTTGCTCCCCGGATCATCAGATCTCCATCACCACAGATGCATCGCTAATGGGATGGGGAGCTCACTGTCTCTCCCTCCACACTCAAGGTGTATGGACTCAGTTCAAAACTCATCTCCACATAAATGTCCTGGAGATGAGAGCGGTCCTCTATGCAATCCGAGCTCTGAAGGATGTCCTTTGTCACAAGAACATTCTCCTTCAAGCGGACAACAAAGCAGTGATGTATACATCAACAAGCAAAGGCGGTGCTCATTCTTATCCCTTTGCAGGAAGCAATGAGGGTGTGGGAGTGGTGCTTGGAGCACAAGTCTCTGATTCAAGCGGTTTATCTGCCAGGTATACAAAAGCGACCTAGCAGATCACCTCAGCAGAGCAGGAGGCAGACCCTCACAGTGGTCTCGATCCAGCCGTAGCTCGGTCCCTGTTCAAAGAGTGGGGACTCCAGACCTGGACCTTTTGCATCCCCACTCAGCACAAAACTGCCTCTCTTCTGCTCCAGAAATCCAGGGCCTGGCATTTTCTGTCAGGATGCGTTCAGGCTGCGGTGGACAAAGCGCTTTCTTTATGCCTTTCCACCACTTCCTCTAATCCAGAGTACTCCTCAAGTTCGAGTCTCAGGGGACCAAGATGATTCTCATTGCTCCTTCCTGGCCTCGGCAACTATGGTTTCCTCTACTCAACAGTATGTTGGCAGCCTCTCCGAGACCACTTCCTTTGCAAATCAGTCTTCTGACTCAGGGTTCGTTGGTCCATCCCAACCTGAAATCACTTCACCTTCATGCTTGGCTCCTGAAGAGATAGAAGTGATCGGTTCAACGTCTCGTAGAGTCTCAGACATCCTTCTGGCTGCTCGGAAGCCAGCCACCAGCAACGTGACTTCCAAATGGAAACGTTTTTCTCTCTGGTGTCAAAATCCTCTTGGAATCCCTTTCCTGTCCTCCTGGCAAGGTTCTGGAGTATCTTTGGACCTATCAAACTTAGGTCTTCAATACTCCACAGTTAAAGTTCACCTTAGTGCCATCTCAGCGTTCCATGAGCCGGTTTCTTCCTTAACTCTGGCTCAGTTACCTAATAGTGAAGAGATTTCTTAAGGGATTCTCCATACCAGACCCCTGTTAGCGTCCAGTTGCAGCCTGGGACATTAACCTGGTGCTGGACATGCTCACTCGGAAGCCTTCGAACCCTTAGCTACCTGTGAGCTAAAATTTCTTACCTGGAAGACTGCCTTCCTGGTGGCCATTACCTCAGCCCGCAGGGTCTCTGAGATACATGCACTGGTTACTGGACCCTCCGTATACTGTATTCCATAAGGACAAGGTAGTTCTCCGTGACTCATCCTAAATTTCTTCCAAGGTTGTGTCAAAATTCATCTGAACCAACCTCTGGTACTCCAGCTTACTTAGCTAATTTCCAAAATGAAGGGAGCAGCTCTTCATTCCTTGGATGTTAAGAGAGCCTTGCGGTTCTATTTAGATAGAACCAAGGATGTTCATAAGACTCAGCAACTGTTCGTTTCTTTCAGCGACACCCGGCTGGGTCAACCTGTCGCTATTAGATGTATCTCTTCATGGTTAGTGGCATGCCTTCGTCATTGCTATTCCATGGCTCAAGTTAAATTAGAAGGTAGAGTGTCGCTCACTCTACTAAGCGATCCTGACATCCCTAGCGGAAGTGCAATGTTCCAATTGCAGATATATACCAACGCCGCTACCTGGAGCTCAGTGCATACTTCGTTAAGCACTATGCACTGGATGTTCACGCCAGGCGGCATTCGCGTTGAGCAGAACTATCCTTAATGAGGCTTCTATCTTAGGCAGCGTGAGCTCTGACTTTCCTGCCGCCCTTTTGGGGATTATCAGCTTGGTACTCTCCACTAGTGTGAATGAGTGGTGGAGACTTATGTCCAGGAAGATAGGAAATTGCTACCTACCGTAATTCTTGATCTTCTTGGCGAGTCTCACCACTCATTCACCTACCTCTCCATCCCGAGGCTCACGCTGTATTGGTCTTCACTCCTCAAATCTTTGGGCCGTGAGGACTTCTTTGCTGACCCTTCTTACGGGTCATCCACGGACTATCTTATGTCCGTTTTTAATTGGTTTACCCTTTTAGTTAGATTCGCTGCACCTCCTTGGTAAAAAGGTACTGAGGGCGGTTGGAGGTCGTCGCCGAGATGGTCATTACCTTTCGAGCCGCTGCTACGTGGCGCCGTGTCTGTGGCGCCGTCTCCGCCGACCCTCCAGCAAAAGTTTGCTCGATGGGTCTTAGTGCCTCCGGCGCCAATCCCACTAGTGTGAATGGTGGTGGAGACTCGTCCAAGAAGATCAAAATTCGGTGAGTCGTAATTTTCCTTTTAGTGACCATGGGGACACCAATCACAGCAACCTCGTTTTCAGCAGCATGCTCAACAAGGTGGCTTTGGTCATAGGGGCAGAGCCAGGGGTGCCTCGGCATCCCTCTAGACCTCTCAGGCAGCCACTGCTGCCTCCCTCCCTCCCCATCCAATGTCTGACCACTCAGGTGACCCTCATCCTCTGGTAACTCCACCAGGGGAGCCGGTAGGAGGACGCTTTTCGCTCTACGCAGATGCTTGGGCTCATGATCTCCGACCACTGGGTTCTAGAGCTTGTGGAGTTCGGGCACTCCATAGAGTTCATATCCGTTCCACCAGACAGACCACCCCCACTCATCCCGGTATTCAAGGAAACACAGAGCCCTGATCAGACAGGAGATATCCTCCCTTCTAGAAAAAAGGGCCATCGAGCCGGTTCCACCGGCCAAGTCAGGAAAGGGGTTTTTCCTCCCACTTCTTCCTGGTTCCAAAGAAGCTGGGAGATCTCAGACCCATTCTGGACCTCAGCGATCTCAATCAGTGGGTCTCCTACAAGAGATTCAGGATGGTTCCTTTTCCCACTCTCCTCCCTCTCATTTCGACAGGAAACTGGCTGCGTCCCTGGACATGCAGGGCGGCTTGACTTGCAGATCCCGATTATCAGAAACCATCGGAGATTCCTCAGATTCACGTTCGAGGCGGGACTATCAATTCCGAGTCCTCCCTTTCGGTCTTTCCTCTGCCCCGAGGGTCTTCATGAAGTGCTTGGCAGTCATAGCAGCAGCACTTCGGAGACGAGGCCACTTTGTGTTTCCATACCTGGACGACTGGTTCTTCCTGGTCCATTCCAGGCTCCGCCTGTCGGAGACACTCTAGGATTCCATGTCTCTTTTTCAGGGTCTCAGAATCACCATCAACAGGGAAAAGTCCCATCTGTCTCCATCCCAGATACTCCAGTTTATAGGAGTCTCTCTGGATACCACTCTCGGGAAGGTTTTTCTTCCCTGCGACAGGGTGGGTCGCATTCGTACCATCGCGTACCAGGTCTCTTCACCCTCAGAGGTGCCCAGCTCGCCTGCTCCTCAGGCTGCTGGGACACATGGCGGCTGCCATAGTGTTGGTTCCTCTGACCCGTCTTCGTATGCGGACCATCCAATGGTCCCTGAGGATTCAGTGGGACCAGACATCAGACAATCTGGATACCTTGGTCAGCATATCAGAGCCAATCCGCCGAGAGCTTCGCTGGTGGATGTTGTCCGAAATCCTCCTAAAGGGCGTTCCGTTTTAGCTGGGGGCACCGACTCAGTCCCTCACAATGGATGCTTCGTCCCTGGGATGGGGGGCACACTTGGGAACCATTGCACACAGGGTACTTGGTCTCCCCTAGAAGCGAATCTGCACATCAGTGTCCTGGAAATGAGAGCAGTGCTCTATGCCCTTCAAGCGTTGGTATCGGTCCTTTCGCCGGGCCATCTGTTGGTGCAGACAGACAACACCGCAGTGATGTTTTACATCAACAAACAAGGCGGCACTCATTCCTACCCCCTTTGCAGGGAGGCAATGCGGGTATGAGATTGGGCCCTGGATCACCATCTGTTCCTGATGGCAGTACATGTTCCCAGGCTTCAGAACATGCTGGCAGACACACTCAGCAGGACACGGTCACAAGCTCATGAGTGGGAATTGTGCCAAGATGTGGCAGATCGCATCTTCCGCCTGTGGGGGACACAGAGGTGGATCTTTGGCGTCTCAATACAGCATAAAACTGCCCAGTTTTGCTCGCTAGATCCAGAGCCTGGTGCTTCCTGGCAAGACGTGTTATCCCTCTGTTGGAGCGGGAAGTTCCTTTATGCCTTCCCTCTTCTTCAGAAGGTCCTCCTTAAGGCTCAGTTGGAGTCGTCCACCACTATTCTGATCGCCCCGTTGTGGCCTCGCCAGATTTGGTTTCCATTACTACAGCGTCTAGCGGCATCGCCTCCGATGCCTCTTCCTCTGTCCTCGCATCTTTTGTCGCAGGACAACGGGTCCCTGATACACCCGAACCTGCGTTCTCTTCACCTGCATGCCTGGCTCCTCAGGACTTAGCAATGGTCCGTTTTGGGGTGTCTGACCAGGTTGCCATGGTGTTGGTTGAGGCTAGGAAACCTGCCACCAGGGCCACTTATGCTTGGAAATGGAAGAGGTTTTGCATCTGGGCCACAGTGAAGCAGGTGGACGCATTGGTCTGTCCGGTTAATACCGTCATTGAATACTTGCTCTTTCTTTTTGAGAAAGGCCTTAGTTACTCCTCTATCAGGGTACACCTGGCTGCCATCTCCGCTTACCATTCTTTCATGTCGGGTAAGACGGTGGCTCAGATGGAGGTTTCCAAAGCTTTTTTACGCGGCATTCTACATGTCAGACCTCCCATCTGGGACCCTGTTCCTCCTTGGGATCTTCTGTTCGTCCTGGAGAAACTCTCTCTTTCCCCCTTCGAACCGGCCATGTGCGCTGAGCTCCGTTTCCTCTCCTGGAAAACGCTACTCTTGGTGGCTGTCACTTCGGCTGGGCGTATTTCTGAACTACAAGCCCTCGTGTAGGGAACCCTATCTGGTCTTTCACAAGAACAGGGTTGATTTGTGCACAAACCTGAAATGTTTGCCGAAAGTGGTCTCAGAGCTCACTTTAAACCAGTCGGTTCAGCTCCCAGTCTATTACCCGGAGCATTCCAGTAGGGGAGAGGCCCTTCTCCACTCCCTGGATGTCCACAGGGCTCTCAGGTGTTACTTGGCTAGAACCAAGGGGATCAGGCAATCTGATCAGTTGTTTGTTTCCTTTGCTCCTCGGTCGGCAGGTCGCCTGGTCACCAAACAGATGCTTTCGCGCTGGTTGGTTCATTGCATCTCCTACTGTTACGAGACGCACCATAGATCGACTTCGGGGCCGATTAAAGCTCACTCTACGAGGGCTATTGCTACTTTGTTCACCGCTCTTAAGAGTTCCGACGGCAGATATTTGCGCTGCTACTACCTGGAGCTCCGTGCACACCTTTGTTAGGCACTACAGCTTGGACATTGTTTCCAGGCGCAGAGCAGGGTTTGGCCTTGCGGTCCGGAAGGGCCTGGTCTCCTGAGGTTTCTTACTTCTGTTTTTCCTGCTCCTGTTTGTTCCCCCTCCCAAGGGGTTGTCATAAGTTTATACTGCTTGGGACTCAGTCCTCATTGTTTGAACCTACTGCAAGAGCTTCTACTCAAAGTAAGATAGTACAGTTACGTAAAAACTTACCGTAACAGTAGCTCTTCGAGAGAAGCTCTTGCAGCAGGTATATTTCCCACCCTCCTTCCCCCAGAGATCAGGTCCTTTCCAGATCGGCATACTTCTGCTTGAAAAGTTGTCCATTGACTACCAGTTGTTGTTTTTGACCTGCTGGTTTCCTTGCCTGACGGGCGGGGGGGGGGCGTCCAACAACTGGAGCACGTGGGGAACTCCTCCCTTATATAGGGCGGCGTCGGGGGTGCCGACGTCGGTGGGGGCATTCCCCACGTCGGTACTGCTAGAGAAAAAGTTGCTGGAACTGCCGCCAGGTGGTGCCAGTCCTCATTGTTTGAACCTGCTGCAAGAGCTTCTCTCGAAGATCTACTGTTACGGTAAGTTTTTACATAACTGTACCTTTTACACAGCCCTGGTCAGAACTTACCCGGAGTACTGCATACAGTTCTGGACCCCTCGATACAAAAAGGACATTGATGCAGTTTAGAGGGTGCAGTGTAGGGCCACCAAAATGATCAGGATACGGTGGACAAAAGTTATGAGGAGAGGCGGGAGGCCACTGATCAAGTTCACTTTGAAAAAGGGAGACTGAGAGGGGACATGATCTCAGCCTTCTGCATACACAAGCTCGAACAGATGGACATGTTTGATCTGAAGTCCTCCAGCAGGACGTGAGAACATGTCCTGAAGCTGAGGAGTGTTAACTTCAGGCTTAACATTAGGAAGCACTTCTTATTCCAGGTGGTGCTAAACCCATGGCACAGTCTACAAGTGAAGCAGACAGTGGAGATAAAGACAGGAAAGGCCTTCAAGGTAAACCTGGACACATTCCTGCTTACAAGAGAATCAGTGGGTACCCTGGGGTAGTAGAGTTTGTTTAAAATGTTGGTAACTGGAAAAGTACTCTGAGCCTAGGCTCATTTCCAGTTACGACCAAAGAGCGGGGTTACAGTTCGTTCAAAGACACATACAGTCAGTACAAGTGCCAAGGGCAGTTTAGGCAAGACTGGTTACAAGGAATTACAGAGTATTTAGTGACAAGTTATAATTTTCATACAGAATCTAGACAAAAATGGTAAACAATTAGGTTGACTGTTTTAGCTAGCAGATTAGACCGACTTTACAGTCAGTTTGCTTACTGTATTGTGGAGGGGTTGGGAGGACAGGGGAGTCAGGAGCCGGAGGAGCAGATGGGGTGGGGAAGTAGATGAAGCTGCTGTTTGATAGAGGAATGTGAGGCAGAGTTCCTTAATGGAGGAGTTTGTCGGTTCCATATGAAAGCGAGTCTGCAGGAGAATGTGGATTTGCCAGCTGACGAAGATGGTTGGGGAAGAGAGAAGGAGTGAGTGTCCCTGGTGCAAAGGGTATAGGGGGGTGGGCTAGCTGGGGATAGCATATATGAGAGGTAGGAAGGTAGCAGACAGAACAAGAATTTGGATATTAGAGGTCAGTGGCTGTAACAGCGGTGGGATGGGGCGAGATGCTGAAAGAGGAGTAAAGAGAACAGTGGTGTGTTCTGAAGGAGGAGTTAGTAGCGAAGCAGCAAAAGGTGTTTATGAGGATATCAAGTCTGCATAAAGAAGAGGGGCTGTGCTGTATACTGCATCTGCATAGCTGAAGATAGGTGTAATCATTTTTACTATTTCATGCCTGAGTGGGAGGGAATCTCTTTTCTAGGCGCGTGGATATGTTGTTCTAGCCACACTTCTTGGCATGTCCCTTTCCCCTTTAAATCTTGCCGGAAGTCTTCAGGCTGGCTCCTCCCACCCACCCAGGTGGTATATTCTTCGGCTCCACCCCGTGACATCAGATCTTCCTTTCTGCTGGAAGATACAGTGCCTCCCACATGCTCATGCATTTCGTAGGCCCTGGCTTCAAAAACTTCGGTTTTACTGAGATTGAAACTCATTTGAGTTAGCGATCGCGCTTTTGAGTCCTCGATTATGGATGAGAAATCTTCTCCCGGATTTCACCAGTGTCCTTGAGGCCAGAAGATGTTGCGCACTTATCTCCACCTCACGTGCGTCTACTGCCTGGGTGTAGGCCATGACACCTCGTCCTGCAGTTTCTGCTTGGCCTTCCATCCCAACGTTCTGGACGACCGCTTGGCATGACTTAAGTTGGGGAGACTGGAGAAAAGGAATTCTCTGGTGAAGTCTAAGGAGGCTAGGTGGGCAGTTTCCTCGGCTGCGGGCTCAGCTGAGCAGCTGGAACAAATAAAAGTGTTCGAGGAAGAAGCCGTCCGCGCTTCGGCGACTCGAAGCTTTTTTGTTCCTCTCAACCTAGACTACTCCTTCACGGGTTCCTTTAAGGAGCTGTGCCAGTATCCTCCACCCGGGAGAGCACCTGTGGGCTTGCACTCCTCCTGCCCTCGAAGAGGACAAGGAATCCAGTTCATCTTCGTCTAAGCGAAGGCACTTTTGGGACTGAGGCGGTCTCAGTCCCAGGAGCATGTGGTCTTGACCTCGGTCGAGATCGCTTCTTGACTGCTGGCTGCCGGATCTTCCATCTGTGGCGACCGAGGAACCGGCGATGAGGTCGAGATCATTCTTGACCCGATGAACCCTTTTCACGGACGTGGTCACCTACTCCTTGAAAAGGAGCCTGGTCCTTGTATTTCCCAATGATGAGACCCAGTCTGCTGGTATCCCCATCAAGAAGCCAGTTCCAGACCCCTGGGTTTCACCGATTCCACCAGTGTCTCGATCGACAAGTCAACCCCCGATCTCGATGCGGGTCCAGAACTCCCTCGGCCGAACGACTGAAGAAGAGCCATAAGCGTTCAAAAAAGAGGCGTTGCCACAGGTCGTCCTCTTCCTCCTCGGACAAGGAGAGGCTCCGACGGAAACTCTGGTGCTACGAGGACCTTATGTGGCAACAGCTGATTCTGACCGGGCAGAAACCGGCTACACTGCCTACCCCAGCCATCACTTGGATCTCGCCTCCTGAGCCGAAGCCAACCCCCTCGGAACTGACACCCTCGGTTCCACTGCGCGCGGGGCTGGCCCGTCCACTGGTTCGGCCTTTACCGGTCTCCCCACCTATTTTGGTGGAACCACCGCCCAAGCAGCCAATGAGAGGGGCTCCTTCTAAAGGAGACCGCGCAGACACTGGACTTCCCAAGCGTCTGTTGGTTACGGTCACCCCGGACCTCCTTCGACATGTCAAGGGCAATTTGGGCGGCAGACCGCTGTGTCCTGACTATTCATACTCGGACGTCATCGGACTCCACTCTCATCCGGGAGATGACGAGTCGTCCCTCTGTGCAGGAATGGAGGAAGGTCCTTCCTCTTTCCAAGGGATCCTTTGCCTCATCTCTGATTCTACAGGGATGCCCCTGGAACCCATCCAGAAAAAGGCAGGGTACCCTCTCACGGATATCCTCAAGAGAGGGGATACTCCGACGGAGGCCTTTCCTGTGGCCGAGGCCATTGTCAGCCCGGCACTTGAACTATGGCAGCGCCCTGCCTCGCACCGTCTGCCCGAATGGCCCGCAAATACGCCGTGCCCATGGGGTCCCTGACGGGGTTCACAGAGCACCCTTCAGCTGAGAGCCTGATGACCGCCTCTGTGTTCAGGCATACAGGCAGTTCAGCTGACACTGATCGACCTCCCGACAAAGAGTCCAGAACTTGGACCATTTAGGCGAGGAAGGTCTATCTGACCTCTTCCTTGGGCCTTCGTCAGATGTAGTTGGCCGTCGTCATGGCACACTTCTCTCATGCCCTGCTGGGGTCATTGGATGAAGTCCTCTCACATTTCCCCGCAGACATGCAGACTACGGTCAGGTGGGTCCGGGACCAGGGCTGTGCTGTTGCCACAAACAGCAGCTCCAGACAGCCCTGGACATTGGGGATTCTTGTGCCCGCTCGATGGCCGCCGCAGTCGCCTTTCGCCGCAGGGCTTGGCTGAGGCTCTCCTCCTCCTCCTTCCCGGCAGATACTCGGCACAAGTTGGCTGATGTGCCCTTCCTTGGGACCGACTTGTTTGGCCCAGGAGTGGCCGGTCACCTACAGTGCATAGAGCAGTCCAATGCCACCTTGGACACCACTTCTGCTAAGGGTTCTTCAGGCAAGAACCAGCAGAAGAAAAAGAAACCTTTACGGCACTCTTCCCCTGCGGTTCAGCAGCCCTCCTACCAAGGAGGACAGCAGCATCAGCAGGCTCAAGCTTGGCGCCCTCGGCCCAAGCCTGGACACCAACAGGCCCGTAAAGGAGGCCGAGGCTCAGGTCCTGGAGCCTCCTCCTCCTCCAAGCCAGCTCAGTGACGGGATGGGGGTGGCCACCCCTATTCCCTTCACGTCAGCTCTGAGTCTTCCCAGGGGGGCTGGCTCCACCGCTTCATTTCCGCCTGGTCCGCTGTCACTACAGACAGGTGGGTTCTAGAAGTGGTTGGTCGGGACTGCCTCTAGAATCGAGCAGTATCCTCCCAGCCGAGCCCGCGCCCCTCAGGAAGAACAGATCTCCGGACGCACCCAGTCGGCTGTTCAGGCCGACGTTGCTCAGCTCCTCCTCAAGGAGGCAGTTGCCCCAGTGGTGGATCCGTCTGCAGACCCAGGCTTTGTTTCCAGGTACTTCCTGTTGCCCAAGTGGATGGGGGGCTGGCGCCCCATTCTAGATCTCCACGACCTGAATCAATATCTCAGGCCACGCACCTTTCGGATGGTCAGTCTGAACCAGATCGTACCATCCTTGGAGCGAAACGTGGTTCTGTTCACTGGATATGCAGGATGCGTTCTTTCACATCCCAATCCGTCCATCCCATCAGCGGTTCCTCCGGTTCGGGGTCGAAGGGACCCTGGACGAGTTCCGAGCCTTGCCGTTCTGCCTGTCATCGGCCCCAGGGGTCTTCACCAAATGCATTGCAGTGGTGGCAGCCCATCTTCGGTGTCGGGGGTCAGAATTTACCCCTATCTCGACGATTGGCTCCTGGCAGGTTCCTCCCAACAGGAGGTAGAGAGGTCCAGGGATCTGGCCCTCCAGACCTGCTCCCAGCTTGGCCTCCTAATCAGTGAGGCCAAGTCGGAACTCCTGCCTTCTCCGGTGATGGGCTTCATTGGGGCAGAGCTCTACTCTTGTCAAGCCAGAGCTCGATTCCCGGTGGACAGGGTGGAGATTCTCTCCTCCTCCTTTGCCCAATCATTTCTGGTTGGGCACTTGCGCCCTGCTCAGGATTTTCTGCGCCTCCTGGGTTACATGGCGGCGTGCACCTCAGTTGTCCGTTGGACCCGGTTGCATGCGCCTCAATGGGAGCTGGCCGCCCATTGGACCCAGCGACACGTCATTTTGATCAGCTGGTCACTGTAACCCAGAAGATGTGGGATGCTCTCCAGTGGTGGAACGCCCCAGACTGGTTGCAATAAGGAATCCAGTTTGTCCGCCTCGAGCCGACGGTCGTTCTCGCGACCGATGCCTCTCTCATGGACTGGGTAGCCCACATGAGGGACAACTGGGCCCATGGGTTCTGGACCCCCCCCAGGAATCCTGATGCTACATCAGCCTGTTGGAGCTTAGAGCAGTCAGACTGGCACTGTCAGCTTTCGCTCCTCAGCTCCGGGGTCAAGTGGTTAAAGTTCAGACGGACAATACCACGACCATGTACCACCTCAACAAACAGGGTGGCATGCACTCCCGTTTGCTGTGCAAGGAGGCGCTCCGCATCTGGACCCTCGTGAGCTGGTTGGAGGTGGACCTCCTAGCCATCCATGTGGCAGAAGTCTCGAACCAGCTGGCGGATGCTATCAGCCGCATAGGCCAGACCTCCCACAGTGGTCTCTCCATCCAGAGGTAGCTTACAGTTTTTCTCCCGTTGGGGCAAACCCGATGGTGGACCTGTTTGCCTCCAGGAAAACACCAAGCTGAGGCTGTTTCATGCCCACCCCTCAGCAGGGCTCGCTGCAGGGGATGCCTTCTAAGACCATGGACCCCAGGCCTCCTCTACTCCTTTCCTCCACTTCTCTTGATCCACAAGGTGTTACTCAAGGTGAGGAGAGACAAGGCGCAGGTGATTCTGGTAGCCCCAGACTGGCCGCACCAGTTCTGGTCTCCAGATCTCCTCAGCCTCAGCTGCAGGCACCCGGAGCGGCTTTGTACACGCCCGGACCTGATATCTCTGAACCTGGGGAAGGTCTTTCATCCAGTCCTTCAATCCCTGCACCTCACAGCCTGGTACCTGAGCGGCTAGAGTTCCAGGCTTTGGGTCTTTCTGAAGATGTCTACACTGTGGTGGAGGCATCTCATAAGGAATCTACCAGGAAATGTTATGCCTTCAAATGGAAAAGGTTTTCCATTTGGTGTCAGGGTAAGGGTCTGGACCCCTTATCCTGTTCTGTGGCTAATATTCTCAATTACCTTTGGTCTCTCTCCAAAGGGGGTCTCCGGTCATCGACCCTTAGGGTGCACCTGGCAGCCATCTCTGCTTACCAGGTGTGGGCTGGTGAGATGATGATGGTGCAGGAGACAGTGGTCGGGTGCTTTTTCAAAGGCCTGGATCACATATCCCCTCCGGTGTGTGAACCTCCACCTCCGTGGGATCTGCTGCTGGTACTGGCAAAGCTCATGGGCAAGCCATTCGAACCAATGCACAAGTGTGAGCCATCACACTTGTCGTGGAAGATGGCCTTCCTGGTGGCTATCACGTCAGCCAGAAGGACGGGGAGTTCCAGGGGCTTTCGGTGGACTCCCCTTATCTGGTCTTCCACAGGGACAAAGTTGTCCTGCACCCCCAACCCAAATTCCTTCTGAAGGTGGTGTCAGAGTTTCACCTTAACCAGGTGTTGACTCTGCTGGTATACTACCCTAATTACACCTCGGATGCCGAGTACAGGCTCCATACCTTGGACCTGAGATGTGCTGTCTCCTACTATAATGACAGGACGGCGGAAATTCATGGAGAGGTTCTCCAGCTGTTTGTCACCTACACTGAAGCCGCTTCTGGCAGACTTGCAGCCAAATGGACCATTGCGAGATGGATTACATCATGCATAGGTCTGTGCTATGAGTTGGCGGACAAGGAGCCTCCCAAAGGGTTAAGAGCTCATTCTACCCGCCATACTGCTGCATCGGTGGCTGCTTCCAGGGACATCCCTATCCAGGAAATCTGTCGGGCTGCTACCTGGAAGTCAGCAAATACCTGCATTACTCACTACCACATCGACCTTGAGTCACGCCGGGATGCTGGTTTTTTGGCTTTGGTTCTCCAATCTCTGTTCCCTAAGTAGGGGGTGTGCGCCTTGCCTCCCTCCTCCCAGAGAATTGCTAGGAGTCTACTAAGAAATGTGGATAGAACAATATATCCACGCTCCTAGAAAACAGGTTGCCTAGCCTGTAACAGTAGTTCTAGGAGTGGTATATGTTGTTCATCCACACAGACCCACCCGACCTCCCCTGGCTGTGGACGCACACAAATCTGGCTTCCAGCGGCTAAGATCTGGCGTCACGGGTGGAGCCGAGAATATACCACCCGGTGGGTGGGAGGAGCCAGATTGAAGACTTCTGGCAAGATTTAAAGGGGAAAGGGACATGCCAAGAAGTGTGGATGAACAACATATACCATTCCTAGAACTACTGTTACAGGTGAGTAACCTGTTTTTACTGTGCAGCGTCCCAAGCGTGGGGTGGAGCTTTGAGGTGATTACGTCTATGCGAGTAGAGAAGTTTAGGTGGGGGATCTAGGCACATGCCTAGGTATTTGTATGATGAGACCGTTTCCAGTGGAGACCCATCCAGAGAGGTGAAAGCTGTGGGTGGGGGCCCGCTGGCCAGTTTTTGTGCCGACCCGAAGATCATTGACACAGTTTTGGTGGTATTGATTTTCAGTTGGTTTGCTTGGAAGTCCCATTGTAGAAGGTTGTGGACATCAGTTAGGACGGGTCCGAGGCAAAGAGGGTGGTGTCGCCTGCACACGTATGCGGGAGCTGGAGCTGGAGCATGCAGAGGGAAGTCGTTGAGGAATATTGAGAACAAGATAGGGCCGAGGATTGATCCTTGTGGTACTCCTGTGAGTATGGAGAGTGGGGAGAGGGAGTTGGCCATCCGGACAGATTGCAGCTCTGTTGCTAAGGTAAGATTTGAACCACCGAATGGTGTGGGGGCTAAGTCGACTCCCTCGAACTTAGTAAGAAGAGTGGGCAGGGAATCCCTATAAATTGGTACCTGTTTGCACAGCATACTCATCCTGCTAATGAAAGGAAGGGGTGTGGACTTGGCGAACCTTAAATCCTTTTCAACCTTAATTACTGTGTTACTGTGTCAGCTTTCTGGATGTAAAAACTGTCATTTCCTTATAAAGTGGATTGAGCAGTTGCATTGTAACCAAACTAACAAAAAATCAAGCATTCATTCTGTTTTCCAGTTTACATTTGGAAAGATTTGGCTGTTGTATGCTCAATTTGAAATCCGTCAGAAAAATCTCACGATGGCAAGAAGGGTTCTGGTAAGTAGCACCAGTAACAATCTTTTTATCTGTTAGAAGAGTGCATTTCCCAGGCTCAAGGCACTGCAAGAAATACATACAGTAATGATGCAAAAGGATCAACATTTTCTGGGGTTGGGGGGAGAACAGTGTACACAAGAAGACACGATCATAACTAGACAATAAAGACAATAGTGTTGTAGTTAACCACAGATAAGCCCTGAAGCTGGGCACAACACAGTAGCCAAAAGCATGTTTGAAATAGATGGAGGCATACATTTATAGAGACTGCATACCCCACCCCCACCCCCCTGGCAGTAAAGAGCTATTTCTGGTCAGTTGTACTTGCTGTGTAGGTGCACAGACGTTTAAGAAAATACCCCGCCCCCACTCTGAAGCTTAATCCTCCAGTTAAGTACTTTCCAAAAAAATGGAAAAAAGTACTAATTGGAGCCATCTTTGGATGACCCAAGACCTAACCGATATTTCCTCTTTACAGAGGAAGGGCATCCTGGACTCCTTGCATACCGAAATCCTCCAGAAAACAGTTTCCTTTTTAAAAAATTACATAATGGATCCGCAGCATTAAATAATTCACGCTTTGTAACATACAAAACATGTGCGCCCTACCAGCTTTTCATGGCTGTTGACCATGCTTCTACACCTCACTCTGCAGATATGTTCTGTCTGGTCTTTAGCCGTCACACAGAGCTGGGGAACAGGATTGGTTGTAACTTTCAAAAAAGTGAGTTATTTAGTGCTGTGATGCAAGTAGGTAATGAAATTTTATTTTAAAGAAAAAAATGACTAAGTGAGAAGGCAACCTTTTTTTTTTTTTTTTTTTTTTAAGACATTTGTGCACATATGTGGAAACTAAGGATCTTCTTTGGGGGTATCTCAGTCATCGGATCACACCGTAGGAACTTCACTGTCGGTGAAGCAGGATCCACACAGAAGATTTTCAGCAGTATAACTGGGGCAGCCCATGCTGATGTCATCAACCCTTTAAAGGTGTGAGCAGCCCCGCTCCCTCCTCTGTTCTTTCCTGCCATCAGCTTGTTTGCATGGGTCTCCGCGAAAGCTCTTGACGCAGTTTCACGCCACATTTCACCTACGACTTTTTCATACCCACTATTTTAGAATATCTTTTTATAAAGAGATTCCTTTGTTTTGTTTATGTCGAGAGTTAATTTTTCAACTTCTCTTTCCATCGTTATGGAAACACGATTGCCTCTACAGATGAACACTGTCTCTGTGTCTGCTGTCTTGGGCCTCACTACGAAGTCTCCTATCATGAGCTCTGCCAGAAGCAAATAAAATGAAACAAAGGAGCCAGCCCGGTGGCCGTGAGGGTGCAGGCGCTGGACGCCTCACCTCGCACCACGCCGGCGACCCGGGTTTGGAAGTGAGCCCGGGTCGTTGAGGGTCGACAGGGGAGGGAGAGGATTGAGCATCCAGAGGACAGCTCTCCTCTCCCAGGAGGGGGGGGGGTCTGCGATGTCGGCAGTGATACCTTGGTGTAGGGTGCGTGCCACTCCCCACAGGAAAAATCACAGCATCCTGCAGTGTCCAGGAAGAAGGGCGCCCAGTCGTGCCTCCAATATATGTCTCCTGCCCGCTACCTCTGGTCCAACGAGACATGAGTATCGGGGTGCTTGCCCGCCCCACCTTGGCCCCACTTGGGGGGCACAGCTACATGGGCACTGGAGATGTAGGTTGGGGTAGGGCAAATGAGGCAGGAGGATGACTCCTTGGCGGTCCCGAAGGGTCGGGTCTGCAGGGTGTAGAGGACTAGAAAAGTGATTTAAAAAAATAAATAAATAAAACAAAGGAAAAAAACACTATGGTTCTCAAAAGAGGTGGCGGGGAAGGTTAGGGAGAAAAAGATAGCATTCAGAAAGTATAAGGAATCACAGAAGGAGCAGGATAGAGAACTGTACCAGTTAAAGCAGAAGGAAGCAGGGAAGGCAGGCAGAATAGCAAAGGCCCAAACCAAGGAAAAGATAGACAACTCAGTTAAGAAAGGGGATAAAACCTTTTATAGGTACGTTAGGAAACGAAGAACGATCAAGGGAGGGATAGTGAGGCTTAATAAAAGTGGGGGGTGCGCAGAGGGTGACAGTAAAAAGGCAGATACCCCGAACAAATACTTTTGTTCAGTATTCGCAAAAGAAGAGGGGACATACCTAAACCAAACAGAAGCACTCTGGATAAGGGGTGTTGTAGCTCAGGCTCTTGAAATAGCTCAGAGTCGGTACATTCCTGCCAGACTGTATCTCAGACTCTTGGGTCTAATGGCTGCAGCCATTCCCACCGTTCCACTGGCTAGGCTTCACATGCACATTCTTGAGTAGACCCTCAGAGGGCAGTGGGACCAGCACACAGATGAGCTGGACTAGCTAGTCCTCGTCTCCTCCCCAGACCGCAGAGTTTTGCAGTGGTGGATGGACTCCTTGAATCTTCTTCAGGGAATCGCTTTCCAGGTTTCCTCTCTCCAACAGATCCTCACCATGAATGCGTCGGGTCTGGGCTGGGGAGCCCACCTGGGTCCCTTTCAAACACTGGGATCCTGGTCTCAGTGAGAAGCCGCCCTGCGTATCAGCATCCTGGAGATAAGAGCGGTGCTCTATGTCATGCAAGCATTTCAGGAACACCTTGCTTCAGACCAACTTCTGTTGCAGACGGACAATCTGAGTGTAGTCTACTACATCAACAAACAGTGCGGAACTCACTCATACTCCCTTTACAGGGAGGCCATGCGAGTGTGGTACTGGGCACTGGAGCACAGTCTGACACTCTGCTGTACATGTCCCAGGCGTTTTAAACACCCTGGTGGACAGTCTCAGCAGGACTCAGTCCAGCATGCATGAATGGGAGCTTCTCTCATCTGTAGCAGAAGATCTGTTCGACAGACGAGGTAGTCCAGAGTTGGACCCTTTTGCATTCCCCACTAACGCAAAACTGCCCAGTTTCTGCTCGCTAGATCCAACGCCTGGAGTTTTCTGGCAAGACGCTTTGTCCCAATCTTGGAGCGGCAGATTTCTGTATGCATTCCCTCCTTTTCCACTAATATAGAAGGTGCTGATCAAGCTGCAAATGGAAGGGGTCAGCATGATTTTGGTAGCCCCATTCTGGCCCCAACAGATATGATTCCCTCTTCTTCAGCAGCTTGCGGTTGAACCTCTGGTCCATCTGCCCCTTTGCAGGAATCTGCTGAATTTCAGGTCCCTCCATCTGCTTGCATGGCTCCTGAGAACATAGCCATGGCCAGCTTTGGGGTCTCTAACAGGGTGGCGAACGTCTTGGTGGCCACCTGAAGCCTTCCGCCAGTGCCATTTATGCTATGAAGTAAAAGCGGTTTGCCATCTGGGCTGCCAAGCATTCTCTCCACCCTTTCACCTGTCCTGTGAAGCATGTCCTGGACTACCTGATTTCTTTGTCTGACTCAGGCCTCCAGTATTCCTCCCTCATGGTCCACCTTTTGGCCATTTCTGCTTTTCATGAGCCCGTGGGTGACTGCACAATTGCTCAACTGGATGTCTCCATACTTTTCTTCAGGGCATCCTGCATCTGAACCCCAATCCGTTACTCTGTCCTGCTTGAGACTTGAATTATATTTTGGAAAAGTTGACCCTCTCTCCTCTTGAGCCAATTGCGACTTGCGATTTGTGCTTTCTTTTGGAAAGTGTTATTTTTAATTGCAATTACTTCTTCTCGAAGAATTTCAGCACTTCAGGCCCTCTGGTGCGAGAAGCCTTATATGATTTTTCAGAAAGACAGGGTGTCTTTACGCACAAATCCTAAGTTTTTGCCTAAGGTGGTTTCAGAGTTTACACTCAATCAGTCTATCCACCTTCCTGTTTATTTTCCTGAGTGCGCCAATCCAGGGGAAGCACAGCTGCTTACATTAGATGTGCACAGAACTTTAAAGTTTTGTCTGCTTTGGACTAAAGAGTCCAGAAAATATAAGCATTTTTTTTTTTACGTCCCAGGTAGAGAGGGCGCTTCATTTTGTAAGCAATGTTTATCCAAATGGTTGGCAAATTGCATTGTGTTCTGCTACAACAAGTATGGCAAAGAACTGCCTGATGCTGTCAAAGCTCATTCCACCAGAGGCATGGCTACCTCCGTGGCTTGTTTCAAAGGGGTATCGGCCACGAATATTTGTGCGGCTGCCACCTAGAGTACAGTCCACACTTTCACCAAGCATTACAGTCTGGACATTGCTTCAAAAGCCTGTGCAGGATTTGGTATGGCTTTGCTTCAAGGACTCCTGTCTTAAGTTTATGGAACTCTAGCCTCCCTGACTTTCTGGTATTCGTTCCTACAGTGTAACCTGATGACTGAGATACCCCCGAAGAAGACAGAACAGTTACGTAAGAACTTACCGTGGCAGTAGATCTCGAGGGATCTCACTCATCAGTATGATTTCCCTCCCACCATACCCTTCTTGGGGCTCCTGTTCCAGGACCTGGATATCTGCTGTATTCTATCCTTTTTATCTAGAGCTGAGTCCCTGGGTCTCTCCTCGGTTCCCAGGACATGAACCTTGCTCCCTTCATCTCTGGGGGAAAGAACTGAGGAGGGAGTGGGGGGCATAGGTTGCTGACACCAGCAGACATTGATGGCGTGGGCAACCCTAGTTGTACTGCTGGAAATCTTCCATGTGATTCCCTTCACCGGGCGGTGAAGGTTCATGGTTTAACCTGATGACTGAGATCCCTCGACGATCTACTGTTATGGAAGCTCTTACGTAACTGTTCTATCTTCAAAGGGATCTTAGTCCTCAGGTCTGTCTTCCCTCCCTCCCACCCATCCCCTTGTTTGGGGTTCTTTATTGGAACTAGCTATCTGGTGTATCCAGCCTTTCATATAGGCCTAGGCATCTCTCTCTCTCTTTCCTTGGTTCCCCATGGCTAGAGCTATGCTCCCTTTGTCTCCGGGGGAAAGAAATAAGAGAGCAGGACTCCAAGTTGTACTGCTAAAAATCTTCCATGTGGATCCTGCTTCACCAGTGGTGGAGTTCCTATGGTGTGACCTGATGACTGAGATCCCCTAGAAGATCTGCTGTTACAGTAAGTTCTTACATAACTGTTCTATTTTTTATTGTGTGCTCTAATGATGTTTATTGAAAGGTGATGAATTTCAAGAATATTTATCCAAGGTAACCTCCTTTTGCTTTGAAAAATATTTAAAAGATTGAGGTACAGAACACAGTACTAACAGTAGACATAGGAGAGTAACAGCTGTACGTCGGCGCAGCGGTTGGATTTCCACTTGCAATGCCAGCGACCCGGGTTCGGGAATGAGCCTGGGGAGCTGGAGGGCTGGCCGGGGGAGAAGGCTTGAGCATCCTAAGGACAGCTAGTCTTCTCCAGGGAGGAAGGGGGGATAACGTCGCGGTACATGACTGGCCCCAGGCGAAGGTCTGGGGCACAGCAAGCACCGAGGCAGAAGCAGTGGGGAGGACATTGGAGACATCGGCGCTGTGTGCCGTGATGTCAGGGGTTCCCGTTACGCCCAGCAGAACACCAGAAAAATCACTCTCCAGGCTCTGGGTAGACGGAGCCCCGGAGCAGACCCCTAATGGCTCCCACCTGCCTGGCGGTCTCGGATCCCGGCGCAGACTAAGAAGCTTGGTGTAGCTGCCCCACCTTGTCCCCGCCTGGGGGTAGAACCGAGGCCACATGGGGGATTCCCAGACAGTACAGGTAGGTGGCTGAAGTGGGGGCAAGACTCCAGTGGGGACTGTCAAAGGAGCGGGGTCTGGGGAGAGTAGGAGGAGTGAAAAAAAAAAAAAAAAAAAAGTGACAGCTGTAATTAGTTTAACAGCTATTCAAACCCCAGGAAATCTTACTTAATTATGACACATGCAGTATGGTCTTAGCATAGGACTGTCCCAGAGCCGAAATGGTTAATAGAGCCTATTTTAATGACAGAATGTTAGGTTGCAGCTTGATTTTCAAACCACTGTCCCTGGAATACATCCTGCAACCGTCAGATTCTTTACTCCGCTTGCCTAGTCCAGATACCTCGGAGAGCTCTCCTTCATCTTTCTTGAAGATTTTATTTTCTCTCTTTTTTTTTTAAGTAAATTTTATTTATGTTCGATTTTAAAGCGCTGTCCTTGAGTTTACAGGTAGATTGGTCTAGATTTAGAGTTATTCCGGTAAGTTTTTTTGGTTTCTTCTCGGTTTGTTTAACCGAGAGGGAACCAAACGTTCATTTACATTTTTAAAAGTAAATTTATGTATTAAAACTTTCCCTGGGCCGTTGTTTAAAATTTGGTCTTTTTAGAAAGAAACCAGGGTAATTCTCATTTTTTTCTTCGGTTGCTGAACCGACCGCAAAAAAAAAAAAAAAAAGACCTTTGTTTATCTGTGTGGGTTTTTGACTCACAGAAAACCCACTTTTTAGGGTTTTCTTTTTGGTATGTCGCTAACCAAGAAAAGAATGGGCCCAGTGGGTTTTCAGCATTGTACAGAGTGTGGGGAATCATTTGCGAATGCTGATCCTCACCTGATTTGTGTTTTTGCCTAGGGTTTAACCACCTGAAGGCAGACTTAAATCTGTAAAAAAAAAAAAAAAAAAAAAAATTTCTCGGTCAACGCTGATAGGTGTTTGAACCGACTGAAGGAAAATGTCCAACTGGCCGCTGACCCAGTTTTGATAAACCTTCCTCGCCTCTAAAAGAGAAATTCAAGGAACCGATCGAACAACCCTCTGACCAGGGTGACGGTTCCTCGGTTAAAAGAGAACCGCAGACACTGCTACTGACCCGCAAGTTTGCTAAGAAGAAAAGGAAGGAAAACACTCTGTTCAGGAACTGCAACCGACAATCCCGCCAGTTCTGACCCAAGAAGAAATAAGCGAACCTATTAGAATAATTCAGGCACTGCAAACCGGTACTGCTGATCTTACTTCTAAAACAGCTCTTGCAGCAGGGTACACCATTAGGATTGAAGACGGCGGCAGCAGGACCCCACGGAAAAATTCTAGCCAGCAATATCCAGCGGGACTGCCCCTGACGCTGGCCCCTGCCCGACGTCTGGCATCATACAAAAGTGGAGGTCCCCAGCATCCCCAGTTCTTTTCCCACCGTCGACTCGCCAGCATCGGCCTCACGGATGCCACTAGCAGATGAGACGCGTCGAAATCACTATTTTCTTAATAAAATCACCTGCATGTCTTCTTCTCTGACTCCTTCTATCGAAGGACACCTCGGTGCCGCTTCGCAGCAAACAGATCCGTTTAAGGACCAACACCACGACCCACGCGTGCGGTACCTAGGCCCAGAGCACGACATCAAAGCCTGCTCCATTTGCCAGCAGTTCAACAGCAGAACCAGGATCTGCCGCCAAAAAGCTTTCCAGGGGTTCCTTCTAGAAGACAAATTAAAGCTATGGAGAAAGACCCTTACTCCACAGGTTGGCCCGATGGTGCTGAGGGTTGAGGCGCTGCAGGCCACACTGGCGACCCGAGTTCGGGAACAAGCCTAGATTGCCGGGGGTCGGCAGGGGAGGAAGGTTGAGCATCCGGAGGACAGCTCTCCTTCCTCGGGGGTCAGGGACTCTGCCCGGCACCGCGGCGACCTCTGTTGGAGACCAAAGGTACTACAACGCTCCAGGGCCAAAATAGAGGGTTGTGGAGTCACGGCAAGACATTCCCTGGCATCATTGCACGTCGGGACTCCGCCGGGTGAGGGGGAGCAATCAACGAGGGAGGAGGAAAAACAAGAAAATCCCCGCTCCCGGAGATAGGCGAAGGCACCACCTTACAGCCACACTCCACCAGCCGAACTCGTCCACCTCCTGGGCTGAGCCCAGCCCGGCCTGAATTTGTAGATTGAGCGCCCTGGGAGGATAGGGCGCCCCACCTCGGGAGGGCTCAGAGCCGAGGGATAGCTGGGCTGGTGCCAGGTTGCTGGTGAGTTTCAGGCATGGAGGTAGAGCTGGTATTGATTGGATGCCTGAGAGTTCTCCGGGGCTCAAGTGGAGCAAGAAATAGAGTTCAAAAAAAAAAAGACCCTTCCTCCAGGGGGGAATCTTCCCACCATAAGTCTGGAAAACACCGGAAAAAGCACCGGGACAAGGATAGGGCCAGATCCCCGAGTCCGGCCTCGGAATCCAGGGCCAGTTCCAGCGCCACCAGGTCAGAGAGGTCCCCCTCCCGGGCTCGCTCTCAGCCCCCTCCAGTGAAGGTACGGCTCGGGAGGCTTGAGCTCAGTCTCCTTCAGCCTCTTAAACGAAGGACAGCCAGACATCCATCTCTACAGCCAGGCCCGAGGCCCTCAGACCGCACAAGTCCAAACCGGCCCCAAAGCAGGGCGCCAACACGTCAGACCAATGCCGGGACTCCGACCACCATTTGGTTTCCCAACCTCCAAAAGGACCGGACGCCCCTCCAAGAAAGACGACTGAGCTGGCGTCTCTCAAGCGGACCTCAGAGCCCACCAAAGAACCGACGCCAGCCCCACCTATGCCAGCTGACACCGGTCGCTGGGGGGTCCTCGGAAGAGGAGATCGAAACCACTGCGCCTGACGACCAGACAGGTGACACTGAGGACATTGGACTGCACCGAGAGCCGACGCCCGACCCGGCTACACCCCTAGGTCTGACGCCTGAGCCCGTTGACGGGCATGCCCCAACGCCCAGCACATTGTCCGGCCTAAATCTACAAGAGGTGAAGGACCTCTTTAACTTCTGGTGGGACACCATTAAAAAGGATGTGGTGCCCACCAAACCTCCACAGCCTCCTCCAAAGGAACCTGGAAACAGAGTGTCTCCTGAACCCAAGGAGCCCACACCACCTCCTAGGGACAGGTCCCGAGAAAGGAGAAAACCCCTCTCCAGGTCTCCCAGTGACCACCCACCTAAACGCCCCAGAGGCACATGGCTTACTCCGCCAGGGGGTGACTCAAGGCCAGATACTTCAGACACTTCCAGGTCACCTTCTCTGATTAGTCTCCCTTCACCCAACCCACATGACCTACCCAGGTCACAACCGGATGATCCCTCTTTTTCCAATATCGTGAGGCACATCCAAGAGAACATGGTTGGGAGACTGAAGACTTAGACCCCGAAAGACAACGCCTTGCTCGGTAGGTACCTCAGGCAAAAATATCCTAAGCCTGTGGTGGTCCCACCGCTGGTGGATACATTTATGGATGTCACCAAGGCAGCATGAAAATGCCCACATTCCACTCTGGCAGTACCTAAGAAGGCTGACAGCCTTTATAGGGCACCCATAGAAGACCCTAATTTGGCTCAGCAGTCCTTGGCCACTTCTCTGGTCATTACAGCCTCACATGACCGGTCCCAAAGACCTCAACATCTGATCACTCGGCCTCCGGACCAGGAATCTAAACAGCTAGAGTCACTGGGGAGACGCATGTAGGCGGTCACTACATGCTCTATAAGGTCTCTGTTACCTAGCACACATGGTGCAATTTCAGAACGCTCTGTGGAAACAGGGTCAAGACCTTATTAAGGATTTCCCGGAAGGCGAGAAAAAAGAGGAGCTTCTCAACCTCGTCTGCACTGGGTCAGACGTGGGGACCCAGGTCCTTCGGGCCGTTTATGATTCAGTGGACTCTCTGGCCAGGGGCGTGGCTACAGGCGTTTATCTGTGAAGGCACTCCTGGTTGAGGGTCTCCGGTTTTACCCTGGACGTCCAGAACATCATACTGGACGTTCCATATAAAGGCTTGGTCCTGTTCGGTGAAGAATTGGAAAGAGTAATCACTAAGTTACAGGACACCAGGAAGGCAGTCAGGACTGTACAAGCCATGTACAGACCTAAGGCTGGTTCCTTTCGTAGGAACCAGAATTGTTTTCGTGGCCGGCAACAATGACAACAGCCACGTTATGGGCAGCAACCAAGGAGCAACTTCAACAGAAAGAGTCGACCAAGATTCTCCGCAGGCCAGGGCCAGAAACACCAAAAATCTGTCCAGCCCACCAGAACCAACACTACCACAGCATGACTCCTTCCCGGCCCGTGCCCCACCTCTGGATCCGAGGGAAGGAAGGGTTGGGGGTCGTATCTCTTACCACCTATCAGGGTGGCAGAGGATAACCTCCGACTGGTGGGTTCTTCAATTAATCAGTCAAGGACACGCTATCGAGTTCCTCGACTGCCCACCATCAAGGCCTCCTCTGCTGTCCCATTATCCGGGTCAGCACGCCTTGCTCATACAGCAAGAGATCTTGGCACCCCTGGACAAGGATGCCATAGAACCAGTACCACAGAACCAGAGAGGAGAAGGATATTATTCACACTTCTTCCTGGTTTCAGAAAAGACAGGGGACTTGTGCCCGATCCTGGACCTCAGCGATCTCAACACATTCATGTTGTACAAACGCTTCCGCATGGTCACACTTCCGGGTCTCATCCTCATGCTCAAGCAGGGTGCATGGGTCATGTCGTTGGACATGCAGGACGCATGCCTCCATCTCCTCATCACTTGAGCACACTGGAAGTTCCTGCACTTCAAGTTCCTGGGATGCCACTACCAGTTTCGAGCACTCCCTTGGACCGTCCTCGGCACCTCACGTGTTTACAATTGCGTGGCAGTTGTGGCAGCGGCTCTCAAGAGACAGAGCCACCATTTGTTCCCATACCTAGATGACTGGCTGCTCATGGCCCCCTCTCAGGAGGCTTTGATAGCCACGATTCAAGACACTCGTTCTCTTTTCGGATCACTGGGCATTACTATCAACCAGGAGAAGTCATGCCTCATCCCTTCACAGAGGTTTTAGTTTATCGGTGCAGTTCTCGACACCGATCAAAGGAAGGCTTTCCTGCCCCAGGACAGGGTGGAATGCATCCGGTCCCTCATAAGGATATGAGGGAAAAGAAGTCAGTCCCAACCAGGGCCATTCTTTACTTGCTCAGACACATGGTGGCGGCCATCGTGACGGTTGCCCTAGCTTGACTTCATATGAGGGTTACCGAGTGGATGCTTCGAGCTCGGTAGGACCAAAAGCAGGATCAACTGCATCAGCCAGTCTGGATCACGGATGCCATCATCCAGGATTGGCAATGGTGGCTCATCCCAGAGCACCTTTCCAGAGGAGTCCCCTTTTTAGCACCTGCCCCAACTCTGACTCTCTCCACGGATGTATAGGGGTCCGGTTTTGGAGCCCACCTGGACAGAGTCAGGACCCAGGGATCCTGGTCGACCCTGGAGACTCACCTCCACATCAACATCCTCGAAATGAGGGCATTTCTGTATGCTCTACAGGCCTTTCAGTCAGAGATCACACCAGGTCTCCTACTGTTACAAACAGACAATACCTCAGTGATGTACTATATCAACAAGCAAGGAGGCACCCACTCCTACCCCCTTTGCAGGGAGGCAAAGAGGGTGTGGGATTGGGTATTACAGCATGGCGCAGAGATCACTGCAGTGCATGTTCCTGGTGTGGACAACACCATTGCAGATTGCCTGAGCTGGTCGCAGGCCAAGGCTCACGAATGGGAACTGCTGCATGTAGTAGTAGAGGATCTGTTCTGCAGATGGGGGACACCAGATTTAGACCTATTCGCATCCCCATACAATGCAAAACTGCCCAATTTCTGCTTGCTAGATCCAGGGCCTATTGTTTTCTGGCGAGACACGTTGTCCCTCTCCTGGATGGACAGGTTTCTCTACGCTTTCCCACCCTTCCCTTTGATCCAGAGGGTTCTACTGAAGTTCCGACGGTCAGATCAGCTTTTCCTATCATTTGCTCACTGGATGCAAGGAGCACCTGTATCGAAGCAAACTCTCTCCAAGTGGCTGATCAAATCCATCACGTTCTGTTACCAAAAACGCAACAAGCCTTTACCGGGATCAGTGAAAGGACATTCTACAAGGAGGGTGGCTACCTCTTTTGCGGCGCTTAAGAACATCTCTACATCAGCCATTTGCGCGGCCGCTACTTGGAGCACTGTACATACCTTTATCAGGCATTACAGTTTGGACATTGCTTCTAGGCGTAGAGCTGGTTTCGACCTGGCAGTCCTTCAAGGACTTTTCTCCTAATTTCGGTTCACTCCTGGATCCCTCCTATCCTCCTCCTGATCAGGGTATTTTGTTCCCTTACTGCTTGGGAATCCGTTCTAATGGTGTAACCTGCTGCAAGAGCTGTTTCTCGAAGTCAGATAGTACAGTTACATAACAACTTACTCTAACAGTAGATCTTCTAGAACAGCTCTTGCAGCAGGTAGTTTCCCTCCCACCTTCCCCTCAGGATGCTTGGTCTTCAGGCTTGACATCTCGGACGCAATCAGATTATTGTTTTCATGGCTGTTCCTTTAGAAGCAGATCCTCGGTCTCCCCTTTAGAATTCACCTTTATGCTGGGAGTTTCTGGCTGGAGAACTGTGGGATGCTAGGGGACCTCCCTTTTGTATGATGCCGGATGTCAGGGGTGGTCCCCCACTGGATATTAACATACTAACATACTAACATACTATTTGCCAGCAGATTAGGCCTTATGGTCTATCAAGTCTGCTCGAACCTAGATCCTTAGTTGGGTGCTGAGACCCTCCCATCCTTGTGCTCCAGAAACCCCTATCATCCATCCCCACCCCAGGATAGGCCATCATCTGATACATCCACTTTCTGTGTCTGTCCCACCCTCTCTTAAAGCTCTCCACTGTGGATCTCTGAACCAGCTCACCAGGCAGAGCATTCCAAGGTCCACCACCCTCTCAGTGAAAAACCCTCCTCTTTCCCCTCACCCTTCCACCTTCAACTTCAAACCATGCCCTCTGGTGATGCCCTCCTGCTTTAGTCTAAAGATCCTCCATGTTTACCTCTATTTATTCCTTGAGGTACTTGAAGACCCTCAATCATGTCCTCCTGTCTCTCCTCTCCTCCAATGAAAACAGGCAGAGCTCCTCAAGTCTGTCCTCGTAAGTCAAATCCCCAGCCCTCTTATCATCTTTGTTGCCCTCCTCTGTACCCTCTCCAGGAGCTGTATGTCCCTCTTCAAGTGTGGTCTCCAGTACTGTACACAGTACTCAAGGTGTGGTCTAACCAGTCCATTGTACAATGGCAGAATCACTCCTTGCTCCTAGAGGTGATCCCCATACATGCATCCCAACATCCTGTTTGCCTTGCTAGCTGCTCTCCTGCACTGCTCAGTGTTATTCATACATGTATCCACCATGACCCCTAGGTCTTTTTCCCTGTTGAGGCTTCCAGCACCTCCTCCCAGGGTGTACCTGTGTTTAGGTTTCTCACCAAGATGCAACACCTTGCACTTGGTGATATTGAAATTTAATTTCCATGTGTGAGCCCAGCTTTCCAGGGTGTCCAGGTCCCTTTGCAGGGCCAACCTCCCTCTTCTCCTCAACTACTGCTCCCATCTTGGAGTCATCCGTAAGAGACTCATTTCACACCCTATACCATCCCTGATGTCTGATATGTATGCATTAAACAGGATTGGACCCAGGACCGAGCCCTGTGGTACCCCACTACCAACCTCTCTGTAGGGTTCGAGAGCTCCCCACAGACCACTACTCTCTGAGTGCGTCCAGCTATCCAGTTTTCAATCCATCTGACCATCAAAGGGCCTACTCTAACCCCATCAGTTTCTCCACCAGACCATTGGGGACAGAGTCAAACGCTTGCTGAAGTCCAAGAATAATACATCCACAGGCTTACCCTCTATCCAGTTCTGATGTTACCCATTCATAGAACTCCACAAGGTTGGTTTGACATGATCTACCTGGCACAAACCCATGCTGCCGACTATCCAGACCTCCCACCTCCTCCAAGTAAACCCCAATCGCTCCTTTAGTATACTCTCCATTAATTTTCCCACCACCGAGGTTAAACTGATGGGTCTATAGTTTCCTGGTACTTCCCTTGACCCCCTTTATGGATTGGTACCACATGTCCTCTGCTAATCCCTAGGTACCCTCCTGTCTCAAGTGACCTGTTGAAAAGCTCCATGCCAGTGCAGCCAGTAGTATGTCCGCCAATTCCCATAGTACTCTCGGATGAATGCCATCCGGCCAGGAGATTTGTCTTCTTTAGGGCCTTGAGGGCAACACACCTTTGGTGGGATGGCATCATCCGTCCCTCCACCTTACTGGTCTTTTATCCTTAACTAGATGTGACACCCTGGGGTACCTTTCCTCCCTTTGCTCCATTTCTGCTGCCCCCTGATCCCACTCCCTGCCGCTCTATCCCTTTGTGCCTTGCTTTGTAGATATCCCATCCCTCCCTAGTGAACACAGAGGCAAAGTACTGTTAAATACCTCTGCCTGGTCCTCGCCTCTTCCACCCACCCTCCTTCTGATCTCAATCTGCTGAGATGGCCCTTAGTTTTCTCCGCTCCCCAATGTGCCGGAAGAACCCTTTTCCCTCCATGTATCCTGTGCCAGCCGATGCTCTTTACTGGACTTTGCTCCCCTCACCATACGTGGTGACTTTTCTAGATGCAAGCTGGTACATTTCTTTATCCCTATCCTCTTGTTGTTTTATATTTTGTGTCACCTTCTTCTCTGACTGCTACCTGACCTCACTGACCACCAGCATGGCTTATGTGACCTTGCTCCTCACGCTTCAACTTAGCGCAGATCCTGACTGCCTCTTGAAGTCCCCATTTTATGACCTCCCATCTCCTTTCCACACTTGTTGTTGAGGTAATCCCCTTCAAGTGATCCTTGAGAATATTTCCCATGCCCATAAAGTCTGCCCCCCTGAAGTCCACTGCCAGTGTCCTAGATCTCACCCCCACTCCCCCAATGCTTATTTGAAACCAGACAGTATTGTGGTCACTCCCAGTCAGGGGGTCCTGTACAACCATGTCCCTTACTGATCCCCATCTGCCAGAACCACATCCAGGACATGCCCCTCCTTGTGGGCTCCATCACATGCTGTGTTAAGAACACATCCTGGAAGCCATCCAGCAGCCTCTGCTCCTTGGCCACCTTAGAGGACATGGTTCCCAGTTAGTACCTGGGTATATTAAGGTCCCCATCAACACCACTCCTTCCCCTTTTGGACCACACTGGGCAATGATGTTGTCCAGCAAACCATCCTCTAGAACATCACTCATCCTGGGGCCTGTATGCTACACCCAGCTTGACCTTATCTCCTGCTGGGATCAAGGTGACCCATAAGGCCTCCACGTTTCCCTCTGCCTCTTCTACCATAGCAATTTCTATGTCATCTCTAATGAACATAGCCACTCCACCCCCTCTGCCCTCCTTTCTATCCTTCCTAAGCATAGTGTACCCCAGTACATTTAGGTCCCAGTCATGGTTTTTGTTGGCCCACGTTTCCGTGACTGCCGCCACATCCACCCCCCCCTCGAACAGCATGGCCTGGAACTCTGGCAACTTGTTTCCCAAACTCCTGGCATTTACTACACTAACTCCCACCTCTTATCCCTGATACTTTTGCTCTAACCCCACCCAGACTCCTTATACTTCCATCCTCCCCTGCTCCTCCTGAAACTCCACCCAGTCTGTTTCCTCCCCTGGGCTTGAAGGCTACTCCCCATCTGGAGGAGGGCTCTGGTCAGCCCTCCTTATCCCTTCCCCCTACAAGTTTAAACCCCACCTTGCTAGCTAGAATTTTTCCATGGGGTCCTGGTGCCTGCCAGCTTCAGTCCTAATGTGTAACCTACTGCAAGAGCTGTTCTAGAAGATCTTCTGTTACGGTAAGTTGTTACATAACTGTACTTTCCGGTTCAGCGACCCGATTCACAATCCTCGGTTCAGGATCTGGGTTCATCCTTGGTTCCTGGTTCACTTGAACAGTTTACTGAACCTTATGTGGAGGGAGAAGATGAAGATTATGAGGATGACGATGAGGACTTTGGGGAGCCTCCTGAACCAGATGGATCCCCTGACCCCCAGCGTCCTGGCTCTCCTGATAAGGGAGCCGAGGATTTTTCTACCCACTTTTATGAAGCAAGTGGCTCAAACTCTGGACCTCTCCACCCAGGAATCAGCAGAGGAGGAGGAGCCACCAGACTACATGCAGATGATGAATGTACCAGCAACAGTGGTTGTTATTGCCCATCCACAAATCTCTGAAGAGACAGGCCTCTAAAATCTTGCAGACCCCCACGTCCATCCCTCCAGTGGACAAGAAGATGGACAGGAAATACTGGGTGGCTAAGTCTGGAGCAGAGTTCCTCTTTGGGCACCCCTGCCATGAGGGGGTGGTGCAGGCTGCTGCCTGTGACAAAGCAGGTATCCCCCTGGCATCACAGCAACCTGATAAGGACTCCAGAAAAATGGATTATATGGCTAAGAAATCCTATCTGGGTTCCTCTTTGGCCATCAGACTGGCCACGTATATGGCTCATGTATCCAGATACCAAAAGAGCCTCTGGAACACAGTTCTAGAGATTGCCAGGGCATGCCCTGCACCCATGGCATCAGACCTGAGGCTGCAAGAAGAGGCATAGAAGCTTCAAAATGCCAGTTTAGAATGGCAGTGGATGCCAGTGACATAGCAGCCAGGCAAACTTCAGTGTCCTTAAGGAGGTTTGCTTGGCTGAGGGCCTCTAATTTGTACCAGGACACACAGACAAAGGCACTGGATTTTCCTTTTGACTTTGCATCTCTCTTCTGTGAGCAAACAGAGGCTTACATGAAGAAGATGGACGAGTACAAGGTAGCTTATAAAGAGTGCTGCTGCAAAGGAGAAAGCAGCAACAATTCAGAAGTACGAGAGCAAAGGGGGTAGGGGTAGAACCTATTATAGGCCTTTCTTCCAGGCTCAGGCAATGCCAATCTACCAGCCTCAGAGAGGGTACTTCAGGGGCAGAGGCAGAAGGGGCAGCAACCATGCTGGCCCCAGCACTCAGCCAAGTACACAGACAAAGCAGACCCCCTGAGGGGCCTACCAGGGTCGCCTTTCCACTCCCAGTAGGAGGCAGGCTGGCTCACTATCTCCAGGCTTGGGAATCCATTACCACAGACAAGTGGGCCCTGGAGGTAGTAAGCCATGGTCTTGCTCTCAGTTTCAAGGTCCTATCCAAACTGAGGGCAGAGTTTTAGACCTGCCACACTATCAGAAGCAGCTCTGTTGGAGGAGGAAGTAGCAAAGCTCCTTCAGGACAAGGCAATAGAGCCTGTTCCTTACCCCAAAAGGGAAAGGGTCTCTATTCAGGATACTTCCTCACCCAAAAGAAAACAGGAGTGGCGCCCATACTGGATCTCAGACATTTAAACAGGCATTTGGCCTTCAAATCAGGGACACCCTGGGAATAGTGATCATCTATTCATTTTATTTGAAATCCCTATGACTTTAACCTCCTAAAGGCGCCTAACTATGAAAAATTACAACAAAGCCAGTTTTCATATTATTAACAACGTAATTGCAAACATTAACTGGGAAACATTGCTTTCTAAACTATCTACCGAGGAGGCCTGGAATTCATTCACACACACAATAAGTAATACTGAAAATCAATACATACCAACAAAAAAAATCTACAACAACAAAGGGAAGATCCCAATATGGTTTAATAAAACTATCAGATCTCAGATCAGACTTAAAACAAAACTTTTCAAAAAATTAAAAACCACCTCACAATCTGATAAAAATATTTTCCTAGCTAAATCTAGAGCAGCAGCAAAAACACAATTAAAATGGCTAAAGCTAAATTGGAATTTAAACTAGCCCACACTAAGGACTGTCATAAGTCACTTTACTCTTACTTAAATAATAAAAAAGGAAACTCAAGGGAAATAGGGCCAATATTCAATAATGGAGTCAAATTTGAAACAGATGAAGATACTGTAAACCACTTTAATAAATACTTCTGCTCAGTCTTTTCTCCATCAGACAAACATGTTTGTATACCATCTCACTCTTCATCACACCCGACCACCTATGAAATCGCTACTTCTGACATAGTGCAGGCATTTATCAAACTGAAATCAACTACAAGTCCAGGCCCTGATAATATTCATCCAACATTTCTTAAGGCAACTTCCCAAGTCATTTCCCTTCCTCCATCAATCATTTTCAACACACCCTACAAGAATGTTTAATACCAGATGATTGGGCATGACTATCGTCACACCTATATTTAAGAAGGTTAACTGGGGAAATGTTGAAAATTATCGCCATTAGTTTAACATCTGTTGTTGGGAATCTTATGGAAAGGATTATTAAAATAGAACTAGAGGAAGAGGTTAAAATCAGAAATATTGCAGATTTAACACAACACGGTTTTACGGCAGGTCATTCGTGCGCTACAAACCTTATAGCTTTCTGTAATATCATCATCACACACCTTGATAATGGGGTTCCAACAGATGTAATACAATTGGACTTTAGTCTGGCATTTGATAAGGTCCCTCATATTAAACTCCTGCAGAAATTAAAGACACTGGGCATTCCAACTTACTTTGCAGATTGGATAACTGACTGGCTTACATGCAGGACCCAAAAAGTCAAAATTAATAACATCTTTTCTGACTGGGGCTCGGTCACGAGCAGGGTTCCCCAGGGATCAGTGCTGGGCCCCACACTGTTTAACATATTCATTAGTGACATGCAAGCAGGACCAAATAACTATTTATCAAAATTTGCTGAGATTGATACCTTTTAATGGACCAACATAGATGTAACAACAAGAACAAAGTGCTCTAGCTTTCGGACCAACCAGTCCTTCTTCAGAAGCTCATGGCAGTTGTTTAGAAAATGCAATACTTATAATAGCTAGATAATGCAGAGAAAACAGAAAAAATCCTCATTGGTTTAAAATACTCATTTAAAAAAAAACAAAAAAAACCAGAAGATGATGTCAGAGAAGTTAAACAGTACAATACTGCCCTCAGTCCAATGAACCTTGGGTTAAGATGTGCTTGGTGCAACAAACATAAAGAATCCTACTACACATAAATTTAATTGACGTAAGATAACACTGCTGAAGCAGATAACTCCCAAATCAAGCCATGAGTGTCACAGTCAGTATAAGGATGTGATTACTGAAAGGCAACCCCACCCAGCTTAAAGACAAACTAAGATAGTTATAGGGCTCATGAAATTACAATGTATGCATTAAAGACAAGAATACCAGTAAAGTTGTCTAAAAACATCAGTCACACTGTGTGATGTGTAAAACCTAGCTAGACATGTCACCCAGCTGTATTCTCAAGCTAAATAAAAGGCCCAAGAAATTACAAAAACCTCAGGACTATATAAATGATAATATAAATATAAATTGATAATATTAGTGTTAAACAAAAACTCTAGTAGAGGAACCTCAAAGAATTCAGACCATGCATCCTGATATGTACTGATGTCAATATATACTAAGAATGTAGCAACTACATGTACCACAAGTGTCTAGGGAATCTGAAAAAGAGATAAAAAGTAATTTATCTCCTCCTGCTCCTTACAAACAGTACAACCTAACCCACCCCACATCACAATAATGTGGGTGGGGAAAGATATAAGCAAAACGAGATGTTGTCTCTCTCTCTCTCCCCCCTCCTTTTCTCTCTCTCTCTCTGTCCCCCCACACACACACACTCTCAATCTCTCTCCTAGTGAACCTATATTAACTTCAGTCACTGTCATTGTTCCCCAAAGGAATACAACTTGTAATGAAATTCTGAGTAAATTACTACAATATTAGCCTAATGTAAAAGATATGTGCAGGACCCCAAGCAAATGAGATCACACATCCAATATGTACAGAGTTACAAAATTATATATAACAGTATAAGATAACACTCCTGTATGTACACTAGCAGGCTGGGTAAACTGAATATGGTGCAATGGAATCAATCCCCCACAGGCAAAAGATAAAAAGTAGGAGAAATTTGTTGTGTGTGAAATGAGAAATAGTAACACATTATACCTCCTTATAGCTAAATAGAGACTTACCTCAATGTGACAGCAAGCCCCACATCTATTATATCACATACCTCATAGCACATACCCACACACATAACACACACACGCATCCACATCTCCACACATGCTGAAGTCCTATAATATGTCAGCTTGAAGAAGAAAAGGTCTGTGGATGTTAATTTCTGTAGTGTCCCATAAAGCCAATATCCAAGTTCATCCCATCTGCTACCATATTGAGATGTAAAATAAGTTTAATCTCAAAAGCTTGTCTCTGCTGTGTGTTTTTGAGATTTCCTTTTAAGACCATTACTGACATATCTGAGACTGAGTGGTCAGGCTGGGAGAAGTGATGCCCCACTGGTTTTTCAGTCTTCCTTGCTGTAATAGTATGCCTGTGTGAGTTCATCCTAGTGCGGAGCTGTTGGCATGTCTCTCCTACATAACCTGTTTGTGGACATCTCTTGCACTGAATGAAATAAACAACATATCGTGACATGCATGTATAACTCCATACCTGGAATTGTCTGTTTTGTGATGTAACCACACAGTCTGAGGTAGAAATTAGCCCACAAGTCTTTGCAGGGGTGTTGATTGCAGGGTCGTGTGCCATTGTGTGACATGGTATTCTGTTCGGTGAAAGTTTGCTCTAATAATTAGGCTGGATAAATTTGGCGGTTGTTTAAAAATAGTAGTGGAGTTCCTAAAAATACAATTAAAGGTGTCATCCTCACTAAATATTGGGGAGATCTTTAATAATCTTACGAGACGTTCAAGGTCTGGATGATATGTGACTACCAAGGGTATTCTTTCTGTAGCTGTCTTTTCTTTATATTGAAGTAGTTGTTGTCTTGGTACTTCATGCTGTCTGCTCTGTTATCCTGTCAATTTCCCTGGAAGAGTGTCCTGCTCCATAAAGGTGTTTTCAACATAGCCAAATGTGTATCTCTGTCATCCTCATTTGAACAAATCGTTGACAACGGGTGCTTGACTGTATATGACAGATTTTTTGTATGATTAGGGTGGTTACTTTTCCTGTGCAGGTATCTCTGTCTGTCTGTTGGCTTCCTGTAAATACATGTATGTAAGTTTCCATCCTTAATGATGACTGTGGTGTCAGAAAGTTAACCTTGGTGGTAGAGTACTCCAAGGTAAGCTTTATAGTAGGGTGGAGATTATTAAGTTTGTAGATGAAAATCTTTGAGTGCATCTGTGCCTTCCGTCAGATGATAAACAAATCATCAATGTAACGGAAATAAGCCAGTGGTTTGTGGGGATACTGCCTTTAAAAATCCTACTCCAAGTCAGCCATAAAGAGGTTCGCATACTGTGGAGCCATTTTGGTGCCCATTGCTGTTCCCATAGTTTGAACATAATGTTTACCATTGAAGTTGAAGTTGTTATGTGTCAAAATGAATTCATAAGTTCCCCACCACTCCAGGGTTGATGTTTTGGTCAGGTCCTTTCTCACGTATATTTAAGGCATGCTGCAATGCCATCTGTTGTGGAATATTAGTGTAGAGGATGTTACATCCATTGTCACTAAAATGGTATCAGGTGGTAAATCCTTATAACCAGAAAGTACACGCAACAAGTGCGTAGTGTCCTGGATATAACTGTCTCTTTCCATAACCAGCGGTTTCAAATGGTCTCTTACAAAACCCTGAGATCCCCTCAGTCAAGGTACCATTACACAGAGACTATGGGTCTCCTGGATTGCCAGGTTTATGTATTTTAGCAGCATGTAGAATGTCCCTGGCTTTGGCTCAGCAGGAATGAGGTGAGCTAGTTTCTTTCGGACATGGTCAGGAAAAGTTTTAGTTAAGTCACATAGTTCATCTTTATATCTTGTAGTGGGGTCACTCTCCATAGAAACATAGAAACATAGAAGTTGACGGCAGATAAGGACCGCAAGGCCCATCCAGTCTGCCCATTTCTTTTTCTACCTTATAAATGTGCCATCGGCCTTTGCTCTGTCAGTGACCTATCTATTCGTAGAAGTCATTTGTATTGCTCCCTTTATGCCCATCCCATGCCTGTTTGAAGCCCCTGCACTGTATTCATAGCCACCACTTCTTGTGGTAAGCCATTCCATGCATCTACCACCCTTTCTGTGAAAAATAATTTCCTCACATTCCCCTTAATCGGCCTCCCTCTAATCTAATGCTGTGTCTTCTTGTCCAGCTATTTTCTTATATTTAAACACATGTTAGACTCTTTTCACCTTGTTTATGCCCTTAAGGTGTTTAAATGTCTCGATCATATCACCTCTCTCCCTCCTTTTTATGAGGGTATACATATTGAGCTCCGTTAATCCGTCCTCATATGTCTTCTGATGCAGTCCCTGCACCATTTTAGTTGCCCTTCTCTGGACTGCCTCAATTTGGTTAATGTCCTTGTGAAGGTGTGGCCTCCAATACTGCATGAGTACTCCAGATGGGGCTCTAACTAATGTCTTGTACAGAGGGATTATTACCTCCCTCTACGATGTGTGATACCTCTACTAATACACTCCTAACACCCCCAGCCTTGCCTACTGTTTAGAGGTCTGCTTGGATGATTTTAGGTCATCAGTGATGATGATGCCCAAGTCTCTTTCTTCCTTTGTGACTGCTAGCAACTCCCTCCCAGCCTCACAAGTGGCTTCAGGGTTTCTCTTCCCATGTGCATGATTTTGCACTTCTTTGCATTAAACCCAGTTGCCACTCTTCTGACCATTCTGCTAGTTTATCCAGATCTCTCTCATTCTGCCCACCCCATCTGGATCATCTACTCTGTTGCAGATCTGGTGTCATCTGCAAACAGACAAGCCTTACCCTCTAGTCCATCTATGAGGTCATCTAATGAAGATGTTGAATAGGACTGGCCCCGGACTGATCCCTGAGGTACCTCACTTGTGACTTGCATCTCTTCTGACTGTATACCATTTACCACCACTCTTGTTTTCTGCCAGTCAACCAGTTTGCCACCCAGTTGGACCGACTTCGACCCATCCCGAGCCTACCTAGCTTATTTATCAATCTTCTATGTGGAACAGTGTCAAAGTTTTGCTGAAGTCAAGGTAGCACATCAACTGCTCCCCTTGGTCCACCACTCTTGTTTACCCAGTCAAAGAAATCTATGAGATTAGTTTGACAGGACCTTCCTTTGTAAACCCATGCTGTCTTGGATCCTGTGCCCTATGGATTCCAGGTGTTGCACTATCCTTTCCTTAAGGGAGTGCTCCATAATCTTGCCCACTACTGAGGTAAGACTGACCGTCTGTAGTTCCCCGCCTCCTCCCTGCTACCACTCTTGTGGGTGGGATCACATGAGCTCTCTCTCCAGTCTTCTGGACCTCTCCTGTGCTCAGAGACTCACTAAACAATTCTGCTAATGGCTCTGCTAGTTCCTCCTTTAGCTCCTTAAGTACCCTGGAATGTATGCCATCAGGTCCCATTGCCTTATCCACCTGAGCTTAGCAAGCTCTTGTAGGACCCTTTCTTTGTGAAGGGAGTAGTGCTCACCTCCCTCCCTGTGTCCATGATGCTTGAGCTGTGGGCCCTGCCCTACCTTCTCTTCAGTAAATACTGAGCAAAGTATCTATTTAGGATAGATGCCTTTACAGGGTCCTCCTCCTCACATGCTCCCTTTCTCCATTAAGCTTATAATACCCCTCTGGACTTTCTCTTCACTAATGTATCTATAGAAAGTCTTGTCACTTTTTACTGTTTGTGCTAGTGTTTCCTCAGTTTGGGACTTTGCCTGCCTTACTGCCTTACTCCAGCCCTTTAGGCAGTTTGGTATGCCTCCCTATCTTCATCCTGCTGTGTTCTTTATATTTTCTGAAGGCCAGCCTTTGGCTCTGACCTTTTATGCTACTGTATTTGAGAACCAAAGTGGTTTCCTTCTTCTTTTACTTCCTTTTCTGTCTAACACAATGGGATGTTGCTTCAAGTATTGTATCCTTAATGCTTGCCCACTTTGCCTGTACCTCCTCACCTGTGTTTCTTTTTGCTAGGGCTAGCTTAACTCTGTTGGCCATCTTATCAAAGTCAGCTCCTCTGAAGTCCCATATTTTTGCCTCTTGGAATGGGATGATTTAGATGTAGTAGCCAAATTGAACCATACCATGATGGTCACTGGCCCCAGTGACCTTCTACCTGGAGATCTGTGATCCCTTCTTTGTTAGTCAGTACTAGATCTAGGATAGCCCTGTCTCTTGTGGGTTGCTGTACCAGTTGTTTGAGGCCCTCCTGCAGGGAATCCACTATGTGTCTAGTTCTGGCCGATGTTCCTGCTGGTATTGACCAATCTGTATCTGGCATGTTGAAGTCTCCCATTATCAGAACCTCCCTTTAGCTGTCATGTTTTGTATATTTTCTAACAGTAATGTGTCTATGTCCTCCCTCTGGTCTGGGGGCCTGTAGACAACCCCAGTTCTTATGGCTGTCCCATTTCCTGTTTCCAGGGTGACCCACAGTTCTTCTGGCTCCTTATGTGTATTCTGAATTTCTGTAGCTTTGATATTTACATTAACATACAGGGCCACTCCTCCCCTTTTTGCACCTCGGTCTCTTCTGAACAATACATAGCCAGGTACTGAAGTCTCCCAAGTGTGGTTACTGGTAAACCACGTCTCACTAATTGCTACTATGTCCAGTTTAGCTCTGACATTATTGCCTGCAGGTCTGGGATCTTATTTCCCAGGCTGTGAGCATTTGTGTACATGATTTTCCATTGGCCAGATTTTGGTGTGTTAGTTGTTGGGTGAAGTTTGGCATTACCCTGTGCATCGTGTGGAGACAAACCTTTTTCTTACCTAGTGATGCTAAATGAACGGCAAACACGCTGAATTCCTGTTTGACCACTAGCTGAGGGGAGGGTGTTCTTCCATTCGACGATGGGGTGCTGCACCCTCTCCCCATTTGCTAGTTTAAATATTCTGCAAAGACGCCAAACTTCTGCCCTAATGCACTGACTCTCTTTAGTCAGATGCAGTCCATCAAATTTAAAGAACTTTGCTCCCAGAACTGTTGCCAGTTCCTACAAATCTGTGTCCTTTTTTCTGGCACCAGTCCTTGAGCCACGGTTTAGCTCCCCTATCTCCCTTCTTCTGACCTTCCGTCCATCTGCTCCCTTCTCCCAGACTGGCAGGATCTGCAGAAGGAGATGCGGACCTAAATAGATGATAGTTTGTCACCCAGCCTAGTCAGGTGTTCCTTGGTCTCCACAACTGACCGGCTGGCGAGATCATTAGTCCCTATGTGTACTAGGACATCAATGTTTTCTCCTGCTTTGTGAACAATTTAGTAATGCGGTCAGTGTCTCTCCTGCTGATGTACCTGGGAGACATCTGACCATCACCCCTGGCTGGAGATGGGTATCAACTCCCGAATCATGGAGTCTCCTATGATCAGAAGTTTTGGATTTCCTTTGTGCTTGTTTAGTTTTGGTTCCTGATTTGGGTGAGTATTGTTGTGCCAGCTCCTGTGCACAGTGTCCTGCTCTGCAGTGTCTTCTGCCTCTTTATTTGATTTCAGAGATAGAGGCAGATACCTGTTTGTAGTGTTTATATGGTTTTGGAGGTAATGTGTTGGAGAGCAGAGAAGTGATGGGGCACCTGATTTGTTCCTCCTAACCACCCGCCAACCTCCTGGACCAACCACTCCCATGGCCCAGGTTTTCTGTTGGATGCTGGGGAAATGGCGGTGGTTCTTATAATGTATTTCCTCTTCAGTATGAAATTTGAGGCGTGCAATCTCTGCCCATGCTGCCCGAGCTGAGACCTAAGATCTCCAAAGGCCCAGCATGTAGGACAGTGTCCTAAATCCTGTAAGACTGTCCTTCTGAAAATTGTTCCACAGTACCTGCAGTTAATGAAATCCATTACAAATAAGTTGCTGGGTTTGTAACCTAGTCAGAGTAATTAGAAGGAAAAAAATGCAAGTAATGGTTTAATTGTGTTTGTTTAACTTGTTATAACAAGTTAAATTACTAGTGCCCTGTAAATGAGATCATCTTGTGGAGGCCCCACTGATCCGCCCCTTCCTGCTCTGTCACAGGAAATGTCACAACTGTGGTACCCTATAAAAGGAGTGTAAAGGAGTGGGTGGTTAGGGGATGGGGTGGGTGGCTGGGCCCTTCCCTGCCTAAAAGAAAGAACCACGGACGAAAGAACAAGGAGGTAAGAGCAGAAACAATCAGTCAACAACAAATGCAGTAACCCTGAAAGCTTATCCTAATGTTAGATAAAACTGTAAAACCTGTAAAGCACCACCTGTAATAATTTCAGAAGATATACCCTGTAAGAAACACTTTGCTCCAGAGAAAAATAAAGCAGTAACAGAAGATATACCTTGCAAAAGTCAATTTGAATCAGAAGATTACAGCAGTAATCTGTTAGCACACACCTGTAGGCACACCTTGTAATAATGCAGAAGAAGGTATACCAGCAACAAATTTGAATCAGAGAAAAAAAAAGCAATGAAATGTTAACAACAAACAGTAGCAATCCCTGTGAGTAAAAATAAAAACACCACCACACAGTAAATCTGCTTAGCCAAACTAAGTCTTAATCCTTCTCCTTGCTCTGGTAAGTTTTCTACTCTGCCTTTCAAGCAGTCTTAGAAGGAAAGAGCTCAGGTGAAGTTAGGTGCCTTGGCCAGCAAACCAAGTCTTCTACCTCCAGTTCTCTGTAGTATGTAAGATCTGTTAGCTGTCTATTAGCTTCAGTAATATAGTCTTCTCTGTTTAAAATCACCACTGCAGAACCTTTATCAGCTTTTTTGATGACAATGTTGTGGTTTGATTTCAGTGTCCCTATAGCTCTCCATTCCAGTGGAGAGAGGTTATAATGGGTTTGTTTTTGCCTGGTAAGGATCTGACCACTGACTTGTTGGCGGAAACAATTAATATAATTGTCTAGTTTTTTGTTACGCCCACTTGAGGGGTAAAATCAGATTCCTTTTTCTTATCCATTACATTATTGCTGTTTGCACTGTCTTCACTACCAGTGATTTCTTCCCTGCCATGAAAGAATTCTTTAAGTCTCAATCTACGGAAGTACTCCTCTAGTTCACCACAAAACAGTATGTTATCCAGTGGTTTTGTTGGGCAGAAAGTGAGGCCCTTTGAAAGTACATTCAGTTCTCCAGTAGTCAGTGTGTGGTTGGACAAATTAACAACTGAAAGGTGCCCATCAGTATTGTGTGTTGTTGTTCAGTGACTCCATTATGTGCTTCATGGTTGTTAGGAAGTATGGTATGTTGAAGGGCATCTAATTTCCTATTTTTCACAAGCATGGCTTTTCTTAAGGTCCTTTGGTAGTTAATGTGTATCTCTGCAAGATGTCTTGAATAGGTTCCCAGACACCCTTTCCAGAGTGGTTACAATTTCAGCAACTTTTGTTAAGAACAACTTTTGGGCATATGACATGCAAATCCTGTGATTTCTCAGTTTCTCAGAGGTCCTATGACAAAGTTGTTCTGCATAAGTAGAATTGTTTGTATTTCTTAATGGATTCCAAATAGTAAGACCTTTAGGGATAATGTTTCTCCTCTTGCACTGGGTTAGAAAATAGATGTCGCTGTCTAGCCGTGCCAATTTCTTCTTGATGTTATGTAACTGCCATATTCTACGGCGAATTCCGCTATGTTCTTGTTGTTACATCTATGTTGGTCCATTAAAAGGTATCAAATAATTTGCTTCTGGATCTATTCTTGCAAGGACCAATACGGCAACTACTAAATCAAGATTTCAAAATTTGCTGATGACACAAAATTGGGGGGTAGAGTTAGTGATCCCACCAATCTGGCATCACTATTCACTGACGCAGGAAGTGTAGAACTTTGTGTTACCCAAAACGAGATGTTCTTCAATCATGATAAATGTGTTGTTCTCCATTTTGGGAGAAATAACCCAAAGCACAACTGTTATCTGAACAATATAAAACTCAAAACGCCTACTTGAAAAAGACCTGGGATACTCATATCTAACAAACACATCTAGGGAACACTGCATAAAGCGCCAAAATGACCAGTGGTCTCTGAAAACAAATCAAATGCACTTTCATTACCACTTGCCAGACAGTGTATTATCCCTCTATATAGGACCTTCATAAGACCATATATCGACTATGGGTCCCCATTTTGGAACCCCTATCTTAAAGGTGACATACTCTGCCTAGAACAAATACAGAGAAGAGCTACCAGAATAGTACCAAGACTTGCACATCTAGATTACCCAACAAGATTAAAACTCACTGGACTTTTCATTCACTAGAAACCAGGAGGAAAAGAGGTGGCTTGCTAATGACATACAAGTTACTTCAATGACCCACTCTTATGAGTCACTGTGGACTTGCTTATTCAACCAGACGGATAGTCCCTAGACTGTATAATAAGCAGTTAAAGGTCCTATCCTTTAAACCAACAAAAAGGGAAACATTTTCTCCTTAAGAGCACCAAGGCCATGGAACATCTTGCCTCAGGAGTTGGTGGATGCATATAATTTAAACGCTTTCAAAAATAATTTGGACATTTGCATCAGGGAGAACTTACATTAAGTTCTAAAAGACCACATAATGTGTGGGACATCCTCGATGGGCCTCGGCCTTCTTTTGTCCCTTAAAACAAGTAATACCAAGTACAGTTGTCCCTCGGTTATGGCGAATCTCTGCATAACGAATCCGCTTAAAGCGAATGTTTTCATGGCTCCTACTACAACCCATTCATTTCGTCCTGCTCTCGTTTGCAATTTGAGTTTTTCTGGCTCACATTATGGTTCACATTCAATTTGTCAAACTGGTATTTCAGAAACGAGCAACTGCTGAAGGCTGTAATTTAATTTTTAAATACCCAGGGAGTATGCTTTCCTGGCTCTAATCCTAATTGCAGATTAATTAGCTATCAAGCATAGTATAGCTGTAGTAGCTGTAACTCTTTTCAGTCATTTCAGTCATTGCAATTAAGCTGTTAAGCACATGCAAGCACGTTTTTAGCCAGACAAACTCATTCACACTGCAGCTCTCAACAGCAACCCGGTCCAAACTTCATGGCTGAGATTAAAAAAAAAAGAAGGCACTTGATGTCAGTACCAAACTGGCCATCATAGACAGGCTAAAAAATGGAGAGGGACTCGCGAAACTTGTCTCAGAATTTTCACTTGCCAAGTTGATGATTTGCACCTTCCGTAAACAAGAGGAGTCTCTGAGGGCTTTCGCAGACAACTGCTTAGAGAAGGAGGGTATGCAGCGAAACAAATTAAGACTTGCCGGCAATGCTGATGGTGGATCAAGCCGTTAAAATATGGTTTGAGAATCAGAGTGCAGCGGGTGTCCTGATCTCCGGTGCCATTGTTAAAGAGAAGGCTGAGTTCTTGGCAAAACAACTTATGGGTGATGAATGCAATTTTAAATCCTCTCCTGGCTGGCTGCGGAGATTCCAACGCCGAAATGGCATCAGACAACTTAAAATGTAGGTGAGCAGAGATCGGCAGATGATACTGCCGCTGCTGAATTCATGCCAAAATTGATAGACATTTTAGAAGAGGGAGATTATGAGCCTTGCCAGCTGTACAACGCTGATGAAACAGGGTTGTTCTACAAGTGTTTGCCTGACAAAACTCGCTGCAAGAACTGAGACAGATGCCTCCAAAAGGATACCAAATGTTTAAGGACCGGGTGACAGTGCTTGTTTGTACAAATGCATCTGGTGACCATAAGTTAAAGCCACTATGCATCAGTCGCTTTATAACCCAAGATGTTTCATCACATAAACAGAGATTCCATCACTTTTTGTATGACTATAGTGCACACTCATGGATGACCAGGGATATTTTCAGACAGTGGTTCCATCACAATTTTATACCGTCTGTACGCAGAGTCCTTCGATCGAAAGGGATGGACACTAAGGCTATTCTCCTACTAGACCAGTGCCCTGCACATCCAAAAGCCGATGAACTGGTAAGCAGAGATGGGAAAATAAAAGTTCAGTATCTGCCCAGTAACACCACATCTATCATCCAGCCGATAGACAAGGGTGTAATTGCAAATCTGAAAAAGCTTTACAGGAAGTAACTGTTAAGGGAGATTATTGCACAAGAGAACGGGACAGAGCTGGTGAAATTTCTGAAGTCCTACAACATTAAGGATGTGATGTACGTTGCTGGTACTGCGTGGGACTCAATCACAGCTGAAAAGTGACCAACTGCTGGCGAGATGCTCTCGGGCCAATATTCGAGGAGAGGAGCAGCACCACTGTTACCCATGCTGTGTCCACTCAAAATGATGAAATTGACAGAGAGGATGTTACCATTGCTGCTCGATTGGGGCTGATTGAAGGGACTGGTCCTGATGCGCATGATCAACTTCTGCAGTGGTTTGCTCAAGATGACACTATTGCTGTGTCGGATTTGATCACAGACGCAGAGATTGTGGCTGAAGTGAAATCTGGACACCGTACTTTATCAAACAGTGAAGATTCTGTTGAAGGAGTGACTAGCACTGAAGAAGTCCAAGTAAACTCAGCAGAGGGAATAGCAGGCCTGGAGACAGGGTTGCGGTATCTGGAGCGGCAGTCCTTTGTGTCCTCCTTACAGCTGCTGCAGTTAAGACAGCTCACTGTGTCATGTAAAAAGGGTATGCTTAACAACGGTCCAACTCAGAAAACAATGGACTGCTATTTTAAATAAATAAATATACTGTAGTACTGTATGTTTAATTGATATTTTAAATGTGTACATGAGCTTTCAACAGTGTGTCACATGTGTTTGTAATAAATTATGCTACAGTATTTACAGATACAGTGCACTTAGATTCATTGCAAATTCATTATGGCAAGGCTGTTTTTCAGCTGTAACGATACTCGCTATAATGAACTTTTAATATGGCCCCCATAGCTGTCAGTTATAATGAGGAGAACTGTAATTGGCAAACAGAGTTCAAAATGGTCACTCTGGCTACTATTCTTCCACACTCAGGAAGGGAGATTGGCTAGCATCTTTGGACTTAAAGGATGCTTACTTCCACATCCCGTCAGGGCAGTCTCACAGAAAGTATCTCAGGTTCAGATTGCCATCAGGCCATTACCAGTTCAGAGCCATGCCTTTGGCCTGACTTCTGCTCCAAGGGTGTTTACCAAATGCCTAGCAGTAGTGGTAGCAACACTTAAGGAGGCAAGGGTTACAGTCTTCCCATATCTGGATGATTGACTAGTAGTGGGCCAGTCCTCCCAGCAAGTCAAGAAGCACTGGCAATCACCAAGATGCCCTGGGTACACTGGGGTTTCTGGTAAACCACAAAAAGTCACTGCTAACACTAGTCCAACTCCTGGAGTTCATGGGGTGGAACTGAACACCCTGAGGGGAAGAGCATTCCTCCCCCAGGGAAAGGTAGACAACCTGGTGCAACTGGCAAGTTCCTTCCAGCTACATACCCCCAGACAAGCAAGACATTTTCTACAGCTGTTGGGACACGTGGCTGCGTCAACAGCAACAGTTTCACGTGCAAGATTCTAGATGAGAGACATTCAGTTCCACCTCCGGTCTCATTGGTCTCAGAAAAAGATTCTTTGTCAAAAATGGTACCAGTCACAGGAACCCTGCTCCAGACATTACAATGGTGGCAGGAAAAGGACAGCCTCAGGGTACGTGTACCTTTCCTCCAGCTGCCACCATCAGCTGTTTTGACAACGGATGCCTCCCTCCTAGGACGGGGTGCCCACCTAGGGGAGCACACTGTACACGGTACCTGGCTCCAACAGGAGTCTGCTCCACATAAACCTGCTGGAGCACAGGGCAGTGTATCTGGGCATCCAGTCCTTCACTTCAGTGCTGCAGGGCAAGGTAGTTCAACTCAGAACAGACAGCACAACCACAATGTACTACATAAACAAGCAAGGGGGCACAAGGCCTCCCCCCTCCCCGTGCACAGAAGCCACGAAGGTATGGAGTCTGGCTTACTCCCTGGGGCTCTCTCTCTCTCTCTCTCTCTCTCTCTTAGCAGTTCACCTGCCAGGGAAGAACAATGTCCTCACAGATGCCCTAGGATCAGTCAGAACCACCACGAGTGGTCACCAAACAGGCAGGTCCTACGGGTAGTGTTCAGAAGGTGTGACACCCCAGAGGTGGACCTCTTCGCATCCCCAGACAATCACCAGCTGACACAGTTCTGTTGCAGACCCCCTGCAGTAAGCACACCCCTGGATGCACTGCTGTGGGACTGGACAGGAGGTTTCTGAATGCTTTTCCACCATTTCCCCTATTGTCCAGGGTGCTGAACAAGTTCAGGGTTCAGCCAGCAACAATGATTCTCATTGCTCCAGATTGGGCCATGCAGGCCTGGTACTCCTTGCTACTGACCGTGTCAATATCCGAGCCAATCTCCCTACCCAGGAGGCACAACCTACTGACCTCCTCTCGGGGCAGGATCTTTTACTCCAATCTCCAGTCCCTCAGACTCCAAGTTTGGCTCTTGAGGACTTGGAATATGCTGACCTGCACATCTCTGAAGGGGTGCCAGAGGTGCTCAGAGTCTCTAGAAAACCCTCTACTAGGAAAACTTACACTTCTGAATGGAGGAGGTTTTCCATTTGGCGCCAGCAGAAACAGATAGACCATCACCAGGCTGGTTTATCAGTTATCTTGGAATATTTGGCTCACTTGCATTCCCTTGGCCTTAGGCCTTTCACTCTCAAGGTACACTTAGCAGCTGTCTCTGCATACCTCTCAACTGGAAAAGGGGCATACCTGGCCACAAACCAGGTATTCAGAAAGTTCTTCAAGGGTTTACTGCTTTACCCCCCACAGGAACCCGGCTCCTGCGTGGGACCTCAATATAAGCATTGGCCAGCTTATGCAGTCACCATTTGAACCCATCTCCTCAGCAGATCTTAAGTACGTGACATGGAAAACAGTGTTCCTGGTAGCCATCACCTCTGCCAGGAGGATCAGTGAGCTCCAGGCCTTGTCTACAGAACCAGGTTACGTAACAGTGCATATGGACAAGGTGGTCCTCAGGACTAACAGAACGTTTCTCCCTAAGGTGGTCTCTGATTTCCACCTTAATCAGTCAATTACCTTGCCAGTCTTTTTTCACTGACCATTCCATTTCAGGAGAACGAAGACTGCATAGCCTTGATGTCGAGAGCTATAACTTGATCACACAAAGCCCACAGACAGGATAGGACCCATCTCTTCCTGACCTATGGAGAAGTGGGAAAGGGCAAACCTGCTTCAAAGAGGTCTATTGTCCATTGAATTGTTGCCTGTATTCAGTTTTGCTATAGTAAAGTGGGTAAAGAGCCCCCTGTAGGCCTTAGGGCACATTCTACAAGGGGTACAGCTGCCTCATTCGCATCAAGGTGGGCAGTTCTGCTGTCAAATACTGCTTCTGCTGTCACATACTGCTCCTTGACTGCTTTTCACCATTTTACACCTCCCCACCTCTGCATCGAACAGACAGTGAGCACCCACAGCATGAAGGCTGCCTCCCGCTTCCCGCCTGCGGCCATGGGGCAGAGGAGTCAGGCTTGGGACGTGAACATGTGTCTCCTACGTGGTGATGCAGTGCACTAGCAGTCTGTGCCACTGGTCCGTGTAAATGCTTTATTTCTGAACCCCATTACCCTGTTTCAAAATGAGCACTACAGTTTTTTTGCTTTTTCCCCTTTTAAAATGCATTACTCCTTTGGGCACACCATAAGCTCAAAAGTGATTATCACTGGCTGGCTTATCCATTTTGCTGAGTTGCAGCAGTGACCATTCCACGACTGATGAACACTAAAGAGGATGGAAACATCTTTGGTTTGCTTGTTCAGAGATTATAGACTTTATGGGGGCTGTGGCATGTAACAGCCTCTCTTGAAAGAGAATAGAACTGAACCAGTATGTTTTTCCCCTTATAGAAGCTGTCTTTAAATGCTGCTTCCTGTTTGTTACTGCTCAGCTATCCTTTGTTAGCTATGGGTATTTCTGAGTTACATACTCTGTCAAGCACCATTTTAGAAAGCATTATATTGTTTATGTCTCTTTCAACCACATTTCAGTAATCAAGCACAGATTTAGTGAGACAAGAATGTAATAGCTGAACAAGGACATAAAGTACATCACCGCAGTTCTCAAATGGTTCTCACTACCAATGGGTCTCACTCTTGGCACTGTGGGATTTCGGCGACAGAGTTTAAATTCATTTACAGCTCAAGGAGTGCTCGGTTTTGCACTGATGTTGAAGCAAATGGCTCAGTATGCCACACTCGCTTACATTAAAAGCTTGGTCCAATGTGGATGTAAAGAATCGTTCTTTGAGACGGCGCCCTTGGTAGAAGCATGTTCTTGGTGCCAGTGTAAGCTCCGGGACGGGGATTTACTGCGGACTCCTAAACACTTTAAGTCAAAATGCGGCAAAAATAGGTACATTGTTTACTTTGAGGTTAGACAGTGTCATTGTATTGTACTTCCTTTATTAATGTGAGACGAATTACTCCAGCGGAATTCTGCATTCTGCACAGTTCTACTTGCAAGTTACAGTTCCCCTTTAAAGGCAGGCCCGTCTACATTTTTTGTGATGATATTCATTAAATTTGATGCATTGTTGCAGGACACTGTGTATCTAAAATTGCACTTTACTGTTAATTAGGAGTGTTGCAAAGTTTTACTTCTTTGGTGAATTATTGGCAAAGTGCCAAATTTCACGCTATGAAACCGGTTCAGTGGCAGGGTGGGCTGAGGCACTGATGCCTGGCCATCTGCCCTGCTGGTAACCCGGGTTTAGGAATGGACTAGTGTTGCTCGGGCTGACCAGGAAGGAGGATTGAGCAGTCAAAGACAGCTGCCTCCCTCGAAGGAAACAAGGCCGCTGCTTGTCCGCCACCTGCCAACAGAGGCTAGGCATGTAGCAGGCAGCCGCTCTCAGAGGGCCTGGCACAGGTATTTGAGTACATGTGCTGTCATGGCACGCTACCGCCTCCAGGAAGAAAGGCAGGAACAGAAAACGGAGGAAGAACTGAGGTGGCTGAAGCAGGGTGATGGCAACTGTCACAGCACTCTCATCAAACGTCAGTGTCAGTGGCTCAGTAGGTAGCACACTCGCCTCCGAAGCCGGGAGATCAAAGGGCTGTGGGTTCAGTTCCCACATCTGACACTTGGGTTAATATCCCAATACTGACTGACACTGTAGTGCAGCATGAGGGGGGTGCTGCAATTCTGAGGTGCCATCTTTTGGATGAGACGTTAAACCGAGGTCCCATCTGCCTGGACTGGTGGTAGTTCAGGTGGATGCTAAAGATCGCATGGCACTTATCGAAAAAGAGTAGGGGAATTTTTTATTGCAGATAAATTACATCACAAGAAAACTCAATACATCTCAAAAAAATACAAAGACAAAGAGAAATAATGAAATTTCAAAATAAAAGATCCATAAATTTCCAATACATAGCAAATTTTCTCCTATCCCATTGCAAAAATTCAACAGATTTAATCTTTCGTATTGCAGTCTCAATTTGTGAAATAATCAGAGTTTGGCAGTACAACATGTTGAGTATAAAACAAACATCGGGCTTGCCACAAATGAAATTTTATGCTAGCAAAAATAACATTATGTGTACTAGGATGGTATCTCTGAAAGAAGCCTGAATAATCCCCCAAAATCAGGGATTCATAGGTAATAGGTCCCCAATTCCACTTATTTCTTAGGGCTGACCAAAAAAGGGTAATATACTAACAACTGATAAAAAAAAATGATCTAAAGATTCTAACAAACCTTGACACCCTGGCCGTAAACAATCCCTCTCTTCCACAACCTTGTGTTTCCAATTCCCTCATACCCCCAATCTACCAAAACAACATAACCAAGTCACATCCCACATATGGACTGGAACGCAAGGATCCCTCAAAAGTTTAAGAGCAAATTGTAGGTTAGATGGACGACACTTAGGAAAATCTACCTGAACTGTGAAGTTCATTTCCATAATCTGACCATAAATCTGCTTCCTATTCATTAAAAAGGCTTCATTTTTTGACAAATGCCATAATCTTAATTTCTTAAAACTAGGAACTGCAAACTCAGGAATGTCTAAACCTTTAACCCCCGAATCCCCCCAATACTGAAAAAAGGCACTAAACAACTCATCAGTCCAATCAGCCCATATGTCCATCATACCTCCTGGCCCATCGTAAGATAGAACTAAAAAGAATGAAAAATAAAAAACGATCGGATTTATCATATCCAAAACCCGCCCTTAACTCGCAAATAAGTGAAATCCTCTTAATGGGGTTTAATCTGCTACCCCAAAGCATTTAAAAACCTTAATAATCGTATTTCAAGTTAAGGCGGTATAGGAAAACGTAATTAATATACAAAATATTGATAGAAGAAATGTTTTATGATTACAACCCTCTTTTTTTTTTTCTTTTTTCAGAGGGTCCAAGATTTCCAAATCTGCACCTTTCGCTCTCCTATCACCAGTTTATCATTCCAATTGAGAAAAGCAGTATCACAATTCCCAAAATACATCCCTAAAATCTTAGTCTGAGAAGAAACTATATTTGTAGGTCGGCCTTGAAACCGGAGTGCCCCGCCTAATTGCAGGCCTATACATTTTCAAAATTAAGTCCCACTCTCGGAATCCTGAGAAATCTTTAAAAATGTGTACGGCTCTAGCACCTGACACTGAATCCCGTACCATAAGGCAAATATCATCCGCAAAGGCAGACATTTTGGGGGGAGTAATGTCTAAAGGAAATCCCCTGAACTAATTCATCATTAACAATCCATCTAATTAAAGGATCCAAAACAAAAGTAAAAAGTAGAGGGCTTAAAGGGCAACCCTGTCGAACGCCCCTTTTCAAAGCAATACTGGTGCCTATTAGTCCATTAATCATTGGAGAGAAAGTAGCATTTTCATACAACATCATGATCCATGTCAAAAATTGAGTAGGTATCCCATAGTGTTTCAAAACAGTGAATAAAAAGTGATGTGAAACGGTATCAAAAGCTTTTCGCTGATCCAAGGCTAATAGGAATCCCGACAGTTTATTTTGTCTGCCAAACTCAGTGAGAGCTCTAAACAATAATAGATTTTGCTTAATATTCCTACCAGGACCAGAGCAAGTTTGTGCAGGATGGATCAACACAGATGCTACCCTTTGTAGCCTAGTACACAAAATAGAAGAACAAATCTTGTAATCCATGTTAAGAAGGCTTATAGGCCTCCAATTACATAGATCACATATGTCCCCTGATTTGTAAATAAAAACCACTAGTGCTGAAACAAAATCCTGCACAAAAACCTCTTTTGTCTTATCTAAAGCATTAAACACATGAGATAGAATAATACTTAATTCATCCACATTTTGCTTATAAAAATCATACGTCAGGCCATCCACACCCGGAGAAACCCCTGGTTGCATTTTAGCAATAACCTCCCTAACTTCAAGAGTAGAGATAGGCCTTTCCAATTCAGTTAATAAAGCAGGGTCCAATTGAGGAATTAGAAAAGGTATATCTGTTCCCCAATCCTTCAAAAAAACAGATTTAGAACCTAAAAAATTAAACAAGTGAGACTGGACAATATCTAAAACTTCTACATCTGAAGTTTTTAGACTACCAGTACTGTCATACAAACCAGTCATGACCTTATGAGAGACTGTATCCTTACAGGCCGCATAAGGATCAGAATACGGCTGTTTAGTTGTACCATATCGAAATTCAGCATTAAAAAAAGATGATCTAGCAGAATGGTAAGAAAACATATTTGATTTAAGCACAGCTAACTGGGATTGAATCCTACTATCTGCAACATTAGGTAGACATTAAGGTATAGAACTGATTCCGTAACTGCAAATAATCTTTATTCCCATTATATTTACTAAAGTCTATAAAAATTTTTCTAAATTTAGCTTTAGTATCCACCCACCAATGTATCCAATCATCATACAGTTCAGCCACCGATTTTCTATAAAAAAATAATTCTGATAATTTCTGTTTAACCACAGAATGTTGCAACAGAGAGGCATTTAATTTCCACCTCCTTGTGACTGAAGGAAATTTAGGGGGGATATCTTTTAAGGAAACCTCACAAAATAATAAAACATGATCAGTAAATTCTAAAAAAGAAAGTCTGAATTTCTGAGGGTACAACAATTAGGAAATGAAAAAAAAATAAATCTGGGTAGACAAGGAACTCTTAAAAAATGTTGCCCCTTTATCCCGGTATAAAATTCTATATGCATCCTTAAGGCCTGCAAGTAAAAAAGTGTCTTGAAGAGCATGTGAATCACAAGAGTTTCTTTTGCAAAGTGTCTTTAAACTTTAGATCCAAATCATAATTCATATCCCCACCTCAAACCACATGTCTAGCAGTAAAAAGAAAGGGTTTAATATTACCAAACAAATCAACCCTAGCCGCTTTACTTTGTGGGGCATAGGTGTTAAACAAAAAGAGAAGCCATGCCAACAACAATCTACTAAAAAGGCTCGACCGGGAAAAATATCCACAATCTTTGTTACTGAAATATGAGTATCATGGAATAATATCCCCAGCCCATCTGCAGCATCCTTCCAAATGTCCAGTAAGAAATTCTCAGGGCCACAATTTTTGGTATGAAGGACATGCTGTAAAGAATGTAACCTTGTTTCCTGCAAAATGTAATAAATGGGAACACCTTTACAAAAGATAAAACTGCAGCCCTTTTTTAAAGTTTTGAATACTACGGACATTGAGAGATGCTATGAAGAAGCCATACAATAGGATAATAAAGTTTACTATCCTTTTTTCGCTTTCACTCACTTTCTTTAAACGCTCTCCCAGATATAGTGTTGTCAATCTCACACTCCATTTCGAAACTGCTTCTGATCTAGAAGAGACATCGGATTCAGATCCAATATCTCTATCTTGGAACAACTGAAAAGTGTTCTGTAGCGGAATTTGCACAGAATGGGCCTTAGTTTTACTCCCAGACCTGGTCACCCTTTTTGGGAGTTGAAACTCAGCTCGGGGGGGGGAGAGATAGGATGTTGGAAGTACTGGTACTACCTCAGAAGTTGTAGAGGAGGAAGATTCTGTAGGAGGAAGAGCCTTAAAAAACAACATTACCCCCAGAAAGGTCCTGCTCAGGATTACCAAGATCAGAAGGAGGAGTAGCAGTATCAGTTGGACCATCTGTCTGCAGAGGATCCTCCTCAGCTGTAGATGGAGGCCTCGAGGCCTACATCTATCCTAGGCCTGGTTGATAAGGGTGTCTTTACCAGGGCCACCAGGCCTATTTTGACCTGCCCAGGGACACAGGTGGTACGCATGGCCTTGCTCATCACATAGGTTACAGCGAAATGTATTCCTACATACAGCACTGTCATGATCGCATTCCCCACATAAAGCACAACGCACTCCTATCACAGGTACTACTAAGGTGTCTACCACTGCCACACTTCTAGCAAGCTTCGCTTGTCCAGGGTAGAAACATATCCTTCTATCTTTCCCCAAAAAGAAACTGTTAGTAATATGTTTAACTTCATTCTCAATCATCCACAATTTCACTTTAAACCTCCAGTTCCTAGTCCAGATACCTCTGAATCCATAATGGCTTCAGGAGGGCCCAAAACATCACATCTTTTCCCAACCAAAAAGAATATCTCCACATTAAGACCCTCATTTCTAAACATAATAACAACAGTTTTAAAGAGGGGTTTATTTAGGAGTCACCCAAAAGGTTGTCCATAAAGCAGTTAATTCAAGAGTCTCATATTTCTCCAAAAGGTGTCCAAGCCTCTAAAGGTTTTAAACTAACGCCAAAGTTGTCTTCGCCTTTGATATATCTCCAGCCTGAAAGTTCATAGATGCAGTCAATAATGTCCGGCCACATAAAGCCTGTCAGGGTGCTCCTGTAGCCCACCTTGCTATCGCAGTCTAACTGCGTTGCGCCGAGGAGCCTGTTCCTCTTTGTTACCCTTAAAGAAATCTGTGAAAAAAGGGCCTCATTGACATTTACCATCTTTAGGAGAAGGAAGGGGGGGAGGCCCTAGGATATCTGGTCGGGAACAATGATCAGAGGGTCCAGGCACAACAGCCGACATCCCCGCCTCCACATTAGACCCCTCATCCCTTAAAATCCCTGTGGCCTGTGGAGAGTGTCCAAAAAAAATAGAGTAATCAGAAATAGCAACAGTACCTGCCACAGAAGGCCAAGGAATACCATCCGTTGAGCCCGAAAAAGTAATCCGTTCTGTATCAGGAATCCAGCGACCATCAGCCTGCTGCACCCATCCTGCCCTAGTGAGAGATGATTCCTTCGACCTTTCTGTTCCTGGAAAGGGATTGTGTCGGTCCAAAACAGTAGCTTGCTTCCGCATTCCTGCAGCATTCTCCTCCGATGTGTCCGACGCTACTGACACCGAAACTTCACTCCTGTCAACTGCTTGCTGACAAACTCCAACACTGCCAGTATGGCAGGAAACCACCTGTACAGGTAAACTCTCTTTCCGAAGGTGCTCCATTACAATCTGTGTCTGTACTTGTTAAGCCGATTCTTTCGCTGTCTCCGCCACCTCCAGTGCAAGAGGTGCATTAAGCGGGCTTGCTAAAGCAGCATCACAAACAGTTTCAGACCTCTCGTATCCCTCGAATCCACAGCCACGGGTCAGGGATAAATCAAACAGCTGCCTTCAAGAAACAACCTCTTCATCCGACATCCAGACCCAGACTACCATCCATTCCATAGGACAGCAGCTCCCCTACCATCGAGTAGGGAATTCCCCGTGTCCTGGCTAAATTTCTACCATTTACTAAAAATACCACCAACAGCTTAATCTGGTTCAATTTCAGTTGCTTACCATCTGTCCCCCTCCCCGGTGCCCTGAAAAGGGACTTCTAGGTCCAGTGGGCTTACGGGTCAACAAAATCAATAAATAAATCAATCAGGTACCTCCTTCACCTGATCCAGACATCTGGAGGGAGTACATTCCCAAGGGCTCCGCCTTGGGGCTGGAACCACAAAGGATGGAGGACAGAGTTAGTATGTAGGAAGTGTGGGTGATATGGCTGGGGGGGGAGGCTGACCTGATAGGGGCAAGCCAACAAGTGGTGGATGAAGAAATAAAAATGTGTGTGTGTGTGTGTGTGTGTGTGTGTGTATATGTATGTATGTATGTATGTATATATACATATTATATAGTAAGGGTTAAGTACCCCATTTAAGGTTAAAGTCTGAAATTTGGCAGCTTAACAACTTTGCCACCGTATGACGGATTTGCCTGAAATTTGGCAGGCACAGAGCGGTACCATAGATCTCTGGATCTGCCAAGTTTCATAATGGTGGGATATACGGTTGCGGAGCTACGTAGTGCCGTAAAATGTGGTAATTACGCTTTTTTTGTGCATTCTTTGCTCGTGCCTACAGGTCGCATGGTCTGCTCGACCAGTCCAAAACCTTCAGAGAACATGCAGTCAGGGTCTCCGATATGCCTTTCGAAGATTTCGTGAAAAAATATTGAACAGTTCAAAAGTTATTCAAAAACCAAGCGTCCCATTATAGTTTTATTTAGTTTTTGTTGACTGGGTAAGTGCACTAGACAAATCCTGCCTATTTTCAGGCACGACCCGGGGGAGGGGGATACAGATGAATGCCAACTGACCTTGAACCAGATTAAGCTGTTGGTGGTATTTTTTCAGTGAATTAGAGAAATTTGGCCAGTACACCGGGGAAATTTCCCTACTCTTTTCGATAAGTGCCATGGGATCTTTAACATCCACCTGAACTACCACCAGTCCAGGCAGATGGGACCTTGGTTTAATGTCTCATCCGAAAGATGGCACCTCAGAAGTGCAGCACCCCTCTCATGCTGCACTACAGTGTCAGTACTGGGATATTAACCCAAGTGCCAGATGTGGGAACTGAACCCACAGCCCTCTGATCTCCCGGCCTCAGAGGCGAGTGTGCTATCTACTGAGCCACTGACACTGACATAGTCAATGGGAAAAGTTAACAAAAAGTTCGACAGTGTCGCAAATGCAGTTTTTAGTGTCACAAATGACCCCTGTAGTGTCGCAAATCTGCCATTTTGTTTTCAGTTGGTGGTCACAGAAATGCTTGGCATTTAAAATTGGGACCCTCTAGGGACACAATTCTTTTTGTGGTCACCTTGTCGAGCCCTGAGGATGCTAGCCATGTATTTATTTGGGGTTAAACACCCCAGAAATATGTTTAAAATTTTTGTAAACTGTAGTGTCTGACTTGCAACACTTTCATGATTTTTTTTTTGTAAAGTGTCGCAAATCACGACTACTATTGTTGTCACAATGCCTAAAACAACAGGAAATGTTTGCCACCCTGCTGCAAAAGAACGGTTTGGTCTTTTGGGCTGAAATTTGGAAGGAAGACAGTCAAGATGCCACAGATGTGCCTTTTGGTGGTTTGGTGAGGAAATATTAGAGGGCTGCAAAGTTACGTCACTCCGAAGTTGACAATTTTTCCCACAGGTTAACATTACGGCATCCGCCGCACCTTTCAGGGCCCGTATCTCGAAAACGCTTCGAGATACGGGCTTTTCATCGGAACATTTCTTAGCCCCCCATTAGGGGGCTAAATACAAAACTAACCAGGAAAGTCCTAAGTAATATGACATTTTAATTTTTTTTCTATGTCGTATAGTTCCTGAGATATAAGCAATTTAGTATTACAAGTGCTCATTTTCTGCTCCGAGGGCCATTATTATGCATACACTTTTTGTATTCACTGTGCTTCTGAATGCACTTTTTGAGGAAAAACAGTGGGTGCGTTTGCATTACTGTTACAGTTAGCATTTCCACGAGCGTTTGCATTAGCGTTTCCGTCGCCGTGTGCGTTACCCTTTGCGTTTCCACTTGCATTTGAGTTACTGTTACTATGTGTGTTTCCATTACTGGTTTTATTTGTGTTTGCATTTCCTTTTGCGTCACCGTGTGCATTTCTGTTTGTGTACTCGCTTTCGTTTTCATTTCTGTTTCCTTTGGCGTGATTGTTGATGTTACTGTTGGCGTTTACGTTTCCAATTCCATTAACGTGACCCTGTGCGTAATGATTTGTGTTTGCTTACACGCTTGCGTTTCCGCTTCCATTTCTGTTACTGTACCCTTTGGAATCCTCCTTGCTGTTACCGTCACCGTTTGCATTTCCAGTGGAGTTACCATTACTGAAGCGCCCCGCGCTCGCACCACCTCATACCATTCACTATTTATACTACACATTCTCAAAAAGAAGTGAAATTCATGGCAAATACTTGGTTTAATGCATCAGTTAGGGTTGTTCCACAGTGACAAAAGCAGGAAATTCAGTGTTAGGGTTGAAAATCCTAACTCCGCATTCCCCACACACACACACACACACACACACACACACACACATGGGGGGGGAGGACCAAGGCAACACAACCAATCACAGACAACCAGCAGCAGCTGACAGAAATAACATGCAACTGTCTAAACATACTACATAACACATCCATAATCATGGTCCACCAACTGTAGGAGTTCTGCTGCCATCCAACTGACTTGCTGGTACACGTGCATACTGGCCATCAGTTGTTGATGGATCACATTAAAAATTCTTTTAGATATCATACATTTCTTATCTCTTCTGAATGACAGTCTGTCGGTAATGCATCACTCTAACAACATGCCAATGTCAGGCATTGTTTTTACAGACCTTTGTTGACTGTTAATGTCTTCTGATGTTACCCCGGAATAAAACAATGATGTATCACAACAAAGACACCATGCTACCACTTTTGTACCTATTAATCGATAATATCAGACACCATTTCCACTGACCTTTCATGTGTGTAAATGGTTCCTAATGTTATCCTACCGGTAGCAAATAATGTATCAGAACACTATTATATACAGCGTGCCACTGCACTCTTATCCCATACACTTGGACAGCTAGGTGGTACTATAGGACACAGAGTGTTCAATATCATCATGGACCATGGTTGACATTATCATAGAAAGGTTGTCTGTGGTTGGTTGTGTTGCCTTGGTCCTCCTCCTTACTTGCATATGTATGTGTGTGTGTGTGTGTGTGGGAGGATGCTGAGTTAGGGTTTTCAACCCTAACACCAAATTTCCTCGCTTGTCGCTGTGGAACAACCCTAACTGATGCATTAAACGGAGTTTTTGCCATATATATATATATACACACACACACACACACACACACACACACATATGCTTTGCATAGCAAACACAAAGTTGGCTCTTTGCCAGCAGTTTGAAATGTGAAGTCTTTTTAAAAATAAAAAAGTGTTCCATGAAAAAACAAAGTTCCATCCCCATTCTCGTATAGCACCCTTCCCTTCCCCCAGCCTGAAGCAGTACTGATCATAAACCCCCCCTTCCATTCAGCAGCACCCAACGCCAGCCCCAGCAAAAAAATAGAATGATGCCCTCACCTCTCCACCATCTATATGCCACTCAACAAAGGATACAGTCAGCGATAGGAGACGGGGCTGACAAAGACCCTTCTCTTCCCACGTTGTCAGTCTGCCCACTGAATGCATGGAGTGCACTCTCATAGTAAAACAGATAATTACTATAACTATGCACTCTCATTCATTCAGGTCTTCGTTCTGCTGAGGTGATGAAAGGAGGTCTGTCAGTCACTGTCCCCTTTTGCTGACAGTATCTTTTGTTGGGTGGCATGAGGTGGTGGAGGATGGGTTGGGTGTTGATAAGGGAGTGCGGATGGGCTGTCATTCTTTTCTTTTTTTTTTTTTCTTTTTTTTTTTTGCTGGGGCTGAAAGGGGAGGAGGGACTTGGTACTGATGAGCGAGTGGGGGGAGGGCTGTAATTTCAAGATTAGTGTGCTGGGGAGGATGTTGGGATGGGTGCTGCTGAGTGGGTGGGGGAAGGGGTTTATAATTTGTGCTGGTCAGTTCTAAGGGGAGGATGGAGGGAGGGATAGACTGCTATGAGAGAGAGAGAGTGGGGAATGGGTACCTACTTTTTCTTTTAACAGTGCAAAAGAACTCTGCAAAGTGGTAATTCACTGGCGAAGTGCTATTTCCGGGAGTCTTCGCCAGTTGAAGTGGACACTTCACTATGCATAGCCCTGTGGAAAGGGCTGCACGAAGTAGTGGCACTTCGCGTAGTGCGCTTATTAGCGAAGTATTATCATTCTATAAGCACCTACTGCCTCTATACACTTTTAACATGACCTTTAACCCAGTATTTTTACATTGAGATTTTTTTTATTCAGAATAATTAGATTATGGTGAGGTGATGTCTTGCAAATTATAATAATGACAATTTCTAATTGGAAAAGGGAAAAAGTGCTTCAGAAGTAAAAAGTAAGAATGGCTGCATTTATAAAATATTTTCCTGCATAAGTGTGTGTGCTTGCTTTGTAATTATAATGTAAGTCAATAAATCAGGCAGCGGAGCATAGCACTATGGTGCCATTGACCCGGGTTTGGGAATGGATTCCAGTCACTTAGATCAGGTTGGATGGAGATGGGGATGCGCTGCCTCTGGCACTGTGTCTGGGGGGGTGCTACAGCCCGCCCGGCTGGGGGCTTGTCTCACAGGGACATATGCCACCGGGGAGGTGGGTGGATGACAGTTGCATCAGATCCCCAGGTTCTAGTTGAAGGTAAATGGCGGAGGTGTCAGAGCTGGGAGATAACTGTTCTGCCTGATGTGAGGTGCCTAGGCCACAGAAGGATAAGCACTGAAAAAAAAAGAAACTAAGTTAACAAACTGAATACGCCAAGTAATGTGACATACCCAAACACCACGCAGTAGGTATCTTTGTTTTTCTTTCTTTCAGGGTACTGCTATAGGTAAATGTCCCAAGTCTAAATTATTTAAAGGCTATATTGAACTTGAGCTGCAGCTGCGAGAGTTTGACCGCTGTCGGAAGCTCTATGAGAAATTTCTGGAGTTTGTTCCTGAGAACTGCACGACTTGGATCAAATTTTCTGAACTCGAGGCCATCCTTGGTGATTTTGAAAGAGCCCGGGCTATTTATGAACTAGCAATCAGTCAGCCACGGTTAGATATGCCAGAGGTAAGGAAACCAGATATGTGCTGAGTTACTTGATATAATCGCATGACTGAACAGGGGTCAATGGAGGGCTGGGCTCACTATGGGCGTGAAGTGCTAGACTCCTGGGGGGAGGACAGTCTGGAATCTGCACACTTTACGCTGGCTGACAACAGAGTAGCATGGAAATCGACTTCAGAGGCATGTGATCACCCATTCTCTTGGCCAGGGGATGAGGTGCAGCTGTGGTGTCATGGATATCTGAGCTGGGAAGGGGCCTGTAGGGAAATGACAAATTAGGCCCCTTCCCCCAACAAATAAAAAAAAGCATAAACCAGTATTCTTTTTTCAGGAAAACAAGTGTTTGAATAAATGAACTCAAGCTGAGATTATCCAGAGTACTGTATAATGTAATAAATGTGGTAGGAACTTAAATATGCTGCAGGATCCACTATTGACACAGTCTAGCCCCATGTGGGGCGCAGTAATTCCAGTATTTGATGTTACTGGAATTTTATACAGTATCAGATAGTATACCGAATTCAGAAAAGGTCAGAGCAGATACTTGTATTGATCCTCGATTTATAAACATAAGAAAGAAGCAGCACACACAGCCAGGCCAATTAAGGTATGATAGAGACTTTTACATACCTCACGAGGTAAATAGGTATGGGGGGGAAGTATTTTGGGGAAAAAGTGCTGAAGAACAAGGGGACGGGCTATGAAGCTAGAGGGGTAGAATCAGGAGAGATGTGAGGTACAGAAAGACTGGTGGATTACTGGAACAGCCTTCGAGCAGAGGTGGTGGGGGCGAAGACAGTGAGGGATTCAAGAATACATGGGATAGGCACAAGGGAGCCATAATGGAAAGGAATGGGAGAGGGAGAGAGAGAGAGAGCTGTATCTGCATCAGAGGAGGAGGAGAAGGACCTGGAAGTGATGATCACTAGTGACCTGAAGCACTCCACGCAGTGCAAGAAAGCAGCAGCAAGGGCAAACAAGATGCTGGGATGCATAGCTAGGGGGATCAGTAGTAGGAAAGAGGAGGTTATACTGCCCTTGTACAGGTCACTGGTAAGGCCGCATCTAGAGTATGGAATTCAGTACTGGTGCCCACACCTCAAAAAGGACATTAACCTGCTGGAGAAGGTACAGAGGAGGGCTACAAAGATGATAGTTGGTCAGCAGGGCAAGGCATATGAGGAGAGGTTGAGGGCACTGAACATGTACTCTATGGAAGACAGGAGAGAGAGAGAAAAGGGACCTGATTGGGACATTCAAATACTGTACTTGAAAGGGACAAATAAGGTTGATAAGGAGAGTCTCTTTAAGCTGAGTGGCAACCATATCACAAGGAGGCACAGTCTTAAGCTGGATGGTGGGAGGTCTAGCAGGGAGGTCAGGAAGCACTTCTTCACAGAGAGGGTGGTGGACACTTGGAATGCACTGCCGGAAGAGGTCATCTCGTTGAAGACAGTGGGCAGCATTAAGAGAGGCTAGGATAGGCATAGGGGGAAGGTAAGAATCATGGGTAGGGAGGATGGGAGGAGTGGGGAGGGAGGGCAGGGACATTAGCTCAAGCTGTGGACCTTGCGATACGAGCAGACGTGATAGACCAAATGGCCTTCTTCTGCTGGCTTCTTCGTATGTAAAGTATGGTGTGCGTTAATCATGTAGGTAGGGAAAAGTGGGCAAGCTGGGTGTGCCAAAGGGTCCTTATCTGCCATTAAATTCTACGTTTATATGTTAACTCTATTCGTACTCCGTACTAAATGATAACATGCATATGTGCTATACAAATATAAAGCAATTACTACGGCACATGAAAACTGGAAAGAAATGCCACCACTAACTCCCCCAACATATTGAGGTTCACTACCTCTTCCTGAGGATGGCCTAAGATTTGCCTGGGTGTTTCCAGGAGCACCGAGGAAAACGAAGTTTAAAAAAAAAAACAAAACTCTCCTGGTCGTCATGTTTAAAGTTACCAACTATAATAAATGAGCTTCGTTGTATGCCTAGCACACTTGTGCCCTGGGTTTGTACCCTGAGCCCAGACATTCTGGAGCAGCACAGCTGGAGGAGGCATGAGTGCCTTCACAGAAGCTTGCTTCCAGAGAGGGAGGGTTCAAAATCCTGCAGCCTGACTGCCCTCTGGTGGCCCAGGGGCATGCGCGTTTGTGTGAGGTGAGGCTTAAAGGGATGCAATGGTTCTTTTTTTTTTTTTTTTTTAAACCTTTTTCCCTCTGGTCACCATTGGCTGGAACCCCATCAATGGACTCCTACCCTGATCCCACCCTGCCTGAGACCCTCCCAGCCTGAGGTCCTTTTCCTCCGTCCCACCCACAACTCACCTGCAGGTAACGCCCCGGCTGCCTTCTGCTCCTCGGCGCTCCCATACAATTATCCAGTTTCTGCAGGTGGTTGTGAAGGACAGAGGGAGTTGGGACCCAGGAGGGTAGGATCCGGCAGTGGGTGTGGTGGCTGAGGAGCGATGTTTTTCTTTCTGGTGGTGCTGTCCCTTCTGAGACGAGGACGTGCAGTGATGTCAGTGTGGTGGGTGTGCTCCTGCACCCGACCAGCAGACATCCATCATCGCCTCCTCCCCATTTTAAGTGGGTCTGGCTGTAACACATCCAGCCTTCGCTGGGTATTGCTGTTAGCAGGGGAACCACGACCCTCCCTCCAGAGGTGGAGAGCTGTCCATTGGACTCTCATCCTACCTCCCCCGGCCGATGCTCTGACCTTGCACGCTCAGTCTCGCACATGGGTCGTCGGTGCTGCAAGTGGTCATGCTGCCACTGCACCGGTGGGCCAGCCTAGGGGAGGCAATGCTGTCAAGATTTTTGGGGTCAGGAGGGGCTTTGACTGTACCAGGGAAGGGTGTCAAAGAAGGAAACTGACTGGGCCTTGGGCAGGTACAGTAGATAAAATGTATGCCCCTGCTGCCACATTTGATGGATTGCTCCTCTGCTTGCTTGCCCTGTTGACCTGTCTTCATGCCTTTGATTGGATCTGGTCTCTGGGCTGGGGGTGTATGGATGCCTGGCCAGGCCCTGCCAAGAGGGGGAACCCACAGGAGCAATAGTGGAGTTATCAGCCAGTCGAGGTCTGCAGTTGGGATGGTTTCTGGAATGGATAGAGGGAACCAATGGATGGAAGGAAGTCCTGCCTGGGCTACTCACAGGGGAGGTGCATACCCAGAAAATTAAATAAAAGATCTTCATCGAGAATATTTCCTCCATTGTGCCAACCCTTTGGGATTGTAAGCCATTGGCGTCAGGACCACTTGGAAACTTTTTTTAGCTGGGGGGCACCCAAGATGACCTAGAACATAGCCAGCTATAAAACGTGGTCAAACCCATCACTCCTAAGTTCTTTCTGCCACCGTTGACTGTTCGACAGTACTACAGAGAAACAATGATGTCAACTTTTTTCCATGTTATTATTTTTCTTAAGTTGTTTTACTTTGTTGTTTTATGCCACTGTCCAAAGTATCTTTATTTAGGTTTTTTGCCTGTGGCTACAAGATTTACAAAGATGATGCTTAAACAGTCTGGGTTTGCTGTTTGGGATGGTCCCACAACATGAGGGCCTGTGATATCTGCCAGGGATTCAACCAGGCCACAGAGAGTCACCTCAAGAAGGCTGCCAAAACCTTCATCGCCAAGCAGGCCATGGAAACTGCTGCCAAGGCCAGGAGCTCAAAGCTGGCTACTCCCTCATGTTCAGTGGCCACTGCGGGGAAATCTGTCTGACGATCAGTGACACTCTCACCAACACGGTCAAAGTCTAAGGATATAAACAAATCATTTAAATCCTCCTCTTTCAGCCATCATCACAAGTATAAGGACAAAGCTCCTACTTCTCCTGTGAGGTTGATATGCCCATCCATTCAGAGTGTAAGTCTTCATCGTCATCCGCTCCAGTGGTAATGACCACTACAACCTCCCCAGCATCCACAAGATTCCAAGGTCAGGTGCTGTCTTACCTACTACAGACGGTTTGCAGCCCTGTCGACAGGTACTGCCTCCTCCGGCTGATGGCATCGCTTGGCCTTGCACAGGCAGTTGCCTCTGCGACCCACCATCACGACCACACCTTGGAATTGGTATTCTCACTGGGTCACAAGGTCACTGACCTTGGGATTGATCTAGTCACTTAATACGATCATTATACAGTGAAATTCTCATTTGGGGCTCCCCCCGATGGTTCCTTCCATGTTGAGGTGATCAGTTACCGCCCTTTAAGGGGATTGTCCCCAGAGGGACTGATGGTGGCAGTTGATTTTTCTGGTGTTAGTGCGGTGGGCTTGGGTAAAGCAGTAGAGGCCTATAATAGGGCTGTCTGTGGGGCACCCAGTGCCTCTCACAGTGCTGTATACAACCCAGGTCCTCTTGTCTGAGACCCCCATGGTTTGATGGAGCTCTCAAGGCAATGAAGACTATGGGTCGGAGGTTAGAGCATTGCTGGCGTAGGACTCAGTCAGAGGAGGATAGACTGGCTTTGAGAAATCACTGTGCTGATTATAAAAGGTAAATTGACTGTAAGAAGGCAGAGTTCCTGTCCAGAGAGATTGCTGCAGGGAAGAACAGACCAGCTCAGCTCTTTCAGACTGTTGACAGGCTTCTCCATCCTGTCTGTTTGCAGCCAAAAAGAGGTTTTTCAGTAGCATTATGCAAAGAGTTTGCTCTGTTCTTCTTTGACAGGGTATCCTCCATTTGAGCCATGATCTTGCCAGTGGGTCTGGATCAGTCCCGCAGGGTGGTGTCTGGGTGGAGCAGGGGCGCTCCTGTTGTCTGGGCAGAGTTTTGGCCGGTGGAGGTGGCCGAGGTCTCCAAGGTGATTTTGAAGCTGCGGCCCACATACTGTGAACTGGACCCTGGCCCAACGCATCTCTTAGTAGGTTGTGTCAAGCTATCGGTCTAGTGTTTGCCGGGATTGCCAGGTGTTTGCTTTCTGTAGGGGCTCTTCCCTGATGCCTTGAAGGAGGCGCTGGTGAGGCCCCGTCTGAAAAAAAAGACATCTCTCAACCCTGACGTCCTGCTGAATTATAGATGTATCTCCAACCACCCATTTTTAGGGAAGATTGTTGAGAAGATGGTGGCTCTGCAGCTCGAGGAACACCTGGAGAATTTTGACATCTACGAGCCATTCCAGTCCCGGTTTAGGTCAAGGCACAGCACAGAGACGGCACTAGTCCAGGTACATAATGACCTCCTCAGGGCAAGAGAGAGAAGGGAATGCTCAATTCTCATTCTCCTCGATCTGTAATCTGCATTTGATACTGTGGACCACATCATGTTGCTGGATCTCCTTAGAGATTATTGTGGACTCACCGGTACTGTCATCAACTGATTCGAGTCCTTTCTCTTGGGCAGGAGGCAGTGGGTAGTGATGGGGAATTTCTCCTCCTCCCTGATACCCCTGATCTGTGGAGTTCCTCAAAGCTCGATCCTGTCACCGATGCTGTTTGTGGTATACATGCTACCCCTTGGGAGACTCATCAGACAGTACAGTTTGGGTTTTCACTGCTATGAAGATGATACCCAGCTGTACATGTCCTTTGTGCAAGGGACAAATGGTGCCATTGAAGTGCTGAATAAATGCCCAGCTGAGATCCAGGACTGGATGAACTCTAACTGGCTGAGACTTAACCCAGACAAGACGGAGGTACTGGTGATTGAGCCAGGCTGCGGGGGTGATGGGAATGCTGCCAGGACAACAACAGGCTTGGTCCTGGGGTGGATCCCGTTGACGGCATCCTCTGTGGTGAGAAATCTGGGCATTGTCCTCTACGACAAGCTGACATTTGAAGCTCAGGTGTCGGCTGTTATCAAAAGTGTTTTTTACCATCTGAGGAACATCACCCGGATTAAACCCTAATTCCGCCCGAAGACCTGCCATCACTGGTGCACACCTCTGTAGTATTTGGCTTGACTACTGTAATGCTCTTTATCTCTGGGTTAGTGGAGGGAACCTCTGCTGGCTGCAGCTGGTGCAGAATGCAGTGGCCAGGCTGCTGACAGAGCTATCAAGGTCCTGCCATGTGACCTTGGTTCCGCGGGGTCTGCGCTGGCTGTCGGTCAGGTGGAGGATTCTCTTCAAGGTGGGCTTGCTCACCTATAGGGCCCTGGCTACCTGTCAGACCTCCTTACTCCTGCCATTCCGGCCCTCTCCCTTCATTCCTTCACCAAGTGCCTCCTGGCGGTTCCGAGGACCAGGCTGAAAACCTCGGGTGATTGTTCATTCGGGGTGGCCGGTCCGGTCCTCTGGAACTCGCTGCCAGGATCTTTGAGGGAGGTCCCCACAGGGGAGGTGTTTCAGAGGGGCCTAAAGATTCACCTGTTTAGTTTGGCTTTCCCTACTGACGTTATTTAAGATATTTAAAAAAAAAAAAAAAAAACTAATTTGTGATTTATACTGTTTTTAATGTTTTTGTTACTCTGTCAAATCTCTGTACTGTACGGTGCCCAGAACCTCCGGGATTGAGTGCCTGATAATAAATTACTTACTTACCCCATTGACAGTAGTAGTACTGTCCCCTTTTCAGGATGTTGTCGACTCCCAGGTGTGCTGGCGACGGTTTCCAAACTGTTTCGCTGTTTGTTGCCATTGTGCCTGCCAACAGTAATGACTGTTTCATCGACGGGGCCTACCACCATTGTCGACAGGGCCACAAAGCACACCTTATTCCTTCTTCTCAGCTGTCGCCAGCTTTGCCTGTGCCTCCTGTCATTGTCCCAGACGATGAGTATAATCCATATCTCCTTAATATGGAGGAGGATTTGGAGGGTGATGAAGGGGAATATGATCTCTTGGAGGTTAGAATAGGATCCAGTTTCACCCTCTTCTCATATAGTGAAGACACTGTGATTTACACACCACATTCTCCACCTGAGGATGCCTCTTTTCAGGCATTATTGAGGCACTTGCAAAGTGCAGTGTACTTTGTTGCCATGCAGGACCTCCCCAGCAAACAAAATTTGCTGAAGTTTTAAAGTTCCTACTATTCCCTCCATTGTTGTTCCCCATGTTATCATTGCCTCTTGACTGCCTAGCACGGACCTAATACTGTTCTTGTAGCACCTACAAAGGATGACAAGTAGTATCCTGCTCCGTCTGCTAAGCCTTATTATTCCTCATAGCCTGAAACTGACTCTGTGTCATTGTGTTGCTGGTGATAGGTCTAAGGCTCCGAGGCATATGAGCTCTTTACCTTCTGATAAGGAATGCAGGAGGCAGGACGTTCTGGGCAAAGTACTTCTCGGGACATGGTGTACAGTCCATACTTATGGCAGTATCCTTTCCCTTTAAATATCTTGCTGGAAGGTCTTCAAACTGGCTCCTCCCACACACTCGAGTGGTAAGTTCCTCGGCAGCGCCCCTTGATGCCAGATCTTTCTTTCTGCTAGAAGAAGGTTCCTTCCTTTGCACTTCGCGTTGAAGTAGGCCCTTTGCTTTCTAAAATGTCTTGAAGTTCGGTTTTCAGTATCGTTACCATCGGTATGGATGAATCGAAGTCGGTGCCCAGTTTTAAGAGGTGCGACTATGGGCAAAGGATGTCCTGGACAGACCTGCACACCTCGTGCATTTACCGCCTGGGCCACGAACACAATCCACAGACATGTGGCCTATATCGCACCTTAAATCCAAACACCTTGGAGGACCGGCACGCTTGTCTTCTGCTCAGGCGCCCAGATGAACGGGACCCTCACGTTCGCTTGAAAAATGCCTGCCGGGTGGTCTTTGCTGCTGTGGGGTCTGCTGAACAACTTGCGGACTTTGAGGAGGCAGCGACTCAGTCCTGGACCATGCCTCTTCAGCTTCTGCTTTTGTACCTCTTTCATTTGGTACCACCTTTACGGCGGTGTTTTGGAATTTTTGTCAGTCCCTTCCCACCCTTGAGCAGGGTCCTTCTAAGGGCACAAAATCCTGTAAATCTACTAAAAAAGACCCTATAAAACAGTCTCATCAAAGGTCGTGGTATCGTGAGTGCACTCAATCCTCTGATTCCCACGCTTCCTTGAAGGTTTCTACTTACCCAGTTACTCACTGGGTTAAGACATAAGTAGCCCATCTAAAATGTCTCACACCCTGGTCGGTACATTGTGTTCCTAGTCAACCATCCAAGATGAGTGTTCAGCCTGGATTTGAACAAGGTAAAGGTATTAGCTTCTACCACATGTTGGAGGAGTCTATTCTAAGCCTTTGTTGCCCTGACAGTGTAGTAATGATCCCTTTGGTCCAGGCCACTGACTCCCCCGTCAGGCCTGTCGGCTGAGATACATGTCGACCAACCATTTGAGATCTTTCTTGAGCTGGTGGATGCACTGTCACAGGACGAAGGGGATACTTCCCTCTCTAGGACTCTGGTTCTACCCATCACCTCCCAGGGAGGGTCGGACCAGCTTCCTGATCCGATCCCAAACCCCCGGGATCCTGTACCCTTGGAGGAATCTTGGCATTCGCTGGCTCCCTCCCTTACTCAACGTTGGGTTCCCCAGTGGTCGAGGCCAAAATCCCATAGCCCGGAGTCGAGCAGCCCTTGCCAGCATAGGCACTCTCACTCTCTGCATTTGGACAAGCAGCATCACCACTACACTTCCTCTTCTTCCTCCTCAGCTGAGGAAAGGCTCCAACGCAAGATGCGCCGGTGCTATAAAGAGAGAATGTGGCAGCAGCTCATGCTGTCCAAGGTTAGGCCAGTTCCGGACCCCACCCGGCTCATCGTTGGATGCCGCCATCAAGGCCCCAGCCTGCCCCGGCTCGGCCTTTACCAACCTTCCCGCCCATCTGGGTGGAGCCTCCTCCTGTGCAGCTGAAGGAGGGTCCTCCTCCTAAGGATGCCTGTGCCACTCCCAGGCTTCCTTGTTGGCTGTTGGTCACTGTCACTCCCGATAGACCCCGCAGAGTCGGTGGGGATTCGGAAGGTCAACCACTTTTCAGCGAACAGTCTGACGACTCCTCACTGTATTCTCTTCCATTAGACGTGGAATCTGGGGAGGATTTGTCTATGGAGCATGGTCCCACTTCTTTTGGGGGCTTACTCCACTTGATTTCAAAATCTACCGGGATTCAGATGGAGCCCATCCAAAAACGTACTAAGTATCCCTTGACCGAAATTCTTGATCAAGGTAAGTCCCCGGGGGTAGCCTTCCTGGCCACTGAGGCCATTCTTGGCCCCCCCTCTGGAGCTTTGGCAGCATCCTGCCTCCTGCCCTGCGCCGTTGACTCATGTGGCCCGAATACGGTCCCTACAGGTTCCCTGTTGGGTTTCTCCAAACACCCTTCAGCTGACGGTTTGGTTGCCAAGTCAGTCTTTCGGCATTCTGGCAATGTCATGGATATGGATAAACCTTCTGACACAGAATCCAAGAAATTGGATCACATGGCCAAAAAGATCTAGGCGACCTCTTTTCTCAGCCTTTGGCAAGCGAGTTCAGCCCTTTTGATGGCCCATTTTGCTCATGCCTTACTGGACACTCCTGATGAGGTGCTTCCCCAGCTCCCAGCTGGCTTACAGACAGTGATCAAGCAACTCTGGTACCAGGGCCATGCAGTAGCCAGACAGCAGCTCCAGACAGCCATGGACATTGATGGTTCCTGTGCCCGGTCTGTGGCCACTGCGGTGGCCATGCACCACAGTGCCTGGCTGCAGATTTCTGCCTTGATGGCAGATACCCAGCACAAGTGGTGGATGTCCCCTTCCTAGGCACCAACTTGTTCTGGCCTGGCATGGAAGGACACCTTACTAGGATTGAGAAGTCCAGTGCAACCCTGGAGACTCTTTCCTCTACCAGAGGGGTACCATGGGCTCTAAGCTTCAGAAGAAGAAGCCCTTTTGGCCCCTCTCTGCCCCTGTGGCAAAGCCATCCCAGTACCCAGCAGGTCCACGTTTGGCACCCAAGACCAAAGTCGGTTGCTTCGGTTGTCTGCAAGCCAGGTGGTCAAGGTCCCGCTGTGCCCTCAGCCGGTCCCTCCTCCACCTCCAAGCCTGCACAGTAATTGACTTGGGGGGTGCCTCCCCCATGCCTATTCTGTCTACCCTGGGTCCTCCCATGGGGGTCCGGCTCCACCACTTCCTCTCTGCCTTGTCCACTGACACCACAGACAGGTGGGTCCTCAAAGTGGTTGGTCAAGGTCTGCCTCTAGAGTTCAAGGCTTACCCTCCATGCCAAGCCCGCATCCCACAGGAGCACATGGTGTCTGCCGACATGCAAGTTCCTTTAGTCTTGCTCCTTCAAGGTTGTCACTATGTCTCAGATAATTCCATCCTTGGGGCAGAACATGTGGTTCTGCTCCCTAGATCTTCGGGATGTGTTCTTACACGTTCCCATCTGTCTGTCCCACCACTGGTTCCTTCAGTTCTGAACAGAAGGGAGACTCTACTAGTTCCAGGCCATGCCCTTTGGCCTCTCCTCAGCTCCTAGGGTCTTCACCAAGTGCATTGCAGTGGTGGCAGCTTACCTGAGACGTCAAGGGGTCCGGGTGTATCCATACCTGGATGACTGGCTGATAGCAGGTCCCTCCAGGGAGGAGGTGGAGCGGTCCAGGGACCTTGCCCTCCAGACCTGCTTGACCCTCAGCCTTCTGGTGAATGAGGCCAAGTCAGAGCTCGTACCTTCACAGGTGATGCACTTCATGGGGGCAGAGTCTGACTCCTGCAGAGCCAGAGCTCGATTCCTGGCAGACCAAGCAGAGTTTCTTTCCTCTTTTGCCCAATTATTTCAGGTTGGGCAGTTGTATCCTGCTCGGGATTTCCTGCGCCTCCTGGGATTCATGGTGGCCTGTACCAGCATGGTCTGTTGGACTCTGAAGAATGTGCTGTCAGCAGTGGGAGCTGGCCCATCAGTGGTCTTAGCGCAAGAGTCACTTTGACCAGCTGGTCTCTATGACCCAGCTGATGTGGGATGCCCTCCAGTGGTGGTTGGTCCCGGAACATCTGCAGTAAGGAATCCCCTTTGTCCCCACAGAGTCGACGGTCACCATAACAACTGATGACTCACCAATGGACTGAGATGCCCACTAGGGGGAACACAGAGTCCATGGACTCTGGGCCCCCTGAGGAGTCCCGATGCCATATCAACCTGCTGGCACTGACACACTTTGCTCCACACCTTTGGGGTCAGGTTGTTCAGGTGCAGACGGACAACACCACGACCATGTACTACCTCAACAGACAGCACGGAACACACTCCTTTCCCCTGTGCAGGGAGGCTCTCCGCATCTGGACCCTCATGCTGAACCTTAATGTCGATCTTCTGGCCATCTGTGTGGCCGGCGTGTCCAATCTGCTGGTGGATGTCCTCAGCCAGGTAGGCAAGGCGTCTCACAAGTGGTCTCTCCATCAAGAGGTATTGCACAGCCTGTTCTCCTGATGGGGCACTCCTTAGGTGGATCTGTTTGCCTCCAGGGAGAATGCAAAGCTGAGGCTTTATTGTGCCCACCACCCTCAGCAGGGAACGCTGCAGGGGGATGCCTTTTTGAGACCCTGGATCCCATGTATGCCTTCCCTCCCTTTCCAGTGATCCACAAAGTGCTGCTCAAAGCCAGGCGGGACAAGGCTCGGATGATCCTGGTGACTCTGGACTGGGTCTGCCATTTCTGGTACCCCAATCTCCTTAGCCTCAGCTGCTGGCTCCCATGGCATCTTCCCCTATGCCAAGACCTGCTCTCATGTAATCAGGGTAAAGTATTCTATCCGTATGTTCAGTCCCTGCACCTGATAGCCTGGTTCTTGAGCGACTACAATTCTAGGCTTTGTGTCTCTCCAAAGATGTCCTCACCGTGGGCGAGGCTGCTCAGAAGGAGTCGACCCGAAAATGCTACACTTTCAAATAAAAGAGGTTCTCTATTTGGTGCCAGGGATCAGGGCCTGACCCCTTGTTTTTTCCAGTGGCTAGCATAATCGATTACCTTTGGTCCTTCTCTGTCAGGCCTTCGATCAACGGCCCTTAAGATGCACCTGGCAGCCATCTCTGCATACCGTGCATGGGCTGGTATGCCATCAGTGGCGCAGGAGAAGGTGGTCTGGCACTTTTTTTTAAAGGCCTTGACCACATTTCCGCTCCGGTGTGTGAACCACCACCACCTTGGCACTTGTTGCTGGTGTTGGCAAAGTTCATGGACAAGCCATTCGAACCGATGCACAGGTGTGATATCTCTCACCTGACATGGAGAACTGCCTTCTTGATGGCTATCACATCCACCAGAAGAATCGGTGAGCTCCAGACACGCTCAGTGGAATCTCCTTACTTGGTCTTCCATAGGGACAAGGTTGTCCTTTACCCCAACCCAAAGTTCCTCCCAAAAATTGTATCAGAGATTCCCCCTTAATCAGGTGATGATCTCCTGGTGTTCTTCACCAACCACATCTCTGAGGCATGCACAGGCTCCTCGCTGGACCTGCATGCACGCTCTGCCTGTTATAAGGATGCACGGCTGGAATTGGAGAGGTTCACCAGCAGTTTGTCACCACCTGGCAGACGGCAGCAAACTGGACGATTAGCAGGTAGATTGTATCCTGCATCAACCTGTGCTATAGGTTGGCTGGTAGGGAGCCCCCCGTAGGGGTAAGGGCTTATTCTGCCAGACATACTGTTGCCTCGATGGCTGCCTCCAGGAATATCCCTATCCAGGAAATCTGCAGGACAGTTGCCTGGAAGTCAGCAGTGTCATCTCCCACTACCACATTGACCTTGAGTCACGCCGGGTTGCTGGTTTTGGGGCCTCAGTGCTCCCATCTCTGTTTCTAAATAGGGGGTGTGCACCTTGCCCTCGCCTCCCTGGAGAACTGTTAGGAGTCTGCCAGAAGTGTGGATTGTACACCATATCCACGTCCCTAGAAAAACCGGTAACTCACCTGTAACAGTATTAGGAGTGGTATATGGTGTACATCCACACAACCCACCCGACCTATCCTGGCATGTGGCACACTGGTCTTGCTTCCAGCGGGTAAAATCTGACGTCATGGGACGGTGCTGATGGAGTTACCACCCAGGTGGGTGGGAGAAGCCAGCTTGAAGACCTTATGGCAAGATATTTAAAGGGAAAGGATAGGACTGGTCAAGACAGTTCTGGTACCTTGATCTCCTCAGCCTCAGCAGTAGACTTCGGTGTCGGTTGCCTCTTTATCCAGATCTGCTAACCAGACAACAGGGGACACTCCTGGACCTGACATCCCTGCATCAAATGACCTGGTTCCTGAATGGCTAGAATTTCAGGCCGTGGGTCTGTAGGAAGCTGTGCTCCATGTTGTGGAGGCCTTCCAAAAAAGAGTCAATTCGCATATGCTGTACATTTAAGTAGAAAAGTTTCTTCATATGGTGTCAGGGCAAGGAGTTTGATCCCCTCCTGCCCTGTGGTGAGCATTGTGGAGTACCTCTGGTCCGTCTTTCAGTTGGGACTCCAAGTGATGACCCTTGAGGTGCACAGGCAGCCATCTCTGCTTACTGGGCACTGGCTGGTAAGCTGATGGTTGCCCATAAGGAGGTGGTCAAATGCTTTCTCCAAAGCCGGGAACACCTGTCTTCACATGAACATGGTGCATGAACAGCCACCACCACCATGGGACTTACTGCTGGTACAGACTATGCTCATGGGCATGCCATTTGAGCCTATGCACAGGTGTGAGATACCACACCTGTCATGGAAGACAACCTTCTGGGTGGCCATCAAGTCAGCCAGAAGGATCAGTAAGCTTCTGCTGCTGTAGGTGGAGTCTCCTTATCTGGTCTTCCAGAAGGATAAGGTTGTCCTTTGCCCCACCTGAAGTTCCTCCAAGAAGTTTTTCAGAGTTTCTTCTTAACCAGATGATAAACCTTCCAGTATACTTTATAGACCCTTCTTTGGAGACCGATGGTAGGTTCCAGACACTGGACCTATGAAGAGGGCTGTATTACTATAAGGAGCATATGGCTGGAGTTCAGGGTGAAACTCACCAACTCTTTGTAACATACGCTGAAGCTGCACTGCATAGACTGGCGGCAAAGCAGATGATTGGCAGGTGGATGGCATCCTACATCAACTTTTGCTGTTGGTTGGCTGGTAGGGAGCCTCCTGTAGAGCTTGGGGCTCATTCCACCTGACATGCCGCTGCCTTGGTGGCTGCTTCCAGAGACATCCCTATCCAGGAGATCTGCAGGACTACTACCTGGAAGTCAGCTCATGCCTTCTTTTCCCAGTACAGCATCAACCTAGAGTCCCGTTGGAAAGCTACGTTTGGGACCTTGGTTCTCCAGTCTGTGTTTGCCAAGTAGGGGTGCACACCTTGCCCCTTTCTCCCAGAGAACTGCAAGGAGTCTGCCAGAGTGTGGCTAGTGAACTGTATCCACGCCCCTAGAAAGATAGGCTACTCACCTGTAACCATTGTTCTAGGAGTGGCATACAATTCACAAAACCCACCTGACCTCCCCTGGCAAGTGGCACTTGGATCCCTGCTTACAGCATGCAAAGATCTGATGTCATGTGGAGGAGCCAGTGGATATACTGCCTGGCTGGAGGGAGAAGCTTAGCTTAAAGTCATCGAACAGAAAGCCTGGTTCAGGTGGAACTGCCAGAGTGTGGATGTGAACTTTTTACCGTTCCTAGAACTATGGTTACAAGTGAGTAACCTGTTCTTTTCTGGTTGCTATTACTTCAGCCAGATGGATTTCTGAGCTTCAGGCTCTTATGTGTACCCACCCTTACCTGATTTTTCACAAGGATAGGGTGGCATTGCATACGAATCATAAGATCACTAAAGTCGGTTGCCCAAACCTCCAGTGCCATGATGAAAAAACGTTTTACACAAGAAACAAAAGTCAGGTAACACAAATGCGAAACAAATTAAAACTCAGTGTTGGGTATATGTTAAAAAAATATTTATTCAGTAAATAAAATAGTAAAAACATAGCCACTATGTTTTTTACTATTTTATTTATGGTGTAAATAGTTCTAGGGACATGGATATGTTGTTCAATCCACACTTACTGGCAGGTTCCTTGCCGCTTTAAATCTTGCCGGAAGGTTTTCAAGCTGGCTCCTCCCACCCACCCGGGTGGTAAAACTCTCGACTGCGCCCCATGATGCCAGATCTTCCTTACCGCTTGGAAGCTCAGGTTCCCTCCTTTGCGCTCTGCATTTTAGGCCTGGATATAAACTCTTCAGTTAACCCGAAACTAATCTTAAAATTTACAAGATTTTGGTCTTTATCTTCCCTCGCAGTTGCAATGGACAAATTGACTCCCGGATTTCGGCGGTGCCCCTGTGGGCAGAAGATGTCCCGGACCGATCCGCACTCACGTCGTGTACTGCCTTAGGCTTGGCACGGTCGCAGGCCCACCGACTTGAAAGTCCTTTTGGCCACAGTCTTAGAGGATCGCGCTGCCAGATTGCAACTTGGGCGCCCCGAGAAATGTTATCCTCCGATAAAGTCAAAGGAGGCCCGTTGGGTGGTGTCCACGGCGGCGGGCTCGGCTGAACAGCTCGAACAGATGATCATCCTCGAGGAGGAAGCGGCCCAGGCCGCATCATCATCTTCGGTCGCGGCATTTATCCCGCTCTCTTTGGGCTGCTCTTACATGGCTTTGTTCAAGGAGCTTTGTTAATCCCTCTCCACCAAGGGAGAGGGGCCTTCAGGACATTCCTCTCAGTCCAAGAAGAAGGACTCCAAGGGTAAGTCCCACCATGTACGTTGCGTGGAGCGGGAGAGGTCCCCTTCCCCGGATAGTCAACTCTCGACTTCGGTCGAGGTTGCGGCTAAGGCCGCTGTCTTCACGGTGTCCCCATCAGGTCAGCTGGCCGAGACACCCGTCGACGCAGTCGAGATTTTTCTCGACCCGTCGGATGGGCTGTTGACTGGAGAGGCTGACAACCCTTCTTTACCGGTTCCCCCAGTGGAAACCGAGGACTTGCCTGTGCCTCCTGTGCCGGAGTCCCTGGTTAAGGTCCCTGAACCGAGGGAGGAGTGGGTTCCCCCCCCGCCCCCTCTCAGACCCACCCTCGGAAACACCGAAGGTCTCGGTCTCGGACCTCTTACCGGTCCAGTTGACCTCGCCGACATCGGTGGTCTCGGTCTCGGCACTGTGGAAAGCGGTGGCGCCACTCATCCTCATCTTCATCCTCTTCGGAGGATAGGCTGTGGCGCAAATTGCATCGGCGCTACGAGGATCTGATGTGGCAGCAGCTCCTTTTGACCGGGAATAAGCTGACTCTGTCGCCTTCCCCAGCCATTAAGTGGCTATCACCTGAGTGGCCGAAACAACCCCTCGTTGTAATCGAGGGGCCGAAGCTGGCACCGGTTGTTCGTCCGAAACTGGCTGCGCCACCCATTGTGGTGGAACCCCTGCCTCCACAATGTAAAACTGGGGCACCGACCAAGGATTCTCGGTTGGGTCAGGGCTTGCCCAATCGGTTGTCGGTCACCCTCACTCCCGATCGACCTCAGCAGGTGGAGGGTGGCTGAGGCCCTCGGCAGCTGTTCGCAGACTCCTCAGAGTCTGACAATGACTCTTCCCTGTTCTCCAGGCCTCTTGACCTGGAGTCCACTGGGGGTCAGTCGGTGAACAAAAGCCCATCCTCGTTCCTTGGAATGCTTCGGTTCATCACAGAGTCCACTGGGATGAAGCTCAAACCCATTTCAAAACGGGCCAAGTATCCCCTCACAGAGATACTGGACTGAGGGGATTCCCCCACGGAGGCCTTCCCGGTGGCTGAAGCCATTGTTGGCCCAGCCCTGGAGCTATGGCAGCAGCCAGCTTCTTTTCCAGCACCTTCGGCCAGGATGGCTCGAAAGTATGCCGTTCCCACTGGTTCACTCTCCGGATTTTCGGAGCACCCCTCCACGGAGGGGCTAGTGACCGACAGTGTTTTCCGGGTGCTCCGGAAACACTCGGGATGTGGACAAGCCACCCGATAAGGAGTCCAAGAAACTGGACTACTCCGGGCGGAAAGTCTAAGCTGCTTCCTCCCTAGGCCTTCGTCAGGCCAGCTCGGCCGTTCTGATGGCACACTTTTCACACGCCCTTTTGGGTTCCCTGGATGAGGTGATTCCTCATCTCCCAGCTGACCGCCAGACAACGGTCAAGCAGGTGCGGGATCAGGGAAGGGCGGTGACCAAACAGCAACTCCAAACTTCCTTGGACATAGCTGATTCGTGTGCCTGGTCAGTAGCGGCCGCAGTGGCCATGCGCCACAGAGCTTGGCTGCGGATCTCCACTTTTACAGCGGATACCCAGCACAAGCTGGCAGACGTTCCCTTCTTGGGTACCGACTTGCTCGGTCCCGGGGTGGAGGGTCATCTGCAAAGGATCAAGAAGTCCAACGCCACCTTGGACTCGGTCACGTGTGCCCAGAAGGACAAAGGCTGCCAGCAGCAACGTAAGCCCTTTCGGCCATCTGCCCCTGTGGCACATCCGGCCCAGCAACACCAGCATCAGGGCCAGCAGGCTTGCACTTGGCACCACAAAGCCAAGCCTGCAGCTTCCTCCAGCAGGAAGCCAGGAGGGAAAGGTCCAGGAGGCCCCTCGGCTGGCCCTTCCTCCAAGCCTGCCCAGTGACGGGTTGAGGGGTGTCGCCCCCAACCTCGTCACTCCTCTCCGGGTTCCCCCCGTGGGGGGACGGCTCTGCCACTTCCTTTCCGCCTGGTCCGATATCACCATGGACTGCTGGGTGCTGGAAGTGGTAGGAAAGGGTCTGCCTCTGGAATTCGAGCAGTCCTCACCCTATCGAGCCGTTGCCCCACGGGGGGCTACGGGGTCTGCAGCCTCTCTGTTGGCTCGTCGAGCTGACATTGCCCTGCTCCTGCAGAAGGAGGTGATCAGGGAGGTGGCGGATCCTCCACCAGACCCAGGGTTTGTGTCCAGGTACTTCCTGGTCCCAAATTGGACGGGGGGCTGGCGCCCCATTCTAGACCAACACGACCCGAACAAGTTCCTAAGGTTTCGTACCTTCAGGATGGTCACTCTGGCTCAGATCATTCCATCCTTGGAACGAGGTGTGTGGTTCTGCTCTCTGGACCTCCAGGACACGTTCTTTCACGTCCCAATCCGTCCGTCTCACCAGCGATTCCTCCGCTTCAGGGCAGAGGGATCCCTTTACACATTCTGGGCCATGCCCTTCGGCCTCTCTCCAGCTCCCAGGGTCTTCACCAAATGCATGGCAGTGGTGACAGCATTCCTGCAGCCGAAGGGTCCGAGTGTACCCTTACCTGGATGACTGGCTGATTGCAGCCCCCTCCAGGCTGGATGTGGAGCGGTCCAGGGATCTGGCCCTCCAGGTCTGCTTTCAGATTGGCCTACTCATCAACGAGGCCAAATCGGAACTCGTGCCAACGCAGGTGATTCAGTTCATCAGGGCAGAGCTCGACTCTCTTCGAGCCAGAGCACGGCTCCCGGCGGACAGGGCTGAGGTTCTTTCCTCCTTTGCCCAATCATTTCAGGTTGGGCAATTGCGCCCTGCCTGGGACTTCCTGCGCCTCATGGGCTTCATGGCGGCCTGCACCAGCGTGGTCCATTGGGCCCGCTGGCATATGCATCCCCTGCAATGGGGGCTGGCCCGCCAATGGTCACAGTGCTCCGGTCCTCTGGACCAGCCAGTGATAGTGACCCAGGAGATGGGGAACGCTCTCCAGTGGTGGATCGTTCCAGCTCATCTGCAGGAGGGTATCCCATTTGTCCACCCAGAGCCGACGGTCACTCTAACGACCGACGCCTCTCTGATGGGTTGGGGTGCCCATCTGGGGGAGCTCAGAGCGCCGGCCTCTGGTCCCCTCTGGAGTCTCGATGCCACATCAACCTGCTGGAGCTTCGAGCGGTCCGACTAGCCCTCACCGCCTTCGCCTCGTTTTATGGAGTCAAATGGTCCAGGTCCAGACTGACAACACCACTCACCATGTACTACCTAATCATAGCATGGGCCCACTCTTGCCTCTGTGCAAGGAAGCTCCGACTCTGTCTCGTGAGCAGACTGGAGGTGGATCTTCTAGCCATCCATGTGGCGGGAGCCTCCAACACTCTGGCCGATGCCCTAAGCCGGATAGGTGCTGCATCTCACGAGTGGTCTCTCCTGCTGGAGGTAGTACACAGTCTGTTCTCCCACAGGGGCACACCTCAGGTGGACCTGTTTGCCTCCAGGGAGAATGCGAAGCTGAGGCTGTTTCATGCCCGCCCCCCTCAGCAGGGCTCGCTGCAGGGGGATGCCTTCTCGAGGCCGTGGACCTCGGGCCTCTTCTACACCTTTCCCCCATTTCCCTTGATCCTCAAGGTGAGGAGGGACAAGGTGCAGGTGATTCTGGTAGCCCCAGACTGGCCCCGCCAGTTCTGGTATCCAGATCTCCTCAGCCTCAGCTCCAGGCTCCCGAGCGGCTTCCAGCCCACCTGGACCTGATCTCAGTCAGCCAGGGGAAGGTACTCCACCCGGACCTTCAATCCCTGCACCTGACGGCCTGGTTCCTGAGCTGCTAGAGTTCCAGGCCTTGGGTCTTTCCGATGAGGTCCTCAGCATTGTTGAGGCATCCCTTAAGGAGTCGACCAGAAAATGCTGTGCCTTCAAATGGAAGAAATTCTCCATTTGGTGTCAGGATAAGGGGTTGGACCCTTCCTCCTGTTCCTTGGCCAGCATTCTGGACTACCTATGGTCCCTTTCTCAGCTAGGGCTTCGGTCGACGACCCTTAAGGTGCACCTGGCAGCCATCTCTGCTTACCAGGTGCGGGCCGGAAAGCAGTCAGTGGCGCAGGAGAAGGTGTTCGGGTGCTTTTTCAAAGGCCTTGATCACATATCCCCTCCGGTGCGAGAACCTCCACCTCCATGGGATCTACTGCTGGTATTGGCTAAGCTCATGGGCAAGCAATTCGAACCGATGCACAGATGTGATATATTTCACCTGTCGTGGAAGACTGCCTTCTTGGTGGCTATCACATCAGCCAGAAGGATGGGAGAGCTCCAGGCGCTTTCCATCGAGTCTCCTCATCTGGTCTTCCACAGGGACAAGGTTGTCCTGTGCCCCCACTTGAAATTCCTTCCGAAGGTGGTGTCGGAGTTTCACCTTAACCAGGTGTTGACTCTGCGGTGTTCTACCGAGTCACACCTTGAGGCGAATATAGGCTCCATACTTTGGACCCTAGAAGAGCGCTCTCTTATTACAAGGAGCGGATGGCTGAAGTTCAGGGAGAGGTTCGCCAGCTGTTTGTCACCTACGCTGAAGCCGCACCTGGCAGACCTGCAGCCAAGCGGACGATAGGCAGGTGGGTCACCTCCAGCATAGATCTCTGCTATAGGTTCACGGGCATGGAGCCTCCCAAAGGGATAAGAGCTCATTCTACCCACCATACTGCTGCTTCGGTGGCTGCTTCCAGGGATGTCCCTATCCAGGAAATCTGCAGGGCTGCTACCTGGAAGTCAGCACACACCTTCATTACCCACTACCACATCGACCTTGAGTCACACCGGGATACTGGTTTTGGGACCTCAGTTCTCCAGTCCTTATTTCCCAAGTAGGGGGTGCGCACCTTGCCTCCATCCTCCCAGAGAACTGCTAGGAGTCTGCCAGTAAGTGTGGATTGAACAACATATCCATGTCGCTAGAAATACAGGTTACTCACCTGTAACAGGAGTTCTAGGAATAGTATATGTTGTTCATCCACACAACCCTCCCGACCTCCCCGGCTTCGACACGCAACCTGGCTTCCAGCGGGCTAGATCTGGTGGCATGGGGTGGAGCCGAGAGTTTTACCACCCGGGTGGGTGGGAGGAGCCAGCTTGAAGACCTTCCGGCAAGATTTAAAGCGGCAAGGAACCTGCCAGACAGTGTGGATGAACAACATATACCACTCCTAGAACTCCTGTTACAGGTGAGTGACCTGTATTTTCATGACAGTCTCTGTAATAATTGAAAAATAATTTGACATACCTTGAGTACATTCAGTATGGACGTATTTGTTGTGCCGAAGGGTGGTAAATCGCAGCAATCGGGGGGGGGGCTCTGAAGAAACAATCCTCGTCGGGACAGGGCAATGTGGCGGGCCCTATATCTCTCTCGGCTGCAGAAATGGCTGTGATAGGTCGGGAGCTGAAGGAGCAACTAATGGATGCCCTCTCTCCCCAGTTCAAAAGACTGGAGGAGAAGATTGATCGTAGAATGGAAGCCTTAGATTCACAGCTGATGCAGCAACAAGAACGGATAGAAGAAGTGGAGGGCCGTATATCTGCTACGGAAGACATGCTGGCCCCACTACCGAAGCGCATGGATGAATTAGAGAAAGAAGTAATGGAACTCAGGGAGGCTCTGGACTACCAGGAAAATTACCACTGCAGATCCAGTCTGCGCCTCCGGGCCTCCCTGAGGGGAAAGAGGAATCGAACATTCTGGAGTTTTGCAGGAAGCAACTACCTGCCCTGCTGGGACTGTCCCAGAAAGGAGACCGCTACAGACTAGAGCGGGCACATAGGGCAGCACAACCTAGACCATCGGAGGGACAATTACCACACCAAATAATCTTCAGATTCCACAATTATCAGGATAGGCATGAGATGTGGAAGATGTACAAAAGTCTGTCAGAGCTGAGCTATGAGGGATCGCGGCTCTTCATATCGCAAGATTATTCCCCGAGGATTGGAAAGAAAAGACGAGCATTCAATGAGGTCATCGCTGAATGTAAGCGCTTGCAGGTTGAATGGTATATGATCTTTCCTGCTCCACTAAAAATCTGTTATGAAGAAGCTACCTATAGCTTCTGGGAAGTAGAGAAGGCGACTACATTTGTGGAGGGGCTCAAGAAGAAAACAGGATGAAGGCAGTTACAGTGAATGATCTTTGAGAACATATGAGGAGAGAGGTGACATCTTCTCGTCAGGTTTTCTTTTAAGGTTTGCTTATCTCTGACTGTGCCATATGAATAGAAGCTGAGTTTGAAGAACAAGAGATAAAAATAACACAGTTTGTCCCAGGTCTCCATAATACCTAATTGACTGCCTGGTAATTAAATTCCTACGCTTTCACATTGCGCAACCCCCTGAAACTGTGTCCTCAGGAACGTGTGGAGGCCTTTACTTCTGGATGTTGGGACTGGAGGTGTAACAGGGGAATCACTCGGTAAAAGACTTCTGGTGCTGGCGGAATGCAGTGCTTCAGTATAGCACCGCGATTGGGGGTACTGTCCCTCTCTTTGCATTCTCTTTCCTATATGCCAAGATCTGCTGAAGTAATGCTACCAGAAGAACAGCGACGCTTGAATGGAGCTAAAATTTTATAGAAGGGCTTGCAGGAAGGGCCTGCACGTTGAGTATGACTCGTGCGGCCTACCTCGTGGGCAATCAGGTACGTAACCTTGCAACAATGAGAGATGGAGGATTGAGGGGAACTACCTTATATTACCCCATAACTAGTCAAGAATTCTTGTGAGAAAGGAGAATGACAAGAGAAAATATAGTATTAAAGTACGACTAACTAAATGTAGTATGAAGTACTGGGGATGGGGGTATGAGAGCAGCAGAATTAGAGGGAGATGGGAGTGAAACGAGGGGCTCTGGAGCATTCTGGCACATGTCTATATCAGCAATATACAGGGATATTTATAGACAGAGAATCATAGAAAGGAAGAGGAATTAGTGGAAACACAGATTTGCATAATGTAAGACGGGGGGGGGGGGGACGAAGATTGACCATACTCGGGTCAAACCTCTACAGGTTATCTCCAGAGGGAATATACCTATTCTGTGAATGATGTATGTTATCGGAGGGGGAATGAATGTATATAATTTTTCACAGTTTGTTTTGTTAGCTGTTATAATCTATGTTGTGACTTATCATTTATATCTTAATACTTGGTCCACAGAAGTATATATTAGATACCTGAAAGTAGTACTCATTATAATAATGGAAAGGGGGTACAGTGGTAGTAAGAGAAGGGGAAGTATGAAACAATCACTTAATATGGCAACTAGAGAGAGAGGGCGAATGTCATTTCATGGAATGTGAGAGGGTTTGCCTCCCCAATCAAAAGGACTAAAGTGCTGACGGCTCTTAAAAAAGCGCGTGCCCATGTAGCCCTGCTCCAGGAAACGCATCTGACCGCATCAGAGCACCAAAAGCTAGCAAGAAATTGGGTGGGTACATGCCATGCAGCTTCTTTCTCCTTCCATAAGAGAGGGGTAGCGGTGCTACTACACAAACATCTTCCTTTTAAACTAATGAGAACGGTGCAAGACAGCAAAGAGGGGAGGTATATTTTTGTAGAAGGAATGGTATATGGGGCACCAGTCACATTTGGACGTGTGTATGCACCTGCTGTTTTTGATCCTGTCTTTTATCAAAATATAATAGACCTGTTGATTAGGGAGCAGTTTCAGGGCTTAATAATGGGGGGTTTAATTGCAACCCAGATTCGAGACTGGACCACTCGGAGGGAAGAGGAAGGGGAGGGCAGTGCATGAAGAAATGAAGAGAAGGCATAGTTGACTTAGATCTGTTAGATGCCTGGAGAACAGCCAACCCCAAACTCAGAGAGTACACCTACTTCTCTGGTCCTCACAAGACGTGGTCCCGGCTGGATCATATCTATACAGAAGCTGGGTGGTACTCCAAGATGGACAATATCAAACATAGCCCTATCCATATATCAGACCATGCCATGGTAATTGCTACCATAGACATAGGGCCAAAGCAGACAGTAGGCAATTCCTGAAAGTTTCCCTCCTATTTAATGGGATCTGAGGAGTTCAGAACTTTTCTTCAGGAGCAGCTCGCATTTTATACACAAACCAATAAAGACTCCGCCTCGTCTACACAGGTTTTCTAGGATGTGGGGAAAGCATATCTAAGAGGGGCAATTACAGGGTATGTGGCAAGGCACAAGAAAGAAAAACTTAAGAGACAGGAGGAGTTATATATCTAAAGGTTAAAGAACTGGAATGCAGGGCTGCTAGAGAAAAGGAGATGAGATATTAAGGCTCTTGGCTACTGCCAGAGAGACTCTGAACAATACACTAAATGAGGACGCTCACACCCAATTTTTCTTGCTGAGACATAGATTTTATGAATGGGGTCATAAACCGGGACCCTTAATGGTGAGACTAATAAAGGGCAGAAGGGGGACTACAAGAATACATGAGATACAAGATAAAAAGGGAACCATTATTAGAGATTATCAGGCAATCGGAGACAGATTTAGACAGTTTTACTGAGCCTGTATCAGGCGGAACATGAAGGCACACTTTTAAGGTACAGGAATTTTTGAACAAGGTCAAAATGCCAGGGCTTAATGATCAGCAGAGGGAGAAGCTGGGTTGTGGAATATCCAAGGAGGAAATTATAAGGGCCATTCAGCATATGAAATCCGGTAAGGCAAGTGGGCCAGATGGCCTACCGGCTGAATATTATAAGGGGATGGGGCAGGGGATAGTAGACCTATTGTGGGAGGTGTTTCAAGAAACTAAAAAAGGAACCCACTGCCGACTACAATGGGCGAGGCAGTTATATGTGTCCTACGGAAGCCCGGGAGGGACCCTCAGCACTGTTCCTCATATAGGCCTATATCCCTATTAAATGCAGATGCTAAAATATATGCCAGGGTTTTGGCAGCTCATTTAGAGGGACTCCTCCCAAGCTTAATACACCCGGATCAGACTGGCTTTATTCAAGGAAGACATTCATATCACAATGTCAGAAGGGTCCTGAATGTGGTGCATTGCTCTTCTCGGCCCCCGGGGTATACAGCAATTCTTTCCCTGGACGCCGAGAAAGCTTTTGACCGAATTGAGTGGGAGTACATCTTTGAGGTGTTAAGCAGATATGGACTGGGAGATGAATTTATTGGAATGGTCAGGACTCTGTATAGCTCTCCCCGGGCTTCTGTACTCACTAATGGTGTACTCTCTCTCTGCACGATTTCTATTATCTCGAGGCATGTGACAGGGGTGCCCGCTCCCCACTGCTATTTGCATTGGCTGTTGAGCCCCTGGCGGTTGCCATTAGGCAAAGCAATGATATTGAGGGGATTAAGGAGAAAGATGGGAGACCGCACAAATTGTTGTTATATGCAGATGATGTGGTCCTGTATATAAATGATCATGAGCACTCTGTCCCATCCCTACTGGCACTTATTGTGGAATTTGCTGACTTCTCTGGATATAAAATAAATTTAGACAAATCGGAGATTCTTTGGGTGGGACGGGGAAAGCACCTGGAAAAGACATATGGGGCTTAAAAGTAGTTAGCACAGCCTTCAGATATTTAAGAATACATATAGGGAAAAGAATTTCTGAGTTGTATGGTTTGAACTACACATTAGAATCATAATGGAGGATTTACAAAGATGGCGGGCACTACCACTGTCCTGGATAGAACGAATGAATTTGATTAAGATTAATGTCTTGCCACGGCTCCTCTACCTATTACAGATGCTTCCTATGGGCCTGCATAAGAGGGATATCAAAACATTAGAGAAGAGATTTACTGAGTTTCTTTGGCAGGGTAAAAGGGCAAGGATTAGCCTCAGAAAATTAAAAGCAAATACCCAGAGGGGCGGGCTAAACTTCCCTGACCTGAAGGATTATCTGGCGGCTCAGACCCGAGTTATAAAGGATTGGATTGCCAGGACTGATGTGGCTAGCTGGTTGAACTTAGAAGAGGCGGGAGCTCGAGGGAGATTATCGGCATATCTAGCTAGATGGGGTCAACGAGCATATAACTCAATAGAACAACCCAACCCACTAGTAAAGATAACGCTAGATGGCTGGTCACAAATTAAGAGGCTATTGGGGGGGCAAGGACGAAGAAACACTATTACTACCACTTGCTGTGAACCCCTATTTTGGACCAGGTCTTGAAGACCCGGTGTTTGAGGAATGAGAAAGAGGAGGAGTCCAATGTGCTGCGGATCTGGTGAAAGGAAAGGAAAGGATATAAACTCCTTTCAGGAACTCCAAAGAAATTTAGGGGTACCGAATAATCCTCTATTTCGATATTTCCAAGCCAGAAATTATTGTAAGCAGATAGGGACACAAGGAGAACTAAATGCATCTCTAAGACAGGTGGAAGCCCTAGTATGCAGAGCTAGAGGCAATCCTAGGGGGGTGATTCAGAATGTGGTTCATATTCTTAGGAATAGGTTAAGGGACATGACATCCAACACAAGGAAGCTATAGGAAAGAGACATGGGCATACCGATTTCTGATCAGAACTGGAACCTTATTCTGGAATCACATATGGGTCTCCTTGCTTGTGATAGAGCCAAGGAGTCTACATATAAATTTATACGCAGACTATATTGTTCCCCGGTGGTAACCCATCGGTATAGACCAGAAGTCTCCGAGATGTGTAATAGATGTGAAGTACACAAAGGCACACTTTACCTCTGTTTTTAGAGCTGTCCACAACTACACATATTTTGGGAGGAGATATCAAAGAAACTAAGTGAAATGGTAGGCTGGGAGACCATAACCACTCCAAATAGCCAATTATTTGGTGTGGAGGAGGGAGAAGGGGAGTGGTCAATGCAAGGGAGATGGATTAGGATACTGCTGTTACAGGCTAGACAGGTGATTTTAAATACCTGGGTGTCAGAGAAGCCCACTGTTTTGCAATGGCGCTCAGTATCTATAAATGCTCTGGCAATGGAGAGGAAATCATATAAAATGAGAGGTCGTTTGGACGCCTTCTTTTCCCTGTGGGGCCGTTTTCTGAGTACTCTAAATGCAGATGAGTTGATGATTATAAATTCAGGGAGCTGAATTTCAGATGAGATATGTACTGCAAAACCAGTATAACAGGATGTAAACAAATGAATTGATTATATTATCAAGTGCTATAAGGATTAACTCTGTTGAAAATGTGGACCTTTGTAAATAGTTAAAAAAAAAAAAAAGATGATAAGATTGTATTGTAATGGTCTTGATAATGTATGTATTTGTTCTATAATTGAAAATCAATAAAAGTTTGAAACCAAAAAAAGAAAAATATGGCCTGCTGTCTGAGGACCAGCATGGGTTCCACAGAGGCTTCAGTACTGCCACAGCCATTACCAATTTCACAGACCACGTGCTCGTCGAAGCAGACAAAGGTAACCTCACAGGGGCAATATTTGTAGACTTATCAAAAGCCTTTGATATAGTGGATCGTGTGTTACTGCTAAACGCCCTATCTTCCCTGGGCTTCCCCAATAATGTCACAAACTGTTTCCGAAGCTACCTAACCGACAGGACCCAGCTAGTGAGAATAGGGCATGCCATATCAAACCCTCTCTGAGTACGGTCAGGCATTCCCCAGGGCTCCATACTAGGACCCTTACTGTACTCCCTCTTTGTCAACCCTTTACTCGCCTTACCAGCAAACAGTAACAGAATAATGTATGCAGACGACCTCATTATCTTCAAAAGTGGAAGCAGCCTCCCTGGACTAAACCTAGTACTAAACGCAGACTTTACTGCAACAGTACACTGGTTCGCACAGCACAGACTTCTTGTAAACACCAAAACAACAAAATGTATGCTGTTTGACTGTAAACAGAAACTCGCAAAATGCACCCTCAACAACACCAAAATGCCCAGTATACTAACCCCTGACGGCACTACCCTTGAGCAGGTAAGAGACTTCAGATGCCTGAGGGTCACGCTCGACCCATCTCTCACATATGAGCACCATATCAACTCCGCAATTAAGGTAAATCAAAGAATAAGAATGTGCTACCGACTGCAGCACTAACTGACCCCTGAGGCAAGAGTTGAGAATGGGCATGGCCTTCTCCGCCCCATTCTTGAATACTGCTCCCCAGTAATAGCCCTCAAATCTCCCTTCAGTACTAAATCGCTTGAACACAGCCTGTAATAATATATGCAGATTCATCACCCAAGCCCCATTCCATATTCACCACAGTCATCTCTATCAATCCTTAGGATGGCTCCCCCTGCTGATCAGAGAGACCTCATATTGGGATTGTTTACAGCAAGAACCATACAGGAAGGGGATGGACTGCCCCTGTTAGGGTTGCTGATACTAAAAAGTAACAGGCAAGAATTGAGGTCCTCCACCTGCAGACTGCTTGAATGTCCCAGGCGCTTTACCGAGCTGGGAAGGAGAGCCTTCTCATATGCAGCACCCAAGTTTTGGAACTCCCTTCCCAGCGAATTACAGGTACCAGTCTTACCCCACACATTCAAACGGAACCTCCAGGAAGCTATGTTAGGAAGACCCTTATGTAAATGCCATATCAAATGATGGTACACCTCACCTATAGCATATGACTAGTTCGTTAAAATATTTATGCACTTAATGGCGGCGTCATGTACGGCCTAAGTCCATGGAATCTTTGACAACTTGACCTATGTGTGTACATCACATTGCCAATGTATTGCCATTATTGAATTGTATACTTGATGTTATTCCTTCTCTATTGTGTTTGTAATGTAACTGTGTTTCTTATTGTATGAGCCATCTAATTGGCCCTGGTCGTGCCTGAAAATGGTCCCTGGGATCAGTGTACCCACCTGGTTAACAAATAATAGACAAATTTTATCGGAAGTATAGTAAGGAACTTCTGGGGCAATGCATGGCTACTCTGCGTGTGGCATGGTCACTTCTGTTGCTTTCTTTCCAGTGTGCATCTGCTGCTGACATCACTGCTGCCACTAGATGGAGCACTGTCCATACTTTTACTAAGTATTTCATTCTGGACATAACCTTTTGCATGCGTGCTGGTTTTGGCCTTGCTGTCCTGCAGGCTCTCATGTCAGACTTCCCTAGCCTCCCTAGGTGCTTTGTACTTCTTGGGAATCGTTCCAAAGGTGTGGTCCAGTGCAGGAGATATCCTCGATGAAAATAGAATAGTTGCTTACCAGTAAAAACTCTCCCTTCTTACCCCTTTCCAGGTACCAGCTGGTTGGTTGTCTCGCTGTCTTTGTGGGAGGTATGGTTATTTATGTCTTCTGTCACCAGTCCCAGCTTCTCCTTGTGTGCCTGGTCCTGATGTGGTCCTCTGGATCTTCCCTGTGTCAGTCTTCACCATTCATCACTGGTGGGTGTCAGCCGGAGGCGCAGCACCCCGGGAACTTTTTTTTTTTTTTTTTTTGCAAGGGAGGAGTCAGCACCACGGTGCCATCTATGAGGTGGACGCACAGTGTTGCTCTCGTGGGTTGGCCATAACTGGCGCTGGCTCCTCCCCTGCCTCAGTTCTGTTTCTCCGCCATCGAGAGTGCAGCACCTCGCATCCAGCTCATGCAATCTGCGTCACTGCGGCCTAGTCCAGCTTGTGGTTTTCGTCAAACTTCAACATCGTCAATGCCGCCATCTCAGTTCTGCAATCCACTCGACGCCGTTTGGGTTATGGTAAGATCTTTCCTTTTTATTTGGTAAATGGCACCGGGTCTTTTCTGTTTAGAGTTTAGTTGCAGTCGATCATGTCGGGTCCATCCAGGGACAAGAAGAAGCGTTCCAAAGTGGGACGGGCCCCTATGCATTGGTGTCCCTACGGCGGAAAAATGTCCGCTACGGATTGACATGACCAGTGTTTAACCTGCCTGAGTCCACAGCATCATATGGATTGGTGTAGCGCATGTTTTTCTATGGATCGAAGAGTTTTAGAATACCGTGCTTTTAAAGTTGGCCACCCGCAGCCGACTTTTGGAGGACGCCAAGCTCAGATCCCTCCACCCTTCCTCCTGGTCCTCTCCCGGCTCTATATGGGCTGAGGAGGAGGAGGAGGAGGGAGCCTCTGCCCTTTCTAGCCTTGCCGTGGCGGGGGCTCCTTCCACGGTGCTGGAGATTTGGTCCGGTTCCATTTGTGGCCGGGCCAGGAGCACCGCATCAGCAGTCATCTCCTCTGAGATCGGTGTCACGGCCCATGGCTGCTGGGCTAGGCACGGGTGGCCCCTCAGTGCCACCCACTGGCACTGTCTCTAGTTCCGGTGCCGGTGATCGAGGTGGCACCGCGAGTGGCACTGGGCCGGCCTGCGGTGCCGTTCACAACAATATGGGTGGGAAGGCCTCCGGGGTTGCCAGGGTGGAGGTCTGCTTCATCTCCAGCTCTCCAGAGCTGGATGATCCTGTAGTGGACCCAGACTGGCAGACTGACTCTTCAGAGTCTAAGGGGCCTTCCGAGCTTGGTGCCTCTGCGCCCTCCCAGGTTCCCTCCCCAGTGGCTCCAGTTGTTGCAGTTGGTTCCAGGCCCAGCACAGGGATAGGTGCCGGCTCTCGGAGGGCTGATAGCGGCACCGGGACTGCAGGGGTGGTGGTCCCGTCTTTGATGTCCGGGGTGGAGGCTGACCCTGGTGTTGATGCCACCCAGGATTCAGAGGTAAGTACTGTACAAGAGTGGGGGTCTCCTCTCCCTCGGTCCCCTTCAGGGGGCCTGAGGGGCTGGAAGTGCCTCTGTCTCTGGGAGTGAGGAAGAGGTCGACCTCTGAGTCAGCGGGGGTTGCGAGAACAGGGTGCGCAGTGACAGTTTACCACGCGGGGTACTGCAGGGGTTGGGGCAGAGCCTAAGCCTTGAGCCCAGTTTCTCTCCCTCGTCGCCTTTGGGGGAGACCTCATTGGGTGGGGCTGGGGCCAGCCCTTCTAGATCCATGTGGCCCCGGTCTCCTTACAGGGGAGTATCCCCTTCAGGGCTCTGCCCCGACCACTTCAAAATGGTTGAGCGGCTGCTGGCTGTGCAGAGTCACGGATCTCCACGAGTTATGAGGTTGCCTGTTAGGTCTCCTAGCCCTGGCAGAAGCCGTGTGCAGAGATGCCTTTCCCCCTTGCCTCTGCATCCTCCCCCTCAGCTCCCAGGTCACGTTGGTCCTACGGGTCCTTTAACTTGGGAGCAGTTCAGGGCCACTGCTGCTGCCTTTCCCTGTTTTGTGAGTGCCATGGACGAGAGGGTCTTCCACCTTTCTCCCCCGCAGCAGTCCAGTTCTGAATCCTCTGGCTCATCCACCTCCTCGTCTTCCTCCCCTGAGGAAAGGGATTCTTCAGTCCATCTGTCCTGTAACGCTGACCAGACAGGGTATCAGTGCTTCCTCAGAAGGCCGGTAGACGAGCATCACCTCTCCCATCTGGCAAGATGCAATCCTGAACAGGCGACTCGCACTTTCCTTAGCGAGTTCAGTGCGGATCACCTCGTGGTCCCCTCTCCTTGTTCAGTGCCTTTCCGGGAAGAGTCGTTCCATAACTGGCAGTGTCCTTCCTCCCCAGCTCCTGCCCCCAGGGACTGCCAGCACAGGTACTGCACACCCCAGGAGTCTCTAGGAGCTATGTCTCATCCTACTTCTGGGATTGAGACCCTGGATACTCCTTCTGGGTATAGATGACCAGTGCATGACCGACCCCCAGATGTGGACTCTGCAGAGTTCGACCGCTGGGGATGGAGAGTTTTCTCCTCAGCACGCATTATGTGGTGCATCTCCTCTCATCAGGCACACCATGCTGCCTATAACAGGCATTTATGGTCTGTGCTTGGCCAGGTGCTAGCGCAGCTGCCTGATTCAGAGGCGACCAGACAAGCCATTGCCCTCTCATCTCAGAGTCTGGAGCTTGCAAGGCACCAGGCAAGGGCATCTTATGACACTAATGAGGTAGCCTCCAGACTTGCAGGGACAGCGATCTGCATCAGGTGAACGGCGTGGCTTCGTCTATCACAGTTGTCACCCATGGCCCAGCATAGGGTGCTTGCCTCTGCCTTCTGGGGGACCCACTTGTTTTCCAGCAGGGCGAGGAAGGCACTTTAGGTGCACCTTCTTTCTCCCAGCCATCGGGAGATCCTTCCTTACCTTGACCAGTCACAGGCCTAAATGGCCTGTGAGGGTCCGCTCCTTTCTGTAGTCTTCCCCTACGAGGGGCTGAGGGATTTCGTCCCTCAGGGAATTACTGGGTCCCCTTCGTGGGAGGGCTCGGTACTCACCCATCAGTGATGAATGGTGAAGATTGACACAGGGAAGATATGAAAATTACATACCTACCGTAATTCTTGATCTTCCTGTGTATCTTCAACATTCATCACTGAATCCCACCCTCCTTCCCCTCAGGGCCTCAGTTTCTTGGCAGTCCTCCTCCCCGCTTGCCCTCCTCCCTCCACTGGGTGGAATCTGCCTTCTCGGTTTGCGCCCTTCTGGAATTGCCGGGGTGCTTTTGCCGGGAGGAGGGCAAATGAGGTCTGCTTTCTGGCCTTGGGTGGGATCTTCCCCAGTACCCCTCTCCCCCCCCTTTTGCTCCTGCTTCGTGGCGGGGTCTCCCCCTCCCACCCGGCTCGGCCCAGATCCACTGGGTTCCAGGCGACCCTCGGGGGGGGTGGCCCGGCTGGGTCGGGTGGTGAGGAGGGTTGCGTGGGGAGTCCCCTCTTACTATCTATTCTTCTTTGCCTTTCTTATCTCCTCCCCCTAGGGGACCGGAAGTGTGGTCCATGGAATGGAGCACTCCCCTACTTTTCTCTTCTCATTCGAATTGGAAAAGGTGGTAACCAGGGGGGAGCCCTATCTGAGGATATCTTCTCCTTAAAATCAAGGGAGGAGGAGGAGGGAACCATAGCCATGCCTAATTTGATCCAGTGGCAGCTGTTCTGCTGTCTGGAGCTGCAAGCCTGTCAAGCTCGCACCACAGTTGTGGTGGGGCAAGGTTGTCTGCCAAATAACTTGAACTTGGGTCTCTCTGGCTTTCCTGTTTAGGAGAGCTAGATCACCAGGCTGGGTTCCCCTCCTTGGCTCCTCCCTTATTTCTTATTCTTTTTCTTCTCTTATTTTTCTCTTTCTTTTCTCTCCTTCAGTGCTCTGGCTGGCTGTCCAGGGGCTGGGGCCAACGCCATTCCCTCGAGTCCTTCTCTGCCTCTGTCTTCTGGCTGTCATATTTCTTTTTCAATTCATTCCTTTCCTTTTTCTATCCCTTGGGCTGTCTTGCCCCAACTTCTTTTTTCTCTGTCACTCTATTTTTCCTTTCTCCGGTGTGCAGAACTGAGGCGGGAAGGAGCAGGCTCCAGTTATGGCCAACCCATGAATGCGACGCCATGCGTCCGCCTCGTGGGCGGCACCGTGGTGCTGACTTCTCCCCCCTTGGGTGAATGGAAAAAAAAAAAGGCTCCCACGGTGTGCTGCACCTCCGCTGTCACCCACCAGTGATGAACGGTGAAGATACACAGGAAGATCAAGAATTACGGTAGGTACGTAATTTTCATTTCTTCTCTGTAAGTGGCCCTCCGAGCTTATCTCTAGTGGGAAACTGAGGAGTGAGGGGGCTGCCCAGCTTTTCTAGGCGGTGACATTGCATGTCATCATCGGCAGCCCTCACCAGGCAAGTTTCTGGAAGGTCCTGATACTGACTGCTTTCAGTTCCAAACATGTGGCCCAGTGGAGGAGATTCTCTTGAAGATCTACTGTTCTAGGAGCGTGGATATGTTGTTCATCCACACTCTTTGGCATGTCCCTTTCCCTTTAAATCTTGCCGGAAGTCTTCAAGCTGGCTCCTCCCACCCACTGCGCCCCATGACGCCAGATCTTCCTTTCCGCTGGAAGATTCAGGTTCCCTCGTGCTAAGTCTAGCAATCGTAGGCCCTGGCTTCGCAAGGTCGGTTTTTACCGCATTTATCTCTTAAACTCGTTTTGAGTTGTCGATTCCAATAGTAGCGTATCGGATATGGAGGACAAGTCACTCCCTGGATTTCTCCGGTGTTCATGCGGCCAGAAAATGTCGCGTACCGATCCCCACCTTACTTGTGTGTACTGCCTAGGTGTCGGTCATGACACCACCACCTGCACCTTTTGCTTAGCCTTCCATCCTAACATTTCGGGTGACCGCATGACGCGCCTTAAGCTGGGGAGACCGGAGGAAAGGAACCCACTGGTGAAATCAAAGGAGGCGAGGTGGGCGGTTTCCGTAGCCGCGGGATCCGTCGAACAGCTAGAGCAGATGAAGGCTTTCGAGGAAGAAGCTGCTCAGGCTCCGGCCAACCGAAGTTTTTTCGTTCCTCTCAACCTTGGCTCCACCTTCTCAGGTTCCTTTAGGGAGCTGTGCCAGTCTCTCCCCACCAGGGGTGAGGTGCCCTTGGGCTCGCACTCCTCCTGCCCTCGCAAGAGGGACAAGGATCCAAAGTCTTCCTCCAGAAGATGCTCCTGGGACCAAGAGAGGTTCGAGTCCCAGGAAACGGCGGTCTTGACTTCGGTCAAGATCGCTTCCTCGGCCACCGGCTTCACGGATCTTCCGTCTGGCCAGGCGGACACCGAAGCATTGTCTGAACCGGCTGAGATTTTACTCGAGCCGATCGAGCCACTCTCGCCGACTCCGGTCGACGTTTCTCTAGAGAGGACACCTATCCTCTCTTTTCCCGATCACGAGATGCCTCCTGTGGGTGTCTTGACCGAGGGAATCAAACCAGAACCTCGATTTTTCCTCGAGTCCGGTTTCCCCTGATCGACCTAACCGACCCCGTCAGTCTCGATCGAGGACTCTGTCTTCTTCAACCAGAAAATCAAAGAAAGGCCACCGGCATTTAAAAAAGAAGCGCCACCGCCGATCCTCATCCTCCTCAGACGAGGAGAGGCTTCAACGGAAACTCCGACGCTATGAGGAGCTCATGTTGCAACAGCTGATTCTGGCCGGGCAGAAGCCGGCTACGCCGTCCGCCCTGGCCATTACTTGGCCTGCGCCTCAAGGGCCTACGCCGACCCCTCCGGAACCGAAGGCTTCGGTTCCTACACCTAAGGGGCCGGTCCGTATTCCGGCTAGGCCCATACAGGTCTCGCCACCTATTAGGGTGGAGCCACCACCTAAGCAGCCCCCCAGTGGGGCTCCCTCAAAAGAGGACTGTCCAGACACTGGGCTTCCCTGATGTCTGTCCATCATGGTCACTCCAGATCGCCCTCGGTGGATCGAAGGGGGCATGGGCGGGAGACCACTGTACCCCGACTCCTCAGATTTGGATACCACCGGTTTGCACTCCCATCCTGCTGATGAGAACTCATGCCATCTCAGGTGATGGGCTTCATCGGGGCAGAGCTCGACTCTCGTCAAGCCAGAGCACTGCTGCTGGCGGGCAGGCGGAGGTTCTTTCCTCCTTTGCCCGATCATTTCTGGTTGGGCTCTTGCAACCTGCCCGGGACTTTCTGCACCTTCTGGGTTACATGGTGGCGTGCACCTCAGTGGTCCGTTGGACCAGGTGGCACATGCGCCCCCTTCAATGGGAGCTGGCCGCCCAGTGGACTTAGTGCCACGGTCATTTCGACCAACTGATCACTGTAACCCAGAAGATGTGGGACGCTCTCCAGTGGTGGACCGCCCCAGAACGGCTGCAGGAGGGGATCCCGTTTGTCCGCCCCGAGCCGACGGTTGTTCTCACGACCGATGCCTCTCTCATGGGCTGGGGAGCCCACATGGGGGACAACAGGGCCTATGGGTTCTGGACCCCTGAGGAGTCCCAATGCCACATCAACCTGTTGGAGCTCAGAGCAGCCAGACTGGCATTGTCAGCATTCGCTCCTCAGCTCCAGGGTCAAGTGGTTCAAGTCCAGACGGACAATACCACGACCATGTACTGCCTCAACAAACAGGGCGGCATGCACTCCCGTCTGCTGTGCAAGGAGGCGCTTGGCATCTGGACCCTCGTCAGCCAGCTGGAGGCGGATCTCCTAGCCATCCATGTGGCAGGAGTCTCAAACCAGCTGGCGGATGCTGTCAGCCGCATAGGCCAGACAACCCACGAGTGGTCACTCCATCCAGAGGTAGCTTACAGTCTGTTCTCCAATTGGGGCAAACTATTGGTGGACCTGTTTGCCTCCAGGGGGAACGCCAAGCTGAGTCTGTATCATGCCCACCCCCCTCAGCAGGGCTTGCTGCAGGGGGATGCCTTTTCGAGGCTGTGGACCCCAGGCCTCCTCTACGCCTTCCCTCCATTTCCCTTGATCAACAAGGTGTTACTCAAGGTGAGGAGGGACAAGGTGAAGGTGATTCTGGTAGCCCCAGATTGGCCGTGCCAGTTCTGGTACCCAGATCTCCTCAGCCTCATTTGCAGGCCCCCAGAGTGGCTTTGTACATGCCCGGACCTGATTTCACTGAACCAGGGGAAGGTATTCCATCCGGACCTTCAATCCCTGCACCTCATAGCCTGATACCTGAGCGGCTAGAGTTCCAGGTTCTGGGTCTTTCCGAGGATGTCTACACTGTGGTGGAGGCATCTCGTAAGGAATCGACCAGAAAACGTTATGCCTTCAAATGGAAAAGGTTTTCCATTTGGTGTCAGGGTAAGAGTCTGGACCCCTTATCCTGCTCTGTGGCTAACATTTTAGACTATCTTTGGTCTCTCTCTCCAAAGGGGGGTCTACGGTCATCGACCCTTAGGGTGCACCTGGCAGCCATTTCTGCTTACCGGGCACGGGCCGGTCCGCCGACATTGGCACAGGCGACAGTGGTCAGGCGCCTCTTCAAAGGCCTGGATCACACATCCCCTCCGGTGCGTGAATCTCCACCTCCGTGGGATCTGTTGCTGGTTTTGGCAAAGCTCATGGGCAAGCCATTCGAACCCATGCACAAGTGTGAGCACTCTCATTTGTGGAAGATGGCCTTCCTGGTGGCTATCACGTCATCCAAAAGGACAGGGGAGCTCCAGGCGCTTTCGGTGGACTCCCCTTATCTGGTCTTTCACAGGGACAGTGTTGTCCTGTGCCCCCACCCGAAATTCCTTCCGAAGGTGGTCTCAGAGTTTCACTTTAATCAGGTGTTGACTCTGCCGGTATACTGCCCTAACTACACCTCGGATACCGAGTACAGGCTCCATACTCTGGACCTGAGTCGTGCGCTCTCCTATTATTAGGAAAGAACGGTGGAAATTCGTGGAGAGGTTCGCCAGCTGTTTGTTACCTACGCTGAAGCCACTTCTGGCAGACCTGCAGCCAAACGGCCCATTGCAAGATGAATCATATCATGCATAGGTCTGTGCTATGAGTTGGCGGGAAAGGAGCCTCCCAGAGGGTTAAGAGCTCATTCTACCCGCCATACTGCTGCATCGGTGGCTGCTTCCAGGGACATCACTATCCAGGAAATCTGTCGGGCTGCTACCTGGAAGTCAGCAAACACCTTTATTTCCCACTACCACATCGACCTTGAGTCACGCCGGGATGCTGGTTTTGGGGCCTAGGTTCTCCAATCTCACAGAATTTTATACAAGTTCAAGTAGACCAAAGTCCAATAGAGAACTTGCCACCATTTTATTTTCTAATGGTGGTAGTAATAATGTTTTTAGGGACATGGATATGTTGTTCGATCCACACTTCATGGCAGGTTCCTTGCCACTTTAAATCTTTCTGGAAGGTCTTCAAGCTGGCTCCTCCCACCCACCCGGGTGGTAAAACTCTCGGCTCTGCCCCATGACGCCAGATCTTCCTTACCACTTGGAAGCTCAGGTTCCCTCTTTAGCGCTCTGCGTTTAGACTGGATCCAAACTCTTCGGTTAACCCGAAACTAATTTTAAAGTTTACAAGACTTCGGTCTGTTTCTTCCTTCGTGGCTGTGATGGATAAATCAACTCCCCGTTTTCGGCGGTGCCCATGCGGGCAGAAGATGTCTCGGATGAATCCGCACTCCACGTGCGTATATTGCCTCGGGCTTGACCACGATCCGCAGGCCTGCGATTTGTGCAAGTCCTTCTCAGCCAATGTCCTCGAAGACCGTGCTGCCAGACTCCAACATGGGCGCCGAGATGCGAATTCTGGCGGTGAAGTCAAGGAGGCCCGTTAGGCGGTGTCAGCGGCGAGGGCTCGGCTGAGCAACTTGAGCAAATGATCACCCTCGAGAGAGTGCAGCCCAGGCAGCGTCTTCATCTTCCTCGGTCGCTGCATTTATCCTGCTCTCTTTGGGCTCCTCCTACACGGCTTCTTTTAAGGAGCTTTGTTAATCCCTCTCCACGAAAGGTGAGGGTCCATCGGGACACTCCTCTCGGTCCAAAAAGGACTCGAAGGGTCAGTCCCATCGTCGGCGTTCGTGGAGTGGGAGAGGTCCCCTTCCCCAGACAGTCGACACTCGACTCAGTCAAGGTTGCGGCTAAGGCCGCTGGCTTCACGGTGTCCCCGTCAGGTCAGCCGGCCGAGACACCCGTCGACGCAGTCGAGATTTTTCTCGACCCGTTGGACGGGTTGTCCACTGGAGAAGCCGAACACCTTCTTCACCGTTCCCGGTGGAAACCGAGGACTTGCACTGTGCCTCCTGTGCCAGAGTCCCTGGTTAAGGTTCCCGAGCTGAGGGAGGAACGGGTTTCCCTGCTCCCTCCCAGACCCACCCACAGAAACACTGACAGTCTCGATCTCGGACCTCCTTCGGTCAAGCCGATCCCACTGACACCGGCGGTCTCTGTCTCAGCACCGAGGGAAGTAGCGGCGCCGCTCATCCTCGTCTTCTTCCTCCTCGGAGAAAAGGCTTTGGCGCAAGTTGCGTCGATGCTACAAGGACTTAATGTGGCAGCAGCTCCTTCTGACCAGGAAAAAGCCGATCCCGTCGCCTTCCCCAGCCATTAAGTGGCTGTCACCCGAAAGGCCGAAACAACCCCTTGTGGTTGTCGAGGAGCCAAAACCGGTGCCGGTTGTTCGGCCTAAACCAGCTGCGCCACCTATTGTGGTGGAACCCCAGCCTCCACAACCTAAATCTGGGGCTCCGACCAAGGATTCTCGGTCAGGTCAGGGGTTGCCCCATTGATTGTCGGTCACCCTCACTCCCAACCGTCCTCGGCAGGTGGAGGGTGGCTTAGGCCCTAGGCAGCTGTTCGCAGACTCCTCGGAGTCTGATGACGACTCTTCCCTCTTCTCCAGGCCCCTTGACCTGGAGTACGCTGGGGAACAGTTGGTGGACGAGAGCCCATCTTTGTTCATGGGTCTGCTTCGGCTCATCTCAGAGTCTACTGGGATGCAGCTCGAACCCGTGTCCAGGCGGGCCAAGTATCCCCTCACGGAGATACTGGACCGAGGGGATTCTCCCACGGAGGCCTTTCTGATGGCTGAAGCCATTGTTGGCCCAGCCTTGGAGTTATGGCAGCGGCTGGCTTCCTGTCCTGCTCCTTCGGCCAGCATGGCCAGGAAGTACGCAGTCCCAACGGGTTCACTGTCCAGTTTTTCGGAGCACCCCTCTGCGGAGGGGCTTGTTACCGATAGTGTTTTCCGGCATTCCAGGAACACCAGGGACGTGGACAAGCCTCCCGACAGAGTCCAAAAAGCTGGACTATGCCGGGTGTAAGGTGTATGCTGCGTCCTCCCTAGGCCTCATACTGATGGCGCACTTCTCCCACGCCCTTATGGGCTCCCTGGATGAGGTGATCCCTCATCTCAGGCTGACCTCCAGACTACGGTCAAGCAGGTGCGGGATCAGGGAAGGGCGGCGGCGAAACAGCAGCTCCAAACTGCTCTGGATATTGGAGACTCTTGTGCCCGGTCAGTAGCGGCTGCAGTGGCCATGCGCCGCAGAGCTTGGCTGCGGATCTCTACCTTCACGGCGGATACCCAGCACAAGCTGGCAGACGTCTCCTTCCTGGGTACCGACCTGTTCGGGCCTGGTGTGGAAGGCCATCTCCAGAGGATCGAGAATTCCAATGCCACCTTGGACTCGGTCACGTCTGCCCAGAAGGACAAAGGCCGCCAGCAGCAGCGTAAGCCCTTTCGCCCTTCTGTCCCTGCGGCACGTCCGGCCCAGCAACACCAGCATCAGGGCCAGCAGGCTCGCGCTTGGCACCCCAAAGCCAAACCTGCAGCTTCCTCCAGCAGGAAGCCAGGAGGAAAAGGCCGGGAGGCCCTCGGCGGTCCCTCCTCCAAGCCTGCCCAGTGATGGGTTGAGGGTGTGCCCCAGCCTCATTACTTCCCCCTGGGTTCCCCCCGTGGGGGGATGGCTCCGCCACTTTCTTTCCGCCTGGTCCACTATCACCACAGACCGCTGGGTGTTGGAAATGGTAGGAAAGGGTCTGCCTCTGGAGTTCGAGCAGGCCCCACCATTCTGAGCCGTCGTCCCACGGGGGGGGGGGCTACGGGGTCCGCAGCCTCTTTGTCGGCCCGTCAAGCTGACATTGCCCTGCTCCTCCAGAAGGAGGTGATCAGGAAGGTGGCGGATCCTCCACCAGACCCAGGGTTTGTGTCCAGGTATTTCCTGGTCCCGAAACGGACGGGGGCTGGTGCCCCATTCTAGACCTGCATGACCTGAACAGGTTCCTAAGGTCTCGAACCTTCAGGATGGTCACTCTGGCTCAGATCATTCCATCCTTGGAATGAGGCGTGTGTTCTGTTCTCTGGACCTCCAGGGACGCGTTCTTTCACGTCCCAATCCGTCCGTCCATCAGCAATTCCTCCGCCTCAGAGCAGAGGGGTCCCTTACGAGTTCTGGGCCATGCCTTTGGCCTCTCTTCAGCTCCCAGGGTCTTCACCAAATGCATGGCAGTGGTGACAGCATTCCTGCGGCGCCAAAGGGTCCGGGTGTACCCTTACCTGGATGACTGGCTGATTGCAGCCCCCTCCAGACTGGAGGTGGAGCAGTCCAGGGATCTGGCCCTCCAGGTTTGCTCTCAGATTGGCCTCCTCATCAACGAGGCCAAATCGGAACTCATGCCAAAGCAGACGATTCAATTCTTCGGGGCAGAGCTCGACTCTCTTCAAGCCAGAGCATGGCTCCCGGCGGACAGGGCCGAGGTTCTTTCCTCCTTTGCCCAATCATTTCAGGTTGGGCAATTGCGTCCTGCCCGGGACTTTCTGTGCCTCCTGGGCCTCATGGCGGCCTGCACCAGCGTCGTCCGTTGGGCCAGTTGGCACATGCGTCCCCTACAATGGGGACTGGCCAGCCAGTGGTCACAGCGCTCCGGTCCTTTGGATCAGCCAGTGTCAGTGACCCAGGAGATGTGGAACACTCTCCAATGGTGGATCGTTCCAGCTCATCTGCAGGAGGGCATCCCATTTGTCCGCCCCGAGCCAACGGTCTCTCTATCGACCGACGCCTCTCTGATGGGTTGGGGTGCCCATCTGGGGCAGCACAGAGCGCATGGCCTCTGGTCCCCTCGGGAGTCCCATGACACATCAACCTGCTGGGGCTTTGGGTGGTCTGTCTAGCCCTCACTGCCTTCGCTTCGTTTGTACGGGGTCAAGTGGTCCAGGTCCAGACGGACAATACCACGACCATGTACTACCTAAACCGTCAAGGCGACGCACTCCTTGCCCCGGTGCAAGAAAGCTCTCCGCATTTGGTCTCTCGTGCGCAGTCTGGAGGCGGATCTCCTAGCCATCCATGTGGCAGGAGCCTCCAACACTCTGGCCGATGCCTAAGCCAGATAGGGGCTGCATCTCCCGATTGGTCTCTCCTGCGGAGGTAGTACAAGATCTGTTCTCCCACTGGGGCACACCTCAGGTGGACCTGTTTGCCTCCAGGGAGAATGCGAAGCTGAGGCTGTTTCATGCCCGCCCCCCTCAGCAGGGCTCGCTGCAGGGGGATGCCTTCTCGAGGCTGTGGACCCCGGCCTCTTCTACGCCTTTCTCCCATTTCCCTTGATCCACAAGGTGCTTCTCAAGGTGAGGAGGGACAAGGCACAGGTGATTCTGGTAGCCCCAGACTGGCCTCGCCAGTTCTGGTATCCAGATCTCCTCAGCCTCAGCTCCAGGCTCCTGAGGCGGCTCCCAGCCACCCGGGCCTGATCTCAGTCAGCCAGGGGAAGGTTCTCCACCCGGACCTTCAATCCCTGCACCTGACGGCCTGGTTCCTGAGTGGCTAGAGTTCCAGGCCTTGGGTCTTTCCGACGAGGTCCTCAACGTTGTTGAGGCATCCCTTAAGGAGTCGACCAGGAAATGCTATGCCTTCAAATGGAAGAGATTCTCCATTTGGTGTCAGGGCAAGGGTTGGACCCTTCCTCCTGTTCCTTGGCAAGCATTCTGGACTACCTGTGGTCCCTTTCTCAGCTAGGGCTTCAGTTGACAACCCTTAAGGTGCACCTGGCAGCCATCTCTGCTTACCGGGCGTGGGCCGGGAAGCAGTCGGTGGTGCAGGAGAAGGTGGTCAGGCACTTTTTCAAAGGCCTTGATCACATATCCCCTTCGGTGCGAGAACCTCCACCTCTGTGGGATCTACTGCTGGTATTGGCTAAGCTCATGGGCAAGCCATTCGAACCGATGCACAGGTGTGACATCTCTCACCTGTCATGGAAGACCATCTTCTTGGTGGCTATCATGTCAGCCAGAAGGATGGGAGAACTCCAGGCGCTTTCCATCGAGTCTCCCTATCTGGTCTTCAACAGGGACAAGGTTGTCCTGCGCTCCCACCCGAAATTCCTTCGAAGGTGGTGTCGGAGTTTCACCTTAACCAGATGTTGACTCTGCCAGTGTTCTACCCCAATCACACCTCAGAGGCCGAGTATAGGCTCCATACTCTTATTATAAGGAGCGGACAGCTGAAGTTTGGGGAGAGGTTCGCCAGCTGTTTGTCACCTACGCTGAAGCCGCACCTGGCAGACCTGCAGCCAAGCGGACGATAGGCAGGTGGGTCACCTCCTGCATAGGTCGGCGGGCATGGAGCCTCCCAAAGGGATAAGAGCTCATTCTACCCGCCATACCGCTGCTTTGGTGGCTGCTTCCAGGGACATCCCTATCCAGGAAATCTGCAGGGTTGCTACCTGGAAGTCAGCACACACCTTCATTACCCATTACCACATCGACCTTGAGTCACGCCGGGATGCTGGTTTTGGGACCTCGGTTCTCCAGTCTGTTTCCTAAGTAGGGGGTGTGCGCCTTGCCTCCCTCCTCCCAGAGAACTGCTAGGAGTCTGCCATGAAGTGTAGATTGAAAAACATATCCATGTCCCCAGAAATACAGGTTACTCACCTGTAACAAGAGTTCTAGGAATGGTATATGTTCATCCACACAACCCACCCGACCTCCCCGGCTTCAATGCACAACCTGGCTTCCCACGGGCTAGATCTGGCATCATGGGGCAGAGCCGAGAGTTTTACCACCCGGGTGGGTGGGAGGAGCCAGCTTGAAGACCTTCCGGCAAGATTTAAAGCGGCAAGGAACCTGCCATGAAGTGTGGATGAACAACATATACCATTCCTAGAACTCCTGTTACAGGTGAGTAACCTGCATTTGTCTGCCATGTAGGTATCTAACCTTCTTTTAAATATCTCCATATTATCACTTTCAACAACTTGACTAGGAAGTTTATTCCAAAGTTCAATAACTCTTTGTGAGTACCAATGGTTTCTTTTAGAAGTTCTGTTCACCTCACCTTTGAATTTATACTTATGCGATCTTGAATTTAGATTGCACATACTTTGTTTGTAGTCCTAGTGTACATTCTAGAATTTCTTATGAATAAGCTCTAAAAGCCAGACATAGGTCTCCTCTTATCCTTCTGTAATCCATGGAAAATAGCTTTAGTGAAGATAATCTCTCACTATATGTTTTGTTTTTCATGTTATCGATTCTTTCAGTAATTTTTCTCTGCACTTTCTCAATTTTGTGTTTTCCTTCTACGGTATATGGAGCACAAAACTGTAAACAATACTCCAGATTTGGTCTTATCAGGGACGTATATAGTGGAATTATGACCCCTGCATCGCGACTTTTTATATTTTTCATAATGCTATGATAAAGACCATAAAATGTTTTCAATATCATATTTCTATGGGTATTAAATTTAAGGTCAGGAGTAATATAAATAACCCAAATCCCCTTCATTATCTGTTACCATTAAGATGGTTTTGTTTAATGTATAATCATAACACAAATTATTCTTGCCAAAGTGCATGATCTTATATTTAGTCTCATTGAAGATCAATTTATGTTCTTTGGCCCATTCTGATAATTTGTCTAAATTAGTTTGGAACATATCAGCAGTATTTTGATCAACAATACCTCCGACTTTACAGTCGTCGGCGTATTTACACATCCATGTATTCAAAGTGGGTTGCATGGAACTAATCATAATGTGAAAAAGCGTGGGACCAAGAACTGATCCCTATGGTACACCACTAGTCACACTTCCCCATTCAGATACATAACCTCTCAATACAACCCTTTGCTTTCTGTTATGCATCCAAGAGATAATCCAATTTATTATACTTGGGTGAATTTTATGTGATTTTAATCTTTCTGTTAATACATTGTGAGAGAACTTATCAAAGGCCTTAGAAAAGTCTAGATAGGCCTCATCAACCGACACACCAACATCCAAGGCTGCACTCACAGGCTCAAAGAAACCAATCAGGTTTGTGAGGTATGACCTCCCTTGCGAGAAACCATGCTGTAAGAGATCTGTTTGTCCCTCCTGTTTAACATGATCTGTGATAAGTTTTTGTATTAGTTTTTCGAGAACTTTACCTAGTACTGAAGTTAAACTTATGGGTCTGTAATCCACTGTATGATGTTTATTTCCTCCTTTAAAGATGGGTCTGACATTTGCCTCATTCCGTTCCTTAATTGTTTTCACTTCTAGTAGGGAAATATTAAATAATTTTGTAATTGGTCTAACTAGTTCATGAGCCAGTTTTTCAGGAATAATGGACTAAGTCCATCTGGTCCAGGTGAACCTGTAGTTTTAATATTATTTATAGCAACAAAAACTTCAGCCTCAGTAAATGTAATAGGTTGTATACCAGGTTCTCTTATTGGTATATTGACTTTTTCATCATTATAAATAGATAAAAAGTGTTTTCTGTTTTTAATGTGCCTATACTATTGTTGTTATTTCTTAAGGAACCTATATAATTAAAGTATCGTTTCTTGTTATCCTTAACTTTCTTAACCAGGTTTTGTTCAACATCTTGTTTAGCTTTTTTGATCACCTTTTTACAGCGTTTAACGGCATCTTTATATCTTAATAAATTTGATTCAGTAGCTTTCCTTTTGCATTTTCTAAACAAATTATTTTTTTTTATCATTATTTTTATTTTGTTGTTCCACCAAACTGGAATCCTTTTGGCTTTTTCATATTTTATTCTGTCCGGTACCCATTTTTGTATACAAGCCAATAATTTATTATGTATTACAGTCCATGTACTTTCTAAATTCTGTCCTGTTTCCTAAGTAGGGGGTGTGCGCCTTGCCTCCCTCCTCCCAGAGAACTGCTAGGAGTCTACCAAAGAGTGTGGATGAACAACATATCCACGCTCCTAGAAGAACAGGTTACTCACCTGTAACAGTAGTTCTAGGATCGGTATATGTTGTTCATCCACACGCACCCACCTGACCTCCCCGGCCTTAAGGCGCACAACCTTGCTTCCAGCGGGCTAAGATCTGGTGCTATGGGGCGGGGCTGAGAGTTATACCACCTGGGTGGGTGGAAGGAGCCAGCTTGAAGACTTCCGGCAAGATTTAAAGGGAAAGGGACATGCCAAAGAGTGTGGATGAACAACATATACCACTCCTAGAACTACTGTTACAGGTGAGTAACCTGTTCTTACTGATGGGTAACTGTTTTTTCATACAAGATAACCGTAGCATCGGGTGCTTTTAAATATTGTAATTTTAGATTCTTTTTCTTGATTACACATTATGCCCCACAATATTTTTTGATTTTTTTTTATACTTAGTTTATTAAAGATATTAACTAGTTACATACACTTCATTAACCAAGTATTATACAAGTTAACATTAGCATACATTGATAGTGAATTATAGTTCAACTTATTATCCATTTTTCATTTACTTTTTCCTCACAATCCCCATAGTCATAACTAAAAAAAAAAAAATTATTTTGAACTTTGGGATGTGTTCATCAAGAGCATTAAGTAATATATTATTCCTGGTTCCATTTAATCAGTAGTCAGAGAACAGAGTCCTCTAACCTGGGAGGAGTGTTCCTTAACCTCTACAACTAGAGCCCAGGAGCTAATCTGATCCCCCAATGGGCATGGGTGCAAGCAACCTGACCTGCAGTCATTGTCCCACGGTCCCCTGTAAGAAGGGTATAGACTGGGTTCCTAGAGTCCTTCATAAAGTAACCATCGAGTCCATCTTTGTTGATACAGTTGCATTTTTTGATTGAGGTTGATTGTCAATTTTTCTATCCTATGTATGGATTCAGTCACCTCCCTCCATTCTTTTACCCTCGGGGGCTGTGGCCGAAGCCAATTTCTAGTAATAGTTTTTAACGCTGCTGCTACTAAAATTATCCACAGATATTTTGTATCTTTATCCCTCAGTTCCCCAGGAATGAGGCCTTGCACGAGGTGCTCCATGCCTAGCTGGGTCTGTATCATGAATACTTGTTTCAGATGGCAAATCACCTCTCTCCAAAATAGGAAGATAACAGGGCAAGACCAAAAAATGTGGGCCTGCGTGGCATAGTCGTCTCCACAGGACCTCCAACATTTAGGTGTGGCTCCCCTTGTACAATGGGCTGCTTGGACCGGTACCAAAAAGTACCGGGACCTCAGTTTCCAACAGAAGTCCCTCCATGTCAGTGATCCAGCTGTAGACCATGTGCTTCTCCACATCAAGGACCATTGCTTGTCCGTAATGGGGATTGTCAAGTCTTGTTCCCATTTGTTTTTCAAGTATTGGGATGAATTTTCAATGTCAGCTATATATCTAGCATATAACAATGAAATGGCATGATCTGCACCTTGATGACTCCAAATCTTTGGGAACAAAATATCTCCCACCTGATCAGGATCCTCCAGCATGGATTCATTTATCCTTCTGTTTAAGTAATCTCTCAGCTGATAGTACCTGATTCTGTCCATCTGGTGTAAACTGTGTTTCTCCTGTATGGCTTCAAAAGAAAGCACTGTGTTACCCACCATCATTTGATAGGGCACACAGAGACGCCTCTTGGCCTGCTTCTGATACCATTTATCAAGTGTGGCTGGCACAAACTGTGGATCATAAGCCCACCATCTATATCTCCAGAGTTGTCTACGAGTAGTACCCTGACATATACCTCTCTTCCAACCCTCTATGACAGCTTTAGTGCCAGAGAAACCCTTTATTCCATCGGGCCCCTGCGCTTTAAATAGTTCTGCCTGCACAGGGGGATTACCCTGCCTCCAGAGGTCTAGTGCGCACCGTATTCTTGGTTGCCCCAAAGAAGGGCAACCCGCATCTGTGCTGCTACCCAGTAGCCATGTAAACAGAGGAAGGCAAGGCCTCACTCTGCCTTTGGGAGATAAAGGAGAGTTTTTTGTGTTCTAGGTTTCTTAACCCCCTGCAAAGGAAGGAGAAGAACATTCCCTGCCAATTTTCCAAGTTCGCTCGGGCCACCTCACAGGGGACACACTGGAACAGGTAGAGGAGGCGTGGCAGTGCGTTCATCTTAAGGGTCTGCACCCTAGCGCACAACGATAGTAGGAGTATTGACCATCTCTGGAAATCATTCTTTGTCTTATTATAAGTGGGTAATTCAATTCCCATAGGTGGGCATTGTCATTTCCTAGCATAACCCCTAGGTATTTGATTGCGGTCTGGTCCCACAACATTGGGTAATTTGTTTTAATCTCTCTATCCGGGGTGTAATGAAAGCCTAGTATTTCAGTTTTTTGTTTTGTACAACTTACACCCAGCTAATTCTGAAAATTCCTCAAGTTGGCGAAACACAGAGGGCAGAGAAACTCCCGGGTCTGATAAGTACAAAAGAACATCATCAGCGTACAATGCCAGTTTATGAGACTGCCCCCCTAAGTCAATTCCTTTTACCTCTAGGTTCTGCCTAATGCTTTGAGCCAGAGGCTCAATAAAAAGGGCAAACAACAACAGGGAAAGAGGGCATCCCTGTTGTGTGCCCCACCCCAAACCAGAAGCCTCTGAAATGTGGCCATTTGCTCTAACATGTGCTTGTGGTGAGTCATACATCTTAAATAGGACTGTTATAAGCTGCTTGGGTACCCAAACCGGGAAAGGACCCCCCCCCTTAGAAAAGGCCAGGACACCCTGTCAAAGGCCTTTTCAGCATCCACACTCATTATCAAGGATGGGATCTTGCGCTTATTGATATGGTCAATTATATGGGTTGTTATACGTAAGTTATTTTGGGCTTGCCTACCCGGTATAAAGCCAGCTTGGTCTAAGTGTATTAGGGAAGGGATGTATTGTTGTATGCATCTCGCCAGGATAGAGGCCAGGGTCTTATAGTCCGTGTTTAGTAACAAGATTGGATTATAAGAAGTACACCTGGCAGGGTCCTTTCCCAGCTTGGGTATCACCGAAATCACAGCCTTTGACCACGAGGGGGGTCTGGGTTCTCTCATCCCGTAACCTATCCATATACTTGTGTAAGCATGGGCTGTACCCACTCCCCAAGACATTTGTAGAATTCTGATGGCAAGCCATCAGATCCGGGGCACTTACCTACTTTAAGCCGCCTAATTTCACCCTTAATCTCCTCTAACTTCAATGGGCTTATCAGTGATTCACCCTGCTCCCTGGTTAAGCCTGGCAGTCTAAGTGTCTCAAGGAAATTCTGTATTTTCTCCCCTCTCGCATCTATCTCTTCAGTGTATAATTTTGCATAATAAGTCTTGAAAGCGTCCGCTATCTCATGAACCCCTTGTACCACCTTACCAAGGTTAGGGTGCCATACCTGGGTTATTGTTGCCCTCGCTCTTTTCGCCCTCAACCTACTGGCCAGGAGCCACAGGGAGCGAGGCCCACCCTCTTAATATTGTTGAAGCAGGAAGAGCAACTGCTGCTGTACTTGGTAGTCCAAAATTCCCGTCAGTTCCCTTTTATATTCAAGAAGCTGCTTCTTACGCCCCTTATCGTATTTTGGTTTTTGTTGTCCCTCAAAGTCGTGAATGTGTTGGGTTAGTGCAACCTTTCTAGCTTCCTGCTCCCTCTTTTTCCGGGCTGCTAATTGTATGAACCTACCTTGCATTACTGCTTTTGCAGCGTCCCAGCGGATCGCCTGTGAGGTTTCCTGCTCAATTTTTTCCTTTAAATAACTTTTATATGTCTCTATGGTCGTGTCCTTAACCCCCTTGTCCCTTAGCAGTGAGACATTGAGACGCCAAAAAGTATTTCGGCGTGTCTCCCCCAGATCTGTTTTTGTATATAAGGGCGCATGGTCTGATAAGAGGAAGTCCCCCATCCAAGACTCATAAACCCTGTGCACTTCATCTTTCGGAATCAAAAAATAATCTAGTCTCGAATACATATTGTGCGCCGCTGAGAAAAAGGTGTAATCCTTTTGTCAGCTATGCTTGTGCCTCCAAACATCTAAGAGGCCCAGTTCTCCAATCAGTTTGTGTACTTTTTTAGCTATACCATGGGATTTCCCTTGAACCAAAGAGGAGGAGTCCAGCTCGGGGTTGAGGGGCAAGTTCATATCACCCCCACATATCAATATCCCCTCCACCCATTCCAGCAACATAGTCAGGAACGTGCGGTATTCCATAAATGCTGGACCAGGGGGAAAGTATACCAATACCAATGTTAGTACATTGCCCTGGTATTTCCCTTTTAACATCGCTAATTGTCCCTCTTTATCCACCCTCGAATCCAATTTCTCAAACAGGGTCTTATTTGGGACCAGCACCGCTGTACCTCTATGTCTGCCATTTTTATAAGATGCAGCAGCCATTTCCTGGAATCCTAATGTTAGCAATTTTTCATGCTCCTTCAATGACAAATGGGTCTCCTGTAAAAAATAAAAAGTCTGTCGAGACTTTCTTTGCCTGACTCAAGATCTTGCTTCTTTTTATTGGATTTGTGAGACCATTTACGTTGTAGGAGCATAGGATTGTGCCCTTACTTGCCATGATCAAAGTAGAATTTTACCACCATTATTTTGGATCCCTTAGGGACTCCTCCTCGGGGTCCCCATCCTCAAACTCCCTCTCTGTATTACAAAGTAGATCTTCCCTTGTCAATGTTCACAGTTCATTACTGCTTGGGTAGTGCTGGAGGCACGCACCCGCCACAGGAGATTTTTTTTTTCTTTTTTTTTTTGGAGTCGGCTCCAACGGCGCCGCCCACAGGCGCAACGCGCTGCGTCAGGCGCGAGGGGCGGCCGTTAGGTGCCACAGACTCCTCCTCCATCTCAGTTCTGTTTCTCCTGCTGTCGAGGCTGCACCTGCTGCGCGGTTAGAATTCAGTTCTAGGCCTAGTTGTCGTTATCAACCGTTCCAGACTCCTCCTTCCTGCTTTTCTCAACGTTGTCACCGGTAAGACCATTCTTTTTCTTCTCTTTATTCAACGATGCTGAGAGCTGTGCTTGTTTTTGTCTTAATTTTTTTCGCATCATGTCAGGTTTGGGGCCAAAACGCAAGTCGAAGGCAGGCCGCGCCCCTATGCATCGGTGCTCCTGTGGCCGACATTTTTCCGTCACGGACCGGCATGATGTTTGTCTCCGTTGCCTGGGACCCAACCATAATATGGATGCATGCAGCGCCTGTTTCTTGATGGACCATCGCGTCCTGGAAGTCCGCACATTCAAGATCGGCAAGGCACCGCCGACTTTCAGGGGATGGCGCCGCTCCAGGGATTCCCAGGTAAGGTCTCTAGACCCTTCCTCCGGGATCCCTCTCAGGCCTATACGGTCTGTAGAGGAGGAGGCCTCCTCATCTTCTCTTGCTGAAGAGGAGGCCTCTTTCGCGGTGTCGGAGGAACGCCGAGGTCCCTCCCGGGGCTGCGGCGGGGACACCGCCTCGGCAGTCACCTCCTTGGAGGTGCAGGCTCCCCCAGTGTCGAGGCCCAGGTTTGCTGGGCCTGGCATTGGTGGACCCTCAACGCCGCCTTCCGGCGCAGTTTCGGATCCCGGCGCCTTTCACGGCACCAGTGATCGAGACGGCGCCATTCACGGTGCCGTGTTGGCTCTCGGCGGTGCTGTGGGCCCGGTCAGTTCTTATAGCGGTGCTGAGTCTGGTCCCGGCGCCGAGGGTGGTGCCATGGATCTGGACTGCGCCATTGGGGAGTCAGGGCCGGTTCTCGGCGTTGCGGGGGGTCTGGGGTCGTGCGGGGCCTCCGCTGGCACCGGCGCTGTTCGCAGTGCCGTTTCACTGGAGACCCCTGGGGTGGCCAGTATTGTGGTCCAGCTGGTCTCTTCCTCCTTGGAGGAGGATGATTCAGATGTGGACCTGTCCTGGCACCCTAACTCTTCGGAGCCAGGGTCTCCAGTGAGGCGAGGTGCTAGGCGGCCCAGCGCGCCTATTCCTCTGTCTCCGCTGCTGTCCTCCCCTGAGGCCTCCCAGGCTGGGGGTGGTCTGGGGTCCCTGGAGGGGGATGGAGCGGAGGTGGAGGGAGGGGCTCTCCCTCCTGGGGGGGTTGTGGCAGCTGCCGATTCTGGTGCTGCTGTACCCCCTCGGGGTGGGGGATCGCTGGGATCGAGGAGGAGGGCATTCTCGGAGTCCGGGGGATCGAGAGACAGGGTTCAGGCGCCTCGGGGGCGGGTAGGAGCCGTAGCGCAGGGCCCCGTCTTTCCCTCTCGAGCCCCAGGGACCCCTCTGGTGGCGTTGCTGTGGGCTGCCCTTCTGGACCCATGCAGCCCCAGGTTCGTCACAGGGGAGGATCCCCTACTAGGCTCTTCCAGGCTTCGCATCCCCAGGGTTCCATTCTGCGACCTGGTCTGTTGTCCGGGATCCCGCCAGCTTGGGCTCCATTCCCCGGATTTCAGAGCCTCAGCAGAGGACAGTTGCCTCGCCATAGGTGCCCCACTCCCATTCCTCTGCAGCCACCCCCCTCTCTCCCAGGCCATGTTGGTCCTATGGGCCCGTTATCCTGGGAGCTGATCAGAGACTCTGCGGCAGCCTTCCCCATATATGTTAGTTACATGCATGAGCGGGTGTTTCGCCTAACCCCACCGTCGTAGGAATCCTCTGGACATTCGAGCTCTCCATCATCCTCATCTCCCTCCTCGGAGGGAGAGGAACCCACTGCTCATCTCTCCTCCGATGCTGATTTCACCAAATATCAGCGATTCCTTTTGAGGATGGTGAGGGATCTTCGTATCTCCTTTGTTAGGCGAGACAATACCGAACGGGAAACGCGTGAATTCCTCGGTGAATTCAGTGCCCAGCATTTGATGGTACTATCCTGGCCTGTTCCGTTCCAGGAGGCGTCTATCCGTTCCTGGCAGTCACCAGCCGCCCTTTCTCCAGCCCCGGCAGACTGCGAAAGAAGGTATTGTGCCCATCGGAATCTCTAGGTACTCTCCCCAACCCATCTTCTGGATTGGCATACCTAGAAACTCCCTCCAGGTGCTGCTGCTGCCTGGTGCACGACCATCCACCGGACTCAGATTCCCTACAATTTGACCGGTGGGGGCGAAGAATGTTCTCTTCCTCTCGTGCGATGTTATGCATTGCATCACATCAGGCTCACCATGCTGCCTACAGTAGGCATTTGTGGTCGATGCTTTCCCAAATCTTAGCATCAATGCCTGATATGGAGCAAACCAGACAAGCTATTGCCCTCTCTGCTATAGGCCTGGAGCTGGCAAGACACCAAGCAAGGGCATCTTATGATGCCAGTGAGGTGGCTTCCAGGCTTGCAGGGACAGCGATCTGTATTAGATGGACGGCATGGCTTCGTCTATCAAGGTTGTCACCCCTGGCCCGGCGTAGGGTGATTCACTCTGCTTTCCGGGGGAACTGTCTCTTTTCCTCCAGAGCTAGGAGACTTCTGCAGGGGCTTCTTCCGTCTCCCCTGTCCTCGGGGGACATCTCCTAGCTCTCCTCCACCATAGGCTTCTCACTTGATTAGCCCAGGGTCTTCCCCTTCTGTTTCTCACCAACAGGAGGCTGGGGGTCTTGCTTCTTCAGGGTTTCTTTATTCCCCCCGGGGGGGGGGGGAGCTTGGTACTCACCCAAGCAGTGTAATGAATGGTGAAGATTGACAGGGAAGACATGAAAAGTGCATTACCTACTGTAATTCTTGATCTTCTCTTATATCTTCACCATTCGTACTGATACCACCACCTTCCCCTCAGTGGCCTCCTACTGCAGCGTCTCCCCTCCTTCTCGTTCCTCTCCTTTCCTTTGGCCTTTATGCCAAAAAAAAAAAAAAACTATCCTGGTTTCTGTCCTTCTTGGACAGATCTTTTTTCCTCAAGGTAAAGGGGAACGAGTAGGACTTTTCTCCTATCCTGAGGGAACTCTTTCTGACTGCCCCTAGGGGTGACCTCTGGGCTCCTTAGCCACGATGTTCAGTTCACAACTGAAGAGACCGTCCCTCTTGGCTCGGCCTCAAAATTAAGGTTCCCCCTGGCGGGCGTTATTTAATTGTCAGCTTCTTCTGGTTGGTGCTTCTGCACTTCTTAACCTTGAACTGCTGCCCTTGCCTTGCCTTCAGGGAGTCCGATTGAGTTCCCACTTTGTCCTTCATACAAAGCTGCCTTTTGTAGGGCCTAACCCCTACCCATACACTTCGGTGTTAGCACTTAACAAGGTGCTAAGGGGCTTCCCCCCCCCCCCCAATAGTTGGGCGCTTTCTTTCCAGAACAGTTTTCTGTCCGGGCAGTCTGTAAGCTCTCAGCTAGAGTGTAGGGGGTTGGGATGATGAGATTATAGAGAATCTGCCCTTTGTGTCCAATCTATAGAAGCAGTTCAGTTGAACCTTTTCTCACTCCTATTAGGAGGGTTCTTGCTCACTTGGTTTTTGGTTCCGAGCTTATAACCCTCTCAACCAATATATTTATGGGCAGTGTTCTCCCCTCTCAACATCCCTTCTTTCTTCTCTTTCTTCTTCTTCCTTTTCTCTTTATCTGTTCCTCCCTTAGAGCCGCCCCAAATGGGAGGCCCTGCGGTCCCTTAGGGTAGGTATTCTCCCTCTTCCATCTGTCCTCTACCGGCTTATTCCTTCTTCAGTTTATATCCTTTCCTTTTTCTATTCCTCGGCTCTCTTGCCTCACTCTTCCCTTTTTTCCTTTACCCTTTTTTTTGCCTCTCCGGCTACCAGAACTGAGATGGAGGAGGTGTCTGCGGCACCTAACAGCCGCACCACGCCTTAGCAGCCGCTGTCATGCGGGCGCCGTTGGGAACGACTCCCAAAAAAAAAAAAAAATCTCCTGTAGCGGGTGCACGCCTCCGGCACTACCCAAGCAGTAATGAAGGGTGAAGATACAAGAGAAGATCAAGAATTACGGTAGGTATGTAATTTTCATTTCTCGAGGTAATACACGATCCCAAGAAAAAATTCAATAGTTAACAACAATATTATTGAAATAAACCACAGCGGCCAACTGGGCCAATAAGAGGTGAAACTTGATTGACCACCAAGGTAGAAGACCCATATTTTTGGGTCTCTCTTCTTACCTAGATCCTATCTAGGAGAAGGTAAGCACAGAGGGGCATCCACTGTCTCCACTATGGAAGACCCCCTCTGGGAGCTCTTGTATTTTAACTACTGCTCCGTGCCTATCTCTGTGACCATACAATATGTTGGTCCAGGAGGCACTAATCTATGAGCACGTGATGTATACACAAAAACAAGTAATTACTTATCTGGCAGCTTCAGTAATCGCATCCGTTTCCTGCCAATCTTTGTTCTAGGTTTCTGTACTCAACAAGCCAGGATTAAATGAGTCAGCCCATAAGGCCTAAAGAAAGGAGCGCCCCCCTCCCCGCCGGAACGTCCACCCCTGAGGAAAGAGTGAGGAGGGCGCAACCCGGAGTCCATCCCAGGTCATTCAGAGCTCTGCGACTTTCATTAATGACACATAGTGTCAACATTATCCTGACTTATAGCAGGTCCACATTCTGCTTGTCATTTTTGTCTAGGCTCTGCTCCGTGACTTCCACCGGCCGGAAAGGGTGCTGCACGCCATCTTAGCGCCAGCCCTCAGAGTGACATCGGAAAACCACTTCTGACCCTCAGCACCCCCCCCCCGAGCAACCAACCACTGCTGTTCGCCATGGGGCCAGCAGGCCACTCACCAACAGGTGAATCCCCAGTCAATTAAGCATAACTGTTTAGAACTACTATCCAGTGCTGTTGGCGAGCAAGCCTTCCCTCCCTGATGGACCGGCCCAGCAGACTCACCCTGACAGGCCCTCAGTCGACATTCTCCCCCAAAAAAAAAACCCTGGTAATGTGCCCCCCTCCCGGAGATGACCCCCAACCTGCAGGCCAGCCCACCCCCACAACCTCTATATCCACGATTTCAACAGACAAGGATTATGCTGCAAAGATCATTTCCATTTACCATTTAGAGCCCACCCATTCAACACTGTAAGCCTACCCAATTAAATAGATTAGCAATAATTGAGTTCTTTCAGTGTAAACCCCAAGTTCCAGAGCCCACAGTAATGGAATATTTGTATACGAGGCTCATCAGAAGAAAACTGAGACAAAAAGCCAGTCTCCAACAGTACTTGCGATTCTTTTGATACACAGTCTCTCCTCAGGTTGTAAGCTTTTCTCCAAGGTTCAAAGCGTCTCCTACGCTCGACTTTTCTTTCTGCACCACAGATTCCTGTTCCAGCTGTCTGTGTGGGGAACGCCGTTTGGAGAACATTGTGTCCCACAATCCGGATGTGTCCCTGCTGACTCTAGTACCCTGTCGTTTCGGTCCTCTAGTCATCCAACTGTTCCCTAGTAGTTGCTGGATTTGGTTGGCTTGTGGCTCTGATAACACAATCTCACACTTTTCCCAAAATTCTTTAGCTTCTGCTGGCTCTTGGAACCTAATCTGGCCCTTGTCTGCTATGACTTTTAATCTGTCAGGGTACTCCACAAAGGCTTTATGACCTTTTTGTTGTAACATTTTGACCACCATAAGAACTTTTCGCCTCCTTGTAAGCAGCTGGGGCGAGAAGTCACGATCAAAATATAAACGGACATCCCCAAAAAACATGCTCTTTTTAGACCAGGCTAGTGACAATAGCTTCTCCTTAACCCTGTAAGCTAGGAAAGCCATCACCACTGATCTCGGTCTGACCTTCGGATCTCTCAGCTGCGATACAAGGAATCTGTGGGCTCTTATGTCCAGTCGTTTCTCTGGGGCAGATTCACTATCTCACGGAGGAAAGAGTCCATGAAGGCCATCATGTTCCCAGTCTCTGTGCCCTCTGGTAAGCCATGGATTCTGATGTTATTTCTCCGGTTTCGGTTTTCAAGCTCCTCCAGCTTCTGCTCTAGAAACATGGTATGTTGGTGCAGCTCCAACAGAGCAGTATTGTGTGTGTCAGTGGTCTGCGTATAATCCGTAACCGCCATCTCCATGTCCTCGGCTCTCTGAAATAGTACTGCAATGTCCTGACGCTGGTCTGAGACCTTCGACTCCAACCTTTGGAGGGTTTCGTTCATTTGTTTGAGTAGCTGGCACAGCTGCCTTGATGTCATCATACATTCAGCTTCTTCTGTTATTTTGGTGTGTGTCATGCTCTCTGTTGATAAGTCCCACTCTGCACTGGCTTCCATCTGCTTGCTGGGTTCCTGGCAGATTTTCTGTTGTCTGGAACCTCCATTCAGCTGATTTTCTTTGAATCTGTGCTTTGGCCCCTTCAGGTAGTCCTTAATTGTTCTATTTGGATGCAGGATGAGAGCCTTACAGTTCGGATTAGCGTGGATTGTTGTTGGTCGGGTTTAGAGTAAAAACCTCAAGCCGCCATTTAATCTGTGCTCAAACCGAAAGTCCCAATATTTTGGGATTTTAATATGGAGATGATGCTTCTAATACACGTTGAACATTTTGCTTCAAATATTCTATAAGAAATCGGTCCTCTTTGAGGATATCCTCTATATACATTGCCACTCTTTGGTCTATGTGGGGAAGCACTAGGACCAGACTGAAAATTTTCAGCAGGTGGGTGGGCCTTTATCCATCCGATATAGCGTGAGCACGCTGACAACTGTAAGTGGCGTGGGCCAACCTCATCCACTCCAGTTCTTCTTTTTCACTTGGGCACCATTGGATACTGACCAGTGAATCTTTCACAGTTCCAGGATGTTGTGCTAGTATAGTTCTGTTTATAGTTTTACAGAGTTGTTTTCAGTTTTTTTCCCACTTTTCACTCATATCAGAGACCAGTGTCAGTGGTATCAAAGGTGTCTGTAGAATCCTAGGCACCCCCATGAATATTTTACATCGACATCTTTTTCCACCTGTTTTCAGTTAATTCTTCTTTTTTTAATCAAGCTTTCTCTCGTCCTCCAGTCCCCCCCCCCCAACCATCCCTAACCCCATCATCGACCTTCTCATGGATTTACTGGTTCTACACCACTCATCCAGGACTATGATAGTGGTGAGTGGCTTGCTATGTTGGTCATGCATGGGCCTGCGAGGGGGCAGCAGTGTGCTAGCGGACTTTTGTCAGGCTCTTGGTTTTCTCCACGAGCTTGCCGGTGTGCAGTAACATGCACGCATGTGTGCTTGTTGTCCAATGGCTGCCTGTCTCCCTGTCTGCGTGCTTTTGCTGTGCTACCACCTGACCTACACCAGGTGGCAGTCAAGTAGCAGGATACAGCATCCCCGCTACCACCACTCACGATCCCTGAGGAGAAAAGAGGCCACTCAATCCTCCCTCCCTCCCCTGGCCCCAGAGCAACCAGTGTAGCGAGCATTAGTGCTACAGTTGCACTACTGGGCCAGCTGATTTTACCAAGAAAAAGTCTCTTGGTGCCTAGCCCAGTGGCATCGATTTAGCGTGTTGCACTCCTGTGTGGGTGACCTAGTCCCATCCTGCTGGGCTGGTAGAACCTGCTGAGCAATGTAGAGGCAGGCTGTGGGAGAGGGCTGTAGGGTTCCCACTGAAGTAGCAACTCCTGCGAGTGGAAGGAGGCATTGGCAGTCTGGGTAACCATGTGTTGTCCTGTCCCACCCGAAGGCTGTTACTTGGTGAGCCTAGACAGAAAGCAGGAGAGGTGGTAGGGACTGTTACAAGGAGAAAATGCATCTGACCAGTAATGACACTGCCCCCTGACCCCTGGGCAGAGGGGGTACAGAGTGGGAAGGATACAGTACAAAAAGTGTGCTCACATAAATAGTGCAGACCGATAAACAATAACAATGTAGGGGATAGATATGAGTGCCATTGGCATACCGTATTATACACATTCTACAAAATAAAATAAAGATTAGGACAAGGCACTAGGGCAAGGGAAATGTTGAGACATAGGCAAGGGCTGAGAGCTTAAGATTTTCAGCAGGACAGACTGCAGAATCAGTTATGTACAGATTAATCACAGAAAAGGGGTGTTGAATGACGGAAATGAGGGAGGGGACAGAGTGCAGGTGGGAAGTTGTTCTAGAGGAGGAAGATGGGAAGGCAGATTCCCCAGCGGAGTATTTACATGAAGGATCTGAGAAGGAAGGCTATTCAGAGTAGCAGAGAAAGATGTGTTTAGGAGAGGTAGAAAGGGAAGGAGCCAAACCAGAATTTGGCAGTGAATGTAGAGCAATTCAGTAGGCACCAAGAGATGAGAGGGTAGAGTTAGAGGGAGCAGTGGTTGGTGCTTGAGGCAGTTGAATACAAAACTAAGGAGTAAAAAGGGTCCAAGACAAATAAAAAGGAATTTGGAACTCAGAGGCAGGTAGATGATATTAAATGGTTATGCTAATTTATTTATTTATTTTTGAAGTACCAACAAGATTACAGGAGGAGTGCACGTATCTTCAGGAAACAGACAGAACATAGCTGGAGTGAACACACTGTTCAACACCACTAACTGGCTATAGAGACAGACAGTGATTCTTTAAGGTATGGTACTTTACTTCAGGTACTTCTAGCTGCTCCACACCACCTATAGACCCCGGCACTTCAAGGACTACCCCGCTTCCTCAGGGGGCATGCTCCATCCTGGTACAGTTGAGGGTTTAGAGGTGGTACTGTAAACTACATCTGCATAGTCAAAAGATTGAAAAGGTGTCCATCCTGGCACAAGGGAGGATTTAGAGACTGCACCACTCTAGACTACATCTGCATAATCAAAAGAGTGAGAATTGTCCAGCCTGGCACAAGGGAGGATTTAGAGATAGCAGTGTATACCACATCTGCATAGTTAGAGAAGTGTAAGGGTGTCCAGTCGACTGCACGGGTGGATTTGGGGGGTGACCATGTAAACTTGATCTGCATAATCAAACACTGTAAGGATTGTCTGGACAGCAGTCCCCTGGTGGACAGTAAGTGGTAGGCAAGATGTGTTGCCATAAAGCATGACAATTTAGGGAGTCGTTTTTGTGTATGGCATCGGTGTGAGTGGAGAAATCAAGACAGTGATCCAGCTACACACACACATACACTCTAGGGTACTTCTTCAAAGGGGAAGCCATCCAAAGTTGTGAAGATTGGGGTTTTGTGGAGGCTAGCTAGTCTTGGCACATTGCTAATGATTATAAATACTTTTTTAGCATTTAGTGAGAGTTGACATGAGTGGAACCAGCGTTGAATGTCATCAGAGTCATGCTGCAGAGAAACTTCCAGCTCAGGACAGAGGCACTGGTAGCAAAAAGTACAGTGCCACCCATGTACATATAAATGTGTGAGGAGACAGACTGATAAAAAAGACGGAGAACAGGATTGGGAGTCAGACTGATAAAAAGGACGGAGGAAATGAGTGGGCCTAGGATAGAGTCCTTACGGGCACCTGAACATATGGGGACAAGAGGGGGAGAGGTCATCATTCACTTGGAGACTGGAGCCTGTCAGACAGGTAGAAGTGGAACCAGCTGACTGACAGGTCATAGTCCTGCTTCTTCAGGCTTCCCAAATAGGAGAGGGTAGGCCACAGTGTCAAAAGCCTTAGCTAGGTCGAAAATGATGGCAGAGGTGAGCTGACCCTGCCCTGTCCTCTTCAGAATATAATTTGTAAGTCTGAAATGGGACAAGATGGTGAAGTGAGACTTACAGAAGCCAGGTTGGAAAGGAAACAAAAAGAAAGAGGAGTCTAGAAAGGAGGATAGCCGAGATGGAATAATTATTTATTGTATACTTCAGAATACCTTTGAGCACAAGTGCTCATTTACAGAGGTTCCACATCAGATTGTACAGGCACAAAATAAGACAAGTACTTTAGGCAATTCCGGTAGAATGTGGTCTAACGAGGCCCATATTAAACAAGAAAAGGGACAAAGTGATATACACACAGGAATGTGCAGTTACAGGCTCTTATAACTTAGCAAGACCAGGGAGTAGGGAAGCAGAGTGATAGTTCCCAGGGATGGAGGTGTCATCCTTTTGTGGAGCGAGAGGACTCTGGTGCACATCCAGGACTGGGAAGCTTTGCTGAGAAAAAAAGGATAGATGGAGGAGGGAGAAGATAGGACAGCTGTAGCAGGAACAGAACTGAGAGATGGAAAAACTTGGGGTTCAGCCCATCAGGGCTGTTGCCTTTAAAGGGGCTGAGGGACAGAAGGGCAGTTAGGGTAGCAGTGGAGGGGGAGGAGAATGGGGAGGGTGGTCGTTTGTGGGATGGAGGAGGGGGCCAGGAAAGAGACAGGGGTGAAAGGGGGCACAATAGGAGCAGCACAGCTGGTATGGAGGAGGGGCTAGGAAAGGGGCGGGAGCAGCAGTAGGGCACAGCTGACCCATCAGCACAGTGGTAGCGCTACCGCTCAGATTGCCGACGACCCAGGTTCAGAAGCAAGCCCAGTTTGTAGGGAGCTGGCTGGGGGGAGGAGGATGGAGCCTCCCCAGATGATGCTTTTCTTCTCCGAGGAGGGAGGATTGCTGATTCCGCTGCAATGCTGCCACCTGGGTGACCATGGGTGGCAGCACAACTGGTAGGCAGGTTAGGGGGTGGTCTTCGGTCAGCTTACGTACCACAGGCCTTAGTGCATGCATGAATACGTTTAAGCCCTTGTGTGCCAAGGCCACTAGGGAGGAAACTGGGAAAAGGGCTGCCCTTGCACCCAAGGTGATGAGCCCCTTGGTATATTCGTCATGCCTGATGAGAACTGTAATTTCGGAGGTATATCCCCCCCCATTCCACCAAGGGAGGCAAACTGCAGCAACATGGAGGGGAAGGCAGTGGCATCAAAGATGCAACGTGAGCCAGCCTGTGCCATTGGGACTCCCTGAGGAGACCTGAGGTGCCATAAACTTTAAATTTAAAAAAAAAAAATGAAGGCCACACATTTACTGAAATTGAGGGAAGGTGGGAGCCTCTTACCCTTGACCTCTGTAGAGGTGCGTTGATCCCAGGCTTTCATGAAATTGGTAAGAACAGTAGCAGTCATCATCAATGCTGGATGATGAAAGAATGGGAGTGGGATGCCTGTTAGTGTTTGTAGAAATTAGGGAGAAAGGCTGATTGGTCAAGGGAATCAAACAACCTGTTCCAGGCATAGTTTTGCGTGGCTGGATTGACCCTTCTTTCTGCCACAGTAGACTATTCTGTGGCCATGCAGAGTGGCATGAAGGATGGCAGAACCCACAGTTCAGTTTGGGGGGGTGGGGCGGAGACAACCCAGTCAGTTGGATTGGTTAGAAGAATGGTTTGGACGTGTGAACTCTGAAATGAACTGCAAGAGCTTTAAGGATTACATTTGGAGTGCAGTTTTTTTTGTTTTGTTTTTTTAAATGAAGAATGGAACCTACGATTTGAGGCCAGTTTTTTTTTTTTTTTTTTTTGGGGGTTGTGGTTAATGGAGAATGGAACCTAAGATATTAGGGCAGATTTTTTATGGAGAATGGCACCTATGATATGGGTATAGCATTCTGGGTAAAGTTTAAACCAGTTTAGTGTGCCCATACCTAAAAGAATGTGTGACCTGAATGGTTCGGCTCTGTCCAGACTGATCCAGTAAATTCAGTTACAGTTCACATGCTGTTGTATTATAGGAATTCTCACGATGAATCTTTAAAGTTTGGGTTCCATGTCAAGACTGTTGAAAACATTTATGTGAAGTAGTTTATTTTAAAACCAATTTTTTGTCGACTACCTCACAATGTGGCCTTGAAACTGGTTCCCAACACCAGTTCTGCAACTGTTATTGTCTAGGTATTAATTAGGTATTAATTAGTTTGCACACTTTTAAACCAAGTCAGGTTTGCTGAACTTATTTAAAGGTAGAGGTATGGACAGAGCCTTAGTTGCATATACTACTTTCAAACACATTTCTGTGAACTTTGCTGCCATTACTAAGTCACTAGCTACGGGAACACGTTAGACAGAGAGACAAGGCTAGAAGTGCAGTAGGGGGTAAGTGTGGAGGTTGGTAGATGCAGTATATGCCAGCATTTGTAGCCGTTTGCTAAAGCTGCTGGTCAGGCTGCGTAGGATGTAGGGGGGAGCATTGGGGGTAGTAGGAATGAGAGTTGGGCTGGTGGAAGGGAAGAGGAGGTGAGATGCATGAACAGTTTACCACGTAGAAGTTTATCAGGGCAGAGGATAGAGAATGCCTAGAGGTGGAGTGGCGGATTTGGACTGGCAGGTCATTCCAAAGCTTCGGGAGATGGTAGGAGAAGGCCAATTGGCCTGCTGTGGTTCGACAGTGAGGGATAACCAACAGTCAGGAGTCAGTAGACCTAAGGGCATGAGAGGGGGTTGGAGGAGATGATAGAGAGGAGGCGATGTATGGTGGAAGGGACCCGAGCCAGAGGTTAGAAGCAAATTTGGCACTGTGAAGTAGGCGCGGTTGCTAAGGAAGGGGAGGGCTAGTGAATGGTAAAGCTCACAGTCGGGGGTACGAGGCGGGGGCATCGAGGGCAAAACGACAGAATGCGTTGAAGAGAGGGTCCAGTCTGGATAGGGTAGACTTGGGAGCAGCACTGTAGACTACATTGCAGTAGTCGAAGGTAGGTAAAATCATTTCTAGGGACATGGATATGTTGTTCATCCACACTCATTGGCAGGTATCCTTGCCGCTTTAAATCTTGCCGAAAGGTCTTCAAGCTTGCTCCTCCCACCCACCCGGGTGGTATAACTCTCGGCTCCGCCCCATGACGCCAGATCTTCCTTACCGCTTGGAAGCTCAGGTTCCCTCCTTAACGCTCTGGGTTTTGAGACTGGTTCCTATTTCTCGTTTGGGTTAAAAAATAAATTTTGCGAAAAGACTTCCAGTCTTCTATCCCTCATGACTGCGATGGACAATCGACTCAGTTTGGAGATGCCCATGCGAGCGAAGATGTCTCGGCGGATCCACACTCCACGTGTGTCTACTGCTTAGGCCATGAGCACGACCGCGGGCTTGCAGGACCTGTGCTCATCTTTCTCGACCTCGTCCTCGAAGACCGTGCTGCCCGATTGCAACTGGGCCATCCCGAGCGTTCCCTCGGTGAAGTCCAAGGAGGCCCGGTTGGCGGTGTCCGGTGGCGCGGCTCGGGCGGATCAGCTCGGCGGATGGTCAGCCCTGAAGAGGAGGCGGCGCGGGCGTATCTTCCTCGGCGCGGCATTTATCCAGCTCTCTCTGGGCTCTTCTTACGGCTTCCTTTAAGGAGCTTTGTCTGTCCCTCTCCACTAAAGGAGAAGGGCCCGTCTCGAGGACCTTATTCTCGGTACAAAAAGAGGCGAGGGTAAATCCCTCCGTCGACTCTTGGGAGGAAGGTCCCTCTCCCGGGCCGTCGACCGTGGCCGGTCTGGCCGGCTCAGCGGCCGCCACTGGCCTCACGGTGTCCCGTCCAGGCCAGTTGACGAGACTCCACCGATGAAGTCGAGATTTTCTCGACCCATTGGATGGGCTGTCGCCTTCAGCCGAGATTCCCTCTCCCCGGTTCCCCCGGGAGGAGTTGAGGATCCCGTGGGCTCGCCTGTGCCTCCGGTTCCGGAGCCCTCGGATGGACCATCCGAGCCGAAGGGAGTGCCGGTTCCGGCCGACACCTCCCCGCTCCGACCTCGGAAATTCCGGGACTCTCGGTCTCGGTCTCGGACCTCTTCACGGTCCAGCCGATCCCACCGTCATAGGCGGTCTCGGTCTCGGCACCGCGGTAAGCGGCGTCGCCGCTCGTCCTCGTCCTCCTCCTCGGATGAGGGGAGGCCTCGGCGTAAGTGCGTCGGCGAGTGCGAGGACCTTATGTTACAACAACTCCTCCTGGCCGGGAGTAAGCCGACCCCGTCGCCTTCCCCGGCCATTAAGTGGCTGTCACCGGAGCGGCCGACACAACCCCTCGACTTATCCGAGGAGCCTATACCCAGGCCGGTTGTTAGGCCAAAACCAGCTGCTCCACCGATTCCGGTGGAACCTCCGCCTCCACAGCCACCAATTGGGGCTCCGACCAAGGATTCTCGGTCGGCTAAGGGTCTACCCCATCGGCTGTCAGTTACCCTCACCCGACCGACCTCGGCAGGTGAAGGGTGGCTCAGGCCAGAGGCAGCTCTTCGAGGACTCTTCCGAGTCCGAAGATGATTCCTCCTTTTCTCCAGCGACTGGACTTGGAGTCTTCAGGAGGTCAGTCAATGGGCGATAGCCCGTCGTCCTTCCTAGGACTGCTTGGCTCATCTCGAGTCCACGGGATGGAGCTCGAACCCGTTCCAAGCAGGCCAGGTATCCCCTCACGGAGATTCTGGACCGAGGGATTCTCCGACGGAGGCCTTTCAGTGGCGAGGCCATAGTGGTCCGGCACTGGAGCTTTGGCAGCGCCCTGCTTCCTGCCCTGCGCCCGGCCAGGATGGCCAGGAAGTATCGCGGTCCGGTTCCTTGTCCGGTTTTGAACACCCTCTGCTGAGAGGTTGGTTACCGACAGCGTTTTCAGGCGCCCGGCAACGCCAGGATATGGACAAACCTCCTGACAAGGGTCCAAGAAATTGGACTATAGGAGGGCGAAAAGTCTCATGCGTCCTCTCTCGGCCTCGTCCAGGCCAGTTCGGCCCGTCCTCATGGCACATTTTCTCATGCCCTGTTGGGCTCCCTGGATGAGGTCATCCCTCATCTTCCCGCCGATCTGCAGACTACGGTTAAGCAGGTGCGGGACCAGGAGCAGGGCAGTGGCCAAACAGCAGCTCAGACTGCTTTGGATATAGGGACTCATGTGCCAGATCGGTGGCGGCCGCAGTGGCTATGCATCGGCGGGCTTGGCTGAGGATATCCACCTTTACTTCGGATACCCAGCACAAGTTGGCGGATGTTCCCTTTTTGGGGACTGACCTCTTCGGCCCTGGGGTGGAAGGTCACCTGCAGAGGATCGAGAAGTCCAATGCTACCTTGGACTCGGTCTCTTCCGCTCAGAAGGACAAAGGCCGCAAGCCACAGCCTAAGCCCTTTCGTCCTTCTGTGCCTCAGCGCTGGCCCAGCAACGTCAGGGCCAGCAGGCTCGACCTTGGCATCCCAAACCCAACCGTCGGCTTCCTCTAACAGGAGGCAGGGAGAAAGGCCCAGGAGGTCTCGGCCGGTCCCTCCTCCAAGCCTGCCCAGTGACGGGCTGAGGGGTGTCGCCCCCATTCCCGTCACCTTACCCCTGGGTCCCCCCGTGGGGGGACGGCTCCGGCACTTCCGTTCCGCCTGGTCCGCCGTTACCACGGACAGGTGGGTCTTGGAGGTGGTGGGAAGAGGCCTGCCTCTGGAATTCGAGCAGGCACCACCCTTCAGAGCCGTCGCCCCTCGGGGGGCTTCGGGATCCCCAGCCTCACTGGCGGCTCGTCGAGCCGACATCGCTCTCCTCCTCCAGAAGGAGGTGATAAGAGAGGTGGTGGACCCTCCTTCAGACCCAGGGTTTGTGTCCAGGTACTTCCTGGTTCGAAAGCGGACGGGGGCTGGCGCCCCATTCTCGACCTACCACGACCTAAACAAGTTCCTAAGGTCTCGAACCTTTCGGATGGTCACTCTAGCTCAGATAATACCATCCTTGGAGCGCGACGTGTGGTTCTGCTCTCTGGACTTGCAGGGCAGCGTTTTTCACGTCCCTATCCGTCCGTCTCACCAGAGATTCCTTCGCTTCCGAGCGGAAGGATCCCTCTTCGAGTTCCAAGCCATGCCCTTCGGCTTGTCTCCAGCTCCCAGGGTCTTCACCAAATGCATGGCAGTGGTGACAGCATTCCTGCGGCGCCGAGGGGTCCGGGTGTACCCTTACCTGGACGACCGGCTGATAGCAGCTCCCTCCAGGAAGGAGGCGGAGTGGTCCAGAGATCTGGCCCTCCAGGTCTGCTCTCAACTGGGCCTCCTTATCAACGAGGCCAAGTCGGAACTCGAGCCGAAGCAGGTGATTCTATTCATCGGGCGCAGCTCGACTCTCTCTCGAGCCAGAGCTGGCTCCCATGGACAGGGCCGAGGTTCTTTCCTCCTTTGCCCGATCATTTCTGGTTGGGCACTGCACCCTGCCGGGACTTCCTGCGCCTCCTGGGTCTCATGGCGGCCTGCACCAGCGTGGTCCGTTGGGCCCGCTGGAACATGCGTCCCCTTCAGTGGGGACTGGCCAGCCAGTGGTCACAACGCTGCGATCCTTTGGACCAGCTTGTATCGGTGACACAGGGGATGTGGAACGCTCTCCAGTGGTGGACCGTTCCAGATCATTTGCAGGAGGGCATCCGCTCAGTCCGCCCGAGCCGATCGGTCTCTTCGACCGATGCCTCTCTGATGGGTTGGGGTGCCCATCTGGGGAACACGGGCTCATGGCCTCTGGTCCCGCGGGAGTCCGATGCCACATCAACCTGCTGGAGCTCCGGCGGTCCGCCTAGCTCTCACCGCCTTTGCTCCGTTCCTCCGGGGTCAAGTGGTCCGAGTCAGGCGGACAATACCACGACCATGTACTATCTAAACCGCCAGGCGGGGCCAGCGCTCCATGCTTCTATGCAAGGAAGCTCTCCACATTTGGTCACTGTGCGCAGCCTGGAGGCGGATCTCCTAGCCATTCACGTGGCAGGAGCCTCCAACACCCTGGCCGATGCCCTGAGCCGGATAGGGGCTGCATCCCACAGTGGTCTCTCCTGCCGGAGGTAGTACAGCATCTGTTCTCCCATTGGGGCACACCTCAGGTGGACCTGTTTGCCTCAGGGAGAGCACGGCTGAGTCTGTTCATGCCCGCCCCCTCAGCAGGGCTCGCTGCAGGGGATGCCTTCGAGGCAGTGGACCTCGGGCCTCTTTTACACCTTTCCCCCATTTCCCTTGATCCACAAGGTGCTTCTCAAGGCGAGGAGGGACAAGGCGCAGGTGATTCTGATAGCCCCAGACTGGCCTCGCCAGTTCTGGTACCCAGATCTCCTCAGTCTCAGCTCCAGGACTCGCGGCAGCTTCCAGCTCGCCGGACCTGCTCTCAGTCAATCAGGGAAGGTGTTCCATCCGGACCTTCAATCCCTGCACCTGACGGCCTGGTTCCTGGCCTAGAGTTCCAGGCCTTGGTCTTTTCCGACGAGGTCCTCAATGTAGTTGAGGCGTCCCGTAGGAGTCGACCAGAAAATGTTATGCCTTCAAATGGAAAAAGGTTTTCCATTTGGTGTCAGGCAAGGGCTTGGACCTTCCTCCTGTTCCTTGGCAAGCATCTTGGACTATTTATGGTCCCTTTCTATTCAAGGGGCTTAGGTAGCGACCCCAAGGGTACACTACAGCCATCTCTGCTTACCGGCGCGGGCTGGGAAGCAGTCGGTGGCGAGGAGAAGGTGGTCTGGCGCTTTTTCAAAGGCCTTGATCACATTTCCTCCAGTGGGAACCCCACCTCCGTGGATCTACTGCTGGTACTGGCAAAGCTCATGGGCAAGCCATTCAACCTATGCACAGGTGTGCCTCTCTCACCTGTCGTGGAAGACCGCCTTCTTGGTGGCTACCACGCCAGCCAGAAGGATGGGAGAGCTCCAGGCGCTTCCATCGAGTCTCCTTACCTGGTCTTCCACAGGGACAAAGGTTGTCTCCTCACCCGAAATTCCTTCCGAAGGTGGTGTCGAGTTTCACCTTAACCAGGTGTTGACTCTGCGGTGTTCTACCCAATCACACCTCGGAGGCGAATATAGGCTCCATACTCTGGACCCTAGAAGGACGCGCTTATTATAAGGAGCCGAGGCTGAAATTCGGGAGAGGTTCGCCAGCTGTTTGTCACCTACGCTGAAGCCGCATCTGGCAGACCTGCAGCCAAGCGGACGATAAGCAGGTGGGTAACCTCCTGCATAGATCTCTGCTATAAGTTGCGGGCATGGAGCCTCCCAGAGGGATAAGAGCTCATTCTACCCGCCATACTGCTGCAAGTGGCTGCTTCCAGGGGCGTCCCTATCCAGGAAATCTGCAGGGCTGCTACCTGGAAGTCAGCAAACACCTTCATTACCCATTACCACATCGACCTTGAGTCACGCGGGATGCTGGTTTTGGGGCCTGGTTCTCCAGCTCTCTTTCCCAAGTAAGTATTGGGGTGTGCGTCTTGCCTCCCTCCTCCTGGAGAACTGCTAGAGTCTGCCAATGAGTGTGGATGAACAACATATCCATGTCCCTAGAAATACAGGTTACTCACCTGTAACAGGAGTTCTAGGAATGGTATATGTTGTTCATCCCTACATTTCCGTTACTCGGCCCGGCCTTTAACCTGAGCTTCAGCGGGCCAGATCTGGCGTCATGGGGCGGAGCCGAGAGTTATACCACCCGGGTGGGTGGGAGGAGCAAGCTTGAAGACCTTCCGGCAAGATTTAAAGCGGCAAGGATACCTGCCAATGAGTGTGGATGAACAACATATACCATTCCTAGAACTCCTGTTACAGGTGAGTAACCTGTATTTTCTGCACAATTTCGCCTCTCACAGGTAGCGGGAGACTACAGCAATTCCTGTAGAGAGCGCCGAGCTTAGTGCGCAGTTGTTTCAGGATAGCGTCCACATGTGCTGAGAAGGATAGGTGTTGGTCAAGCCAGACACCTAGGTACCTAAAAGTAGACACGTCCTCAAGGACTCTCCCATCAAGCGTGCGGAAGATTGGGGGTGAGGTAAGCCTGGATAGTCTCTGCATAGTGCCAAAGGTCACGGAGACTGTCTTCTTGGCATTGAGGGAGTGTCGGTGGGTGCTAAACCAGAGCTGTACTTTGTTGAAATCAGCCTGTAGACTGGTAGCGACCTCCTCGAGGGTCCGGCCAGAGGAAAAGAGGACTGTGTCATCTGCATACATGTGAATTGAGGTAGATGAACAGGTTTGTGGCAGGTCATTTAGCAGGATGGAAAAGAGAATGGGGCCGAGAACTGAGCCCTGGGGAACACCAGTGTCAATTGGGAGTGGAGATGAGGTGGAATTAGCAATTTTTACAGACTGAGTTCTGCCTTGCAGGTAGGCTCTGAACCAGTTGGTGGCAGTCGCGTATAACCCAGCTTCAGATAGGAAAGATAACAACAGGGGGTGGGAGACAGTGTCAAAAGCTTTGGCTAAGTCGACAAATATGGCTGATGTAATTAGACCTTTGTCCATCCCCGAGAGGATGGAGTCAGAGTCTTAGAAGGTAAGTGCTGGTAGAGTGTTTTTTCCTAAATCCAGACTGGGAAGGCGTGAAGAAGTTGGATTCCAAGAGGTAGTTGGAGAGTTGTGAAAGCAAGAGGTGCTCCTGAAGTTTTGCGAGGGCGGGGAGGTGGGACATGGTGTGGTAATTTGCTGCAGTGGTGGGGTCCCCTCCTTTTGGAAGTGGTAGGACTGTGGCATGCTTCCACTCCATAGGAACTGATTTAGTGGCGAACGAAAGGTTTAGAAGGGTGGCGAGGGGAGATGCAATGGCCGGGGCAGATAGGTAGAGGAGTTTGGTGTCCATCCCATCTGGGGACTTTTCCTTGGAGGGGTTCAGGGTGAGTAGGGCATCTAGGACTTCCATAGGAGAGATGTTCCCGAAGTAGAAGGTGTTCAGGCCAGGGGGTTTAGGAGCTTCAGCATGGTGTCTGGGTGGGGTTACAGCTGGAACGGAGGCAAGGAGGGTAGTAGCACATGTGTTGAAGTAGGAGTTGAACTCAGAGGCAACTGCGAGAGGGTCTGAGAGGAGAGTCCCTTTTGAGAACAATAGAGGGAAGGGATTTGTCGATTGGGGGGGGGGAAGGGAGTTGATAACTTTCCAGAATTTAGATGGCCTACATAGATTGGCGTTGAGGGTGTAGTTAAAATATTTGGCTTTGGCTAGTCGGGTGGCCTAGGTGCACTTGTTTCGGAGCATGCTGTAGGTGATGATGTCACCTGGGAGGAGTGTAGTTTTGTAAGTTCTCCGCGCCTTGTCCTGGGCATTTTGGCATGCTATTAGTTCAGGGGAAATCCAGGGAAGGTGTGTCCCCCCGGACCCTAATGTGTCGCAAGGGGGCATGATTATCCCAGACGCTGAGGAAGGTGTTCCGGAAATGTGTAAGGCCATCATGCATGATCCATGTTATTAAATCTAAGGTGATGACCCCAGTTTGCGTGAGCTAGTTCTTCCAGAAGGGGGGTAAGGTTTAAAGTTTTATATGACCGTTGTACTAGAAATTTGGGATGGGATTTAAGGCGATGGATTTTGCGAACTAAGTAGGTGATGTGATGGTCGCTTATAGAGTCTGGAAGTAGGCTGAATTTGATGACCCGGTGGGGGTGGGAGGTGAGAGTCCTGTCAAGTAGGGAGTGATTGCCAGTCTTCAGGTTAGTACGTGTTGGTTCCGAGATGACCTTGGTAAGATTGAGGGCTGTTATCTCAGAACAAGCTTGGTTAAAAGAGGGAGATGGCCAGTTGTAATTAAAATCCCCCATAATATAAAGTTCACCCGACGGTGACAGTGTAATAGATTTATTTTGTACGTTTTGTAGCTCATATACTTAGTTCTCATTTTAGTCTGTTCTTCTTCATAACTATAAGTAGATTGAGCATGGAGACTGGGCTGGTAATTTTCCAGACCTATTGTGATCATGCTGTGTCCTCGTGAACACTAGGGGTTAGCAAGTGGTCAACCTTATCATATTGTGGTTTTGCCGACCCGCATGAACAACCCTGGTCAGCCAACCCTAACTCACGAAGAGAATAAATTACCACAGCATCGCCTACGTGTACTTTACAAGGTAAACAACTAACCACAAAGAGCAATCTGTTCACACCTCTACCACATTCAGGAACCAGATGGCCAAAGTGAGAGACTAACAGAAAGACAAAATATCTCTCAATTTTAGATCTGGCCTATGAAAAATACCCTAGCCATGACGTCAAGCTCAGGTTACAGCCCAGATATTGTTCTGTACTAATCAGATGCCCCCAAGCTGTTGACAACTCACAAAATTATCAGATTGGTAAACAACTAACTGGCAGAAACTGCCACTATCCAAAACTATCACAGCATCTGGCCCTCCTATTTTCTGTCTTTGGGGGGGGGAGTATATAAACCCACAACTAACCCAACCAAGGTAAGAGCACGAGAGGGAGAAGCAAGGATCACCTCTACTCTTAGAACCTCATGGTAACATTTGTTGCTGGTCTGGTGAGTCTAGTTACCTGAATCCTAGGCATTGGAACTAGGACTGAGAAATCTGACTTTTGTTTTATTCCTGTCCATGACTACCTTAGTCAACACAGGAAATATTCATTTCTGTTTGTACTGCTGTTCAGAATAATTGTAATTGCATTTAAAGAGTTTTGAAATTTGAAAACTGTGTTTGCCTATATATGCAATGCCAAAAAGCTGCCTGATATATATTATGCTGGTAAAACAGTTCAGAATTGTGACAGGAATTTTAAAGTCATGACTGTTTGTTCATTTTGTTGTCAAAACTGCTTTGTAAACTTTTTAAAACAAAATCAAAAGTAAATGCTTTTAATCATGAATCCTGACTTGAGTAATGCTTCCCAATTTAATATGATAAAACTTAAGAGTATTTAGTTTGGAAAATGATAACCTAAGAAGTCAGTCAGTATCTTTAAAGTAACAGTTCCAGCTTATGTTCACATAAGCAAATGTGCAAATTTCTTATGCCCAAAGTTACTGCATAACTATTTGGGTTGGTGTATCAATAATTCTAGTAAAAGTCACTGGTGTAAGATATATGACTGTCCCAAGCACAGACAGATGGTTTTAACATAAATATAATGATATTCGTAGAACTAAAAAGGACTCGTCCACTGTCAAGTAAACATGCCCTTAAAGAAACTTTAGATTTTAATGAACTCAGCAGCCTTCCTGGACTGAGATCACATAGTCTTGGTCAGTCAAATGTCACATGAGATAATTGTGGCAGGTGGTATCTCTTTCAGCCATCTGTGGTGTCATCCCTAACCTAGCCCAGTTAGTTGACAGCTTGAAAAAACTGCCAGTCTCCGAAGGTCTCCGTGAAAGCTGTGTACACGAGACTGAGCAGAAAATAAGGGAAGTTATATCGGAGAAGCCGAAAGGCACTCACAATATACCCCACATTTATCATGTTACGATAAGTTCTTACATAACTGTACTTTTCTTGTATAAATAGATTTTCAGTTATGATTTTCATTCTTCTCTCTGGGTTTTATTTTTCCATGTCTTGTGAGGTTTACCAACATGCCTAAGAACACAGAAATATTAATTGAGGCTTTGTTTTTCTTGCCAGGTGCTCTGGAAATCCTACATTGACTTTGAAATTGAACAAGAGGAATATGAAAAAACAAGAACTCTGTACAGAAGACTATTAGAACGCACACAACACGTCAAAGTGAGTATACACGTCACTAGGCTTATTTATTTTTTTATTTCTAGGAAGTACCTTTGAGCCAAAGGCTCTTTTACAGAGGTTCCACGTTGTAGTAATACATGAGCATAACATCATTTACAATGGTTACAAGTACATTAACGGATACTAGGAGGTTCCATGCCTTAGAAAAAGCATGAGTACATCAGGTTACAGAGGTTACATAATTACAATAACAGGGATTACATAAGTAAAAATATACAGATACATAGTTTATAGCAGGCTAGGTTGACAAGACGTTTAAGTGAACAACTTGAGAATCTACAGGATATAGAGCAAATCAGGTAGGGAACAGAGGATAATATAGTCTGTAAAATAATTAAATACTATACGCAGGGAGGCGAGAAATTGATGGGCAGCAATTATTTTGTCTTAAGTGCTAAAGGGTGTAGTCATAGAAGAGGGCTAGACTCATTGGGGGGGGTGCTGAGGCTGAGGCATTTGTGGTTTGATTTGCCCCCCCAGTAACTGCGCGGCATTGGTGACAACTAGAAGGGCCAGCCTTATGCCCATACAAACACCCTTATCACGGGAAGGAGGGTTTATGGGTGAAAAATATAAAAAGAAACCAATTATGCATGTCCAAATAATGTTTTGTAATTATTTTTTTTTGTCCAAATCAGTTAACGGTTTTCTTATATATTTAAAGGAATTTATTTAAGGTTTGCTCCGTCAGAGACACAGAGGATCCTCAGGGAGCAATATAGGTTCCCCAGCAAATAAAAAAAAATTTTCAACGTGTTTTTATTTATAATTTTTTTTAAATGTATTTTCTTACCCTGGTGCCCCAGAACCATTGACCTCGTTCTCTAGTCAGTTCCAAAGCCGGCAGCCTCCCAGCCCGTCAGTAGCCCCCCCATTGAAAACCAGTATGAATCTACACAGGGTGAGACCTGAAAGTGCTGGCGACCATCATATACAGTAGACAGTTCCCCATATCCCATATCCTGCCCAACATCAAGTGGTGCTGAGACAGGCACCCCACACTGCAGAGGAGGTGAGCTCCCTGACTCATGGTAAGGATTTCTGCGGCAGTGGAACCTGGCACCAACACTCCATGTCTAGAGTGCTGCCACTCAGCTCCCCTCCCCCCCAAGCTGTGCAACCAGCTCCTGAGTCCCCTCCGCAACCCTAGTTCACCATTGTGGGAGCACAACATGCCACCCATTGGGCTTGCAGGCTGCCCTTATTTTTTTTTTTTGGTAACATAGTCCCTGATCATCATAGTGGGTGCTGAGCTGCTAATCATAAGTCCTCCACAACCCCATGTGTCTTCACAGGAAGAGCTGTGAGCCGTGGGGATGGGATGAGAGCCTGTTATGGCTCACAGCAGTCCCAGTAGCCATGGACTGGGTATTCTATCTCCAACACTACCTCCACCGAGGAACCCATCGATCACCTTCTAGCTGAAGAGGGGGCCCATGAAGGTGGTTAGAGCTCTCAATAGCAGTAGTGCAACTACATCAAAAGTTCAGTTTCATCTTCTTTTCCTGGCCTTACATTACAGACTGCATCCTGGAGCTGTAGTTTGTGAGACAGCTGCTAGAATGGTGTCTCAGCAGAGGGCTGACAGAGAATAGATTTTTTCCATCTGTGTCTATATATATATATATATTTATATGTTTGTTGAATTTTTCATATTTCATACAGTTACGAGGGTAAAAAACATTTGGATCACATGCACTTACTCAGAATACAGATTTTATGTACAAACAGGATTCATGTAACATCAGAGGCCTGGGAATTGATCAAGTCTTTCACAAGGAAATTAGATGATTTGTCTCGACCAGCACAGACCTGGTTCTCTGCTAATTGAAGCCAAAGTTCTATGGGGGGAGCATCGACGCTTGGGTAACAGAATAGGATACAGGTATCCCACATAGAGCATCCACTTGAGGGGTAAATGGCTACCTGTACAGAGGTAATTACAGGAGCCTTTACACGCTTCTGCCAGACCCTGTACAGCACCCGACTGGAAGAGGCTATACAGACCAGGGAGGCATTTTTAGGAAGACTGAAATTTCCCCTGGGGCCTAAGTGTGGTGGTGCAGCCGATAAGTCAGTTGTCAGCTCCTCTGACAGACACCCGGCCCTGGCTGATAAGTTGCATGCCAGCTCCTCTGACATCTGCCCAGCCCCTTCGCTTCCATCAGGCCACAGTAACAGGCCTGACACTGATCCTCTGGCTCAGCGCACGCTGCTGCTTCTGCCGCAGCCCTCCTAGAGGGTTCTCCCTCTCTGGGTCCTCCTTTGCCACCTCCCCTAGTGGTGACTCCTGACTCTCCTGCACATTCTGAGCTGGAGTCTGAGGAGCATCCCCCCAACACACAACCCTGGTGCCGGAGCCAGAATGCCCCACACTGAACCTCCCTTGGGAGCCAGTGTCTCCTGCTTTGTAGGCTCCCCCGTCTGGGCCAGCCTCCCCGCCCCAGACTCCCGAGGGACCCCCGGCCCCCTTGGAGCCGATACTGGAACCTCCTTCAGACATTCCGGTGCCAGACCTGACCTTACCAGGCTCTTATAACCCTCTGTAAGGGTCCCCGTCGGGTCCTTAGGGCCCCACTCTGGGGCCTACACCTGCCTACCCACTGTCAGGGCCCTCGATAGTACCTTTGGCTCCACCGTCGGGTCCTTCGCGGGCCCTTCCAATGCTAGGCTTCCCTGTGCCTCACTACCCTTCGCCAGGGTACCATATGCCAAGATACCTCACGCTGGGGTATCCAACGCCAGACTAGTCACCCTACTGGATGCCGAGCTACCATTACCCAATGAAGGGCTATATGATACCAGAGTTTACCTTCCAAGGATACCCGCCCATCTATCAGTCCCCTCCTGCTCCTCCACCACCTCAGCCTCCGTTGGATTTTAGGGAAGCATTACAGTCTTGGTGGTCAGTAACCAAGACACAGTTGGTCTTGGAACTGGACTGACGGCAACCGGCCACGGCTTCCACGCTGGCCCACTTGGACCCTACTCCAAGATCACTTTCCCAAGTGGAGTCTCACCCCTGTACCTCGGGTACAACCCGCATCTCTTGCACACTGATGTGCAGAGACAGGTCCTGCTGAGACCAGGATCCCTGTGTCCTATGGTCGCCCAGATGAGCGCCCCAGCCCTGCCCTGAAGCATCCGTTGTCAGAGTCTGAGCTGGTGGGAGTGTCTGAAAAGGAATTCCTCTGGTGAGACTGGACAGATCCTGCCACCACAGGAGGTCCCGATGCATGGGGCTTGACACCAGAATCCTGTGATCTAATTCGTCTGATTTTTTTGGTCCCACTGGACCCGAAGGGTCCACTGTGTAATCTGCATGTGAAGCTTGTCTAGGGGGGCAGTGGGAATAGCCGCTGCCATCAGGCCTGGAAGGAGTAAGACCAAAGGGATCATGGTCCATTGGCTGGTTGCCACTAGGATGGTCTGCTGACGCAAGATTTCAGCCCAGTTCAAAGGAAGGAAAGCTTGACCCTGAGCAGTATCCAGCACCTCCGCAATAAATTGGAGGAGTTGTGAAGGAACAAGGTGGGATTTGGGGTAATTCACCGTGATCCCCACTTGCCTGAATAGATTCAGGGTAGTAGTCAGGGAGGCCACCAGTCTGTCCCTCGTCAGTGCTGACAGAAGCCAGTTGTTGAGGTATGGGAACACAAATATTCCCTGGCAGTGTGAATCTGCCACCACCACCACCACTAGGTACTTCGTAAACACTCTGGGTGCCGAGGAAAGGCTCAGCAGGACCTGTCTCTGCACATCAATGTGCAAGAGATGTGGGCTGTACTATACGCCCTTCAGGCTTTTCAGTACCTAGTGCTCCGTGGACCCTACTGGTACAGATGGACAACATGTGCGTGGCCTGGTACCTGAACAAACAGGCACGTGGTCGTATCCTCTGTGCAGGGAAGCGATGCGCATGTGGCATTGGGAAGTACAGCACAGCCTGCAGCTAATGGCAGTGCATGTCCCAGGTGTCCAAAATGTCCTGGTGGACACCCTCAGCCACACTCAGACAAGGACTCATGAGTGGGAGCTGAGGCAGTCAGTAGTCGACATCTTACCCGCTACCTGTGCAGGCAAAAGATGTCTCGGACTGACCCGCATGCCTTGTGCGTCTGTTGCCTGGGTCATGATCACGACACCCAGGTGTGCGAAATATGTTGTACATTCCATCCCAATGTTTTTGGACAATCGTCTTGCATGATTGCAATTGGGCAGACCAGAAGAACGGAATCCGCTGGTCAAATCCAAAGAGGCCCATTGGGCGGTCTCCGCGTCTGTGGGGTCTGCTTAGCAGCTGGAGCAAATGAAGGCCTTCAAAGAGGAGGCAGCACAGGTCGCTGATCGGTCCTCTTCTCTCTCAGTCTTCGTCCTGCTCAATCTGGGCTCCACCTTCTTAGGCTCCTTTAAGGAGATGTGTCAGTCCCTCCCCACCAAGGGAGAGGGTCCTTCGGGCGTGCGCACGTCTCTTGTTCCCGTAAAAAGGATAAACAGCAAAAAGAAGGTTTGTCTCGCCGATGATGTTCTTGGAATTGTGAGAGATCTTGATCCCAAGAATCTGCTGTCTCGACTTCGGTCGATGTTGCAGCCTCGGCTGCTGGCATCACGGTACCCCCATCAAGCCAGCCGGCCAAGACATGGGACAACAATTCGGTCGAAATTATAATCAACCCTTTTGTCACTGGATGAGGCTGACCACTCCTTATTCAGGACCCCGGTCCTGCCTGGACCCACTGAGGAGGAGACCCAGCCCACTGGGAACCTCTTCATGGTCCCGGTCCCTGACCTGGAAGAGCTGCAGTTTTCCCGGCTCCTTCCGAACAACCCCATTACCCCGATGGTCTAAGTCAAGTTTCAGACCCTTTGACCGACTGGCGAAGAAGACGTATAAGCGCTCCAAAAAGCCATTCTTCCTTGTCGTCCTCTGAAGAGGAGAAGCTTTGATGCTACGAGGATTTGATGTGGTAGCAGCTGATTATGACCAGCCAGAAGTCGACTCTGGCTTCTTCTCCAGCCATTACTTGTCTGTCACCCTCCAGGCAGACGCCGACTCCTCAGGAACCGGTCCACACTATCCCTCCAGCTGCAGAGCTGGTCAAGACCCTCCCAGCTTGGCTGAAACCGGCCTCTCCACCATTTCGGGTGGAACTACCACCAAAACAGCCTACCTCTGGGGCTTCTGCCAAGGAATCTCAGCCCGTTATGGGCCTTCCGCACAGGCTATCTGTCAGCCCTCACTCCCGACTGTCCTAGGTGGGTGAAAGGTGACTTTGGTGGCCAGGCGATCTATCTGGAGTCCTTGGACTCTGACGTGCATTCTCGTCCCTTGGACGACAAATTTGTAGGGGGTCTTTCGACGGAGGAGGGCCCCACTTCCTACACGTGTATTCTCCGTCTCATCTCCAAATCCACGGGGTTGTCCTTGGAGCCCCATTCAGAAACAGGCCGAATACCCCCTCATGGATATCCTCAAATGAGGGGGTTCTCAGACAGAGGCTTCCCAGTGGCTGAGGCCATTGTTGATCCAGCCTTGGAGCTGTGGCAGCACCCTGCCTTCTGCCCTGCACCCTCAGCCCAGATGGCCTGCTAGCACGCGGTCCCTATCGGCTCCCTTTTGGGATTCACAGAGCATCCCTCGGCCAAGGGGTTGGTGACCGAATCTGTGTTCAGGCGCTTGGGAAATTCAGGAGACACCGATAGACTCCCGGACAAATAGTCCAAGAAACTGGACCATTCGGCCCGGAAAGTCTATGCTTCTTCTTCACTTGGCCTTCGTCAGGCAAGCTCAGCCATCATCATGGTGCATTTTTCCCATGCCCTCCTGGGCTCTATGGATGAGGTCCTTCCTCGCCTCCCCGCAGGCCTCCAGACCACAGTCAAGCAGGTCTGTAACCAGGGCCAGGCGGTTGCGAAGCAGCGATTCCGGACAGCTCTGGACATCGGGGACTCCTGTGCCCACTCGGTGGTGGCCACAGTTGCCATGTACCACAGGGCCTAGGTAAGGGTCTCCACTTTCACAGCAGACACTCAACACAAATTGACGGACATCCCTTTCCTGAGTACTGACCTTTTTGGCCCAGGAGTGGATGGTCACCTCCAGCGCATAGAGAAGTCCAGTGCCACCTTGGACTCTGTGACTTCTGCTCAGAAGGAATCCCAGGATTCCAAAAATCAGGAAAGAAAGCCTTTTCGGCCTTCTGCCCCTGCGGCCAAGCAGCCCAATTTTCAGTCGGGGCAACAACAGCAGCAGGCTCAACCTTGGCACCCTTGGCCCAAGTCCGGGCCCCTAACAGCCCGTAAACCCAGAGGAAAGGGTCCCGGTGGTCCCCAAACTGTATCCTCCTTCTCCTCTTCCAAGCCTGCACAATGATGGGATAGGGGTTGCCAAACCCATACCCATCACACCAGCTCTGGGTCCTCCCATGTGGAGCTGGCTCCTCCACTTCCTTTCCGCCTGGTCTGCTGTTACAGTGGACAGGTGGGTTTTGCAAGTGGTTGGCCAGGGACTGCCTCTGGAATTCGAGCAGTACCCACTAAGTCGAGGCCATGCCCGACGGGAGGAGATGGTGTCCGTGCATACTCAGTCAGCTTTCCGAGATGACATCGCCCAACTCCTCTGCAAGGAGGTAGTGGCCAGAGTCACGGATCTCCCTGTCAACCCAGGGTTCGTTTCCAGGTACTTCCTGGTCCCAAAATGGACGGGGGCTGGTGCCCCATTCTAGATCTGCATGACTTGTACCAGTTTCTCAGGTCCCGCACATTCAGGATGGTAATTCTGTGTCAGATCATACCATCTCTCGAGCAGAACATGTGGTTCTGCTCACTGGATCACCAGGATGCGTTCTTCCATGTTCCGATCCGTCCGTCTCACCGAAGGTTTCTCTGTTACTGAGCAGAGGGAGCCCTCTTCGAGTTCCAAGCCATGCTGTTCGGCCTGTAATCCCCCCCCCCCCGGATCTTCATGAAATGCATTGCAGTGGTGGTGGCCCACCTTGGCGGGGGGGGGATGGGGTCAGAGTGTACCCCTATCTCGACGACCAGCTCATAGCAGGTTCCTCCAGACAGGAGTTGGAGAAATCCAGAGATCTGGCTCTCCAGACCTGCATCAAACTTGGTCTCCTGATCAGTGAGACCAAGTCGGAAATCGTACCTTCGCAGGTGATCTGCTTCATCAGGGCAGAGTTCAACTCTTGCCGAGCCTGAGCCAGGCTCCCAACGGACAGGGCAGAGGTTCTCTCCTCCTTTGCACGATCATTTCTGTTTGGGCACTAGCGCACTGCCTAGGACTTCCTGTGCCTTCAGAGGTACATGGCGGCCTGCACCGCCGTGATCCGATGGGCCCGGTGGCACATGCGCCCCCTCCAGTGGGAGCTGGCCAGCCAGTGGACTCAGTGACATGGTCACTTTGACCAGCTGGTCACTCTGACCCAGAAGATGTGGGGCGCTGTCCAGTGGTGGATCATCCTGGGACGCCTGCAGGAAGGGATCCCGTTTGTCTGTCCTGAACCGACAGTCATTCTGATGACCGGTGCCTCTCTCATGGGCTGGGGTGCCTACAAGGGGAATCACAGAGTCCACAGGCTCTGGGCCCCCGAGGAATCCCAATATCATATCAACCTGCTGGAGCTCCAAGCAGTTTGGCTGGCACTGACTGCATTTGCTCCATTTTTCCGGGGTCAAGTGGTGCAGGTCCAGACGGACAATACCACGACCATGTACTATCTCAGCAAGCAGGGCAGCATGTACTCCTGACCACTGTGCAGGGAAGTGCTGCGCATCTGGATCCTCGTGAACTGACTGGAGGCAGATCTCCTAGCCATCCATTTGGCAGGAGCCTGGAATCAACTGGCGGATGCCCTCAGCCATGTGGGCGAGGTGTCTTATGACTGGTCTCTTCACCTGGAGGTAGTACATAGTCCTTTCTCCCACTGGGGCAAACCTCAGGTGGACCTGTTCACCTCCAGGGAGAACGCAAAGCTCAGGCTGTTTCGTGCCTGCCCCCCCTCAGCAGGAGGGTACCTTCTCGAGGCCGTGGATCCCAGGCTTCTTCTGTGCCTTCCCTCACTTCACAAAGTGATCCTTAAGGTCAGGAGGGACAAGGCACAGGTCATCCTGGTAGCCCCAGACTGGCCTTGCCAGTTCTGGTATTCAGATCTCCTCAGCCTCAGCACCAGGCCACTGAGGCGTCTTCCAGCACGCCCAGACCTGCTCTCGATCTGTCAGGGGAAGGTACTCCATCCGGACCTTCAATCTCTGCACCTGATAGCCTGGTTCCTGAGCAGCTAGAGTTCCAGGCTTTGGGTCTCTGTGAAGATGTACTCACTGTTGTGGAGGCATCTAGGAAGGGTGCTACTCCTTCAAATGGAAAAGATTTTCCATTTGGTATCAGGGCAAGGGCCTGGGCCCATCGTCCTGTCTGGTGGCCAGCATCCTCGACTACCTTTGGTCTCTCTCCAAATGGGGTCTTTGGTCAGTGACCCTTAAGGTGCCACCTGGCAGCCACCTTTGCTTATTGGGCATGGGCCGGTCAGCAGTTGATGGCTTAGGAGAAGGTAGTCTGGCGTTTCTTTAAAGGCCTTGACCACATTTCCTCTTTGATGCGTGAACCACCACCACTGTGGGATCTACTGCTGGTACTGGCTAAGCTTATGGGCAAGCCATTCGAACCAATGCACAGGTGTGAGATGTCACATCTATTGTGGAAGACCACCTTCCTGGTGGCTGTCACGTCAGCCAGAAGGACTGGGGAGCTACAGGCGCTCTCTGTCAAGTCTTCTTACCTGATCTTCCACAGGGACATGGTTGTCCTGCGCCCCCACCCGAAATTCCTTCCGAAGGTGGTGTCAGAGTTTCACCTTAACCAGGTGTTGACGGTGCTGGTGTACTACCCAGTTACACCTCGGAGGCAGAGTACAAGCTCCATACCTTGGACCTGAGATAACTGCTATCTTATTACAAAGATCGCATGGCTGTAATTCGGGGAGAAGTTCGCCAGCTGTTTGTGACCTATGCTGAAGCTGCACCTGGCAGACCTGCAGCAAAGCAGATGATTGGCAGATGGATAACATCCTGCATTGATCTCTGCTACCAGTTGGTGGGCAAGGAGCCTCCTGTAGGGATAAGAGCTTATTCCACCCGCCATACTGCTGTGTCGGTGGCTGCTTTTAGGGACGTCCCTATCCAGGATATCTGCAGGGCTGCTTCCTGGAAGTCAGCAAACACCTTCATTTCCCACTACCACATCGACCTAGAGTCACACCGGGATGATGGTTTTGGGGTGTCAGTTCTCTAGTCTCTTTTCACTAAGTAGGGGGTGTGCGCCTTTCCTCCCTCCTCCTGGTGAACTGCTAGGAGTCTTTTTTTTTTAAATTTAATTTCTTTATTAGTTTATAGAAAGGTAAAAAATGTGCCTTATTAAAAGAGAGACGAATCCTACTAGATATAGCATGCATTATAATGTAACCTATATAAAACAAGAAGTACACAATGAGCTAATAGCCGCTAAAGGAGCCAGAGGTGTTCCCAACAAGACATTAGTTCAGATAAGGGTCATACAGTTTACCCCATTTCCGCTCAAATGAGGCCAAGCGATTCCGGGAGCTTGCTATTAATCTTTCAGTCCGAAAGCAGAGAGAAGTTTCACTGATCCATTCTGCATACGATATAACCATTTGGTCCATCCAGTGCCTGAGGACCAATCCTTTAACAACTATAGAAATTAAAGCCATATGGAATCTACGCTTCATAACCTGTATATTGGAGCATATCCCTAGAATACATACTTCTGTAGTAAATAAATCACCTAGACCCAAAAGAGGGTCTGGGTTGGACTGGATGGTCCGCCATAGCGGAGCCACTTTGTCACACTGCCAAAAAATATGTACCAGGTTCCCTTCCACTGTGCCACACCTTGTACAAAGAGTTGAAGGTAGTCTATTTAATTTAGCCAACTTGACCGGGGTATAGTACAAGTTATTCAATATATGATATTGGGTGAGTCTATGCCTATCCTGAGAGAGGTACCGGTACGTGTCTACCCAGATCTGGTCCCAGACTAGAAGGGTTTCTGGCAGAAGAGAGGACCAACATTTAGAACCAATAAGGGGATTAGGGAATTTAATGTCCAATAGGAAGGAGTAAATCTTGGAAATGCTATGAGCCTTATTTGCATGTTCTTCTATCTGGTCTAGGAAGGGCTCAACTCGAGACGATGTGGGGTTGGACCCAAAACTGGAGGCTAATAGGTGTCTTAGCTGGAAGACTTTAAAAATAAACTTCTGAGGGATGTTATATTTGGCCATAACTTCTCCCGAGGATAAAAGAGAGTTATTCAGGAACAAGTCATCGCCACAACAATCCCTCAGCTGAGGAAGCCAGTCTAAGGAGAGCGGGAGACCACCGATCTTAATATTTAGATTTAGGGTAAGAGGCTGGGTAGTGTCTTTCCTAGGAGAAAGGTTGAAGAAATTCCAGCATTGATTCAGCACTTTAATGGAGGTACCTATGACACCACCTTGTAGAGGGGGAGGTAATGTGGAGAAAGTATAGTAAAAAATTCTGGATGGTTGGAGACCATGTTCAGTTAAAATCTTTCTCTCGAGTTGTAACCAAATTGGTAGATAATCATCTGCCCTCGAGTCATACCACCTCCCGATTTTCGACATGTGGCTTGCCCAGTAATATAGCATGAAATTGGGAAGGCGGAGCCCCCACCCCCCTTTTCCTTAGGTAAGTTAAGCTTTAAAAAGGCTTTCCTGGGTTGCTAGCCTTGCCAAATAAACTTGGAGAGAAACCTGTGGAGGTGTTGGAAATAGGACATAGGTAGATATAAATTCATTAAACTGAGTGGGTAAAAAACCAGAGGCAAAACATTCATCTTAACGATATTTATACGACCCCACAGAGATAGAGGAAGAGCAGACCATCTCTGAAGGTCATGCTGTGTTTTAGTCAGCAAGTCATCCAGGTTAAGCTTCCTGAAAACTTCAGGGTCTTGGTAAGATAAATACCTAAGTATTTAAAGAACAAAGGGGCCCATTTCATGCCAGACTGGGAAAAGTTAACCTGAGGTGTGTTGACGTTCAACGGAAATATGATTGATTTAGCTAAATTCAGCTTGTAGTTTGCCACCTGGCCAAACTGGACAATAATGTGCAATATGTGTGTTAGAGACGATTCCGGGTTGGTCAAGTGTAGGAGAATATCGTCGGCATAGGCAGAAAGAACCAGAGACTGTTGCTGAATGAAACATCCTGTGACCAAGGGTGAGTTCTTGATACAGAGAAGGAGAGGCTCCAAATATAAGTTAAACAAGAAAGGTGACGGGTCATCCTTGCTGGGTGCCTGTAAATAACGGGAATCGAGAAGAAAAGACCCCGTTACAGTAGATTCTAGCAGTAGGAGATTTGTAAACTGACTTAATCCATTGGATGAAAGTCTCCGGGAAGCCCATTCTCCCCAGTATAATCCAGAGAAATTCCCAGTGAACTCTGTCGAAGGCTTTCTCCGCATCCAATGATACTAAAGCCATAGGAGCTTTGGAGTCCTGGGCAGCCTGGAAAATATGTGAGAGAGTGCGCAGGTGGTCAACTGAGGATCTGCCTTGGACAAACCCTACTTGTTCGGGACTTAACAAGTTGGACCAGACCCGTTTGACTCTAAGGGATAGAATTTTCATTAGAATTTTAATGTCATAGTTTAGTAGTGAGATTGGTCGATAACTAGATGGGTCCGTCGGAGATTTATCTGGTTTCAGTATCAAAACAATGATGGCTTCTAGCCAGGAGGGGTCTAGAATATCGGAAGTAAACATGTACTCGAACAGTTTCATTAAAAGGGGAGCTAGTTCTTTACCAAATACTTTATAAAAGTTGAAAGGAAAACCATCAGGCCCCGGGTCCTTGTCTGGAGTTAGTTCTCTGATCACCTCTTCCACCTCCGCCACCGTGATAGGGGCAATCAGAGCCTCTCCTTGGTGGGTCTGCAGGGAGGGAAGGGGAAGACCCTCCAGAAATTGGTCCACATGAGAATGAGAAAGGTGGGAGGAGCCACTGCCATAAAGTTCCTTATAAAAGGAATCAAAAACTCGTGAGATATCCCTGGGAGAGGTTTTAAGTGAGCCATCAGAGGAAAGTAAAGAGGGGATCCATCTCGATCCCTCCACTTCCCTCAAGCGAAGAGCCAGCATCTTACCAGACTTCTCCCCTTGATCGAGATAATGGGCCCTGGTTTTGAGGAGGGCGTACTCTGCCTTATCCCTTACCCAGTCTGAATACTCATTTCTAAGTTTCATTAGGGCTTCCAGATCTACTTGGGAAGATGAGGAGGATAACTTATTTTCCGCCAATTTGATTCGACAACGACATGATTGATCTTAGCTTCCCTCTGCTTTTTCCTTCTGGATGCGAGTTTAATAAATTCCCCCCTGATAAAACATTTAAGGGAGCACCAAAACAAGTTCTCCCTCCCAATTGAGCCTGAGTTGGTCTCCACGAAGGAAGAGATTAGAGATCTAATATGGGAGACTATACGCTTTTCTTTTAAGAGCTGGGTGTTTAGTTTCCAGGAGGTGTCTCTCTCTGCACCTACGGGTTCGGGAAACCAGAATCCATACCACAGAGTGATCTGATACCACAATGGGCTCGATGTCCGACTGCAGTACCCCAGACAAAAAATTATTACTAACCAAAATTAGGTCAATTCTGGACCACGTCTTATGTACCTGAGAGTAGTAAGAAAAAAGTTGTCTTGTGGGATTAAGTAGACGCCATGGGTCGCACAAACCCAGTAGGTCCATGAAATTCCTCATGGCCAGTTGTGAGGAGGAGAGTGATTTCAGGGGTCTATAGGATTTATCCAGATATTGCAATGGAGCGATATTCCAGTCTCCCCTCAGTATTAGCATTGAGGGCAAAAATCCACTCAGCTTTTCAGCTAAGGTCATGAGAAAATCTGGGGTCCCCACCCACTGGGCCATAGATTGCCCCTAATACTATCCCAACATTATATAGCAAGCCCTTCACAATAATGAATCTGACTTCATGTTCCGTTAGACACTCTTCTGCCAGAAAGGGTATATGCTTCTTGACCAAAATGGCTACCCCCACTAGAGGACTGATCCTACATGAAGCAAAACTTTGTGTATAACCCTGCCGGGCGGTTTCATTGACTTCTGGTGATAGCAAATGGGTCTCTTGCATCAAGAGAATATCTACATTCAGGAGAGCACAGTTTTTGAGAACCTGGTACCTTTTAGTTAGGTCTTTGACACCTCTTACATTCCACGTTACAATTTTAAGTGCTATAACACTCATTAGGAATTAAACGAGACAACAGTAGGATATATAAACCTGGAGAAACAAGCCACCCTAGAAGGCACATCCTACCCTCCCCCCACCACCCATAAGCAACCTCCCAACCGTACCCCCCACCCTCCCACCCCCTTCATAACCATTAAAGAGTAGCTGGAGTAACATAGTTTCCAAACGTGATACTGCTACCCTTACCAAGTCCAATACCGAGAAGGAAAACCCTGTCTCCCCCACCCCACCCCTTGAACTATGTACAAATGTTCTCCTGACTGTCCCCTGAGAAATACTAATAATGCTAGTGCTTGGGTTGGGGAACAAAGCCTCAAAAGCATCCTCTTGATGGGAGACGCAGACAATATCTCCGGACAAGTATAGTAAAGAAGTACCCATTACTAAGTCTAAAATTGTCACCCCATGGGCGCTGGAAACTTCCTGACTGAGATATACCCCAGCAGGGATGCTATTTCCCCCTCTCCCTGGTGCGCTTAACAGTCCCTCCAGGGTCAGCTCCCCCCCCACCCTCTGAGAAATCTAAGTGAGCCCTACAAAATAGACCTGCAAATTGAAGACCTGACCAGAGACTGGGAACCTTCTAATCTATAGACATGCCAAACACTCATAACCTTGGAGAACAGTGGAGTAGCTCGTATAAAGTAGATAAAATAAATCTTTTGGGAGGGTGCACCGTTACTTCCAGGCACGATTTGACAAAGCAGCGATTGAGGATGGGAACCTCTAGGAGCTCCCTAAAAGGATGTCCCCTGGATAAGTTCCAGTCTCCACTATGGGAAAGTTGGTCCCTGGCCGAAATGCTGCCTATCTGGGTTACCCCTTAATCCTAAATGACCCGCTGCCGTCCAATCCCCCTAGCACCTCAGGAACATGGCCATGCTAAACAACTATCATGAACTTCGGGCTGGCTAGCCTAGGGGTGCAAATCCCTGAAACCCCAATAGCAGCAATGAAAATATCGATCAGTCCCTCTAACCCCGGAGGCTCGAATCCAGGCTTCACCGCAGACATTACCAATTCGTGATGAGGGGTCGTACCCCAGATTATGCAACTTTGCTGGGCATTAGGAAGCAGAGCCACATTGACATCTAACAATCACCTCCCTGGAATGCCCACGATAGCGGCTCCATAATCCACACTGCCCACTATCACCCCAATCCATCGCCCCCCTCTCGAAAGGGCATCTCGAACTGCACAGCCCAGTCTTAACCCACAGGTATCCGAAACTTGCCTAATGGCCTCTCATAACTAAATTGCTTGTGGAAATTCACCAGAACTGAAATTACCTGATCAGGGGAAGTACGGGAGGAACCAGGGGAGCAATAGGTACTGAAGGGACCAAATGGTCCGTCCGGTCCTACGTCGTGTAGAAACCCCTACTACACCAAGGGTTCCCCTTCCCCCAGCCCACCAGCAGGCCTCCCGAACCATCGCGGAGACCCAGCCTACCAGGCCGCACACTGGTCTGCCCTGCAGCCCCCATCACCAGAAAAACCAAACGAGAGAGAAGAGAGAGAAAAACATCAACAAAAGGTGAGAGTCCAGAAATGCAATTTAGAACAGGAGATAGCTTCTTGACACTTCTTCAGAGATTTAACCCGATTTGAACAAGTTGGATAGCTTGAGAGAGAGATCCAGTGCAGCTTTCTCTGGGGATTCGTAGGAATACCAAGAACCCTCGATGGCTACTTATAGCTTGGCAGGATAGTTCATTTTGTAGCGAATGCCCGCTGCAATCAACTTGCTAACTGTAGAATGGAAAGCTGAGCGTTTCTGCCTTGTCTCATAGGGAAGATTTTGAGTAATACATAGCTTCAAACCGCTCCATAAAATTGCTTGCAGCTCTCTTGCCTTTAGTAATACATGCTGCTTCTCTAAGAAACTTAAAAACTTGATGATGATGGGCCTAGGCGATGCTCCAGCTATAGGTTTTGGCCTGAGAGAATGATGAACACGTTCAATATGGTATTGTGGATTAAGAGGGGAAGGCCCAACAACTTTGCTCAGAAACTTCTGGAGAAAGAGAATGGTATCAGGGCCCTCCTCGGTCTCAGGGAGGCCCAAAATCACCAGATTGTTTCTCCGACTCCTTCCTTCTAAATCTTCCATTTTAAGTTGCAGTTTACTGATCTGCTGTCTGAGATTGACAATCTCTGGGTCTGTCTTCTCCCTCCAGGTCTCCAGGGAGGTAGTCCTTGCCTCCGAGTCCCCCATTCTGGTGGTTAGGGTGCTGAGGTTTCCTCTTAGCGATTTCAACTCGGTAGAAATGTCATCCAGCGTTTCCTTAAACGGTAAGAGCTCTTGAAGGAAACAGTCCTCAGTAAGAGGAACTGGTGAAACATTGGATGGGGTTAATTTAGCTGCAGACCCCGAGTTCTGGTTTTTGGATTTTTTAGAAGATTTTTCGGGTGTGGATGGTGGAGTGTGCTTCATGCCAGCAGGTCTCATCTCCGCTTCCATCTCAATCTTCCCCCGAATGCGTTAATATACGCAAAGCAAGATGCTACCAGAAATAGAGGAGTGTTATCAATACTCCAGATGTAAATCAGAGCTTTAAACGTCGGTTTTTGTAGGTTAAAAAGTAATTTAAAGAGGGTGGATATCGGGAGCTCCGCGAAAACGCTGCCTCTAGCTGCACTGCATCACGTGACCAACTGCTAGGAGTCTGCCAACAAGTGTGGATAGAATAACATATCCTCGATCCTAGAAAAACAGGTTACTCACCTGTAACAGTAGTTCTAGGAGTGGTATATGTTGTTCATCCACACAAACCCACCCGACCTCCCCGGCTTCAACGCACAACCCTCTGCTTCCAGCAGGCAAGATCTGGCGTCAAGGGGCTGAGCCAAGGGATATACCACTCGGGGTGGGAGGAGCCAGCTTTCAGACCTTCCGGTAAGATTCTTAAAGGGAAAGGACATGCTAATAAGTGTGAACGAACAACATATACCACTCCTAGAAGTACAGTTATTGGTGAGTACCCGGTTTTTTCTGCTTACTTGTTTCCGAGCATGGTGTTTTCTGGTGAAATGCACCGTCTCTGTGCTGGGCAGGGAGGTTCTTGTACGCCTTCCCTCCCTTTCCATTATTGCAGAGGGTGCTTCTGAAGCTACCATGAGAAAGAACCCGTATGATCCTCCTAGCCCCCTATTGGCCTCGCCAAGTGTGGCTCCCCTGCTTCAGGAGTTGAGAGTGGAACCCTCTGCCAGAATCTGCTGACTTGGGACCAGAGCAAGCTGATTCATCCGGGCTTCAAGTTGTGACCTGCACTACCTTTCCTGGAAAGCGCTGTTTTTTGTTGCCATTACTTTGGCTCAAAGGATTTCCGATCTTCAAGCCCTGATGTGTAAGGAGCCTTATTTGATTTTCCACAGAGACCAGGTGGCTCTGCATACAAATCCCAAGTTTCTACCTAAGGTGGTGTTTGAATTCACTTTGAATCAGACCACACACTTGGCAGTGTATTACCCCGAGCATCCTAATCAAGGGGAGGTCATTCTGCACACCCTCAATGTGCACAGAACCTTGTGTTGTTATACGAACTGAAGTCCGTTCGTAAGATGGATTAGCTATTTGTTTCTTTTGTGCCCAAAAGAGGGGGCGCTGCAGTTTCCAAATAATGTTTATCCCAGTGGTTAGCAAACTGCATTTTGTTTTATCAGAAGTTTAACAAGCCCCTTCCGTGGAAAGTCAAGGAACATTCAGCCAGAGGCATGGCTGCATCTACTGCTTGTTTCAGGAATGTTTCTGCCGCAGACATTTGTGAGGTAGCCATTTGGAGCTCTGTCCACACCTTTACCAAATACTACAGTCTGGACATTGCCTGCAGGAGCAGAGCAGGCCTTAGACTAACTGTTCTTCAGGGCCTCCTGTCTAAATCTGGTACCTACTGCAGACCTTTCCTGCCTCCTTAGCTTCAGCCTTTGTCTGAATTACACTGCTTGGGACTCGGGCCTAATGGTTATTAGCTACTGCAAGAGCCCTCTCGAAGTAAGATAGTACAGTTATGTAAGAACTTACCGTAACAGTAGATCATTGATAGAGGCTCTTGCAGTAGGTTCATTTTTCCCTCCCACCTTCCCTGTGCTTCTGTGGCTACTTCTTTCTAGCCTTTCTTTTGGCTCCAGGAGCCCATTCCTTTCTCCTGTCGCACCTCCTTATGTCTCCAGTGGGAGAACTGGAGTGCGGGCGTGGGGACCTCCCACTGTATAGTATCACGCTAATGTCCTGCACATGACGCTGGGTGGTTGGTCCCCCACCAGATACTGCTAGCTAAAGTTTTCCATGTGGTCCCAGTCCCTGATGGCTCTAGTCCTAATGGTTATTACCTACTGCAAGAGCCTCTCTTGAAGATCTACTGTTACAGTAAGTTCTTACATAACTGTACTTTTGTCATTCCAGTAGTACTTTGTGCGGCTGTGCTCAAAGCACTTATGGGACATGAAACTCAGTTCAGGCCCAGCGGTGAAATTAGAAGGATGTGGATTGCAGCACAGTATGGAACTGAATAAAAATATTTTTACTTTAAACAAAGGGATTCAGCGAGATTCTTAGAGTGGAGTGGGAAGGGTGGTGGGGTCTGAGCTGGTTGGGAGGGGGATTTTCCTGTTTTTGTTTTTAAGGTAAAGCCCTAGCAGACAAACTAATGGTCAGACAATGTTCCAAAATGCCCTTCAGACTTCTGTCTTTAAATTCCACAGAATTCCAAAAAGTATTCTGCAGAATTTAATATGAACCATGGAATAGTTTTCCTCGGTTTACGTGATCCATGGAATAACCACAGTTTATATGATCCATGGAGTCATTTTCCTTGGTCAGTCAATGTAAACAGCAGATTTGTTTTACTCTCAGTTTATACTGACTCTTCTTTTTATTATTTTATTATACTTTATGGCCTCATCCGTCGACCTCCATTGGTCTGATCGACATACGCTCAGCCCCACCACACAACTCACTCCCAGCACCCCTCAGCCTACCGCACAGGGGTGGGGCCATCGGGGGGGGAGCCCCTTCCCGCAGCTGAGACTGAGCAATAGAATGGGAGCGAGAGCCCAGTCGGTGGCGCAGTGTCTGCAACTTGGGTCTGGACGTCATTTTACTGCGGTGGAACCTCCATTTTCTCCTCAGGAGGCACGTCGTGCAATGATGTTTGGGCGGCACACTGAACATCTGACACACCTCCCAAAAGTAGTCTTTCTTGGCTGTCGTACTTCAGGCTACCACAAGGGGTAACCTAAACACTGGCGAATCCTTCCCACCCCCGAGGAGGAGAGCAATCCATAGGATGCTCGATTCCCCCAGCTGGCCCCAAAAACCCAAGTCATCAGCATCGCGAGCGGTACTGCTGTGCCAGCGGACTGGCTGAATACTGACTCTTCAGTATAAACTGCAGAATATGTAAACCTCAAAATATTCCACAGTTCATGTAAACCAACCGTGGAATAATATTCCGTGAATTTTGCACGATTTACATTAAATTCCACGTCAATCGCAGCGGAATCATGGAAAAATCATGGCCTTGTCCTGGTGCATCAGCCAAATCAGTAGATTGGCAGTAGTACTCTGGTGAAGCTTGGGGAACACATTTTACTTTTTCCACCATGTCAGGTTACTGCTAAGATTTACCAAAGACCTTTTTTTCCTCCCTAATTGGCTGGATCACTGCTTTCAGAGGCGGGATAGATGGGGCCTGCGTACTCCAGGACAGATCTTCAGAAGTCTTTTGAGGTGCTGCAGGGGGAATATCGAATGACTTGACAGATTTCTACAGATATCCTTGGGATGGGGGGGTAGAGGAAGACTGGATGGGCTGGAGTGGTCCTTTTCTGCTGCCAGATTTCTATGATCTTCAGCTCAGAACCTGTGTCAGCTCCCTAGCAGACTAGGAAAAGATCCACCAACAGCCACTGGATCTTGTTACTGTGGTCATCATGCAGTTCAGGGCCCCCCAGGGGAGAGAGAATAATCTATAGAGTATACACAGCTCTGGAGACTTTAGACTTGTGAAACACATCTTCTGTAAAACAGAAATGGGACAGAAACTAAAGGTCTGAGAAACAAGATAATATTTAGAAATGTTTGTGTATTGTACTAACACGTGCCCCAGGCTGGAGAGAGAATGCCAAGAAACAGTTATGTATTTTTGAACACCAGCCGTTAGAATAAATTCATCCCTTAAATCACTAACCCATAATGGAGAGAATGTGTGGTGGCCACGGTGCACCAGCAGATGACACACACATGATGTGGTCCAGCCCAAAGATTAGAGATTATTTAAAACATTTTTTTATCTTCTCTTTATGCGCCTCCTCTCTTTTGCTCTTGGATTCTCTCCGGTGGGACTTGCGATGCAACCCTGTCAAGCGCACCTGAAGCTCCAGTCTCACTTCTCGGCTACTGGTTACTCCTATTTGTTTTCCTGACTCCCTTGCCCCCTGGATCGAAGTCCCCTGGGGTGGGACTGCTGACTCCTCCCGGTGATCTTTCTGCAATCTAGACAGGTTGCCAGGGAGTGAGATGAGCACCAAAGGTGGACTGGGAACCTGGCATTGGGCATGGAGGTTGGCCCCTGGTTCCCACCATCGCTTACCAAGGGCAAGGGTCTTTTTCCATTTTTCACAGTTTCCCCAGCAACATGGCATGCAATAACGCCTGTGCAGGCATGCTGCTGGCATGGCATTTGTCATGCTCCACCGCTTACTGTGCCGGCCCATGCAAGACCCCCAGGCTGCATCGGGGGCCACTCAAGTGCCGAGCAAAACCCACTTCCCACCCCAGGAGAGGAGAGCTGTCCTCCAGGCGCTCAATCCTCAGCCGACCCCCGGCAGCCCGAGTCTGTTCCCAAACCTGGGTCGCCGGTGTGGTGCGATGTGTGGGGTCCAGCATCTCAACCCTCAGTGCCACTGGGCCGGGCGAGATTAGAGAGTACTGGACCTGGAGGAAGAGGTTACTCTAGTGAACGCCCCCTATCTAGTGAGGGTTTCCATATGAAACTAGGGAAAGTAGTTAGTTGTGTGGTTCCTGTGGACCCATGTTATATATATTTTGGTCTGCCACTTCAGAACCTAAAGGACAAAAAAAGCTTTTATTGATGCATCTGGCTGCATATCAGAAAACAGGAGAAACTAGATAACAGCTAAGATACCTAGCATACAGGAGTGGAGAGCTCCACAGATGCCTTCTGCTCTAGTCAGCTGCCATTTTCCACACGTGTATCAGCGTTTTATTTTATTTTTCACAAAAAAGTGTTTCTTCCTCTGTGTCATCTTCTCCATCTTCTTCCGTCGAGCGGCACTAGTGCAAGTGTGCCTGCAGCAAGCAAATTCCATCTAAAGACAGCCATTTGGCCTGCCTCTTCTGTCTAGGCCCAGACCACAACAAAAAGACCTGCTAGCATTGCTTGAAGTTCAACAGCAGGACCAGGATTGGCCATCACAAAGCCCTTAAAAGCTTCTTGCTAAAGAAACAACTAGCTGCCATGCAGAATGAGATGCTGGGTACAGATTATTCATCTTCCCCTATCTCAGGGGCTTCAACTTCTTTGGCTCACCATAAGGAGAAGTCATCCAGGAAGCACCACCATAAGAACAAGCACAAGGGCAAATCCTGATCGGACTCCTGTTTCCAGTCCCCGTACAAGTCAGGAACTGGTTCCAGGTCGGGACTCCGCTCCCCAGACAGCCCTCACTCCTTCCGGGCTCCCAGTGGTTAGGCCTCCCACCCTTATCCTGATGTCTGGCAGAGGCTCCTCTGGGTCCAGGGCTTTATCCTCAGCCTTTCAGCCCCTGAAGCTCATGGCCTCTTCCCATCCTTCAGGTCCTCAGCCATGTGGCTTGGCCGGTTCTACCTCAGGCGGCTGGTCTTTACCTGTCCGACCAGCCACGGCATCCACTAAGTTAGCCTCAGACTCCAGGGCTGATTCCTCTGACTGATGCTGAAGACATGCACTAACCTCCCCTGGGAGAGTGCACCTCTGCCTTCCTCAGGGCTTCTCCTAAGCCAGCGCAGGTCACTACACTGGATCAGCGCCAGCACACACCCCTTCCCTCGATGCCAACCTCCCTGGTGTCTGTTCCAGCGATCTCCCAGTCACAATCACCAGACCCTCATATGTCACCAGTGAATGATAGCATCTCTCCTAAGCCACCGCCTGAGGGCCCATTGTCTGACCAGTTGACGGCACCAGATGACTGGACTCTGAGAGAGCTGATGCCGGCTACCGCTACTCCACAAGGGTTATCGCCGCCTCAAGGCCCAACTCCTGGTCCGTCTGCCCATCCGATGCTGGGTGCTCCTCCTGAGCCTAGGATCACACTGTCGGACGTCAAAGACCTTTTCTCGTCCAGGTGGAACACTATTAAGGGTGATCTCCCACAGAAGCCTTCCTTGCCCCCCACTAAGGAGCCTACGACTTCAGAGTTTCCCTCCAAACAGCCTTCTCCTAAACCCAGGAAGCCTACCCCCCACCCTTGGGAAACGACCCCACAGCTGGATGGCTGGAATAGAGGTCATTCTGGCTGTAAAGGTAAGAGGCACCATTCCTTCTCCAGGTCTTCACATAGGCACAGATGCTGGTTCTGAGCATTCCTCCTCCACGTCTTCTTTTTCGAGGATCCCAGCCATAGCTCTTCCTATCTAGATGTTCCCTTTTAAGGGGGTCTCCTTTGCCTCCAGATACTAAGAACTCCCCCAGGTCCTCACCCAATAATCCGTCTTTCTTGGATGTTATGCAGCATATCCAAGTCAGTATGGGATGGGACACGGAGAATCTGGATCCAGAAAGACATCATCTGGCCAAGTACCTCTATCAGTAGGATTCTAAGCCTATTGTGGTGCCACCTTTGGTTGACACCTTCCAGGATGTCACCAAGATTCCCTGGAAGCACCCTTCCAGTTCCTTGGCAGTGCCCAAAGTGTCCGACTGTCTTTATAGGGCTCCCAGGAATGAACTCTTTTTAGGAGAACAACCCCTGGCAGATTCAATGGTTATCACAGCTGCCCATGACAGATCCAAATGGCCTAGGTACCTCTGCACCCAAACTCCCAACGGGGAATCCAAGCAACTGGACCAGCTCGGCAAAAAGTTATACACCTCTGCCACTTGCACTGTTCGCTCCCTAAATTCCTTAACTCATATGATCCTGTATCAGAACGCCCTCTGGGAGCAGGGTGTGGAGCTTGCTCAGGCCCTGCCAGATGTCCCCCAGAAGGCAGAGCTACTCAACATTTTAAAGTTGGGATCAGACGTTGGCACCCATATCCTGCGTTCTGTTGACTCTGCTGACACTGTCACTAGGCCTGCGATTGTAGGCATCTGCATACAAAGACATTCCTGGCTCCATGTCTCAGGATTCTCTCCAGATGTCCAGGCAGGCATTTTGGATGTCCCCTTGAAAGGCCCAATCCTATTTGGTGAGCAATCCAAGAAAATCATTATTCGCTTTCAGTATTCAGGCAAGGCTATCCGGTCGATTCACATCATGTACTGGTCTGACCAGAAGCAGTTCAGGTACCAATCCTTTTGTCGCTCCGCTGGACAGTATTCCCGAGTATAGCAGCAGCAAGGCGCCATCAAACGAAAGGCCACCTCTCAGACCCCAGGAGGAGCAGCCCCTAGGGCTGCCAAGTCCTTCCAGGCTGCTCTGCCTACCCCAAGCGCCTCTGCCTGACTCCTTGCTCTGCCCGACCCCCCCAGCCAAATTCCTAAGGGAGGCAGTCGCTTCTCCCTCTGTCTAGGGGGATAGAGCAGGATAATGTGAGATCATTGGGTCCTGCAATTGCTCGAGAAGGGGCATACTCTAGAATTTCTAGAGCTGTCTCAGGACAGTCCTCCCCTGCCTTCTCACTATTCCCCATCGCATACCGCCCTCATCTAGGAGGAAATCCAAGCACTTCTGCACAAGTGGGCCATAGAACCAGTTCCAGCAGCCCAAAGAGAGAAAGACTTCTATTGCCACTTTTTCTTGGTTCCCAAGAAAACGGGATCTGCACCCAATTCTGGATCTCAGCAAACCGAACAAATATGTGGAATACACGTGGTTCAGGATGGTTACCCTTCCAGATCTGATTCTCCTTCTCCATCAAGTGGATTGGCTTTGTTCTCTGGACATGCAGGGTCCACATCCTGATCTTCCAGCCCCACAGACTGTTTCTTCAGTTCCTTTCCAAGAAACCATTACCAATTCTGAACTCTGCCGTTCGGCCTGTCCTTAGCTCCCCAGATCTTTACAAAGTGTCTTGCAATAATAGCAGCAGCCTTACAGAGGAAAGGTCACTATGTCTTCCCCTACCTGGACAACTGGCTTCTTACATCCCCCACCAGGGAACAGCTGTTAAGCACCATAGAAGACACCTTTACTCTGTTCTGTGACCTGGGGATCACCCTAAACCTCCTGAAAGCCAACCCTTGGCTGAGCCAGTGGCTCCAGTTCATCGAGGCAGTCCTGGACACCATATAAGGCAAAGCCTTTCTGCCTCTGGACAGGGCAGAGCGCCTCCAACCTCACGCTCAGATGGTATCCTCATTCTACCTACTTCCAGCCAGGGTCATCCTCAGGCTTTTGTGGCACATGGTGGCAGCCATTGCAACTGTTCTGTTGGCACGGCTGCACATGAGGGTGACTCAGTGGACCTTACAAGTTCAGTGGGACCAGTGCATGTATGACTTGGGCCAACCCGTGAGAGTTTCAGAACCAGTACGGCAGACTCTCCATTGGTGGCTAGATTCCCCCAGTCTTTCCCTGTGAATGCCCTTCTGGAGGGCGCCTCCTCTCCAGTCTTTGACTACGGATGCTTCTGGCCAAGGCTGGGGAGCCCACCTCGTAGGCTGCCAGACTCTGGGAATGTGGTCTGCTGTGGAGAAGACTCTCCACATCAACATTTTGAAGATGAGAGTGACCCTCTGTGCCTTGTAGGCTTTCCAGTCGGACCTAGTCCCATGCCACCTTCTAATCCAGATAGACAACATGTCGGTAGTCTTTCACATAAATAAGTGGGGGGGGGGGGCCCATTTGTATCCCCTCTGCAGGGAAGCCATTAGGGTATGGTACTGGGCCATCAAACACCAACTGGAACACCCTGCCTTGCATGTTCCAGGCATCCAAAACACCTTGTCCGACAGCCTAAGTCCGTCTCGATCCAAGGCTCATGAATGGGAACTTCTGCAATCAGTGGCGAAAGATCTCTTCAAAAGATGGGGGCATCCTGAGTTGTACCTCTTCGCATCCCCACTCAGTGCAAAACTGCCCAGTTTCTGCTTGTTCGATCCAAGGCCTGTTTTTTCTGGCAAGACGCGTTGTTGCTTTGCTGGACAGGGAGATTCCTGTACGTGTTCTCTCCTCTTCTGCTACTCCAGAGACAACTTCTCAAATTGCAGTCATAGAAACATAGAATTTGATGGCAGATAAGGACCACTTGGCCCACCCAGTCTGCCTATTTCCCTACCTGATGGATAAGCTACAGATTCTAGTTAATCAACAGCTTTCTTCCTCCTGCTCCCCACTAGAATTACCTTTTGTTTGTCCCATGCATTCTTGAATTCTCCCACTGTTCCTGACTCCACAGCCTCCTCAGGAAGGCTGTTCCACGCATCCACAACCCTCTCTTTAAAAAACAATAAAAAAAAAAAAATACTTTCTAACATTACCTCTGAGTCGTCCCCCCTCTATCTTCAAATTGTGCCCCCTTGTTCTTGCACGTATCTTTTTCTGAAAGATACTACTCTCTATTCCCTTGAGATACTTGAAAGTTTCTATCATGTCCCCCCCTCTCCCTCCTTTCCTCAAGGATATACATATTAAGCTGCTTTAGTCTTTCCTCGTATGTCTTCTGGTACAGACCCAGCACCATTTTGGTTGCCCTCCTCTGAACAGCCTCCACCCTGTCTATGTCTTTGCAGAGATGGGGTTTCCAGAATTGCACGCGGTACTTTAGATGGGGCCTCACCAAATGTCTGTACAGAGAGATGACAACTTCCTGCTTTCTACTGTTGATGCCTCTCCCTATGCATCCCAGTATCCCCCCAGCCCTCCTTACTGCCTACTCACATTGCTTGCCCACCTTTAGGTCATCTGATATAATTACTCCTAGGTCTTTTTCAATTTTTGTTGTTCTCTCACTCCCATTGTGTACTCTTCCCCTGGGTTTTTGTTTCCCAGATTTATTGCCTTGCATTTCTTTGCATTGAATCTGAGCTGCCATATATTTGACCATTCCTCCAACCTTGCCAAGTCCCTTTTCATCCTTTCCACCCCACCTTGTGTATCGACCCTGTTGCAGATCTCTGTGTCATCTGCAAAAAGATATACTTTTCCTTCTAGGTGCTCTTCAATGTCACCTATCAGTCAGAGGGCGTGGACATGATCTTGATAGCTCCTTACTGGCCCCGACAGATTTGGTTCCCTCTGCACCAACAGCTGCCAGTGGAACCTCTGCTTCCTCTGCCCCTGAGCTCGCACTAGCTCTCCCAGGAAGGGACTCTAGTCCATCCATACCTCAAGTCTCTGCACCTGCATGCATGGCTCCTGCAGACTTAGCCGTTACCCGGTTCGGAGATTCTTCTAGAGTAGTGGATGTCCTAATAGCCACCAGGAAGCCCTCCACTAGGGCCACCTGTGCTATGAAGTGGAAGTGGTTTTGCATCTGGGCCTCCACTCGCCACATTGATCCCTTTACCTGTCCAGTAAACTCTGTTCTCTAGTATCTCCTTTCTCTGTCAGACATGGGGCTGATCTACTCCTCTATTAAGGAGCATCTGTCCACTGTTTCTGCATATCATGCATCGGTACAAGGCAAGGCTCTTGCACAACTAGATTTACCCCGCACCTTTTTATGTTGCTTGCACGCATGTGCAAGAAACATAGTGCCATCATCGGAGATTTCGGAGGTGTGTCACCTCCTCCTCCAATTCAGTCAGTGAGCTGGCAAGCGGCGGCCCTGTAAACCAGCAATGCATTTTGGAGCTGTCTGGCGATGCGCTCCAAAATGCAGATATTCCAGTTGAAAAGAGGGCTACGCCTTCAATGAGCACCGATAAAGCATAGCTCCCCACAATCTGGCGTCGCACCCCACACATACTGTGCAGCCCGGGGTGCCCAATCCCGCCCGGTTGAGCTGCGTCGTCCCCGTAGTTGGTGCCACGCTGGGAGCCCACCCCAAGCGTGGCAATCATCACTGGCCGGGGTGCCCAATCCCCGTGTTTGAACAGCCCCGTCCTTGTGCCATGCTGGGGGCCCACCCCAAGCGTGGCAAAGCGATCTAGCTTTTTTTTTAAACCTATAAAACAAAAGCGGTCCCGCGGGCACGCCTCCACCCCCCACAACCCGCACTCACCCACTGCAGCCCAGCCTCCCACACCCCTCATCCCATACTTACCTCCGGACTGCGGCGCGGCGATCTTCGGTGGACTGGGAACATGTCTGCACCTTCAAAGCCGACCCGTGAACTGAAGAAATGCCGTAAGCTGTATAATGGGCTAGATAGAGGGGGTTCAACTTTGACAGATATCTCAGAGATGGGAATTTTCACCAGATTTTCAACATGGGGTTTTAGGACCTCTTCTTATGAATTATATGCACTGATGGCGTTGATCGGGCCTGAAGGTGATTTGGCGCAGTGACTGCAAATCACCCTTCGCGGGCCTGAATACCGCCCATGACAGTGATACTATCATGCGAGAAGGGGTCCCAAAACCCCATGTTGAAAATTTGTTCCAAAAATTCCAAAAATGACTGTTTCCTGGCGTGCGTTGCAGTTCCTCCATGGCTCGTAAGTTCGCTAATTTCAATATTTTCACTCCAGATTTTCAACATTGCCATTTTACCACACCTTCTTATGAGTAGTACAGCTGTCATTTTCACATCTCACCCAAAATGTGCTTCCGCCCTTGTAGCGCAAAATGGCGCAGTCGGTGTGCGAAATCAATGTACGGGACAAATTAAGAAAATCACAGTATCATGAGCAGAGGTCTTAAAATGGCTATGTTGAAAATTTGGTGAAAAAATTCCTAAAAATTACTGTTTTACGAGCGTGCGTTGCGCAGTTCCTGCGCATGCTCGTAAGTTCGCGAAATTTCAATATTTTCACTCCAGATTTTCAACATTGCCATTTTACCACACCTTCTTATGAGTAGTACAGCTGTCATTTTTCACATCTCACCCAAAATGTGCTTCCGCCCTTGTAGCGCAAAATGGCGCAGTCGGTGTGCGAAATCAATGTACGGGACAAATTAAGAAAATCACAGTGACACTGTTCATGAGCAGAGGTCTTAAAATGGCTGTGTTGAAAATTTGGTGAAAAATTCCTAAAAATTACTGTTTCTGGCGTCGTTAACGCGGTTAGTACACAGGCTCGTGGGTTTACGAATTTTTAATATTTCCACTCCAGATTTTCAACATTGCCATTTTACCACACCTCTTTATGAGGCAGTACAGCTGTCATTTTCACATCCTGCCCAAAGCGTGTTTCGCCCATGTAGCGCACAATGGCGAGTCTGGTGTGCAAACTCAATGTATGGGACACATTAACAAAATCACACTGACACTGTTCATGAGCAGAGGTCTTAAAATGGCTATGTTGAACATTTCGTGAAAAATTTCCTAACAATGACTGTTTTACGAGCGTGCGTTGCGCAGTTCCTACGCACGCTCGTAAGTTCGCAAATTTTCAATATTTGCACTCCAGTGACTTCCAGATACCTAAACAGCACATAGAAGCAAGCAACATTCGGCATTGACAGATGCTTGTTTGTGAGGTATTCTACACCTTAAACCTCCCATTCGGGACCCTGTCCCTCCATGGGATCTTCTGTGTGTTTTAGAAAAATGTACTTTGTCTCCCTTTGAGCCAGTAGCGGACTGTGAGCCGCGCTTTTTGTCATGGAAAGCTTTGTTTGTAGTTGCTATCACTTCTGCTGAAAGGATTTCTGCACTTCAGGCTCTGATGTGTAAAGAGCCTTATTTAGTTTTCCAGAAGGACAGGGTGTCCTTGCGGACTAATCCTAAGTTTTTGCCAAAGTTGGTGTCCGAATTTACCCTGAATCAGGACATCCATCTTCTGGTTTATTATCCAGAGCATTCTAATCGAGAGGAGGCTCTGCTTCATACCCTGGATGTTCATCGGTTGTTCGTTATTATTTAACTCGCACCTGAGATATCAGGAAATCTGATCAGTTATTTGTTTTGTTCGCCCCAAAGACTCAAGGGCACCTGTCTGTAAGTAGACTCCACCTATGTGGTTGGTTCACTGCATCATTCACTGTTATCAAAAGTATGATACGCCTTTACCGGGATCAGTTAAAGGCCATTCTACCAGGGGAGTCGCTGCCTCCTTTGCTTTCTTGCACAGTGTGTCAGCGGCAGATATCTGTGCATCTGCCACCTGGAGTTCTGCCCACACTTTCATTAAGCACTACAATTTGGACATTGCTTCCAGGCACAGGACAGGCTTCGGCACTGCTGTCTCCAGGGGCTACTCTCATAAGGACTCCAGTTATCTTTTTCCTCCACCTGTCTATCAAGGGAGTGTCCTTGTACTACTTGGGACTCGGTCCTTATGGTGTTACCTGCTGCAAGAGCTCCCACTTGAAGTAAGATAGTACAGATACGTAAGAACTTTCTGTAACAGTAGATCTTCGAGAGGAGCTCTTGCAGCAGGTACTACTTTCCCTCCCTTCTTCCCCTTGGTATCTGCTTTTTCATTCTCAGCTACCTTTCCTCAGTTTGTGGAACTTCCTTGGTTCTTGGATTTTTATGTGTGCCAGGGTCTCTGTTGGGAGAACTGGGGTAGGGCTTGGGGAACCACCCGTTTTATACCACTGGCCAACGTCATGGGTGGGCTAATGTCAGGAGTGGTCCCCCGCTCTAGACTGCTAGCTAGAAGTTTTCCATTGGGTCCTGGCGCTTGCTGGCTTCAGTTCTTATGGTGTTACCTGCTGCAACAGCTCCTCTCGAAGATCTATTGTTACAGTAAGTTCTTACGTAACTGTACTGTTCTGTTCCAGGTTTTTTCCTGGTCCCCAAAAGAACCGGAGACATGAGGTATATTCTAGATCTCAAATCTCAAAAACCTCGACCTCTACATCCAGTACAAAATGTTTTGCATGGTCACTCGTCCAGGGCTGCTGCCCCTACTCAAACAGGGCAACTAGCTGTAATCCCTCAATACACAGGATGCTTACCTGCATATTTTGGTGTGCCTATCACACAGATGGTTTCTCCAGTTTCTTTTTCAGGTGAAAATTACCAATTCAGAGACTTGCATTTTGGCTTATCCTCTGCGCCTTGGGTCTTTTACCAAATGCTTAGCAGCGGTGGCTGCTGCCCTCTGGCGAGAAGGTCGTATGTCTTCCCCTACCTGGACAACTGGCTTCTCAAAGCCACATCCAGGGATCAGCTTCTCTGAACTCTGGAGAGGACCCTCCAGTTGTTCCTGTCCCTGGGCATCATTGTCAACTTGCCCAAGTCTGTTTTGATCCCATCCCAGTGGCTGCAGTATATAGGGACAGTTCTGGACTCTGCGCAATACAAGGCCTTCCTGCCTCCAGACAGAGCACAGTTTCTCATCTCACAGGCTCAGCTGGTTACGCAGAGGCGTTATGTTTCTGCAAGGGTTTACTTGAGGCTCCTGGGCTTCATAGCTGCAGCCATTGCCGCTGTCTCCTTGTCCAGACTGCACATACGAGTGCTCCAGTGGACTCTCCAGGTGCAGTAGGACCAGCGCACGAATGGCCGGGAACAGCTAGTGCTGGTTTCCTCTCCGGTACGCAAGGTGCTCCAGTTGTGGATGGATCCCCAGAACCTCTTAAGAGGTGTCCCATTCCTGATCTTATCCCCCTAGCAGATTCTCACTAAGGATGCCTGCAGCTTGTGCTGGGGAGGCGCACCTAGGTCCCTTTCAGACCCAAGGTACCTGGTCTCAGATCGAAACAACCTTGAGATGAGGGTGGTTCTGTGTGCCATGCAGGCCTTTCAGAACCACCTCTGTCCAGGCCAGTTGTTGATTCAGTCAGACAATGTCAGTGTGGTCTACTATATCAAACGTGGGGGGACACATTCATATACCCCCTTTGCAGGGAAGACATGAGGGTTTGGTACTGGGCACTGGATCACAGCCTGGAACTAGCAGTAGTCCGTGTCCCAAGCATGCTGAACACTTTGGCAGACAACCTCAGCTGGACTTAGTCCAAGATGCATGAATTGAAACTTCTGTCATCCGTTGCAGAAGATCAGTTCAGCAGATTGGCCACAATTGGCCCTTTTTGCACACCGACTTAACGCAAAACTGCCCAGTTTCTGCTAGCTAGAGCCAGGGCCTGGAGTTTTCTGGCAAGAGACGTAGTCTCTCTTCTGGAGCGGGAGGTTCCTTTATGCCTTCTCTCCATCTCCTCTGATTCAGATCATGCTAATCAAGCTGCAGATGGAGGGGGCCAGAATGATCCTGGTTGCACCCTACTGGCCATGGCAGATATGGTTTTCATTACTGCAACAGTTAGCAGTGGAACTTCTGGTGCCTCTTCCCCTCTGCAGGGATCTGCTGACACAGGCCCAGGGGACCCTGATCGGTCGAACCTCATGTCCCTTCATCTGCAGCATGCTTGGCTCCTGAAGACATATCCATCACCCGGTTTGGAGTCTCTCTGAAGGTAGCAGGTGGTCACTTATGCCATGAAGTGGAAGAGGTTTGCCATATGGGCTGCCAAGCACCATCTGGACCCTTTTACCTGTCCAGTGAGCCAGATTCTGGACTACCTCATGTCAGATTCAGGCCTCCAGTACTCCTCCATCAGGGTGCACCTTCCAGCTATCTCTGCCATTCACAACCTGTGAATGGTCATAACGTGGCTCAGCTAGATATGTCCTGTACTTTTCTTAGGGGCATCCTGCACCTGAAACCTCCAATCCATACCCCTGTCCCAGCTTGGGATTTAAATTTTGTTTTGGAAAAATTGAGCTTGTCTCCATCAGAGCCAGCCGCAACTTGCAAGCTCTACTTTCTCTCTAGGTAAGTGTTGTTTCTAGGGTCATGGATATGGTGTTCTGTCCGCACATCTGGCATTGTCCTTTCTACTTTAAGACTCAATGGAGCATTTTCAGACTGGCTCCTCCCACCCACCCACTCAGGCAGTAACTCTTCGGCACTGCCCTGTGACATCAGATCTTCTTTTCTGCTGGAAGAAGAAGGTTCTCTTTTTACCGCTCTTTCACTGTAGAGGCCCTTTGCTTATTTCTTCAGAACTATTAATAGGAAACTTGTCTTCAGGCTTGTTACTTCTCACCACCAATATGGACAACGCAAAGTCCACTCTGGGGTTCTGGAAATGCGGTTGCAGGCAGAAAATGTCCTGAACGGATCTGCATACCTCGTGTGTTTACTGCCTGGGCCACGAGCACGATGCTCGGGCTTATGACCTTTGTTGCACTTTTCATCCCTCTAATTTCGTGGATCGCTTAGCCCACGTACTCCTTGGATGTCCAGATGATCAGGACCTGCCTATAGTATCCAAGGACGCCCGTCTGGTGGTCCCTGCAGCCGTGGGGACCACCAAATAACTTGTGGCATTTGAGGAGGTTGCAGCTCAGACTCCAGCGCAGGTCTCCTCAACTTTGGCCTTTTTTGCCACTTTCCTTGGGTGCCTCTTTTACTGGGGCATGTAAGGAACTGTGCCAGGCCCTTCTCACCCTTGGGCATCATCCATCGGGCACAAAATCTAAAAAAGGAAAAAAGACCAAGAAACGGTCTCATCGTAGGATGAGGAGCGGTCTCTGGCCTCCGATTTCGGCGCTTCACCGGAGTTGCCGACTATGGTCAGTGCTTCAGTTCTTGCTGCTGACCCCACGGTCTTCTCATTGGGCCAGTTGGCCAAGACCCCTAAGATATTTCTTAAACCAGTCGATCCATAGTCTGCTGAAGAGGTTGATACCTCCCTCTTCAGGACTCCGGTCCTACTACTTTCTTAGGGAGGGAGGGACAGACCAGGGCACTGTTCCACTTTCTCTTGATCCAGACCAGGAGAGACCTTGGCTTTTGCCGGCCCCTCCTGAGACCCGCCGTTGGTCTCCCCAGTGGGTAAGGTCCCACTCTCAAAGCTCCGACTTAGACAGCCCATGTTGATCTCAGTGCTCGGCTGGCACCACTGCTATTCCTCGTCCTCTTCGGGCGAGAAGCGGCACCGGCGCAAGTTGCATCAGGGCTGCGAAGAGCTCATGTGGCAGCCAGTCCCAGCCACCCCGAACCTTCCTTGGGTGCCATCACTGAAGCTGTAGCAGACACCATCTTGGCAGGAGCTGATTCAGACAGTCCCAACATGGCCCCCTTCAGCCTCTCCACCGATCCAGGTGGAGCCACCTCCTAAGCAGCCGCTGTCCAGCACTCTGACCTAAGGATGCTTATCTGGGCAAAGGTTTACCCCATTAGCTGTCGGTCACCATCACCCCGGATCACCCTCACATTGTTAGTGGGGATTCAGGCAGTCAGCCGCTCTTCCACGATTCTTTGGAATTGGAGGGATCCTTCTTACACTCCCGGCCGCTGGATGTGGAGACGACAGGAGACCTCTTGACCAATCAGGGCCCACCTCTTTCATGGGCCTTCTATGTATCATTTCAGAATCGATGGGTCTCCAGTTGGAGCCCATCCAGAAATGGGAATGTTACCCACTGACCCAGATCCTCAAACGGGGCGACACTCCTCTGGAAGCCTTCCCAGTACAGGATGCTGTCCTTGGTCCTGCCCTGGAACTGTGGCAGCACCCAGCCTCCTGCCTTGCGCCATTGGCCCAGATGGCCCGCAAGTATTCAGTCCCTACTGGCTCTCTGTCTGGATTCACAGAATTCCCCTCGGCCAAAGGTCTTGTGGCTGACGCCATGTTTCGGCACGCCGGCAACGTGGGGGACATTGACAAACCCCCAGTAAGGAGTCCAAGAAAATGGACCATTTGTCAAATATGGTGTATGTATGCTGCCTCCTCCCTTGGCCGTAGGCAGGTGAGCTTGGCCCGCCTAATGGCCCATTTTTCACACGCCCTTACTGGTTCCCTGGACGGGGGGATTCCCCACCTCTCTGCGGACCTGCAGACTACCATCAAACAGGTCCAGGACCAAGGCTGAGCAGTGGCAAAATAGCATTTCCAGACTGCCATGGACCTTGGTGATTCTTGCACCCGATCTGTGGCGTCGGGGGTTGCTGTGCACCACAGGGCTTGACTGCTCATCTCCACCTTCACGGCTGACATGAAGCACAAGTCGGCAGACATTCCCTTCCTGGGTACCGACATGTTCGGACCCGATGTGGAAGGCACCTCACCAGAATTGAGAAGTCCAACACTACCTTGGACTCAGCGACTTCTGCTCAAAAGAACCAAGAGGGCTCTAAGCCTCAAAAGAAGAAGCCCTATCGGCCCGCCTCTGTCCTAGCTACCAAACCTGCCCAGTCTCTGGCTGATTAGCAAGAGGCTTGGCTTCCCCGGCCTAAATCAGTGGCCTCTGTTGTCAGGAAGCCAGGAGGCAGAGGTCCTGGTGGCCCCTCCGCCGGTTCCTCCTCCGTCTCCAAATCTGCTCAGTGATGGGATGGGGGTGCCTCCCCATGCTCATCCTCAGTCCCATGGGTACTCCCGTGTGGGGTGGGCTCCACCACTTCCTTTCCACCTGGTCCACTGTTACCATGGACATGTGGGTCCTTGAGGTGGTTGGTCACGGTCTGCTTCTAGAGTTCGAGACGTACCTGCTCTGCCGAGCCCACTCCCCACGGGAAGGCATCGTGTCTGTCGACATCCTGTAAGCCCTTTTGGACAACATAGCACAGCTCCTCCACAAGGAGGTCATGGCTCCAGTCTCAGACCCACCGGATTACCCAGGGTTTGTCTCCAGGTACTTCTTGGTGCCAACACGGAGAGGGGGCTGGTGTCCCATCTTAGATCTGCACGACCTGAACAAGTTCATCAGGCTGCGCACTTTCAAGATGGTCACTCTATCTCGGATTATACCATTTCTTGAGCAGGACATGTAGTTCAGCTCTCTGGATCTTCAGGATCCGTTCTTTCATGTCCCAATCCATCTGTCCCACAGCTGGTACCTTTGCCTCTTTGTGGAAGGGGTTCTGTATGAGTTCTAGGTAATACCATTCACCCTATTCTCTGCCCCCATGGTCTTCATAAGTGCATTGCAGTGGTGGCAGCTTACCCGAGGTGCCGAGGAGTCTGGGTTTACCCCTGCCTGGATGACTTACTGCTTGTGGGTCCCTCCAGGCAGAAGATGAAGTGGTCCAGGGATTTGGCCCTCCAGACCTGCATGTCTCCTGGCCTCCTGGTCAGTAAGACTAGGTCAAAACTCATGCCCTTGCAGGTGATCCATTTCATCGGTGCAGAGCTCAACTCTTGCAGAGCCAGGGTTTGGCTTCTGGTGGGCAGGGCAGAGGCTGTCTCCTCCTTTGTGCAGTTATTTCGGGTTGGGCTTTTGCACCCTGCTCGGGACTTACTGCGCCTCCTGGGATACATGGTGGCTTGAACAAGCGTGGTCTGTTGGGCCCGCTGGAGACTGTACTCTCTGCAATGGGAGCTGGCCCGCCAGTGGTCTCAGCGCAAGGGCCTCTTCGACCAACTGGTCATTGTGACCCAGCTTATGCAAGATGCCCTCCAGTAGTGATTAATCCCAGAACATCTTCAGGAAGGTATCCTATTTGTCCACCCAGAGCCATCGTTTATCCTGACAACCGATGCTTCTTTGATGGGCTGGGGTGCCCACCTGGAGGAACACAGTGTCCACTGGCTGTGGACCCCCAAGGAGTCCCATTGCCACATCAGTCTGCTGGAGTTTAGGGCAGTTCGACTGGCACTGGCTGCTTTTGCTCAGCACATTCGGGGCAGGTGGTCCAGGTCCGGACTGACAACACCACGACCATACACACCTCAACAAGCAGGGCGAGATGCATGCACTCCCTTCCTCTGTGCAGGGAAGCTCTCCATGTATAGACCCTTGTGAGCAGCCTGGAGGCCGATCTCCTTTCCATCCATGTGGCTGGTGTCTTCAGCCAGCTGGTGGATGCTCTCAGCCGTGAGGGCAAGGCATCTTATAAGTGGCATCTCCACCCTGAGGTAGTGCACTGTCATTCTCCCAGTGAAGCACTCTCTGGTGGACCTGTTTGCCTCCAGGGAGAATGCAAAGCTGAGGTTGTTCTGTGCCTGCCCTTTCAGCAGGGAACGCTACAGGGTGATGCCTTCTCAAGCTCTTGGACCCCAGGCCTCTTCTATGCCTTCCCCTCCACTTCCCTTGATTCACTAGGTGTTGCTCAAGGTGAGGAAGGACAAGGCACAGGTGATCTTGGTGGCTCCAGACTGGCTGCACCTGTTCTGGTACCCCGATCTCCTCAGCCTTAGCAGCAGGCTTCTGAGTCATCTCCCATTACACCCGGGTCTGCTCTCCATCAGTCAAAGGAACGTTCCAAAACAAACTAGAGGAGTGGTCGGCGTAGTGACAGCTGGGTTTCAATGTGAAGAAGTGCAAAGTTATGCGCTTTAGAGCCAAGAACCCAAGGAGGGACTGTTGGTGGTGGGGGGGTGAGGCTGGGGGTCACCGAGGAAGAGAAGGACTTAGGGGTTACAGTAAGGGAGAGCATGAATTTCTCTGCTCAGTGCAGGAAAGCTGCAGCTAAAGCTAACAGGATGCTGGGGTGTATTGCAAGGGGATTCTCGTCCAGGCATAGGGAAGTGATCCTGCCCCCTCTACAGGTCCTTGGTCAGGCCGCATTTGGGAATACTGCATGCAGTACTGACATCCATATCTGAAGAAGGATATTAGACTGCTAGAGAGGGTGCAGCGTAGCGCAACAAAAATTATATGGGAGATGGAAGGCAAAACCTACGAGTACATGCTAAGGGATCTGAGTTTGTACACCCTGGAGGAGAGGAGGGATGGGGGATATGTTTGAAACCTTCAAGTACTTGAAGGGGATCAACAAATCTAGCACTGAAAAGTTATTTAAGCTGAGGAAGAGAAGGGACACGAGAGAGGATGGGCTACGATTAGAGGGGGCAAATTTAGGAGAGATGAGGAGACATTACTTCATAGAGAGGGTAGTGTTGAAATGGAATGGCCTACCAGAGAATGTGATTTCATGTAAGATGGTGGGTAGTTTTAAAAGGGCACAGGACAGGGCACGGGGGAGGGTCTGGGTAAGTAGTGCTGAGAACTTCCTGGAGGTGAGGGGGAAGGGGGTGGGGCAGCTGCAATCTAGGGGTGCTACCTGCACACTCGAGCAGACTTGATAGACCATGAGACTTGTTGCCGCTGGCAGATTCATATGTTCATATGTATGTATGTTCTTCACCTGGACCTTCAATCTCTGCACCGGACAGCCTGGTTCTTGTGTGGCTAGAGTTCCAGGCTTTGGGTTTCTCCAGAGATGTTCTCAACGTAGTCGAGGCTTTTGAGAAGGAGTCGACCAGAAAAGAAGAGGTTCTCCATTTGGTGCCAGGGCAAGGGGCTGGTCCTCTTGTCCTGTACAGTGGCTAATATCCATGACTGCCTCTAGTCCCTCTCTGTCAGGCCTTCGGTCGACGACCCTTAAGATGCACCTGGCAGCCATCTCTGCCTACTGAGTATGGGCTGGTCAGCAGTCTGTGGCACAGGAGGTGGTGTTCTGGTGCTTTTTCAAAGGCCTTGACCACATTTTCCCTCCAGTGCATGAACCAACACCACCTTGGGATTTGTTGCTGGTTTTGGCAAAGCTCATGGGCAAGCCATTTGAATCGATGTACATATGTGAATTGTCACACTTGTTGTGGAAGACCACCATCCTGCTGACTATCAGTGAGCTCCAGACATTCTCAATGGAGTCTCCTTATCTGGTCTTTCACAGGGAAAAGATTGTCCTTCGCCCCAACCTGAAGATCTTACTTCGAGAAACAGCTCTTGCAGCAGGTTACACCATTAGGACTGAAGCCGGCAGGCGCCAGGACCCCACGGAAATTTTCTAGCTAGCAGTATTCAGTGGGGACTGCCCCTGATGTCGGCCCCGCCCCCGACGTCAGGCATCGTATAAAAGGGGGCGGTCCCCCAGAATCCCCATTTCTTTTCCCGGCGTTGACTTGCCAGCATCGGCCTCACTGTCCCACTCTAGTGAATGACGACTGGAAGTTTCAAAGTTTTACCTACTGAATGTTGGCATCTCCAACTCCTTCCTCACAAGAACATCCCTCCAAGTGCGCCTGCGGCAAACAGATCCCTTTCAAGGATCTACATTCATCCTGCCTGCGGTGCTTAGGCCCGGAACACGACACCAAGGCCTGCTCCTTTTGCCAGGGGTTCAACAGTCGCACCTGGATCCACCGCCAGAAGGCACTTCAGGGGTTCCTCTTGGAAGAAAAGTTAAAAAGCATGGACAAAGACCCTGCATCCAGAGGTGAGTCTACCTCTAAGTCCCATAAGCACCGGGACAAGCATCGGGAGAAGGCCAGATCCAGACCCCCTAAACGGGCCTCGGACTCGCGCACCAGCTCAGGCACCACGTGCTCAGACCGCTCTCCCTCCAGGGCCCGCTCTCAGCCCCTTCCTGTTAAGGTTAAGTCTTCAGGCAGCACTTCGGCTTCTCTGCATCCCATCAAGACTTCCAGGTCTTCAGCTTCCTCAACACCCTCCCGGGCCTCCTCTAAGTCTTCAGACCAACACCAGTCCAAGTCCTCTTCAAAACAAGCTTCCTCAGAGAGACTCCGGGACTCCAACGCCAGATCGGCCTCCCAGCCTCCTAGGGGTCCGGATCCCCCTCCTGGGAAGACTAAGGACATGATGTCCTTAAAACGGATGATGGACCCGAAGCAGGCTTCCGACCCTCCAGCAGTTAAACGCCCATCCGGCCAGACGTTGACTAAGCACCCGACGTCAGTGAGACGTTCGCCAGAGCCGAAGACTGACTCCCCGTCACCGGTGGACACCGGTCGCCGGGACTGACCAGAGGAGGACCTGACATTGCCTGATGACCAGGCAGGCGACAATCAGGACATCAGGCTTCCACAGGAGCCTTCGCCAAACCCGGCGACGCCCTCAGACCCAACGCCTGATACCGGCGACAGACCACCGGCGCCAGGTCTGTCATCCAGTATGAATATTCAAGAGGTCAAAGATATCTCTATCTTTTGGTGGGACACAATAAAGAAGGATGTGATCCCAGTCAAACCTCCTCCTCCTACTCCTTCACCTCCTACTCCCCCTCCTCCACCGCAGGGGCCAGCAGGAAGACCACTGACCCCAAAGGAACCTACTCCGCCTCCTAGGGGAAGATCCAAAGAACGGAGAAGGCCCCCTTCAAGATCTCCCTCAGGGTCTCCTAGTCCTAAGCGACCCAGACGTCGACGGTCCACTCCGCAAGGGGATGATTCCAGACCTGACACCTCAGATACCTCCAGGTCTCCTTCTCCGATCAGCATCCCATCACCCGACCCACGAGACCTGCCCAGGACGCCTCTGGATGATCCCTCTTTTTCCCAAATTATGAGGCACATCCAGGAGAACATGGGATGGGATTCGGAAGATCTCGACCCCAAGAGACAGCGCCTAGCTCGTTACTTTGGCAGAAGGACCTGAAGCCTGTGGTGGTACCACCCTTGGTGGACACCTTCACGGATGTCACCAAGGCTGCGTGGAAGCATCCACACTCCACCCCCACGCTGCTGAAGAAAGCTGACCCCTGTACAGGGCTCCTGTAGAGGGCCAGTACTTGGCACAACCACCCCTGGCTGATTCCCTGGTCATTACGGCCTCCCATGATAGGTCTCAACTACCACAACATCTGAGTACACAGCCACCAGACCAGGAGTCCAAGCAGTTGGATGCCCTGGGGAGGCGCATGTATGCAGTTGCTACATGCTCCATCAGGTCACTAAACTATCTGACTCATACGGTCCAGTTTCAGAATGCCCTGTGGGAACAGGGTCAGGACCTGGTTGACAAACTACTGGATGGCGAGCAGAAGGTGGAGCTCTTGAACCTCCTCCGCACAGGGTCAGACCTGGGGACCCAAGTGTTCATAGCCGCATATGACTCTGCAGACTCGTCTGCCAGGGGCACAGCTTCAGGCGTCTGTCTCCATGTCTCCGGATTTACCCTGGATGTACAGAAGAGTATCCTGGATGTCTCTTATAACGGAGAGGTCCTGTTTGGTGAACCCTCTGAAAAGGTTATCACCAAGCTTCAGGATGCCGGGAAGGCAGTAAGGACTGTACAGGCCATGTACAGACCCAAATGTGGTTCCTTTCATAGGAACCAGAACCGTTTTTGCGGCCGACGACGACAGCAGCCACGTTCCGGCCAGCAGCAAAGGGGCACTTTCCACCGTGAGGCCCAACCTAAGCCTTCCCAGGCCGAGGTCAGCGGTATACCAAACCGCCCAGCCTGTGGGGTAATGCCACCACAACATGACTCCTTCCCGGCCCCACCCTCCTCTCGATCAAAGGGCAGCAAAGGTCGGAGTTTATGCACACTGCAGGGGTGGCATTCGACACCAACGCGGGGGTCCTTCAACTGGTCTAGAGAGGTCACTTTATAGAATTCTCGACCACCCACCGTTAAGACCTCCCTGCTTTCCCATTATTCTGGTCAGCATGCACTGCTCATATAGCAGAAGGTGCTCGCGCGTCTGGAGAAGGAAGCTATGGAGCACGTACCGAGGAACCAGAGATGTGCAGGTTACTATTCCCACTTCTTTCTGGTTCCCAAAAAGACAGGGAACCTCCGTCCGATACTGGATCTCAGCAATCTCAATGCTTCTGTCCTTTACAAATGCTTCTGCATTGTGACCCTTCCCAGTTTGATACCTATGCTCAAGCAAGGCGCCTTCCTAGCGTCCTTGGACATGCAGGATGCCTACCTGCACATACACATTGCTCGAGCACACAGGGAGTTCTTGCGCTTCAAATTTCTAGGTCGCCATTGTCAGTTCTGAGCCCTCCATAACGGACTGTCATTGGCACCTCGGGTGTTTTCGAAGTGCATGGCAGTCGTAACGGCAGCTCTAAGGAGACAAAGCCACTACGTGTTCCCCTACCTGGACGACTGGCTCCTCATGGCACCCTCTCGGGAGGCTCTGATGTCCGCAATTCACTGTACTCAGTCCCTGTTTGGGATGTTGGGCATCATCAATCAGGAGAATTCATACCTGGTTCCGTCACAGAATCTGCAGTTCATAGGTGCAGTTCTGGACACCATCCAGGGGAGAGCTTTTCTGCCCCAGGACCGAGCGGAACACATCAGATCCCTCATTAGGGACATCTTGGCAAAGAATACTGTCCCACCCAGACTGGTCCTTTGCGTGCTCGGACACGTGGCTGCGGCCATTGCAACAGTTCCTCTAGCCCGTCTCCACATGCGGGTGACCCAGTGGATGTTACGGGTTCAATGGGATCAGAAGCAAGACCATCTGCAGCTTCCAATTCGGATCACGAATGTCGTAATCTGAGATTGGCAATGGTGGCTAGATTCACAGAATCTGTCGGCGGGGTCCCCTTCATTGCGCCATCTCCGATTGTGATGCTCTCCACGGACACCTCAGGGTTCAGTTGGGGAGCACACCTTGACGGGGTCAGGTCTTAGGGTTCGTGGACACCCCAGGAAGCTCATCTCTACATAAACATTTTGGGAATGAGAGCAGTTCTTTATGCCCTGCAGGTCTTCCAGTCGGAGATCCCACCGGGTACTCTCCTGTTACAAACAGACAATACTGCGGTGATGTATTACCTCAACAAACAAGGAGGCACCCGTTCCTACCCACTTTGCAGGGAGGCCATGAGGGTGTGGGATTGGGTTCTATGGCATGGCGCAAACCTCATTGCTGTTCATGTCCCAGGAGTGGACAATATCATCGCAGATAGCCTGAGCCACTCTCAGGCCAGAGTCCACTAGTGGGAACTACTCCAAGAGGTAGTAGAGGATCTGTTTCACAGATGGGGCACACCAGAGTTAGACCTTTTCGTAATCCCCATCCAATGCAAAACTGCCCAATTTCTGCTCACTAGATCCAGGGCCTGGTGTTTTCTGACGAGACGTGTTGTCCCTCTCTTGGACGGGCAGATTCCTCTATGCTTTTCCTCCCTTCCCGTTGATCCAGAGGGTCCTTTTGAAACTCCGCAGAGAGCAGGTGACACTCATATTTATCGCGCCTTTTTGGCCCAGACAGATTTGGTTCCCTCTGCTACACTAGCTGTCCCAGGAACCTCCAGTGCCACTGACAATCAGCTCTCACTTATTGTCCCAGGAGGCAGGTTCTTTGGTCCATCTGGACCTTTGCTCTCTGAACCTGCACGCCTGGCTCCTAGAGACATAGCTATCATGCGGTACAGGATCTCGCAAGAGGTAGCAGATGTTCTAGCAGCTGCTAGAAAACCAGTCACTCATGCCATATATGCCATGAAATGGCGCAGATTTTGCCTCTGGGCTGAAACATGAGGACTCTCCCCGATGGATTGTCCAGAAAGGTCAGTCCTGGACTACCTCCTGTCTCTCTTCCAGGCAGGCTTGGCCTACTCCTCTATTAAAGTACACCTTTGTGCCATCTCAGGCTATCATACACCTATAGACCGACGTCCCATAACTCAGCTGGACACAGCACGAGCCTTCCTGAGAGGTGTTCTCCACCTTAGACCTCCGATCAAGGATCCTGTTCCTCCATGGGATTTACCCTTTGTCCTGGAACAGCTCATGCTGCCACCTTTTGAACCAGCCGCGGATTACGAGCTACATCTCCTAACATGGAAGATGTTATTTTAGTTGCGCCTTTTCCGGCCAGAAGGATTTCTGAACTTCACAATGACTGATGTGCAAAGAACTTTATTTGGTTTTTCACCAGGACAGGGTGTCCCTAAGGACAAATCCAAAGTTTCTACCTAAGGTGGTCTCGGCTCTCACCCTCAATCAGGACATCGACCTGCCAGTGTATTTTCCTAAATACTCCAATAGAGGAGAGGCCCTGTTGCACACTCTAGATCTGCATAGGTGTCTAAGATACTTCCTGACCAGAACCAGGCAGCACCGTAAATTTGATCAGCTTTTCTTCTCATTCGCCCATAGGATGATGGGAGCTCCAGTTTCTAAACAATCGCTGTCCAGGTGGCTTATATATTGTATCACATTCTGTTACCAGAAACGTAACAAACCTTTACTGGGCCCGGTTAAAGGTCATTCCACAAGGGGGGTGGCTACCTCCTTTGCGGCCATGAAGAACGTGTCCACTTCAGCCATCTGCACAGCAGCTACTTGGAGCACCATGCACACCTTTATCAGGCATTATAGCCTGGACGTTGCATCACGGCGAAGAGCTGGTTTTGGTCTAGCAGTCCTTTCAGGGACTCCTATCCTAGGCTTCGGTCCAACTTGCGATGTCTACCTAGCCTCCTCCCACCTGCGAGGGATTTCCAGTATTGCTTGCGAATCAGTCCTAATTGTGTAACCTGCTGCAAGAGCTGTTTCTCGAAGTAAGATAGTACAGTTACGTAAGAACTGGGGATTCTGGGATACCGCCCCTTTTTATACGATGCCTGATGTCATGGGCAGGGCCGATGTTGGGGGCGATTCCAGCTGAATACTGCTAGCTAGAAAATTTCTGTGGGGTCCTGGCACCTGCTGGCTTCAGTCCTAATGGTGTAACCTGCTGCAAGAGCTGCTCTCTCTCGAAGATCTACTGTTATGGTAAGTTCTTACATAACTGTACTTTCCTCCCAAAGATTGTGTCTGATTTTCACCTTAACTAGGTGATTAATCTTCCTGTTCACTTCACCAATCACACCTCAGAGGCCGAGTACAGACCCCATACATTGGACCTGTGGTGTGCGCTTGCCTATTATAAGGAGCGCTTGGTTAGAGTTCGGGGAGAGGTTTGCCAGCAATTTCACACCTACACTGAAGCCGTACCTGGCAGACTGGCAGGTGGATTGTATCCTGCATCGACCTCTGCTATGGGTTGGCAGGTAGGGAGCCTCCCATAGGGCTAAGGGCTCATTCCACCAGTTATCAGATGCAATTTCCAGGGATATCCCTATCCAGGAAATCTGCAGGGGCTGCTACATGGAAGTCAGCACACACCTTTATTCCCCATTACCACATCAACCTTGAGTCACTCCTGGATGCTGTTTGGGGGCCTCAGTTGTCCAATCTCTATTTCCCAAATTGGGGGTGTGCGTCTTGCTCCCTACTCCCGGAGAACTGCTAGGAGTCTGCCAGATATGTGGCTAGAACACTATATCCACGTCCTTAGAAAGATAGGTTACTCACCTGTAGCAGTAGATCTTCCCTTGTCAGTCTTCAGCATTCGACTTCGGTCGAGATTGCGTCTTATGTCCGCAGCCTTTTTGGCTTTACCGTCTGGTCAGTCGACCGAAATGTCGATCGACGATGTGGAAATCGTCATCGACCCGATTGATCCATTATCGCTGACTCCGGTCGATTCTCTTGATTGAACTCCAGTTCTCACTTTCCCCGACAAGGAGACCCAGCCTGCTGTGACTTCCATCGAGGAAGTGGTCCCCGACCTTGGGAAATCACCTGTCCCACTGGTGTCTCCCAAGCGACCGAATCAGTCTGTCCGATCTCGATCGAGGTCACGGACCCCCTTGCCTGAAAGCCCGAGGAAGAGCCATAAATGCTCTAAAAAGAGGCGACGCCATTGGTTGTCTTCATTCTCTTTGGATGAGGAGAGGCTCTGGCAGAAACTCTTGTCGGTGCTACGAGGACCTCATGTGGTAGCAGCTGATTTTGACTGGGCACGAGCCGACCCCGGCATCCACCGTCCATTACTTGGCTTTCACCATTCTCCTATACTGTACCATCTCAACTTTGTTTACATTTGGAACGGGGTGAGAGTTGGGGCCGACGACCCCAAGGCACACCGTAACACTTGTTGGTGTGTGGTGGGGGCTGGGGTGGGGTTGATAACTCTCCATCAATTTCCCAGCTTTTTACGCTTTAATAAAAACCCTAACTGATGCATTAACCTAGTTTTTTGCAATGAATATATCTATATATATTCTTTCTGTCTGTTTCTCTCTCATGTGCCGATGCCCAAGGGCTGGGGCCCTAAGGCCAGTGAGAGAAGTTCTTTTCCCTCTGTCCTCTGGTCGGCTTATTCCTGTTTCAGTTTATATCCTTTCCTTTTCCTATCCGTTGGTTCCCTTGCCTTCTCTTTGGTTTTCTCTATCCACCTTTTGTTTCCCCCTCTCTGACAGAACAGAACTGGGGTGGAGGAGGAGTCTGTGGCTCCTAACGGTCAACCCTCATGCGCCACGCAGTGCGTCAACCTCGTGGGCGGTGCCATTGGTGCCAACTCCTCTTTCCCCCAAGAAATAGCTCCCGTGCAGGTGAGCACCTCCAGCTAACACCTAGCGGTAATGAATGGTGAAGATTTTTTTATTTTATTTATTCTAGGATTACAAGTACCTTTGAGCCAAGAGGCTCCACAAAGGTTCCACGTCAGAAATAACAAACAACAAGGAAGCAACAGTGAAATAACAGTAAACAATTCATGTACAACAGTGCTATTGAAAGGGGTCAATTATAGGAAGAGTAAGGTGTAGAGGAGGAGGAGAAGTGTAGGTAGTTAACAGAGACAGCTATAGTAAAACGGTGAACACAGCTAGGATGCATGTTCCCAAAAGGAATGGGTAGGGTCAGGCACCCGGGGGTGACAGAGAAACAGAGGTGAGATGAGAGGAGAGGGGGAGGATGAAGATGCAGCCGGAGGCATTTGTCAAAAAATCAATGGGAAGGAGTAAGAGAAGAGAAAAAGAGGGTAGGGTGAGGGGGGGAAATAAGTACTGTAATGTGGCAAGGAGAGACTAATGAGGTGGTATGAAGACCTGGGATTTTAAGTGGTGCCTCAGGAGCTGGGGGAAGGGGGACTGGGGGCCTGGAGTTAAGCAGTATATAAGTTAGGATTTAAGCTGTGTAGGTCATCAGCTAGGAGAGGCAGTCACATGAGCTAGAGGCAATGAGATGGGCCCAGAGCCTGGTTTTGAACAGACCTAGTGTTGAGGCAGAGGAGATGGTGTGGCTGACACCATTCATCCATAGAAGAGCCCTATAGGTGAAGGAGCGTTGGCCCTGCATAGTTCGACAGCGAGAAACTTGTAGAATCTGGGTTGTCGAGCTCCTGGTGTTCTTTCGGTTGGTGTTTTGATGTAACAAGGCAGTAGCACTGGGGGGTGTGAGGACAAGGTTGATTTTTCCCGCCATAGCACATGTGAGATACTTTATACGGTTGGAGAGTTGGAGCCATCTGGATTGTTCATAAAGGGCACAGGTGTGGGTGAGGCGGTGGGCACCAGTTGTGAGTCAGCATGCTTTGTTAAGTGTAGTTATTATATGTCGAAGGGTGGACGTCATGGCAGAGCCATAGATAATGAGGCCATAATCAATAATTGACACCACAGAGCTCTGGATGGCAATCTTCAGGGCCACTAGGGTGAGGTGCTGCCTGTGCTTGTAGAGTAATCCAACACGTGTGTTGGCAGCTTTAGCCACGCTGTCAGTGTGAGCCGTATAGGAGAGATTGGGGTCAAGCAGAATCCCTTGGTATTTGAATGAGTAAACTTGTTCGAGGACAGTCCCCTGCTTGGTGGAGATCGCAAGGGGGTGTTGCTTGTAACGGTTAAGTGAACTGCAGAATAGCAATGACTTGGTTTTCTTGTGATTGAGGACTAGTGTGTGATTGGAGAACTATGTTTCAACAGCACTGAATTCGAGTTGGAGTCTATGTTGTAGCGGTGAAAGGTCCTTGTGCATAGAAAAGATGCAAGAGAAGATCAAGAATTACAGTAGGTACGCAATTTTCATTTCTAGGGACATGGATATGTTGTTTATCCACACTTATTGGCAGGTTCCTTGCCACTTTAAATCTTGCCGGAAGGTTTTCAAGCTGGCTCCTCTCACCCAATCGGGTGGTAAAACTCTCGGCTCTGCCCCATGGTGCCAGATCTTCCTTACGGCTTGGAAGCTCAGGTTCCCTCCTTAGCGCTCTGCGTTTTCGACTGGTTCCTGATTCTTTCTTTCTCTCCGAATTTAGCTGGAAGTTTTCTAAAACTTCGATCTTCTTCCCTCGCTGCTGCGATGGATAATTCATTTTCCGGCTCCCGGAGGCGCCCAGTTAATTCCTCCAGGAAAGACCTGCACTCCACATGCGTTTACTACCTCGACTTGGACCATGATCTGCAAGTTTGCGATTTTTGCTGTGCCCTTTCGACCAGCGCCCTGGAGGATTGTGCAGCCCGTTTGGGGCTCGGACGACCTGAATCTTTTTCCGTGCCGGAAAAATCCTTGGAGACTCATTGGGCAGTGTCCGCGTCGGCTGTCTCGGCTGAGCAGCTCGATCTCCTTTCCTCCATGGAGGGGGTGGCGTCCAAGTCTGCCCTCCCCCTCCTCCTCGGTCGCGGCGCTTATTCCGATCTCCTTGAGTTCTCCTCATTTAGCTTTGTTCAAGGAGCTTCGCCAGTCCCTTTCCTCAAAGGGAGAGGGACCTTCGGGACCTGCCTCTCGGCCCAGGTCAAAGGAGTTGCGGGCTAAGTCCCATCATCGGCGCTGGTGGGAGCGGGAGAGCTCCCCCTCCCCTGTCGGCTGACTTTCGACTTCGGTCGAGGGTGCGGCTCAGGCTGCTGGCTTCACGGTGTCCCCGTCAGGTCAGCCGGCCAGGACTCCCGTCGACGTTGTCAAGTCTCTGGACCCGTCATCTGGGCTGTCTTCTGCTGGAGCCGCCATCCCTTCGCCGGTTCCCCCGGCGGAGGCCGAGGTTCTGCCTGTACCTTCGGGGCGACAGGCCTCGGTCTTTCGTCCAAGCCGAGGAAGAGCGGCGCCCCGCTCCTTCAAACCCACCTCGGTTCCCCGAGATTGGGGTCTCGGTCCTTTTCTCGGTCAAGCCGCTCCCGCCCGACGGCCATCTCGATCAGGCACCGAGTTGACTGCGTACCGTTCTTCCTCATCGCCTCCTCGGATGAGGAGTGGCTTCGATGCAGATGGCGTCGACGTTACTGAGGAGTTCATGTGGCAGCAGTTGTTATTGTCCGGGAATCAATCGACACTGATTCATTCCCCGTCCAGCAAGCAGCTGCCGCCCGATCGGCCGACACAACCGCTCGCTGCAGTCGAGGTGCCCACTCCAGGGCCGGTTGTTCGTCCGAACCTTGCTGCCCCACCGTCTTTGGTGGAACCTCGGTCGGGTCACGACCTGTCCTGCAGGTTGTCTGTTCCCCTCACTCCTGCCCACTTTCGGCGGGCGAAGAGTGACTCAGGCCTGAGGCAGCTCTTTGCAGACCCTTCGGAGTCGGACGTCGACTCCTCCATGTTCCCCAGTCAGGAGGACCCGGGGTCCTCTCCAGAACGCTCTGTGGATGACAGCCCATCGTCCTTTATGGGTCTGCTTCAGCTCATCTCGGAGTTCACCGGGATGCAGCTTGAACCCTTGTCCAAACGGGCCTCTTATCCCCTGATGGAGATTCTAGACTGAGGGGGTTCACCCTCTGAGGCCTTCCCGGTGGCCGAGGCCATTGTTGGCCCGGCCTTGGAGCTTTGGCAGCGGCCTACTTCCTGTCCTGCGCCCTCGGCCAGGATGACCAGGAAGTACTCTGTCCCTGTCGGTTCTTTGCCTGGTTTCTCGGAGCACCCCTCGGCTGAGGGGTTAGTCACCGATAATGTTTTCCAGTTTTCTGGGAACACTTGGGATGTGGATAGGCCCCCCGACAAAGAGTCCAAAAGGATGGACTACGTCGGGCGCAAGGTTTACGCTGCATCCTCCCTAGGCCTCCGACAGGCCAGCTCGGCTGCACTGATGGCACATTTCTCCCAAGCCCCTTTGGGCTCCCTGGACGAGGTGCTCCCTCATCTCCCGGCCGACCTGGGACCCACGGTCCAGCGGGTGCGGGACCAGGAGAGGCGGTGGCGAAGCAGCAGCTCAGACTGCTCTGGACTTAGGTGATTCCTGTGCCAGGTCGGTGGCGGCCGCAGTGGCCATGCGCTGCAGGGCGTGGCTGAGGATATCCTCTTTCTCAACGGAAACCCAGCACAAGTTGGCGGACATTTCTTTCTTGGGGACTGACCTCTTCGGCCCTGGAGTGGAGGGACACCTCCAGGGGACCGAGAAGTCCAATGCCACTCCGGACTCTGTCACCCCCACTAGGAGGGACAAGGGCTGCCGGCAGCCTTTGCATAAGCCCCTTTGCCCCTCGGCCCCTGCGGCTCGACCGGCCCATCAACTCCAGCATGAGGGCCAGCAGGCTTGCGCTGGGCGTCCTGACCCCAAGCCAGCGTCTTCCTCTAAAGGGAAGCAGGGAGGTAAATGCCCAGGAGCTCCCTTGGCCAATCCTCCTCAAGCCTGCTCAGTGATGGGCTGAGGGGCGCTGTCCCCGGCCCCGTCACCCTACCGGGTTCCCCCGTGGGGAGACGGCTCCGCCCCTCCTCCACCTGGTCCGCTTTCCTGGACCTCTGGGTGTCGGAGGTGCTAGGGGAAGGTCCTGCCTCTGGATTGCGAGCAAGCACACCCTTTCAAGCCATTGCCCCACGGGGGGGGCTTGGGGTCCGCAGCCTCATTGTCAGCCCACTGAGCCGACTTGCCTGGCCCTCGAAATAGAGGTGATCAGGAAGGTTGTGGATCCTCCTCCAGACCCTGGGTTCGTGTCCAGGTATTCCAGGTCCCTAACGGACGGGGGGCTTGCGCCCCATTCTTTATCCACACGTCGGGATGGTCTCTCTGTCTCCGATATCCCATCCTCAGAACGAGGCATGTGGCTCTTTTCCTGGACCTCTAGGACGTACTTACACTTTGTTCTGTCCGTTTCTTGGGAGACTCCTCCGTTTCTTAGCGGGGGATCTCTTTTCGAGTTCCAGCCCAGGCCCTTCGGTCTCTGCTCAGCAGCATTCCTGCAGCACTGAGGGGTCCGGGCGTAACCCCACCCGGATGGCGGCCTGACTGCAACCCTTCCAGGCGGAAGGAGACGGTCCAGAGTTCTGGCCCTCTAGGTTGCTCTCAGACTGGTCTCCTTTTTATTGGAGGTACGTTGGAACTCGTGTCTTAACGGGTGATCCTTCTTCGGGATGAGGCTCGACTCTTGAGTCCGAAATCGGCTCCTAATGGACAGGGCCGAGGTTCTTCCTCCCTTACCTAGTCAGACCTGACTGGGCAATTGCGCCCTGCCCGGTACTTCCTGCACCTCCTTGGCCTTGTGGCGGCCTGCTGTTTGGATCCGCCAGTTCATGCGTCCCCCTAATGGGGGCTGGCCAGCCAGCGGTCACAGCGCTGCGTTCCTTCGGACCAGTCCGTGACAACAGCCCAGGGGTTAGGGAACGCTCTCCTTCAGACCGTTCCAGCTCCTTTGCAGGAGAACATCCCGTTCTTCCGCCCCGAGTCGACGGTCTTCTCCGACCGATGCATCTTGGATGGGTGGGGGTGCCCATCAAGAGGAATACAGAGTGCACCGCCTCTGGTCCTCTCGGGAGTCCCGATGTCTTTCCTAGCTGCTGGAGCTCCAGGCGGTCCGCTTAGCTTGCACCGCTCACTCCGTCTGTGCGGGGTCTAGTGGTTTAGGTCCAGACGGACAACACCACAACCATGTGCTACCTATCCCACCAGGATCGGATGAGCCCCTTGCCTCTGCGTAAAGGAGGTTCTCCGCATTGGGTCTTTCGCGCAGCCGGGAGGCGGTTTCCTAGCCATTTCAATGGCAGGAGCCTCCATCACCCTGGCCGATGCCCTAAGCCGGATAAGGGCTGCGCCTCACGAGTGGTTTCCCTGCCGGAGGTAGCACAAGATCTTTCTCCCTCTAGGTCACACCTCGGGTGGACCTTTGTTTTTTTCCCTCCAGGGAGAACTCGAGGCCGAGACCGTCTCATGCCCGCCCCCTCAGCACGGCTCACTGTAGGGGATGCCTTTGAGGCCGTGGACCCTGGGCCTCTTCTATGCCTCTCCCCCATTTCCCTTGACCCTCAGGCAAGGCGAGGAGGGACTAGGCACAGGTGATTCTGGTAGCCCCAGACTGGTTTTGCCAGCTCTGGTATCCAGCTCTCCTCAGTCTCAGCCCCAGGCTCCCGAGGCGGCTTCCAGCCCGGTCCTGTTCTCTGTTGTTAGGGGGAAGGTACTCCATCCGGACCTTCAATCTCTGCACCTGACGGCCTGGTCCCTGTGCAGCTAGTGGCCAGGCCTTGGGTCTTCCGGCAAGGTCCTAGACGTTTTTGAGGCGTCCTGCCAGGAGTCGACCAGATATGCTCGCCTTCAAATGGAAGAGTTCTCCATTTGGTGTTGGGATAGGGCCTGATCCCCTCTCCTGTTCCTCGGTGAGCATTCCGGACCATCTGCGGTCCATTCTTTTCTTGAACAAGGGCTTCAGTCGACGACCCTCTAGGTGCTTCTGTTAGTCACTCCTATCTTCCGGGCGCAGGCCGGAAGGCAGTCGGTGGTGCAGGAAAGGTGGTCTGGTGCTTTCCAAGGCCTTGATCACACCTCCCCTCTGGGGAGAGTATCCCCATTTCTGTGGGATCTTACGCTGGTATGGGCTTAGCTCACGCAAGCCGTTCGAACCTTTGCACAGGTGTGAGTTTCCCCACCTATTGTGGAAGAACACCTTCTTGGGGCTTCCATGCCAACCAGATGGACGGGAGAGTTCCAGGCACTTCTTTGAATCTCCCTATCTGGTCTTCCACAGGGACAAGGTTGTCCTGCGCCCCACCCAAAGTTCCTTCCGTAGGCGGTGGCGGAGTCTTTTTCCCTAACCGAGTATTGTCTCTGCCGGGGTTCAACCCCATCCACGCCTCGGAGGCCATATATAGGATCCATTGGGACCCTATTTAATGCTTGCCTTCCCAGGGAGCGTAGGGCTAAGGTTCGGGAGAGGTTCACCAGCTGTTTGTCATCTACGCTGAAGCCGCACCTGGCAGACCTGCAGCCAAGCGGACGACGAGCGGGTGGGTCACCTCCTGCATAGGTCTCCGCTATAGGTGGGTGGGCATGGAGCCTCCCAGAGGGATAAGTGCTCATTTTACCCACCCTTCCGCTGCATCGGTGGCTGCTTCCGAGGATACTCCTGTCCAGGATATCCACAGGGCTCCTACCCGGAAGCAGGCATATACCGATTTCCCCTTCCACATCGACCTTGGGTCACGCCGGATGTTGGTCGGGGCCTCTGTTCTCCAGTCTTCACTACTCAAGTAGGGGGTGTGCTTTGCCTTCCTCCTCCCGGAGAACTGCTAGGAGTCTGCCAACAGCATGGATGAACAATATTCCATGTCCCTAGAAATACAGGTTACTCACCTGTAACAGGAGTTCTAGGAATGGTATATGTTGTTCATCCCTGATCCTAGCCTCCCAGGCTTTGGCTGTAAACTTGCTTCCAGCGGCTAGATCTGGTGTCATGGGGTGGAGCCGAGAGTTTTACCACCCCGTTGGGTGGGAGGAGCCAGCTTGAAGACCTTCTGGCAAGATTTAAAGCGGCAAGGAACCTGCCAATAAGTGTGGATGAACAACATATACCATTCCTAGAACTCCTGTTACAGGTGAGTAACCTGTATTTCTAGGAGTAGTATGTGGTGTTAATCCGCACGGATCCACTCAACCTCCCCTGGCAAGTGGCACACCAATGTTGCTTCCAGCGGGCAAGATCTGACATCACAGGGCGGTGCTGAAGGAGTTACTACCTGGGTAGGTGGGAGGATCCAGTTTGAAGACGTTCCGGCAAGTCTTAAAGGGGAAGAAACACTGCCAGACATGTGGATGAACACCATATACCACTCCTAGAACTACTGTTACAGGTGAGTAACCTGTTTTTCTGCTGCCCACCTTTATCCCCAGATATGTCAGAGCTGTGTCCACTATCCTAAAGGCCAGTGGTGTGACTCTCTCCTGGTAGTCTTGTCCCACCTTCAGCAACTCTGATTTATTCAGGTTACGTCTTCCATCATGTGTAGGATCATGGTATGGAGATGGCTGTGTTTGTCACAAATAACAAGCGGTCATCTGCATATAGGGTGACCTTATGCAGAGTCCTCAATTTTTCAGCTACCCCCTGAAATGCCTCCATTTCCCTAAGCTTTATTGCCAGAGGCTCAGTATTCAGAGCAAAAAATTGAAGGGAAAGGGGCACCCCTGCCCCATTTACTAAGTTTACTAAGTTTTTTGTTTAGGAAAAAAAGAAGGTCGAAGCCAATCAAGATTTTTCCCCCACACAATGTGGGCTAGTATGTTTTGTTAGGGTTAGTTATAAACCAGACATTGAGATGTTTCTTGAATGTTTCGAAGTTGCTAATGTTGATTAAATCTTGTGAGAGTTCCAAAGTATAGAGCCCCGGATTGTTACAAAATTGTTCCTTTTATTGTTATTGGCTTTTTTATTGCAATTTGTTTGTTGTGAGACCCGAGTGTTCTTGAAGTATTAGAGAAGCTAAGTCCACACTTTGTCATAAGTTGAGGAGATTGTAAAACCTTGTAAAGAAACAAGATATCCCCTACACTGTCTCCTTTGAAAGATATGTAGTCCAGTGATCTGCAGTCTTTCATAAGTCCTATGGGACATACCTGACACCATTTTTGTTGCTCGCCTTTGGACACGCTCCAACTGGATAATGTCACCTTTCAAATAAGGATTCCAGAGGGGTAAACTGTAATCTAAGTGGGGTCTTATGTGGGATCTATAAAGGGGGATTAAGCATTGCTTAGTTCTAGTAACAAAGGACCATTTGATTTGATTAAGGAGGGAGCTTGCCGTATTAGTTATTTTTTGACAATGGTTGTGGGTAGTGAAATTGTTATTGATGAGTATTCCTAGGTTTCTTTCAGTGGTAGATGCCTTTGATGGTATGTTGTTCATTTTGTATGTATTTTTTGGATTTTTCATTCCAAAGTGGAGGACGACACACTCATCTACATTAAATTTCATCCCGTTGTGCGGCGCCCATTGTTCTATGGTGGTTAAATCAGAAACTAAAGTAAGTCTGCATCAGTGTTTACGTTCCCCCTGAGTTTGGAGTCATCTGCAAATTTGACTAACCAGTTATTAGAGTTTATTTTCATATTGCTAATATATAGGTTGAACAAGGTGTGCCCCAGGGCAGAGCCCTGAGGTACTCCACTAGTGACTGGGCATTGGTTGGACAGGGAGCTGTTAATGTTTACTCTTTGTGTTCTGTTGGTAAGCCACTGTTTAATCCAATTTGTAATGCAGTATGAAAAGCCAAAGGCTTCTAGTTTGGCTACCAGTTTCCCATGAGGGACCTTATCAAAAGCCTTACTGAAATCTAGTAATATGACATCGGATGGAATGTTTTTATCCAGACTAAGACTTATGTTGTTATAAAAGGAAACTAGATTGGAAGTGCAAGAATGCCCTGGTTTAAACCCATGTTGTGTTCTATCAATTAGGTTTAATGAGTCCATTTCTTTTTCTATAAATGTTTTGATGATTTTTTCCGTGATTTTACAAACTACGGATGTGAGACTTATAGGACAGTGATTCTGAACACTGACTTTATTACCTTTTTTAAAGATGGGAGTCACTGAGGCTGATAACCAGTCGAAAGGGATCTGACTAGTTGCAAGTGATTTATTAAAGATGTTGTTCACAGGTGACAGTAAGGCATTGGAGGTTTCCAGAAGAAATCTGGGACTAATATTATCGGGACCTGGACTGGATCTTTTTTTTAGGGTATGAAGAGCTTTGAGAATCATAGCGTCGGTAATGTAATATTTGGTGGTGCTATTAAGTGGGTGAGGGGTTGTAGATATGGCATCTTTGGGTGAGAAAACAGATGAAAAATAGGTGTTGAATATATTAGCTGTGTCTATATCAGAATTAACTATTTTGTTATTGTGGGAAAGGGGTCCCACCTTCCTAGTGTTCCCATTTTTTTTTTTTTTACTGTTGAGATAACTTCATCACGCTTAAGTTACCCAAAGCCTACACCCGGCATGGGAGGTCTGCAATCAGCTAGTCTCTAGCATTGGCATGGAATTCTCTACAGAAGACCTTAAAGTTGACCAACTTTATACCTCTAGCATCCTTTAAAAAGCTCTACGTAAGTCTCTTCCCAGAGAAATGCAATTGCTACCACAAGACCTAGTCCAGTCACATTCACAACCCTCCCCTTTCAGTCAGCAATTATTATTGACAGCTCTTCCATAAATCTTCCCTTAGTTTTTCCCTCCTCGCAGCCCCTTTTTGTATCTCAGCCCTTTCATACCTTTTTACAGCTTAGCTTCACCTGACTAAGACCTCCACACCAACTCCTGGCACCTTACTTCACCCCAACCACTCTCCATACCTCCCACTGCTAGTAGCCTTAGCCCCCTCTGAATCTCCCACCAGCCCCTCCATGTCATTCGTCAGAGGCTGTTTATCATCATTTTTGCAGTCATAAATCATTACATCTGTTTGTCTACGTTAGTTTGCCCTGGAGCCTGTAACTACCTGTTACCATGTATTGCGTGCTTGCTTTGGCTCCTCTATTGGATCTTGGACATTCTGGTTTCTTCTAGGGTACTTCTACTGTATCCTACCTTGTCCTGTTAGGTTGAATCATCCTTATCCTTCATTTGTATATATATTTATATTACTGTATCTGTTTAAATATAAGTGTTCTGTATATGTCTGCTATTGTACCTTCAATTTGATCCTTGACCTATCAGGTCCATCTTGTAAATGAGCTTTGCTCAATGATGTCCGCCTGAATAAATAAAGATTTGATTGATTGATTGAGATAAGCGTACAGGGATTTATGGGAATCTTCAGTATGGGCAATTTTAAATTCAAGTTTAGCTCTGGCTGGTTTAATTGAATGTTTTAGTGATCGTAGGATGATTTTGTATTTTGAATAGGTGGAATCTTGATTTGGTAATGTTTTATTTTTCAGTTTTTTAAATAGTCTTTGTTTTTGCTTAATTAAGGAATTTATTTTTGAATTGAACCTCTTGGAATTTTCCCCTTAGTGTTATATTTCTTAGTTATAGGGACCCATTTTGATTTAATCTGGTAGATTGTGGTTTTAAACAAGTTCCACACATCATTAACTGATAAATGGTTTAATAAGTTGTCCCAAGATTTGGAAAAAAAAGCATTTTGTTGATTTCATTAAAGTTTGTTTTGCTGTAATCTTTAAATGTTGTGTGTTTATGTAAATTAGGATGTCCTGTTATGAGAGTAAAAAGAATAGCAGAATGGTCACTGGTGCCAAGGGGAGCTCTAATATGTATATCAGTAATATTATTACAAATATTGAATATAAGAAGATCTTAGACATTAGCGCCTCTAGTGGGAGAGATAAACTGTAAAAGTTTGTGGTCTGATAAACATGTGTGAAATAATTTCACCTGGTTGGTAGAACCAGCTAAAGATGCCCAATTTATACCTGGAAGATTGAAGTCTTCCAGAATGGTAGTATCCCCCTTATCTGAGAAGTAAGAAATATCATTCATCAGTCGTGTGTGATAGGTGGGGTCGGGGTAGGGGGCCTATAACAATTCCCAAGGATAATTTGTGGCTGACCCTTAAACCGAGTGGATACCCATATACTTTCTTTTAAGGTTGTGTATTGCATTTCGTGGGAGTGTATGTCTTCTATTATGTATAGACACACTCCTTCACTGTGTCTTCCTTCCCTACCTTTGTGGTAGAGTTTAAAGCTCCTTATTTCCTACATCAGTGCTGAGGTTGCATCCCACCAGATTTCCGTTATTGCTATTATTCCGATGTTGTGTGGTGTTATGATGGCTTCTAATTCTGTTTGTGTAGTCTGATTTAGTGAACATGCATTTCGAGATAGAATTTTACATGAGGGTGAATGTTTAGCATGTAATTTCAGAGACTTGGGAGCTCTCCCATTTTCCCCCTTCCCTTCATTATAGCGGAAATTCCTTGGACACACCTTCATTTGCTGCAGATGGTGTCCTTTGTGCCATATTACAGCAGTTTCATCAAAGCAGTGTACTTCTCTCTTAATGCCAGGAGCCTGGGTAACCAAATCAGTGAGCTGCAGGTGCTTATGGCGGACATTCGGGTAGATCATGTGGCCATTACAGAAACATGGGCTTTGGAAAATAAAGACTGGTCCTTGGCATTCAGGGAGGGACAAAGAAATAGGTAGAGGGTGAGGAATTGCCCCTTTTGTTAGGGATGGCATCAAGGTGGCATAAGATGTGTGCGTCAGAGTTTGTAATGGGGAGACAGAGTCACTGTGAGTGCAACTCATGGCAGCCTTAGGCAAGGAACCGCACCTGGGGGTGATCTGTAAACCTTCGAGGCAAGGGGAAGAGAGGGACAGAGAGCTCAGGTATGAACTTGAAAGAGGGCTCGCAAAAGGGGTAGTAGTGGTGATGGGTGATCTGAACCTGCCAGACATCGGTTGGTATGTCCCAGTGGCCAGGAACTCCAGAGGCTGGGCCTTGCTTGATGCACTCCAGGACTATCTACTGGTACAGCTAGTTAAGGAACTCACCAGGCAGACCACAATTTTTGATGTTGTGCTCACCAACTCGGAGGTGGTAGGAGCAGGGAGAATAGGAGAGCCACTGGGGAACAGCGACCATAGCTTCCCTTTGATTTCAGCTGGCCCTTGGGGCTGGAAAACCCCAACTGAAAGTTGAAGTCCTTGATTTTAGAGGAGCGGACGTCAACAGGCTGAGGGAGCTGGTCAGAGAAACAGGGTGGAAGAGAGATGGGGGCAATTAAGGGGTCCATTCTCAAGGTGTCTAATTTATGCATGTGAACAGTAAGTAAAAAGAACAGTTTCAAGAGACCTATATGGTTCCCAGCAGAAGTCAGGGAAGCAGTGAGGGCCAAGAAAAAGGCCTTCTACAAGAATAAAGAAAAGCAGAGGGAGGAAGAGTGGGGAGAATGCTACTGAAAAATAGGGAGGCAAAGAGGGGCAGTTAGGGAGGCAAAAGCAGACATAGGGCTGCATATTGCCAGAGAGGGTCAAGAGTGGACAAAAACCGTGTTTCCGAAGTATTAGGGGAAAAAAAGAAGAAAGGAGAGGGAATAATAAGGCAGGCTGGGTGGGGCATGGTGATAGAGGAAGACACGCAAAAAGCCGCTGTTCTTAATAATTACTTCCCCTCAGTTTTAACTAGGGAGGGCAGTTGGCCCTTGCCAGACAGTGGCATTAAAGCAGCCACAATGTGGGGTCCTGGAGATGAGGCAACCAATATTTATAAGTGAAAGGGTTCAGAATGGGCTGGCGGCCCTAAAAATATATACTGCCCCAGGATCAGGTGGGTTGCATCTGAGATTACTCAGGGAACTGTACCACTCCTCCAGTCATGTGCACAGCTATAAGAAGCCCAGTGCTGGGAAGAGGTTGCTAGCCCCTACTGTGGTAAACAGTTTCAAGGAGACCCAGCACTTGTCAGCCCACAATTTGTATGAAAAAACTTATAGTGGCTTGTGGGGCTTACAGTGTCATTTTATTCCAGTTCGTCCAAGAGTGCTGTGAAGAAAGCTCAAATACAGACACCACTCTAGTACCCCAACGCTTCGACCAGAATCTTCATCTGAGTTGTGGGCTGACAGGTGCTGGTGGGTGTCCTTGATACTCAGGGAACTGGCTGAACCACTGGTAGGTTTGCTCAGCAGCTCACCAAGGATGGGGTAGTCCCCACTCAATGCAAAACTGCCTCTATTCTGCTCCAAAAATCCAGAACCTGGCATTTTTTGTCGTGATGCATTCAGGCTGCAGTGGACAAATCACTTTCTGTACACATTTCCTCCTCTTCCAGTGGTTCAGAGAGCGCTACTCAGGTTGGAGGTACATTAGGGCAAGATGATCCTCGTTGCACCGTACTGGCCTCAGCAGATATGGTTTTGTTTGATCAATAAGTTGTCAGTGGCCCCTACAAGGCTTCTACTTCTACGGATGGATCTTCTGACACAGTGGTCTCTGGTCCATCCCAACTAACCCTCCCTTCATCTTCATACCTGGCTCCTGAAGAGATAGAAGTGAGCAGGATTAAGATCTCTCAGAGGGTCTTTGAGATTCTCCTAGCCACTCATAAAACTTCTACCAGAAAGACTTACACAGCCAAATGAAAGAGTTTCTCTGAATGGTGTGCCAAATCCCATTTGGATACATTCAGATGTCCACCAGCCAAGGTTTTAGAGTTTTTACTGGATCTTTCCGATGGTGGATTACAATACTTCTCTGTTAAGGTCCATCTGTGTGCTGTCCCTGCCTAACACAAGCCAGTCCAGAACCTTTCTCTGGCTCAGCTGCCTCTCTTCAAGAGATTTATGAAAGGTGTCTTGCACATAAGGCCTGCAGTAAGAAGACCTGTAGCTCCGTGGAATATAAACCTTGTGTTGGACATGCTCACTCGAAAGCCCTTTGAACTCATGGCTACATGTGACCCCAAATTCCTAACTTGGAAAACCGCTTTTTTGGTGGCCATCACCTCTGCCCGTAGAGTCTCTGAAATACAGGCTTTGGTCACAGGCCCACCATAAACTGTCTTCCATAAAGACAAGGTGGTTCTCCGCACACACACACCAAGTTCTTGCCTAAAGTGATTTCGGAGTTCCCTCTGAACCAGCCCCTTAGTGTATTGCCCATGTATTTTCCCAACTTTCAGAACGAGGGGCAGTGCACTCTGCTCCCTCTGGATGTTAAGTAGTAGTAGTAGTAGATTTTATTTCTTTTGGTTGCCCTTCCCCGAAGATTCAGGACATCTTTACAAAGTATAAAAGTGAAAGACAGTATATAAATAAACAACCACACAAAATAAAATAAATACATCTGCTAATATTTAAATAATTATTATCTGTCAAAGCACCAAAACTACTCATATTCAATTATCACCTACGCTCCTCTAAGGAGGGCGCCCCCCACGGTACCCTGGCAAAGAATTCCAAAGGATGGGGCAGCCACTTGGAAAACCCGATCCCCGAAAGACTAATCTTGTTCTGGGGAACTCCAAGAGGGCCTCTCCCACCAATTGGAGAGAGCGACCAGGGGCATAGGGATGCAGGAGCTACCACAGGTATCCCAGACCCAACCCGTGCAGGGCCTTATAGGTCAGTAGACCTATTTTAAATGAGATGCGCCAGTGTACCGGCAGACAGTGTAGTTTTCGCAGCACCAGCATAATATGACAGGACCTCAAAAGGCCCGTCGGTAGCCATGCTGCAGTGTTCAGCAACAGCTGTAGGCACTGCATCGCACCCCTTCTGACCCCGAGGTAGAGTGTGTTGCAGTAGTCGAGCCTCAGGGTAACAAATGCGTGTACTAGTGTGGCCAGATCATCAGGGTGATAAGAGATTTAATTCGGGCGATATTTCACAGATGTTAAAAACCTTTCCGGACAGCAGCCAACACCTTAACATCCAGTGTTGGCTCGCTGTCCAGAAAGACCACCAAATCCTCACACCTTAGTGGAGGCCCTTAGTTTGGTTAAACCAATAAAAAGCCCTAAATCCTCTCCGGGCCTCCATCTCCCCAAAACCTGGCTCCACCACCACTACTTCAGTCTTCCCAGGTTGAGCCCCAACCAATTCAACGACATCCTTGTCCAGATCTCAGACAAGCACTTGTTCAGCAGGTCAACCACATCTGATCTTCCCATTGTGAAGGACAGGTAGAACAGGGTATCCTCGGCATAGCAATGAAACACCAGACCATACTGTCTTTTGAACTCACCCAGGGGCAGCATATACACTGTGAATAACATGGCGGAGAGGACAGCGCCTTGGGGTGCTCCACATGACAGAGCCATCAAGCCTGAGGAATAATTCTCCAGAACCACCCTCTGAGACCTCTCCCAGAAGAAGGACTCAAACCAACTGATGTCCTTGCCAGTGAGTCCAACATACTCCCCCAGCCTGTCCAAAAACACCCCATGATCCACAGTGTCAAATACTAATAAGAGAGTGAGGAGAACGAGAGTCGATCACTCTCCCCTATCACTCGCCCTGAGCAGGTCATTCAACACCTGTTCTAATGCGATCTCCGTGCTGTGCATCGCCCTAACATAGAAACATAGAATTTGATGGCAGATAAGGACCACTTGGCCCACCCAGTCTGCCCATTTCCCTACCTAATGGATAAGCTGCAGATCCTAGTTAACCAGCAGCCTACTTCTTCCTACCCCCCCCCCCAGAATTGCCTTATGACTGTCCCATGCAAAATACTGCTTTCTTAGCTACCTTTCAGTTATTTTAAGGGCTCATCGGGATTTGAACCCAGGACCGTCCGACCAGAAACGAGAATCATACTCCTAGACCAACAAGCCACTTGGAGTAGAACAGCTCAGAATCTGAAGTCCATTAAGTGATTCTGCTGCTGTGCAACCACCTTCTTAAGAACCTTCCCTAGAAAGGGAAGGCTCGAGATAGGTCGGTAATTTACCAAGATATCCGGGTCCAAAGAAGGTTTTTTTCAACGGAGGCTTCACCAGAGCTTGTTTTAGGGGCTCAGGGAAAAAACCCTGTCGCTAAAGAACACCCGACAATCTTGGCAAAACCCAGGCCCAGAGCTCCAGTGCAGTCAGTGAGTAATTGTGTCACGCCTGGGTCAAGGCTGCAGAAAGTCAGTTTCAGCAGCGAGATCACCCCACAGACCTCTGCCATTGTCACCAATTGGAACTCTCCTCAGGAGGATTGGACGCACCCGTCCCCCCGAGACCCAACCCTGTCAGAAGACGACAGTCCAACTGGAGAAATCCCAGCCCTAACAGAGGAGACGCTGTCCGAGAAGAACTGAGCGAACTACTCTCATTTTTTTACTGAAAATGCTCTAACAGGTTCACAACAGGCTGGATGTAAAATCCTTTTCACAATCCAAGAGAGCGGAGCTGGTCAGTTCATCCCAGCTGCAATCATCCTGGACATAAAAACTGCCTTTTTTCAGGTGATTGCATTCTGATACTTGTTGCTAAGAGCCATCAGAACCATCCTGTTATCCTGTGTACTGGTTTTCCTCCAAACCCTCTCTAATGGCCACCCACTGGTTTTCAGTGCTCTCAGCTACCATCAAACCACGGCAAGCCAAGAAGCGAAACCAGCGGGTGTACATGGGCCGGCACCAGATGGTCCAAGGCCCCCATGACCACCACAGCCTCCTCCGGACACTCCGAGCAAGCCTCCAGCACAGACAAAATGTCCAGTTCTGCCATCAGTTCCTCTGTCTGTAGCTCTTTTAAAGGGCAGAACTGTACCATTTCCACAGGGGAAGGGACAGTGGGGGAGGGGGGCTCTAAAGCTGAACCTGATGACGCAGTGATCCGACCAAGCAACCGGATCAATCTCGAGGGTGTGTATCTCAAGCCCCAGGGAGAACACTAGGTCGAGCGCGTGTCCAGAGTGGTGGGTCCCGGCCATGGTTACAAGAGTTAGGCCAAGGGCCTCCATAGTAAACAGGAAGTCCCTGGCCCCAGACAAAGCCTCATCGTTCATCCAGGTGTTGAGATCACCCAGAATAAGCCATCTTGGCGATTCCAACATGGCTGCCACCTTTTGTAGGAAACTCCTGTCCCAACCAGGTGGATGGTAGACAAGGAGAACCCTAAACTCCACACCTGGACCCCCACTCACTGCCACACACTCAGAAGACCAGGAGTCCCCCACTGGGTGCACAGTCAGGCCCAGCTCTGACCTAAAACAAATGGCCCCCCCCCCCCGCATTCCTTCCTCAGGCAGTGAACCACAGAAAAAACATCCATGACCGATGCCTCCAGTACAGGGCCAGAGGCGTCCCCCAGCCAGGTCTCCATAATACACACTAGGTCAACTGACACCACAAGACCAGCCATTATGGTGGTCTTGTTCGCCGCCAGCCTGGTGTTGCACAATACTGCCCAAAGAGGAGAAAGGCAGAGGCTGGTTCCTCAGCTACTTGCCTCCTTGGTCCAGAAGGTTCCTTGGTGAGAGAGACAAGTCACGGGGTCCCTGTTCCATTTGCCTCCCCATCCCAGGGCATCTCTTGGTCCCCACCACCCAGATCAGTCTCCCTCCAACCCAGTCCCCTTTAAAGCATCCCCCCTTCTGCCCCTCCTCACAATACCCAACTCCCTACCCTGTTGATGGAGTGTGGTCAAAAGGGATGGGTCATGGAAGGGACACAAGGCCATCAGGAGGGAGGGGGACTAGCAAAGCCCAGGGGTCTGAGCTAAAATAATCCATTACTATCTCTCTTCAGTAAATCTACTACTCATCCCTTATATACTAAATTTAACCCCCCAATCCACCCCAATAACCCTACCACAGCACACCACTTAACCGCTCACACTTACCCCACTCACTCCAGCTTCACCCTGTAAATCCACAAACTATCTTCCCCCACCCTTAAAAATTATATCTAATATCTCACCCAGTAAAATTCACAGCAGTAAATTTCATGGAGTCCAGAGTCCAAGAAGTAGCAATCAAAGTTAATTTACAAGTTTAGGTCCCATAAGAGGACATTGCAATCAGGAATCCAGTCACCAAGCAGGAAAGGCCCCGATCCACAAGGGGAAAATCAGTACCCAGGGAAACAGTTCCAAAAACAGCAACAGTACTCTCACCCCCCTCCCCCCAAAGCTGCAGCAGCCGTGGCAGTCCTGGTTCTCAGTCACACAACTGGTCCTCTCACATCCCTGTGCTCACCTCAAACTACATAGAAACATAGACTTTGACAGCAGACAAGGTCCGCTTGGCCCACCCAGTCTTCCCATTTCCCTATCTGTTGGATAAGCTGAAGATCCTAGTTAACCAACAGCCTCCTACTTCCTACCGCCCAACCAGAATTGCCTTATGTCTGACCCATGGATTCTTGAATTCCCCCACTGTTTTTGACCCCACAACCTCTTCAGGAAGGCTGTTCCATGCAGCCACCACCCTCTCCATGAAAAAATACTTCCTCACGTTGCCCCTGAGCCATCCCCCCTCTGTCTTCAAATTGTGTCTCCTTGTTCTTGCACATCTCTTTTTCTGAAAGATGCTACCCTCTTGGACTTCGTTGATTCCCTTGAGGTACTTGAAAGTTTCTGTCATGTCCCCCGTCTTCCTCCTTTCCTCAAGGGTATACATATTAAGCTCCTTTAGTCTCTCTTCACATGGCTTCTGGAGCAGACACTGCACCATTTTAGTTGCCCTCCTCTGGACTGCCTCCATCCTGTCTATGTCCTTGTGGAGATGGAGTCTCATAGACAGAATGGAGGCAGTCCAGAAGGAGGGCAGCTAAAATGGTGCACGGTCTGCACCAGAAGCCATGCAAAGAGAGACTAAAGGAGCCTCCAAGCTGTTAACCAGCTCACCCCAGCAGTAGATGGAATAAAGAATGCAACTCATATTAGCCCATGGAGTCCTGGATCCAGATTACAACCAAGGCCCTCTCATGGCATTATGTTTGCCTCCCGGCTCACTCCACGGATCAGGATCAGCTTGTACATCCTGCAGGTAATTAAGACCGATAATCCTCCTCTGTGGCCCCGACTCTTAAGTCCAGCACCACTGCAAGCCACAACTGGTCGAATTCTCTCCTTTTTCTCAGGAAACCTCCTGGAACATGCTCAGCGGAAGGCAGTCAGTAGAGCATCCCACTCACTCAGTCCTCCAGCTGTTCCTCACTAGTCAGCGTTAGAAGTGGCCACTTCTCCGTCGGACCAGGCTCTGCAGATTTCCAGTAGAATTCAACAATGGGAATGCCACCAACACTTCCGGAACCTGTCTCTGCTCCGTTCCTGCCCCTCATCACCCAGATAGAGAAGCACCAGGTCGCCTCCCCTTGCAAACTGAGTCCTAGCTGAAAATAATAAAACTAACTCCTGCTTCTAACTCACTGTTCCCCTCACTGACGCTTTCCACCTAAACCTCACCACTAAGCTAATACCAATGCAAATTAAACAAAAAACATAAACGTAGGAACCAAAAATAAACACAGCAGACAAACAGGTAAAAGCATAAGAGAGACTTAAAACTTAAAACACGGACTCTAACAGGCTCCTAGTGATGCGCCGCCCATTGTGGCCACCTACGTTTAGCTCTGAGGTGAACAACTTCAGCCATAACAGCCTCAGTTAAAAGATCCCTCGGGTTCTACATCGATAGAACTAAGGACATCCTGCAGTCCAAGCAGCTCTTTGTCTCCTTCAACCCTAACCGGATAGGTCAGCCAGTTACAATCAAATGCATTTCTGCTTGGATAGTAGCTTGCCTTCACCAGTGTTACATGGCATAGGTCAAGTTGGAAGGCCAGGTTCATGCCCACTCCACCAGGTCACTATGTCCCGGACAGAGATTCACTCTGTTCTCATCACTGATATTTGCAGAGCTGCTGCTTTAAGCACAGTGCACACTTTCATCAAGCACTATGCCCTGGATGTCCACGCCAGATAGCATGCTTCTTTTGGCAGCACAATCCTTAATGGCCTTCTGTCCTGAGTGAGCTCTGTACCTACTGTCCCGCTCGGGATTTTTGTCTGCGCTTGGTAATCTAACCCAGTAGTGTGACTCAGTGGCAATGATGAGGTCCAGGAAGATATGAAAATTGTGTACTCACCATAATTCTTGATCATCTTGGATTATCTTCACCATTGAATCGTGCCCACCTACCTTCCAGTGGGCTCACTGTCTCTGCGTATTGGTCTTCATATCCCTTGCTTTGAGCTGTGAAAACACTACTCTTGTTATTCAGTCAATAGAAACATAGAAACATAGAAACATAGAAACATAGAATCTGACGGCAGATAAGGACCGCTTGGCCCACCCAGTCTGCCCATTTCCCTACCTGATGGTTAAGCTGCAGATCCTAGTTAACCAGCAGCCTACTTCTTCCTACCCCCACCCACTAGAATTGCCTTATGACTGCATGCTTGAATTCCACCACTGTTTTTGACTCCACAACCTCCTCTGGAAGGCTGTTCCATACATCCACAACCCACTCTGTGAAAAAATACTTCCTTAAATTACCTCTGAGCCGCCCCCTTCTATCTTCAAATTGTGCCCCTTGTTCTTGCACACCTCTTTTTGAAAGATGCTACCCTCTTGGACTTTGTTGATTCCTTGAGGTACTTGAAAGTTTCTATCATGTCCCCCCTCCCTCCTTTCCTCGAGGCTATACATATTAAGCTCCTTAAGTCTCTCTTCATATGTCTTCGAGTTGCAGACCCTGCACCATTTTAGTTGCCCTCCTCTGGACAGCTTCCATCCTGTCTATGTCTTTGGGAGATTGGGCTCCAGAACTGCACGAGTACTCCAGATGTGGTCTCACCAGCTGTCTGTACAGAGGGATAATAACTTCTTGTTTTCTACTGGTGATGCCTCTCTATGCATCCCAGTATCCCCCAACCCTCCTTGCTGCCCTCTCACATTGCTTGCCCACCTTTAGGTCATCTGATATGACTACCCCAGGTCCCTTTCCATTTTTGTTGTTGTTAGTATCTCACCCCCCATTGTGTACTCTTCCCCTGGGTTTTTGTTTCCCAGGTGCATTACCTTGCACTTCTTAGCATTGAATCTAAGCTGCCATACATTTGACCATTCCTCTAACCTTGCCAAGTCCCTTCTCATCCTTTCTACCCCACCTTGTGCATCAACTCTGTTGCAGATCTTTGTGTCATCTGCAAAGAGACATACTTTTCCTTCCAGTCCCTCTGCAATGTCGCTTATAAAGACATTGAAGAGGACCGGTCCTAATACTGAACCCTGTGGTACCCCACTGCTAACCCCCCTTTTTTCAGAGTGGACTCCATTTACTATTACTCTCTGTGTCCTATTCTCCAGCCAATTCTTTACCCAGGCTGTCATCTTGGGACCCACTCCCAGGCTGGCTAACTTGTATATTAATCTTTTGTGTGGGACTGTGTCAAATGCCTTGCTAAAGTCTAGGTAGGCCATGTCCACAGCCCTCCTGATCAACTACTTTGGTCACCCAGTCAAAGAAATCTATCAGATTTGTCTGGCATGACCTTTCCGCTGTGAATCCATGCTGCCTTGGGTCCTGTGCCCCTCTGGCCTCTAGATACGCAACAATTCTTTCCTTCAGAAGTGATTCCATCATTTTCCTTACCACTGAGGTTAAACTAACAGGTCTGTAGTTTCCTGCTTCTGCCTTGCTCCCACTTTTGTGAAGGGGAATCACATCTGCCCTCCTCCAGTCCTCAGGTACCACTCCATCCTCCCATGATTTGTTAAAGAGGGTAGTCAGTGGTGTCACTAGTTATATCCTTAGTTCTTTTAGAATTCTTGGATGAATCCCATCAGGCCCCATTGCTTTGTCCACCTTCAGTTTTAAGAGCTCTTTCAGAACTCTTTCTTCTGTAAATGGGCTGGTATCAACTTCTGTATCCAGAGTGTTTGTACTGTTTGTTTTAGGTACCTCCCCCTCTTCCTTTGTAAATACTGAGCAAAATATTTGTTTAGTATCTCTGCCTTTTCACAGTCACCCTCTGCCCACCCTCCCTCCCTTTATTAAGCCTCACTATCCCTCCCTTGGTCTTCCTTTGCTCCTGATGTACCTATAAAGGTTTTATCCCCTTCTTAACTGAGTTGACTATCTTTTCCTCGGTTTGGGCCTTTGCTGTTCTGACTGCCTTTCCAGCTTCCTTTTGCTTTAACTGATACAGTTCTCTGTCCTGTTCCTTCTGTGATTCCTTGTACTTCCTGAATGCTTTCTTTTCTCTTGAACCTTCACTGCCACTTCCTTTGAGAACCATAGTGGTTTCTTACCTCGTTTCGTTTTGTTTATTTGCTTTACACAAAGGCTTGTTACCTCTGTGATGGCAGTTTTTATTATTCCCCATTGTTCTTCCACCCCTCCTTCCTGCCCATTTGCTAGTGCATTCCTTAGGCACTCACCCATTTTGGCAAAGTCAGCCCTCCTAAAATCCATCAATCAAATCCAATCAATCAAAATCTTTATTTAACCAGTCGAACATCATTGAGCAAGCTCATTTTCAAGATGGACCTGGACATAAAACAGTAAAGGACATCGAGGTTACAGCAGTAACAGTCAATGAGAGTTGAACTGGGGTCAGGACAATTAACAATATAATGACAATCAAGGAAGAAAGAATCTGAGAACATAGCAATAGCACCACCACATAACAGCTGCATATAAATTTACATATAGACCCTGACACTGAGCAGGGGTAATCATGGAAGGACACATGCTAGTTAGGGATGAGTTATCCTATAGGACAGCAACACTCACATGCGACACTAATATGATAAGCTAGGGCGGTATACTGAGAAGGGTAGGAAGGGTAAAGGGAGGAAGGAAAGTAAGTGGTCAGCAATTACCCTTGGAAGGTACGAGTTGAAGCAAAAAGGACAGAGAGGACAGAATGGTGAGGGGACAATAATGGCAGAATTTTGATAGATGGTATGAGGCTAGGCTCCGGGAGGACATCAATAATTGGAGAAATGGCAGCTGTCAATGGAAACAGTTACAGGCTTTCTTGAAAGAGCGATTGTAACTTGATTTGAATGCTGCTAGACTGATAGGGCGGAACAGTTTGAGTTTCTTGCAACTTATTCCACAGCAATGGTACTATTCTTTCACAGGTCCCAAGGGCTGACATGTGCCTTTGTTAGCTGTTTAGTTAGGTTACGCTACACCTTCTTGGTAAAAAAAGGTACTGAGGCGGTTCAGGGCTGTTGCGAAGATAGGATATGTAGTACAGGCTGTCTAGCTGTGCCACGACAAAAAGAGTTTCCACTCAATCGCTGTTCTCCTGAAGATTTTTGGTTCCCGCAGGGTCCATAGTTCTTCCGGCTGAGAACCCAGCAGTGTGAATCAATGATGAAGGTGGTCCAAGAAAATCAAGAATTGTGATGAGTACATCATTTTCAAATCTGTCAGCCGTACCTCAATTGTAGGGATGCTGATGAAGTTACTGACCAAAGAGGACCTTGTGGACTACATGGAGAGCAACAGTCTCCAGGACAGGACAGTGAACGATATGGTTTTGTGGTAGCGAGGGCTTGTCAGACTAACCTGATAGTTTTTGACTGGGTGACAAAGGAATTGGATAGGGTCCATGCTGTGGATTTGTTCTACTTCGGCTTCCACCAGGCTTCCAACTCTGTGTCTGAAGAAGATGAAGGATCTGGGCGCGACTAAGTTCATAGTAAACTGGGTAGGTAACTGACTAAAGGGGTGGTAGCAGATGGTTGTGGTCAGCTGGGACAGGTCAGAGGAGATAGAGGTAATGAGCAGGGTACTACAACGATCTGTCATGGGTCTGGTCCTCTTCAGTATGTTCATCTGCAACATTAGAGGAGTCCAGGGCAGGTTGTGTCTCCTCACAGATGACACTGAAATTTATGGGAGAGTGGATTGCAACAAGGGAATCTGGGAAATGCAGAGAGACGTACAAAAGCTAGAGGGATTTTCTAGGGTTTGGCAGTTGAAACTCAGCACCAAAAAGTGCAAGGTTATGCACCTAGGTTACAAGCACCACAGGACAGGACTAGATGGCTAGGGTGAGACCTAGCACTATGGCTGAGGAACGGGACTTTGAAATTATCATCAGTGACCCCCTCAAACAATCGAGTTAGTGCAACAAGGCATATAGAAAAGCAAGTAGGATGCTAAGATGTATTGGGAGCGGTATTGATAGCAGAGGTTAAGACGTAATTATTCCACTATATAGATCCTTTGAAGGGCCAGTCCACCAGCACAGTGGTAGCGCTGCCACTTGCGGCGCTGATGACCCAGGTTTGGGAGCAAACTCAGGTTGGCGGAGGGGGGGATCTAGTGTCCATGGGCATAACTTCGCTGGGGAGGGGATGTGGTGCAGAGCCCAGCATTAGCCTGGCCTGGGTGGTGGCTAGGGCAGCAGGACTGCTCAGCAGGGGATGGAGCATCAGGAGGTCTGATGCGCTTGCATGGTGACGTCATCATCTCCATTGCATGCCACTCCTTGGGGGCAGAATAAGAAACACTAAGGAAAGCCCCCAGTCGGTAGGATGACTCCTACCACCCACAGGCCCCGCATCCAGTGACTATGCACTGCCACAGAATCAGATCCGTTTTGCCGCAGGGAAGGGGAGGCTCCACAGCCCCCGCTGTGGGGACTGACTCTCGAAGAACATGCTGGCAGGTTGAGTCCTAGAGATGTCAGGGCGACCGTGCTGTGATGGTAGGCATGAAGGGCGCTGCTTGGCGAGTGGGGAATAAACAGTACTAACTTAAAACAAAGAAAAAAGATATTTAGCAAGGCCACACCTGGAGTACTGCTCCCAGTTCTGGAGTCCTCACCTCAGGAAACATAGGGATAGGCTGGAGACGATGCAGCACAGGGTTACAAAGATTATTCAGGGTCAGCTGGGCAGGTCATATAAGGAGCGCTTCAAGGCACTGGACATTTGCTCACTGGAGACCAGAAGGGAGATGGAAGATATGATAGGGACTTCCAAGTTCCTAATAGGGAATTAACAAGGGAACTGTGGTGAACTATTTAACTTGAATACTAGTTCGTGGTCATTTAGACATGAATAGAAACTGACAGGAGGAAGGTTCAGGGGGACATGATGAAGTATTATTTTATAGAAAGGGTGGTGGAGCCATGTAGCAGTCAGCAGAAGTGGTGGGTGCTAAAACCATTGGTGGTTTCAAGCACAGTTGGGACAGAATGAAAGGTGTGATGGTTGTTCAGGACAGCAGAAACTGGAAGGAGAATGGGAGGTGTTAGGGAGGGCTGCTGCCCTGGATGGACAGTAGGTCACAGAGCTAAACCTGGATGGACCATTGGTCTTTTTCTGCTGTCATTGTCTGTTTCTCTTTTGTTTTTCCCTGTACCCTGAATCTCTCCAGAACCACAAATAAATATTCCCATTCTAACCCCAGGGATTCTTCAATATGATTAACTCTAGCAGTCAGCCTACTGGATTGCACTACCCCGGAGATAAATGGAACTTTATGTAAATAGTGGAACACTTATTGGCTCGTGCCACCATTCAAACCTGCTGCCGTTACCAACTGCTGCGTTCTATAATGCTCAAATTTTATTCTCCGCCTGCCTTGTTGGACGCCTCGGAGACTGCTCCTCAGTGTGACTGAGATAAACTTTATTTTTCAACAAAAATAAATATTAACATTTATTTACTTAATTTCTGCTGCCCTTCGTAGTTTTATTTAAGTTTTAGTTAGTTTGCGTTTTTTGTTTTTTTTTTTGGTTCCTCACTGTTTCTTTGGAACCACTGGGGAACCAATTAGTCTTATTTAGTGTTAAATCACATTACTTTTAAAAACTTATTTACTTAAATTGGGTTTTCTATTACTGGGTTTATTCCGGTTTTAATTTTATTTAAAATCGCGGTTTTCCTCGGTTGAGGAATTGACTGTGTAACCGCTTGGCAGTGTTTAACTGGTTTCGGCTCGGTTGAGAAACCGATTTAAGTTTATTTTGAAGTTTAAGTAAATACTGTGGTAATGTCCGAAAAGCCTAAAAAGAAAACTGGGCCTACCGGATTTAAAAACTGTCCTCAGTGTAGGGAAGTTTTTGCAAAAACAGATGAACACCACTTGTGTTTTGTTTTTTGCCTCGGGACCGAACACTTTGAGGTAGAGTGCGAGACTGGCAAAACTTTTCCTGAGAAAACCATTGAGAAACGCAGTAAGCATTATAAGGAAAAGATGTCTACAAGAGAAGTCTAAGGATGCCAATGATAATGCCCCTGAAAAAGGCGAGACATCCAGACAAGAAAGACCGGGTGAACTGGTAAAGGATTCAGTTCCTTTAAAGAAACTAGATACAAAGAAAAATATTGGTTCCCTGGCTGGAAAAGCAACGGGGCTCCCAGTATCACAGCCAAATATGCCTACGACTGATCAGGTAGCACGGCTTTAGAAATTTTAAAAGCCTTGCAAACAGGATAGACACTGGTTCAACAGCAACCAACTAAAACCAGTCCATCGGTTTCAGACTTGGGCGCCTCTGTTCAGAGTACAGTCATGTTTGACCCCTCTCTGGAGGAATATGGAGAGGATGATGAGAAAGGAGATAATTGAACTGGAGATTTCACCAGAGCACGAGTTTGAATCCCCACCAAGGGCTCCTGAGGACTATTTCTCACATTTCAGTTTTGTGAGGCAAATGGTGGAGGTGTTGGACCTTACACTATGTGAACCTGATCAGAATGAGGAAGAATTACAATTCCTGGAAATGATGGGGTTAATGCACACAAAAAAGATCCTGTTACCTATTGATAAATTATTGAAGAAACAGGTGATAAAGGTACTGGAAACCCCAAATTCCATATCGCCTGTAGATAAAAAGGCCGACAAGAAGTACTAGCTAGACCCCGGGGTTCTGAGTTTCTACTATCCCACCAGATCCAGAAGGGGTGGTTCAGACAGCTGCTTGTGATAAGGCTAAGGTACCTCTAGCCACCCATCTTCCTGAAAAGGATTCCAGAAAATTGGATGGGATGGCAAAGAAAGGGAATTAGTGGCTTCCCTGGGCATCAGGGAAGCTAATTATATGGCTTATGCAGCACAGTATCAAAAGACCATCTGGACTTCTGTCATGGCCATAGCGAACAAGGCTCCACCAGGGTTTTGCAGCTGACCTTATGGAAACTGCAAAGTGTGGTTTGGAGGCCAAAAAATATCAGTTCCACATGGCTGTAGATGAAAAGGATAACACAGCCAGGTGGATGGCCCTAACTGTAGCATTGAGGACGTTTGCCTGGCTTAGGACAACCAGCCTCACACAAGACACTCAAAATAAGGCTATGGATTTTCCTGTAGAGAACCATTCCTTTTTCAGCAGTAAAACAGAGGAATATATGAAAAAAAATGGATGAGTACAAGTCCACTTATGAGAGTAACACTGCAGAAGAAAAGGCCTCAATTTCTTATAGGTCATATGGAAGGGGAGGTAGAGGTAGGAGTTATAACATACCTTTTTTTCCAGTTCAGGCTACCCCTGGGTACCAACAAAGGGGTTACTACAGGGGTAGAAGCCGTAGGGCCTCCAAAAGAGGGGACCAATCCCCTCAGACTGCCACACAAGGAAAACGGAACCTCTGATGTGATAGCCAGGGTCTCCTCCTTGATCCCAGTTGGGGGCAGACTGACCCACTACTTCCAAAATTGGAAATCCATCAATACGGACAAGTAGGTGCTGGAAGCAATGGGTCAGGGATTAACCCTCAGTTTTAAAATCTTTCCCAAACTGAGACCAAGGTATTTCAGTTCCCCCAGTGCATCAGAGAGGGTATTACTAGAAAAAGAAGTGTCCACTCTGCTGGCATCAGAGGTGGTAGAGACAGTCCCTTCCTCTCAAAGGGGAAGAGGTTTCTGTTCCAAATAGTTCCTAACCTCAAAGAAAAATGGGAGTGGCAACCCATTTTAGATCTGAGAGCTTTAAACAACCATCTCACAAAGCCAAAGTACCAGATGGCAACTCTGGCAGTTATTCTTCCAACAGTACAACAAGGAGACTGGCTGGCATCACTACACTTAAAGGATACTTATTTTCACATTCTCTTAGGGGAATCACACAGAAGGTACCTAAGGTTCAGACTACCTTCAGGTCATTACCAGTTCACAGTTCTGCCTTTTGGCCTAACCTCTGCCCCCAGGGCATTCCCAAAATGCCTAGCAGTAGTGGTGGCACACCTAAGAAGGCAGGGCATATTGGTGTTTCCATACCTGGACGACTGACTAGTCATGGGACAATCCCCTCAACAGGTAAGATAATCTTTCAGGATCACCCAGGAGACATTGGAGTCTCTGAGATTCCTCATAAATGTCCAAAGGTCTGTACTACAGCCTGTCCAGACTCTGTACTTCATAGGAGCAGAATTGGATACCCTACAGGGACGAGCTTTCCTACCACAGGACAGGGGTGGACAACATCATGCACATTGCAGGATCTTTCAAACAAACCAAGGCCAGTAAGACATTTTCTGCAGTTGCTGGGACACATGGCTGCAGCCAGCGGTACAGTGCAAGGCTGCAGGTTCCAAATGAGGGACATCCAGTTTCATTAATATGTATACCATCGATAATATGTATACCCTCAAGGAAAGGAGGGAGAGGGAGGACATGATAGAAACTTTCTAGTACCTTAAGGGAATCAACAAAGTCCAAGAGGGCAGCATCTTTCAGAAAAAGAGATGTGCAAGAACAAGGGGGCAGAATTTGAAGATAGAGGGGGGACAGCTCAGAGGTAATGTGAGGAAGTATTTTTTCACAGAGAAGGTTGTGGATGCATGGAACAGCCTTCCTGAGGAGGTTGTGGAGTCAAAAACAGTGGGGAAATTCAAGAATGCATGGGACAGACATAAAGTAATTCTAGTTGGGGGTAGGAGTAAGTAGGCTGTTGGTTAACTAGGATCTGCAGCTTATCCATTAGGTAGGGAAATGGGCAGACTAGGTGGGCCAAGCGGTCCTTATCTGCTATCAAATTCTATGTTTCTGTCTCATTGTGCCACTGGTGCTAAAGAAAGGACTTCCTCTCAAAGATGGTGCCTCTATGAAGGCCTCTGCTTAGAGGTCTTACAGTGGTGGTAGGACAGAGACTACCTAAGGGAGGGAATTCCATTAAAAAAGGAATCACCAACCCTAGTGCGCACAACATATACTTCACTTTTGGGGTGGGGAGCACATATAGAGGAACACACAGTGCTCCTAGTACTGCAATCCTTTGCATCCCTAATAAGAGACAAGGTGGTACAAGTCAGAACAGACAATATCGCCACAATGTTTTACATCAACAAGCAGGGAGGGACTAGGTCCAACCTACTGTGTACAGAAGCAATGAAGATTTGAAGTCTAGCATACTCCTTACAAGTATCCCCACTGGCTATCCATCTTCCAGGAAAGGACAACACATTGGCAGATGCACTCGCGGCAGAATCGACCAAAACCACCACAAGTGGCTTCTCAATGGACAGGTATTGGAAGTGGTGTTTTCGAATGTGAGGCACACCAGAGATAGATCTCTTTGCCCCAGAAGAGAATCATCAATTGCCCAAATTCTGTTGCAGGCCTCCAGCAATGGGTTCTGTGCCAATGGATGCCCTGGTGCTGGACTGGACAGGGAGGAGTCTGTACGCATTTCCCCCTTTTCCTCTACTGCTCAGGGTTCTGATCAAGCTCAGGTCCCAGCAAGCTACAATGATTCTGGTAGATCCAGATTAGGCCAGGCAACTGTGGTACTCATTTCTGCTCTCCCTGTCAGTAGCCCAGCCCATACACCTCCCTCAGAGACACAACCTCCTGACCTCTTCCTGGGGGAGGATTCTGTACCCGAACCTCAGGTCACTCAGACTCGAGGTGTGGCTCTTGACGACTGAGAGTATGCTGACCTACACCTCTCAGAGGGTGTACTCAGGGTTCTGAGGGGTTTTAGAAAACCCTCTACGAAGAAAAACCTATGCTTTCAAATGGAAAAGATTCTCCATATGGCGTGACACCAGAGATATGCTACCATCCGAAGCAGGAATACCAGTCTTGCTAGACTACCTGACTCACCTGCATTCCGTGGGACTATAGTCCACTACCCTTAAGGTCCATTTGGCATCTGTCTCTGCCTGTCAGCTGGTAAGGGTGTTTCTCTAGCTGCTGATCCTGTATTCAAGATGTATTTCATGGGACTGGCTCCCCTGCACCCTCCTCACAGGGAACCGATGCCCTCCTGAGACCTAAATGTCTGCATTGCAAAGCTCATGGAAACCCCATTGGAGCCCTTGGCTGCAGCACATCTAAACTTTGTCACCTAGAAGGCTATTTTGTTAGTGGCTATCACAGCAGCTAGAAGAATAAGCGAGTTACAGGCACTGTGTGTGGAGCAGGACTACATTTCATTCCACAGGTACAAAGTGGTGCTCAGGACAAACAGGAAATTTCTCCCAAAAGTAATCTCTGATTTTCGCCTCAATCAGTCTTCTTTACTGAACACTCTAGTTCAGGGGAATGCAGGCTGCAAAGCTTGGATGTAAAGAGAGTTCTCAAATATTATATTGAGCACGCCAAGACCCATAGGCAGGACAGACAGCAGTTGTTCCTGACCTGTGGTGATGTAGGGAAAGGAAAGCCAACTTCAAAAAGAACAGTTGCACGCTGGGTAGTGGCATGCATCCAATTCTGCTACAGTAAAGCTGGCAAGGAGCCCACAGTAGGCCTGAGGGCACATTCCTCAAGGGGTACAGCTGCTACAATAGCAGCAGCCGGTGATATCCCCTTGTTGGAGATCTGTAAAGCAGCTACATGGAGAACAGTACACACCTGTATAAAGCACTACAGCTTGGACACTCAGTCCAGGAGTGATGCCAGGTTTGGCACAGCAGTGCTGCAGAGCTTGTTACCTAAATAGGGTTCTGGGCCCGCCTCTCAAAGGTACTGCCTCGTATTCTGCTAGAGTTAATCATATTGAAGAATCTCTGGAATTAGAAGAAAGAATTACTCACCTTAGTATTCTTGTTTCTTCCGAGGTATTCTTCAGTATGATTATTTCTCCCACCCTACCTCCGCTTCCAGAACCAGTTAGCCTCTGCAATACAGCTGGTATTCTTTTTGATCTGTTGGCCATTCACTGGTACTGTTAACTTTAAGCCATTTGGCCCTGTTTTTTTACTTTTGTTAGCCTCTTTGGGCATTTCCATTGGCATGGGGTAAATAGGCGAGTAATTATTAAATTGGTTATTATTAATATTTAGTGATCAACTATTGGGATAGTTTAGTTAAAGGGTCTAATTGCAGGCTCCAGTGAATATGAGCATTATAGAATGCAGCAGTTGGTAAGGGCAGCAGGTTTGAATGCTGGCACAAGCCAACAAGTGTTCCATTATTTGCATAAAGTTCCTTTCATCTCTGGGGCAGTGCAATCCAAGAAGCTAACTGCTAGAGTTTATCATTTTGAAGAATACCTTGAAAGAAACAACATTACTGTGGTGAGTATTTTTTCTTCTGTGCAATCAAAGGCCTTTTAAGCATCCAGGGGCAGTACAGGAGTTTGCTTCGGATGCTAAGAGCCCCACCACACCATGTTCAGTAGCCTTCTCATATTATATGAGAGTCTGCCCTGTACGAAACCAGTCTGGTGCAGGCATACTGTCTCCAGCAGGATCAGTTCCCAGTGCTGTGCCAAGATCTTAGGATCTTTCAGTCACAGCTCAGGAGAGAATCAGGCTGGTGTGATGAGCATTTCAGGGGATCCTTGCCTGGTTTAGAGAGAGGGAACACTGACACCAAATAGCTCGAGGTAGGGAGTACCTTCCTCAAGGTTTCTTCAGACATATCCTCCAAGGGCCTAAGACCCCCACCCCTACCTTTTTATAATAAATGCAGGCTTTTGTGGGGGACTCCACAGTAAGGTAAGTAGTAAATATTTTATTCACTCCAATGTGTAGCCATCACACAACCAGCCTCTCAACATATACCTTTGACAGATACACTGTCATAAAAGGATACCATATAAAAGGTGTATCACGTTTATAATTGTATCTGTAATTTAACTTACATAAACAGCAGCACACGGTGAGATCTTTGTAAACTTGCCATGGTGGCCAGACCTGAACATTTTCATGCTAAAATTCACTTTATCAGAGAGGTTGAGTATATGCTGGCTAAACTGGATTGAATTGGGTACTGTTGTAGCTGTGCACCTCGCAGACCCTGCGCTACTCTTGTGTGTTACCAATAAATATTTTATTGCTTTCACTTACTTTAGAGGCCCCCCTTCCAAAAAAAAATATATATATAAACCCCCTTTAAATTATTTATAGATGATAGAATCACTGAGTTAAAGCGTCGTCTTTACAGGGGTGTCTTGTTAATGGTGACCAGGACCTGTATGTTTATTATGATTGGTCCCCTAATATCCAAAGCAGGCTATCGTCCTGGTAGTTTCTGCTCATGAACTTTATCTTTTATGCTGCCCTGTACAAAGATGGCAGGTGTCCCAGTGATGTGAAAGTGGCTTATGACCCCATATAACAGAGTTTCCCCACAGAAAACTAGATGAATTGATTTTTTTGTGGGTGCCTACCTTACTCTGCATGAGGCAGTGTAGTCTAGTGGTTCGAGCGTGGAGAGCAGTTAGTGTGTCACGTTCATTAGTGTAGTGAGAGAGGGGAGCTGGCCACCAGTAGAAAAACCAAAGCTGGAATGAGTACTTAAGTTGCACAGCATTCCCTAAACATTTCAAGTCTTTAAACAGGATCCTTGTTCACATGAGTCCTCCACACCTGATGCTTAGTCCCAAGATGAGACCATAATTCCCTGCCCTCAGCAACACAGGCTGTTGCTGTGGATTTCACTGTGATGTCACACACAGAGCATTATTGACTTGCTAGGGCATAATCAGGAGCAGATAAATGCTGAGATACGAATCTTGTTCTTTTGTCGATGCCCTTAGTAATAAAACATGAGAAGACTTAAAATTCAGATTTGGGAGAATATTGTGTATTAGGGTTCTGCTGGAGCCAGCTGTATTTTTTTTTTTTTCTCTGCTGGTGGCCGGCCCCTCTCTATAAATATGTATGGCTCTACTGCATTGTCATTTGTAATTTTTATCCCAACAGGTATGGATTAGTTTTGCTCAGTTTGAGTTGTCCGTAGAAAGTGAAGACTGTTTGTCCAGGTGCAGAAAGATCTATGAAGATGCTAACAAATCCCTTCGGAACTGTGAAGAGAAAGAGGAGAGACTCATGTTACTGGAATCCTGGAGAAGCTTTGAAGCAGAGTTTGGTACAGAATCGTCCCAAGAAAGAGTAAGGAAACTCATGCCAGAGAAGATCAAGAAACGGAGAAAGCTGCAGGCAGAAGATGGGGTAAGAATTTTTTCTTTTCTTTTCAGTGATGATTTTAATTTAGCACTAATTTTGCTCCTTACCCAGGGTAGTTCTCCTTCAGCTGTTTGCTAGCTCTTGAACCTCCCCCCTCTGATCAGAAAACATGTCGCTCAACTCTCAGCCACCTCTTCTCCCAGAGCCTACCACTGTATGTGAAGAGCTGTAGTCAATGCACACAGAGCATGATTACTTTATTAGATTTAGTAGTCAGCAGAACTGTGTACAGAACGCTGTGTCTTTGGTCATAGCTGCTTTCTAATCAGTGAATACAAAGACTGCTATTTTATTTTTTATTCGGATCTTGATGGCCCCTATAGACATCCAGCCCTGTGACTTCCCCCACCTATGAGTTTCCTTCCTCTGCTGCTACTAACTTCCGAGTCCTCCACAGATCCCCCCAGGCAGGGCCATCTGTTTGAGGTCATCTTCCTCCATCCCTATGAAAACACACAGTCTGATAGGGAAGTGATGTCACCCAGGAGTCGAGAGCAACATTGTTAAGTTGTCATCCTGACTAGCTGGTGGGAGTTTAGCCCCTAAAGTTGCAGTTGTGAGCATCATTGCCTGCACGTTCTACTGGTGATCCCTGACCCTCTGGCCCAGTGGCTCCCTTTTTAGTCCTCTAGTGGCCTTACCAACAGCAGTGCCATGTTATGATCACACACTCCTTGTGAGGAAGCAGGCTCCCTGTCCCACTGCAAGGAGTCATTTTTTTTTAATTCAGGTTTATTGAAAAACATGGTTACAATACATAAAAATAAAAGCCATGTTACAGAAAATATGACACTGGGACTCCTAACTAGTTCCTTATTGTAAACAAGGACATCTTTCAGCTTCCCCAGTATCTGTTCTAGACGCTGCGTAATTGCTTACATCTTCAACTTCCCCCATATTCCTTTGCAGCCTTAATGATCCCCAGGTATATAATGTATTCCTATTCGCGCCTGGAGTTTATGGGACATAACTGGGATCTCTGTCACTCATATACAGGACCCATATTTGCCATTGTACCAAACATTCGTCAGTACATTGATTCATCTGATAGGTGATTTGCACCATTCTGTATATCTATTGCATTACATCTATCCAATTGGATAATGTGGAAGGTCAGTCTACAGCCATCAGTAGCACTCTACATAGGTACAGCGCTTCCTTGCCCCTTACCCGATCAAGAAGCAGACCCAGTAGGATGTATGTCATCTGTAGGAGTGCATCAAGATTAAACAGTTCGACTATCCGGTTCGGTGCCATGGCTCCACCCTGGGGGGGGGTTGAGGCAGGGGTATCCATAGGGGTATGGTAATTAGGGAACGAGGCAGGTAGCCAGGGCTGGTGCAGAATGTGGGGAGTCTGGCAGCAACAACAAAAAAAAAAAACAGATCGTCTAGAACTGCTCCTAGTTCCCTCCAGTAGTCCCTGATCTTTGGACAGGACCAGAGAATGTGGAAGTGGTGTGCCTTTGTTTCTGCCAAAGCCTCCAGCACGCCTGGGAGGAGTTTGGTGCGCCTCTTCCCTTGAATTTCTGGGGTGTAAAGGTATCAGGTCCGTATTTCCTGTGCATGTTCCTGCCAGGGTGGTGAGTTGGTAGTTTTAAAGGCCAATTGGAATACACTTGAAATTTCTTTGTGGTGAGTACCTTGTCCTTTTCCCCTTCCCTCTCACATTTGATCGTAGCAGCCTGGTCCTAAGTCTGATCTTAAAAAGTTTTACAGGGGGCTGAGATCTGTCCGGTTTCTGTGTATCCCCCTATGATGCAAGGAGTTGCTGATGTGACAGGCAGCATAGCCTGCCCACCCCAGCTGGGGTACATTGCTGGACATCAGCTGTGCTCCTGACCTGGCCATCCAGCTGTGGACATCCAAGTCTGCTCCCAAAACCAAGCCATCCACATGAAAGCACACCCCTGGGCCACCAGTCGGCCTGAGACTATTGGTTCCAAGCCACAAAACGAGATAAACAAAAGCCACAAAACTAGATAAACACAGGCATCTAGACACTACCGAAGCTCCTTTAGCTGAAGGGAACATTCTGATTTTTATATAGTTTCATAGGTATCAAAACAGGTCAGTCGGCCTCTAGAGCCATGCTAGACCCACCACAATCTTTGCTTAAATGCTGTCATACTTAGCGCCCCAACAACTTCCTCTGGAAGCACATAACAGATATCCACCACCCATTAGTTAAACCACAGACCCCTCCTAGTTGTCTTATTTGACTCCCCCGTCAACTGATAACATTGCCTTCTAGTTAGTCTCTCGTTAGATATTTTTTTTGTTCAGTTCTGCGTCCTCAAACAGTGCTTCATCCTGAAGCAACTTGTACACAAAACAAAGGTTCTAGGATTGTGGATATGTTGTTCATTCACACTCTTTGGCAGGTACCTTGCCCCTTTAAGAAGTGCCAAAAGTCTTCAAGCTGGCTCCTCCCAGCCACCTGGGTGGTATAACCCTCGGCTCTGCCCCATAACACCAGCTCTTCCTTTCTGCTGGAAGATTCAGGTTGCCTCCCTCGTGCTCACGCGTTTTGTAGGCCCTTCGGTTATTCTGAAAATCCGTCTTGTTCGCATTAGCGACCGCGAGTTTATTTCTTTGATTATGGAAGACAAGTCTTCCCCCGGATTTCATCGGTGCCCTTGCGGCCAGAAGATGTCGTGCACCGATCCCCACATCACATGCATTTATTGCCTCGGTGTCAACCATGACACTTTGAAATGCGATATGTGTCTCGCTTTCCATCCTAACGTCCTTGACGACTGTCTCGCATGCCTGAAGCTGGGGAGGCCGGAGAACCGGAACCCTCTGGTGAAATCCAAGGAGGCTCAGTGGGTGGTTTCTGTGGCTATGGGATCCGCCGAGCAATTGGAATGCATGCAAGCATTCGTGGAGGGAGTGGCTCGGGCTGCAGAATCTACTCAGAGCTTTTTCGTTCCACTCAACCTGGGCTCCACCTTCTCGGGTTCCTTCTGAGAGTTGTGCCAGTCTCTCCCGACCAAGGGAGAGGGTCCTGCAGGCACGCACTCCTCTCGATCCCGTAAGCAGGAGAAGGATTCGGGATAGTCTTCATCTCGACTGAGATGCTGTTGGGAGCGGGAGAGATCTTGGTCCCAGGAACATGCGGTCTCGACTTCGGGTCGAGATTACTTCTTCGGCCGCTGGCTTTTTGGCTTTGCTGACCTGCCAGTCGACCGAATTATCAATTGACGATGTAGAGATTGTTATCGATCCAATCGATCCTTTATCGCCGACTCCGGTCGACGATTCCCTCGATCGAACTCCTACTTTAGTTTTCCCAGATGAGGAGACCCAACCTGCTGGGACTCCCATCAAGGACATGGTCCCTGACCCCAGGAAATCACCGGTCCCACTGGTGTCTCCTGAGTGACCAAGTCGGCCTGTCCGATGTCGATCGAGGTCTCGGACCCCCTCGACCGAAAGGCCGAGGAAAAGCCATAAACGCTCTAAAAAGAGGTGACGCCATCGGTCGTCCTCGTCTTCCTTAGGTGAGGCGAGGCTCCGGCAGAAACTCCGTCTGCGCTACGAGAACCTCATGTGGCAACAGCTGATTTTTGACTGGACACAAGCCAACTCCGGTTTTACACCAACCATTACTGGCTTTCACCTCCTAGGCCGAAGCAGACTCCTTCGGAGCCGATTAAGTCAGTTCCCCAGCCCACAGAGCTGGTAAAACCTCCAGTTCTGCCTAAAATGGTCTCTCCACTGATCGTGGTGGAACCACCACCTAAAGAGCCTGTGGGAGGGGCTTCTTCCAAGGAAGATAAGCCGGACTGGGAGCTTCCCTGGCATTTGTCGAACACAGTCATCCCAGACCGCCCTCGGCGGGTCGAAGGTGACCTGGGCGGTCGGCCGTTATATATGGATTCCTCAGATTCGGATGTCACCGCCCTGCATTCTCATCCTGGGGATGGCGAATAAGCCATTGGATTAGAGACGGAGGAAGGTCCCTCGTCTTTTCAGGGCATTCTTTGCCTCATCTCTTGAGTCCACAGGGATGCCCCTGGAGCCAATCCAGAAAAAGGCGGAGTACCCTTGCACGGACATCTTTAAGAGAGGGGATACCCCGACTGAGGCCTTTCCTGTGGCCGAGGCTATTGTTGGTCCGGCCTTAGAACTCTGGCAGCACCCTGCCTCTTGTCCAGCTCCATCTGCCTGCATGGCCCGCAAGTATGCGGTGCTCATGGGGTCCTTTACGGGGTTCACAGAGCACCCTTCAGCTGAGAGCCTGGTGACTGCCTCTGTGTTCAGGCATACTAGCAGTTCTGCCGACACTGACTGACCTCCTGATAAAGAGTCCAAGCTTTTGGACCATTCAGCCAGGAAGGTCTATGTGGCTTCTTTCTTGAGCCTTTGTCAGGCAAGTTCGGCTGTCATCATGGCACACTTCTCTCATGCCCTTCTAGGGTCTCTACATGAAGTCCTCCCACATCTCCCCAAGGACATGCAGACCACGGTCAAGCAGGTTCTGGACCAAGGCTGAGCTGTTGACAAACAGCAGCTTCAGATGGCCCTGGACATTGGGGACTCTTGTGCCTGTTCGATGGCAGCCGCAGTTGCCTTTCATCGCAGGGCGTGGCTGAGGCTCTCCTCCTTCCTGGCGGATACTCAGGACAACCTAGCTGATGTGCCCATCCTAGGGACCGACCTGTTCGGCCCAGGAGTGGCTGGCCACCTTCTGCTCATTGAGCAGTTCAGTGCCACCTTGGATGCTACTTCTGCCAAGGGCTCTTCGGGCAGGAGCCAGCAGAAGAAAAAGAAGAAGCCTTTTCGTCATTCTTCCCCTGTGGCTCAGCAGTCCTCTTTTCAAGGAGGACAGCAGCAGCAGCAGGCTCAAGCTTGGCACCCCCGGCCCAAGCCTGGGCCCTCCCAGGCCCGCAAAGGAGGCCGAGGTTCAGGTCCTGGATCCTCTTCCTCCAAGCCTGCTCAGTGATGGGGCGGGGGCTGCCACTCCATCTCCCGTCACGCCAGTTCTGGGTCCTCCCATGGGGGGCCGTCTCCGCCACTTCCTTTTTGCCTGGTCCGCTGTCACTTTGGACAGGTGGGTTCTCGAAGTGGTCCGCCAGGGACTGCCACTGGAATTTGAGCAGTACCCTTCATGGCAAGCCCACGCCCCTTGGGAGGAGAGAGTATCTGCTCAGACTCAGTTGGCTCTCAGAGACGACATCGCTCAGCTCCTCCTCAAGGAGGCTGTGGCTCCAGTGGCGGATCCTCCAGCAGACCCAGGCTTTGTCTCCAGGTAGTTCCTGGTGCCCAAGCGGACAGGGGGCTGGTGCCCAATTCAAGATCGCCACGACCTGAATCAATATGTCAGGTCACGCACCTTTCGGATGGTCACTCTGTCCCAGATCATACCATCCTTGGAGCGAAACATGTGGTTCTGTTCACTGGATCTACAAGACACGTTCTTTCATGTCCCAATCTGTCCAACCCGTCAGTGGTTCCTCCGCTTCAGGGTCGAAGGGACCCTGTATGAGTTCTGAGCCATGCTGTTCGGCCTGTGATCGGCCCCATGGGTCTTCACCAAATGCATCGCAGTGATGGTGGCCAATCTCAGACGTCGGGGGGGGGGGCAGGATTTATCCTTACCTTGATGATTGGCTCCTAGCAGGTTCCACTCAACAGGAGGTGAAAAGGTCCAGGGACCTGGCCCTCCAGACCTGCTCCCAACTCTGCTTCCTGATCAAGGAGGCCAAGTCAGAGCTCGTGCCTTCTCAGGTGATGGGCTTCATCAGGGCAGAGCTCGACTCTTGTCAAGCCAGAGCTCAGCTCCCAGCGGACAGGGCGGAGGTTCTCTCCTCCTTTGCCCACTCATTTCTGGTTGGGCAATTGTGCCCTGCCCGGGACTTTCTGCACCTTCTGGGTTACATGGCAGCATGCACCTCAGCGGTCCATTGGGCCCGGTTGCACATGCGCCCACTCCAGTGGGAGCTGGCTGCCCAGTGGACTCAGCACCACAGTCATTTCGACAAGCTGATCACTGTAACCCAGAAGATGAAGGATGCTCTCCGCTGGTGGACCATCCCAGAACGGTTGCAGGAAGGGATCCCGTTTGTCCCCCTCGAGCCTATGGTTGTCCTTATGACCAATGCCTCTCTCATGGGCTGGGGAACTTACATGGGGGACAAAAGGGCCCATGGGCTCTGGACCCCCAAGGAGTCCCGATGCCATATCAATCTGTTGGATCTCAGAGCAGTCAGACTGGCACTGTCAACTTTCGCTCCTCAGCTCCGGGGTCAAGTGGTTCAAGTCCAGGTGGACAATACCATGACCATGCACTACCTCAACAGACAGGGCGGCACACACTCCTGTCTGCTGGGCAGGGAGACATTCCGCATCTGGACCCTCGTGAGCCGTCTGGAGGCAGATCTCCTAGCCATCCATGTGACAGGAGCCTCAAACCATCTGGCAGATGCTCTCAGCCGCCTAGGCGAAGACATCCCATGAGTGGTCTCTCCATCCAGAGGTAGCTTACAACCTGTTCTCCCACTTGGACAGACCGCTGGTGAACCTGTTTGCCTCCAGGGAAAACACCAGGCTGAAGCTGTTCCATGCCCGCCCCGTTCAGCAGGGCTCACTGCAGGGGGATGCCTTCTCGAGGCAGCGGACCCCAGGCCTTCTCTACGCCTTCCCTCCATTTCCCTTGATCCACAAGGTGCTCCTCAAGGTGAGGAGGGACAAGGTGAAGGTGATCCTGGTAGCCCCAGACTGGCCGCACCAGTTCTGGTATCCAGATCTCCTCAGCCTCAGCTGCAGGCCCCCGCAGCGGCTTTGCACACGCCCGGACCTGATCTCTCTCAATCAGTGGAAGGTGTACATCTGAACCTTTAATCCCTCCACCTCACAACCTGGTACCTGAGCGGCTAGAGTTCTAGGCTTTGGGTCTTTCCGAGGATGTCCTCACTGTGGTGGAGGCATCCAGAAAGGAAATGACTAGGAAATGTTACACCTTCAAATGGAAAAGATCTTCCATTTGGTGTCAGGGCAAAGGCCTGGACCCTCTGTCCTGTCCAGTGGCTAACATTCTCGACTACCTTTGGTCTTTCTCCAAAGGGGGTCTTCGATCATCGACCCTTAGGGTGTACCTGGCAGTCATCTCTGCTTACCGGGCGTGGGCCGGTCAGCCGACGGTGGTGCAGGAGACAATGGTTAGGTGCCTTTTCAAAGGCCTGGGTCACCTCTCCCCTCTGGTGCATGAATCTCCACCTCCGTGGGATCTTCTGCTGGTACAGGAAAAGCTCATGGGCAAGCCATTCGAACCTATGCACAAGTGTGAGTTGTCACACTTGTCGTGGAAGACGGCCTTCCTGGTGGCTATCATGTCTGCCAGAAGGACAGGGGAGCTCCAGGCGCTTTCGGTGGACTTCCCTTATCTGGTCTTCTTCAGGGACAAGGTTGTCTTGCGCCCCCACCCGAAATTCCTTCTGAAGGTGGTATCTGAGTTTCATCTTAACCAGGTGCTAACTCTGCCGGTGTACTATCCCAGTTACACCTCAGGCTGAGTACAGGCTCCATACTTTGGATCTGAGACGTGCTTTCTCCTATTACAAGGAGAGAATGGCGGAAATTTGAGGAGAGGTTCGCCAGCTGTTTGTCACCTACGCTGAAGCCACTTCTGGCAGTCCTGCAGCAAAACGGACTATTGCATGGTGGATCACATCGTGCATCAGTCTGTGCTATGAGTTGGCGGGCAAGGAGCCTCCCAGAGAGATACCAGCTCATTCTACCTGCCATACTGCTGCATCGGTGGCTGCTTCCAAGGACATCCCAATCCAGGAAATCTGTCGGGCTGCTAACTGAAAGTCAGCAAACACCTTTATTATCCATTACCACATCAACCTTGAGTCACGCCGGGCTGCTGGTGTTGGGGTCTTGGTTCTCCAGTCTCTCTTCCCTAAGTAGGGGGTGTGCACCTTGCCTCCCTCCTCCCGGAGAACTGCTAGGAGTCTGCCAAAGAGTGTGGATGAACAGCATATCCACGATCCAAAAAAACAGGTTACTCACCTGTAACAGTAGTATAGGAGTAGTATATGTTGTTCATCCACACGGACCCCACTGACCTCCCTGGCTGCGGACGCACAAACCTGGCTTCCAGCAGGCTAAGATCTGGCATCATGGGGCGGAGCCGAGGGTTATACCACCCGGGTGGGTGGGAGGAGCCAGCTTGAAGAATTCCGGCACTTCTTAAAGTGGCAAGGTACCTGCCAAATAGTGTGGATGAACAACATATACCACTCCTAGAACTACTGTTACAGGTGAGTAACCTGTTTTTTCCCCCTCATAATTCAGTATGTCAAAGAGAATAGTCCCAGGTGCTGCAATCTCTCTTGATAACTTTTCTGTTTTACTTCTGTAACTTTTTTTGTCATCCGCTTCTGAATTTTTTCCACCACAGTCTGTAGGCTAGAGAATGGCACCCTATATTCCAAAATTGGTCTAACAAGTGATCTATACAGTGGTACCATAACCTCACTACTTCTACTTTTAATAATTCTTAAAATGTTCCCCATCACCCGGTGTGCTTTTTTAGTGGTTTCTTTAATATGTGAATCAAAACCCAAATTACTAGAAATGACAACGCCCAGATCCTTTTCATTATCTGTACATGACAGTGTCTCATTATTTATTTCATTCTCAGCTTGGCTATTATTTGATCCAAAGTGTCTAACTTTACATTTCCCTATATTAAATTTCAATTTTTGTTCCTTAGCCCATATTTCCAGTTCTTTAATTTGTTGTTGAAAATTATGTATTCTAACCCCAATAATGCTCAGTATATTCATAACTTTATGGAGTAAGCCTGAGGGGTTGGACTGCCCGGAGAGATGGAACACATGGAAATGAGCAGAATTCTTTGCACGTTAGTATCTTTCAAACACTGCCTCTACCAACTGTAGTGTTCTAACCTCTTCAGATTTTTCTCTCCGCCTGAAAGTCTGGTCGCTCATGAGTTTTCGTCGTCCTCTTTCGCGTGAAGAAAGCTGCAAACTTATAAAAATAAGTATGTTTTAATTTTCTTATACTGCCTCTACTAATTGTTAATTAAATTACTTAGTTGCGGTTAAAATTTATTATTTTCCTGGTTCCTCTCGGTTCAGGATAACCGTGAGGGAACCGGGCTAGTTTTAGTCAAACCAGGGGTTCTCTGATTAAAGAACCATGTATTTGTGTTATTTTTTATATTAGTTATTTTATAACCGTTTTTTTCTCAGTTACTGAACTGCCGAACCAGTTCTTAGATCTTCTCCTCAGTTCGGTTCCTGTTGGTTCCAGAGCCGACTGCAAGTAAAAAAAAAACTCTTCCATTAACAGTTGGTGTTTTGTCCATTCTTGAGTATTATGTCGGAGAAACCTATGAAGAAGACCGGGGAACCCGGCTTTAAAAATGGTATTGTGTGTGGAGATGTTTTTTCAAAAGCTGACAAGCACACTTTATGTGTGACTTGTTTGGGGTTTGAACACCTTGATGAGTAATGTGACATATGTAAGTCATTCCTGGATAAAACTGTGGAAAAATGCCTTGAAAGGCTAAAAAAGAAAGTTCTAGGATCGTGGATATGTTGTTCATCCACACTGTCGGGCATGTCCCTTTCCCCTTTAAATCTTGCCGGAAGTCTTAAAGCTGGATCCTCCCACCCACCTGGGTGGTAAATACCTCGGCTCCACCCCATGACGCCAGATCTTTCTTTCTGTTGGAAGATACAGATTGCTTCCCTAGTGCTCATGCATTTCGTAGGCCCTGGCTTTCAAAACTCCGGTTTTACCGAAATTAAAACTCGTCTGAGTTAGCAATCGCGCTTTTACGTCCTCGATCAAGGAAGAGAAATCTCTCCAGGATTTCACTGGTGTCCTTGTGGCCAGAAGATGTCACGCACCGATCCCCATCTCACGTGCGTCTACTGCCTAGGTGTCGGCCATGACACCTTGTCCTGCAGCTATTGCTTGGCCTTCCATTCCAACGTCCTGGATGTCCGCCTGGCACGTTTAAAGTTGGGGAGACCGGAAAAAAGGAATCCTCTGGTGAAGTCCAAGGAGGCTAGGTGGGCGGTTTCCGTGGCCGTGGGTTCCGCCAAGCAGCTGGAACGCATGAAGGCATTCGAGGAAGCCGCCCGCCGCTCGACAATCAAAGCTTTTCGCTCCACTCCAACTGGCCCACCTTCACAGGTTCTTATGAGTTGTGCCAGTCTCTTTCCCACCCAGGGAGAGGTGCCTGCAGGCTCGCAGTCCTCCCGATCTTGTAAAAGAGATAAGGAACCAAGCACTTCTTCGTCTCGGTGAAGGCGCTCTTGGGACCGAGAGAGGTCTCAGTCTCAGGAGCATGCGGTCTCGACCTCGGTTGAGATTGCTTCCTCAGCCACAGACTTCACGGGTCTTCCGTCTGGCCAGATGACCAAGAATGTGGCCGATGAGGTCGAGATTGTTCTCGATCCAGTCGACCATTGTCGCTGGCCCCATTCGACAACTCCTTGGAGAGGACTCTGGTCCTTGTGTTCCCCGATGAGGAGACCCAGCCCACTGGTGTCCCCATCGAGGTCCCGGTTCCAGACCCACGGGTTTCACTGATTCCTCCGGTGTCTCTCAAGCAGCCGAGTCAGCCTTCCCGATCTCGGTCGAGGTCTAGAACCCCCTCGGGTGAACGGCCGAGGAAGAGCCACAAGCGCTTCAAAAAGAGGTGATGCCACAGGTCGTCCACATCCTCCTCGGAAGAGGAGAGGCTCTGACGGAAACTGTCAGTGCTACAAGGACCTTGTGTGGCAACAGCTGATTTTGTCCGGGCATGAACCAGCTCCGCCACCTACCCCAGCCATTACTTGGCTTTCTCCTAGGCAGAAGCTGACCCCCTCAGAACCAAAGCCTTTGGTTCCCCCGCCCGCGGGGCCGGCCCGTCCTCTGGTTCAGCCTATACCGGTCTCTCCATCGATAGTGGTGGAGCCGCTGCCTAAGCAGCCTATGGGAGGGGCTCCTTCCAAAGGGGACCGGCCAGATACCGGGCTTCCCCGACGTCTGTCGTTCATGGTCACCCCGGACCGCCCTCAGCAGGTCAAGGGTGATTTGGGCAGCAGGCCCCTGTACCCAACTCTTCAGACTCAGATGTCACCAGGCTCCATTCTCATCCCGGGGATGATGAATCGTCTGTTGGCACAGGGGTGGAGGAAGGCCCTTCCTCCTTCCAAGGAATCCTTCATCTTACCTCTGATTCCACAGGGATGCCCTTGGAACCCATCCAGAAAACGGCGGAGTACCCTCTCACGGACATACTCAAGAGAGGGTATACCCTGACAGAGGCCTTTCCTGTCGCCGAGGCCATTATTGGTCCGGCACTTGAACTGTGGCGGCATCCTGCCTCATGTCCAGCACTGTCTGCCCACATGGTCCGCAAGTATACGGTGCCCATGGGGTCCCTTGCGTGTTCACAGAGCACCATTCGGCCAAGAGCCTGGTGACCGCCTCTTGTGTTCAGGCGTACTGGCAGTTCTGCTGACACTGATCGACCTCCCGACAAGGAGTATTTTGACCATTCGGGGCGGAAAGTCTATGTGACGTCTTCCTTGGGCCTTCATCAGGCAAGTTCAGCCGTCATCATGGGACACTTCTCTGGTCACTGGATGAAGTCCTCCCACATCTCCTCGCGGACATGCAGACCACGGTTAAGCAGGTCCGAGACCAGGGCCGTGCTGTTGCCAAACAGCCGCTCCAGACAGTCCTGGTCATTGGGCACTCTTGTGCCTGCTCAATGGCTGCCGCAGTTGCCTCTCACCGCAGGGCTTGGCTGAGGCTCTCCTCCTTCCTGGTGGATACCCAGCACAAGTTAGCTGATGTGCCCTTCCTTGGGACCAACTTGTTCGGCCCAGGAGTGGCCGGTCACCTACAGCGCATAGAGCAGTCCAGTGCCACCTTGGATGCCACTTCTGCCAAGAGTTCTTTGGGCAAGAACCAGCAGAAAAAAAGAAGTAGCCCTTTCGGCACTCTTCTCCTGCGGTTCAGCACTTCTCCTTACCAAGGAGGACAGCAGCATCAGCAGCAGGCTCAAGCTTGGCACTCTCGGCCCAAGCCTGGACCCCAACAGGCCTGCAGAGGAGGCCGAGGCTCAGGTCCTGGAGCCTCCACCTCCTCCAAGCCTGCTCAATGACGGGATGGGGGTTGTCACTCCTATTCCCATCACACCAGTTCTGGGTCTTCCCGTGGGGGGCCGGCTCCGCCACTTCCTTTCCTCCTGGTCCGCTACCACTACAGACAGGTGGGTTCTCGAAGTGGTCGGTCAGGGACTGCCTCTAGAATTCGAGCAGTACCCTCCCAGCCGAGCCCTCGCCCCTCAGGAAGAACAGATTCTAGGGACGTGGATATGTAGTTCAATCCACACTTCTTGGCAGGTACCTTGCCGCTTTATGATGTGCCGGAAAGTCTTCAGGCTGGCTCCGCCTGTGACATGGACAGCCAGTTCTGAGTGCTTTATCATTTTTTTTTTTCAGCTGAAAGATGAAAGCCATGAGAAAATGCTGAAAACAGCATGTGAGATCACACACACACTCAGTTTTTAGTTACCAGGTGTTACATGGAAGGCCTTAATCAAGGACCTCCTGTTTGTCTGAGGTAATTACAGCCGTAGTTGCTAAATCATATCCATTTTATGACGTTGGAGGGATACCCCAGGTTATTACATAGAAGTACGAAATCATAAAGATGCTTTCATGTCCTGGAAGGAGGAAGCTTTTTATGAGATCAAAAGAAGTGTAATTTGAAGGACATGAATTATGCTGAAGTTGCAGAATGTAATACTTTGAAAAGACATCCTGTTTTTGTATAAGATATATATTTTTTTATATATAATCTGACAGAGGAGGAGCTAGATGACCTCACACAAAAGGGGTTAGCAAATACAGTTTGTTTAAGGATTATTTTGTTTTACTTCAGACACGCCACTTTTACCTAGACTCTGACAAGGAAAGATCGTGGGCACTTTTAAGCAGGTATTTAGAGGTAGAGACAAATCTAAGTACTGTAGGTAGGAATTGTACTGTTTAAACCTTGTTCTTTTAAAAGATTTGTATGTCTTGTGATAAAAGCATTCTGTATTTTGGTGTTTTACATAGTTTTATCTATTTTTAGTAAAACTCTTTTTAGAGCATACTTGGTCTGTCTTTCACTTCTTTTCATTTGTAAGAAAAGTGTATATGGTTATAGCAGGCACTAGGCATAAGCTGAATGATGATACCATACTGGAAAGAGAAGCGTTTTAAATCTGAGGTCTTTATTAAAAAGTTTTAAGGGTTCATCTCTGTATACCTGGTTAGGAGCCTGTAGGCAAAGATATCTGGCCCCCCTGAAGACAGAATATCTGAGCCTGTGCATTGGGTATGCTAGCAAGAGGTTCACAGTTTGAATCCCTCCAAGACTTGAGACCAAAGGTTGATCCAAACTCACAAAACAGACAAGAGGGTTACCTTGTTCTGTTAAACTGTTCACAAGACTGTGCTTGGAGGTTAGCACTTTGGAAGTAGAGGACCTGACCTGCTGAGTGGGTTTGTGACAGATTGGTTGGCAGAGGTGGCATAATTTTGGTATCACAAGCTTTATTGTTCTGTGTCAGCTGAGACCGTAAGCTGTCTTACAAAGAAAGAAAAAGAGTTTTATATTAAAAGGAAACAGAACTATATATCACTGGCGTTCAGTCAAGTTCCTACCCTTTTAATTTTTTTTTTCTAAAGTGCAGTCAGAGTAGCAGTAGTCAGGAAAGATGACTTCCAACTACAGCAGGCACACTGTAGATTATGTAAGGCAGTTGTACGGGGACAGAGGAGTCCCGTTCAAGGTGAAAGCAACCAAGCAAAGCCTCATAGATGCCCTGATGGTAGCAGATACCTAGAGCAGCGAGTCGCCAACCGTGACTGTAAAGGACCAAACCTCAAGTGTGGAAGGGCTAGCAGTCAGTGAAGGGTCCAGAGCCGATGAGGAGGACAGCAGGGTCACTGTCAGTGAAGGGCCACAGCAGCAGGGGAAGGTCACCAGTATCCTGAATCCAGAGGTACTCAGGCTGCAAATTGAGTTGCGCAGGATGGAGCTGGAGTTCCAGGAGAAGAGAGAGCGAGAGGCGGATGATGAGGCAGAGTGAGAATGCAGAGAGGGAACAGCGAGAGGGAGAGCAACAACAGAGGGAGGCAGACCGTGAGGAGCGTGAGCGGCAGTGAGTTGCAGAGGAGAAGAGAGAGGAGCGCCAGAGGCAACACGAACTGGAGAAACTCTGACTCCGACCAGCGGCACCAGAGCAGGTAAGTGGCTTGGGTTTAACTGGGACTGCAGGACTGGGTTACAAATTGAACTCCAAATTAATAGCCGAATTTAAGGTGGGGGAGGATATGGATGCCTTTTTAAATTCTTTTGAAAATGTTTGTATTCAGGCTAAAATTCCTAGAGAGTCCTGGAGCTTCCAAGCTATCCCTGCTACTTACCGGGAAAGCTCGGGATGCACTGGGTCAAATGGACAATGAGGACAGTGACGATTACACCGAACTAAAAGCTGCACTGTTAAAAAAGTCTGAATTAACTGCTGAATCATACAGAGCTAAATTCCGTAAACTCCGGAGAAGCCCTGATATGAGCTATGAGGAGCTAGCCACGAAACAACGTCAGTTTTTAAAACGTTAGTGGGAAGGAACTGAGGCAAACTCTGTTGATAAAATTGAAAATGTGATTTTATTAGAACAGTTTTATTGGGCTTGCCCAGCAGAGCTAAAAACCTGGCTAGAGGACTAAGATCCCAAAACAGTGCAAGAGGCTGCTGAACTCTCGGGCCACTATGCCAAGAGCAGACCTGCTCTGAGAGCGAATGGGGTGGGCGTGGCAGTGCAGAAAGGGAAAAGCACACCTTCAGGGCAGCTAAAACCCTCACTGCCTCCAAAGAAACAAGTTAGCCCCAGGTTTCAGAGAAAAGATTTCTCTGAGAGAAGAACTGAATGTTGGTTGTGTAAAGAAACTAGGCATATTACCAGACAGTGTCCCAAAAAGGCGAGCAATAATACACAACAGGGTGCTAGAAAAGAAGTGGGTTGTTTGTGTGTCCCTGGGAGCATGCCAGTGAACATGAGGGAACAAATGCACCCAGTCATGGTAAATGGTTTGTAGACGTAAGGGTTAAGGGACACAGGGGCATCCCTGACATTAGTAAAGGGGGATCTGGTACAGCCTGGTCAGCTTATACCCAATAAATACGTCACTGTACAAGGGTTTACTGGTGAAGCGAAAACATTGCCACTGGCTAGTGTTCTCCTAGACTGGGTTGAAACAGGGGGAACTGTGCAACAGGTGGCTGTAGCCAAAACATTAGCAGTGGATGTGATCCTGGGTAACAATCTCCAACAGGGGATGGTATGTGCAGTTACCCGTAGGCGGCAAGGGAAAATTGTAGTTCCCTGAACCCCACAGAAGCCATTGTGGAAACCACTGGGAGGCTGGTTCCCCAGACTGTGTCTCCAGAAGGGGAGACTGATAAAAAGGGTAGAAATTTCCCCGGTAGCAAGTAACCACACAGCTACGGAAGGTTACTCCGAAGAGGGAGGGGTGACCAATTATCAGGGGGTTGGGATTGACAGTGATCCTGAGGGCCCTGACGCTAGTGCTAGGGACCCTAGTTTAGCAACTGAAGGGGACCTGGCCCATACCCTGGGAATGTGTGAGGGGTTTGCAGCTGCTCAGAGGGGTCACCCTAGTTTAGAGAAGCTGAGGGCTTGGGCAGACTCGGACGGCACACAGGGAGGTGACGGCAGACATAAGGTTTTTTGGGAAAATGGATTTATGTATACTCAGGCAGTACAGATGGAGGGATGCAAGGCAGGCAACTTGTTGTTCCCCAGGGGTATCGTGAGCAGTTGCTCAAAATTGCACATGATATTCGCTTGTCTGGTCATCTGGGAATCGCGTGCACTACGCAGTGGTTAGCCCAGAATTTGTACTGGCCTAACTTCACCCAGTAGGTGAAGGAGTATTACAGGTCTTGTCACCGGTGCCAGGAAATAGGGAAGGCGGGGCAGAAAACCCAAGCCGCCCTGATCACCTTGCCCATAGTGGAGGAGCCATTCCAGAGGGTGGGAATGGATATTGTGGGACCTTTAAATACCCCCAGCTCCTCAGGGAAGAGATTCATCGTGACTGTGGTGGATTATGCCACCCGGTACCCAGAGGCAGTCGCCCTATCCTCACTGAGGATGGACAAAGTGGATCACCGATCGAGGGGGTTCCTTCATGTCGGACCTGATGAAATGTTTATGGGAAAAGTGTGGGGTGGTGCAGAGATGCACGACACCGAATCGCCCACAAGCCAATGGGCTTATGGAACGATTCAGTGGTACCCTAAAGTCAATTCTCCGGGCGTTTGCTGAACAGCATGGGAGGGACTGGGAGAAATACCTTCCCCACCTGTTGTTTGCATGCAGGGAGGTGCCCCAAGAGTTGACAGGATTTTCCCCTTCGAACTCTTATATGGACGCTGGTATGGGCCCTAGACTTGATCCGGGAGGACTGGGAAGGCAAGCATGCCACCAAGGGAACTCCCATTGTGGATTACGTCCTTGGGTTTAGGGAAAGGCTGAAGGAGCTTATGGAGACAGCCCAGAGCAACCTGGCAGCTGCCCAACAGAAACAGAAAGTGTGGTATGACAGCAGAGCCAGAGCTTGCTCGTACATGGTGGGTCAGGAAGCCATGGTCCTTTTTCTGGTCCGGAAATACAAGCTGCAAGCTGAGTGGGCAGCACCGTACAAAGTGGTTAGGAAGGTAAATGACATGAACTACATTGTGGAGTTACCTGACAGAAGACAGACAGAAAGGATGTACCATGTCAACGTAATGAAGCCATATGCAAATAGGGCTGACATGTTGTTTGCAGTGTGTAGTCATGGGAAGGGGACGGACGCAGGAGACCCCCTTCTGGATTTGCTGGAGGAAAGTAAGCAGGAGTCCTCTGTGGAGGCAGTAAAATTGTCTCCCCGGCTGGCCCTGGACCAGATTCAGAAAGTAAGGGAGGTTTTAGCAGATTTTGCCCCGTTGTTTAGCACTAAGCCTGGACTAACCTCCTTAGCGACACACGATGTGGAGACAGGGACACAGATGCCCATATGGTGGACTGTGTATCGGGTGTCAGAGGCTGTCCAAAAGGACATTAGGAGGGAAGTGGAGGAGATGCTGGCCTTAGGAGTAATCCAGAGATCCCACAGCCCCTGAGCCTCACCCATAGTCCTTGTGCCTAAGCCAGATGGCTCAACTCGTTTCTGTTGGACTAGCATGGACTGAATGCAGTCACGAAGTCAGACGCCCACCTGATGCCCCGGATGGATGAACTCCTGGACAAGTTGGGAGGGGCGACCTACCTTACAACTATTGACCTGACAAAGGGGTATTCGCAGGTAGAGTTGACAGACAGAGCTAGGGAGAGGTCGGCCTTCATCACTCCGATAGGCCTATTTGAGTTTAAAGTAATGCCTTTCAGAATGAAGAACGCCTCGGCCACTTTCTAAAGGTTGGTGAACCAGGTGTTAAATGGTGCTGAGGAGTATGCCGTAGCGTACCTGGATGACATTGCCATCTTTAGTACCGGGTGGGAGGAACACCTATTCCACCTTAGGGAAGTGCTGGACAGGATACAGAGTGCCGGGCTCACTGTCAAAGCCGAGAAGTGACATAGCTCAGACACGTGGTAGGCCAGGGACAGCTCCGTCCTAACAAAATAAAGATAGAGGTGATCCAGGTGTGGCCCAGACCAGAAACCCAGAAGCAGGTCAGGAGCTTTCTAGGGGACAGCAGGGTACTACAGGAAATTTGTATCTAGTTACAGTGCCCTGGCTGCTCCCCTATCTGACTTGACAAAGAAAAGGATGCCAAAGAAAAATTACTTGGGGCCCAGCCTGTGAGGAAGCCTTTACCAGACTGAAGGAGGCACTGTGCAGTGCTCCTGTTTTGACAAGTCCTGACTATAGCAAAACCTTTATAGTTCAGACGGATGCCTCAGACATGGGTATTGGGGCAGTACTGAGCCAGACGTCCAGCCAAGGGACAGATCACCCAGTAGTGTACCTGAGCAGGAAGTTACTTCCCAGGGAGCAAGCTTACTCCACGGTGGAAAAAGAATGTCTTGCCATAGTGTGGGCCCTAAAGAAGCTAGAGCCATACTTGTATGGGCAGCATTTTGTGGTGCAGACTGACCACAACTTTCTGGTTTGGCTGACGCAGATGGGGAAAAACAATGGCAGATTGCTAAGATGGAGTTTTGCTTTGCAGGGATATGATCTAAAAATCGTACATAGGGCAGGAGCGAAGAACCCGAACTCAGGTGGGCTGTCTAGGGTCTATGAGGAGTGAACAAATTTGGGAAGCTCATCCCATGCAGGGGATAGAACCCCCAAATTCAGTCTAGGTGGGGAGGAATTGTGACATGGACAGCCAGTTCTGAGTGCTGTATCATTTTTTTAATATAAAATGTATTACTAACTGTCTCTGCTGAAAAATCTGGTGCTGTTAGAATGACCTCACTCTCCCCCCGCCCCCAGGTTTAAGCTGAAAGATGAAAGCCATGAGAAAATGCTGAAAACAGCATGTGAGATCACACAGACTCAGTTTTTAGATACCAGGTGTTACATGGAAGGCCTTAATCAAGGACCACCTGTTTGTCTGAGTTAATTACAGTCGTAGTTGCTAAATCATATCCATTTTATGACGTCGGAGGAAAAACCCAGGTTATTATATAGAAGTGCAAAATCATAAGGATGCTTTCATTTCCTGGAAGAAGCTTATTATGAGATCAACGAAGTGTCATTTGAAGGACGTGAATTATGCTGAAGTTGCAGAATGTAATACTTTGAAAAGACATCCTGTTTTTGTATAAGATACATATATTTTTATGTTTGCTTGCACGCATGTGCAAGAAACATAGTGCTATTATCGGAGTTTTCGGAGGTGTGTCAGCCCTGTTCCAATTCAGTCAGTGTGTTTGCAGGCGCGGCCGCAGTTCTCCAATGGCTGCTGGAGCTGTCTATGACAGCTCCAAAAATGCAGTGGCATACAGTTGAAAGGGGGAGCTATGCTTCAGTGAGCAGCGATAAGATATTGCCTGCTCATGCGTGCTCCCCCTACACACACACACGCATACTGCATGCTCGCCCTCAGAGTAAGCGCCGTGCAGCCACTGTGACCCAGGCTTGCCCTCTTCCCACTACCGCCTTGACCTGCTGTCACACTCGCCTCCCGCAGTGCTAAGGGCCACGGAAGCAGCAATGCACGAGCGACTGCACAAGCATGCAGCCAGGATCGAGTTGGGAGGCGACGCACGCTTTCATTTCATTTTCGTTTTCAGCTGCGGCTCGCGGACTGAGCTTATTTATCATTTTGAGAGGAGTTTGCTACTTTGATCTCTTTGCCAAGCCAAGCTGGAAGCTCCTCGTATGATAAAGTGGTTCGGGTCGCAGGCAGCCCAAACCTCTGAGACCTGGGATATTTCTGTTTTTCACATGGGCTGAAGTCTGGACATCGGTGGCGTTAATGTGTGCGCTAACTGGATCGAGACGGATTGTGTTGGAGAAAGATTCATCATCGTCATCACCCCCGTTGCCTCCTAAGAGACTCCTTCAGTGTGTAATTACCTTGGAAGTGGCCCCCAGACACTGAAGCTGCAGGTAATGTACAGTTTATCATGCACTGTCTCAGCGCGTAGTGTGCTGCTGTCGTTAGCGGTGCTCCACTTACGCGGAGGAGCAGATAAACATTAACAGGGTTTGAGCTTAACTTTTCTTCTGCTAAAAAATTGTCTTCTGCTAGGCAGAGTGGTTAAATTTGGAATGCCTGAGTAGAGGAACTGGCATCTCTAATGGTGGAACTCTTCCATAGTATTCGATGGAGAAAGATGACAGCGATGCAGCAACTCGCCTACAGTTTTGTAGAGGTGGCGGTGGAACGGAGTTCTTTTGGGTTCCTGCACAATTTAGCCCATGATTAGGCAGAAGGGCAAGTTTAATCACACTTTGCACTAGCCTACAGAAGCTTGCACTTGTCTGCAGCCACAGCCAACTGGAGATTTCACAGGGCAGTCAGCAAGGGAAACGTATTGGTTTTATATAGTGCATTTCATGCAAATTGTATCCCAAAGTGCAGGACAAGCCAATGGAGGGAGGGGAGAGAATGTTATTGCCATTTTCAGCAAACGGGAGATTCAGGGCATAGAAATAGAATAGAGAGAACTTACAGAGAAGTTAAGTATCTCACAGTGAGTAGAGGTCTGCTGTGGGATTCAAACCCAGGTCTGCATTTTCATAGCTCTGAGAACTAACCACTACTACTGGACAAATAAATGCAAGCATAACTTTTGCCCAGGTAATTCAAATTAGCAGTATAATTTTAATAACTTTGTACCAGTCACTTTTTGAAATGACTATGCTGCTTCCAAGAATGAAAGAACACAATAGATGTGCAATTTCTCCAAACTTTATTTATTTAGTATTATTTCGGAAGACACCTTTGAGCCAAGGCTCTTTTACAAAGGTCCCACGTCAGGGAAACAATGCAGAACATAGTGAGGACAGTAACAAGTACAGTAGTTTCAAGCAGCCATAGGCTTTGTTGGAGTACATTAAAGTTTTCATATGGAATTACTGTACTATGTACAATGATTCACACAATATGTTAAGTTACAGTAATTTGTGTATATTATTCAAGAACATATGTACAATAAAAACACACAGTTGTAATATGGGTCACTAGAATAAATTAGAAACTGCTAGGAGAGATGGTAGATACATGCAAAGGAAGCTATGGGAGAGAATGTAGATAATAGTGGGGAAATAAAAGGGAGGAGATAGGAGATAGTGTGGGGGTAAAGGTGGGAGGGACTTAAGGGGAATTAGAGGAAGGAGAGTAAGTTTAGTTAGGAGAAACATTCACAGGAGGCCATTGTGACAAGGTGCTGGCATAGGTTGCACTGAAAGTGCCAGAGGTAATGTCGTTGATAACAGCAGGTGGAAGCGAGTTGGACCAGGATAAGGCTCTGTATGTAAAGGAGCGTTGTCCTTGGGTAGTGCGGCAGCGTGGAACAGAAAAAGTAAGATATTCTGACCAGCAAAGGAAGGTATGGAAGTAACTGTACTTGCCCACAGCAGCTTGCAGTGTGCCCTCGACTAGTAAATTATTGTTATAAGTTGACCACTGTCTTAACACGATGAAACCCCTGCGAAATCCACCACTAGAATTGAAGGCTGCTTTGCAAGAGATTCTAGCCAGGCTTTATTAAGCTGGGTACAGCTTTACTATTTTTACTGATATATTCTTTGCAGTGGGTTTTTTTTTTTTTGTGGGGGGCATCTCCTAAAATTAAGACTGTATTTTGCCATGGAAAGGCCTGGTCTGAACTGACTTGGTAACTTTTTTCCTCTTTGATTGTGTGCAGAATGTTACCATCCATGTGAAATTTATATTTAGGATCTTGGTAAACTCTGGACCGATGGACTAGACCCAAAACTTGTGTGGTCCTGCATTGCAGCTCCTGCTGAGCCAGTTGCTGTGGTTTGAACCATGTTGGTCCATATATTCTGGTTGGTCCAGATCTCATCTAGAGTTAGAGTTTGGGTGAAATCAGGACCGCTGGACCCAGACAGGACCATTTACTGTTTTGTTTTGGTCCGATCCAGTCAAACTTTCCAGATTTAATCTATACCCATCACAGTACGTGAAATCCAGGCCAGCCTGGACAGACAGACTAAAACTGTAAAAACTGGACTGGTCTTGCCAGAACATCTGTATTGCACTAGTTGCACCCGGTCTGGTCATTACCATTTTAGTTCATCCATTCTGGTTGGTCCAGATTTCATATAGGGTGAAGGATATGGATGAAATCCAGACTTCCAAACTCTTACTGGACCAAATGACTGTTTTACGAGCGTGCGTTGCGCAGTTCCTATGCATGCTCGTAAGTTTGGGAATTTTCAATATTTTCACCCAGATTTTCAACATTGCCATTTTATTACACTTCCTTATGAACAGTACAGCTGCCATTTTTCACATGTCGCCCAAAATGTGTTTCCGCACATGTAGCGCACAATGGTGCAGTCGGTGTGCGAAAGCAATGTTTGGGACAGATTAAGAAAGTCACAGTTATACTGTTCATGAGCAGAGGTCTTAAAATGGCTATGTTGAAAATTTGGTGACAAAAGTCCATAAAATGACTGCGTTACAAGTGAGCATTGCGCAGTTTCCACGCACCCTCGTAAGTTCATGACGTTGTAATATTTTCAGTCCAGATTTTCACCAGTGACATTTTTCCACACTTCCTTATGAACAGTACAGCTGTCATTTTTCACAACATGGCCGAAATGTGTTTTCATACTTTCAGCACAGAGATGCGTGGTCGCTGTGGGAAATCATTGTTCGGGAGAGATAAAGAAAATGACAGTGACACTGTTCATGATTGGAGGTCCCAAAATGCCTGTGTTGACAATCTGCTTTAAAAAATCCCCAAACTAATTACATTACTGGTGTGCGTTGCACAGTTTCTATGCACGCTTGTGACTTCACCAGTTTTTTTAATATTTTTACTGCAGATTTGCAACATTGCCATTTTTTACACCTCCCCATGAACAGTACAGCTGTCATTTTTCACATCCTGTTCGGAATGTGTTTTTGCACCTGTGGTGCTAAATGCCGTAGTCGCTGTGCATAAGCAGCTTTCAGCTAACAAACTGATATTGCCACTGTTCATGAGGTGGGGTCACAAAAAGAACATGTTGAAAATTTAGAGTGAAAATACTAACGAATGCCTGAGGTGTTAGGGTTTCCAACCATAACGCCCCACTCTTTAGAGAATGACAGGCATCAGGGGTGTGACTTGGGATTCTTGCCTGTAATGCTCATACCATTCCACACCCTGCAGCCAGTGAGAGGCATCGAGGTATGCCTTGGACTCTTCGGCCCCAAAGTTCACCCCATTCTCCTATACCGCACCCATCTCACCATATTTCCTGATGGAATGGGGTGTGCATAAGGGCCAAAGACCCCAAGGCACAGCGTGACACTTGTCTGTGTCTGCAGGGTAGGGTGTGGTGAAATGGCGTGGCCGTTATGCCTGACGACCCAAAGGCACACCCCAATGCCTGTCACTCTCTGCAGGGTCGTGGTGGGGTTGGCTTCAGTTCAATGCTTCACTGCCATTCCAATTATGCAGCTCTGTAACTTCTGCACTACCAATGCCAATGCCAGCAAGCAAACATTCGGCATTGACAAATGCTTGTTATATATAATCTGACAGAGGAGGAGCTAGATGACCTCACACAAAAGGGTTTAGCAAACACAGTTTGTTTAAGGATTATTCTGTTTTACTTCAGACACACCACTTTTACCTAGACTCTGACAAGGAAAGATCGTGGGCACTTTTAAGCAGGTATTTAGAGGTAGAGGCAAATCTAAGTACTGTAGGTAGGAACTGTACTGTTTAAACCTTGTTCTTTTAAAAGATTTGTATGTCTTGTGATACAAGCGTTCTGTATTTTGTTTTACATATTTTTATCTATTTTTAGTAAAACTCTTTCTAGAGCATACTTGGTCTGTCTTTCACTTCTTTTCATTTGTAAGAAAAGTATATAGTATATGGTTATAGCAGGCACTAGGCATAAGCTGAATGATGATACCAAACTGGAGAGAAAAGCATTTTAAATCTGAGGTCTTTATTAAAGTTTTTAAGGGTTCATCTCTGTATACCTGGTTAGGTGCCCGTAGGCAAAGATATCTGGCCCCCCCGAAGACAGAATATCTGAGCCTGTGCATTTGGTACGCTAGCAAGAGGTTCACAGTTTGAATCCCTCCAAGACTTGAGACCAAAGGTTGATCTGAACTCACAAAACAGACAAGAGGGTTACCTTGTTCTGTTAAACTGCTCACAAGACTGTGCTCGGAGATTGGCACTTTGGGAGTAAAAGACCTGACCTGCTGAGTGGGTTTATGACACCGCCAACTCACCCGGGTGGTAAAACCCTCGGCTCCACCCCATGACGCCAGATCTTCCTTACTGCTTGGAAGCTCAGGTTCCCTCCTTAGCGCTCTTGCATCTCTAGGCCTGGATCCTAAACCTTCGGTTTTACTGCAAATTGTCTTGAAGTTTACGCAACTTCAGTCTTTACTTTCCCTCACGGCTGCGATGGACTCGAAATCCACTCTCGGTTTCCATTGGTGCCCTTGTAGGCAGAAGATGTCTCAAACCGATCCACATGCCACGTGCGTCTACTGCCTTGGTCTTGGCCATGATCCGCAGGCTTGCGATCTGTGCAAGTCCTTTTCGCCATTGTTTCCCGAAGACCGCTACCCGACTCTATCTGGGGTGACTAGAGAGCAACGGTTTCCACCAGTGAAGTCGGCGAGCCTGCCATGTGTCCGCGCAGCGGCTCCGTGCAGCAGCTGGATCAGTTAATCGCCCTCGAAGAGGAGGCAGCCCAGGCCATGGCTTCTTCATCCTCGGTGTCGGCGTTTATCCAACTCTCCTTGGGCTCCTTCTACACTGCTTCCTTTCGGGAGCTTTGCCAGTCCCTCTCCACCAATGGAGAAGGGCCATTAGGGACTCACTTCTCTCAGTCGAAGAAGAAGGACCAGAAAGGTAAGTCCCACCGTCAACGTTCGTGGGAGCGGGAGAGATCTTGCCCTCCGGACTGACCTCTATTAACTTCAGTCGAGGTTGCGGCCACAGCCACTGGCTTTTTGGTGTCCCCGTCAGGCCAGCCGACCGAGACACCCGTCGATGCGGTCAAGATCTTCCCTCGACCCATTAGACGGGCTGTTGGCTGGAGAGGCCGACAACCCTCCTTCACCAGTTCCCCCGGTGCCTACTGAGGACTTGACTCGGCCTTCTGAGCCAAGGTCCCCGGTCAAGGGCCTAAACCGGAGGATGTGCGGGTCTCCCCCACCCCTTCTTCGACCCACCGTCGGCTACCCCGACGGTCTCGGTCTCTGTCCTCTTCCGTGTCAGGCAAGTCCCTCCGACGTTGGCAGTCTCTGTCCCATCATGGAAAGCATCGTCATCACTCATCCTCATCATCCTACTCGGAGGAGAGGCTCTGGCGCAAGTTGCATCGGCGCTGTGAGGATATCCTGTGGCAGCAGCTCTTATTGGCCAGCAACAAGCCGACTCTGTCGCCTTCACCAGCAGTAAAGTGGCTGTCGGCCGAGCAGCCAAAGCGATCTCCTGCCCTCAGTTCCTTGGTCGGGGGAGCCGACTCTGTTGCCGATTGCTCAGCCGAAACCTGCTGCTCCACCCATTGTGGTGGAAATGCCGCCTCCTCAGCCGAAGACCGGGGCCCCGACCAAGGATTCTCGGTCGGGATAGGGCTTGCCCTACAGGTTATCGGTCACCCTCACCCCCGATCGGCCTCGGCGAGTGGAGGGTGGCTCAGGCGGTCGGCAGCTGTTTGTGGACTCCTCGGAGTCCGAAGACTCCTCTCTGGATTCCAGACCCCTCGACCTGGAATCCTCTGGGGGTCTGTTGGTGGACGAGAGCCCATCCTCATTCCCCCTCATGGAGAATTTGGACTGAGAGGATTCCCCTACGGAGGCCGTTCCTGTGGCCGAGGCCACTGTTGGTCCGGCCTTGGAGTTGTGGCAGCGGCCTGCCTCCTGTCCTGCGCCTTCGGCCAGGATGGCCTACAAGTACGCAGTCCCGACTGGTTCCCTCTCCGTTTTTTCAGAGCACCGCTCGGCTGAAGGGCTGGTGACTGATGGCATTTTCTGGTGCTCCAGAAACGCCAGTGACGTAGAGAAGCCCCCGGACAAAGAGTCCAAAAAAACGGACTACTCCAGATGCAACGTTTATGCTGCCTCCTCCCTAGGCCTTCAACAGGCTAGCTCAGCTCTACTGATGGCACACTTTTCACATGCCCTTTTGGGCTCCCTGGATGAGGTGCTTCCTCATCTCCTGGCTGACCTTCAAACGACGGTCAAGCAGGTGCTCTGCACATCGGAGACTCTTGTGCCCAGTCAGTAGCTGTGCAGTAGCCATGCACCGCAAAGCCTGGCTGTGGATCTCGACCTTCACGGCAGATACCCAGCACAAGCTGGCAGACGTCCCCTTCTTGGGCCACCTCCAGCGGATCGAGAAGTCCAGTGCCACCTTGGACTCGGTCACGTCTGCCCAGAAGGACAAAGGCTGCCAGCAACAGCGTAAGCCCTTTTGCCCTTCCGCTCCTTTGGCATGACTGGCCCAGCAGCAGGGCCAACAGGCTCACTCTTGGCGCCGCAAAGCCAAGCCTGCTGCTTCCTCCAACAGTAAGCCTGGAGAGAAGGGTCCAGGAGGCTCCTTGGCCGGCCCTTCCTCCAAGTCTGCCCAGTGATGGGTTGAGGTGTGCCGCCCCCAACCTAGTCACTCATCCCTTGGGTCCCCACTTGGGGGGCCGTCTCAACCACTTCCTTTCTGCCTGGTCTGCTCTAACCACGGACTGTTGGGTGTTGGAGGTGGTTGGCAAGGGTCTGCCTCTGGAATTCGAGCAGACCCTTCCCTTCCGAGCCAGCACCCCTCGGGGGGGCTACCAGTTCTGCAGCCTCTGTTGGCCCGTTGAGCCGCCATAGCTCTGCTCCTCCAAAAGGGGGTGGTCAGCAGGGTGGCAAATCCTCCTCCATGCCCAGGGTTTGTGTCCAGGTACTTCCTGGTCTCGAAAGGACGGGGGCTGGTGCCTCATTCTCAATCTACACGGCCTGAACAAGTTACTAAGGCTGCACACCTTCAGGATGGTCACTCTGGCTCAGATCATACCATCCCTGGAACTAGGCATGTGGTTTTGTTATCTGGAGCTCCAGGACGCATTCTTTCACGTCCCAATCCGTCCATTTCATCGGCAATGCCTCAGCTTCAGAGCAGAGGGATCCCTTTATGAGTTCCAGGCCATGCTTTTCGGCCTCTCTCCACCTCCCATTGTCTTCACCACAGGAGCACAATCTCCTGACCTCCAATCAGGGAACACTGTTGTATCCAAATCTCAAGTCCCTCAGTCTCAGGGCCTGGCTCTTGAGGAACTAGAGTATGCTGATTTAAATCTCTGAGGCTGTGTTAAATATATTAAAAGGTTACAGAAAACCTTCCACTAAGAAAACCTATTTGCTGGCCCGCTGGCGCAGCGGTTGGAATTCTGCTTGCGACGCTGGCGACCCGGGTTCGGAAACGGACTCCAGGTCGCCAGAGGGCTGGAGCCGGGGAGAAGGATAGAGCCCCATGTACAGCTCTCCTTCTGGGAGAGTGGGGGAAGTATCCGCACGTGATGGACTTCTGGCGGAGGCCGGGGTCCCACAGCTACCGCACTTTAGGCTAATAGAGGCGGGCGGACACTGGACGCCATTGCATCGGCCCCCGCCCGGAGGAAAAAAACAAGAAAATGATGGAGGGGAGAGCCTCCGTCTACATGAAGCCCTCCCCAGGCTTCAATCAGCCACTGCCGCCGCATTCCCAACCAGTCACTAATCCCGTGGCGCCGGAATTAGGGGAACCGCGGCCCCACCCTCCGGGGGGTAAGCCAGGGATAACCTGGAGTTGCGGCAATGGGCAGTTGGTGGGAGCTCCGGGGGCCATGACCAGGGTGGATTAACAGGATGGAGGTCTCTCCCGGGAGAAAAAGAACATTAAAAAAAAAAAAAAAAGAAATCCTGTTTTTCCAAATGGAAGTGATTTTCTCTCTGGTGCTCAGGTAGAGATTTAGTGCCAATTCAGGCTGGAGTCCCAGTTGTCTTAGACTATCTTACTCATTTGCATTCCCAGGGTTTACAACCCAGTTCTTTAAAGGTTCATCTTGCAGCAGTGTATGCTTACCTTTCTGCTGGTGCAAAGGTGGCAGTGGCATCAGAACCAATTTTTAAGAGGTTTGACGCACTTGCACCCCCCTCACGGGGCATCAATGCCAGCATGGGACCTTAATGTGAGTATAGCTAAACTCATGGGCCCTCTCTTCGAGCCCATGGCTACTGCTCATTTGAAATATGTTACATGGAAAGCAGTTTTTCCAGTGGCAGTCACTTCTGCAAGAAGAAACAGTGTGCTTCAGGCTCTCTGTATCAATCAGGACTTTATGTCATTTCATAGAGACAAGGTAGTCTTCAGAACAAACAGAAAGTTTCTCCCTAAAGTGGTTTCAGATTTTCATCTGAACCAATCCATAACTCTTCCTTTCTTTTTCACAGACCATGCCAGCTCTGGCAAAGAAGACTTCATAGTCTGGATGTAAAAAGGGCTGCCAGTTATTACATGTCAGCTACTAAAGGCCACAGGCAGGATAGGAAACAACTAATCTTACTTCGAGAGGGCTCTTGCAGTAGGTATTCACATATAGGACTGACCCGCCAGGCGTCAGGACCCCACGGGAAAATTTCTAGCTAGCAGTCTCTGGCGGGGGACTGCCCCCACATCAGGTGACCGACATCATGCGACGTCAGTATAAAGGGGTGGTCCCCCATGCCCGCCTTCCAGTTCTTTCTCGCCGTCGACTTGTGAAAGTTCCTCGCTCATCAGTTGTTCATCGGTACAGTTTTCGGACTTTTTGACCTTGTTTTTTCACCTTATTGAGTATTTCTTCGATACGCTGTGTATGTCGTCCCCGATGCCTTCTGAATTGCATAAGCACAAGTGTGAATTGTGTGGCTCCTAGCTGCCACATAGGGACGGCCATTCCCTGTGCCTCTTCTGTCTGGGCAAAGACCATCCTCTGGAGAAGTGCCAGCAATTTAACTCCGCTACCCGAAAAAGAAGGTAGCAGTCCCTGGAAGCTCATACTTTAAAGAAAAAAATGGCATCCATGCAAAAGGAGCTATAAAAGTTGAGGCAGGCGTCCACTTCACCCGAAGGCCATAAAAAGAAGGAGAAGCACCAGGAGCGGGATTCGGCATCCATAGCCCCGTGGCTCTGGCTGGAGTCGCGATACTAAAGGTAACGTCCCCTCCAAGTGACCACTCTGTGACGACCGTCTTGGCAGTGTCCAAGAAGGTGTCACTCCCGCCTAGCTCGCGCTCGGGCTCTTCTAGTGCCTCCGGGGTAAAGGAGGCCTCCACTCCCTTGGGTTCGAGCGGGTCCACTAAGTCAGACACTCGTGCCACCGACGTCCGCCCAGACAAGACTGCTAAGCCGCTCACTCCTTCAGGAGGGCGCACAGTCAAACTTTCACCCGACAAGGCCACATCTCCAGCGCGGCCTTCCTCGAGTAAGGGTTCGGATAAGTTGGACATCGGCTCCTCCGACACCCGCCCAGATCCGGCTGATAAGTCGGACGTCTGCCCCTCTGACACCCGTCCTGCCAAGGAGCCTGCGCAGGACCATCTGGACCAATCCGACGCTCCAGGTTCCCCGCAACACGCGGCATTGACCTCTGATGTCCCTGTGCCTCCTCTGCTGACCCCTAGGGACTCTAATCTTCCCTCCCCGGTCGTCACAGAGGATTTGGACATGCTGCCGTCAGGGCCTCTGCCTTCGGGACCAGACACCCTGACGCTGGACCCAATGCCGGCTTACCCGAAGCCGGCCGACATCCCCTTACCGGATGGTGCTTCCACGCCGGGCCTGACGCCCGCGGGGCCAGTCTTTCCTTTGCCTGGGCCACCAGTTGGGCCTTTGCCAGGTTCCTTGGCCCCCGGGTATCCGACACCTCAGTATCTGGTGCCATTATACCCGGCTCCGAAGTATCCAGCGCCACAGTACCAGACGCCGCTTTACCCAACGCCTCAATACCCGATGCTGGGCTTCCTGCCATTGGGTTATGGATACTTTGTTTACGGTTATCCTCAGTATTTGTAACCCCCTCCTCCTCCACTGCCCACGCCCCAGCCGCCGGCGGATTTGAAGGAGACTCTTGCCTCCTGGTGGGCTGAGGTCAAGGCTCAACTCACCAGAGAAGTAGAGAGTCGTCAACCGATGCCAGACCCTTCGCAGGATCCCCTGCGTCGGAGACAGATGACTCCCTCCCCCTTGCCCGACACCAGAGGTGAGCCCTCTGGCACCAGAGGTGGGGAGGATACATGCCCTAGGGCATTCCCCAAAGGGGCTGTCCCTCCCCCACGTAGGGAGGAGTCCTCCTCATCTTCGTCGGAGACCTCTGACTCGGACTCAATGGGACGCTCTGATCTGGATTATGAGCCACATACTCCAGACCTCCCCAGGCCAAGGACTCCTCCGGAGGATCCCTCTTTTCTGGAGCTACTGAGGAAAATCCAGGAAGTTCATCAGTGGCAATCACTGGAGACAGATCCACAGTGTAAAAAGCTTGCTGCCCACTTGGATCTGCCCGAGACTGCTCCTACATTGATTCCACCCTGGATAGAGCCTCACGTGGACCTTGTTTCCACTATTTGGAAACAACCTTCCACGTTAGCCCCCCTTCCGAGGAAGGCAGACCAACTGTATCAGGCTCCTGAGGGAGTAGATTTCTTGAATTTACACCCCAAGGTGGATTCAGTCGTTATTAGCGCTGCTCATGGCCGCTCCGCAAATCCAAAACACCTCAGCTCGTCTCCGCTTGATAAGGAATCAAGGCTTCTGGACCAGTACGGGAAAAAGATCTATTCCTTTTCTACCCTGGGTATTAGGGCCCTGAATTATGTAGCACATATGGGGGATTACCAGAAGACCATCCTTAGTCAGGTGGAATCTAAATTATACTCCCTTCCCTAGTCCCAGACTAAACAGGAGGTGGCGGATCTTGTCCATTCTGCTCATTCGGCCAGTTGGCACATGCTTCGTGCCACTTACGACGCAGTGGACACAGCTGGATTGAGCTTGGCTTTTGCTGTAGGCCTTTGGCATCATGCCTGGCTCCGTTTGTCAGGTTTGGTCCCTGAAGTGCAATCCGCTATTCAGGATGCCCCCTTCAGGGGTTCGGTGCTGTTCAGAGGTGATGTCAAGGTCATCATTACTGACCTGCAAGAGAAGGGCACTGCACTAAAGTCCGTTGACTCTGTGTAAAGACCCCCTCAGGGGCAGCGACGTCCTTTTCATGGACGAAACCGACAAAACCCAAAACCGCTGGGCAAATGAGCCAACAAGCATTGGGGCCCCTCCAGCAACCAAGACTCCTGCTACCAAAAAAGCTGTGGGAGCCTCGGCTGCTGCGCTGCCCCAGACCTCCTGACTCCTTGCCTCTCTCACTGCCTCTGGAGGTTCCAGAAGAACCGGTAGAAGGGAGAACTCCTTCCATCTACCGGGTTGGAAGAGGATAAGGTCAGATGCTTGGGTGCTCCAGTTGATTTCAACAGAACACTCAATAGAGTTTCTACAGAAACCACCCCAAAGACCACCCCCCAAGTCGGCTTACTCCACGGAACATCTTCCTCTGGTTCTAGAAAAAATCACCTTCCTTGTCTTGAAGGTGGCGATAGAGCCAGTCCCCAGTCACCTTCAGAGGATGGGTTACTATTCCCATTTCTTCCTGGTTCCAAAGAAGATGGGAGACGAGAGGCCTATTTTAGACCTCAGCTCCCTGAACATGTTTGTGGAGTACAAATGCTTCAGAATGCTCTCCCTGCAGAGCCTTCTGCCACTTCTTCAGCAGGGACTGTGGCTGTGTGCTTTGGACATGCAGGATGCCTACCTGCATATCCCCATATGCCCTTCCCACTGCAAATTCCTCCAGTTTTGCTTTCAGGGGGACCACTACCAATTCAAGGCCCTGCCTTTGGTCTTTTCTCAGCCCCGAGTCTTTACTAAATGCCTGCCTGTGGTGGCGGCCCACCTGCTCACCCATGGAGTTCAGGTATTCCTGTACCTGGACGATTGGCTCCTGGCAGCCCCATCCACGGAGGTACTCCTACACTCTCTGTCCCTTACCCTGCAGGTTTTCACCAGCCTGGGTATCACCATCATTCAGGCAAAGTCCCATTTGGTCCCTTGTCAACGCCTCCAATTTATAGAGGCGATTCTGGACACAACCGTCGGCAAAGTCTTTTTGCCTCAGGACAGGGCGGACACCCTTCAGACTCAAGCCCACCTCCTGTCCAGTCGCAGAAGGTTCGGAGCCAGGTCAGTCCTTCGCCTCCTCAGGCTAATGGTGGCTGCCATTGAGACAGTCCCACGCGCTCAACTCCATATGAGGATTTCTCAGTGGACACTTCAGTCTCAGTGAGACCAAACCGTGGACGATCTAGACCAAGAGGTACTAGTTTCCGATCCCATGATCAGGGACTTGCAGTGGTGGATGGTACAAAAGAACCTTTGCTGGGGAGTTCACGTTTGCATCGAACCCCCCCCCCCTCCAAGATGTTGACGACAGATGCATCAGGCGAAGGCTGGGGAGCCAATCTCTGGTTTCACAGGACTCAAGGCAGCTGGTGCCGGTTCGAACAAAATTTGCACATAAATGTGCTCTAACTGAGAGCAGTCCTTTATGCCCTTCAGTCTCTGCACTCCTTCATCCTTCCCGGTCATCTCCTTATATAGACAGATAACATGTGCATAGTCTGGTTTCTCAACAAGCAGGGAGGAACACGTTCTTACCCTCTGTTCAGGGAAGCGATGAAAGTATGGATCTGGGCAACCCAGCACCTCCTTCACTTGACTGCCATTCACGTTCCGGGAGTGGAAACATGCTGGAAGACCACCTCAGTCGGTCCTCAGCCAGGGCCCTCGAATGGGAACTGGATCAAGAAGTCGTAGACGACATCTTTCTGCAATGGGGAACGCCTCAGATAGACCTTTTTACATCTCCCCAAAATGCAAAACTTCCCGCCTTCTGCTTGCTCGCTCCAGGGTGAGGCATTTTTTGGTGGGACGCTCTGTCTCTCGTTTGGAGGGACAAATTCGTCTATGCCTTCCCTCCTATTCCCTTAATTTCGAGGGTCCTGAACAAGGTCCGATCAGAAGGGGCACGAATGATCCTCATTGCTCCCTTCTGGCCCAGGCAAGTTTGGTTCTCTCTTCTGCAACAATTTTTAGAGGAACCTCCACTTCCTCTTCCTCTGTCACATCAATTGTTGACCCAGGATCAGGGGACCCTTGTTCATCCAGGTCTCAGATACCTTCATCTGCATGCGTGGCTCTTGCAGACGTAGCGGAAGCCCACTTCGGGGTTTCTCCACTCATAGCAGACATCTTGGTAGAGGCCAGAAAGCCTTCCACCAGGTCCACGTGCGCCATGAAGTGGAAACGCTTTTCCATTTGGGCCATATCAAAGGCTATCGAGCCCTTCTCTTGCCCAGCCAATAGAGTCCTGGACTACATGCGCCATCTCTTCGATCTGGGTCTCAGCCATTCCTCTTTGAAGGTCCACATGGCAGCGATTTCAGCCTACCTTATTCCCTTCGGAGACAGGACTTTGGCTCAGTTGGAAGTCTTGAAGACTTTCCTCAGAGGGGTCCTCCATTTGAGACCCTCCATCCGCATTCCTGCTCCTCCATGGGACTTGAATTTTATTCTGGAGAAGCTCACTCTGCCTCCCTTCGAGCCGGCAGCCACAGCAGATTTAAAGTTCCTGTCCTGGAAGACTCTCTTCCTTGTGGCCATTACTTCTACTAGACGTATTTCCAAGCTTCAGGCCCTGATGTGCAAAATCCCTTACTTGATTTTCCACAAGGAATGTGTGGCTCTACGCACCAACCCTGTTTCTCCCTAAGGTGGTAGCTGAATCTACACTGAATCAATCCATTGAGCTACCCGCTTTCTTTATGCAACACTCCAATCAAGGGGAGTACCTCTTGCATACTTTGGATGTTCACAGAATACTGAGATACTACACCACTCGCACTAAGGAGCTCAGAAAAACTGATCAGTTTTTTGTCTCTTTTGCAGACAAAAGAGAGGGCAATGCAGTTTCTAGGCAATGCCTATCAAAATGGTTGACTCACTGTATCACTTTCTGTTACGACAAGTACAACAAGACCCTGCCAGGTCAAGTCAGAGGTCACTCCGCCAGAGGAGTAGCTGCCTCTGTGGCCTGTTTCAAAAATGTCAGCGGCAGACATTTGCGCAGCCGCAACTTGGACTTCTGTCCATACCTATACGAAACATTACAGTTTGGACATTGCCTCTCGACGTAGAGCAGGCTTCGGGTTGGCTGTGCTTCAAGGTCTTCTTTCATAAGACCAGTTCAGCCGGAGGTTCCATGCTATTGATAGTTTTCCTCCTTCCAAGTGCTTTTCCTTGTTTCAGACTGCTTGGGACTCAGTCCTATATGTGAATACCTACTGCAAGAGCCCTCTGGAAGTAAGATAGTCCAGTTATGTAAGAACTTACTGTAACAGTAGATCTTTGAGAGAGGCTCTTGCAGTAGGTATTGCCTTCCTGCCCTCCATCCCCCTAAGCTTCTTTGGCTCCATTTCCATGGGGGGATATATCCTCATCTCTCTCATCTTGCCTCTTTTGGCCCTTAGCAGGAAAGAACTGGAAGGCGGGTGTGGGGGATCGCCTCTTTACACTGACATCACATAACGTCAGTCACCTGACATGAAGGCGTTCCCCCGCCAGAGACTGTAAGCTAGACATTTTTCCGTGGGGTCCTGATTCCTGGCGGGTCAGTCCTATATGTGACTACCTACTGCAAGAGCCTCTCTAGAAGATCTACTGCTACGGTAAGTTCTTATGGAACTGTACTTTCCACACATATGGGGATGTAGAAAAAGGCAATCCAGACTCAGAAAGGTCTATCGCTCGATGGATAGTCCAGTATATTCAATTTTGCTACACTAAAGTGGGTAGGGAGCCCCCAGCTGGGTTGAGGGCACACTCTACAAGAGGAACCCATTGGTGGATATTTGCAAAGCAACTACCTGGAAAACAGTACACACCTTTACAAAGCACTACAACCTGGATATTTTATCCAGAGGTGATGCTAGGTTTGGCACAGCAGTCCTGCAAAGTCTGTTTCCAAAATAAGTTCTGTGCCCACCTCCTGTGGTACTGCTTGGTAGTCTGCATAAAGTTATGAATATACTGAGCATTACTGGGGTTAGAAGAAAAAATTACTTACCATAGTAATCTTGTTTCTTTCCAGTGATGCTCAGAACTTCATAACTTCCCTTCCTTCCCTTCCAGAACTTCAGCCTCTGCACTCCGCATGCTGCTGCCACCAAGCCATAATATGATTTTAGTGCATATTCTCTGCACTTAATCACATTTTTAAACAGAGTTTTCACATGTTTTCTCTTTAGAGTTTCTCTGATGTTGTTTATGTTTATGGTAAGTATTGTTATTGTTCCACCCTTTGGAGGTTTATGCTGATACCATACTTTAATTAGGGGTAACCCCAGTTTTATAATTATTAATGATTAGGATAATTTCCTAAGGCCTGACTTCCAGGCTTCATACAAATCTGAAGAGGTTAGAACACTGCAGTTGGCAGAGGCAGGGTTTGAAAGATGCTGACGTGCAAAGAATTCTACTCATTTGCATGTGCTCCATCTCTCTGGGCAGTCCAACCCCTCAGGCTTACTGCATAAAGTTATGAATATCTGAGCATCACTGGGAAGAAACAAGATTACTATGGTAAGTATTTTTTTCTTGCCTCTCCTTTATTTACTATGGCCCCCACTTTAGTATTGTTGGCATATTTCTTCAGCCGTGCTCTGCCAAAGACCTGCGTACTGGAAACAAATATGCTAAACTATACAGGGCCCAGAATCGAGCCCTGCGGAACTCCACTGGACATACTCCCCTAGTCTGACAGATAACCCCTAATTTGTACTCGCTGTGTCCTGTGTATTAACCAAGAGTATATCCATTTAATCAAACACTGGTCAATTTCATGGCTTTCTAGGGTATCTATTAACTTTTGGTGTGAGACCGTATCAAACGCCTTGGAGTACTCTGAATAGATTACGTCAACTGGAAGCCCCTGATCCAGGGGCCTGACTGACTGGTTCGAAAAAATCAAGCAAATTACTTACACAATATCTCCTCCTCCTACTGAATCCATGCTAAGTAATATCTACATGCCCTCTCTGTTTAAGATTATCCTCTAAGAATGTTTCTATAAACCCCTCCATAACATTTCCCGTAACTGAAGTGATGCTAATAGGTCGATAGTTTTCAACTATCTCCTTATCCCCTTTTTTTATGAATGGGGTTACATGAGCCACTCTCCAGTCCCGTACCACAGTACCTTGTTCAAGAGACCTATTAAACAATAAGGCCAGAGGCCTGGCCAACTCCTCTGCTGCTCTATTGAGAATATTTGGGTGCATCCCATCTGGCCCACTGAATTTGTGTATATCCAGTTTTCTTAACTTATATACCTGTTTTTCCGTAATTAGCAAATTATGACTAGGTTTACACACAGTATTTTCCCATTTACTGTTAGCCAGTACATCTTGATCTTGACATACACCAAGAAAGAATCTATTAAATCTGGTTGCCATTTCAGTCTTATCTGAGATAATTCCATCACCTTCCTTAAGGTTTGATATGTTTCTATATCCATTCCTCAAACTGTCTATGTAGTTGTAGAATTGTTTTCATCCAGTATGTTATTTGCAAGGTTGAGTTCGGCATCTGCCTTCGCCCTTTTTATAACTCTTTTATATTTTTTAACTAGGCTCTTATATTTCACCTCCCTATCATGTGATGGATTAGTCATATATTTTTTATATGCCCTGTCCTTCATCTTAATCACCTTTTGTATTTTTGGGGAAAGCCATTTTGTGATACGCCCACATTTATTATATTTCTGTACTACTGGCACAAACTTTTCTGAACAGGATTCAATTTTGTTTTTTATTTTTTCCCAGGTCATCTCCAGGGTAGCAGTATATAGATCCTTGTTCCAGTCCCCACTACTAAGTTCTTGCTTGATTCTTACCATGTCAGCTTTATTATAATTTCTTACTGACGTAGTCCCATTTATTTCCTTGTGGCCCTCGACTACTAATAAGCACTTGACATTGTGATCACAGAACACAGTGGCGCCAGAATGGAAACATTTCTAATTCCATCCTCCGTATTAGACATCAGGTCAAGAATATTATTCTCCCTTGTGCCATTTTTCACATATTGTTCCATGTTGTTACGTAGGCATATCTCTATAAACGTATTCTCACTGTTGCGTTTACCTCGCAGAAGATCCCAATCAGCGTTGGGAAAATTGAACTCTCCCATAAGTATACAGTTGTCACTGGCCATATTTACATCTAGCATATGCAAAAACCTCCTGTTCTCAGCTTCATTCATGTTCGGTGATCGATAACATAGCCCTATCTTTATCAACCTATTATTTACTTGGAAATTCAACCAAATTTGCTCAACTTCAGAATTTTCTCCTTCCTTAATAGTAACTTCCTGGGCCCTAAGTGAGGATGCAATGTAAATTCCCACACCTCCACATTTCTTATCACTCCTAGCCTTATGGAAGAAGTCGAATCCAATGATGACCTGATCAGTCTTGTCCCCTGGCTTTAGCCACATCTCTGTAACTGCACAGATGTCTATCATTTCTGCACTTAAGTACCTTGATTCGTCCATTTTATTTTTTATACTTCTTGCATTAAGTAATAACATTTTTATACCCATGCTCTTATCTGTTAAGTTCACATTGCTCCTAGCCAGGGTGTATTTTATATATGTTGTATCAATATCAGCACAGTCCTTCAAGGTTTTATTTAAGGAGAAGTCTGGCATACCCCTGCATAAATGTGTTGCCATTTCCCCGCAGCGCAGCCATTTAAATGTTTATCTATGGCTTCCTTGAACATTTTACCCAGGGTACCGCTTCGTTTTCTATTAAGGTGAAGCCCATCTTTACTGTATTGTGACCAGTCATCACTGAATTTTCCCAGGTCCTAACACAGTCCATCCCCTGTATGAGGCTCCATCTCCTGAGCCAATTATTAATTCTTAGGATTTTCTGATTCAATTTATCATTACCTTTTGGTACTGGCAAAATTTCTGAGAAAATAACCAATATCCTGAATAAACTTTGCCATTTTCATGAATTCTAAATAAATCTTCCTGGGAATATTTTAGGTCATTCGTACCAGCATGTATCAAAATTACTGGTTTTGGTATCTAGAGGACATCATTTTGGTAACAGTATAGATACATCTCCCAACTTAGCCCCTGGCAGATAAGAACTAGTCATCGTATCTTTATTGCCCCTTGTAGTGTATGCGTCAGTGTACTTTACCATGGAATCTCCAATGATATACACCCTTCTAATTTCCACATCAGATTGTGGCCCCACCTCTATTTGTTCAGTTGGGTTCCCATGATTATCTGGTACCGCTGACTGATCCTTACTGTCAGGTGTGTTAGCACTGCCACTAATGACCTGTGTTTCTGTGCAACTCATAACTGGTACTAGTGACTGGGCGCCACCCCCCACCCCCACCCCTTCTTGATCTCGAGTAAGCTTATGAGTGTCCTCTAGGACTGGTGCTTCGTATATGTTTTATCTGTACTTTTTCTGTTGTTCCCGGAGTCTGAATCCCCAATGTTTCTGTCTGATTTATAAATGGTGAATATCTGTTTCTAAGTGGCAGCTTAAAATTCATTGCCCTCCTTTTTTTATTTTGGCTACTCCTTCCAACCACGTCCCAGTCATCTTCTTGTTCAGTCCCTTCCCCCCAAAATCTCTCTTAGATCCCGATTCCTTCTGGTTTGCTGCTGTTTCCCCATCCCTCCTTTCAGTAACTGAGACCTGCTTGTAACATTTCAGTTCCAATTCTAGGCCAAGTATTTGGGTTTTTAATTTTTTGACCTCTACGCACTGCTTACATATGTATTCAGCTAACCCTAGCCAGTTTTCTAGGGTGAACTTCCCACAACCCCTGCACTTTATACCCAGTTCTCCCATTTTTAAGGTTACTATAAAACCATCCATTGCCAACTTTATGTTGATAAGTATACAGGTTCTCCAGATGTATCGCACTATCCCCGGCTTAATACACCAAAACTCTTAGTATAGCTTTATGGCCCCACTCCTGCCTCGCTGCCTAACATGCCAAACACATGCGTGTCTCGGTATGCGGTGCAGCGCGCTGCCTAAATGGTGTGCCGCAACCTGGAAGTACCTTTAGCGTTGCATTCTCACCAACTGTTCCCTTAGCCTCTTAAAACTTAAATTTGGACAACAAACACTGTCCTACAGTGTAAAACTATGCACACTTTGCTTCAGTACTAAAATATTTCAGCTACAGGCAACCGTGTAGTTCTCCCCTTCACCCTGAACTACATCACCAAAAATGGAGCTCGTGTCACTTCTTGGAGTTCTGCCCCCTGATTGTTCCAGACAAATTCAACACCCCCAGAAGTAATAGATACACCGGTAAAACAGCAGCAGTTCAAACCAGCACCAACCCTGTCCCACTGCTTTTGGCAGTCTCACAGGCTCAATTGGTGCAAAATATGTACCTTGTTATAACCTCTAAAAAGATACATCACCACCTTCCTGGTAAATTAAATGTTTTTCCCCTTTAAATTGTCCTTTAAATATTTAAGTCTGCAGTGGAACTTCATAAAACACTGTGGCTGTGGACTAATGGTAGCTGACTTTGGTTCTGGCACATACTCAACATTTCTTTGTTCCTTAGATGATTTAGAGGTATGTCCTATACCTACCTGTCTTTTTCTGAGATCCTGCCAGTTTGTTTCAAGGGGAAATATAGTTTTTTTCTAATCACTTGATTCGGCGCCTGGCCCCTCACCAGAGGAAATTAGGGCCTTGGGGCAAAGGCTTGATGCTTTTATCAGAGGCCATGTAAACTGACAAGTGTGTTGGGGGGGGAGGGGGCTGCAGCTGGCAGAAAACGGTATTTTATCATATGAGGGAGCCGAGCAGGCACTCCACCTTCAAGCAATAACAGGCAGGGTCCATATGGGGTGAAAGACAATGACACTAAGGGAGTGGTTACTGGGGAGGGTCCATTGGGTGAAAAAATGATCAGGTAGGGGGCATCAGCATATTTCTAGAGAAGATGATGAACATAGATGACAGGAGTCTGGGACAACAGTTAAAGAAACAGGAGGAGTCTGGGTGGTGCAAGAGGAGAAACCAAGAAAAGAGCAGCGAGTAGCAAATGGAGGGAGGGATCTAGGATGGAAGGGAACTTAAAGAACGGAGTACAGTCCTGGCAGGATAAGAGTGTCACAGTGGAAGAGGTTAAGTTGCAGGGGCAACAGAGGCAAAAGAGTAAGAGGGTAACAAACAGGCAAAAGGCATAAGGAGCAGTGGAGAGGTGTGTGTGTGCACGCGCAGTGACCTAAAGGCATTGATAGCAGAAACACAGGTGGACTTTATGACAATGACGGAAACTTGGGGCACAAAGTAGTAAGACTGGGAACTATTACCCCTTGTTACTCACTATTTAGGAGGGATAAGGGTCGGGGGAAGGGAGAATGAGTGGCTTTGTATGTAAGGGATGGCATAGAGGTCACAGATATCCAGAAAAGTGGGCAGTGCACAGATGGGGAAATGGTGGACCGTTGAGGATATCTCTTTCATCAGGGCACACCTGTGGAACGCCAAGCTTCCAGGCACTAGGACCACACAAAATCTTTTGCAAACAGTCCAGTAAGGGCCATCCGTGATGATGTGAGACGTCGCCTCTCCCACATAAATGTGAGTGGCCCCTTCCCTCCTCATTTTTTTTCCTGCCATTGACCATACTCATCGGACCGTGCACAGAAGCAATGCTGTTACAGTCGCTGCCTTTTTTTTTCTCACCATAGTTAGCAATCTCTTTCATAAGTGATTTTCAACAGCATGTATGTCAACTAAGGAGCCATTAAAACTGTTCCACTATTGCTAGTGTAGTGAAAAGATATACTACAGAGATTCACATGATGTCTGCGTGTGTTGCCTCGGCTCAGACAATAATAAATCAGGCGTGCCTGGTTTGCAGAGAGTTCAATACAGCCACCCAGCGATGCCGAAAGGGTGCTTTGGAAAAGCACCTCCTAAAGCAGCAGGTAGCCCAAATGGAGAAGGAGCTCCAGCAAAAGAGCTCCATTGTGTCGCCGGCTCATTCCTCAGAGTCCAAGTCTTCTAAATCCCGAGAGAAGACACCTGGATCATATAAGCAGAAATAATGGGAAAGAGAGTGAGAAAAGCACAAAGTCTTCCCAGTCCACTCTAGGTCACCCCTCCATACAGGTACAGCCACTTTTGCGCTGTGAACTGCTTCAGCGGCAACGCTGCTCAGACTGTTGACCTTACTTCTAGGTCAGGACAGTCTTTAGGTGCCACCAGGCCTAGCACGGCTAGTGCATTGCTGTCAACAACAGGGACCTTGCCTCCTCTGTTGACCTCTACCGGCATTCCCGTCGACTACGTGGGTGCTGACATACAGGCGGTACTCTCATCCTTCAGTGTTGCTTTTCTGTGGAATAAAATAGCACTCTGTGAACAGAAAAAGGGTGTGCTTCACCTATATGATCCGGGCTAGAATCCAGTTAAATCATAGGCAGCCTTTGTGCTATGCACAGATGGAAGATGAGCAGCAGGATAAGTGGTAACGAGCAAAAGACTCTCTCCAAAAATCTTTTTAAAATGTTTTTGCATTATTGCAGTATGATAAGTAGAAGACGAACAAAAAAAACACACCTTACCCCAGTCCAGCAGCCAGCCACACTAACCCCAACGCTTTGCCAAAAGGCTTCCTCAGGGAGCTAGGTTCTGATACCCCCAAAGTGTCATTTATACAAAAAAGTGTACGTGGAATTAAAATAATAATTGACTTAACAATCATCAAAGCCCTCCTCTACTCAAATACTATTACTAAATAAATTTATACAGCTCTGAATAGTGACAGAAAATTGCGTTGCATCGAAGCCTATTTAATAGCTTACTTACAATACTCTCATCCTTTACGGATATCCTAAAATGCCTTCTGCCTTCTCCTCCTGCACCAAGAACTGTGTCAGTGGGGTCTATAAGCCAAACCCCCGCATTGACGCATGCTAGGGATGTGCCACAGCCCCCTTCTCGAGTGCCTACAGCCTTGCCAGTGCGCTCCCTCCGTCCCATCGACCAGACCAGTGATGACCTGGAGTACAATCCTGACCTTATAATGTAGGAGGAGGAGGAGGTTAAAGATTATATGAAAAGTTCTTATTAAAGGATTAGTGCCACTGTGTCCATGTCCAGTGAGGACTCGATGGTTTTACACCCCCAGGTGTTCCCCCACCCCCACCCGAGGACCCACCTTTTATGACCACAATGCAGCAGTTACAGGCTGCCTTGGATTCGATTTGGAGGAACAGAATGCAACCAAGAAAAAACCTGATTAATCTCTTGGAATTGCCTGATACCCCTCCCATAGTAATTCCACCTCTCCTTTCCCCCCGGAGGATACCCTTTGTTGCCTGGCATAGGCCCAGCGTAATTCCTGCCGTATTTAGAAAGGAAGATGATATACATGGCTCCCTCAGGAAAGCCTTTATCTTTTTTGAGGATATCTCCTGCAGGAGCTCACACCTTAGGAACTATAGCTGTCAGGCGCCAGCACCACATGGAAATTTGTTTTTGCTAGCAGTCTTAACTGGGGTCGGCTACGGCGACATCTTCATGTCGATGTCCCCTTATATAGCCATGGGCAGCCCCATGCCCTTCTTAGTTCTTTTCCCACTGTCAGCCATCGCACTTTGGAATCCATGGAGCATCGTCACTCCTGTCAACCGCCATTTTTCGGAGACTTTTCCACCTTTTTGTTTCTCACCCTAGTTTCCCAATCACTTTATTTTTTAAAGTGATTCCCTTTTTGTTTATGCCTTGTTCTCACACTTTCTTCCATCGCTGTAGCTGCAGACAGAAGATCTACAATAAAGACTTTCATGAGGCCTGTGTCCACTGCCTTGGCACCGACCATGACATCCAGGCCTGCGAGATCTGCTGCAGCTTCAATCAGGCTACTCAGCGGCAGCACCAGAAAGAGTTGAAGTCTTTCCTTATGGAGCAGAAGGTTGCTGCACTGGAAAAGGAGATCTTACTTCGAGAGGGCTCTTGCAGTAGGTAATTACATATAGGACTGACGCCGGCCGGCGGCAGGACCCCTCGGAAAAATTTCTAGCTAGCAGTCCCTGGCGAGGGTCCGCCCACACGTCAGGTGACTGGCATCATATGACGTCGGTATAAAGGCGGTCCCGGACGCCCGCCTTTCCAGTTCTTTTTTCGCGGGCCAGTCGGCAGTGCCTCGCGGTTAAGTTCTTATCGCTCAGTCCTGTTACTTCATCGTTTTTTCCGAAAAGTTTTCAGTATTGTATTTTATATTTTCTATCGTTAGGCGAACGTCGGTATATGTCGTCCCCTTCAAAAAATAAGTGCAACTCATGCGGCGCCCAACTGCCTCACAAAGACGGTCAAATTTTGTGTTTAGGCCCCGACCACACGGTCGATAAGTGTCCGCACTGCCTACATTTCAACGCGGCCACCCGCAGACGACGCCAGCAGTTTCTCAAAGCCATCTCCTCAAGAAGAAGATGTCCGCGATGGAGAAGGAGTTGAAGAAACTTCATCAGGCGTCAACCTCCCCTGAAGGGCATAAGAAGCGGGACAAGGAAAGGCACCGGAGAAGGCCCCTCCTCCGCGACTCTGGCCGGAGTCATGGTGGCAGGTAACATCCTCCGGGATCGCCGACGGCAGCCTCCAGGCTTTGAGGAGGCGCCGCCCCCTCGGTTCACAGCCGAGCTCGCCTGGTGCCTCTGGCAAAAGGAGGCTTCAGCCCCGGTACCGCCACAGGCTTTGCGGCCTACTGGTGCGGGCACCTCCCATAAACCGGACGCCGGCTCCTCCGGACGCCCACCAGGAGAAGGCCGCAAGATGCTCCGACCCTTCAGGGCGGCGCACGGCAGTGTCCCCTCGACCGGGCCTCTTCCCACCCTCAGCCTGCCTCCGACGAGGGACTCCCAGTTGGACTCGCTCCTCTGGCGTCCGCCGGGATACGGCCCCTAAGCCACACATCAGCCCCTCCGAGGCGCTGGGCCCTCGAGCCACGGCAGACCCTGCTTTGTCTGTTGTACCAGGTTCCCCGCAGCCTTCGCTGCCGTCAGGGGAGCCCGAGTCCCCCCTGCCCGACCCCGGGAATTTTTTCCCCTCCATCCCCGGACGAAGCTCGGGATCCTGGGCTACCGTCCGATCCTCTTCCTTCAGAGCTGGATCTGACGCTGGCTCCCCTGACGCCGGCTCCGACACCGGCCCCGCCGATGCCGGTTCCGACACAGGCCCCTCCGACGCCAGCGGGTGATATTCCTCCTCTTTCGGGCCCTCCACCCCACAGGCCTATCCCAGCTGATCCGCCCATGGAGTACCCGGCTGGGCCGTCTGCTCCGGCAGCTCCTCCAGTGCCTGGGTATCCGCCGTCCTATCCGACGCTGGTTTTCCCAGGTCCTCAGTATCCTGCGCCGCTGTACCCGGCACCAACTCCTCCTCCGCCACAGTACCCGGCGCCGCAGCCGGGTTACGGATACTCTCCCTACGGATTTCATCCATACAACTATCCCCCTCCTTCTCCTCCTCCACCGCCCCCTAGGCCGCCGGTGGATCTCCAGGAGACTCTTGCCTCCTGGTGGGCTGAGGCCAAGGCTCAGCTCACCAAGGAAGTCGAGAGCCGTCTTACGGTGATGGTGCCACCTCCGGCTCCCGTACGCCCCAGACTGCATACTCCCTCTCCACCTCCGGATTCCCGGGCTTTGCCCTCGTGATCCAGAGAGGGGCAGGACACGCGTCCTGGGATTCCCCCTAAGGAACCCGTTCCTTCCCCTAGACGAGCTAGGGAGACTTACTCTGCTTCAAATTCCTCTTCTTCTTCTCTCTCGGACTCCTCGGAGGCCTCCGATGGGTGTTCCGAGAAAGACGACGAGCCGCTCTCTCCGTCCAAGACCCGGCCGAGGACTCCTCCGAAGTCTCCTCCACAGGATCCTTCCTTCACGGAGTTGCTCAGAAAGATCCAGGAAGTCCATCAGTGGCATTCCTTAGAGCCAGATCCTCAACGGGTTAAACTCGCCGAACATCTGGACTTGCCCCTTACAACTCCTACCCTAGTGCCACCCTGGATCGAGCCTCACGCCCACCTTGTTTCCACTATTTGGAAGCAACCATCGGCGTTGGCCCCACTTTCTAGGAAGTCGAACAGGTTATACCAGGCTCTGGAGGGTGTAGACTTCTTAGACTCTCACCCCCGTGCAGACTCGGTTGTGATTAGCACCGCTCATGGCCGCTCAGTACACCCGAAACACTTGAGCTCGTCTCCCCCGGATAAGGAGTCTCGCCTTCTGGATCAGTATGGAAGGAAGATCTACCACACTGGGGATTAGGGCCCTGAATTATGTAGCACATATGGGGGATTACCAGAAGGCTGTCCTTACCCAGGCGGAATCTAAGATTGACTCCTTGCCTGACTCTCAAGTCAAGCAGGAGTTAGTCAACCTGATCCGTTCTGCTCGTTCAGCCAGTCGTCACATTCTGAGGATGACCTACAACGCAGTGGACACCGCAAGATGGAGCTCTGTGTTCGCCATAAGTCTTCAGCGTCACGTATGGCTCCGTGTGTCAGGTCTGGTCCCGGAGGTGCAGTCAGCAATTCAAGAAGCACCTTTCAGGGGTTCCGTGCTTTTCGGCAGTGATGTCAAGAACATCATCACTGACTTGCAGGAGAAGGGGACGGCCCTTAAATCTGTTGATTCAATGTACCGTCCTCATCCCCCACAGCGCCGTCCCTTTCGCAGACACAGCCGGCCTCAAGCGAAACCTCAGGGAAGGCGGGCCACTAAACGTCGGGCCCCCACAGCTACCAAGCCCCCGCCGCCCAAAAAAGCAATGGGTGCCACAGCTGCGGCGCTGCCTCACACCACCTGACTCCTTCCCTCTCCCACCGCCTCCGGACGCCCCGGAGGAACCGGTAGGAGGTAGGTTCTCCCTCCACCTTCCAGGTTGGGAGAGGATAATATCGGATTCATGGGTGCTTCAGATCATAGCAGAGAGGCACTCCATAGAGTTTCTACAGAAACCTCCACGTCACCCCCTCTGAACTCCTCTTACTCAAGGGACCATCTTCCTTTGGTCAGGGAAGAAATCTCTGCTCTCCTTGCGAAGCAGGCTATAGAGCCTGTCCCCCTCACCTCCACGGGATGGGTTACTATTCCCATTTCTTCCTTGTACCAAAGAAGACGGGAGATCTCAGACCCATTTTCGATCTCAGCTCCCTGAACCTATATGTGGAATACAAGAGGTTCAGGATGCTCTCCCTTCAAACCCTCTTGCCCCTGCTCCGGCCGGGCCAATGGCTTTGTGCACTGGATATGCAGGATGCGTACTTGCACATCCCCATTCGCCCTTCGCACCGAAAGTACCTCAGATTTGCATTCCAGGGGGACCACTACCAATTCCGGCACCCTTTGGTCTTTCCTCGGCTTCCCGAGTCTTTACCAAATGCCTGGCGGTGGTAGCGGCCCACCTACGTACTTTGGGAACTCAGGTTTTTCCCTACCTGGATGACTGGCTCCTGGCAGCCCCGTCCAGGGAGGAACTCCTGCATTTTCTCTCCCTCACCCAGCAGGTTTTCACTGGTCTGGGTATTACCATCAACCATTCCAAGTCTCACCTGGATCCTTCACAGAGGCTCCAGTTCATCGGGGCAATCCTCGACACGACAATGTGCAGGGCCTTCCTGCCTCTGGACAGGGGCGCCTCCCTCCAGTCCCAGATTTCGGAAAGCAGGAGAGTTCCGGCGAGGTCAGCGCTCCGTCTACTGGGGCTTATGGCGGCGGCCATCCCAACAGTTCCGTGCTCGCGCCTCCACATGAGAATCTTTCAGTGGACTCTCTGATCTCAGTGGGATCAACGGGTAGACGACCTAGATCATCTCGTTCTGATCTCCTCGCCGATGGTAAGAGACTTGCAATGGTGGATGGTTTGAGAGAACCTTTTCCTGGGGGTCCCCTTTTTCCATCCTCCCCCCGATCAGACTCTGACTACGGACACTTCAGGCGAAGGTTGGGGAGCCCATCTGGGTCCTCACCGAACCCAGGGCCTATGGTCAAACTTGGAGATAGTTCTCCACATCAACATGCTCGAGCTTCAAGCAGTGCTGTATGCTCTCCAGGCCCTTCACCAATTCATCCTTCCCGGTCACCTGGCTGTCCAAACAGACAACATGTGCGTGGTGTGGTACATCAACAAGCAGGGAGGGACTCGGTCCTACCCGCTGTGCAGGGAAGCGATGAGAGTTTGGGAATGGGCAACGCTTCACAACCTTCACCTCACGGCGATCCATGTTACGGGAGTCTACAGTGTCCTGGCAGACAGACTTAGTCGTGACGTCGGCTCTACCTACCAGTGGAACTGACGAAAAAGTTCTAAAAAGCATCTTCCAGATTTGGGGGCTCCTCAGATAGACCTGTTTGCCTCTCCTCCCAAACGCAAAGCTTCCAATCTTTTGCACGCCGTCCAGAGCGAGGCGCTTTCTGGAGCGATACACTCTATCTCTAAGCTGGAAGGACAGATTGCCTATGCTTTTTCTCTCCATTCCTCTTTTCTCGTGTGCAGAAGCTGGCTTTGGAAGAATGATTCTAATCGCTCCTTTCTGGCCCAGGCAAATCTGGTTCTCTCTTCTACAACAATACTCAGAGGTTCCTCCTCTTTCTCTTCCTTTATCTCCAGGATTGCTGACCCAGGATCAGGGTACCCTGGTCCATCCGGGACTCAAGTCCCTTCAACTTCATGCATGGCTCCTGCAGACCTAGCTCAATCTCGTTTTGGCGTTTCTCCTAAGGTGGCAGAGATTCTGGTGGAGGCTAGAAAACCCTCCACTAGGTCCACCTACGCCATGAAATGGAAAAGATTTTCCATCTGGGCTGCGTCCAGGAACGTGGAGCCCTTTTCCTGTCCTGTGACCATTCTACTTGAGTACATGCGTCATCTTTTCGACCTGGGTCTCAGTCACTCCTCTTTGAAAGTCCATATGGCGGCTATTTCAGCCTGCCATGTCCCCTTCACTGATAAGGTATTTGCCCAGCTGGAGGTATCCAAAACTTTCCTCAGAGGGGTCCTTCATCTCAGGCCCCCCTGTCCGGATTCCAGCTCCCCCTTGGGACTTAAACTTTGTCCTCGAGAAACTTACCCTTCCGCAGACTTGAAGTTTTTATCGTGGAAGACGCTCTTCTTGGTAGCCATTACTTCTGCTCGCAGAATTTCTGAACTCCAGGCCCTGATGTGCAAAATCCCTTATCTGATTTTTCACAAAGAACGAGTGGCTCTTCGCACGAATCCTAAGTTTCTCCTGAAGGTGGTAGCGGAATCTACCTTAAATCAGTCTATTGAATTACCTGCTTTTTTCACACAGTACTCCAATCAAGGAGAATACCTGCTCCATACCATGGATGTTCATAGGATTCTGAGATACTTCACCGATAGGACGAAGGATCTCAGAAAGACTGTTCAGTTGTTCGTCTCTTTTGCTCACAAAAGAGAAGGCAATGCTGTCTCTAAGCAATGCCTATCAAAATGGTTGGCCCATTGCATCACTTTCTGTTATGACAAGTACAACAAGACCCTCCCGGGTCAAGTCAGAGGTCACTCCACTCGTGGAGTTGCAGCCTCTGCGGCTTGTTTCAAGAACGTGTCTGCGGCAGACATCTGTGCTGCCGCCACTTGGACTTCAGTCCATACCTTTACTAAACATTACAGTTTGGACATTGCCTCTCGCCGTAGAGCAGGCTTCGGGTTAGCTGTCTTGCAAGGCCTCCTTTCTTGAGACCTGCTAGATTATTTGCTACTTTTTGGAGTAGTTCCTCCTCCCGGTGCCTTTCATTTGTTCCAGACTGCTTGGGATTCTGTCCTATATGTAATTACCTACTGCAAGAGCCCTCTCGAAGTAAGATAGTACAGTTGTACGAGACCAATGAACAGTAGATCTCGAGAGCGCCTTGCAGTAGGTACCTTCCGCCTCCATCCCCCTAGGCTTTTTTCAGCTCCTTTCCATTGAGGGAAATATCTGCTTCTCTCTCGTCCGGGCCTTCCAGGCCTGTGGCGGGAAAGAACTGGAAGGCGGGCATCCGGGACCGCCCCTTTATACTGACGTCGTATGATGCCGGTCACCTGACGTGGGGGCGGTCCCTTGCCAGGGACTGCTAGCTAGAAATTTTTCCGTGGGGTCCTGCCGCCGGCCGGTGTCAGTCCTATATGTTAATTACCTACTGCAAGAGCCTCTCTCGAAGATCTACTGTTACGGTAAGTTCTTACGTAACTGTACTTTCCAGGCTCAGAGCTCCTCTGCTTCCCTAACTCCGTCCACAAGCTCCCATGCCGCTAAGGCCCGGGACAAACTGTCCGGGAAGCACCACCACTGGGAGAAGGACTGATCCTCCCAGGAGCATTCTCGCCCCTGCACCCTGCACTGACCGTATTAGGGTCTTCAAACAGACTGGCAGCAATATCCATTGCCGCGCACACACACTCTGCTACAGGGTCGGTCTTGGCAGATTTTCCCATCAGAGCTTCTTTGCCTGGCGTTGGTTCATTGTTGGTGGGCCTCTTCCTTCTCCCATCGATTCCCACTGCCTCACCTCACCCTGTCTCACACGGGGACTGTGGCAGGGACCTTTCTGTTCTTCCTCTGCTGAAGTTCACCCATTGTCACCAGGGTTTTCTTAACCCCATCAACGCGTCCACCCCTGCTGAACGCCCTTCCGCCTCCTCAGGGAGCAATGCTAGCCTGCTTGTGGTGGTTGACGGTCATACATCAACAGACTTCAGGCCTCTTCTGTTGATGCCCTTGACTGTTTCTGCAACATTGGGGATGCAGGTTCCTCAACTTGCCCCCATCTCGTTGCTGCTTCAGCCCTCCCTGCCAACGCTGGGGCCTCAGAACCCACCATTGATGCTACAGGGCCCTCCGTCGATGTCAGTGGTCATCGACGCCCAGGCTCTGATGTCCTCCGTGTGAGACTTCAGCAAGAGAGTTGCCCCACATCAGGGCCCAGCACCAACAGGGTCTTCTCAGCCTGTGTCAACGCCGTCCCACCAAACGTCGCAACCTCCACTCTCACAGTAATCAGTCTCTTCGGTGCCAATTTCTGAGTCAGGGGACAATGGCAGTTATCGTCTTGACTTCTTGTTACCCGACTAGAAGGATGAGGGGGCCAGTGCTCCAACCCACCCTAGCACATCTAATGTTTCCTCAGCGGGGGAGGACTCCTTCAAATACAACCCATGATTTCCCCCCCAATTACCCCTTCATTTATAGCTGTAATGTGACAACTGCTGTCAGCTATGGGGTTTGATGCTGCAGAGCAGGGCATCACTTGATGGAACCTGGCAGACTTCCTGGACCTGCCAGATTCCCCTCCCCTCACTATTACTCCTGTGATCAATGCATACGAGCATGCCACCATGGTTGCTTAGTACTGACTTAATTTGATTCTCCCCAAAGAAGGTGGATAAGCTGTACCAGGCCCCTCTGAGAAGCCCGTTTTGTGCGCCCCCCCACAATGGATTTATGTTGTGATTGACATGGACCATGATAGATGAAAGATGCCCCAGCACCGTGGTTCTCTTCCCCCAGACAGAGAGTCCAGGAAGATGGACCTTATGGGAAAGCAGGTGTTTGTTTCCTCCACCGTGGCCATAAGGATTACCAGCTACATTGGCCAAATGCTTAAATTCCAGAATGATCTCTGGAAAGAGGCCAGGTCTGCAGTCCAGTCCCTCCCAGACGTCCCTCAAAAGCAAATGCGGAGGACCCTCCAGAAGGGGGGAGATGTGGGAAAAACATCTTGTGGTCCACCTGTGATGCCCCAGATGCTTCCGCCACAGTGGGACCTCCACAGTGGGAGTTTGTCTGAGGAGGTACTCCTGGCTCAGGGTGTCCAGTTTTGCCTCGGACATCCCACAGTCCGTCCTGAATACTCCAGGGGCTATAAGCTCTTCGGGGCAGACATGCAGGATATTCTCAGTGACCTGCAGGCCCTGGAGAGAACACTGCAGTCTGTTCAATCCCTCTACCACACCCACCAGAAGAGTGGACAGAGGATGCCCTTTCAGTGTGCCACCCATCGTCCCAGATCAGGCACCAGACAGCCAAGCAAACACAAGGCTACCACGGCCCTGCTTACCCCCTTCCTCCACCACAGGAAAGTCCTTAAGGGGTAGGAATGGGCCCAGCCATGGTCACAGCATCAGCCTGACTCTTTGCCCGACCCCCTCCATCCAGTACCCAGGATGCTATGGTGGAGGTCGTTTCTCCCTCCATCGGGATGGGTGGCTGGAGATGGGAACCGCCCAAGTGCTGCAACTCCTACAACAAGGACATGCTCTAGAATTTGTGGAGATGCCTCCAGAGCTTCCTCCAAGACCATGTACCCATGTTGCTGGTGGAGATTCAGACAGCTCTGAAAAAGGGCCGTAGAAACCCATCCCCGAGAATCAACACAACACAGGGTTTTACTCCCACTTCTTCCTTATTCCCAAGTCTACAGGGGACTTGTAGCCCATCCTGGACTTACGAAACCTGAACTAATACATCCAGTACAAAAAGTTCAGAATGGTCACCCTCCCAGGCCTATTGTCCTTGCTCCGAAGTGGAGACTGAATCTGGTCCCTGAATATGCAGGACGCTTACCTGAACATCAAGGTCTGCCTTCCCCACAGAAAGTACTTCAGGTTCCTGTTTTGAAGGGAGCACTACCAGTTCAGAGTCCTCCCTTTGGTTTGTCTTCAGCGCTTAGGGTCTTCACCAAATGTCTAGCTGTAGTGGCAGCAGCCCTCAGGAGAGAGGGCCTTTACATCTTTCTCTGTCTGGATGACTGGTTGCTCAAAGTGCCATCCAAAGTGCAATTGTCCTTGACCCTGGCGCATGCCCTCCAGTTATTCAGCCAGGTGGGGATCACAGTCAAACTGTCCAGGTCAGTCCTGACACTCGGCTAGCATCTCCAGTACATAGGAACTATACTGGATACAGCCCAGGGCTCTGCCTTTCTGTCCCCAGGTAGGGCGTAGCGCTAGACAGTGCAGGCCCAGGGAGTCTACCACAGCTGGTATGTCACAGCAAGGACATAACTCAGACTGCTGGGTCTCATGGCTACAGCCATTGCCATGGTTCCCCTGGTGAAGCTTCACATGTCATATAGGTGTCAGCGTGGCTCAGTTGGTAGCACATCCGCCTCTGGACCAGACGGTCGTGGGTTCTCATCCCACACCGGGATTGGACTTGCACCTAAAAGTTGCTGGCATCCGAGTGCAGTATTGAGGGGTGCTGTACTGCTGGGTTGTGCCGTCCGGATGAGACGTTAAACCGAGGTCCCTTCTGCCCATCGTGGTGGGTGTCCAGGTGGAAGTAAAAGAACCCAGGGCACTCTTCGCAAAGAGTAGGGAACATTCCCGGTGTCCTGGCCAACATTCCCCTTTCCATAAACCGGTTCATGCAGTTATCCAGGCTGTGTGTGGGTGATGATGTGCGTTATGGCCGCCACCACATATTCAGTCACTTCATTACCAGTCTAGCATTGCTTGTAAAGCGCTTTAGATGTATGAAAAGCGCTATATAAATGCTGATGATTCTTCTTCTTCTACATGCACGTCCCTCAGTGGACTTTGAGGGTACAGTGGGGTCAGCAGACCAGCAACCTGGAGCAGATTATCCTTGTCTCTTCACCAGTCAAAAAGGTTCTCCTGTGATGGATGGAACCCAGCCATTTTCTCAAAGGTTTCCTTTCCTCATACCCTCTTCTCATCAGATCCTCACCACAGATGCCTCGGGGATGGGCTGGGGTGCATATCTGGGTCCTTACCAGTCTCAAGGGATGTGGACTCCGGTCGAGACTTCGCTCCACATCAGTGTTCTCGAGATGAGAGCTGTCCTCTACGGTTTGTAGGCCTTCCAGTCTCACTTGTCCCCAGGCAGATGGACAGCATCAGTGTAGAGCACTACATCAGCAAACAAGGGGGCACCCATTCTTATCCCCTGTGCAGGGAGGCAATGAGAGTTTGGTTCTGAGCTCTGGAACACAGCCTAGAGCTGTCAGCCATCCAAGTTCCAGGTGTCCAAAACATCCTGGCAGACAAGCTAAGCTGGTCACAGTCCCGAATGCACGAATGGGAACTGCTTATCTCACTGGTAGACCTGTTCAGCAGGTGCAGTCACCCAGAGTTGGACCTTTTTGCATTCCCACTCAACTCAAAACTACCACTTTTCTGCTTGTTCATTCCAGTGCCTGGAGTTCCCTAGTGAAACTCATTGTCCTTTTCTTGAAAAGAAAGATTCCTTTATGCCTTTCCTCCCTTTCCTCTGATTCGAAGAGTGCTAATCAAGCTTCAGATGGAGGGCACCACCCTGATTCTGGTGGCTCCCTTTTGGCCTAAGCAAATTTGGTTTCCATTGTTGCAACAGTTAGCAGTGTAGCCCCCAGTGTCCCTTCCCCTGTGCCCGGGCTTGCTATCGTAGGAACGGGTGACCCTTCCCCATCTGAAACTCCGGTCTCTTCACCTGCATGCCTGGCTCATGAAGATATAGCCATTGCCAGGTTTGGCGTCTCCCCTAAGGTGGCTGACATCCTGGTGGCTGCCAGAAAACTTTCCACCAGGGTGACTTACTCTGTGAAGTTGAAGCGCTTTGCTTTGAGGGCGGTTTTGCACCACCTGGATCCTTTCACTTGCCTGGTGAACCAGATTTTAGAGTACTACTTGTCCTTGTCAGATGCTGGACTGAAATACTCTTCGCTAAAGGTGCACTTGTGTGCCATATCAGCTTTCCATGTGCCCATTGAGGGTTATACAGTAGTCCTTCCATCCATAACCCAGTACCAGCCTGGGACTTAAATTTTGTTTAGGAGAAACTTACTTTGGCTCCTTTTGAGCCCGCCGTGACATGCGAGCTATGCTTTCTGTCATGGAAAGCGTTATTTCTAGGAACGTGGATATGATGTTCTGTCCATGCTAACTGGCAGTGTTCTTCCTCTTTAAGATGATGCCAGAAAGTCTTTAAGCTGGCTCCTCCTGCCCACCTGGGTGGCAACTCCCTCAGCTCCGCCCCATGATACTAGATCTTCCTTTTCATTGGAAGAAGCAGGTTCCCTCCTTACCGCTTCTGCGTTGAGTGGGCCTTCGCGCTTAAATCTTTGGATTTACTTCGTAAAACTTAAAAATATCATGGGTTTCATCTTCAGTTTGATTTTCTATCACGACCACCGTGGATGATAAATCTGTTCCTGGTTTCTGCCAGGGTCCTTGCGGGCAAAAGATATCCAGCATCGACCCGCTCACCATGTGAGTCTACTGCCTGGGGCATGACCACGGTCCCCAGGCCTGCGACCTTTGTCATTCTTTCATCCGAACGTCCTCGCCCAATTTAAATTGGGCCTCCCGGAACTTCAGAACCTGCTGGTCAAATCCAAGGATGCCTGTTGGGTGGTTTCCGTGGCTTCGAGGTCCACCAAACAGCTTACGGTGTTTGAAGAGGAGGCAGCCTAGGCCACAACTCACTCCGATTTCAGCTTCTGCCTTCATGCCACTCCAGTTGGGCTTGACTTTCACGGGGTCCTTCAAGGAATTGTGTCAGTCCCTGCCAACCCTCAGTCAGAGACCCTCTGGGCACACATCTAAATCCAAGAAAAGAGTCCAAAAAGGAAAAAACTCACTATCATTCATGGGATCGGGAGCACTCTTGATCGAGAGCCTCTGATTCCCGCGCTTCTCTGGATTTGACTTTGGTCAAATCCTCGGCCCAAGCCACTGGCTCCATGGTAACCCTGTCTGGCCAGTTGGTCAAGACGCTGGTTGAGGTCCTGGCCAAGATTTTTCTCGAACTGACCGACCAGTTGTTGACTAAAGAGGTCAACACTTCCTTATCCAGGACTCCAGTCCTGACTCAGACTGTTGAAGGGATGGATCAGTCTGCCGACTCACTGCCTCTGGTCGACAACGAAGCGAAGACCTGGAGGAGCCTCGGCACTCACCGACTCTTTCTGAGCCCTGCTGCCAGCCCCGATGGTCTAGGTCTCGGCCTTCCTGCCGGGTCAGTGTCTGGTCCCCTCTCTCCAAACCGGTGTCTCCCGCCTCAGCACCACGGGAAGTGGCACTGCCGCTACTCTTCATCCTTGTTCTCCTCGGGTGAAGAGAGGCTTTTCTGCAAATTTCATCAACATTACGAGGACTTGATGTGGCAATAGTTGGTGCTGACCGGTGTCAAGCCAACTCAGGCTCCTACGCCGGCCATTACCTGACTATCACCCGAAAGGCCAACACCGTCTCCATCGATGGAGCCAACCAAAACGGTCCCAGCTTGGCCGACCCCAGCGTCTCCGCTGATAGTGGTGGAACCACAGCTCATCAGGCCACCTACCGCGCCCGACTAAGGGAGTATCTTTTTTTTGGTATGGTATGTTTATGTCAGCTTACACTATGCTACACTGGCCCCATCTCCTTCGGTTCCACAAGCTCCCCCCCAACCCCACTGACCTGCATGCAGCCTCCTCAGGTCCTCATATCGCAGCCGATCCCTGGGATATCCCGGCGGGTCCCCCTCCTCCGAGGGGGGAAGGGCACCGGGGCGGAAGGGAAGACCCCGGCACACACTACAGTAGGGCCCGGAGGATGCTGCTGAGGAGCAGGAGGCCCTGGACAGGCACTGGAGGTGCTCGAGGGAGCGGGGAGCCGTCATCTAGGAGGCCAGCGAGCGATTTTTCAGGTTTTCTGTGAGGGGGCAGCGTGGTGACATCAAGGCATACGCCGACGTCTGCTCCTCCCCCAAGTAACTCGGGCCGTACACCCTGCTATGCTCCCAGCCTCCGCTAGGAGCCAGCAGGCACCGGACCTATCCTCTGCCCTCCCCCCAGAGAAGGAGAGCTGTCGCGGGATGCTCGATCCTTCTCTTCCCCGGCTGGCCCTCCAGCTACTGGTCCGTTCAACCGGTCACTGGTGTCGCAGTGGAATTCAACCACTGCGCCAGCGGGACGGCCCTGACTAAGGAGTATTTGCTGTCTAAGGGGCTTCCCCATCGGCTGTCGGTAATCATCACCCCGACCATTCGCGGAGTGTCAGTGGGGACTCTGGCGGTTGACCAGTGTTTGAGGGGTCCTCCCTGCACTCCCGTCCGGTCGATGTAGAGTTTATGGGGGACCTCTCAATGGATGAAGGCCCATCTTCCTTCATGGGGCTTCTCTGCTTGATCTCTGAGTCGATGGGTATAAAAATGGAGCCCCTTCAGAAGTGGGCTTGTTACCCATTGACCAAGATCTTCAACCAGGGAGACATTCTGGAGGCTTTCTCAGTGGTAGAAGCCACTCTTGGCCCTACCCTGGAGCTTTGGGAGTGCCCTACTTCCTGCCCTGCGTCTTCTGCCCAGATGGCCCACAACTACGCAGTGCCCACCGGTTCCCTCTCAGGATTCACTGAGCACCCCTCGGCCGAGTGATTGGTGGCAGACTCTGTTTAGGCGCTCCAGGAACACAGGGGATGTGGACAAGCCACCGGACAAGGAGTCCAAGAAGTTGGACCATGCGGCTAAGAAAGTTTACGCTGCCTCCTCACTTGGTCTCCATCAGGCAAGCTCGTCCCTCCTCATGGCCCACTTCTCTCATACCCTGCTGGACTCTCTCAATGAGGTGCTTCCTCATCTTGAACAGACCTTCAGACCATGGTCAAACAGGTCCGGGACCAGGGCCGGGCTGTAGCCAGACAACGGATCCAGACAGCCATGAACATTAGGGACTCCTGTGCCTACTCCATGGCGGCCTCAGTGGCCATGCACTGCTGGGCTTGGCTGAGGATCTCGACCTTCACAGCGGACACTCAGCACAAGCTGGCAGATGTCCTTTTCCTGGAAACCGACCTGTTCGGGCCCAGAGTCGAGGGCCACCTCACCTGTATCGAGAAGCCCAATGCCACTTTGGACTCCATGACATCTGCCTAGAAGGGACCGTAAGGGCTCCAAGCAGCAGCAGAAGAGGAAGCCCTTTCAGTCCACCTCCACTCCAGCAGCAACCCCCGCCCAGTCACAGGCTGGCCTGCAGACTCAGGCCTGGTGACATCGGCCCAAGTCAGTAGCCTCGGTCATCCGCTAGATTGGAGGTAGAGACTCTGGTGGTGCCTCAGCCGGACCCTCCTTCTCTAAGCCTGCCCACTGACGGGATGAGGGGTGCCTCCCTCATGCCTGTCACACCTCCCCTGGGTTCTCCTATGGGGGTCCAGTTCCGCCACTTCCTTTCTACCTGGTCTGCTGTCATCATGGACAGGTGGGTTCTTGAAGTGGTGAGTCAGGGTCTGCCTCTGGAATTTGAGCAGTACCCTCCTTGCCAAATCTGCTCCCCATGAGAGGACTTAGTTTCCACAGACACGCTGTCAGCTCTCGGAGCTGACATAGCCCAGCTGCTCCGCAAGGAGGTCGTGGTTCCTGTCACGGATCCTCCAGAACATCCAGGGTTTATCAAGCAGGTATTTCCTGGTGCCATTGCGGACGGGGGGCTGGCACCCCATTCTAGATCTGCACAATCTAAACAAGCCTCAGGTTGTGCACCTTCAGGATGGTAACTCTGTCTCAGATCATACTATCTCTGGATCGAAACATGTGGTTTTGCTCCCTGGATCTTCAGGACATGTTCTTTCACATCCCAATCCATCCGTCTCATCAAAGGTTCCTCCGCATTCGAGCAGAGGGACCCCTCTATGAATTCCAGGCCATGCCATTTCGCCTCTCCTCAACCCTCAGGGTCTTCACCAAGTGCATTGCAGTAGTGGCAGGTTAACTGAGGCACCGGGTTTACCCCTACCTGGACAACTGCCTTGATCACAGGTCCCTCCAGGCAGGAGGTGGAGTGATTCAGTTACCTGGTCCTCCAGACCTCCATCTCCCTTGGCCTCCTAGTCATTGAGGCCAAGTCGGAATTCATGCCCTCACATGTGATCTGCTTCATCAGGGCAGAGCCCGACTCTTGCAGAGCCAGAGCCCAGCTTCCAGCAGACAGGGTGGAGGCTCTCTCCTCCTGTGCATGATCATTTCATGTTGAGCAGTTGCAACCTGCCCAGGACTTTTATCGCTTGCTGGGCTAAATGGCCTGCACCAGCGTGGTCCATTGGGCCCGCTGGAGAATGCACTGCCGGCAAACATAGAAATTGTCGGCAGATAAGAACCGCCTGGCCCATCTAGTCTGCCCATAAGCCCTTGCACTGGATTACTGCTTCCGACCCACCCACTGCTGTCCCTTTGTGGTTCCCCTGTCCCTGTCCCAAGCATGCTTGAATCCATCCACAGTGTTCGCTTCCACCACCTCCTGAGGCAGACTAGTCCTTGCATCCACCACCATCTCTGTGAAGAAGAAGAACTTCCTCACATTCCCTCTTAACCTCCACCATCCAATTTCATGTCATGCCCCCTCATTTCTGTGCTTCTCCTGTAATGGTAAATGTTTCCCCCTTGCACCTTGTTTATACCCTTTAGGTATTTCTATCATGTCCCCTCTTTCCCTCCTCTCTTCCAGCAAGTACATATTGAGGTCCCTTAATCTCTCTTTATAAGTCTTGTGTTGCAAGCCCTGTACCATTTTAGTTGCCCTTCTCTGGACTGTCTCCAGCCTTTTAATGTCCTTATGAAGGTGCGTCCTCCAGAACTGCACACAGTACTCCATGTGAGGCCTGACCATGGTTTTATATAATGGCATCACTAACTTCCTCCTTCTGCTGGTGGTACCCCTGCCCCTGCAGTAGGAGCTGGCAAGTCAGTGATCTCAGCGCAAGAGTCACTCCGACCAGCTGGTCACTGTGATCCAGCAGATGTGGGACACCATCCAGTGGTGGTTAGTCCCAGCACATCTGCAGGAAAGGATCCTGTTTGTCTGCCCAGAGCCAACGGTCAACCTGACGACCGATGCCTCTCTGATGGGCTGGGGTGCCCACCTGGGAACACACAGTCTATGTGCTCTGGAACCCTGAGGAGTCCCAATGCCACATCAACCTGCTGGAGTTCGGGGTAGTTCGGCTACCGCTGACTGCACTTGCTCCACACATTTGGGATCAGGTGGTCCAAGACCAGAAGGACAACACCACAGCCATGTACTACCTCAACAAACAGTGCGGGATGTGCTCCCTGCCCTTGTGCAGGGAAGCTCTCCATGTCTGGACCTTCGTGCGCAGCCTGGAGGTGGACCTCCTAGCCAGCCATGTGGCAGAATCCTCCAATCAGCTGGCGGACACCCTCGTGTGAGGCGTCTCACAAGTGGTCTCTCCACCCAGACGTAGTATACAGCCTGATCTCCTAGTGGGGCACCCCTCAGGTGGACCTGTTCACTTCCAAGGAGAACGCAATGCTGAGGCTGTATTGTGTCCAGCCCCCTCAGGAGGGAGCGCTGCAAGGGGATGCCTTCTCGTGGCCCTGGACCCCAGGCCACTTCTATGCCTTCCCTCCGATTCCCTTGATCAACAAGGTGCTCCTCAAGGCCAGGAAGGACAAGGCACAGGTGATTCTGGTGGCTCCGAACTGGCCACGCCAGTTCTGGTACCCCGATCTCCTCAGCAGCAGGCTCCCGAGACGTCTTCCCCTACGCTTGGACCTGCTTTCCATCAATCAGGGGAAGGTACTCCACCTGGACCTTCAATCCCTGCACCTGACAGCCTGTTTCCTGAGTGGCTAGAGTTCCAGGCTTTGGGTCTCTCCGAAGCTGTCTTCACCATTGTGGAGGCATCTCCGAAGGAGTCGACTAAGAAGTGCTATGCCTTCAATGGAAGAGATTCTCCATTTGGTGTCAGGCCAAGGGGTTGGACCCTTTGTCCTGTCTAGTGGCTAGCATTCTTGATTATCTTTGGTCCTTCTCTGTCTGGCCTTCGGTCGATGACCCTTAAGGTGCACCTGGCAACCATCTCTGTTTATCGGGTGTGGGCCAGTCAGCAGTCGGTGGCGCAGGAAAAGGTGGTCTGGTGCTTCTTCAAGGGCCTTGACCACATTCCCCCTTCAATGCGTGAATCACCTTCACTGTGGGACTTGTTGCTGGTTTTGGCAAAGCTCATGGGCAAGCCATTCGAACCGATACACAGGTGTAATATCTCTCACCTGTTGTGGAAGACCAACTTCTTGGCTCTCACATCAGCCAGAAGGATCAGTGAGCTCCAGGTGCTTTCGGTGGAGTCTCCTTACCTGGTCTTCCACAAGGACAAGGTTGTCCTGTGCCCCAACCCGAAGTTCTTCCCAAAGGTTGTCAGAGTTTCACCTTAACCAGGTGATTAATCTCCCAGTGTACTTCACCAATCACACCTCGGAGACCAAGCACAGGCTCCATACTCTGGACCTGAGGCGAGCGCTCACTTATTACAAAGAGTGCACGGCTGGAGTTCAGGGAGAGGTTCGCCAGCTGTTTTGTCACCTACGCTGAAGCCGCACCTGGCAGACCTGCAGCCACGTGGACAATTGGCAGGTGGATCATTGATCTCTGCTATAGGTTGGTGGGGAGGGTGCCTCCTGGAGGGCTAGGGGCTCATTCCACCCGCCATACAGCTGCGTTGGTGGCTGCTTCCAGGGACATCCCTATCCAGGAAATTTGCAGGGCTGCTAACTGGGAGGCATCACACACCTTAATTTCCCATTACCACATTGATCTAGAGTCACGGGATGCTGGTTTTGAGGCCTCAGTTCTCCTATCTCTGGTTCCTAAATAGGGGGTGTGTGCCTTGCCTCCTTCCTCTGAGAACTGCTAGGAGTCTGCCAGTTAGTGTGGGTAGAACATCATATCCACGTCCCTAGAAAAACAGGTTACTCACCTGTAACAGTACTTCTAGAAGTGGTATATGATGTTTATCCACACGGACCCACCCAACTTCCCCTGGCTTTGGCGCACAGAACTGCTTCCGGTGGGCAAGATCTGGCATCATGGGGTGGAGCCAAGGGAGTTACCACCGGGTGGGTGGAAAGAACCAGCTTGAAGACTTTCCTGCATCATCTTAAAGGGAAAGAACACTGCCAGTTAGTGTGGATGAACATCATATACCACTCCTAGAACTGCTGATCTTACTTGGAGAAACAGCTCTTGCAGCAGGTTACACCATTAGGACTGAAGCCGGCAGGTGCCAGGACCCCACGGAAATTTTCTAGCTAGCAGTATTCAGCGGGGGACCACCTCCGACGTCAGTCCTACCCCTGATGTCAGGCATAGTACATAAGGAGGCGGTCCCCCAGAATCCCCAGTTCTTTTCCCGCCGTCGACTCGCCAGCATCGGCCTCTCAGTCTCTACGTAGTGCATGATGACTTAGAACTTCTAGAGTTTCTTCAATCTGATGTCCTCTCCAACTCCTTCACTTGAGGGACACCTTTCTAAGTGTGCCTGTGGAAAACAGATCCCTTTTAAGGATCCTCATTCCTCCTCCGTGCGGTGCTTAGGCCCAGACCACGATATAAAAAGGCCTGCACCTTTTGCCAAGGGTTCAACAGCCGCACCAGGATCTGCCATCAGAAGGCACTTCAGGCCTATCTGCTGGAAGAAAAACTGAAAAGGATGGACCAAGAACCTTCCTCCAGGGGCGAGTCTTCTTCCAAGGCCCATAAACACCGGGAGAAAGTAAGGTCCAGATCCCTGAACTGGGCCTCGGACTCCCGTAGCTCAGGCTCCACTAGATCAGACCGCTCTCCCTCCAGGGCTTGGTCTCAGCCCCTTCCAGTCAAAGTCCGGGCTTCAGGCAGTTCTTCGACTCTCCAGCCCATCAAGACTTCAAGGCCCTCGGCTTCTTCCACTCCCTCTCGGGCCTCTTCCAAGTCTTCCGAACGCCATAAGTCTTCCTCATCGACCCGACGTCGGGATCCCAACTCCAGATTGGTCTCCTAGCCTCCCAGAGGTCCGGATCCACCACCAAGGAAGACCAAAGACCTGACGTCACTAAAGCGGACATCGGACCCGACGTCGGCCAAGCATACAAAGTCGGCCAGGCGTTCACCGGAACCGAGGACACCAGCCAGGCACCAGACGCCAGCCGGGCATTCGCAGGACCTGAAGGTGTTGGCCAAGCGACCGACGGCCTCACATTCACCGGAGCCGAAGACCGCCCCCCAGGTCACCGGTGGACACCGGTCACAGGGATTCCATGGAGGAGGACACTACACTGCCCGAAGACCAGGCGGGTGACACTGAGGATGCCAGGCTCCCAAGAGAACCTTCACCCACCCCGGAGACACCCGCAGACCTGACGCCAACCCCGGTGACAGACCACTGGTGCCAGGCCCGTCGTCGGGCATGAATCTAAAAGAAGTAAAGGATCTCTTTACTTTCTGGTGGGACACCATCTGAAAGGATGTGATCCCTGTAAATCCTCCTCCTCCTCCTCCTCCTCCACCTAAGGGGCCAGCAGGACGACCACCAACCCCTAAGGAGCAGACCCTACCTCATAGGGGTAGATCCAAGAACAGGAGAAGGCCTCCCTCAAGATCTCCATCAGGGTCCCCCAGCCCTAAGCGACCCAGACGTTGTCGGTACACTCCTTCAGGGGAGGACTCCAGATTGGATACCTTGGATTATTCCAGATCTCCTTCTCCACTCAGCATTCCATCACCTGACCCACATGACCTTCCCAGGTCTCCTCCGGATGATCCCTGTTTCGCTGAGATCATGAGGCACATCCAGGACAACATAGGGTGGGATGCTGAAGACCTCGACCCCGAACGACAGTGCCTTGTCCGTTATCTTTGGCAGAACGACCCAAAGCCTGTGGTACTGCCACCCTTGGTGGACACCTTCACGGACGTCACCAAGGCTGCGTGGAAGCGTCGGCACTCCACTCTCGCTGTGCCGAAGAAGGCTGACCGCCTGTACAAGGCCCCGAGAGAGGACCAGTACTTGGCTCAACAACCTCTGGCAGACTCCCTGGTCATTACGGCCTCGCATGACCGGTCCCAAAGACCTCAACATATGAGCACACAGCCACCAGACCAGGAATCCAAACAATTGGATGCCCTGGGGAGGCGCACATATGCGGCTGCTACATGCGCCTTCAGGTCCCTGAACTACCTCACCCACATGGTACAGTTTCAGAACGCCCTGTGGGAATAGGGCCAGGACCTGGTCGATAAACTTCTGGACGGTGATCAGAAGGCGGAGCTCCTAAACCTTCTCTGCACAGGGTCTGATGTGGGTACCCAAGTACTATGAGCCGCATACGATTCTGCGGACTTGTCTGCCAGAGCTGCAGCTTCAGGCGTTTGTCTCCGGAGACACTCTTGGCTCCATGTCTCTCACTTCACCCCGGACGTACAGAGGAACATTCTTGACGTCCCCTACAACGGTGAAGTACTCTTTGGTGAACCCTTGGAGAAGGTTATCACCAAACTCCAGGATGCTGGGAAGGCAGTCAGGTCTGTACAGGCCATGTACAGATCCAGGCCTGGTTCCTTTTGTAGGAACCAGAGCCGTTTTCGCAGCAGACAACAAAGGCAGCAGCCACATTCCGGCCAGCAACAAAGGGGCACCTTTCAGCGTAAAGCCCAGGCTAAGTCGTCCCCAGGCAGAGGCCAACGCTACACCAAACTGGCCCAGCCTGCAGGGACCAGTGCTGCCACAGCATGGCTCCTTCCCGGCTCCCGCCCCTCCTCTGGATCAACGGGCGCAAAAGGTCAGGGGTCACATCACTCACCACTTTTTAGGGTGGCAGTCGATTACCGCCGACCGGTGGGTTCTCCAACTGGTCAAGAAAGGCCATTTCATAGAATTTCTCAACCACCCACCGGCAAGACCTCCTCTGCTTTCCCGCTACTCGGGTCAGCATGCCCTGCTCTTACAGCAGGAGGTGCTCACGCTTCTTGGAAAAGAAGCTATAGAGCACGTTCCAAGGGACCAGAGGGGTGCAGGATATTATTCTCACTTTCTGGTTCCAAAGAAAACTGGGGACCTCCATCCAATACTGGACCTCAGCGATCTCAACGAGTTGGTCCTGTACAAACGCTTCTGTATGGTGACCCTCCCAGGTCTGATTCCCATGCTCAAGCAGAATGTCTTTCTAGCGTCCTTGGACATGCAGGACTCTTACCTGCATATACCTATTGCTCAAGCGTACAGGAGGTTTCTGCGCTTTGAGTTTCAGGGCCACCACTATCAGTTCCGAGCCCTCCCCTTCGGACTGTCATCGGCACCTTGGGTATTCACGAAGTGCATGGCGGTCGTAGCGACGACTCTGAGGAGACAAGGCCACTACGTGTTCCCCTACCTAGACGACTGGCTTCTCATGGCACCCTCTCTGGAGGCCCTGATGTCCGCCATTCGTTATACTCAGTCTCTGTTCGAGACATTGGGCATCATTATCAATCAAGAGAAGTCACGCCTGGTTCTGTCACAGACTCTGCATTTCATAGGCGCAGTTCTGGACACCATCCAGGGGAAAGCGTTCTTCCCCCAGGACAGAGCGGAACACATCAGATCCCTCATCAGGGACATCTTGGCGAAGAAGGCTGTTCCTGCCAGATTGGTCCTTTGCCTGCTCGGACACATGGCTGCGGCTGTTGCAACAGTCCCCCTGGCCCATCTCCACATGCAGGTGACCCAGTGGATGTTACGGGTCCAATGGGATCAAGGGCAAGACCATTTGCAGCTCCCAATCCGGATCATGAAGGCCGTAATCCGGGATTGGCAATGGTGGCTAGATCCAAAGAATTTATCGGCAGGAGTCCCCTTCATTGCTCCATCTCCGATTGCGACGCTCTCCACGAAAGCCTCAGGGCTCAGATGGGGAGCACACCTCGACGGTGTCCGGTCTCAGGGCCTGTGGACAGCCCAAGAGACTCATCTCCACATAAATATCCTGGAAATGAGAGCCGTTCTTTGCGCCCTGCAGGCCTTCCAGCCAGAGATTCCACCGGGTACCCTTCTATTACAAACAGACAATTCCGCAGTGATGTATTACCTCAACAAACAAGGAGACACCCATTCCTACCCACTTTGCAGGGAGGCCATGAGGGTGTGGGATTGGGTTTTGCAACACGGCGCAAACCTCATTGCTGTTCATGTCCCAGGAGTGGGCAGCATCATCACAGACGGCCTGAGCCGCTCTCAGACCAGAGTCCACGAGTGGGAACTACTTCAGGAGGTAACAGAGGATCTGTTTCGCAGATGGGGTACACCAGAGTTAGACCTTTTCGTGTCCCCATCCAACGCAAGACTGCCCAATTTTTGCTCGCTAGATCCAGGGCCTGGTGTTTTCTGGTGAGACTCGCTGTCCCTCTCCTGGGCGGGCAGATTCCTCTATGCCTTCCACCCCTTTCCGTTGATCCAGAGGGTTCTTCTGAAACTTCGCAAGGAGCAAGTGACGCTGGTGCTTATTGCGCCGTTTTGGCCCAGGCAGATCTGGTTCCCTCTACTACATCAGCTGTCCCGGGAACCTCCAGTGCCTCTGCCAATCAGCTCCCACTTGCTGTCTCAGGAGGCGGGTTCCTTGGTTCTTCCGGACCTTTGTTCGTTGAACCTGCACGCTTGGCTCCGAGAGACATAGACGTGATGCGTTACGGGGTCTCGCAAGAGGTAGCAGACGTTCTTGCTGCTGCTAGAAAACCGGCTACCCATGCTACTTACAGCATGAAGTGGCATAGATTTTGTATATGGGTTCAAGCACGCGTTTTTTCGCCTATGGATTGTCCAGAAAGGTTGGTCTTGGACTACCTCCTTTTAGTTGCCGTCACCTCGGCCAGAAGAATTTCTGAACTTCATGCACTTATGTGCAAAGAACCTTATTTGGTTTTTCACCAAGACAGGGTATCCCTACGGACTAATCCTAAGTTTCTGCCTAAGGTGGTCTCAGCTCTCGGCCTTAATCAGGACATCGATCTACCAGTGTATTTCCCCAAGTACTGTAATCGAGGAGAGGCCCTGTTGCACACTTTAGGTGTGCATAGGTGTCTCCGATACTACCCGACCAGAACCAAACACCACCGAAAATCGGACCAGCTTTTTGTCTCCTTTGCCCATAGGATGATGGGAGCTCCTGTTTCCAAACAGTCCCTGTGCAGGTGGCTCATTCAGTGTATCACGTTCTGTTACCAGAAGCGCAACAAACCCTTACCGGTCGCGGTTAAGGGTCATTCCACAAGGGGGGTGGCTACCTCCTTTGCGGCCCTAAAGAATGTGTCCACCTCGGCCATTTGTGCTGCAGCTACTTGGAGCTCTGTGCACACTTTCATCAGGCATTATAGCCTGGATATTGCATTGAGGCGAAGAGCAGGTTCTAGGGACATGGATATGTTGTTCATCCACACTTATTGGCAGGTCCCTTGCCGCTTTAAATCTTGCCGGAAGGTCTTCAAGCTAGCTCCTCCCACCCACCCGGGTGGTAAAACTCTCGGCTCCACCCCATGACGCCAGATCTTCCTTACCGCTTGGAAGCTCAGGTTTCCTCCTTAGCGCTCTGCGTTTTTGACTGGTTCCTGAAAAGTTCGGTCTTCGAATCTATTGAAGTGTCCTTTGAATCTTCGATCTTTTCTTCTTCGCTACGGCGATTGCTTTTTCCGGCCCTGAGAGATGTATGGTTAGTTCCTCCAGGAGGGACTCGCACTCCACGTGCTCTTTTTGCCTGGACTTGGATCACGATCCTCAGGCTTGCAACTTTTGTTCTGCCCTTTCGGTCAGCTCTCCGGAGGACCGTGCGGCCCATTCGGGGCTCGGACATCCGGTAGTTTTTTCTGCTCCGGAGATTCCATCGGACCAGCGGGTGCCTGCTTTGACTGTTTCTCTGCAGTCTGATCCTGCCGGGGAAGGGGCGGGTTTCCCCCTCCCCTCTCCCTCGGTTGCGGAGCTTATCCCGCTCTCCTTGGATTCTTCTCATGCAGCTTCGTTCAGGGAGCTTTGTCATTCCCTCTCCTCCAAGGGAGAGGGAACCTGGAAACCTGTCGCTCGGCCCTGTAAGCTGAAGAGACATGGGGCAGGGTCTCTTCGTCGGCGGGAGCAGGATTTCTCCCCCTCCCTCATCGGTCAAGGATTCGGCTTCGGCCACTGGCCTCACGGTATCCCCGTCAGGTCAGCCGGCCAAGTTCCCCGTCGACGTTGTCGAATCTCTTGACCCGTCTTCCGGGGGGTCTGCTGAGGCCGTCTTCCCGCCGCCTTCGGCGGAAGCTGAGACTCTGTCCTCCCCTTTGGGTCGACAGCCCTTGGTCCTTTCTTCCGAGCCAAGGGAGGAGCGGGTGCGCCCCGCTTCTTCCCAGGCCCGCCCTCGGTCCCCCCGAGGGATTTGGGTCTCGGTCAACCTCTCGGTCTAGCCGCTCACGCCAATCTCGGCGTTCTCGGTCGAGGCACCGGGTTAAGTGGCTTTGCCATTCTTCCTCGTCCCCCTCCTCGGATGAGGAGCGGTTTCGATGCCATTGGCGTCGGTGTTACGAGGAACTTATGTGGCGACAGCAGTTGTCTGGGTTTCAATCGACCCCAGTTCATTCTCCGGATAGCAAGCAGCTGCCGCTTGGTCGGCAGCCGTTCGAATCGGTCGAGGAACCTTCTCCAGGGCCAGTTGCTCGTCCGACCCTCGCTGCCCCTCCGCCTTCGGCGGAGTTCAGGCCGGACCGTGGCCTGTCCTTCAGGTCACTCGGTCTCCTCACTCCTGCCTGCCCCCGGCGGACTAAGAGTGCCTCGGGCCTGCAGCAGCTTTTTGCAGACCCTTCGGAGCCTGGAGCAGGCTCTGCCATGTTTCCTAACAGGGAGGACCCCGGGTCTTCCCAGGAGCATCCAGTAGACGACAGCCCATCGTCTTCGAAGGGTCTACTTCAGCTCATTTCAGAATTTACTGGAATGCAGCTCAAGCCCGTCTCCGATCGGGCACCTTACCCCCTTATGGAGATTCTGGATCGAAGGGGTTCTTCCACGGAGGCCTTCCCAGTGGTGAGGCTATCGTGGGCCCAGCCTTGGAGCTATGGCGGCAGCCTACTTCTTGCCCTGCGCCTTTGGCCAGGGTGGCTCGGAGGTATCCTATCCCTGTCGGTTCTCTGCCCGGTTTCTCGGAGCACCCCTCGGCTGAAGGGGTAATTACCGACGACGTTTTCCAATGTCTTGGAAACGCTGGGGATGTGGACAGGCCCCCAACAAGGAGTCCAGAAGGATGGACTATGTCGGCGTGAAGGTTTACTTTGCGTCCTCCCTAGGCCTCCGTCAGACCAGCTCGGTTGCACTGATGGCACATTTCTCCCACACCCTTTTGGGCTCCCTGGACGAGGTTCTCCCTCATCTCCAAGGTGACCTGCAGACCACGGTTCGACAGGTGCGGGACCAGGGTAGGGTGGTGGCGAAGCAGCAGCTCCAGATGGCTCTGGATCTAGGCGACTCCTGTGCCAGATCGCTGGCGGTCACAGTGGCCATGCGCCGCAGGGCATGGCTGAGGTTATCCTCCTTCTCTTTGGAAACCCAGCACAAGTTGGCGGACATCCCCTTCTTGGGGACTGACCTTTTCGGCCCTGGAGTGGAGGGATACATCCATGGGCCCAAGAAGTCCGATGCCACTCTGGACTCGGTCACTCTCGCCCGGGGGGTCAAGGGCAGCCGTCAGCCTTTGCGTAAGCCCCTTTGCCCCCGAGCCCTGGGGCCCCCCCCGGCCCAGCATGAGGGCCAGCAGGCATGCACTGGGCGGCCTGTTGCCAGACCAGCGTCTTCCTCCAAAAGGAAGCGGGGAGGCAGGAAACCGAGGGGCTTCTCGGTTCCTTACCCCCTCTAAGCCTGCTCAGTGATGGGCCAGGGGCATTACCCCGGCCCCGTCGTCCCAGCCCGGGTTTCCCCATGGGGGAACGGCTCCGCACCTCGTTCTGGAGGTATTTAGGGTGGATCCTGTCGCAAGTTGCGAGCGGTTCCCCTTTTGAGCCATTGCCTCATGGGGATCTTGAGTTCACTGCACCTGTGTCGGTCGTCCGACATGCCTGGCTCTCTAGTTAGGATGATCAGGAAGGCTGTGGACCCCCCCCCCATTCAACCCTGAATTCGTGTCCAGGTATTCCTGGTCTCATACGGACGGGGGCTTGCGCCCATTCTCCTGCACGCCTGAATGGTCTCTCTTCTGCAGACATCCCATCCTCAGAAGGTGGCGTGTAGCTGTTTTCCTGGTCTCCAGGATGTACCTACTCCTCGTTCCGTCCGTTTTTGGGGAGGCTCCACCCCTTCTTGTGGAGGAGCTCCTTACGAGTTCCTAGCACTTCCTTGCTCAGCAGTCTCTGCGGCATTGAAGGGTCCCGATGTCACCCCACCGGAAGGCAGACTGGTCTCCCGTTTTGGAGCCAAGTGAGCTTCGTATCTTAGCGGTGAAGCTTCTTGGGACTAAGCTCGACTTTTGAGTCCGAGCTCGGCTCCGGGCGAACAGGGCCGAGGTTCTTCCTCCTTTGCCGGTCGGGTTGGCTGGGAAATTACGTCCTGCCAGGACCTCCTGCTCCTCCTGGGCCTCAGGGCGGCCTTCCCTTAGTGGGAGGGGCCAGCCAGAGGTCACAGCGCTGCGTCCCTTGGACCAGTTCGTGACTTACAGCCCAGGAGTTAGGAGAACGCTCCCTTGGACCGTTCTAACTTCAGCAGGAGAACATCCTGCTTGTTTGCCCTGAGTTGCCGGTCTTCTCCAACCGATGCTTCTCGGATGGGTGGGGTGCCCATCTTGGGGAATACAAAGTGCTTCGCCTCTGGTCCTCTTGCGAGTCCCGATGTCCTTCCTGCTCCCTGGAGACAGACGGTCCACTTAGCCGGCACCGCTCGCTCCGTTTGTACGGGGTCTACAGGTCTAAGTCCAAGTAGGACTATTCCAAGACCATGTGCTACCTACTCCACCAGGTTCGGTCTATCCCCTTGTCTCGGTGCAAGGAGGTTCTCCGCATTGGGTTGTTGCGCAGTCGAGGCTTCCCAGCCATTTGATGGCAGGAGCCCGATTCCCTGGCTGCTGCCCTGAGCCGGGCATAGGCTGCGCCTCATGAGTGGTCTCCCCTGCTGGAGGTAGCACAGGATCTTCTCCCTCTTCCCTCCGGGGAGAATACCAGGCCGAGACTGTTTTTATGCCGGCCCCTCAGCAAGGCCTGCTGCAGGGGATGCCATCGGGGCCACGGACCCCTGGCCCCTCTGTGCCTCTCCCCCATTTCCCTTGACCTACGGGCAAGGCGAGGAGGGACTTGGCGCAGGTGATGCTGGTAGCCCCAAACTGGATTGCCAATTCTGGTATCCAGCTCTCCTCAGTCTCAGCCCCAGGCTCCCGAGGCGGCCTCTAGTCCGCCCGGTCCTGTCTTTCCTTTTCAGGGAAGGTTATCCATCTGGACCTTCAATCCTGACCTGCAGGCGACCCCTGTGCGGCTAGGGGCCAGGCCTAGGGTCTTCGGCAAGATCCTCGACCTTGAGCGTCCTGCAAGTAAGTTGGCCAAGATGCTCGTCCTTTGGGAGAAGTTCTCCCTTTTGATGATGGGATAGGGCCGTGCCCTTCCCCGTCCCTGGGCAAGCATTCCGGACCATCTGCGGTCCATCCTTAGACCAAGGCTTGGCTGTGACCCTCTAGAGTGCTTCTGCGGGTCACCACTGTCTTCTGGGCGCGGGCCGGGGGGTAGCTGGTGAGTGCGGAGAAGGTGGTCTGGCACTTCTAGGCCTCGATCACGCCCCCTTTGGGGAGAGTATCCGCTTTCTCGTGGGATCCTTGCTGGTATGGGCTTAGCTCATGAGCAAGTCATCGAACCTTGCACAGGTGCAGTTTCCCCACCTGTTGTGGAAGAACACTTTCTTGGGGCCACTCCGCCATCCAGAAGGCAGGGAGAGTTCCAGGCTCCTTTAACCTCCCTATCCGGTCTTCCACAGGGACTAGGTTGTCCTCGCCCCACCGAAGTCCTCCGGAGGCAGTGGCGGAGTCTTCCCTTCGAGGTTGCCTCTGCCGGTTTATCCCCATTCACACCTCGAGGCCTTTATTCAGGTTCCGTGGGAACTGCTTAACAGCTCACCTCTTGGGAGCGTAAGCTAAGATTCGGGAGAGGTTCGCCAGCTGTTCATCATCTTCGCTGAAGCCGCATCTGGCAGATTTGCAGCCCAGTGGAAGACAAAGCGGGTGGGTCACCCTGCAAAGGTCTCCACTATAGGCGGGCGGGCATGGAGCCTCCCAGAGGGATAAGCTCTTTTACCCGTCCTTCCGCTGCATCGGGGCTGCTTCCAAGGACTGTCCGTCAGGATATCTGCAGGCTTCTGCTCGGAAGCAGGCTTTACGTTCCCTTTCCACATCGACCTTGGGTCGGCGCTGGGTGCTGGTCGGGCCTCGGTTCTCCAGTCTTTTACCTAAGTAGGGTGTGCGCTTGCCTCCCTCCTCCCGGAGAACTGCTAGGAGTCTGCCAATAAGTGTGGATGAACAACATATCCATGTCCTAGAAATACAGGTTACTCACCTGTAACAGGAGTTCTAGGAATGGTATGTTGTTCATCCACACAACCCACCCCCATCCCTCAGCTTCGACGCACAACCTGGCTTCCCAGCGGCCAGATCTGGCGCCATGGGTGGAGCTAGAGTTTTACCACCCGGTGGGTGGGAGGAGCCAGCTTGAAGACCTTCTGGCAAGATTTAAAGCGGCAAGGGACCTGCCAATAAGTGTGGATGAACAACATATACCATTCCTAGAACTCCTGTTACAGGTGAGTAACCTGTATTTTTGGTCTAGCAGTCCTTCAAGGACTTCTGTCCTAGGTTTACGTTCTGTTAAGGATCTCTACCTTCCCTCCTCCCAGTGGTGTAGGATTTCCATTATTGCTTGGGAATCAGTCCTAATGGTGTAGCCTGCTGCAAGAGCTGTTTCTCAAAGTAAGATAGTACAGTTACGTAAGAACTTACCGTAACAGTAGTTCTTCGAGAACAGCTCTTGCAGCAGGTACTTTCCCTCCCACCATCCCCGCTGGATGTAGATTCTAATTCCAATATCCTTCTCCTAGGATCAGGTGTTCTCAGCATCTCTGATGGCCATTTGATGGCGGATCCTCAGTCTCCTCTTCTGATGTCATCCAGTGGCCGGGAATCTCCGGTGGGAGAACTGGGGATTCTGGGGGACCGCCTCCTTATGTACGATGCCTGATGTCAGGGCGGGAGCGACGTCTGAGGCGGTTCCCCACTGAATACTGCTAGCTAGAAAATTTCCATGGGGTCCTGGCGCCTGCCGGCTTCAGTCCTAATGGTGTAACCTGCTACAAGAGCTGTTCTCGAAGATCTACTGTTATGGTAAGTTCTTATGTAACTGTACTTTATAGATGAGTAACCTGTTCCTTTAGTTGCTGTTCCCTCTGCTCGTAGGATTTCCAAGCTCCACATGCTCATGTGTGACTAGCCGTATTTGATTTTCCACAAAGACAGGGTGTCTGTGCATACTAACCCTAAGTTTTTACTTGAGGTGGTGTCTGAATTTACTCTGAATCAAACCACCACCTGCTTGTTTATTATTCAGAGCGTGCCAATCTAGGAGAAACATTGTTCCATACTTTGGATGTACATAGAATACTCAGATATTCTGTCCATGGCACGAAGGACTGCAGGAAGTCCTTGCAGCTGTTTATTTTGCCCTTGGGAAACATGGTTTACCATTTTCAAAGCAGTGACTGTCCAAATGGTTGGCCAACTGTATTATTTTCTGTTATAGGGTAGTACAGTAAGGAACTTCCTGGAACTGTCAAGGGTCACTCTACCAGAGATATGGCCACTTCTGTTGCCTGTTTCAGAGGTGTCTCAGCAGCAGAGATCTGTGCTGCTGCTGCAACTTGGAGTACTGTCCACACCTTCACTAGACACTACAATCTGGACTTCACCTCTAGAAGGAGGGCAGGGTTTGGTGTAGCAGTGCTGCAGGGCCTGGTGTCATAGGCTATTGCCTTCCAGCCACCTGGACTGTTTTTCTCCTCTACAGTACTGCGTGGGACTCATTCCTAAGATGTGACCTGCTGCAAGAGAAGAATCATCACTATTTATATAGTGCTTTTCATACACAGTGTATCCCAAAGCTCTTTACAAGCGATGCTAGACTGGTTGTGTAGTGGCGGCCGTATTGCACATCAACACCCACACACAGCCTGGACAATTGCATGATCCAGTTTATAGGAAGGGGAATGTTCGCCAGGACATCAAGAATGTCCCCTACTCTTTGTGAAGAGTGTCCTGGATCTTACTTCGAGAGGGTTCCTTCAGTAGGTCATCACTTATAGGACTGGCGCCACCTGGCGTCGAGCCACACGGCAGACTTTTCTAGCAATCCCTAACAGGGGACCGCCCACCCAACGTCACGCGACTGATGTCAATGTGACTGTATATAGTGGGCTGTCCCCACACCCGCCCTCCAGTTTTTTCCCTGTCGTCACCTTGTATCAGTCGCATTGCAGACTTCCTTATAGCGATCATTGTGATGAAAGTATCTTGTGTCGGAATTTCCTTTGCCAAAAATTCTTCCTTTTTTCAACTCTTCATTGATGTCTTCACCTAAGAACAAGTGCTCATCCTGTGGCATGCAGATCCCGCACAAAGACGGTCACCTCAAGTGCGTCCTCTGTCTAGGCCCACACCATCCTGTCTCCTCCTGCCCGGAGTGCCAGACCTTCAACCAGGCCATGAAGAAAAGGAGGCAGAAGGCTTTGGAGGCCCATCTCTTGAAAGCCCACTTGGCTTCTCTAGAGAAGAAGATGATGGACCATTTGAGGGAATCCTTGGCAGATAAATCTCCATCGAAGAAGCACAAGTCTAGGGAGCTAGAGCGCTCCACAGATGACACGCGGCCCTTGACGAGCAAGGCCCAGAAAATCGGATGGTAAGTCTGGTAAGACTGCAGTGGGTCAGTTGATCGTCGGCCCCTCTGATGACCGCATCATGCCAGCCGATAAGTCGACTCCAGGGACCACGCAGCAGCCGGTAAGCTGGCTCCCCAGCCAGAGGGGACCTGCCCGGCACCCGTCGATAAGTTGGCTGGGGGTTCCTCCCCCGCCCGCCCTACGCCACCTACTAAGACATCTATCCCTGACGGCCGCACAGGTGTGGTTCCTCCGGCGGGGCCTGACGGCACCTCACCTGACATCTGGCAGAACCAGGGGAAGAAAGCCCCTCTCCCCCCTCTTCCTTTGCCCGTGCCCTCCACTTCAACGGTGGGTACCTCTGGCGAAGACAGCGGAGAACCCCCTTAATGTAGTCGATTCCACGGGGTCCACTCCACATTCTCCTCTTGGGGTCAAAGGGAAGGAGGCTCCTCCTTAGCCAGCAGGCCTTAACGTGGAGGCCCCTCCTCCGCCCCCTGGGCAGGATCCCTGTAGCGCCGACTCCAGCCAACATCCTGCCAGAGGACCCAGTGAACCTTGCTCCCACACTGGATGTCCCAACGACTGTTGCTCACGCGGGAACTAGCGATCGGCCCCAGCCGTTGTCTCCGACGCCGGTTGTCCCGATGACAGTCCCTCAACCTGGACCTATCGATCGGTCTCAGCTGCTGGCCCCAACGCCAGATCCGGTCCTGCCATCAGGGCCCCTTCACCCGGTTCCCAACACTGGCCCCTCTGACACCGGCCCCTTTTCCGGCACCAGATCGGATGGTGCCGGTTCAGACGTCAGTCCCCCTGATGTGGGCTGTCCTGATGCCAGACCCCCAGCCTATATATACAATGGCGGGTCTGACGTGTGTACCCCCACCACCAGACTTGATGACGGGGGATCTACTCTTGACCTCGAACTGGTCCTCACTACCCGCTGGGGTTCCCTGGGGACCACTACCCGGCTGGTCCCCCTCCAGATTGGAGTCACTATGGACAGTTTTACCCTGGGTTCAGTCCCTACTCTCACTACCAGGGATTCCAGGGCTATCATTACCCTCCTCCACCGACAACGCCACATCCCCCCAGCCCCAACCTTCTCCACCACCCCGTCCACCTCCTCCGGTTGCACTGGATTTCAAGACCTTGATTCAGTCTTGGTGGCAGGGGGCTCGGTCTGAGTTGGTGTCAGACCTGGAGATGAGACTCCCTCTCCCGTGGTCTCCCAGGTCCCCTTCCCCAAGCAGTTCTGCTGTGGCTACGGTGCATGTCTCGGGGAAGACTCGTCAGGTCGTCTTACTCCTGGATATCCGTCACCGTCCTGATGAAGGGACAGATGACGATGACGACGATGATGATGAGGGGGTCAACAATTCTACGGAGGAGATCCCGGAGGAGCCTGAGGGCCCATCAGGCAAGGTTTCCCCAAAATCCCCCCAGAGGACCCTGCCTTTTCAGACCTTCTAAGGTCCATGAAGGATTTAGTTAACTGGGAGTCAGAGGATCAGGACCCTATGAGACAGACTCGACAAGCATCTGGACTTGGAGTGTCTGTCTCCAGTCCCCATTCCTCCATGGATTGGACCTCCTCAGGACCTCACCTCTACCATCTGACAGATGCCTCATTCCCTCCCGGCTGTCCCCAAGAGGGCAGACAGACTTTACTGGGCGCCAAAGGATGCCCCGTTCTTGAAAACGTATCCTATAGCTGAGACTGTTGTCATTTCTGCCGCTCATGACCGCTCCGCCGCACCCAAGCACATGAGCACCTCTCCTCCGGACAAAGAATCGAGGCAGATGGACCAGTTCGAGAGAAAGATCTATTCTTTGGCCACATGTGCCCTTCAGTCCTTTAACTATGTGGCTTATATGGTGTCTCACCAAAAAGCTACCTTGACCAGGTTAGAGACTCTGGTACAGGCCATGGATCCCTCAACCTTAAAGGAGGAACTTGTCAAGGATCTTCGCCTCTCCAAGTTTTCTTGTAGGCATGCTTTGTGAGCTACATACCACTTGGTTGATTCTGTGGCACACACCTCAGCAACTGCCATTGCCCTTAGACGGCACTCCTGGCTTCGCCTTTCTGGACTTGCTAACGAGGTCCAATCGGCGATTCAAGATGCCCCTTCAGGGGCTCAGTACTCTTTGGTGGGTACACCAAGGACGTTATCACTGGCTTACAGGACAGAGGTCTTGCCCTCAGGTCGGTGAGGTCCATGTACCGATCGGGCAACCAACAACAGCAGCCCTTTCGGAAAAGGATCTGGCGGCAGAGAAAGCAGGCCCTGGCTCGCCGCCAGGGAAAGCGTAAGGCCACGGGTACAGCCACCCCTCCTGCCTCCAAGAACCAGAGATGAGCAGGGGGTCCATTCTCTGAACATCCAGCCACTTCCTGACTTCCCATCCCCACTGCCTCCTCAGTCTCCCGACAGGGAGCAGGTGAGGGGGAGGTTCACCTGCCAAGCGCAGGAGTAGAGGGCGATCACCTCCAATGAATGGGTCCTGCAGCTAGTGTCCGTCAGACACACAATAGAGTTTCTAGACTTTCCTCCATAAACTCCACCATAAAGATCCTCCTTCTCAAGGGATCAGGCTCTTCTCATCCGAGAAGAGGTGAACAGTATCTTGCTGAAGGAAGCAAAAGAGTACGTTCCCCTTCGGGAAAGGGGTTTTACTCCCATTTTTTCCTGGTTCCAAAAAAGACAGGGGATTTCAGACCAATACTCGACTTAAGCAGCTTAAACCAGTTTATCGAGTACAAAAAATTTCAGATGCGGACTCTCCAGAGCCTCCTTCCACTCCTTCTGGAGAACCATTGGTTGTGCGCTCTGGACATGCAGGATGCTTACCTGCATAGCCCTGTCTTCCCCAGCCACTGCTGATTCCTGTGGTTTCAGTTCCAGGGGGAACACTTACAGTTCTGAGCGCTCCCCTTTGTCCTATCCTCGGTACCCTGGGTGTTTACCAAGTGCCTGGCAGTGGTTGCGACCTTCTTCTTAAGCTGTAGGTGACATTGCAGTTTTCCCTTACCTGGACAACTGGCTGATTTCAGCCCTATCCAGGGACTCCTTACTAGAGGCTTTTTCTTTCACTTTGGACCTATTCAACAGGCTAGGGATTGCCGTCAGTATTCTCAAGTCATCTTTGACCCCTGCCCAGAAACTTCAGTTCATTGGGGCAGTTTTGGATATGGTCCACTGCAGAGCCTTCCTCCCTCCAGACAGCATGGAGACACTGATCTGTCAGGCTTCCAAAGTGGCTTCTTCCAGGACCAATCCCAGCTCGGGAGATCCTGCGTCTTCTAGGCCTGATGGCAGCCTCCATCACCACTGTTCCCCTTGCAAGGCTTCACACGAGTCATTCAGTGGTCCTTGCGCGTGCAATGGGATCAACTCCTGGATGACCTGGACCATCTGGTGCTGGTCTCCTCAGCAGTTCAGAAAGAACTGCTTTGGTGGAGGGATCCCTGCAATCTTTCTTTGGGTCTTCCCTTCAGGAGCCCAGCTCCCTCAGCATCCCTGACCACGGATGCCTCGAACATGGGATGGGGGGCACATCTAGGGGAGCACCAAGCCCAAGGACAGTGGTCCAGCTTGGAGACTACATTACATATCAGTATTCTAGAGATGATGCCTTCCAGTCCCTCCTTCCCAAGGGATCACTGCTGGTCCAAAGGGACAACATGTCGGTAGTTTGGTACCTCAACAAACAAGGAGGAACCCGCTTGTATCCCTTGTGCAGGGAGGCGATGCAGGTGTGGAACTGGGCAGTCCAGCACAATCTGGTCCTCGTGGCCGTACACGTACCAGGCATTCTAAATGTCCTGGCGGACAGTCTCAGCAGATCTCGGACCCAACTCATGAGTCGGAATTACATCAGGAAGTGGCGGAATCCATCTTCCTATGTTGGGGGCGTATGGAAATCGACCTTTTCGTCTCCCAATACAACGCAAAACTTCCCAGGTTTTGCTCGCTCATTCCAGGGCATGGTGCTTTCTGGCATGACGAGCTGTCTCTCTCTTGGACAGGGAAATTTTTGTACACCATCCCTCCATTTTCCATTCTCCATTCTCCAGAAGGTCCTCCTCAAGCTTCAAGCAGAGAGGGCAAAGATGATTCTCATCACTCCTCTCTGGCTGAGACAGATATGGTTCCCGCTGCTGCAACAGCTTTCCAGGGAACCACTGGTTCCACTTCCAGTGACTCACGACCTCCTGACTCAGGATCAAGGTCGACTGCTACATCCGGGGCTCAGGACTCTGTATCTTCATGCATGGCTCCTGTAGACATAGCAATTTCTCGCTTTGGGGTCTCCTCCCAGGTTGCTGAGGTCCTCATCGAGGCCAGGAAACCCTCTATTCATTCCACTTATGATGTGCTATGAAGTGGAAACGGTTTTCCATCTGGGCAACCGCTAAGGGTTGGAACCCCTTCTCATGTTCTGCCCCTCAGGTCATGGAATACCTCCTTCACCTGTCAGACTCCTTTCAGACTGTCTTTCATATTCATCGTTGAAGGTCCACCTTTCAGTTATTTCGGCGTACCATGAGCTAGTGGATGGTAAACCCATGGCTCAGTTGGAAGTCTCAAAAACCTTTCCAAAATGGATTCTCCATCTGAAACCCCCCATCCGCAGCCCAACACCTCCTTGGGATTTGAACTTCGTTTTGGAAAAGCTCACCCTTCCTGCTTTTGAGCCGGCTATGAGCTGTGATTTGTGCTTCCTTTACTGGAAGGTGTTGTTCCTGCTTGCCATCACGTCAGCCCGGAGGATTTCGGAGCTTCACGCTCTGGTTTGTAAGGAGCCCTACCTGATTTTCCACAGGGACCGGGCGGTCCTCAGAACGAATCCGAAGTTTCTTCCCAAGGTGGTGTCAGAAGCCACACTGAGCCAATAAGTAGAGCTTCCTCTATACTATCCGTCCCCCTCTAACAGAGGTGAGGCACTCCTCCATACCATGGACGTACATCGGATTCTCCGGTGTTACACTCACCGAACTAAAGAATTCCATTGCTGTTATCAGCTTTTTGTTTCTTTGGCCCCCAGATCAAAGGGGAAACCAGTTTCTAAGCAGGGCCTTTCCAAATGGTTAGGCAACTACTTTAGGTATTGTTACCAGAAGTATGAAAAACCTCTGCCAGGTACCATCAGAGGTCATTCTACTAGGGGCGTGGCTGCTTCTGCTGCATTTTTGCGAAAAGTGTCTGTGGCTGATATCTGTGCTGCAGCCACTTGGAGTTCTGTCCATACCTTTACCAAACGCTACAGTCTGGACATTGCTTCTAGGCAGAGGGCTGGTTTCGGCCTAGCTGTGTTACAGGGCCTTCTGTCCTAGACTGGGTCCATTCTGGATTCCAGTTTTTCTGTTGGGAGTTATTTTTCCTCCTCCCTAGTTTCTCTCGGTCTCTCTTTGGAGGGACTGCTTGGGACTCTGTCCTATAAGTGATGACCTACTGAAGGAACCCTCTTGAAGTAAGATGGTACAGTTACATAGGAGCTTACCGTAACAGTAGATCTTCGAGAGAGGTTCCTTCAGTAGGTCATATTTTTCCCTCCTTCCCCTCATTTTGTGTTTTACAGGGTCTCCAAATCCTGTTCGCACCTGCTGTCAGGCCCCTTCCTGGCTCCGGCGGGAGAACTGAAGGGCGGGCGTGGGGACCGCCCACTATATACAGTCACGCTGACGTCAGTGGGCGGTCCCCCATCAGGGATTGCGAGAAAAGTCTGCCATGTGGCCTGACGCCAGGTAGCACCAGTCCTATAAGTGATGACCTACTGAAGGAATCTCTCTCGAAGATCTACTGTTATGGTAAGTTCCCACGTAACTGTACTTTCTTTTACTTCCACCTGAACACCCACCAGGACAGCACCTGGATGGGTAGACGGGACCTCGGTTTAACATCTCATCCAAAGGATGGCACACTCCAGCAGTACAACAGCCCCCCCCCCCCAAAAAAAAATACTGTACCTGATGCCAGCGTTTTAGGTACAAGTCCAGTCCCAGTGTGGGATGAGAACCCACTACCTTCTGGTCCAGAGGCGGTTGTGCTACCAACTAAGCCACACTGAAACCCTTGAAGCTCCTTGAAGAAGATAGAACAGTTGTGTAAGAACTTACCATAACAGTAGATTTTTCGAGAGAATCTCTTGCAGCAGGTCATGCTGTCCCACCCACTTTCCCCCTTGCTTCTGAGTTCCTCTTTTCAGTTCTCTCCTTTTCCAGGATGGTGAGCCTTCTGCTTTACATGCTTCTTCTGGCAGGCCCCTCTAGCTCTCCCTCTGTTCTTCAGGAGCACGTCCTTGGCAGATGGTCTCCGACGGGAAACTGAGGAGGGCATAGGGTGCCACAATTATATAGGAGGACGTCGACGTGATGACGTCGCTGTGGGCAGCCTAGCTTGTCCTATGCTTACATTGTATGGTGTGTTCGCAAATAAGGCATTTTTGACTTCATTGAATATCAGACTTTGTTCTTCAGCTATCAGTTTAGCTGATTCATGCCTACTTCAGGTTGAAATGTACCTGGTTAATATTTGTATGTAAGCATTAGTGAGTTCTCCACAAGAGTGCACTGTCCTTCTAGGAGTCGCAGGGCAGCCCCAGTTAGACAGCTAGCAAAAAATATTTCCATGTGGTCCTGGTGCCTGACGGTTGTAGTTCTTGAGGTGTGACCTGCTGCAACAGATTCTCTCGAAGATCTACTGTTATGGCAAGTTCTTGCATAACTGTTCTTTTTGTAGGCCAACCTGAGGTGGACTCTGTAGTCATAAATGCTGTCCATGATATAGCTAAGGCACCAAAACACCTTAGCTGTCTTCCTCGTGATAAGAAATCAAGGAGGTTAGATTTGCTTGGTAAAATAACTTATGCCTCAGTCTCTCTGGGTCTCAGAATTGCAAATTACCAGGCCCTTATGGTCAAATGGTCTGATCATTACACTGTGGGATTCAGTTTCCGCACCCCCCTTCGTAGGCCTACCCCTGTGGAGATGGTCAGGTACTGCCCTTTACGAGATGTAAGCTCGGAAGGCCTGGCGGCGGTACTTGACCTATCGGTTCTTTCATCGGCAAACAGTGACCCAGAAGCCATAGTGTTGGCCTATAATAAGACCATTTCTGTGGCCCTGGATGTTGTTGCTCCTGTCCGAGTTCATCCTCTCTCCCTTCGCCCTCGATCCCCGTGGTTTGATGGGACTCTGAGGGAGATGCGGCGACTAGGATGAAGGTTAGAGTATTGCTGGTGGAGATCCACCCTGGATGCCGACCATCTTGGATTGATAGACCATTATCAAGCCTATCAATCTGCAATCACCCGTAAGAAGGCAGAGTTCCTGTCTGGGGAGATTGCGGCCGCTCAGAACCGACCAGCTCAGCTTTTTTGCACTGTGGACAGACTGTGCAACGCAGAATGTCTACAGGTTTGAAAAGCGTTTTCGCAAGTAGAGTGCAATGAGCTCACTCAATTCTTTGCGACTAAGGTGGCTGACATCCCGGCGGAACTCCGACCGGCACACTCTGTGGGTACTGCTTTGGATCAGTGCTTGGACGCTGCCCCTCAGTTTTCCTGGAGTACCTTCGACTGGCTGGAGTTCGTGGATGTCATGCAGAGTGTCCAGGTTATGCACCCTACGTGCTGTAGTTTGGACCCAGGACCAACTACCCTGATTGTGGGCTGCAATGACATCATTGGTCCAGTCCTAGCATGGATAGTCCAGTGCTCCTTGGAAACAGGTGAGTTTCCTAGCTCCCTGAAGGAGGCGGTGGTGATACCCCTTCTGAAGAAAACTTCTTTGGACTCTGACTGCCATGCGAACTACAGACCAATCTCAAACCTTCCCTTTATAGGGAAGGTGATTGAGAAAGTAGTGGCCATACAGCTGGAGAACCACTTGACCATCCATGATATCTATGAACCTCTCCAATCCGGTTTTCGAAAGAGGCACAGTACTGAGATGACGCTGGTTCGGGTGCTCAGTGATCTCCTCATGGCAAGAGATCGGAAAAAACATTCCATCTTGGTTCTTCTAGATCTCTCATCAGCATTTGACACTGTGGACCATGGAGTCCTCCTTGGTTGCCTGAGGTTCATCTTTGGCCTGTCAGGTATGGTTCTCAGGTGGATTACATCTTTCCTCACCAGAAGAACTCAGAGGGTTGTGTCAAGGATTTATTCCTCTGACCCAGTCCCTCTGTCATGTGGGGTCCCTCAGGGATTGGTGTTGTCCCCCATGTTGTTCGCAGTGTACATGCTACCCCTCGGAGTCGTTTTAAGAAGGTATGGCCTGAGGTTTCAGTGCTATGCTGATGATACCCAGCTCTACCTTTCTTTTCGCACCTGACCAGGATAGAGCTCTCACAGTATTTAACAACTGCCTCACAGAAATCCAGGATTGGATGAATTTGAGCTGGTTGAAGTTGAACTCTGAAAAGACTGAGGTGCTGGTTGTGGACCCGGGGCATCGGATAGAGGGGTCGGGGGTAGTTTCACTTTCGGGATTATTTCTCGGGGATCTGTCTCTCCCAACCTCTGAATGGGTGTGAAACCTGGGGATAATCTTTGTCGAAGGGCTGACACTTCGTTCGCAGGTATCAGCTGTCGTCAAATCCTCTTTTTACCATCTGAGGAATATCTCCAGAGTTAAGCATCTTGTTCCATCCGGCGATGTCCTCGCACTTGGATTATTGCAGTTCTCTTTACTTAGGGCTACCTGGGGTGGATATCCGCCGCTTGCAGCTGGTGCATAACGCTGTGGCCCAGTTATTGACGGGAACCCCTCGGTCCTGTCATATTTCTCCGGTGCAGCACAAACTGCACTGGCTGCTGGTACAGTGGCAGATCACCTTCAGAGTCGGACTTCTGACTTATAAAGCTCTACATGGACTGGGCCCAAGCTACCTGAAAGAACTTCTGGTTCCTTACTGCCCTGAGCGATTGCTCCGCTCGGCTGATGAGGGGTTATTAGAGATTCCAAGAGTTTGCTTAAAATCTTCTGGGGCCCGTGCATTTATGCAAGCGGCCCCTACCCTTTGGAATTCTCTACCTCGTCAGCTACGGAAGTGCACGATCTTGGAGGGATTTAAACAGGCTGTTAAAACTTACCTGTGGAATCAAGTACATGGTGTATAACCCAAATCTTTGCTTATTGGTTTTTCATATTTTGTAAGATTTATAAAATGTGAATGTACGATTTACTCTGTTTTAACTGTTTGTGAGATGCCTTGGTTGTGGAAAGACACCATATAAATAAAGAATATTATTATTATATTATTCAATATCAGAATACACTCTGGAGAAAAGCTAGAGCAGCTGCTCAAGCTTTCCCAGAAGGTACACCTAAACAGGAGCTTTTCAAAGCTCTAACAGCTGAGGCTGATGTAGGATAACACCTACTAAGTATGGCCTATGACATATTTGATGCTTCAGCCAGAGCTGCTGCCTCAAGGATATGCCTCAGGAGGTACTCCAATCTCAGGGTGGCAGGCTTTGCGAATGACATACAGCAATCCCTTCTCAATGCTCCCTTTAGAGGATACAAGCTGTTTCATGCAGATGTCCAATATATCCTCTCTAATCTGCAGGCCTCAGGCAGAACCCTGAGATCAGTACACTCCCTGTATCATACCCAACCAAGGAGCATCGGCCATCTGGTACTAGACATCGTACCACTGCCAGACACCAAGGTAAGGGCAAAAGAGCAGGAGTCCTGCCTACTCCAGGAGCCATCCCCAGGTGCCCACTCAAAAGCCCCTAGAGGTGGCGGTGCAGCAGGAGCCACCACAACTGGCTCTGCCTGACTCCTTTTGCACCCCAAGCCACCATTGCCCCAGGGGTGGTGGTTGAGGGTCATCTCTGCCTCCACCTGAACCAGTAGAAGGAGGTGATCTCAGATACCTGGGTCCTGGAAACAGTAGCACAAGGCCATGCTCTGGAACTTCTGGAGCTACCTCCAGACCATCCACCACTGCCTACACATTATGCTTCAGATCACATTCCTTTGCTCTTTGAGGACATCCACACCTTGCTTCAGAAAAGGGCTATAGAACTTGTACTCGTGGAACAGAGAAACACAGGGTTCTATTTTTGGTATTTCCTAATTCCAAAAGAGACTGGAGATCTGAGACCTATTCTCGATCTCAGGGATCTGAACTTCTTTATAGAGTACAAAAAGTTCCGAATGGTCATCCTACAGGGCCTACTCCCACTACTGCAGGTCGAAGATTGGATCTGTTCCCTCGACATGAAGGATGCCTGTCTTCATACCAAAAGTTGAAAACCTCACAGGAAATATTAGAAGTTTTTGTTTTCAAGGGGAACACTACCAGTTCAGAGTATTGCCCTTTGGCTTGCCATCTGCGCCACAGGTCTTTACCAAATGCTTGGCAGTAGAAGCAGCAACCCTTCGCAGGGAAGGCCTTTATGTATTTTCCTACCTGGATGGCTGGCTACTGAAAGCTCACTCCAAGGAGCAACTCCTGCACACCATAGCCTGAACAAGACAACTGTTCGATGCCCTAAGGGGTTGCTGTCAGTGTATCAAAGTCTGTCTTGATCCCTTGCCAGCATCTACAGAATTTGTATTCATATTTATTTTACCAGGAAAAAGCTCCATTGAGCAAAACTCATTTACAAGGGGGCCCTGGGTAGAACAGAATACAAGGCAGTAAACAATTTAATAACATAGGAATAACAGAAGTACAGTAAGAAGTTTGATAGTATAGGAATAACAGCAAGTTAGTACAGTTCAATAGGGGCAGTTTTTGACACTGCCTAGGCTCAGCCTTCCTGCCTCTGGACAGGGCTGAACGTCCGATTGCACAGGCCCAGATGGTCCACAACAGCCAGTATGGCACAGCCAGAACATTCTTTCAACTTCTGAGCCTGATTGTCACAGTACCTCTGGCCAGACTACACACGAGGATCCCTCAGTGGGCCCTGAGCGTCCAGTGGAATCAGTTCACACACGATCTGCAAGAGGGTTCTAGTAACCTTTCCTGTATGCAAGGTGCTTAAGTGGTGGATGGAACCCAGCAACCTGCTAAAGGTGGTTCCTTGCCTGATCCCGTCCCCGCACCAGATTTTAACTGCAGATGCCTCAAGGATGGGTATATGGATCACAGTGGAGAGCACCCTGCATATAAGTGTTCTGGAAATGAGAGCTGTTCTGTATGGCCTACAGGCCTTCCAGACTCACCTGTCCCCGGGTCCTCTATTTGTACAGCTGGCCAATGTCAGTGTGATGCATTACATCAGCAAACAAGGAGGAACTCATTCTTAACCTCTGTGCAGGGAAGCAGTGATGGTATGATATTGGGCTCTAGAACGTGGTCTAGAACTATCAGCAGTACATGTTCTAGGTGCCCAAAACATCTTGGCAGACAGGCTAAGCAGGGCGCAGTCCAAAATGCATGAATGGGAACTGTTGACCTCAGTGATAGAAGACCTGTTCGACAGATGAGGTCGTCCAAAGTTGGTCCTTTTTGCATCCCCACACAACATAAACGTGCTGCTCTTCTGTTTGCTCATTCCAGGACCTGGAGATTTCTGGCTAGATGTGTCCCTCTCTGGAAAGGGGAGGTTCCTGTAGGCCTTCCGTGTAATTCAGAGGGTGCTACTCAAACTTCAGAAGGAGTGGGCAACTCTAAATATCATTGCTGCCCTGTGGCCTTGACAGATCTGGTTCCCATTGCTGCAGCAACTGGCAGTGGAACCACCAGTACCCCTGCCCTTATGCCAGGGGCTTCTGTCACAGGAGCAGGGAACCCTGGTCTGTCCGGACCTCAGATCGCTTCACCTGAACTGAAGTTAAGCAATCCTGAACTGTGAGAGGATTTATATGGATTGAAAATGGACTGGAAATCTCTGAAGGACTTAAATTTGGACTGATGTTTTAAATTATTTATTTATTTGGATGTTGGGGTTATATTGTTTATTTTGATAATTAGTATTTGTGTGTTGTCTATAAGTTGGATGGTGATTGTGGTGAATGAGTGGTTGACTGGACCTTTTTATGGAGTTGTGTGAGACACCTCGCTGGAGGTGAGTGTATATGTGTGGTGACGATAATTATAGTGTGGAACTGTGGTTGTAAAATTTTGGGGTTTATTTATTTAATTATTATTAATTAAGATGTGTTGGGAGGGTGTTAAGATGGTCAGGCATTATTCTCCTACTATGCTTCGGGATCTACGCCCCTTTGACTGTCCCCCACTATCAGTTGAAGTCTATAAGAGATGTCGAGCATTGGGGATAATGAGGAGACGACTGAAGGGGACGTGGACTAGGCATAGTGGGAGAATGGAGAGGGGTGGGTGGATAGAGGTAGTGGGGACTGGGAGATGCCCTGGGGTGAAATGGGGTCAGGAAAGGGGTGTTCCCTGCTTGATTCCCATACCCAAGGGCTCCACAAATGTTGGGCAGGTCCTGGGATCTTCCTTGATAACCCATCCAACCTGGGCAGTGTTGTGTAATGCCAGATCGATTAGGAACAAGACGACTATTATAGCTGATCTTGTTGGAACATCTGATCTGACATGCATCACCAAGACCTGGCAGAATGAGAATGCAGGCCCTATTTTGGCATCTGCTGTTCCAGCTGGGTTCTCAGTGATACACCGCCCGAGATTGGATCGTAGGGGCGGGGGTGTAGCCATTTTGTTTAAAACAGAGCTGGGCCTTGTGGATGTGCCAGTGGGATGCACTCGATCCTTTGAGTGTATTCTTGGAGCAAGTGTTGGGTACAGGATACTCCTCATCTACCGTCCACCCGATGATGGCGGAGAATTCCTGAAGGAGTTTGCGGACTTCATTGTCTGCGTGGCATTGGAGTCACCCAGATGGTTAATTCTGGGTGACTTAAGTGCCTGGATCGACGATGAACTCTCGCAATTTGGAAATAATCTCTTCCAGCTTATGACTATGCTGGGCCTTACACAGGTGGTTACCTCTGCTACCCATATAGGGGGTCACTCATTGGATCTTCTGTTTCTCCTTGGGATGGAGATCATGGGAATGGGGATGGAACCAAATGGTTGATCAGACCATCACACCATAAGGTTCAGCTTCTGGGCACCCCCAAATGGGCCTGCCCCTGTGGAGATGGTCCAGTATCGCCCTTTGAGGTGGGTTACCCCAGAGAGCCTATTGGCAGGGCTGGACCTGTCGGGTTTATCAAGTGAATGCATGAGTCCAAGGGATCTTGTACTTGCCTATAATAAGGCGGTGGGTGATGTCCTGGACTTAACTGCTCCTGTCCGTGTTCGTCCACTCACTCTCGCCGGGACCCCTTGGTTTTAATAGGTCCTTGAAGGAGCCTGAAGAAGTGGGTGAAGGCTAGAGAGAGCTTGGCGGAAATCTGGCCTAGATGCTGACAGGCGTAGGTTGATGGACCATTATGTGGCCCATCAATCAGCAATCACCCGTAAGAAAGCAGAATTCCTGTCCGGGGAGATTGCTGCTGTGCAGAATCGACCGGCTCAGCTCTTCCGGACTGTGGACAGACTGTGCAATCCAGTCTTCAGTCTTGAAGAGATTTTTCACACATAAAGTGTGATGAGCTTGCTCGATTCTTTACAGACAAGATTGCCATCATTAGGATGGGTATCGGCCCAGCTCTCTCTCTAAGGGATTGCAGAGATTGGCAGGAGGTGGCGAGCGCCCGTGCTACCTGGTCTGACTTTAGTAGGCCAGAATTCGTGGACATTGTAAGGATTGTCCAGACTATGCGACCAACCAGCTGTAGTTTGGATCCGGGCCCTACACCACTACTGTTAGGTTGTGTAGATGTCATCTGCCCGATCCTTGCTGAAATTGTCTGGAAGTCCTTGGAGCAGGGGGTCTTTCCTGATCCCCTCAAGGAGGCGGTCGATCGACCACTCCTTAAAAAACCCTCCCTGGACCCAGACTGTCTAGCTAACTATAGACTTGTCTCTAACCTACCCTTTGTGGGTAAGGTTATTGAGAAGGTGGTTGCGTTGCAACTGGATGAGCATCTTACAATCCACAATGTCTATGATGTTCTCCAATCTGGGTTTAGGAAAAGACATAGCACTGAGACCGCCCTGGTCCGGGTTTAAATGATCTGCTAATTGCGAGAGAGCGAAAGGCATGTACTATTCTAGTCCTTCTCGATCTCTCTGTAGCATTTGATATTGTGGACCATGGTGTGCTTTTGGAGTGCCTACAGCTTCTTTGTGGACTGTCTGGTACAGTTCTAAGCTGATTTTGATCTTTTCTTACAGGCAGGACACAGAGGGTTGTCACTGGAATTTATTCCTCTGACACCATCTCCCTGTCCTGTGGGGTGCCGCAGGGCTCCATTCTGGCGCCCATGTTGTTTGCAGTTTATATGCTGCCATTGGGAGGTATCATTAGGCGATACAGTTTGGGTTTTCACTTCTATGCAGATGATACCCAACTGTATCTGTCCTTTATTCCTGGACAGGATGATGCGATCTCCGTGCTTAATAGTTGTCTAGCCGAAATCAGAGATTGCGGATGAACACTAGGTGGCTGAGGTTAAATCCATATAAGACCGAGGTGTTGGTTGTGGACCCGGGTCACCCTGATCTTAGGGCTAGGCTTCCATCAGGCTTATGGCTTGATGACCTCAGACCAAGTGCGTAACCTGGGTGTTGTTTTTGATGACGGTTTGACCCTGAAATCGCAGGTGTCCGCCGTTGTCAAATCTTCTTTTTATCATCTTAGGAATATCGCCCAGGTGAAACACCTGGTTCCTCTGGCTGACCTTCCTACATTGATTCACGCCTTCGTAACCACCCGCCTTGATTACTGCAATTCCCTTTACCTAGGGCTTCCAGGGGTTGATATCTGTCACTTGCAGCTAGTGCAGAACGCGGCGGCCAGGCTTTTAACGGGTACATCAGGACTAGTCATACTATGCCTGTGCTGCGCAAACTGCACTGGCTGCCGGTTCAGTGGCGGATCACTTTTAAGGTCGAGCTGCTGACCTATAAAACCCTACATGTACAGGGACCCCAGTATCTGCAAGTTCTCCTTACTCCCTACTGCCCCTCCCGCTCACTCCGGTCCGCCGACGAGGGATTGCTAGAGATTCCCAGGGTTCGGTTAAACACATCTGCGGCGTGTGCGTTTTCCTATGCTGCCCCTTCCTTGTGGAATTCTCTACTTAGTCGGATAAGAGAATGCCTGACCATCTGAAGTTTAAGACCTATTTGTTTTTTAAAGCTTTTTCTGAAGGTTTTTAATAACATTAATGTACGTTTTATGGTTTGATTTTTTTTGTTGTACAGCGCCTTGGTATTTGAATGGCACTTAAAAAAAAAAAAAGTAAGTTTACTTTACTTTACCTCCATGCATAGCTCTAAAAACATAGCCATGGCTAGATTTGGGGTTTCCCAAAAGGTGGCTAATGTCTTGGTGTCTGCTAGAAAGCCTTCTACCAGGGCCACTTATTCTGTGAAGTGGAAGCAGTGTTTTTGTGGGCCACTTCTCATCACCTAGATCCTTTTACCTGTCCAATAAATCAGATTCTAGGGTATCTGCTGTCCTTGTCAGATGCAGGCCTACAGTACTCTTCTATCAAAGTACACTCGGCTGCCATTTCAGCTTTCCATGTGCCTATTGCGGGTCATATGGTTGCCCAGCTGAAGGTGGCCCATATGTTTTTTAGAGGTATTCTGCACTTGAAGCCTCTTATCCGTAATCCATTCCCGGCTTGGGGCCTGAATTTTGTGTTTGAAAAGCTTACTTCAGCTCATTTTGAGCCAGCAGCGACTTGTGACTTACACTTTCTTTCTTGGAAAGCATTGTTTCTAGGGACGTGGATATGTTGTTCAATCCACACTTACTGGCAAGTTCCTTGCAGCTTTAAATCTTGCCGGAAGGTCTTCAAGCTGGCTCCTCGCACCCACCTGGGTGGTAAAACTCTCCTCCGCCCATAACGGCAGATCTTCCTTACCTCTTGAAGCTCAGGTTCCCTCCTTAGCGCTCTCTGTTTTAGGCCTGGATCCACATTCTTCGGTTAAACCGAAACTTATTCTAAAGTTCAAAAGACTTCGGTTTTCTTTTTCCCTCGCAGCTGCAATGGATAAATCGACTCCTGGATTTTGTCGGTGCCCCTGTGGGCAGAAGATGTCCCAGACCGACCAGCACTCCGACCACGCATCAACTGCCTAGGACTTCGACATGACTCTCGAGTTTATGCAGTTATGCAACTTTTTGGCTTCGTCTTGAGGACCGGCTGCCCAATTGCTTTTGGGGTGCCCTGAGAAACGTTATCCTCCAGTTAAGTCGAAGGAGGCCCATTGGGCGGTGTCTGCGGCGGCAGGCTTAGCAGACCAGCTGGAGCAGATGATCGCCCTCGAGGAGGAGGGGGCCCAGGCTGCATCTTCATCTTCTTCGGTCGCGGCATTTATCCCACTCTCCTTGGGCTCTTCTTATTCAGCTTCTTTTAAGGAGCTTTGCCAATCCCTCTCCACCAAGGGAGAAGGGCCATCGGGACATTCCTCTCGGTCCAAAAAGAAGGACTCCAAAGGTAAGTCCCACCGTCGACATTCGTGGGAGCAGGAGAGGTCCCCTTCGCCGGATAGTAGACAGTCGACTTCGGTCGATGTTGCGGCTAAGGCCACTGGCTTCACGGTGTCCCTGTCAGGTCAGCTGGCTGAGACAACTGTTGACGCAGTCGAGATTTTTCTCGACCCGTCGGACGGTTTGTTGACTGGAGAAGCCGGCAACCCTTCTTCAACGGTTCCCCCGGTGGAAACCGAGGACTTGCCTGTGCCTCCTGTGCCGGAGTCCCTGGTTAAGGTCCCTGAACCGAGGGCGGAGCGGGTTTCCCCCACCCCCTCTCCGACCCGCCCTCGGAATCCCGAGGTCTCGGACTTCTTCAAGGTCCAGCAGCCAGTCCGCCGTCAGTGGTCTCCGGTCGTGCGCGCCGCTCATCCTCGTTGTCCTCTTTGGAGGATAGGCTCTGGCGCAAGTTGCGTTGGCGCTACTAGGATTTAATGTGGCAGCAGCTCTTATTGTCGAGAAGGCGCTGACTCCGTCGCCTTCTCCGGCCATTAAGTGGCTGTCACCCGGGTGACCAACAACCCCTTAATGTCGAGGGCGAAGCCCGGCACGGTTGTTCTGCGAAACCGGCTCGCCACCCATTGTGGTATAACCTCCGCCTCCACAACCGAAGACTGGGGCCCCAACCAAGGTTTCTCGGTCAAGTCAGGGTTTGCCCCATAGGTTGTCAGTCACCCTCACTCCCGATCGACCTCGGCATGTGGAGGGTGGCTCAGGTGCTCGGCAGCTGTTCGCAGACTCCTCGGAGTCTGAAGATGACTCCTCCTTGTTCTCCAGGCTGCTTGACCTGGAGCTGTGGCAGCGGCCAGCCTCTTGTCCAGCACCTTCCCATGGGGGGGGGGCGGCTCCACCACTTCCTTTCTGCCTAGTCCGATATCAGCACGGACCGCTGGGTGTTGGAAGTGGTAGGCAGGAGTCTGCCTCTGGAATTCGAGCAGTCCCCACCCTATTGAGCCATCACCCCATGGGGGGCTACAGGTTCCGCAGCCTCTCTGTCCGCTTGTTGAGCCGACATTGCCCTGCTCCTCCAGAAGGAGGTGATCAGGGAGATGGTGGACCCTCCTCCAGACCCAGGGTTTGTGTCCAGGTACTTCTTGGTCCCAAAACAGACGGGGGGCTGGCACCCTATTCTCAGCCTACACGACCTGAACAAGTTCCTAAGGTCTCGCACCTTCAGCATGGTCACTCTGGCTCAGATCATTCCATCCTTGGAACAAGGCATGTGGTTCTGTTCTCTGGACCTTCAGGACGCGTTCTTTCACCACCCAATCCATCCGTCTCACCAGCTATTCCTCCACTTCAGGGCAGAGGGATCCCTTTACAAGTTCCGGGCCATGCCCTTCGGCCTCTCTCCATCTCCCAGGGTCTTCACCAAATGCATAGCAGTGGTGACAGCATCCCTGCGGTGCCGAGGGGTCTGGGTGCACCCTTACCTGGATGACTGGCTGATTGCAGCCCCCTCCAGGTTGGAGGTGGAGCGGTCCAGGGATCTGGCCCTCCAGGTCTGCTCTCAGATTGGCCTCCTCATCAATGAGGCCAAGTCGGAACTCGTGCCATCGCAGGTGATTCAGTTCATCGGGGCAGAGCTCGACTTTCTTTGAGCCAGAGCCCGGCTCCTGGCGGACAGGGCCGAAGTCCTTTCCTCCTTTGCCAAATCATTTCTTGTTGGGCAATTGTGCCCTGCCTGGGACTTCCTGCACCTCCTGGGCCTCATGGCGGCCTGCACCAGCATGGTCTATTGGGCCTGCTGGTGCATGCGTCCCCTGCAATGGGGGCTGGCCCGGCAATGGTCACAGCGCTCCAGTCTTCCAGACCAGCCAGTGACCATGACCCTGGAGATGTGGAACGGCCTCCAGTGGTGGCTGGTTCCAGCTCTCTGCAGGAGGGTATCCCGTTTGTCCGCCCCAAGCTGACGGTCACTCTTACGACCAGTGCCTCTCTGATGAGTTGTGATGCCCATCTGGAGGGGCTCAGAGCCCATGACCTCTGGTCCCCTCAGGAGTTTCAATGCCACATCAACCTGCTGGAGCTTCGAGCGGTCCGACTAGCCCTCACCACCTTCGCTTCATTTGTATGGGGTCAGGTGGTCCAGGTCCAGACGGAGAACACCACGACCATTTAATACCTCAACCGGCAGGGCAGGACACACTCCTTGCCTCTGTGTAAGGAGACTCTCTGCACTTGGTCTCTCGTGATCAGCCTGGAGGTGGCTCTCCTAGCCATCCATGTGGCAGGAGCCTCCAACAGTCTGGCCGATGCCCTAAGCTGGATAGGCGCTGCATCTCACAAGTGGTCTTTCCTGCCGGAGGTAGTACAAGATCTGTTCTCCCACTGGGGCACCCCTCAGGTGGACCTGTTTGCCTCCAGGAGAATGCGAAGCTGAGGCTGTTCCATGCCGGCCCCCCTCAGCAGGGATCACTGCAGGGGGATGCCTTCTCGAGGCCGTGGACCCCGGGCCTCTTCTATGCCTTCCCTCCATTTCCCTTGATCCACAAGGTGCTTCTCAAGGCGAAGAGGACAAGGCGCAGGTGATTCTGGTAGCCCCAGACTGGCCCTGCCAGTTCTGGTATCCAGATATCCTCAGCCTCAGCTCCAGGCTCCTGAGGCGGCTTCCAGCCCGCCCGGACCTGAACTCAGTCAACAAGGGGAAGGTACTCCGGCAGGACCTTCAATCCCTGCACTTGACGGCCTGGTTCCTGAGCGGCTAGAGTTCCAGGCCTTGGGTCTTTCCGACGAGGTCCTCAACGTTGTTGAGGCATCCCGTAAGGAGTCGACCAGAAAATGCTATGCCTTCAAATGGAATTCTCCATTTGGTGTCAGAATAAGGGGTTGGACCCTTCCGCCTATTCTTTGGCTAGCATTCTGGACTACCTGTGGTCCCTTTCTCAGCTAGGGCTTCGGTCGACGACCCTTAAGGTGCACCTGGCAGCCATCTCTGCTTACTGGCAAGCAGTCGGCGCAGGAGAAGGTGGTCGGGCGCTTTTTCAAAGGCCTTGATCACATATCCCCTCCGGTGTGAGAACCTCCATCTCCATGGGATCTACTGCTGGTATTGGCTAAGCTCATGGGCAAGCCATTCAAACCAGTGCACAGGTGTGACATCTCTCACCTGTCGTGGAAGACCGCCTTCTTGGTGGCTATCACGTCAGCCAGAAGGATGGGAGAGCTCCAAGCACTTTCCATTGAGTCTCCTTATCTGGTCTTCCACAGGGACAAGGTTGTCCTGCGCCCCCACCTGAAATTCCTTCCGAAGGTGGTGTCGGAGTTTCACCTTAACCTGGTGTTGACTCTGCCAGTGTTCTACCCCAATCACACCTCGGAGGCTGAATATAGGCTCCATACTCTGGACCCTAGAAGAGCGCTGTCTTATTATAAGGAGCGGATGGCTGAAGTTCGGGGAGAGGTTCGCCAGCTGTTTGTCACCTACGCTGAAGCAGCACCTGGCAGACCTGCAGCCAAGCGGACAATAGGCAGGTGGGTCACCTTCTGCATAGATCTCTGCTATAGGCTGGCGGGCATGGAGCCTCCCAAGGGATAAGAGCTCATTCTCCTGCCATACCGCTGCTCGTGGCTGCTTCCAGGACGTCCCTATCCAGGAAATCTGCAGGGCTGCTACCTGAAGTCAGTACACACCTTCATTACCCACTACCACATCGACCTGAGTCACGCCGGGATGCTGGTTTTGGAACCTTGGTTCTCCAGTCCTTATTTCCCAAGTAGAGTGCGTGCCTTGCCTCCCTCCTCCCGGAGAACTGCTAGGAGTCTTCCAGCAAGTGTGGATTGAACAACATATCCACATCCCTAAATACAGGTTACTCACCTGTAACAGGAGTTCTAGGAGTGGTATATGTTGTTCATCCACAAACCACCCGACCTCCTGGCTTCGGATGCCGCAACTCAGCTTCCAGCAGGCTAGATCTGGTGTCATGGGGCGGAGCCGAGAGTTTTACCACCCAGTTGGGTGGAAGGAGCCAGCTTGAAGACCTGGCAAGAATTAAAGCGGCAAGGAACCTGCTAGTAAGTGTGGATGAACAACATATACCACTCCTAGAACTTCTGTTACAGGTGAGTAACCTGTATTGTTGGTTGCCATGACTTCTGCTCTAAGAATTTCAGAGCTACGGGCTCTAATGTGTGAGCTTCCTTTCTTGATTTTCCACAAAAATAAGATGTATTTGTGTACTAATCCTACATTTTTATCAAAGGTGGTGTCTGAGTTTACTTAAAATCAAACCGTCTACCCACCAGTTTATTTTCCTGAGCATGCCAGTCCAAGGGGAGCATTGCTTCATGCTCTAGCTGTACATAGCAGGGGTCGAAATTGGCACCAGCCCCCTAACCAAATTCTGGTAGATTTTGTGTTGAGCTAGTAAGATTTTCCTTTTGCCCTGCAGGCTTGTACTGGAGAAGGTAACATTTCAATAAGTACATCAGCTGGGCTAGTGGTAAAGTCTGTGAGGCTAGTGGATTTTTCCAGTCATTAGCCCTGCTGGCTAGTGGCTGCAAAATTTAATTCCGACCACTGACGTAGAATACTCAGGTACTATATACACCTGGACTGCAAAGGACTGCAGAAAGTCCTTACAGCTTTTTGTTTCATTCGCCCCTGAGAAAGAGGACACTCCAGTTTTCAAACAGTGTCTGTCCAAATGGTTATCAAACTGTATTACTTTTTGTTATAGGAAGTACAGCAAGGAACTTCCTGGGGTTGTCCCTGGTCATTCCACTAGAGGTATGGCCACATCTGTTGCATGTTTCAAAAAGGTGTCTGCTGCTGAAATCTGTACAGCTGCCACCTGGAGTACTGTCCACACCTTCACTAAACATCACAGCCTGGAGATTGCCCCTCAAAAGAGGGCTGGCTCTGGGCTATCTGTGCTCCAAGGCCTGCTTTTTTAGGCCTGTAGGCTTCTGCCACCCAGACTGTTTATGGTCAGTACTGCTTGGTACTCATTCCATAGGTGAGGCCTGATGAAAGATATCCTCGAAGAAAATAGAACAGTTACGTACTCACCATAACAATAGATCTTTGAGAGAATCTTTTTCATCAGGCCATGCCTTCCCACCCTCCTTCCCCCTGTCGGATCCTGAAACTCTGGTGAGTTCTGTCTCATTCTCCATGAGGCTCTGTCTTCTGCTCTCTGCCTCATCTAGTCAGCACATCCCTAGGTTCTCTCCCAGTTCCCTTCAGGGAGGTCCTCTGAGCATGATCTCCAGCGAGGAGCTGAGGAGAGGAGGAAGCCATCCATGTTTATATGAGCGAGCCGGTGTCTGACTTCATGGGAGGCCCCTAGTTGATTGCTTGCAAAAGTTTCCATATGGTCCTAGTGTCTGGCGGCTTATAGTTCCATAGGTGTGGCCTGATGAATGCGAAACTCTCAAAGATCTACTGTTACTGTACCTGTTCTTTCAGGCAGTTGCAGTGGGGGGGGGGGGATCATCAAGGTGGGTGTAGTATCTAGGCTGCCTTCTTGGAAGGAGAAAACCGACAGGGAAATGACGAAGGGGATCAGGAGGATAGCAGAACAAGTGAAGGTGCTGCTGCAGCTAGTAGGGGACTTTAACATGCTGGGTGTGGTCTGGAGTGTCCCAGCAGCAGTGAGTGCTAGAAGTAAGATGGTGTTGGAGACCTTACAAGAGACCTTCTTAGTGCAGATAGAAATTTGTCAGCAGAAGACCTTGCAATCTATCAGGTCTGCTCAGAGTGGAGCGCATGTACCTAGTGTTACGTGGTAGATGAACCAAACCTAGATCTAGTCCTCACAAACCAGTATAGCATAAGAGAGGTCTTCTCAGCCAATTAGATGCAACTATTGGTGAGGATATCATTGCTCATTTATTCTGCAGCATGACGCTGAAGAGTGAGCATGCACGCTCCAGCATGGGTCTGTTTCCTTTTATTACAGGTTTCTGTGTACCCTTGGCTTTTTTGAGGGCTAAAGGGTGGGGGGAGGTGAGGCTGTGTGTTAAGTGGATGGGAGGGGAGATGGTGACTATTTCTGTGACTTGGAACAGAGATTGGATGGGGGAGGTGGGTGGTGGGTTTTACTTACGTGCCGCTGGTGGAATGGAATTGTAAAGTAGCTTATTATCTATATAAATTAAAATAATATTGCTGGGACTGTAGTGGGCAGGTGATGCTACAGGGCGGAGAGATGGTGGTACATACCACTAAAGGGTCTGTGTGGTGGGACGTGGAGGGAGCAAGCACATTATAGCACAGTGGGTGGAGGGCAGGTTATTATTTATTTATTTATTTTTAATTTAATTTGCAACACTCCTAGGTGAGAGGGGAAGACAGACAGACCTTGAGGCTCTGAGCTGTCCAGATAGCGAGTTGTGCCACAGGAGTGGTATCTGCTGAAGACGCTGAATCATTTTTGTTGACTGTTTTTGCCCTCCTGATGCCGACACTGGGGCATCTCTCCAGTGGACCCACTCAACCTTGCCTCCACAGCCAGTCTGAACCCCTACCCCGACCGAGGAATCAGTTATGCTGGGTCCACCCTCTCCTGCAGGCCCCATACAAGAGGAGGCGGGGGACCACGGAGAGTCAAGTCAGGAATCATGGCCGGCACTGGGCATGTAGGCTCGGACACTGGGTGTCCACTTTTGCCTCCCTGGTGCTGGGGATTTTCCTTGCTTGTGCATCCCCCCCCAAACGCAAGATGTGCAGTGCCGTCCAGCATGTGACATGAGCACTCCCACTCCACGTCCGCAGGTCGGCCACCTGACGTCGACCCTGTTATGGTCCCCAACTGCAGTGCACCCAGTCTCCACTGGATGCCATTAGCATTGCAGGACATGGCCCCACCCTCCTCCCAGGAGAGGAGAGTAGTCCATCAGACGCTCAGTCCTCTCCTCCCCGACCGACTCCTGGTCCCCAGGGTCGTTCCTGAGCCCGGGTTGCCAGCGTGGCGTGAGGTAAGGTGGATGCCGTCAGCCCTCAGTGCCACCGGGCTAGCATGACTCTGAATCATTTTGTGTGATTTTTCTCCCCCAAATCCCCACCCACAAGGATGTAATATTGTGTCCTGTACATCATGAAACCTGCTCCTGCAGTGACTGAGGAGCCTCTTGCATTGCCAGCAACCCGGGTTTGCGTTCCAGGCCTGTATGGTCGCCATTGACCAGCAGAGGTGGGGGGGCTGTCGACCCTGGGGTTAGGAAGTGTGCCCTCCCCCTTCTGTGTTCCCAGTATGTGACACTGAGACAGGGTTGGCTGCCATGCAGAGCCGTGCGGGTAGAGTGCGGTGTTCTTGCAGCACATCCTGACCGTCGTGGAGGGGGTTCGGTTTCAAGACAAATGGCAGATCTGGATGTATTATGCAGACTCACACACTTTAAGGGCTGTGCCAGCTCGGATTAGGTGGTGTTTCTTAGTCTTATTATGTGAATGAGACAGTGCGGTCTAATTGTTGGAACTGAGGAGTGCAAGTCAGATAATACAAATTTACCATTGCTGGTGATTGTGATTGGAGTAAGGGGCTCTGTCCCACACAAGAGGCTTAGTCCCCCACATTTAGGTATTTGATGCTTGTTCACACAAATGGCTTAGTTATAAAGTGGAGTATCTAGATATGACTGGTTGAGTGCTTCGTAATGCTTTCCATCAGTATCAGTAATTCAAGGGCCAGCAGGCTCACCATGAAACGCTGGCTGCTATGACTAGTAACTGCATTACCAAGTATTCACATGCAGAGACCTATTGCATACATTGTGTTATGTACACGATAGCAATCCAGTAGGATACACCGACATGACTGTATTACTGTAGAGAATGTGTTTATTTAAAAACAGATTGCAGCACTCAGAAAAACAAGAGTTTTTTCCCCTAACGTTTTTCCGTTTCTTTGCAGTCAGATGCAGGTTGGGAGGAGTATTATGATTACATCTTTCCAGAGGATGCAGCCAACCAACCAAATCTCAAACTGCTTGCAATGGCCAAATTCTGGAAGAAGCAGCAGGAAGCAGAAGACGAAGCGGAGTCCAGTCCAGAAGGTGCCACAGAACAGCAAGGATCGTGACACTGAGACCATCTTATCCTTTCGTACCACCATTGTTTTTTATTGCTCTGGTTGGTGCTAGACATGCAGGACATGCCCAAATGCCTTTGTACAGTGCTTGCCCAGTGATGGATTCATTCAGTGGACATTTCAGTCTTTATTCTGAGAATAAATGTTTTCTAATGGTTATCAATGTTTAGTATTTTTCTTTTGGAATTTAATCACCTAACAAATCCAGCAGAGATGTGTCATCTAGATTTCAGTGGGGTCCCACTTCTACCCACTTTTACTGATGAGGGACTGAAGTACCCAGAAGTCAAGTCTTATGCTCAAGGTCACAGTGTGGCTGTGAAGGAAGTTCAGCCTGTAATTTACTGGTACCCAGTTTTCTGTCCTAAACACTTGGTCAGACTGCCTTCAAGTGTTCATATCCCATTGTTTGTAATAATTGGAACAGACAATCCTTGCATTTCTCCATGCCCCCCCACCCAAGACATATGTACTTGTTACTTTAGAACTAGTGCAGTCACACCTGCAGGCAAAAGCAGAGCAGCCTCACTAGATTTCTAACCTCTGCACCACCTCTGGTGAAAGACAGCTGTGACTGTAACAATGAAATATTGCATCTCAGCTGGATTATGTATATTCCTGGGCAGTGCAGTGGGTATAGAGCCACAGTCTTTCGAGACACATTCTGGAGGCTGAGATATGACCCTAATGCACTTCCCTTTCTGGGCTGAGGGCAGAGGTTGCCATACTCTAAGCCAAGCTGGCAAGGGTGCAAAGAACCTTCTGCCCAGTTGGGCCACCAACTCTGCCACCACTTTCTCAGAGAAGGAAGAGCAGTTGGACCTTGGTGAGTTCCAGGAGAGTGGAAGTGGTGGGAAGGGAGGTACACTCCTTAGCCTCTGCCACTGTACAGTTCCTTCACCATACTGGCAAGCTGGGACAGCCAGGAGGAGGCACCCACAGCAGTAGAAAGGGAGGAAGTGGGGATTCTTAGAAGGGGCGGCCCAAGGAAGTAAGCAGGTACAGTAGATAAAACTTTATTTTTTATACAGGAATACATGTCAGTTGGACTTTTACAGTCCAGTTCTCAAGACAGTCCTGTGTAATATATTGTTACATAAAAGTTTAAAATAAAATAACAGTTCAAATACAATAGTATACTACAGATTGTACAAGACATGGAATACAGTATTCAAAGGACGATGTGTATAGTGACATACTGTTAAGAAACATAAAACATAACTGTTAAGTACACTGACAAGAAAAGGAGAAAAGGTCCTTGATTACCATAATAAACACGTACAGTTGGAGGTAATTTATTCCAGTATAATGCAGCCAGGGAGTTCAAAGTTCTATCCCCATATTTATTTTTCTGTTTTCCCTGGTAGAGTTTGTTTTGGGAACAGTTTTAGGTAGTTATTTCTTTGAGTCAAGTACATCAGGAAAGAGAATTTACGAAATACTGTGTTCAGGATAGTGTGTGTTATATTTTATGAATTAATGCTACCCAGTTCCTGGCATGCTCAGTGTCAAGGGGTTGCCAATCCAACCTATTTAATATCGAACAGTGATGCGTCCCATAGCTACACTGAAGAACATATCTTGCTATTTTATATTGTAACTGGTGCACCTTTGCTGTAGCCACATCCAAGAGCAGGGCCATTCTCGATGCCCTACAGGTGGCATGCCTCAGACAGCTAGTTTTGGAACCCACTCGTGAGGGAGCAATCTTAGACTTGTATTCTCAAATGGGGACAGCTAGAGGATCTCAGATCTAGAATTGGCTAGCCATCAGGGAACAAGTGGCCACCAAACAGTGTGGTTAACGATAAACTCAGCTACAGAGTCAAGCCATACAAAAGTGAGTGTACTGGACTTCAGGAGGGCTGACTTTGGGAAGATGGGAGAGTGCCTTAGAAAAGCACTAGCAAACAGGCTAGAAGGAAAGGTGGAGCAACAATGGGGAAACATCAAAACTGCCATCACGGTGGCAATAAGCCTTTGAGTGAAGCAAATCAAAACGAAAGAAAAAGCCACTATGGTTCTCAAAAGAGGTGGTGGGGAAAGTTAGGGAGAAAAAGATGGCATTTAGGAAGCATAAGGAAACACAGAAGGAGCAGGACAGAGAACTGTACCAGTTAAGGCAGAAGGAAGCAGGCAGGGAAGTTAGAATAGCAAAGGCCCAAACTGAGGAAAAGATAGCCAACTCGGTTAAGAAGGGGGGATAAAATCTTTTATAGGAACATCAGGGAGCGTAGAAAGACAAAGGGAGGGATAGTGAGGCTGAATATAAAAACAGTGGGTGGGCAGAGAGGGACAGTGAAAAAACAGGGATACTGAATGAATACTTCTGCTCAGTATTCACAAAACAAGAGGAGGGGGAGGTGCCTAATTCAGTTAACAGAAGCACTCTGGATGGGGGGGGGGGTTCAGTCCCAGTCCTTTTACAGAAGAAAGGGTTCTGAAAGAACTGCTAAAACTGAAGGTGAACTAAGCAATGGGGCCTGATGGAATTCACCCTAGAATTCTAAAAGAATTAAGGGGAGAACTAGTGACACCACTGCCAGGGTGTAGCCAGGGATTTCAGATCTGCACACCAAGTAGACTCACTGCTCCCCCACCGAGTGTAGCCAGACAATAAACAAATGTACACCAGGACTGTGTTTGTTGCCTCATTTGGCACAATAAATACAACTTTTGTATCTCATGGCAATGGTTGTTCTAGGGACATGGATATGTTGTTCATCCGCACTTATTGGCAGGTTCCTTGCCGCTTTAAATCTTGCCGGAAGGTCTTCAAGCTGGCTCCTCCCACCCACCCGGGTGGTAAAACTCTCGGCTCCGCCCCATGACTCCAGATCTTCCTTACCGCTTGGAAGCTCAGGTTCCCTCCTTAACGCTCTGCGTATAAGACTGGTTCCTAATCCTTCGAATTTTCGAAATTAAACAAGTTTTTGCTAAAAAGAATTCGGTCTTCTCTCCCTCGCGGCTGCGATGGACAAATCGACTCCCGGTTTCCGGAGATGCCCTTGCCAGGAAGATGTCTCGGGCGGATCCGCCTCCACGCATGCTCACTGCTTGGGCCTTGAGCATCCACCCGCAGCCCGCGTGCGACCTGTGTTTTCCTTTTCGCCCACGTCCTCGAAGACCGTGCTGCCTGTTTGCAACTGGGGCATCCCGAGAAGAGATTTCCCCGGTAAAGTCAACAGAGGCCTGGTCGGCGGTGTCCGCGGCGGCGGGCTTGGCGGATCAGCTCGAGCAGATGATCGCCCTCGAAGAGGAGGCGGCGCGGGCTGCTTCTACCTCGGCTGCGGCATTTGTCCCGCTCTCTCTCTCGGTGCCTCTTATTCGGCTTCCTTTAAGGAGCTTTGTCTGACCCTCTCGACTAAAGGTGAGGGTTCAACTTCTTCTGGACCGTTTTCTCGGTCCAAAAAGAGAGACAAGGGTAAGTCTCACCATCGACGCTCTTGAGAACGGGAAAGATCCCTCTCCCCGAGTGGTCGGCCGTCGACTTCGGTCGACTTTGGCCACTGGTCTCACGCTGTCCCCGTCAGGTCAGTTGACCGAGACTCTCGTCGACGCGGTCAAGATTTTTCTCGACCCGTTGGACGGGTTGTCGGCTGGAGAAGCCGAGAATCCCCTCTCCCCGGTTCCCCAGTGAGTTGTGGATCCCGTCGGCTCGTCTGTGCCTCCGGTTCCGGAGCCTTCGGTTGAATTGTCCGAACCGAGGGAAGTGCCGATTCCCAACACCTCCTCTTGACCGCCCTCGCATAGCCGAGGTTCTCGTCTCGGACGCCTTCAGAATCCAGCCGATCGCGTCACATAGCGGTTCGGTCCGCACCGCGTAGGGGAGCGGTGTCATTGTCCTCTTCCTCCTCCTCCTCGGACGAGGCTTCGCGCAAGTTGCGCCGGAGGTATGAGGAATCATGTGGCAACAGCTCTTTCTGTCCGGGAATAAGCCAACGCCGCATCTTCCCCGCCATTAAGTGGTTGTCACCGGAGCAGCCGAAACAACCCCTCGTTTTAACCGAGGAGCCTGTTCCCAGGCCGGTTGTTCGGCCAAATCTAGCTGCCCCACCGATCCCGGTGGAACCTCCGCCTCCACAGCCGTTAGTTGGGGCTCCAACCAAAAATTCTCGGTCGGCTCAGGGACTGCCCCAAAGGCTGTCTGTCACCTTCACTCCCGACCGGCCTCGGCAAGCGGAGGGTGGCTCAGGCCCGAGGCAGCTCTTTGAGGACTCTTCCGAGTCTGAGGACGATTCCTCCCTTTTCTCCAAGCATATGGACTTGGAGTCCTCAGGGGGACAGTCGGCGGATGATAGCCCTTCGTCCTTCCTAGGATTGCTTTGGCTCATCTCAGAGTCCACAGGGATGAAGCTCGAACCCGTTTCTAAACGGGCCAGGTATCCCCTCACGGAGATTCTGGACCGAGGGGATTCCCCTACGGAGGCCTTTCCGGTGGCCGAGGCCATAGTGGGTCCGGCCTTGGAGCTCTGGCAGTGCCCTGCTTCCTGTCCTGCGCCTTCGGCCAGGATGGCCAGGAAGTATGCGGTCCCTACCGGTTCCCTGTCCAGTTTGGAACACCCCTCGGCTGAGGGGTTGGTTACCGACAGCATTTTCCGGCGTGCCGGGAACACTAGGGATGTGGACAAACCTCCCGACAAGGAGTCCAAGAAATTGGACTATGCCAGGCGAAAAGTCTATGCTGCGTCCTCCCTCGGCCTTCGCCAGGCCAGTTCGGCCGTCCTCATGGCACATTTTTCTCATGCCCTGTTGGGCTCCCTGGATGAGGTCGTCCCTCATCTTCCCGCGGATCTGTAGACCACGGTCAGGCAAGTGCGGGACCAGGGCAGGGCAGTGGCCAAACAGCAGCTCCAGACTGCTTTAGACATTGGGGACTCATGTGCCAGGTCTGTGGCGGCCGCAGTGGCTATGCGCCGTCGGGCTTGGCTGAGGATATCCACCTTTACTTCGGATACCCAGCACAAGTTGGCGGATGTTCCCTTTTTGGGGTCTGACCTCTTCGGCCCTGGGGTGGAAGGTCACCTGCAGAGGATCGAGAAGTCCAATGCTACCTTGGACTCGGTCTCTTCCGCTCAGAAGGACAAAGGCCACAAACCACAGCCTAAGCCCTTTCGTCCTCTCTGCGCCTGCGGGCGTCCGCCCAGCAACGCCAGGGCCAGCAAGCTCGGGCTTGGCATCCCAAACCAAGCCCGGGCTCTCCAACAGGAAGCAGGGAGGTAAAGGCCCAGGAGGTCCCTCGGCGGTCCCTCCTCTAAGCCTGCCCAGTGCGGGCTGAGGGGTGTGCCCCAACCCCGCCACTACCCCAGGTTCCCCCCGTGGGGAACAGCTCCGGCACTTCCTTTCCGCCTGGTCCGTTATTACCACGGACAGGTGGGTACTGGAGGTGGTGGGAAAAGGCCTGCCTCTAGGATTCGAGCAGGCCCCGCCCTTCAGAGCCGTCGCACCTCGGGGGGCCTCGGGTCCGCAGCCTCACTGTCGGCTCGTCGGGCCGACATCGCTCTCCTCCTCCAAAAGGAGGTGATCAGGGAGGTGGCGGACCTTCCCTCAGACCCGGGGTTTGTGTCCAGGTACTTCCTGGTTCGGAAACGGACGGGGGGCTGGCGCCCCATTCTGGACCTACACAACCTGAACAAGTTCCTAAGGTCTCGAACCTTCAGGATGGTCACTCTGGCTCAGATAATTCCATCCCTGGAACACAGCGTGTGGTTCTGCTTTCTGGACCTGCAGGACGCATACTTTCACGTCCCTATCCGTCCGTCACATCTGAGATTCCTTCGCTTTCGAGCGGAGGGATCCCTCTTCGAGTTCAGAGCCATGCTCTTCGGCCTGTCTCCAGCTCCCAGGGTCTTCACCAAATGCATTGCAGTGGTGACAGCTTTCCTGCGGCACCGAGGGGTCCGGGTGTACCCTTACCTGGACGATTGGCTGATAGCAGCCCCCTCCAGACAGGAGGTGGAGCGGTCCAGAGATCTGGCCCTCCAGGTTTGCTCTCAAATCGGCCTTCTCATCAATGAGGCCAAGTCGGAACTCGAGCCGAAGCAGGTGATTCTGTTTATCGGGGCAGAGCTCGACTCTCTTCGAGCCAGAGCACGGCTCCCGGCGGACAGGGCCGAGGTTCTTACCTCCTTTGCCCAATCATTTCTGGTTGGGCAATCGCGCCCTGCCCGGGACTTCCTGCGCCTCCTGGGTCTCATGGCGGCCTGTACCAGCGTGGTCCATTGGGCACGCTGGCACATGCGCCCCCTTCAGTGGGGACTGGCCAGCCAGTGGTCACAACGCTGCGATCCATTGGACCAGCTAGTGATGGTGACCCAGGAGATGTGGAACGCTCTCCGGTGGTGGACCGTTCCATCTCATCTGCAGGAGGGCATCCCGTTTGTCTGCCCCGAGCCGACGGTCTCTCTATCGACCAATGCATCTTTGATGGGTTGGGGTGCCCATCTGGGGGAACACCGGGCGCACGGCCTCTGGTCCCCACGGGAGTTCCGATGCCACATCAACCTGCTGGAGCTCTGAGCGGTCCGCCTAGCTCTCACCGCCTTTGCTCCGTTTCTCCGGGGTCAAGTGGTCTGAGTCCAGACGGACAATACCACGACCATGTACTACCTAAACAGCCAGGGTGGGACGCGTTCCATGCTTCTATGCAAGGAAGCTCTCCGCATTTGGTCACTCGTGCGCAGCCTGGAGGCGGATCTCCTAGCCATTCATGTGGCAGGAGCCTCCAACACCCTGGCCGATGCCCTGAGCCGGATAGGGGCTGCATCTCACGAGTGGTCTCTCCAGCCGGAGGTAGTACAAGATCTGTTCTCCCACTGGGGCACACCTCAGGTGGACCTGTTTGCCTCCAGGGAGAACGCGAAGCTGAGGCTGTTTCATGCCCGCCCCCCTCAGCAGGGCTCGCTGCAGGGGGATGCCTTCTCGAGGCTGTGGACCCCGGGCCTCTTCTATGCCTTTCCCCCATTTCCCTTGATTCACAAGGTGCTTCTCAAGGCAAGGAGGGACAAGGTGCAGGTGATTCCGATAGCCCTAGACTGGCCCCGCCAGTTCTGGTACCCAGATCTCCTCAGCCTCAGCTCCAGGCTCCCGAGGCAGCTTCCAGCTCGCCCGGACCTGCTCTCAGTCAATCAGGGGAAGGTGTTCCATCCGGACCTTCAATCACTGCACCTGACGGCCTGGTTCCTGAGCGGCTAGAGCTCCAGGCCTTGGGTCTTTCCGACGAGGTCCTCAATGTTGTTGAGGCGTCCCGAAAGGAGTCGACCAGGAAATGCTATGCCTTCAAATGGAAGAGATTTTCCATTTGGTGTCAGGGCAAGGGCTTGGACCCTTCCTCCTGTCCTTTGGCAAGCATTTTGGGCTATTTATGGTCCCTTTCTAGTCAAGGGCTTAGGTCGATGACCCTAAGGGTGCATCTGGCAGCCATCTCTGCTTACCGGGCGCGGGCCGGGGAGCAGTCGGTGGCGCAGGAGAAGGTGGTCTGGCGCTTTTTCAAAGGCCTTGATCACATTTCCCCTCCGTGAGAACCTCCACCTCCGTGGATTTACTGCTGGTATTGGCAAAGCTCATGGGCAAGCCATTCGAACCAATGCACAGGTGTGAACTCTCACCTGTCGTGGAAGCCGCCTTCTTGGTGGCTATCACGTCAGCCAGAAGGATGGGAGAACTCCAGGCGCTCTGCATCGAGTCTCCTTACCTGGTCTTCCACAGGGACAAAGTTGTCCCGCCTCCACCCAAATTCCTTCCGAGGTGGTGTCGGAGTTTCACCTTAACCTGGTGTTGACTCTGCCGTGTTCTACCCCAATCACACCGGAGGTTTAATACAGGCTCCATACTTGACCCCTAGAAGGGCGCCGCTATTATAAGGAGCGACAGCTGAAATTCGGGAGAGGTTCGCCAGTTGTTTGTCACCAACGCTGAAGCCGCACCTGGCAGACCTGCAGCCAAGTGGACGATAAGCAGGTGGGTCACCTCCTGCATAGATCTCTGCTATAGGTTGGCGGGCATGGAGCCTCCCAGCAGGATAAGAGCTCATTCTACCCACCATACTGCTGCATCGGTGGCTGCTTCCAGGGACGTCCCTATCCAGGAAATCTGCAGGGCTGCTACCTGGAAGTCAGCACACACCTTCATTATCCATTACCACATCGACCTTGAGTCACGCCTGGATGCTGGTTTTGGGGCCTCGGTTCTCCAGTCTTTATTCCCTAAGTAGGGGTTGTGCGCCTTGCCTCCCTCCTCCCGGAGAACTGCTAGGAGTCTGCCAGTAGTGTGGATGAACAACATATCCATGTCCCTAGAAATACAGGTTACTCACCTGTAACAGGAGTTCTAGGAATGGTATATGTTGTTCATCCACACGACCCACCCGACCTCCCCGGCTCCGAAAAAAACCTGAGCTTCCAGCGGGCCAGATCTGGTGTCATGGGGCGGAGCCGAGAGTTTTACCACCGGGTGGGTGGGAGGAGCCAGCTTGAAGACCTTCCGGCAGGATTTAAAGCGGCAAGGAACCTGCCAATAAGTGTGGATGAACAACATATACCATTCCTAGAACTCCTGTTACAGGTGAGTAACCTGTATTTGCCATGCATGTTCCCTAAGACCCCCACATACCAGCCCAGAGCCTGCAAAGTTGCATTGTCCTTGGGATGCAAATAGAGTATTAGTGACCAGTCCTTTTAGTTTTGACTCCTATGAATAAAATTACAGAAAGGTTCAGTATTTTCTTTGTTAGTTTTCATGGAAAAAGGAAGCAGTTCAGAGCCTATTTGCTACCTCCTTAAATAAAATTGCACACCATGGAGTGCTTGAAGTATGCCTGCCTACACCCATGCACCACTGACTACCCTTTTTAACAAATCATGGTAGTATGGTGTGGTACCTGAGGACTGGAAGAAGGTAGATGTGATTCCCCTTCACAAAAGTGGGACAGAGACAGAGGCAGGAAACTACAGACCTGTCAGTTTGACCTCTGTGGAAGGGAAAGTGATGGAATCACTTCTGAAGGAAAGAATTATTGAGTACCTAGAGGAAAGTGGGGCACTGGACTCAAGGCAGCATGGGTTCACAGCGGGAATGTCATGTCAGACGAATCTAATTGATTTCTTTGACTGGCTGACCAAAGTAGTAGACTAGGGAGGGGCTGTGGATATATCCTACCTAGACTTTATCAAGGCATTTGACACAGTCCCACACAAAAGATTAATAATCAAATTAACCAGCCTGGGAGTGGGTCCCAGGGTGGTAGCCTGGGTAAAACATTGGCTGGACAACAGGACACGGAAGGTAATTGTAAATGGAGTCAACTCTGAAGAAAGAGGGGTTACTAGTGGGGTACCGCAGGGTTCAGTACTGGGCCCAGTCTTTTTTAATGTCTTTATAAGTGACCTTGCAGAGGGACTGGAAGGAAAAGTATGCCTCTTTGCAGATAATGCAAAGATCTGCAACAGGGTTGATACACAAGGAGACATGGAAAGGATGAGAAGAGACTTGGCAAGGTTGGAGGAATGGTCAGAAGTATGGCAGCTTGGACTGAATGCAAAGAAGTGCAAAATAATGCACCTGGGAAACAAAAACCCAAGGGAAGATTACTCAGTGATAGGGGAGGCAGTAGCAACAACAAAAATGGAAAGGGACCTGGGGGTAATCATATCAAATGACTTTAAGGTTAGCAAGCAATGTGAGAAGACAGTAGGGAGGGCTGAGGGGATACTGGGATGTATAGGGAGAGGCATCACCAGCAGAAAACAGGAAGTTGTTATCCCTCTGTACAGACAGTTGGTGAGACCCCATCTGGAGTACTGCGTCCAGTTCTGGAGACCCCATCTCCGCAATGACATGATGGAGGCAGACCAGAGGAGGGCAACTGAAATGGTGCAGGGTCTGCAAGAGAAGCCGTATGAGGAGATACTAAAGGAGCTTAATATGTGTACCCTTGAGGAAAGGAGGAAGAGGGGGAACATGATAGAAACTTATAAGTACCTTAGTGGAATCAACAAAGTCCAAGAGGGTAGCATCTTTCAGAAAAAGAGATGTGCAAGAACAAGGGGACACAATTTGAAAATAGAGGGGGGACGGCTCAAGGGCAATGTGAGGAAATATTTTTTCACAGAGAGGGTGGTGGACACATGGAACAGCCTTCCTAAGGAGGTTGTGGGGTCTAAAACTGTGGGAGAATTCAAGAATGCATGAGACAGACATAAGGCAATTCTTGTAGGGTGTAGGAAGAAATAGGCTGTTGGTTAACTAGGATCTGCAGCTTATCCTGTAGGTAGGGAAATGGGCCGAATAGGTGGGCCAAGCGGTCCTTATCTGCCATCAAAGTCTATGTTTCTATGTAGTTTGTCAAGTTTATCCAACAATTGTAATTGTAGAAATATGGTCATTAAAAGTTAGAAGGGGATCAAAGATTACACCCAAGTAATGGTAACTAGTCACTAGTTCTATTTGTGCTTTATTGCTAGTAAAAATCTTTATATGTGGAACATTTTTGCTTTTTTTAGCAAAGTGCATCATTTTTGTTTTCTTTACATTCATGAGTAACTGTGATCTGGTGAACCACTGCTCAACCCTGGCAAAATCGGGCTGCAGCTTAGTCTGGAGGTCCAAGATGTTAACTCCAGAGGCTACTATTGCTGTGTCATCAGTATACAGCCTATTGGCTGTATGCTGTACCACAGACAATAAGTCATTATTGAAAATCAAGAACAGGACAGGTCTCAGGATGGACCTCTGAGGGTCCCCCTGGTCACTTTACGAGGTTTTGACAGATGACCTTGTACCTCAACCCTCTGGGTACACCCAATTAGACTGGAAGTAAGTCAAAGTAGAGGACCATCAGAAAAGCCCAGGTCATATAATTTCTCGAACAGGATAGGGTGGTTCTCCAGGTCAAAAGCTTTAGATAAGTCTGCAAAGACAACTGCTGTCTCACTAGCTGAATTCAAAGAAGTACAAATCAGGTCGTTAAATTCTAGTAAGGTTATAGAGATTGAATAGGAGGTAGGAAGAGGTACCTAGTCGAGGAAGCAGCTGCTGGCAGAGGGACTCCAGTCTTGGGGGGAATTGACTTGGGAGGGAGGTGAAGTGCCTGTGAGGTGCTTTGTCTTGAGGGATGGAAAGCAGAGCCAGAGGATCACTGGGGTGGCAGGAAACGGCGCAGAGCTAGATGTCTTTATCCACCTAGGGAGAAATTACCTTACATGGGATACAGTAGCAGTAGTGCAGGGTAATTTCTGGGAGCTGGAGAAGGGCCTGAAGCAGGTAGCACGCTTGGTGACATTTGGCAAGGTATTACCTGTGTACAGCTGAGGAGAGGAGAGGAAAGGGCAGTAAGCCCCATGGCTTGTAGAAGTTGGTTGAAGGCATGGCGCCTGTGAGGAAGGCTTCTGCTACATTGGAGATTGGGGACTAGCCTGAAAGGATATGGGCCTCTATAGGGGAGATGGCTTGCATCCTTGTGAGAAGGGGCCGCATTTCGTAGTGGGAGGTTTAAATGCTACTTGGATAAGCATTTAAGTTAGCCAGAAGGGGGTGACTGTAATACTAAAGGAGGCAATTATTTTCTTCCCCAGATGATCAAGCAGCAAGGAGGGAGGACCTGAGCTGAGGAAGTTCCCCCATAGCAGGAGTGTAGGAAGACAGGGATGTGGACAAGGCAGAGGACAAGGGACATATTAAGCAGGACAGCAAGAAGATAGGAGTAAAGAAGATGGGTAACGGAGAGGGTAACAAGGGAAGAGGAAGGTCATTGGGAGTTTCAGGAAAAAGCACAGGCATGGGGAGGGGGAGAAAGAGGTTGGGGGAGTAGTATGGAGAGCCATGCCTGCCAGTACAAGGAGTCTGGGAAATAAGATTCTAAACCTGGAGGCCATCATGGAAGAGGCTAGCCAGTATTTGTTGGTTATAATGGAGTCATCGTGTACTGGCAGCCATGACTGGGATGTGGGCATGACAGGCTGCTCTCTATACAAGAGAGAGACAGAGAAGGGAGGAGGGGAGAATGGGTTGCACTATATATGAAGGAGGGAGGGAGTCAGTGCTATGGAAGTGCAGGGCACCTCAGAGGAAAAGGAAGGACTGAAGGTGCTGTGGATCATCCTGGAGACAGGTGCTGGGAGCCCTGTCCATAGGGGGGTGATATATAGACCTCCAGCACAGGGAGAGAAGTTGGATAAGGCACTTGGGAAGGACACCATCAGGATGGCAAACAAGGGGAAAGTGCTGCTAGGTGGTAACTTCAGTCTGTCAGATGTGGATTGGAGCCTGCCAGCTGCAGTTTTGCAAGGAGCAGGGCTATCCTTGACTCCCTTCAAGGGGCCTTTCTCAGGCATCTTGTCAGTGAACTCACTAGGGATGGAACAGTGACAGGCTTGGTGCTTACAAACAGGAACAACATTGCAGACGTCAGAGTGGGCAGTCCCTTAGATACCAGTGATCACCAAACAATGTGGTTTAACATTGAGGCGGGAGCAGAGGCAAATCACACAAGGACAAGAGTCCTAGACATTAGGAGGGTGGATTTTAAGGAAATGGGACACTGTCTCAGAAACCGCCTAGTTTGGGGGGGGTGCCAGGGAGGAGTAGGGGGAACAGTGGGGAAAAATAAGGAAGGGCATAATAAAGGCAACCAGCCTCATCGTGAAGGAAGTGAGTACAAGCAAAAGGAAAACAAGACTGTTCTAGGGACTTGAATATGTTCTATCCACACGTCTGGCAGTGTCCTTTCCCCTTTAAGATCATCCAGAATGTCTTCAAGCTGGCTCCTCCCACCCTCACAGGTGGTATAACCCTCGGCTCCACCCCATGACGCCAGATCTTGCTTTCCGCTGGAAGAAGCAGGTTCCCTCCTTACTGCTCCGATGTTGAGTAGGCCCTAGCACTCAAATCTTCGGATTTACTTTCAAAATTTAAACTCATTAAAGTACTGTCTTCACAACAGTCTTGGATCACGACTGCGATGGAGGATAAGTCCTCACCCGGATTTAGCCGGTGCCCTTGCGGGCAGAAGATGTCTCACACCGAACTGCACGCTACGTGCGTTTATTGCCTGGGCTATGAGCATGACACCCAGGCCTGTGATATTTGTCACTCGTTCCACTGTGCAGTTCTCAACAATCATCTCGCCCACTTGCAGTTGGCTGCCCGGAGAAACTGAATCTGCCAGTCAAATCCAAGGACACCCATTGGGTGGTGTCCATGGCTGCGGGGTCTGCTGAGCAGTTAGAGCAGCTTATGGCCTTTGAGGAGGTGGCTTGGGCCGCCAAGGAGTCCTCTTCACCTTCTGCCTTTTTTCCACTGAAATTGGGCTCCACCCTTTCAGGTTCCTTCAAGGAGGTAATCACCTTGAGAACTGCACCTCTTGGAGTCAGGACCACACGGAAAATTTAGCTCTTACTTCGAGAGGGTTCCTTCAGTAGGTCATTACATATAGGACTGGCACCACTTGGTGTCAGGCCGCACGGCAGACTTTTTTAGCAATCCCTGACGGGGACCGCCCACCTGACGTCACATGACCGACGTCAGCGTAGCCATATTTAGTGGGCGGTCCCCACGCCCACCCTCCAGTTCTTTCCCGCTGTCGCCTCGTGTCAGTCGCATTGCAGACTTCTTTATAGCGATCGTCATGTTAGTTCTTGCGTCAGATTTTTCCTTTGCCAAATCTTTATTTTGAATATTCCTCTGCTTGATGTCTTCACCCAGGAAGAAGTGCTCGTCCTGTGGCACGCAGATCCCTCATAAGGACGGTCACCTAAAGTGCGTGATCTGTTTGGGCCAAGACCACCCTGTCTTCTCCTGCTTGGAGTGCCAAACTTTTAATCGGGCCACCAAAAAGCAGAGACAGCGGGTTTTGGAGGCCCACCTTTTAAAGGTCTGCTTAGCTTCTTTAGAAAAGCAAATGGACCACATTAGATAGTCCTCTTCTGAGAAATCTTCTCCCTCAATGAAGCACCATAAGGAGGAATCTCAGGAGCAGGAGCACTCCACGGATGAGACCTCACAGCCCTCGACATAAGCAAGGCCCAGCCACCGCTAAGAAGACCTCGGCCGGTAAGTCTGGCAAATCTTCAGTGGGCCAGCCGACCGTCGGCTCCTCCGATGACCACACCACTACGGCCGCTAAGCTGGCCCCTGGCTCTTCCGGGGACTGCACGGCCCCTGGTAAGACGGCTCCCCAGCCTTCAGGGACCTGCCCGGCACCAGTCAGTAAGTCGACTGGGGGCTCCTCCCCCGCCCACCCGGCTCCGCCTGATAAGACACCCATCTCCGACGGCCGCTCAGGCGTGGTTCTCCCATCGGGGCCTAGCGGCACCTCATCCGATGACCAGCAGAATCGGGGAGAAGGCTCCTACTCCCCTTCTCAGGCGGGTACTTCATACGAAGACAGCGCGTAACCCCTTGATGTGGTAGATTCCTTAGGGTCTGTCCTGCACTCTCCGACAGGGTCACGGAGAAAGAGGCTCCTCCTTCAGGTGGATCCCTTCAGAGCCGACGATTATCCTGGCCCCGATCCCACAGTCGGATCCGGGAATCCCATTCCGACACCAGATATTCCAACGACTTCCACAGCCAGGGCCCTGTGGTCTGCCCCAGCCTTTGGCTCCGGTGACAGACCCGGTGCCATCATCGGGCCCCCTTCGCCCGGCCCTAACACCAGCCCCTCCAAAGTTGGATCCCCTTCTGGTGCCGGATCAGGTGGTGTCGGTCCCCCTGATGTTGGCTATCCTGACGCCGGACCCCCTGCCGATTTATACTACAGCAGGTCCGATGTTAGTACCTCCTCCGTCAGATCTGACAACAGGGATTTATACAAGACCCCGGGCTATTCCACATTACCCTTTCAGGTATCCTGGGGACCACTTCCCAGCTGGCCCTCCTCTTGAATGGAGCTCTTTTGGGCAGTACTACCCTGGTTATAACTCCTACCACCATTACCAGAGATACCAGGGTTACCATCACTCGCCCCCACCAGTTATGCCTCCTCCTCCCCCTCAGCCACAACCTCCTCCTCCACCCCCTCAACCTCCTCTGGCTATGCCTGATTTTAAGACCCTCATCCAGTCTTGGTGGCAGGGGGCGTGCTTGGAGTTGGTTTCAGACCTGGAGACAAGACTCCCTCTTCCATGGTCTCCTAGGTGTGCGTCCCCGAGAAGCTCTTCTCAATCCATGGTACATGTCTCGGGGGCAGCTCATCAGGACATTACCCTTCCCGATATCCATAATCTTCCTGACAGGGGCAGACGATGACAATGAGGAGGAGGAGGAGGAGGATGCTGACGAGTCAGCAGAGGATGCCTTGGAGGAGCCCGAGGGTTTGAAAGGTAAGGTTTCCCAGTCCCCCCCCCCGAAGACCCTGCCTTCTCGGATCTTCTGAGGTCCATGAAGGATTTCTTTGACTGGGAGTCAGAGGAACAAGACCCAATGAGACGGAGGCTAGTCGAACACCTGGACTTAAAGAGTCTCTGACTCTGGTCCCCATTCCTCCCTGGATCGGACCTCACCTCTACAGTCTGGCAGATGCCTCATTCCCTCCCGGCTGTCCCCAAGAGGGTGGAAAGGATTTACTGGGCATTGAAGGACACTCCATTCCTAAAGACGCATCCTAAGGCGGACTCTCTTGTCATCTCAGCAGCTCATGACTGCTCTGCTGCACCCAAGCACATCAGCACCTCTTCTCCAAAGAGTCGAGGCAGATGGACCAGTTTGGTAGAAAAGTTTATGCCTTGGCCACATGCATGCTTAGATTCCTCAACTATGTGGCCCACATGGTGTCCCACCAACAGGCTACCCTGGCCAGGTTAGAGGCTCATGTCCAGTCTACAGAACCCTCGAGCCTCAAAGAGGAGCTTGCCAAGGACCTTCGCCTCTCTCGCTTTTCATGTAGGCATGCCTTGCAGGCTACATATGACTCCATCGACTCTGTAGCTTGCACCTTGGCAACTGCCATTGCCCTAAGACGGCATTCCAGGCTGTGCATCTCTGGCCTTGCCAATGAGGTACAGTTGTCAATTCAGGATGCCCCCTTCCGGGGCTCTGTGCTTTTTGGTGGGGACACCAAAAATATCATCACTGATCTCCAGGACAGAGGCCTTGCCCTCAGATCAGTGAGGTCCATGTACCGATCGGGCATTCAACAGCAGCAGCAGCCCTTTTGGAAAAGGACCTGGAAGAAGAGGAAGCAGGTCCCGGCTCGACGCCAGGGCAAACACAAGTCCACAGGTTCTGCCACTCCTCCGGCCTCCAAGAACTAGAGATGCGCAGGGGGCCCTCCCCATGAACGTCCTGCCACTTCCTGACTCACTATCCCCACTACCTCCTCAGTCTCATGATGAGGAGCAGGTGAGGGGGAGATTCACCCATCGTGCGCAGGAATGGAAGGCAATAACCTCTGACACATGAGTTCTGCAGCTAGTGTCCATCGGACACACCATAGAGTTTATGGAACTTCCTCCAGAATCTCCACCAAAAAGGTCTTACTCCAAGGATCAGGCTCTTCTTGTCCAAGAAGAAGTTCAAAGCCTCTTGCTCAAGGAAGCAATAGAGCGTGTTCCCCTCTGGCAAAGGGGCAAGGGGTTTTACTCTCATTTTTTCCTGGTTCTAAAAAAGACAGGAAACTTCAGACCCATTCTTGACTTAAGCAACCTCAATCAGTTTGTAGAGTACAAAAAGTTTCGGATGTTGACGCTCCAGAGTCTCCTCCCACTCCTTCTGGAAGATCATTGGCTGTGTGCTCTGGACATGCAGGATGCACATCCTGATCTTCCCCAGCCATCGCCGTTTCCTGTGGTTCAAATTCCAAGGGGAGCACTTCCAATTTCGAGCGCTCCCTTTTGGTCTGTCCTTGGCACCCTGGGTCTTTACCAAGTGCCTGGCAGTGGTGGCGGTTTCCTTACACTGACTGGGTATTGCAGTTTTCCCTTACCTGGACGACTGGCTGATCTCAGCCCCATCCAGGGACTCTTTACTGGAGGTGCTCTCCTTCACCTTGGACCTCTTTGGCAGACTAGGGATTACTATCAGTATTCCCGAGTCATCCACGATCCCATCCCAGAGACTACAGTTCATTGGGGCAGTCTTGGATATGGTCCAATGCACAGCCAGCCTTCCTCCAGACAGGGTGGAGTCCCTGATCCATCAGGCTTCATGAGTGGCTTCATCCAGGACCATCCTGGCCCGGGAGATCCTCTGTCTTCTTGGCCTGATGGCAGCCTCCATCACTACTGTTCCCCTGGCGAGGCTTCACATGAGAGTTACTCAGTGGTCCTTGTGCGTGCAGTGGGACCAACTCCTGGACGACCTGGACCATCTGGTTCTGGTCTCTGCAGTGGTTCAGAAGAATTGCTTTGGTGGAGGGACCCCTGCAACCTTTCCTTAGGTCTCCCTTTCAGGAGCCCTGCTCCTCTGGCATCCTTAACTATGGACACTTTGAACATGGGATGGGGAGCACCAAGCTCAAGGACTGTGGTCCAGCTGGGAAGCACCTTTGCACATCAACGTTCTGAAGATGAGAGCGGTCTTGTATGCCTTGCAGGCCTTCCAGACCCTCCTTCCTAAGGGATCACTGCTTGTCCAAACGGACAGTATGTCGGTAGCCTGGTACCTCAACAAACAAGGAGGAACCCGATCGTACCCTCTGTGCAGGGAGGCGATGTGGAATTGGGCGGACCAGCACAATCTGGCTCTTGTGGCCATGCATGTTCCAGGCATTCCAAATGTCCTGGTAGACAGTCTCAGCAGGTCTCGGATCCTAGCTCACGAGTGGGAATTACATCAGGAAGTGGCAGAATCTCTCTTCCTAAATTGGGGGCATCCGGAAATTGACTATTTGCCTCCCAATACAACGCAAAACTTCCCAGTTTTTGCTCGCTCGTTCCAGGGCATGGTGCTTTCTGGCATGACGCGCTGTCTCTCTCCTTGACAGGGAAATCTTTGTACGCCTTCCCTCTGTTTCCCATTCTCCAGAGGGTCCTTCTCAAGCTTCAGGCAGAGAAGGCAAGGATGATTCTTATCACTCCTCTCTGGCCGAGACAAATTTGGTTTCTGCTGTTACAACAGCTATCCAGGGAACCCCCACTTTCACTGATGAGTATCCGTTTTTCTTTCTTTCAAAATAGTTTTTTCTTAGTTTTTGTGCATGTCGTCGCCATCTTCCGTCACGGCGCATAAAAATGAGTGTGCATCATGCAGCGCATAGCTCCCACACAAAGACTCACATATTCTCTGCCTCTTCTGCCTAGGCACAAGGTCGGGGATTGCAAGGCCTGTTCCAGCTTCAACCTGGCCACATGGAAGCATTGCCAGCAAGCCCTGAAGGCCCATTTACTTAAGAAAAAGATGGCCACAATGAAAAAGGAGCTCCAAAAACTCCACAGCGTTTCCTCTTCCCTGACTGAGTCATCCGGGCACGAGAAGGAGGAGAGACATCGGGACTAGGATAGATCCCCTTCTCACCCTCGACCGCCTTCTGGCCCCACCGGTGAGCAGCAGCCCTCTTCCTCAGGGAATTCTACTGCTGCAGTCAAGCCTGCCCCGCTCCAGGGACAGTCCTCTGACCCCCACCACCACTGGTCACAATGGCTGCAAGTGCTTCAGCATTGTCCAAGGCCTCCGTCGCTCTTAGGCCTCTTTCCACCAGCGGATCTAGGTTGCCTGGTGGGGCTGATAAGTCACTCGTTGGGCTCCCCGATGAGCACCCAGCCCAGGCTGTGTTGTCAGGCTCCGGGGACTCCGGAGCCCACCCGGCTTCAGCCAGTAAGTCGGGCGTTGGCTTCTCCGACGTCCACCCGACTAGTGCAATCGATAAGTCTGGCGTCGGTCTACCCGACGTCCACCCAACCGATCTTGTGTCGGGGGCTGGTGAGGGCGCAGATGCTTCTCTTTTACCAGATCTGCTATAGCTAGCTCCAGTTGGGTCTCCCCACCGGCTCACCCCCAGTTCCCCTGTGGGGAAACTTACACCACCTTCCCCAGACAAGGGAGTAGCCAGCATTGGGGGTCATCCATCAGGTGGCCTTTCTCCTCTGTCGGGTTTCCCAGTGAGGGCCCCGACTCTGTCACCACGTGTGCCACCCTCTGGGTTGCCATTTGACCTGGTTCTTACAGGTCTGTCGGGGTTGGGGGCTAGAGTCCCTCATGGCCCTCTTTTAGGCCCTCCAGTTCTGCCATCTGGGCTTCCGTCGGGGTACCTGACACCTACTCTCCTGATGTACCCAAGCTACCTGCCATAAGGCCTCCTCACTTCAGGTTATGGAGTCCCTTATCCTCCCGCGGGATACCTGACGCCACCTTATTCATCTCCGGGTTACCTGACATCCAGCTTCCTTGCAGGGTACCCACTGGCTTATCAGCCTCCACCACTCCCTCTGCCTCCTCAGCCTCAGGCGGACTTCTGGGCCATCTTGCAGTCATGGTGGTCCGAGACTAAGGCCAAGCTCATATCTGAGTTGGATAGCTGCCATCCCCCCTCTGTAGATGCCCCAAGGCCCAGTGGATCCGCCTCCTAGGCCTTCTCCTGCACCAGCCCCACACCACCCGTCATCAGGTCCTCAGAAGGTTCCTTTGTCAGGGCGGATGCAAGGTGGTGCCCCCCCCAATGTCAGAGAGCCCTCCCGACCTGATGCCCGGTCCTCTGACTCTGATCCAAACTCAGATTCAGATGGTTCTTGTTCTTATGTTTCGGGGTTCGAGACTCCTTCCCCGGAAGAACTACGGCTCAATGAGTCTCTGAAATCTCCACCTGAGGATTCCTCTTTCACTGACCTCCTCAAGAAGATCATGGAAGTCTATGACTGGAAGTCAGATGCTCAAGACCCCAAATGTCAGAGGCTGGCTGACCATCTGGATATGCAGGAGGCAACTCCTGTCCTCACGCATCCCTGGCTCGAGCCACATGAGGATCTCACATCCACTATTTGGATGATGCCATCCTTGGTACTGGTGGTAGCCAAGAAGGCTGACTGCATGTATTGGATGGCTGAAGGACCAACGGACTCAGTGGTCATTGCTACGGCCCATGATCGGTTGTCCAAGCTGAAGCATATGAGCACATCCCCTCCTGACAAGGAGTCGAGGCAGCTTGACCAGTTCAGGAGGACATTTTACTCCTCCTTCACACTGGCCATTCATGCTATTAATTACATAGCCCATATGCTTGTCTACCAGAAAAATCTTTTTATCCAGTTGGAGGCGACGATCGAAGGGCTTTTTTTTTTTTTTTTAGTTCAACCAGGAGTAGCACACTAAGCTGAAAGCTTTTTTACAGGAGCGACCTGGGAGCACAGGGAAGTTAACTGACTTGCTCAGGGTCACACAGTATGCAAGTAGAAGCTGTGGGATTCAAACCCAGGTCTGGTCTGCTGGATGTCGCCAGATTTGCAGCTCAGAGCCTTAAACCACTGCGCTATACTGCCTCAACTATACTGTAAACTATACTGGCTTCCAGACTCTGAGTCCAAGTCCATCTTGGCAGACTCTGTCCAGTCTGCCAAGGTTGCCAGTAGGCATTCCTTGTGGGCCATCTATGATGTGGATTCCTCAGCTAGGGGAGTTGCCACAACAGTCAGTCTTAGGAGATTTTCCTGGCTTAGGGTCTTCGGCCCGGCTCAGGATTTCCAGGTGGCTATCCAGGATGCTCCCTTTAGGGGTTCAGTCCTCTTTGGTGGCGATGCTCAAGACATTATCGCTACCTCACAGACAAGGGCAAGGCTGCCCCAAGTTTCAGGCCAGAAAGCCCTTTTGGCACCAAAGTGGCAGCCAAAGCAGCAGCAGCAGATGGCCAGACATCAGCCTAAACGTCGGGTCCAGTCAGCTTCAACCACCCTTCCAACAAAAGCCAAGAGAACGTCAGGGGTGGCTCTCCCCAGCCCCCCTCCCTTGCCTGTCTTGCGGTCCACCCTCCCTCCTCACAGTCTTTCAGAGGAGTTGGTTGGCAGAAGGTTAGTCAGTCATCTGCCAGAGTGGCGGGCGATAAGTACTTACTTGTGGGTCCTTCAATTAGTCGGACAGGGCCATACTTTGTAGCTTCGAGAAAAGCCTCCAGACAGGCCCCCAGTAGTGTCCCACTATCCAAAGGTGTACATTCCTCTCTTAAAAGAGGAGATTCAATTTCTCTTGCAGAAGAGGGCAATAGAGCCAGTTCCATATGACCAGGTAGGAAAGGGGTATTACTCCCACTTCTTCCTGGTCCCCAAGAAAACAGGAGACCTGCATCTCATTCTGGACCTCAGTGTCCTGAACCTGTTCATAAGAGTACAAGCGATTCTGGATGCTGACTCGCCCAGGCCTGCTGCCCCTCCTGCACAGAGAACAGTGGCTCTGTGCTTTGGATATGCAGGATGCCTACCTGCATATCACAATTTTACAGGCCCACCACCGCTACCTCCGATTCGCCTTTCAGGGGGAGCATTATCAGTTAAGAGCCCTCCCCTTTCGCCTGTCCTTGACACCTCAGGTATTTACCAAGTGCCTGGCGGTAGTGGCGGCGGCTTTGAGATGTCAGGGTGACTGTGTTCCCCTACCTCGATGACTGGCTACTGTCAGCCCTGTCAAGAGAACAATTGGAACTCTCCCTCTCTGCTACCCTGGACCTCTTTGCACAAGTGGGGATCACTGTAAATCTCTCAAAGTCCCCACTTGTTCCTTCCCAGTGCCTTCGGTTTATTGGAGCGGTGTTGGATATGGCCCAAGGTATGGCTTTCCTCCCTCTGGAGAGGGTGGAAAGACTACAGGGACAGGCTTGTATGATAGTTTCTAGCAGGCAGGTTCTGGCCGGGTCAATCCTTCGACTACTTGGCCTCATGGAGGCGGCCATCCCCACTCTTCCTCTGGCCAGACTCCACATGCGTATTTTGCAGTGGACACTCAGGGCGCAGTGGGATCAGAGGCTGAATATCCTGGACCATATGATCATGGTCTGCAGTTCGATGCAGCAGGAGCTCCTGTGGTGGCATGATTTATCCAACCTCACCAAATGTGTTCCTTTCCAGTTTCCTCCTCCCTCCCATACCTTTTTTATTTATTTATTTAAGGATTTGGAGAAGACCTTTGAGCATAGACTGTTTTGCAAAGGTTCCACGTCAGGTTGACAAACAAGTAAGCATGCATACCTAATACATCAGCTGGTAAAGAACACACAATAGATTCCATTAATACAATGTTATTCCTAGTCCCATGGAAATAGTACAGCGTCAGCAAGGATTAGGAGCAGTGGAGATGGCAGAGGGGAGTCAAGGGGATGGAGAGCAGCCTCGAGTTGGGGCTTTGTCAAGGGAGGAGGTCGGATAATGGTGGCAGGTGGGTGCCAAGGTGGGGGCCCGGGGGGGGCATCATAGGGGAGAGTGCATGACTGAGAGATCAGACAGGGGAAATGGGGGTGAGAGGTGTGGGGATGGTGTAGTGATGAAGGGAAGTACTCAAGGAGAACTGCAGGGGCAACTTGCTGGGAGCCACAAGGGAGAGCAGGGTTGATCCTAGGCAAGATCGAGTGTGTGAGAGGGGTGCAGGTGGGTCCAAGAGGGTGGTGGGCGGGGAGACAGAGGTGGGTGCCAAATGTCAGTTAAGGGGCATGGGATAGGTTAATGGAGGGGGAAAAACTCCTACAGGGAGCAGTCGCTAGCTGGAGGGGTGGGGTGCAGCAGGCTGCCATGAGAGCATCTAGGGGAGCATGGAATGGGAGAGAAGAGCCTTCAGTAGCAGTCACACTGTGTGTCAGATAAAAGGTGTTGCCTTAGGCCAGTTTTGAAGTGAGATAGACATATGGAGGATTGAATGGGCACATGGATTTCGTTGAGCCACTGGGGGGCCCTATAGGCAACGGTGCGCTGTCCCAGTGCAGGTTGGCAGAAAAGTGTTGATAGCCCCCCCATCCTACCTCTGGTGCCATAGCTGGTAGCACTTGGTGAGAGGATGTTGGATACGTTGGGGGGGTTATCCATTAACGCCTTCTTACCAAGGAGGCGAGTTTGGAGCTTTATCCTGTTCTTTAGAGGCAGCCAGTTCGTACAGAGAGCAGGTGTGTGTATTTCAATCTGCAGCCAGCGTGAGCCTGCAAGCTTTGTTGAGAGCAATACGTAAGCATATCTGGAAGTGTTTTTGCCATGACCAGAGTGGGTCCCTGTTGCGACACGAGTAATTGGCGTTTTTGCAGGTTTCTCAGGTTTCAGCGGTATTTTCGGCAAGGTATTCACCTCAGAATCTGATTTATTTGCATGCCAGCAATCTGTTTTTCATATAGGTGTTTTGTTTCTACTGTTGATAAATGCTGTTACTATGCCTGTATATGCCAACTCTATGACTCTGCATGAAGCAAAAGGGAGACCCGGGACCTTGGCGTTTCTATTTTAGAAACAATTTTTTGTCTCTACACCTCTACTGTATTTTGGGTGAGACCTTTGCCATTCATTGTGTTTTTAAGTTATTTACACTTTATTATAGATTTATAGTGCTGACCCCTCAGTGTTTTGTTTAGAAAGCAATATGAATCCTTTTTATGTTTGCTTGCGCGCATGCTCAAGAAACATGATGTGACAGCTTAGGAGAGAAGCGGGTTGTGGAGGTGCAGCAGTGTTACAGCCAAGGGAGGCACTGCATTTGGTGGCTTGGCACTGGTGGACCAATGGAGGCACAGTGTGCCGATGACACTGGTCTCCAGAAAGTGCACCAAGTTGTAACATTTTCACTGCAGCAATCAGGGGCTGCCTCACTATTGCAGTATCAGTCATTGTGCTGCAATGAGGGAGCGACCCGTCATTTCAGGGCAGAACGTTAGCTAGCCTAATACTGTTTATGAACATGGCGGGCAGCTTGCCGCCACGTTCACAAACAATATTAGGAGCCTCCCATGCCAAGGGGTACCCAATCCCTCGGCAGCATGTGCCTTCCCAAACGGTCTTTGTTGGCTGGACGGGCCCTCAATCCGCCGGCTTCAGTGCCCGCACGTTTATTTAGCTGATGTAAAGCCCACCCCGCCGGCAAGATGTAACCCCTCACCCACTTTTGTCTGCCGATGGCGGAGCCTGCCCCCCATCGGCATGATGTACCCCCGGGTTTTGTTGCTCAACAACAGGGTGCCCAACTCTCGTGAGGCATGATGTCCCTCCATTTTCTTGTGTGCCAACAGGGTGCCCAATCCCCATCGATCACAGCTGCCCCAAAAGAGTCCCTTGGCACGCTGGGAGCCCACCCCACCGTGACAAATGCCCCTGTAAAATTGGAAACTCCTGCGTTGTCTTTTAATTTTTTATTTTCCTGTAAAGAAAAACGGTCCTTGCGGTCTGCCAGACCCCCCTCCTGCAACCTGCGCCCACCCACTGCGCACCCTGCCTCCCCACCCCTCACCCCATACTTACCTCTAGAGTCTGGCGCGATGATCTTCGGTGGACCGGGAACACGTCTGCAGTCTTCAAAGCTGACTGCGAACTGAGAAAATGCCGGTAAGCTGTATAATGTAATAAATAGGGTTTTTTCAACTTTGCTGCATATCTCAGGCATTTTTTGGAATTTTGGCACCAAATTTTCAACATGGAGTTTTTGGGACCCTCCTCAGGAATTCTGTCACTGTCATGGCATTAATTGCTGGCGATTTCGCGGTCACTGCGCGAAATCACCGTTTGGGACCGATTAACGAAATAACAGTGCCAGTGTTCATAAGGTGGGCTCTCAAAAAGACTATGTTGCAAGTTTGATGAAAAAATTCCTAAAAATTACTGTTTCTCAAGCGTGTGCTGCGCAGTTCCTACGCACGCTCATAAGTTCGCAAATTTGTAACATTTGCACTCCACATTTTCAACATTGCCATTTTATCACACCTACTTATGAGCAGTACAGCTGTCATTTTTCACATCTCACCCAAAATGTGTTTCCGCGCAGGTAGCGCACAGTGGCGCAGTCGGTGCACCAAATCAATGTTTGGGGCAGATTAAGAAAATCACACTGACACTGTTCATGAGCAGAGGTCTTACAATGGCTATGTTGAAAAGTTGGTAAAACAAGTCCGAAAAATGACTTGTTTTACGAGCGTGCGTTGCGCAGTTCCTATGCACGCTCGTAAGTTCGCGAATTTGTAACATTTACACTCCAGATTTTCAACATTGCCATTTTATCACTCCTACTTATGAGCAGTACAGCTGTCATTTTTCACATCTCATCCAAAATGTGTTTCCGTGCATATAGCGCACGATGGCGCAGTTGGTGTGCAAAATCAATGTTTGGGACAGATTATGAAAATCACAGTGACATTGTTCATGAGCAGAGATCTTAAAATGGCTATATTGAAAATTTGGTGAAAAAATTCCTAAAAATGACTTTTACAAGCATGCGTTGCGCAGTTCATACGCACGCTCGTAAGTGCGTGAATTTTTAATATTTGCAGTCCAGAATTTCAACAGTGCCATTTTACCACACCTACTTATGAGCAGTACAGCTTTAATTTTGTACATTTTGCCCAAAATGTGTTTCTGCGCATGTAGCGCATAATGGCGCAGTTGGTGTGGGAAATCCATGTTCGGGACACATTAGGAAAATCACACTGACACTGTTCATTAGCAGAGGTCCTAAAATGGCTATGTTGAAAATTTGGTGACAAAAGTCCATAAACTAGCTGTGTTACGAGCATGCATTGCGCAGTTTCCATGCATGCTCGTAACTTCGCACATTTGCAATATTTTCATGCCATATTTTCATCATTGCCATTTTTCCGCACCTCCTTATGAACAGTACAGCTGTCATTTTTCACATCCTGGCCAAAATGTGTTTTTGCACTTCCAGCACAGAATAGCACGGTCGCTGTGGGAAATCACTGTTTAGGACACATTACAAAAATCACAGTGACACTGTTCATTAGCAGAAGTCCTAAAATGCCTATGTTGAACGTCTGTTGATGAAAGTCAATAAAATGACTGTGTTACGAGTGTGCATTGCACAGTTTCCACGCACGCTTATAACTTTGCTCATTTGTAATATTTTCACTCCAGATTTTCAACATTGCCATTTTCCCACACCTTTTTGCAGTTCCGGCATAGAATACCGTTGTTGCTGTGGGAAATCGGTGTTCAGGACACAGTGACAAAATCACAGTGACACTGTTCATGACTACAGGTCGTTAAATGCCTGTGTTGAAAATCTGGTGATGAAACTCCATAAAATGACTGTGTTACACGCATGCGTTGCGCGGTTTCCACGTATGCTCGGAAGTGGAAGCATTTTTAATATTCCCACTACACATTTTCAACATTGCCATCTCTTCATACCTCCCTATGGATGGTACAGCTGTCATTCTTCACATCCTGCCCAGTCTGTGTTTTCGTACGTGTGGTGCAGAATGGCACTGTCACTGTTGGAAGTCAGTTTTCAGGACACATTGATAAAATCACACTGCCACTGTTCATGACAAGAGATCCCAAATGCTTTGATGAGGTGAGGTCACAAAAAAGGCCATGTTCAAAATTTGTACTGTGAAAACCAACAAATGCCTGAGGCATTATGGTTTCTAACCATAACGTCCTACCCTGTACAGACAGACAGGCACTGGGGTGTGCCTTTGGATTGCCGCCTGTACTGCTCATGCCATCCCACCCCCCCAGCCATTGTCAGGCATCGAGGTGTACCTTGGACTCTTTGTCCCAAGACTTCACCCCATTCTCCTATGCTGCACCCATTTCAACGTATGTCCTTTTGGAATGGGGTGACTGTAAAGCCAAACACACTAAGGCACAGCTCAACACGTATCCGTGTCTGCAGAATAGGGTGAGGTGACATGGCTTGACCGTCATGGGTGATGACCCAAAACCTTACCCCAAATCCTGTCCGTCTCTACAGGATGGAGGTGGAGTTCATGTGAAGTTCAGTACTTCACTGCCATTTCTATTCTGCATCTGTCTAACTCCTGCATTTCTAAAGCTAATACCAGCAAGCAAACATTCAGCATTGACAAACGCTTGTTAATGCTGTAACCATGGCCGCTCCGCGTACCACCACTCCATAGTCAGTGGTTGAAAGGATAGAGCTGGAGACTGAGAGATGGAGGGCCTCAGGGGTTAGATATTTCATATGTCTATAGAGGGTACCCAACTTGGTGTTTACTGCCTTAACTACTGAGTTGATGTGTTGGGTGAAGGTGAGAGTGTCATCTATGGTGATCCCCTGGTACTTGAATGAGTGCACTTGTTCCAGCGGCTCACTGACTTTGTTGGAGATGACGAGGGAAGGGAGTTTCTTTTGTGTGTGGGCTGGCTATGAGCATAGCACAGCTATGCACAGATGTGTCAGGGATGGGTTGGGGCACTCATCTGGGAAGCCACAAGATGCAGGTTCTCTGGCAGAGTCTCATCTACACATCAACATTTTTGGAGATGAGAGCAGTGCTGCATGCACTTCAAGCCTTTCAGCACCTCCTTTACCAAGGCACCCTGTTAGTCCAGTCAGACAATATGGCTGTTGTGTGGTATCTCAACAAGCAAGGAGACACTCGCTCATAACCCCTTTGCAGAGGGGCGATGCGGGTGTGGAATTGGGCAGTTCTGCATTGAATCCGCCTCACTGCGGTCCATGTTCCGGGTGTGCAAAATGTCCTAGTGGACAGTCTGAGCTGTACCAGCGTCAGAGCTCATGAGTGGGAGCTCAAGCAGGTCGTGGTTGAACATATTTTGGACCTATGGAGTCGTCCAGACTTAAATCTGCTCACCTCCCCATACAACGTAAAATTTCCCAAGTTTTGCTCGCTCGCTCCCGGGCCTGGTGTTTTCTGGTAAGACGTACTATCTCTTTGCTGGATGGGAGTTTTTTGTACTCTTCCCTCCCATTCTAGTTCTGCAGAGGGTGCTGCTCAAGCTTCAGGCGGAAGGGGCACACATGGTTTTGATAGCCCCATTTTGGCCTCGTCAAATTTGGTTTCCACTACTCCAGCAGCTGACAGTGAAATCCCCAGCTCCCATGCCCCTCTGTCATGATCTCCTTAATCAGGAGAGGGGCAAGCTGGTCCATCCGGGGCTGAAGTCCCTTCACCTTTATGAGTGGCACCTCAGGACATACCTGCTTCTTATTTTGGAGTTTCCTCCAGAGTGACGCAGGTCCTGATAGAGGCCAGAAAGCCTTCTACGAGGACTACATATGCTTTGAAGTGGAAGCATTTCTCCATATGGGCCGTCTCGAAGGGTTGAGACCCTTTTTCTTGCCCGGTATCACAAATTTTGGAGCATCTCCTGCACCTGTCTGACTTGGGCCTGAGCTACTCTTCTCTAAAGGTCCACCTGTCGGCTGATCTTATCTGTGTCAATCTTCACCATTCATCACCTTTGTGTAATGTGGCCAGAGGTCACGACCCCGCGGGAGCTTTTTTTTTTTTTGATGGTCGGAGTCGACGCACCATCAATGCCGCCCCCGAGGCCGATGCACTGCGTGGCGCTCACGGGTTGGCCATTAGGTGTTATCGACCCTGCCCTCCTGCCAGTTCTTCATCTCCCACCATAGAGGTCGCACCTCATGTGGAGCTGCTGTGCAAGAGGCCTAGTACCATGTTGACGCCGAAAGTTCTTTCAACGCCGTCTGATATTCCTGCCGGTTCTGTTTTCGCTACCACTCGACGCCACTGTGGTAAGACTGTTCCTTTCTTTAGTCAGTGACATCAAGTCTTTTATTTAGCTTGTTTTGCTGTGGATCATGTCTGAGTCAGGGGGCAAGAAATTGTTGAAGACAGGGCGGCACCCTATGTGACGGTGCCCGTGTGGCTGCGAGTACTCCATCACCGACCAGCATGACTGTTGCCTCACGTGTCTTGGTCCGCTTCACGACATGGATTCATGCGATGCTTGCTTCTCCATGGACTGTTGTGTCATCGAGCAATGCGTGTGGAAAGTTGGACGAGCTCCGCCGACTTTCGGGGGACAGGCGCTCACTCGTTGGGCCAAGTCGTGGTCTCTCGGCCTTTCCTCCGAGTCCCCTCCTGGTTCTATATGGACCGTGGAGGAGGGGGCTTCTGCTCTTAGTAGCCTTGCCATTGCAGAAGCCCCTTCCACGGTGCAGGAGGTCCAGTCTGTCCCCCCTGGGAGACAGGCAGGAGGCATCGCACTGGGTCTTCGCTGTCAATGCCGTTCACGGCGCCGATGGTGCTGACAGTGCCATGGGAGGTTCTCCGGTGCCATCTTCTACTCTTTCTCGCCTCGGCCGTTCATGGTACCGAGGCTGGGGAATGGCACCGTGTCTAAATCTGGTGCCGCTTACAGCACGGTGGCGCCACCCGGCGTTGGGGGGTATCAACCTCGGCACTGCTCACAGTGCTGAGGGAGCTGCCAGTGCCGTTGTCAGCGCCATTCCTCACTTTGGGATGGTGCCGTGGCAGACATCGACTCCACTTCTGCTACCGCCCTCGGCACTGTGTCTTCTTTGGTCACCATTCACAGTACAGTTGGAGACTTCGGCACTGGCTCTGGTGCAGACACCCGGACTGGTACCCCCTTCGGTCAGGATGGCAGTGGGTGTCCGCGTACTATCTGGCATCGGACTTCGGCCTCTACCCCCTCAGAGACGGAGTTGGAGTCTGATTCGGACAGGCTGTCCAACTCTTTGTAGTCAGCGGCCCACACAGACACCTTGGTGGTTTCCTCAGCTGCCTGGAGCCAGCCCCCATCTGAGGGAAGGGCAGTTGCTCCCATGTCCAGGGTCAGGGGTGCTGACCAGCAAGCAGTGGTGCAGGCCACTATTGCTCTGCAGTATGGGTTCAGAGGGTTTTCTGCCCCCTCAGGTGGTGCGCCTGGATCGCCCAACTTTGGGGCCAATCAAAGCACCCATGGGAGGGAAGGGGAGGGTGCTACTCCCTGGATAGTACCCTCGGGGACTGACCAGGTTGTCAACTGCCTAGGCTGGTGTTTGCAAGGAGGAGGGCTCTTTCGGACACCAAGGGGTTGGGGTGCCATGTGTCGGCCCTTTTCCGAGACCCACCCGGGTTCAGGAAGGAGTTGTAGTGTGGATCCCAGCCCTTGGGAGGGCCCTGTTCTTTACAGGGAGGGGACCATCCTTTGGAATTCCATGGCCCCGGTCACCTCACATGGTGGAATCTTTAGGGCACAGCCTAGGCAGTTCCAGCATGGTTGATCGGCTGTCGGCTGTTGAGTTTTCCGGAGCTCCCTCTTCCCTTGGGGCTCCAGGTGCGCTCTCTTGCCCAGAGTACAGTCGATTCCTGTTGTTGGCTCTGCCCCCACTCCTCTGTCATCTTCTCCTGCTCTTCCAGGCATTCTTGGTCCTAGCAGACCTCTGTCCTGGGAGCAATTATGGGCTGCAGCTGCTCATTTCCCTTCGTATGTCAGGGCCATGGACAGGCAGGTGTTCCAACCTCCCCCTGAGCAGCCAGCCACTGAATCTCCGAGGTCCTCTGCTTCCTCATCCTCCTCTTCAGGAGGAGAGGAGTCCTCTGTCCACATCTCTCCTGCTGCTGATCTCGCGGAGTAACAGCGTTTCCTCGTGAGGATGATGGAGGACCTGCATCTCACTCCACCCACTCCGCACAATCCAGAGCATTCGACGTGCGCCTTCCTAGGTGATTGAAGTACAGACACCCTAGTGGTGCCCCCCGACCTGCTCCCTTCCAGGAGGTGTCATTGTGTTTCTGGCAAAGACCCTTTTCTGGAGTCCCAGCCCCTAGGGATCTGCGCCAGAGGTATTGTGCCCCCTGGAGTCTCCAGGTCATATGCCTCATCCTCAGTCAGGACTGACACAGCTGGACACTCCCAATGGGCTTCGTTCCCTCCACCATGACCGGCTCCCAGATGCAGATTCCATGGATTTTAACTCCTGGAGGAGGAGGAGGAGGACTTTTTACTCAGCATGGTTGCTTCTTTCAATTTCTGCACATCAGGCCCACTACGCTACCTATGATAGGTTTCTGTGGTCCAGGCTAGGACAACTCCTAGCCTCTGTGCCTGATTTGGAGGTAATCAGACAAACCATTGCAGTCTTTGCACATGGCATGGAGCTAGCAAGGCACCAAGCGAGGGCATCTTATGACACCAATGAGGTAGCTTCCAGGGTTGTGTGGACAGCATGGCTGCATCTTTCCTGGTTGTCACCCTTAGCCCAGCGTAGGGTGATTTCTGCTGCGTACTGGAGAACCTATCTTTTCTCCTGTAGGGTGAGGCGGCGTCTGTCGGGGCAACCTTCTGCCCCCTCCGGGGGGTCCCCGACTCACTCTCCCCAGTCTTGGACCTCTTCAGACCCATGCAGGTTCTCTCTCTCCCAGTGTGTCACCCACTGAGAGCTAAGGGACTCAGTCCTTTAGGGTCTAGGGCCCCCTTGGGGGCTCAGTACTCACCCAAAGGTGATGAATGGCGAAGACAGACACAGATAAGATATGATAATTACGTACCTAACCATAATTCCTGATCTTTCTGTGTATCTTCACCATTTATCACAATCCCACCCTCCATCCCTCTGGGGCCTCAGTCTCTGGGTCCCCTTCCCTCTGTGGGCCCCTCTTCTCCCCCCCTTCCTTTCCAATGGTCAGGAGTGGGGTGACCTTGGGTGCACTGGGGGATTTTACTCCTTACAAGAGGGGAGAGGAATCGGGGAAGAAAGGGTTCTGAAATAACTCTTAAAGCTGAAGGTGGACAAAGCAATGGGGCTTGATGGGATTCATCCCAGAATTCTAAAAGAACTAAGGGTAGAATTAGTAACACCACTGACTACCCTCTTTAACAAATCATGGGAGGATGGGGTGGAACCTAAGGACTGGAGGAGGGCAGATGTTATTCCACTTCACAAAGGTGGGAGCAGGGCAGAAGCAGGAAACTACAGACCAGTTAGTTTAACCTCAGTTACTGGGAAAATGATGGAATCACTTCTGAAGGAAAGAATTGTTGAGTACCTAGAGGCTAGAGGGGCACAGGACCCAAGCCAGCATGGATTCACAGCGGGAAGGTCATGTCAGACGAATCTAATAGATTTCTTTGACTGGGTGACCAAAGTAATAGATCAAGGAGGGGCTGTGGACATGGCCTACCTAGACTTTAGCAAGGCATTTGACACAGTCCCACACAAAAGATTAATATACAAGCTGGCCAGCCTGGGACTGGTTCCCAAGATGGTAGCCTGGGTAAAGAATTGGCTGGAGAACAGGACACAGAGGGTAATAGTAAACGGAGTCCTCTCTGAAGAAAGGGGGGTTCTAGTGGGGTACCACAGAGTTCAGTACTAGGACCGGTCCTCTTTAATGTCTTTATAAGCAACATTGCAGAGGGACTGGAAGGAAAAGTATGTCTCTTTGCAGACGACACAAAGATCTGCAACAGAGTTGATACACAAGGTGGGGTGGAAAGGATGAGAAGGGACTTGGCAAGGTTGGAGGAATGGTCAAATGTATGGAAGCTTAGATTCAATGCTAAGAAGTGCAAAGTAATGCACCTGGGAAACAACCCAGGGGAAGAACACACAATGGGGGGTGAGACACTAACAACAACAAAAATGGAAAGGGACCTGGGGGTAATCATATCAGATGACCTAAAGGTGGGCAAGCAATGTGAAAGGGCAGTAAGGAGGGCTGGAGGGATACTGGGGTGCATAGGGAGAGGCATCACCAGTAAAAAACAGGAAGTTGTTATCCCTCTGTACAGACAGCTGGTGAGACCCCATCTGGAGTACTGCGTGCAGTTCTGGAGACCCAATCTCCGCAAAGACATAGACAGGATGGAGGCAGTCCAGAAGAGGGCAACTAATACGGTGCAGGGTCTGCACCAGAAGACATATGAAGAGAGTTAAGGAGCTTTATATGTATAGCCTCCAGGAAAGGAAGGAGAGGGGAGACATGATAGAAACTTTCAAGTACCTCAAAGGAATCAACAAAGTCCAAGAGGGTAGCATCTTTCAGAAAAAGAGGTGTGCAAGAACAAGGGGGCACAATTTGAAGATTGAGGGGGGACGGCTCAGAGGTAATGTGAGGAAGTATTTTTTCACGGAGAGGGTTGTGGATGCATGGAACAGGCTTCCTGAGGAGGTTGTGGAGTCAAAAACTGGTGGATTTCAAGAATGCATGGGACAGTCATAAGGCAATTCTGGGGGGGTAGAAAGAAGTAGACTGTTGGTTAACTAGGATCTGCAGTGTATCCATTAGGTAGGGAAATGGGCAGACTGGGTGGGCCAAGTGGTCCTTATCTGCCATCAAATTCTGTTTCTATATTTCACTTCTCTCCTCAATGCTTCGGCTCCACCCTTTGTGGGGAATTGGTGATTGCCTTCTGTTCTTTTCTCTCTCTCTCTCTCTCTCTCTCCCTCCTCCTCCGTTCTTGTCCTTAGGGACTCATCCCTCAAATTAATTTTAGAAATACTTGTTTCTTACCTCCAGATGTGGTTTCAGGAGGAGTACAGCCCTGTATCCTGTCTTTCTTCCAGAATAGCCACTTCTGCTTATGTTGGAATTTATTGCCAGTGATTCTGTGCCTTGAATTCTGGCAGTGCAGCCTTCTGGCTACTCCTTCGCAGTTCCTATACAATCTGGAGGCAGGTCAAAAGGCTCAGGGTATGTCCTCCCCATCCCTATTTCTAATTTTTCCCTTCCTCCCTCTTCTGCTTCCAGAGATTGGGGCCCCTTCCCAATCCCCTTAGAATTCTAACTCCCCTTCTGTCCTCTCCGTCATTTACTTCTCCTTTTAGTTTGTATATCTTTTCGTTTGTCTGTCCCTTGGACTTCCTTGTCCCTCCCTACCCTTTCTTACTCTTCGGTGATTCAGAACTGGCAGGAGGCCGGGGTCAGTGACACCTAACAGCCAACCCGCGAGTGCCACGCAGTGTGTCAGCCTCGAGGGCAACGCCGATGGTGCATCGACTCCACCCATCCCAAAAAAAAATGGGGTCGTAACCTCTGGCCACATTGCTCAAAGGTGAGGAATGGTGAAGATACACAGAAAGATCTGGAATTACGGTAGGTACGTAATTTTCATTTTCTGCTTAACACACCCCGGTGGAAGGCAAAACTGTGGCTCAATTGGAGGTTTCTAAAACCTTCCTGAAAGGGATCCTCCACTTGAAGCCCCTGGTGGGCAGTCCATGACCACCATGGGATCTTAATTTTATTTTAGAAAAGCTGACCCTGCCTCCCTTCGAACCGGTCGTTTCTTGTGATATACGCTATTTGTCATGGAAAGTGCTATTTTTGGTTGCTGTCACTTCCGCTCAGAGGATATCTGAGCTTCAGGCCCTGATGTGTAAGGAGCCTTATTTGATTTTTCATAAGGATGGGTGGCTTTGTGTATAAACCCTCAGTGTCTACCAAAGGTGGTATCTGAATTTACGCTGAACCAGTCGATTCAACTGCCAATTTATTACCCCTAGCATTCTAATCGGGGGGGGGGGGCACTTCTGCATACTTTAGATGTTCACAGAATTTTGCATTATTACACTAACAAAACGAAAGCTGTCTGAAAATTGGACCAGCTTTTCATTTATTTTGTGCCAAAGAGAGAAGGCACAGCAGTTTCCAAACAATGTCTATCAAAGTGGTTGGCAAACTGCATTGTTTTCTGTTACCAGAAATATGGGAAATCTCTCCCCGGGGAGGTTAAGGGGCATTCCACCTGAAGAATGGCTGTCTCTACTGCTTGTTTCAGGAATGTGTCAGCTGCTGATATTTGTGTGACTGCTACTTAGAGTTCTGTCCACCTTTTCACCAAGTATTACAGTCTGGACATTGCCTCTAGGCGAAGGGCAGGTTTTGGCCTAACTGTGCTTCAGGGTCTCCTGTCCTGAGCTTCCTGCCTTTTTCTGCAGCTTTTCCTGCCTTCTGTGTTTCAGTTTCTTCTGATTCACACTGGTTCGGACTCAGTCCTCAAGGTGATTACCTACTGCAAGGGCCCTCTGGAAGTAAGACAGTATAGTTACATAAGAACTTACCATAGCAGTAGATCTTCGAGAGAGACTCTTGCAGTAGGTAACCTCCCCCCTCAAGTTTATTTATTTATTTTTTTACCCGAAGGACTCCGATTGGTTCATTGGGATAGCCTTCTCACTTAGACTTGATAGTCGTCAAGATAGTTCCCATACAACCATCATCACCATCCTCCCCATTCTAATTAATCCAGAATTCCATATTATGCACAACAAACCATACCAACAAAACAGAATTCAATATTACTTAATATCTCAATAATGGAAATATACATATAAGGGACCCCAAATTTTCCCGTAGGAAATTAATTTCTGCTCTTTTAAGTAATAAAGTCTTTCTAATCTCATTGCATCTAGCAAAAAATTCTGCCAAGTATTAAAAGATGGAGGGAGAGAATCCTTCCATTTTAAAAGAATACATTGTTTTGCCAAAATCATAGAGATAGCAAAAAAAAATTCCCTGGTGGGTAGTCATTATACTGTTTTGATCTGAAAAAGCCAAGAGGCCTATCACAGGATCAGGTTTTATATTCAAATTCAAGACCCTATTAAGAAAATTATAAATTTTGGCCCAATAATTAGGCAAAAAGGGACAATTGTGTAACTTATGTATTAAAGTGCCAGAGGTACATGCACATCTTGGCCAATTCGATGGCAGACTTTTTTTTATCTTTTGTAACCTATGAGGAGTAAAATAAGTCTGGTGAAGCGTACTGAGATGTATTTGCAATAATTTGCTAGATTTAACATAAGCAATTGGAAAAGCTAAAATCTGATCCCACAAACTGTCAGATATCTGAGCTCCATAATCATTTGTCCATTTTTCTTTTAACAAATTCAGATCTTCCCCTATAAGACTATCACTAACGGTCAAATTATATAATTTAGATACTAATTTTTTACTAGAGTTTTGTCCTAACAAGTCCAAAATCCTAGTACTTCTCAAACAGCTAGAGCAATGTTTAGCCTTAATTAAATTCTTTATCTGAAGATATTTAAAATAATGTGCATGAGTAATGTTATACTTTTGTTGTAATTGTGAAAAAGATAGCATAGTATCATTCACGAATAATTGAGAGAAATCAAAAATTCCATTTTCATTCCATTCTCTATATTGAGCCCCAAAAATTGATGACAAGAAATAATAATTTTTATGAACCGGAGAATATTTCGTAATCGGAAGATTGATATGTAATAATTTATGAAACTCCTGCCAACATTTAATAGAAGTATACGTAACTGGATTAATGATTTTCCGTGAATTTTTTTAATGCCATAATAGCCTGAAAGTGGAAATTGATAAAGGACAAGTTTCCTTGTCTCTTAACCAGTTTCAAATTTCCCCTGTTAGAGCCGCATAATAACAATATTTAAAATTTGGCAAAGCAAGCCCTGATTTTTCTTTTGGAAGAGTGAGTTTTTGATAGGAGATCCTTGGCTTTTTCTTATTCCAAATAAAATTTGTAACAATTTTTCTTATATTATCAAAAAAGACATTCGGTATAACAACAGGAATAGTATTAAAATTATAGAGAATTTTAGGAAGAAATTTAATCTTTATCATATTTATTCTACCAATTAAGTTTAATGGAAGATGAATCCAGTTGTTCAGATCACCTTTTAATTCCATAAGTAGCTTAATATAATTAGCTTGATAGAGTTTTTCATATTTATTCGTTAAGACTATACTCAAATATTTAATGGGGTCCAATTGGTCTCCTATCCCTAGCCTTGTCGTATCTAGATGGTAATTATCATCTAGTTTCATCAAAAGAGTTTTTTGCCAATTGATGTTGTAACCTGAAATATTACCATATTTACAAGCCAATCTAATAAACTCTGGAATAGATTTTAAAGGGTCTGTTAAGTAAAGAAGAATATCGTCCGCATAAAGACTAATCTTATGAACCAAATTCTTGACCTTTATCCCATTAATGTTTTCATTCTGGCGGATTGCAATAGCCAAAGGTTCCATTGCCAAAACAAAGAGCAAAGGGGAGAGGGGACACCCCTGTTTCATACCTCTATATAAAGAAATAGGATCAGATAGAACACCATTTATTCTAATAATAGCTACTGGGGATGAGTACAATAATTTGACCCAGAGCAGGAACTGTTCTCCTAAATTAATTTTTTAAGAAGAGTAAGTAGAAAAAGCCATTCCACATGATTGAAGACCTTCTCAGCATCCACTGCAAGTAATATAGCATTGTGATATTCGTTATTTGCAATATTTATAGTTCTCCAAATATTATCAGCAATCTTTCTTCCTTTAATGAAACCAGATTGATCCATTTCAATAAGATCCGGAAGTGTCCCCTCCACCCTCAAAGCCAGAATCTTGGCAAAATTTTATAATCAGCATTTAATAAGGATATGGGTCTATAAGACCCACATAAAGTTGGACCCTCCTCTTGTTTATAAAATCATGTTTATTTTATTTATTTATTTAGTTTTTGTTGACCAGGTTAAGTGCACTAGACAAATCCTGCCTATATTCAGGCACGACCCGGGGGGGGGATACAGATGAATGCCAACTGACCTTGAACCAGATTAAGCTGTTGACGGTATTTTTAGTGAATGAGGGAAATTTGGCCAGAACACCGGGGAAATTCCCCCTACTCTTTTCGATAAGTGCCATGAGATCTTTAACATCCACCTGAACTACCACCAATCCAGGCAGATGGGACCTCGGTTTAGTGTCTCATCCAAAGATGGCACCTCAGAAGTGTAGCACCCCTTGCATGCTGCACTACAGTGTCAGTACTAGGATATTAACAAGATAGCCTTTTGAAATGAAGGAGACATGGATTGGGACTTTGTGAAATTCTCAAAAAGTTTTAATAACAAAGGTATCAAAAAGGTTTTATATTTTTATAAAAATCAACCAAAATTCCATCAGGACCCTGAGCCTTGCCCAAGGGAAGACTGTCAATTGCTCTGGAAATTTCATCCTGAGTTATTGGTTTATCTAGAGCTTGTCTCTTTTCATCACTAATTTGCCTAATGTGTAGATTAGATAAAAATTCTTCCGTTCCCTCTTGATCACAATCATAGTCTGATGAATAGAACTTTTGATAATATCCTGCAAACAATTTAGATATCACAGTAGGATCCCTCTCAAGGTTTCCTGACTCATTTTTTATAGAATTTGTAATTTTTTTCTTTAACTGCCAGGACATTAGTCTCAAAGGTTTGTCTGAAAACATATAATGGTTAGCCCTTATTTTTAAGATTTGATTTTCAGCTTTATCTGTTAAGATTCTATTTAAATCCATTATTTTTTTTACAATTTTATTATAAACTTCCATCTCATTATTTAGAATATAAATTTGTTCCAAAGTCTGAATTTCATCTTGTAATAATCTTTCTTGTTGATGCCACTTCTTTTTCTTATGGTTCTTATATTGTTGAAAAATAGTTTTAATCCATATTTTAAATGCTTCCCATATAATATCAATGGTGGTTTCTGACTCATTGTTAACTTGAAAGAAAAATTCCATTTCAGTCTGAAAAAACAAAAACAAATTCTTCATTAAGAAGTGTCATATCCATTTTCCAAATATAATCTAAATTATTTGTAGATAAACAATATAGATCAATTATGCAGGGAGAATGATCCAATATAATAATACCATGATAATCAATTTTCCCCATCATATGTAACAGTGTATCAGAAATTTAAAAAAAAATCAATTCTAGAAAAGGAATGCTGACTTGAAGAAAAACAAGAAAAGCTTTTCACATTTTGATTTGATATCAACCAAGGATCAGAATGTCTAAGATCACTCATAAAGTTCCTAATTATCTTAATTAATGGGCTGAAAGAAGAACTGGAAACAAATGTTTGATCCTGCTTCCTCAAAACAAGATTAAAATTACTGCCAACAATATAAGAAGTGCTACAAGCAGTTAAATGTAAAAAAAAAAAAATTCAATGAAAAAGGATGGAGAGTTTATATTTGGGCCATATAAAGAGGCTAAAGTAAAAGGTTTACCATGTATGTTGATTTCAGTGATCACATATCTACCATTTGGATCAGAGATAACCTTATTAATCGAAAGGGAAGAAAGATTTTTATGGAAAAAAGATTGCAACTCCAGCTGAGACTCGACTATTCCCTGAAAAAACACCTTTTCCCCAGCGTTTCTGTATCCATAAAAAATCTATCTCCTGAAAATGTGTTTCTTGAAAACAAATACAAATACATTAATGCGCTTCCCTTCTAAATATTTTAAAACTTTATTAATTTTAACTTTATTTCGTAGTCCCTTAACATTCCATGTAGCTGTTCTCAGTTTATCAGCCATTGATATTTATTTTATTTTCTAACAGAAAATCTATGAATAACAACCAACTTTTGTGATATATAATTTGTGCTCAAATATAGAATCCTGGATTCATTCATCATAAAAAAAAACTATTCAAAATACCCTAACCCCCCCAATTTGAATGGATAGATAGATAGATGCCAGTTTAACCAGACCAAATTGACCCTCCCCCTTTATTAGCAGAGACAATGTAAACCATCATCTCTATAGCCAACGTGACTCAAAGCTCAAAGGTTTATCCAATTAGGTAATTGAAAAGCAGCAATAACGAATTAATGCTAAATCAAGCAGGGATTTAAATTTTTTCCACCATATTTGGTTAATAAGGGTGCATCCGTGAGTTGTGCATTAAAGGGGTTAAAAGAAGATGGCTATAGCAATGCTCATAAGCCTCTAATGCTTCTTCAGCATCGTCAAAAGTTTGTAGTTTGCCCTTTACAAGAAACTGAATCTTGGTAGGATATTGCATAGTAAATTTCACACCGACTTCATACAGCTTTTTTTTCACTGTATTAAAGAGTTTCCTTTTGTTCATTGTTTCTGACGAGAGGTCTGGGTAAACATGTAATGAGATATCTTGATATTTCAAACCCCTTTCCACCCTTGCTTTAGCCAAAATAGCTTCTTTATCTTGATATTTGTGGGGTTTCAAAAGAACTGGTCTGGGAAAAGAATGATTAGATCATCAACCAAACCTGTTCCCACCTCTATGGGCCCAATCTAAAGCAATTTTATGCTCAGGATAGGAAATGCCCATAGCCATCATAATCATTTTCTCAAAAAAGGCCAACAGATTCTCTATTCTCTCTGCCCCCTCAGGTAGCCCGCATACTCTCAAATTAACGCGGTGAGAGCGGTCTCCCATCTCCACGAGTTTTTCCTGTAAAAATAAAATCTTTTTTTCATGGATTTTCAAACATTTAGATGAAACCGTAGAGATTTCCTCTACATTTGAAACTCTAGTTTCCAACTCATTTGTTCTGAGTGTAAGGGCTGCTAATTGTTCAGAGATTGAGCCAATGAAATCTGATATCCCTTTCATTGTTACTTTCATATCGGTTATAGCTTCTTTCATTTCAAGATGAAAGGCTAAAAGAACCTGCAATAAATCTTCCTGCTTCTGACCCGAAATAGGCACAGATCAATTTTGTGAATCTAAAGCCATCACAAACTCAGCTGAGTCTCTTCTAGCTTCATAGGTATCCCCCAAACCCCCCAGCTTATTCCAAGCAGTGGCCTCACTCTGTCTTTTTAACCAACTTAATAACTTCCACAACTTCGGTATCAACCGCATTATCCATGACAGGTAAATTTGTTTCTTGAGTTAAAGTATTCTTAGGCAACAATGTGTTATCCACTGAGCTCAAGTTCTGTTTGTTAAAATACGAGAACATTTTTTTACCTGAAGTTGGCGTTTTTGGGAGAGGGGAGATCAAATTGCCACTTACCACAGCTGAGCAGGCAATATCGGGGGGTACCTGAAGCAAGGTCTGTTTCGCTGCTTCTGCTTGAAATGATAGATTCAGTTCTACTTCATGCTTCACTTTTTTACGCTTGGAAAATTGCTGCTTGCATTGTTCTTTGGTTCGCCGCACATTTTTGGACATTCCAAAAATAAAAAATTAAAAACTTAAGAAAAGGGTTAAAGATACATCTTAAACCATAGAATCGAAACAATTAAAGAGGTATCTTAAAACATAAGTATGACTAGTCCGATTCATTTCAAGCGGCGTTCCATCAGGCCTTCTCGCTGCTGCTGAGTTTGGCGTCTGCTCAGCTCCTTCTTCTACTGGTAAACGAAACTGACGTCATCTCTCCCTTTCCGTCAGTGGCTTTTCACCCTTCCTACTTTGTTTATTTGCTGCTCTTTTTTCCATCAGCTTGTTTCAAGCTTCAGGAACCCCCTTTATCCATTCTCCTGTCATGCCTCATTAGAAGTTTCCAGTGGAAGAACTGGAAGGCAGGCATGGGGACCGCCTACTATATAGTGTCACGCCAACGTCCATCACGTGATGTCAGATGGGCAGTCCCCCGTCAGATACTGCTAGCTAAAGTTTCCATGTGGTCTTGGTGCCAGGGGGCACAGTCTTTAAGGTGATTAGCTATTGCAAGAGCCTCTCTCGCAGATCTACTGGTATGGTAAGTTCTTATGTAACTACTTTCTTGTTCTCAGGAATCTCCGGTTCCATCAGTTGAAACTGTGGCCTTAGCAGCAGGCTTCATGGTTCCCCTGTCAGGCCAGCTGACCAAGATGTGGGCTGATAATCCAGCTGAGTTCTTTCTCAACCCAGTCGACCCATTGTCGCTCAATAAGACTGACAATTCTCTGTTTAGGACTCCAGTCCTACCAGTGACCAATGACGGGGGGACTCAGCCTGCTGAGCAAAACCCTCTGATCCCCAATCTAGACCAGGAGGACACGCAGCACTCCCCAGCTCCCTCTAGGAACTTCTGGCAGTTGAGGTCAAGGTCTCGGTCTACCTCGTCCAGTAGGTCGAGCAAATCCTGCCGATGTCGGAGGTCTCGCTCTTGACGCCACCGCTATTCTTCATCCTCATCCTCCTTGGCTAAGGAGAGGCTTCGGCGCAAGTTGTATCAGTGCTATGAGGACCTCATGTGGCAACAGTTAGTGTTGACCGATCCGAAGCTGACCCCAGCTCCCACTGCAGCCATCACATGGCTGTTGCCAGATAGGCTGACACCTCCGGAGCCAGTCGACACTGTCCCTCCTCCTCCTGCAGAGCTAGTGAAGACCATCTCAGCTCAGCCAAAGCTGACCTCTCCACCGATTGTGCACACCAGCAGCCACCGACTGGGGCTCCAACCAAGGAGTCTTTGCGGTGAGTCAAGGGTGACTCGGGTGGTCGGACACTTTATGTGGACTCTTCAGAGTCAGAGGACTCCTCGCTCCACTCCCATCCGATCAGTGAGGAGTCGGTGGGGGGCCTCTCGACAGAGGAAGGACCCACGTCCTTCATGGGCATCCTCCGTCTTATCACGGAATTTACGGGGATGCCACTGGAGCATGTTCAAATGCGGGCTCGTTATCCCCTAACAGACATTCTGGATAAAGGGGATTCCCTGACGGAAGCCTTCCCAGTGGCCAAAGCCATTGTTGACCTGGCCCTGGAGCTTTGGCAGCACCCTGCCACCTGCCCTGTGCCTTCGGCCTGGATGACCCGCAAATATGCAGTGCCCTTAGGTTCCCTCTCAGGGATTCATGGAACGCCCCTCGGCCAAGAGGTTGGTGACCGATTTCGTGTTTCGGTGCTCAGGTAATACAGGAGATATCAATAAGCCACTGAACAAGGAGTCCAAGAAATTGGACCACTAAGCCAAAAAGGTCTCTGCTGTCTCCTCACTCAGTTTCTGCCAGGCGAGCTTGGTTGTCATTATGGCACACTTCTCCCATGCCCTCTTGGGCTCTCCGGATGAGGTGATTCCTCATCTTCCTGCAGACCTCCACAGGCAAGCAGGTCTGGGACCTGGGTCAGGCTGTGGCCAAACAGCAACTATATACGGCTCTGGACACTGGGGACTCCTATGCCCGCTAGGTGGTGGCAGCAGTCGCCATGCGCCATAGAGCTTGACTGAGGATCTTGATCTTCACGGCAGATACTCAGCACAAATCGGTGGATGTACCCTTCTTGGGCACCAACCTGTTCGGGCCATGTGTGGATGGTCACCTCCAATGTATCAAGAAGTATAGTGCCACCTTGGACTCTGCTAGGTCTGTTCAGAAGGATCCCAAGGGCTCCAAGCAGCAGAAGTGCTAGCCCTTTTGGTCCTCCATCCCTATGGCCAAACCAGCCCAGTACCAGTCTGGGCAGCAGGTTCAGTCTTGGCACCCTTGGCCCAAGTCAGTGGCTTGTGTCCCCCTGAAAGTCCAGAGGAAAGGGACCCCATGGCTTCTCAGCCAGGTCCTCCTCTTCCAAGCCTGCCCAGTGACAGGATGGGAGCTGCCACCCCTATGCCTGTCTCACCTCCCCTGGGTCCTCCTGTGGGGGGCTGGCTCCACTTCCTTTCCGCCTGGTCCACTGTTACCACGGACAGGTGGGTTCTGGAAGTGGTCCGCCAGGGTCTGCCTCTGGAATTCGAGCCGTACCCTCCAAGCCGAGCTCATGCCCTATGGGAGGATTTGTTATCCACAGACACTTGGCTCTTCGAGATGATATAGCCCAACTCCTCCATGAGGAGGTAGTGTTCAGAGTAGCGGATCCTCCGATATACCCAGGGTTTCTCTCCGGGTACTTCCTGGTCCCGAAATGGTTGGGGGGGGCTGGCACCCCATTCTAGATCACAACCTGAATAAATTACTCAGGTCTCACACCATCAGGATGGTACAGTAACTCTGTCCCAGATTATACCATCTCTCGAGCAGAACATGTGGTGAGGATGTGTTTTTTCACAACCCAATCTTTCCGTCCCACCGAAGGTTCCTCCACTTCCGAGCCATGGGAATGTTCTACAAGTTCCAGGCCATGCCTTTCAGCCTCTGCTTGACCCCCACGGTCTTCACCAAATGCATAGCAGAGGTGGCAGCCTCCCTGAGGTGTCGAGGGGTCCGAGTGTACCCCTACCTAGACGACTGACTGATAGCAGGTCCCGCCAGGCAGGAGGTGGAGTGGTCCAGGGACCTGGCTCCTCCAGACCTGCTTCAACTTTGGCCTCCTAGTCAACGAGGCCAAGTCAGAACTCATGCCCTCACAGGTGATCAACTTCATTGGGGCAGAGCTCAACTCTTGCCGAGCCAGAGCCAGGCTCCCGGCAGACAGGGTGGAGGTTCTCTCCTCCTTTGCCCGATCATTTCTGATTGGGCACTAGTGCCCTGCCCGGAACTTTCTGCGCCTTCTGGATTACACGGTGGCCTGCACCACCTTGGTCCAATCGGCACAATGGCATATGTGCTTCCCGCAGTGAGAGCTGTCCAGCCAGTGGCCTCAGCGCAAAGGTCAGTTTGATCAACTGGTCACTGTGACCCAGAGGATGTGGGATGCTCTCCAGTAGTGGATTTTCCCACAGCATCTGCATGAAAGGATCCCGTTCGCCCTGAGCCAACGGTCATCCTGACGACTGACATGCCTCTCACAGGCTGGGGTGCCCATCTGAGGGAACACACAGTCCACAGGCTCCGGACCCTCGAGGAGTACAGATGCCACATCAACCTGCTGGAGCTTCAAGCAGTTCAGCTGGTGTTGACTGAATTTGCTCCATTTGTTTGGGGTCAAGTGGTTTAAGTCCAGATGGACGACACCACAACCATGTACTACCTCAATAAACAGGAGGGGATGCACTCCCTGCCCTTATGCAAGGAAGCTGTCTGCATTTGGACCCTCGTGTGCAACTTGGAGGTGGATCTCTTAGCCATCCATGTGGCAGAAGCCTCCAATCAGCTGGCGGCCGCCCTCAGCCGGGTGGGCGAGGTGTCTCACGAGTGGTCCCTCCATCCGGAGGTAGTCCACAGTCTGTTCTCCCTGTGGGGCACCCCTCAGGTGAACCTGTTCACCTCCAGGGAGAACGAAAAGAAGCTGAGGCTGCTTTGTGCCCACCCCCCCTCAGTAAGGCTTTCTGCAGGGGGATGCCTTCTATGCCTTTCCCTCCACTTCCCTTGATCTATAAAGTGCTACTGAAGGTCAGGAGGGACAAGGCACAGGTGATCCTGGTGGCTCCAGACTGGCCCTGCCAGTTCTGGTACCCTGATCTCCTAAGTCTCAGCAACAGGCTCCTGAAGCATCTTCCACTATGCCCAGGCCTGCTCTCCATCAATCAAGGGAAGGTACTCCACTTGGACTTTCAGTCCCTGCACCTGATAGTCTGGTTCCTGAGTGGCTAGAGTTCCAGTCTTTGTGTCTCTCCAAAGATGTCCTCACTGTAGTGGAGGCATCTAGAAGGGAATTGTCCAGAAAGTGCTATGCTTTTAAATGGAAGAGATTCTCCATTTGGTGTCAGGGCAAGGGGTTGGACCCCCTGACCTGTCCAGTGACTAGAATTTTAGACTACCTATGGTCTCTTTCCAAAGAGAGATTTCGGTTGACGACCCTTAAGGTGCACCTGGCAGCCATCTCTGCTTATCGGGTGCGGGACGGTCAGTGGTTGGTGGTGCAGGAGACAATGGTCTGGCGCTTCTTCAAAAGCTTAGATCACATATCCCCTCCGGTGCATGAACCATCACCACTGTGGGATCTGTTGCTGGTTTTGACAAAGCTCATGGGCAAGCCATTCAAACCAATGCACAGGTGTGAGATGTTACATCTGTCGTGGAAGACCACCTTCTTGGTGGCTATCACATCATCCAGAAAGATTGGGGAACTCCAGGTGCTTTCAGTCAAGTCTTCTTCCCTGGTCTTCCACAGGGACAAGGTTGTCTTGCCCCACAACATCCAAAGTTCTTCCCGAAGGTTGTGTTGGAGTTTCACCTGAACCAGGTGATGACTCTTCCGGTGTTATTCCTGAATCACACCCCGGAGGCTGAACACAGGCTCCATATTTTGGACCTGAGGTGAGTGCTCGCTTATTACAAAGGGTGCACAGCAGGAGTTCAGGGAGAGGTTCACCAGCTTTTTGTCACCTGTGCTGAAGCTGCACCTGGCAGACCTGCAGTCAAGCGGATGATCGGCAGGTTGGTCACTTCCTACATTGATCTCTACTATAGGCTGGCAGGTAGGGAGCCTCACGGAGGGCTTAGGTCTCATTCCACCTGCCACACTGCTGCATCGGTGGCTGCTTCCACGAACGTCCCTATCCAGGAAATCTGCAGGGCTGCTACCTGGAAGTCGGCACACACCTTCATTTCCCATTACCACATTGACTTTTGGGGCCTCAGTTCTCCAATCTCTATTTCCTAAGTAGGGGGTGTGCGCCTTGCCTCCCTGATCCCGGAGAACTGCTAGAAGTGTGTCTAGAACAACATATCCACATCCCTAGAAGTACAGGTTACTCACCTGTAACAGTAGATATTCTATGGAATGGTCTCTTGCAGCTGGTTATTACTCTTGGGAGTTCCAGCAGAGGGCGCTGTCACATGGCAGCTTCTTCAGCAATCTTTTACCAGGGACCACCCACACATGAAATCACTTCCTTGCTTCCTATATAAGTGTGAGCGGTCCCTGGTATCTTCTGTTCATTTTCCCATCGGCTTCCACTCACACAGCAGCTAGCTCAACCTTCTGTGAAAGCAGTCATCAACGAGACTTGAACAAAATGAATGTCTAAGAAAGGATCTACAAACAAGCAAGCCTTATTTCGTTCCTGTTCTTGTGGCAGGAAGATTTTCAAGCTTGACAATATTTATACTGTGTTAGGTGTCTGGGACCCACACGACATCACCTCTTGTACTTTCTGTAAAGAATTTAACCAGGCAACTCGTTGACAACGGTTGCAAGAAATCAAAGGTTTACTGATGGAGCAACAGGTTTCCCTGTTTGAGCAGACCCAGGGAACTCATTCCAAGGGCTCCCCTGCCACTGGGTCTCAATCTAAACACAAAAGGTAGATGAAGAAACCCTCCTCTCACTCCCTTCCATGACGCATGTTGATGGTGACATCTGCAACATGTGCACCGTCAACGGAGCGTTCCTCATCGATGGGAGCTCTTCTCCCATCAATGAAGTGATGTTTTATGCTTCTCTCATCAACGGGAGCCCCTTTCCCAGAGCAATGTTTTGTGCCTTCCCCGTCAGTGGGAGCACTTCCTCCGTCAATGGAGCTTGCCCAGGTACTCAGGACAGTGCGTTTTGCTGTCCCCATCGACAAAGGCTTCCTTCACTTCATCGAAGATCACTATGGGAACTACAGCCAAGCAAACAGCTGCTCCATCAATGGGAGCCTCTTTCTCATCAACGTCTTTTGTCCCATACACTATGCATTCTTCTCCTGCCTCACCGTCAATGACAGGAGTTCCTAGGGGCAAACCAGTGTCATTTGCCATGCTTAACACCCCTCCACCTTCTCAGGTGCCTTCCTATAGGGGTGCGGCTGACTTCCAGAGAGACCCAGGGCTATATTTTTCTGGGGCTCATCCTGACACCCCCCCATCACCCCATACTCTCTCTGACACATATTACTACAAAGAGCCAGCCTCGCCACATGGATATTCCATTGTCACAGGTACCCAACATTGAAGGCAACACAGTACTGCAATCCATGGGATATAGCCAGTCTTCTACTCAGATGCTGGCTCAGCTTTCCCAGCATTCTGCCTCTCACCAACCCAAGCATCCCCATACCGACCAGGAGGCTCCTGCTTGGTCTCCCCAACCCCCTCTTTTAGATTATTACTTGTCGGATGAACTCAACCTGGTGGGGGTCCTCCTGGAGGACATTTATGAAGAGGAATTTCCAAATATAGAATTTCCAAACCCAGACTCTCCATACTCTGTGGTCTCCTCCTTCGACGAGGATCTGCTGGCTTCTCAGGCTGCCTCTCCTCCAGATGACTCCTCTTTTAATGACATGATGATACAGATTCAAAAATCATTGGGTTCTCCACTACTGAACAAGATAAACAGTGACAAGACATGGCTGAATACCTCGCATTACCAGAGGAGCCTGTCCTACTCATTCTCCCTTTAATACCTACTTATCAGAATGCCATTTCTGATGCATGGTGTCAGCCTTTGGCCATAATGGCCATCCCTCATAAGGCTGATCAGCTATACCAAGCCCCCTTGGACCATCAGTATTTGTCTACAGTGCCAATGGCTGACTCAGTGGTCATTGCGGCCACTCACGACCGCATTAAAAAGTCTAAACATATGAGTTCTTTACCTCCGTATAAAGAATCCAGGCTGCTTGATTACCTGGGCAAGAAGGTCTTTGCCTCTGGCACTATGAATATAAGGATCCTAAACTATATGGGCCACATGGTGAAATACCAGCGTACCCTGGGTACCTTGGCCATAGACCTCCATTACCTCCTTCCCAGCACAAGGAGAAGTTGCTACAAATCATGTCAACCATGATGTCCATCTCTCACCAGCTTCTTCGCCCGGGCTATGATGTGGTTGATACTTCTACATGGCTGTCCACCACAGGCGTTGCCCTCTGCTGCCATGCCTGGCTTTGGGTATCTGCCTGGCACCAGATATCCAGCATAAAGTAGTTAATGCCCCTTTCTGTGGTGAGAAACTATTTGACCCTGGTACCCAGATCATTTTTAATGATCTCCAGGCTTCTGGATGTACCCTCTGAATGGGTCACAGCATGTACCATACGCCACAGAACCAGTACTCACACTACAATAAAAGAGGTAACCGTTACAAGTCCTCTCACCGAGGTGCTTTTCGCGGATGTGGTCAAACACAAGAGGAAATTCAAATGCTACACGTTCTTCCTGTGCCCGTCCCTCTGGAGTGGCCAGCAACTCCAGTTCTGAATGACTTCCTAGGGATTTCCCCTCACCTCCTCGTCCAAGTCTCGGAGACAGTTGGGGTAATTTTGCCCTTCATTTAGAGGTTTGGCATCAAATAACGACAGATGGATGAGTACTCCAGATTATTCAAACTGGACATACACTGGAACTAATTTCAGTACCACCTCCACTTCCTCCTCAGAAGGTTTAGTATCCTCAGGCACACCTTCCTATTCTCCAGAAGGAACTTACTGTCCTACTAATCAAGCAGGCTATTGTTCCCGTGCCATTGTCACAACAACAGGGGTTTTATTCCCATTTCTTTCTGGTACCCAAGAAAACTGAAGACCTCAGACCAATACTAGAGCTGAGAAACCTAAATCAGTACATCCAGTACAAACATTTTTGGATGGTTACCTTAACATCCATCTTGCCTTTCCTGTGCCAAGAAGATTGGATATGCGCACTGGATATGAAGGATATATACCTGCATATGCCCATTCATCAGCAATAACTACACTTCCGCCTGCTGGACCAAAATTACTTCCGGGCTCTGCCCTTTGGCTTTTCATCAGCCCCATGGGTTCTCACCAAATGCCTAGCCGTGGTTGCAGCAGCCTTGAGAAAAAAGGGTCACTTCGTCTTCCCCTGCTTGGATGATTGGCTAATAAAAGCAGACACCAGGGAACATCTGCAGTCCTCCCTCTCGGAGACACTTCAGTTGTTCCACAATCTCAGGATTATGGTGAACTGGCCCAAGTCCAACCCTCATCCAACCCAATCGCTCCCGTATATAGGGACTATGCTGGACACAACTGTTGCCAAGGCCTATCTGCCTTCTGCTCGTCAGGATACCCTAATGGTAAGATAATCACTGCCCGCCTTATGCGGTGCCTCCTCGAGCACATGGCCATGACAGTACAAACCGATGGAGTTCACACACCTTCAGATACGTACTATCCAATGGGTTCTACAAGAGCAGTGGTGCCAAAAAACAGGGCAATTCGAAGACCCTATCAGGCTGACTTCAGCCCTCAAGTATGCTCTTACATGATGGACTCTCCACTCCAATCTCAATCAGGGCATGCCCTTTTGTGCCTCCCTGCCTCATCAAGTGCTGATAACACACACCTGTCTAGAAGGTTCGGGTGCTCATCTCGGTCCTTATTGGACTCCAGGCATGTGGCCTTTAAGTCACTCCCGTTATTATATCAACCATCTGGAACTACGCGCAGTCCTTCTGGCACTGCACGCCTTCAGTCTGCATTTGACCCCAGGTCATCTACTGATTCAGTCGGACAACATGACGGTGGTCTGTTACCTCAACAAACAAGAGGGTACATGCTTTCGCTCCTTGTGCATGGAAGCAATCAAGGTGTGGCGTGAAGCGACCAAACAGCAACTGATGTTCACGGACGCTCATCTTCAGCGCCATCGCAATCAGTTAACGAACCTTCTGAGTCGCCAGTCCTCAGCTCACGAATGGAAATTACTCTACTCAGTCCTGCAGGATCTCTTTCTTCTCTGGGGCACCCCACAGATAGATCTGTTTGCATCCCCAGAAAACCACAAGCTCTCCAAATACTTCTCTATTATCCTGAACACAAGGGGAAGCTCTACAGATGCCCTCCCCCACCCATGGACAGGACTCTTCTTGTATGCCTTCCCCCCAACTCCCTCTCCTGCTCTGAACTTTAATGAAACTACAGATGGAGCCAGCCAGGATGCTTCTCATAGCTCCCATGTGGCCTCAACAGGCATGTTTCCCACTCCTGCAACAACTATCGATAGCGGAACCTGTTTCGTTACCATTCAGGCCGGACCTCATGACGCAGTGCCAAGGCTCCCTTCTGCATCCCAATCTGAAGACCCACCATCTTCATGCTTGGCTCCTGAAAACTTCTTCATAAATAGACTACACGTCTCTTCTCAGGTAGCAGATGTTCTGCTTAACGCCCGGAAGCAGGCTACCAGGGATACTTACAATTTTAAACGGAAATGCTTTTCCATTTGGTTCGCTTCCCATTCACTGGACCCTTACTCTTGCCCTCTTACCAAAGTCTTAGACTATTTGGCTTCCTTGTTCTAGGAGGGCCTCAGCTATTCATCTATTAAAGTCCACTTGGCCACCATCTCTGCCTTCCACGAACCATTAGATGGTTGGCTTTTGTATCAACACCATCTGGCTAAGATGTTCTTGAAAGGCATATTACATCTGAAGCCTCCTATAAGGCATACCATTCCTCCATGGGATCTGAATTTCATGATTGGAAAACTAACAGTAGACCCTTTTGAACCAGAGGCCACTTGTGACCTATGTTTCCTCTGCTGGAAAGCGCTATTCCTGGTGGCTATTTATTTTATTTATTTATTTATTTGTTCTAGGATCATTTCTGCTTGATGAATTTCCATGCTTCATGCCCTTATGTGCAGATAACCTTATCTTATTTTTCATAAGGATTGGGCCGTGCTTTGCACTAACCCTTCCTTTCTGCCTAAAGTGGTTTCAGAACAAACCTTGACAGTCCTTGGAGTTCCAGGTTTTTTACCCTAAATACTCCAATCCAGGAGAACATCTTCTGCATACGATGGATGTCCATTGCATCCTTCATTACTATACTGATCCTACAAAGTCCCTTTGCAAAACCTCACAACTGTTCACCTTTGCCCCAGGGCAAGAGGGTCTTCCAGTGGCAAAACACGCCCTCTCTTGCTGGGTAGCCCATTCCATTACTTTCTGTTACAAAAAATAGAATAAGCCCTAACTGGGTCATGTCCAAGTCCATTCTACTAGGGCCGTAGTGGCCACAGCGGCTTGTTTCAAGGGTGCCTCCATTACTGATATTTGCAATGCAGCCACCTGGTCTACCATCCATACCTTTACCAGGCATTACAATCTGGATGTTGCCTCAAGACGCAGAACATCCTTCGGCTGAGCTGTCCTACAGGGCATTCTGTCATAACTGTCCTCCCACCTGGACATAACTGCTGGGAACTCTCCCAAGAGTAATAACCTACTGCAAGAGACCATTCCGTAGAAGATAGTGTGGTTACGTAAGAATTTACCATAACAGTAGATCTTCGAGGAATGTCTTGCAATAGGTACAATCCCACCCTCCGTCCTTCTCTAACAGGGAAAAATCCTGAACTAAGGACTTAGGGTTGGGACTCACTGGTACCTCAGTTTCCCTCGATTCTCGCTTTTGTGAGCTGAAACTGGTGAGGAACAGAGGATACCAGGGACTGCCCACGCTTATGTAGGAAGCAAGAAAGTGATGTCATGTGTGGGTGGCCCCTGGATAAAGACTGCTGAAGAAGCTGCCGTGTGACAGCGCCCTCTGCTGGAACCTCCCAAGAGTAATAACCTACTGCAAGAGACATTCCTCAAAGATCTACTGTTATGGTAAGTTCTTACGTAACTGCACTTTCTAGGAGTGATATATGTTGTTCATCCACACTGATCCACCTGACCTCCCCTGGCTTTGGCGCACAGTACTGCTTCCAATGGGCAAGATCTGGTGTCATGGGGTGGAGCTGAGGGTTGTACCACCTGGGTGGGTGGGAGGAACCAGCTTGAAGACTTTCCAGCTGATCTTAAAGGGGAAAGGACACTGCCAGAAGTGTGGATGAACAACATATACCACTCTTAGAACTACTGTTACAGATGAGTAACCTGTGTTTATGGTACGCTAGGGAAGTGGCCATGATGGTGAAGGAAGAAGAGTGGCTTTCAGGAGGCATATGGAAAAACAGAGGGAGGAAGACAGAAGGTGTACCAGGTGAAACAGTAGGAAGCAGGCAATGCAGTGACGGGAGCAAAGGCACAGATAGAGGAAAGGATAGCCAAAGGGATAAGAAATGGGTATAAGACTTTTTTCAGGTGCATAATTGAGAAGAGAAAAACAAGGAAAGGGACAGTGAGGATAAGGAGGGTGTCGGAGGGTGACTGCACAAAAGAAGACCAAGAAAAAGACCTTCACACACGCACACACGCTTTTCCAAAGGGGATGGTATGACTGTCTGGAACCTGTACCTGAAAAATCTGACTGGAACTGTTATGACGACTTGTATACACAAATTATGTTGTTTTACAGCTTTACTGTGTGTGCTGGAATTACAGACATTGAAACGTTTCAGTCAAAATATATTTACAAAAAAAGGAAAAAGCAGACATCCTGAACAGGTGCTTCTGCTCAGTCTTCACACTGAAGGGATGGGGCATGGACCACCATTGATCAGCAAGAACAAGGGGGAAGGGAGGTAGCCTCAGGTCCATTTTCAGAGGAAAGAGTCCTAAAGGGACTTGCAGCTGTGAAAGTGAACAAGGATATGGAACCGGAGGGGATATACCCAAGGGTTTGGAAAGAATGCTGGGAGGTGATGGCTGTCCCACTGATGGCCTTATTTAACAGCTTACTGGAACCAGGCATGATTCCAGAGGACTGGAGAAGAGCAGATGTCCACTGTACATAAGAGCAGCAGTAGGAAGAGGCTAGTAACTCAATTCAGTGGTGGGAAAATAAGTGGAAACACTGTTAAGGGAAAGGATGGTAAGAGTACCTTGAGTCCAGTGGGCTGCAAGACCAAAGGCAGCATGGATTCACTGAGGGTCATGCCAGAGACATCTATACAGAAGCATACATAGAATTTGATGGCAGAGAAGGACCACTTGGTCCATCCAGTCTGCCCATTTCTTCCTACGTACACTATAACCGCAGACTGCGCATGATCTACAGCCTTCTCCATCCCCTCCTTCTTTGCCACTGTAATTCCCTTGCACTTATCCCATGCATTCGTGAAACCCACCACTGTTTTCACCCCCACCACCTTCACTGGAAGGCTGTTCCAGGAATCCACCACACTTTCTGTGAAGTACTTCCGCGCATCTCTCCTAAATCTGCCTCCCCTCCAGCTTCATAGCAGGTCCCCTTGTTTCTGAGCACCTTCTGAAAAATACTTCCCTCATGTATTTCATTTACCCCCTTAATGTATTTTAAAGGTCTCTATCATATCCCCCCTCTCCCTCCTCAGTTTCAAGGTGTACATATTGAGGTCTTTTAGTCTCTTCTCATAAGGTTTTTGACGCAAACCCTGTACCATTTTAGTTGCCCTCCTCTGCACTGCCTCCACTCTGTCTTTCTGGAGATGCCTCCAGAACTAGACACGGTACTCTAGGTGGGGTCTTATCAGCGATCTATACAGAGGCAACATCACCTCCCTCTTTCTGCTGGTAATACTCCTCCCTGTGCACCTCATCACCCCACTAGCCTTCCCCACTGCCTTGTCGCACTGCCTAGTCACCTTCTGGTCATCCAATATGAGTATCCCCAGTCTTTTTCCTGCTTGGTGGTTGTCAATAACACTCCACCCATTTTATACTCCACTTTTGGATTTCTCTGCCCCAGGTGCATTATTTTGGACTTTTCACATTGAAACCTCTGCCATACTCTTGACCACTCCTCTAGTTTTCTCAGGTCTCGGTTCATCCTTTCCACACACCCCTTCCCCTGGAATATCCGCCCTATTACAGAGTTTGGTCTCATTCACAAAGAAGCAGACCTTCCCTTCCCTTCCAGCTCCTCTGCAGTTTCACTTCTAAAGACAGTAAAGAGGACCGGTTCCAGCACTGATTCCTGAGGCACCTTGCTGGTCACCCTCCCTTCTTCAGAGTGAACTCCATTTATCATCACCCTCTGTCCCCTAACCAATTTCTTATCCTGTTTACCACCTTTGGACCCACTTCTCAGCTACTTAGTTTGCTTACTAGTCTCCTATGTGGAACAATCTCAAAAGCCTTACTGAAATCCAGGTAGGCTACATCCACTGCTGTAAATGAAGGAGCTGTTGTACAACTATACTTCTCTACTGGAACTGTATTGCCCTCCTTTCCTCCCCCCTTCCTCCAGTTCTACGTTTATAGGCACAAGATTTGACTGACAACAGGAACTTCGCATTTGGGAGCAGGAAGTGAGTGATCACAGAGCCACAAAAGACTCACCATCCTAGAAGGAAAAGAGTAGCTCTCCGTCCCTCCCCAGCTGTTGGAGGTCTGACTCTGCACAAGTAAGGAGACTACTGAGAAATATAGGAACTTCTTGTCTCAGAACAGGAAGATCAGGAGGTTAAAGGGCACAGAGGCAGTAAGTAAATAGGGAGAAAAAAAATAAACAGAGGAAAGAGTAAGTATTCCAAACAACATTTAAGGGGCCAGAAATAAGATATGATGGAAGTGGTGCAGTGGAGTAGCTGTGGAGCAGCAGTCTTCCAGGAGACGTTCTGGAGGATGCGGTGATGTCCCATCTGCAGGCACCTTTCTGGGCTGAGGGAGGAGGTTGCTCATCTCCAGACTGAGTTGGCCAGGATTTTGGGGACCTCCTCTCCCACCCAGGGACCACCAGGGCCACTGCCATTGCCTCAGAGGTTGCCAAGAAAGAGGAGAAGTTGAACCACAGTGGGCTCAGGGAGGGTGAGGGTGGTGGAACAGAGGTGCATCCCTCCGGTTGTAACTCTCCACAATTCATATGCTGTTCTGGCAAAGTGTGGTTCCTCTATGGAGGCACCTGCAGTGGAGACCAAGGAGGATGCTGGGAACCTCCACAAAGGAGACCCACTGGAGGGTGGAATGGGACCCCACAGGGGAAAGAAACAACTCCTGGTGGGGGACTCCATTGTTAGGGGGTAGAACTGGGGGAGGAAGGGGAGAGGGAGGCAAGGTGCCTGCCTGGTGCCACGGCTTGGAGGGACAGGGAGCAAATCCTCAGGATAGCTGGAGCAGCTGCACAGGGGAGGGAGCTGAATGTCACTGTCCACCAAGGGACAAATGACCTGGCTGAGAAAGGGATCAGAGCAGTGCAGGAAGAGTTTGTGGAGTTGGGGAGGGGCCTTAGGCAAGTAGCATGCACAGTAACCTTCTCAGAGGTGCTGCCTGTCTACGGCATGGAAGAGCATAGGGTGCTCTACACCATGGGATTCAATCAGTGGTTGAAAAACTGGTGCAGAGCTCAGGGATTTGGCTTCATTGGGGACTGGGGATCCACCTGGAGTGATGCAGGCCTATACTGGTGTGATGGTCTGCATTTGTCCAGGAGGGGAACCAGGATCCTAGGTGATAGGTTTAAATGCTTCATTGGCAAGCATTTAAACTAGCCAAGGGGGGAGGCACTGGAAAGGAGCGGGGAAATCCTAGCCTCCCCCCCAAAAAAAATCAGGGTAGTAAGTGAGGTAAACACCAAGATAGAGATGTTGATAGGGAGAAGGACGGGGTAAATGGAGAAAATTACAAAGGCAATAAGGACAGGGATTGGGCAAAAAGGGGTAAGACCATCAAATCCATCAAAGAAATGGAGGGTAATGAGTACCAATGCCTGTAGTCTGGGCAACAAGCTCCCTGAACTTGTGGCCTTGATGGAAGAGGGATGCCTGGATATTGTAGCAGTCACAGAAACATGGTACACAGAGAACCATGACTGGGCGTTAACATACCAGGGTACAAAACCTACAGGAGAGACAGGGAGGGTAGAAGTGGGGGAGGAGTAGCTCTCTTTGTAAGGGAAGGGATGAAAGCAACAGAACAGAAGAGTAAACAGGGAGGAGAGGAAGGGCTGTAGGTCGTCTTAATGACTGGAAATGGCACCACAATCCGCACAGGGGATGTATACAGACCCCCATGTCAGAGAGAGAGAGGGAATGGACAAGGATATGATAGAAGGCATCCTTAGGATGGCACATAAAGGGGAAATACTGTTGATGGGGGACCAGAATATGCCAGATGTTAATTGGAGCACCTTTGCTGCAGCCACATCCAAGAGCAGGACCATTCTCGATGCCCTACAGGTGGCATGCCTCAGACAGCTAGTTTTGGAGCCCACTCATGAGGAAGCAATCTTAGACCTCATACTCTCAAATGGGGACAGTGAAAGGATCTCAGATCTAGAAGTGTGTAGCCATCTGGGAACAAGTGACCACCAAACAGTGTGGTTCATGATAAACTCAGCTACAGAGTCAAGTCATACAAAAGTGAGGGTACTGGACTTCAGGAGGGCTGACTTTGGCAAGATGGGAGAGTGCCTTAGAAAATCACTAGCAAACAGGCTAGAAGGAGGGGTGGAGCAACAATGGGGAAACATCAAAACTGCCATCACAGAGGCAACAAACCTTTGTGTGAAGCAAATAAATCAAAATGAAAGAAAAAGCTACTATGATTCTCAAGAGGTGGCAGGAAAGATTAGGGAGGACAAGAGAGCATTTAGGAAGTATAAGAAAACACAGAAGGAGCAGGACAGAGAACTGCACCAGTTAAGGCAGAAGGAAGCAGGGAGGGAAGTCAGAATAGCAAAGGCCCAAACTGAGGAAAAGATAGCCAACTTGGTTAAGAAGGGGGATAAAGCGTTTTACAGGTAAGTCATGGAGCGTTGAAAGACAAAGGGAGGGATAGTGAGGCGGAATAGAAAGGACGGTGGGTGGGCAGAGAGGGACAGTGAAAAAGCAGGGCTACTGAATGAATACTTCTGCTCAGTATTCACAAAAGAGGAGGGGAAGGTGCCTAATCCAATTAACAGAAGCAGTCTGGATAGGGGGTTGATCTCAGCCCTTTCACAGAAGAAAGGGTTCTAAAAGAACTCCTCAAACTGAAGGTGAACAAAGCAATGGGTCCTGACGGAATTCACCCCAGAATTCTAATAGAATTAAAGGGAGAACTAGTGATACCACTGGCTACCCTTTTTAACAAATCATGGGAGGATGGTGTGGTACCCGAGGACTGGAGGAAGGCGAATGTGATTCCCCTTCACAAAAGTGGGAGCAAGGCAGAGGCAGGAAACTACAGACCTGTCAGTTTGACCTCTGTGGTAGGGAAAGTGATGGAATCACTTCTGAAGGAAAGAATTGTTGAGTACCTAGAGGTCAGTGGGGCACAGAACCCAAGGCAGCATGGGTTCACAGCGGGAAGATCATGTCAGATGAATCTAATTAATTTCTTTGACTGGGTGACCAACGTAGTAGACCAGGGAGGGGCTGTGGACATTTCCTACCTAGACTTTAGCAAGGCATTTGACACAGTCCCGCACAAAAGATTAATAATCAAATTAACCAGCCTGGGAGTGGGTCCCAGGGTGGTAGTCTGAGTAAAACATTGGCTGGACAACAGGACACAGAAGGTAATTGTAAATGGGTCCACTCTGAAGAAAGAGGGGTTACTAGTGGGGTACTGCAGGGTTCAGTACTGAGTCCAGTCCTTTTTAATGTCTTTATAAGTGACATTGCAGAGGGACTGGGAGGAAAAGTATGCCTCTTTGCAGATGATACAAAGATCCACAACAGGGTTGATACACAAGGAGGTGTGGAAAGGATGAGAAGGGACTTGGCAAGGTTGGAGGAATGGTCAGAAGTATGGCAGCTTAGATTCAATGCAAAGAAGTGCAAAATAATGCACCTGGGAAACAACAGGGGAAGATTACACAATAGGGGGAGGCAGTAACAACAACAAAAATGGAAAGGAACCTGAGGGTAATCATATCAGATGACCTCAAGGTTAGCAAGCAATGTGAGAAGACAGTAGGGAGGGCTGAGGGATACTGGGATGTATAGGGCAGGCATCACCAGCAGAAAACAGAAAGTTGTTATCCCTCTGTACAGACAGTTGGTGAGACCCCATCTGGAGTACTGTGTCCAGTTCTGGAGACCCCATCTCCGCAATGAGACAGGATGGAGGCAGTTCAGAGGAGGGCAACTAAAATGGTGCATGGTCTGCAAGAGAAGCCATATAAGGAGAGACTAAAGGAGCTTAATATGTATACCCTTGAGGAAAGGAGGGAGAGGGGGGACATTATAGAAACTTTAAAGTACCTCAGTGGAATCAACAGGGTTGCATTTTTCAGAAAAAGGATGTGCAAGAACAAGGGGACACAATTTGAAGAGAAGAGGAGGGGACGGCTCAGGTGCAATGTGAGGAAGTATTTTTTCACAGAGAGGGTGGTGGACGCATGGAACATCCTTTCTGAGGAGGTTGTAGGGTCTAAAACTGTGGGAGAATTCAAGAATGCATGGGACAGACATAAGGCAATTTTTGTGGGGGGTAGGAAGAAATAGGCTGCTTAACTAGGATCTGCAGCTTATCCTGTAGGTAGGGAAATGGACAGACTAGGTGGGCCAAGTGGTCCTTATCTGCCGTCAAAGTCTATGTTTCTATGTAAACTTATCTAAATCCTTTATCACCCACTCAGAGAAATCTGTCGGTTCTAGAGGTGTGGATATATGGTGCGCTATTCACAATCTAGCAGTCTTCCTTTCCTGTTAATTCCAGCCAGAACATCTTCAAGCTAAGCTCCTCCCAGCTACTCAGGTAGTATGTTCCTTGGCACCACCTTGTGACCTCTGATCTTCCTTTCTGCTGGAATAGTCCTATCTCCTCCTTAATAACTCCATGTGCAGTGTAGGCCGCTGCAAATCCTAAGTGCGCCATTGGCGTTTTGTCTTCACTTTGTGATTCTTTTCTCAGTTCTGCTTTGTCAGTGGATCGAGAAGAAGCCAGTCCAGTCCCAGTTTCAAATGTCTTGTCCAATGCAACCAAAAAATGTCCCAGACGGAACCACATTCTTCATACATTTACTGCCTCAGGGCAGAGCACGATGCTCATGCATGCGGCCTTTGCAAAACTCTCTTGCCCTCGTCGAGGATTGTTACATGCGCCTCCTTCTCGGTTGAACAGATGAATGGGACCCCCCCAGTTCACGCGAAGGATGCCTATAAGGCAGTGTCTGCGGTGGTGGGATCATCGACCCAATTTGCTGCCATGGAAGAAGCGGCAGCCCACACTGTGGGGGGGTGCTTCGTCTGCACTCATGTTTCTTCTGCTTGTGGTCTCCTTCATGGGAACCCTTAGGGAAATCTGTAAATCCCTGCAGACTTTCAGGGAGGGCCCTTTCTGTGGTGGAAAGGAAAAGTAAAAAAAAATCCAGCCGTCGGTTTGTGGGACCGGGAACAAGCATGCTCTACCTGCTCCTGTGATTCCTTCAAATGCTTGACAATTGTCAAGTGCTCGGCTTTGGCCAAGTCTGTGCTGGTCGAGGGCCAGGCTGCTAGCTCCATGGTGACTTCATTGGGCTTGTTGGCCATGACACAGGCTGGCCAAGTTCTTTCTCAACTCAATTGACCTGTTGTCTGAGGGGATCGAGGACAACTCAGTATCTAAGACCCTCTCCTAGGAGGGTCAGGAGCAGTCGGTGGACTAGACAGTCTGCTCCCAAGAGTTACGTACTTCTGGAGTTCTGTGGCAGGAGCTGGTGTGTGTTCTTTACACAACCCTTCCTCCTGCCTCACCTTGCCATCGACAATCCAGTTGTTGATTGAGATCTCAGTCTTGGGTTAGATTGTGGTCAATGGAATCCTCGTGCTTTCACTCTCAACTCTGGGCCCATGAGCATTGCAGGCGCTCCTCTTCCTCCTCATCTTTGGATAAGGAGAGGTCCATTGCAGGCAGTGTCGGCACTGTGAGGAATTGATGTGGTAACAGTGGGTCCTTGGACAGGGTTGACCCCTTCCCTGGCCTCTGCACTTTCCTGGTTGCCCCTGGACCAGCTGGTCTCAGTTCTGCTGCGCCTGGTGTTTCCAGCGCCGGCCTCTCCACTGACTCAGGTGCAACCGCTGCCTAGGCAGCCATTACCAGAAGCCCCTACCAAGGCCTCCCGCATGTCAACTGGCCTACCAGGGCAGCCATCAGTAGAGATTACCCACTCGGATAAATCCAGGGTAGTTCATGGTGAAAAGCATCTGAGGACGATCTTTGAGGAGACTTTAGACGCCGAAGGTCCTCCATGCAATCCTCGAGGACCACAGGCTTCAACTGTGAACTGACTGAAGAGCTGACCAGTGAACAAGGGCCAGTGTCCTTTGGGATTTTGCTTTGGTTATCTCTGAATCTATACAGATCCCCTTGAGGTCAGTCCAGAAGTGGGCCAAGTACCCCCCTCACAGAAGTCCCAGATCCGGATAATTCTGAGGGGGTTGCTTTCTTGGTGGCGGAGGCTATCCTTGGGACCTGTGCTGGACCACTGGCAGCATCTGGCCTTCTGCATGGTACCTTCAACCTGTATGGTCCAGAAGTATGCTATCCCAACTGGTTCCCTGTCCGGTTCCTCAAGCCACTCCTCAGCCAAGAGCTTGGTGGCCAGCTCCATTCTCCATAAGACCAGCAGTGTTGGGGATGTGAACAAGCCCCCGACAAGGAGTCCAACAAGCTGGACCATGCAGCCAAGAAAGTGTACGTCCATCAGGCCAGTTACGCCTTGATGATGGCCACCTTCAGTCATGCCCTGATAGGTGTCATTGACCATGTCCTCCCCCGCCTTTTTGTGGATTTGCAGTTGGTGGTCAGTGACCAGGGTTTAGCCTTGGCAAAACACCAGCTTCAGATGGCTGTGGACCTTGGCAGCTACTGCACCTGATCCATGGTAGCAGCTGTTGCAATGCATCACAGAGCCTGGCTGTGGATTTACACCTTTACGGTGGACACCCAGCACAAATTGGCCAGTGTCCCCTTCTTGGGGCACTAACCTTTTTGGACCTGGGGTGGACGGGTACCTTATTAGGAATGAGAAATCCAATGCTACCCTCAGTTCTATGGCATCCCCACAGACCAGTCAGGAAAGCGGCTGAAGAAGAAACCCTTTCAGGTTTGTCTCTTTCCATCCCAGTAACAGCCCCAGCCAGGGGAACTGCAGATCTGGTGGCCTACGCCTAAATTCACCAGCCAGTGCTCCAAAAAGCCCAGGGGTTAGGGCACTGGGGCCCCTCCTGTAGCTGGTGCCAGTGCCCCACCCTCCAAATCTATTTAGTGACAGAGGGTGTCTACCTCCTGCCCATCCAGTACATGCTTCAGCTCCCCATGGGAGATTGACCTCGCTGTTTCTGGCACAAGTGGTCTGCCATCACCTCGGACAAATGGGTGCTAGAAGTAGTGGGCAGCGGATTGCCCCTCAACTTCGAGGTGCTCCTGCTATACTGACACCACAATTCAGGGGAGTCTGTGGTGTCACAAGACACACTGTCCGCCCTCAGGGAGGACATTGCTCAGCTTCTAGAAAAAGGGGCCATAACCTATGTCCCAGACTCCACGGCTGGCCAGGGTTTTGTGTCCAGGAACTTCCTCAACCCCCAAATGGACAGGGGCTGGTGCCCCATACTGGATGTTCACAATCTCAATCAGTTCCTGAGGAGGCATAAGTTCCGGTTGGTCACTTCAAGCCAAATCATTCCAATCCTGGAGCAGGGCATGTGGTTCTGCTCTCTGGACCTTTAGGATACTTTCTTCCACATTCCATTTTGTCTGTTCCACTGGCGGTACCTCCAGTCCCATGCAGAGGGGATTCTTTGAGTTCCAGGTTATGTCTTTTGGCCTCTCCTCGGCCCCCAGGGTCTTAACCAAATGCATTACAGTAGTGGCAGCATTCCTGTGATGCCAAGGAGTCCAGACTACCCATACCTGGATGACTGGCTGAGGCAGTGGAGAGGTCCAGGTACCTGGTCCTCCAGACAGGCAAATACTTGGGCATTCTGGTCAGCTGGGCCAAGTCTGAACTCAACCCCTCACAGGTGTTTCACTTTTATTTCAGGTTGGGCACTTGTGCCCTGCCTAGGACTTCCTGCAGCTGCTGGGGCACATGGCATCCTGCACCAGTGTGGTCTGGTGGGCCACTGGTGAATGCACCACCTGCAGTGGGAGCTGGCTCGCCAGTGTAGTCTCCTCACCTAGGCCACTTGGACCAACTGGTCGTGGTGACTCAGCCGATGTGGAATGCCATCCAGTGGTGGCTCTTCCTGGAACATCTGGAAGAAGGAGTCCTATTTGTCTGCCCAAAGTCGACCATCACCCTGAAAATTGATGCATCTCTGGTGGGATGGGGAGCGCATCTGGGGGCCCACAAGAACCATAGGCTCTGAACCCCCTGGGAGTCCCGTTACCACATCAGCCTGCACCTGCACCTTGCTCTGATGGAATTCACTCCATTTGTACAAGAGCGGGTTGTGCAGGTCCAGATGGACAACATGACCATGTACTACCTGAACAGGCAGGGCTGAATGCACTCCCTTTGTTTGTGTCGGGAGGCCCTCGGTATCTGGACCCTCATGTGCAGCTTGGATGCCAGTCTCCTGGTGATTCATATAGCAGGAGTCTCCAAGCAGCTAGCGGATGCTCACAGCTGAGTGGACAAGGAATATCACAAGTGGTCCTTGCATCAGTAGGTGGTGGACCACCTTTTCTCCAAGTGGGGTACTCCCCTGGTCTCCCTGTTCGCCTCTTGGGAGAATGCTAGGCTGAGGCTGTTTTGTGCCTACCAACCAGAGTGCAGGACACTGGTGGAGGATGCCTTTGTGAGGCCCTGAACCTCATGTCTCCTTTATACCTTCTCTTAATTTCACCTGATCCACAAAGTGTTAGTCAACGTGTGAAGGGACAAGGCATGGATGATCCTAGTAGCCCTAGACTGGCCATGCCAATTTTGGTACAAAGATCACTTCAGCCTCAACAGCTGGCCTCTGTGGCAGTTGCCTCTATGCCCAGATCTGCTATCCTGTCACAAGGGAAAGGTCCTGGATTCAGACCTTCTTTCCCTGCACCTGACAGCCTGGTTCCTGAACAGCTTGAGTTCCAGGCTTTGGGTCTGTCTGAAAAGGTTCTCACATTATGGAGGCCCCCTGAAAAGAGTCAACCCACCAATGCTACACCTTCAAATGAAAGAGGCATTCCATTTGGTTCCAGGGCAGGGAGCTAGACCCCTGGCCTGCTGTTTAGCTAGCATTCTGGATTACCTATGGTCCCTGTCACAGAACTGAGGTTGATGACCCTCAAGGTGCACTTGGCAGCCATCTCCGCATACCGGGTACAGGCTGGTATGCCAACGGTGGTACAGGAGAAGGTGGTCGGGCACTTCTTTAAGGGCATTGATCACCTAGCCCTGCCAGTGTGTGAACAGCCACCACCTTTGGATTTGTAGTTGGTATTGGCAGTGCTCATGTGCAAGCCATTCGAACAGGTGTACAGCTGTGAGATGTCTCACCTGGGGAGGAAGACCACCTCCTTGATGGCTGTCACCTCCGCCAGAAGGATCAGTGAGCTCCAGGCGTTGTCGGTGGAGTCTCCTTATTTGGTGTTCCACATGGACAAGGATGTCCTACACCCCCACCCGAAGTTCCTCCCAAAGGTTGTGTCAGAGTTTCACCTTAACCAGCTGGTCTTCACGGATATCTCTTTCATCAGGCGACACCTATGCAACTATAGCTGTCAGGCACTAGGACCACATGGAAACTTACAAGCAGTCCACTAGGGGTTGCCCACGACGATGTTCTACATCAACACTTCCCATATAAATGTGGCCGGCCCCTTCCCTCCTCGGTTCTTTTCCCACCATCGCCCATACTTTTGGCTAGGGTTACCACCTTTTAAGAAGCTAAAAGTGGGGCATTTCTTACTGAAACATGATTTTTTGCAGGACAATATGTAACTTCGACCAATGCAACAGACTTATTTCCTCTAAATAATCAGAATTAAGACTAGGTGTTGTACTTTCTTAGTTGTTTCTTATTATTTTTAGTTATTTTAGTTAAGGTAATAATAGATTTCTGTAACATTTAGAGGAAAGTTAGAAAATACTTTTTCTACTGTAAGTCAGGACATGTAGTATTTTTCATGTTTTTTTGCAGGACACAGCTACCAAAATCAGGACTGTCCTGTGAAAATCAGGGCAGGTGGTAACCCTATACTTGGCAGACCCTCCACGGAAACACCGTCATTACACCTCACTTTCCTAATTTTTCACCCTAGTTTGTGCTCACTTTTTATAAGCAAATTTTGATGTTGTGTATATTAACTAAAGAAGCATTGAAACTGTTTAAGAACTGCGAGTGCAGCAAAAAGATGTACTTGGACAACTAACATGACATCTGCATATACTGCCTCGCCTCAGCCCATAACATGAAGGCCTGCTTGATCTGCAGAAAATTCAACAACGCTACCTGGTGACACCAAGAGAAGGACTTGGAAGCCCACCTTTTGGAGTAGCAGGTGGCAAGGATGGAGAAAGAACTCGGAGAGAAGAGCTCTGCCACATCACCAGCCCAGTCCTCAGGCTCTCAGTTATCAAAGTCTTGTGAAAAACAATTGGGACGGAAGCACAAGCACCTGGAGAGGGAGCACAGTAAAGACAAGGCCTCCCCTGAATACTCACGGTTGCCCATCCATTCCAGTGTGACCATCTCAGCACTGTCAACCACTGGTGTTGTGCCAGGTGCACTGACCGTTGACACACATGGAGGAGGCAGTATAGCACAATGGGTTAAGGCTCTGAGCTGCAGATTTGGAGACCTGGGTTTGAATCCCAGAGCTGCCTAGGTGCATACTGTGTTATCCTGAGCAAGCTACAACTTTCTTGCACTCCCAGGTCGCATCTAGAAATAAGCTTCCGCTTAGTGTGCCACTCCTGGTTAAACAATGTTCCCTCACACATGGTCCAGGCAGGTTAAGAGTGCCACCAGGTCTATTATGGCTGGTGAGTTGTCGCTGACATCTGGGACTACACTTCACCCATCAACACCCGCTGGCATTCCTGTTGACTACATGGATGCCGACATGCAGACCATTGTTTCATCCTTTATAGACATTCTCAAATGCCTACTGCCTCCCCTTCCTATACAGGGGGCTCCGTCAACTGGGCCAGCACGACCAACCCCAGCATCAACGCCTGCCAAGTCAAGGCACCAGACACCCTCTAGGCCATCAGTGGCTTCTTTTTCATCCTTGTGTCCTGCCAACCATGTCGATGAAGACCAAGAGTATAACCCAGAGCTCATAGAGGAGGAGGAGGAACAGGAAGGAGAGGAATATGTGGAACTTTATGAGAGAACCAGTTCCACAGTCTCTACTGGCAGTGAAGACCTTGTGGTCTATACATCCAGGTCTCCCCCCTGAAGACCCCTCATTCATAACTATGATGCAGAAACTTCAAACTACAAAGGGGTTCGACTTAGAGGAGCAGGATATTACTAAGAAGAACCTGGTGGACTTCTTAGAACTACCTGACCCCCCCCCAACACACTTATTCATCCCCTTCTACTGGCACTGGAGGATGCCACAATGGCTGCCTGACATGGAACCAACATGATACCCCCCATACCAAGAAAGATAAATTGTACCAGGCCCCCTCAGGTAAACCTTTTTTTGCAGAATAAACTGAGGCAGACTGTTGTCATCAACGCAGCCCATGACAGGTCTATGGCACCAAAGCACCATAGTTCCCTACCTCTTGACAAGGAGTCTAGAAGGCTGGATGTCTTGGGCAAAAAGAACATTAGTTCTGCCTCTCTGGACCTGATGGTTGCAAATTACCAGGCCCACATGGTAAAATACCAAAATACTCTTTGGAGAAAGGCCAAGGCAGCTGCCCATGCCCTTCCAGAGCGTACTGCTAAGCAGGAGATACTAAATGCTCTTGTAGCAGGTGCGTAGGCAAACACCCCCTACGCTCCACCTATGATATTTCTGATGCCTCTGCCAGGGCTGCAGCCTCTGCCGTATGTCTCAGGAGGCACTCCTTGCTAAAAGTGGCTGAATTTGCCAATGATGTCCAGCAATCCATCTTCAGTGCCCCTTCAGGGGACATAAGGTTTTTGGAGCAGATGTGTAGGACATGCTTTCCAACTTACAAGCTTTATGTAGAATGTTGAAATCAATATATTCCATGTATCATACCCAGTCTAGGACCAGACAGAGGGTGTCATTTTGTCCAGCCACTACCAGACACAGATCTGCAACTAGACAGCAGGGCAGGTGTAGAGCAGCAGCACCCTTACCCCGCCAAGCTCCACTCCAGATGTCCACTCAAAAGCTCCTAGAGGTGGCACTGTGGCAGCAGCTGCAGCAACTGGCTCTGCCTGACTCTTACCCCCCACCACCTATGCCTCCAGAGGTGGTGGTTGAGGGGGTTGTCTTTCCCTCCACTTTGACCAGTGGAGGAAGGTAACGTCAAATGCTTGGGTCCTGCGATAATAACACAAGGCCGTGCTCTGGAACTACCTCCAGACATCTACCAGTGCCTTCACATTACCCTCCAGAACACATTCCCTTGATCCTGGAGGAAAGTCACACCTTGCTTCAGAAAAGAGCACTAGAACCTGTCGCCTTGAAACAAAGGAACACGGGGTCCAATTCACGGTACTTCCTAGTTCCAAAATGGACAGGAGACCAGAGACCCATTGTAGGTCTCAGGGATCTGAACTTTTTTATAGCATACAGGAAGTTCAGAATAGTCACACTGCAAGGCCTGCTTCCACTGCTGCAAGCAGGGGACTGGATTTGCTCCCTAGATATGCAAGATGTTTACCCACACATGAAGATCTGCAACTCACGCAGAAAATATCTAAGATTCTTGTTTCAGGAAGAACACTACCAGTTCAGGGTACTGCCCTTTGGCTTGTCATCTGCCACATGTTTAGCAGTGGTGGCAGCAGCCCTCCACAGGGAAGGCCTATATATCTTCCCATACATAGATGACTGGCTTCTCAAAGCTCACCCCAAGGAGCAGCTTTTCCACACCCTAGACTGCCCCAGACATCTGTTTAATACTCTAGGGAGTACTATCAGTGTACCAAAATCAGTCCTGACCTCTTGCCAATGTCTGCATTACATAGGAGCAGTCCTGGACATAGCCCAAGGCCTAGACTTCCTGCCACAGGAGAGGGCCGAGTGTCTGATGGCACAGGCCCAGATGGTCTACAACAACAGGTATGTCACGGCCAGGACATTCCTGAGACTCCTAGGCCTGATGGCAGTGACCATCACCGTAGTATCACTGGCCAGGCTGCAAATGAGAATCCCACAGTGGACACTAAGAGTCCAGTGGGACCAACACACAGACAACCTAGAACAAAGAGTTCTAGTAACCTCTTCTGTCTGAAAAGTACTTCTGTGGTGGATGGAACCCAGGCACTTGTTGAAAGGGGTTCCCTTCCTGATCCCTTCCCCTCATCAGATCCTCGCCACAGATGCCTCCGGGATGGGCTGGGGGGGGCACATCTAGGGCCTCATCAGACACAGAAAACATGGGCAAAAGTGGAGAGCACCCTCCACATAAACATCATAGAAATGAGACCTGTTCTGTACAGCCTACAGGCCTTCTAGTCTTATCTCTCCCTGGGTCCTCTGTTAATTCAGACAGACAGCATTAAGTGTAATGCACTACATCAATAAGCAAGGGGAGACTCATTCCTATCCTCTGTGCAGGGAGGCAATGAGAGTTTGATATTGGGCTCTGGAACACGGTCTAGAACTATCAGCATACATACATGTTTCAGAGGTCCAAAATGTTTTGGCAGACAGACCAAGCCAGTCACAGTCCCACAATGCACGAGTAGGAACTGCTGACCTCAGTTGTAGAAGACCTTTTCGACAGGTGAGGTCGTCCAGAGTCGGACCTTTTTGCGTCCCCACACAACATAAAGCTGCTGCTTCTATGGACATGGATATGATGTTCTATCCACACTTCAGGCAGTTGCCTTTCCTTTTAAGACTTGCCGGAAACGTCTTCAAGCTGGCTTCTCCCACCCACCCGGGTAGTAACTCCCTCGACTTCGCCACATGACACCAGATATTCCTTTCTGCTGCAAGATGCAGATTCCCTCCTTACCGCTCTTGTGCTTAGTAGGCCCTTGTGAAAATCTATGGATTTACTTACTAAAAAGTTTAATATTTTGTGTCTTCAGCTCGATCATTGATTGCGACCGCGATGGACAAGTCCGCTCCCGGGTTCTGTCAGTACCCTTTGCGGGCAGATGTCCCGAACTGATCCACACACCATGTGCGTCTATTGCCTGAGGCATAAGCACAGTCCTCAGGTCTGCGACATTTGTCGAACTTTCCATCCTACCGTTCTCGAGGACCATCTCACCCGACTCAAGTTAGGCCGAGCGAACAGAACCAGCCGGTCAAATCTAAGGATGCCCGCTGGGTGGTCTTTGTGGCTGCAGGGTACACTGAACAGCTTGTGGTGTCTGAGGAGGCTGCAGACCAGGCTGCTTCCCATGCCTCTTCGGCTGCTGCCTTCAAGCCGCTCCAGCTGGGTTCGACTTTCGCGGAATCCTTCAAAGAATTATGCCTTGCCGAACCTCGGTCAGAAACCCTTCGGGCACAAATCCAAGTCGAAGAAAGAGTCCAAAAAATGGTCTTGTCAACGTTCATGGAAACAGGAGCTCTCTTGGTCAAGAGCTTTGGATTCCCGCACTTCTCCAGATCTGAATTAGGTCAAATCCTCGGCCCAGGTTGCTGGCTCCACAGTAACCCTGTTGGGCCAGTTGGCTGATACGCTGATTAATCTTCTGGTTGAGATTTTTCTCAAACCGGTTGACCAGTTGTCGACTGAAGAGTCAGACACTTCCTTATCCAGGAATCCAGTCCTGACTCAGATGGTAGGGGTGGATCAGTCCACTGACCCACCAATTCTGGTCGGTGACCAAGACCTGGAGGAGCCTTGGCACTCGCCGACTCCCTCTGAGCCGCGCCGCTGATCCCCTCAATGGTCGAGGTTGAGGTCTCGATCTTCCTCCTATGGGTCAAGTGCTTCCTGCCGACATCAGTGCTCTGGCTCTTGACACCACGAAAAGCCGTGCCACCGCTACTCTTCATACTTGTCCTCCTTGGGTGAGGAGAGGCTTTGGTGCAAGTTACGTCGATGCTACAAGGATCTCATGGCAACAACTGGTGCTCAATGGCATGAAGCCAGCTCCAGCTACTACACCACCCATCACCTGGCTTTCGCCCAACAGGATGATGCCTTCTCCATCTAAGGAGCCAACCCTCTTCTCCACCAATTCTGGTGGAGCTGCCACCTAAACAGCCTCCAGCAGGCGTTCCAACCAAGGAGTCTCAGTCGACCAAGGGACTTCCCCATCGGCTGTCAGTCACTGTCATGCCGACCGTCCACAGAGGGTCAGTGGGGATTTGGTGATCAACCCCTTTTTAACTACTCCTCAAAGTCAGAGGGTTCCTCCCTGCACTTCCATCTGATTGAGATGGAGTCAGTGGGGGATCTCTTGACAGACAAAGGCCCTACCTCTTTTATGTGCCTTCTCCAGTGGTTGGATTTCCTTCTGCAATGCCAGTGACCCGGGTTTGGGAATGAGCCAGGGCCACTGGACTGCCAGCTTGGGGGGGGGAGAAGGCTTGAGTGCCCCACAACTGCTCACCTTCTCTGGGGAGGGAGGGGACCTGGGTCCGCAGCTTGCCTGATCCCAGGCGGAGGCTCAGGGTACAGCAAGCCCTGCACTTGCAGAAGGGACTGGTCGAGACATGTGGTGTATGTCCTTGACATCAGGGCATACACCACACGGGGAGGAAAAACAGGAAAAAGCCTTCCATCACTGGGAAGATGGAGCACCGGAGCATGCCCTCGGTGTGCCATCATCTACCTGACCACCTTGGCCTGACATGACCTGAAGTGTAGGGGTGTTTGGGGCCCCACCTCATCCCCACCCGGGGGGGGGGGTAATCCAAGGCTCCATGTGGATCAAGATTGGATCAGGCAGGGTGCTCGGCAGAGGGATGGCTCCTAGGTGCTCCTGAAGGGTTGATGCTGGAAGGACAAAGGAGTGGGGAAAAAATAGAAAGTGAAAAAGAAAATGGAGCCCATCCAGAAATGGGCTCGTTCCCCGATGACCGTGATCCTCAAATAGGGAGATACTTCTATGGAGGCCTTTCTGGTGGCAGAGGCCATTCTTGGCCCTGCCCTGGAGCTTTGGCAGCACCTCGCTTCTTGCCCTGTGCCCTCTTCCCAGATGGCCTGCAAGCATGCGGTGCCTACCAGTTTCCTCTCAGGATTCACAGAACACCCCTCAGCTGAGGGGCTGGTGGCCGATTCTGTGTTTAGGCACTCCGGCAATGCTGGGGATGTTGACAAGACACCTGACAAAGTCCAAAAAATTGGACCATGCAGCTAAAAAGATCTACACTGCCTCCTCACTTGGTCTTCACCAGGCGAGCTTGGCCCTCCTTATGGCCCACTTCACCTATGCCAAGCTAGGCACCCTGGATGAAGTGCTTCCTCATCTGCTGGCAGACCTCCAGACCACGGTCAAACAGATCTGGGACCAGGGTTGGGCTGTAGCTAAGCAGCAGCTCCAGACAGCCATGAACATTGGGGACTCCTGTGCCCACTCTGTGGTGGCCGCAGTGGCCATGCACTGCAGTGCTTGGCTAAGGATCTCAACCTTCATGGCTGACACTCAGCACAAGCTGGCACATGTTCCTTTCCTAGGCACTGACTTGTTCAGGCCTGAGGTTGCAGGCCACCTCACCCACATTGAGAAGTCCAGTGCCACCTTGGACTCTGTGACGTGTCCAAAAGGACCCCAAGAGCTCCAAGCAGCAGCAGAAAAGGAATCCCTTTTGGTCCACATCTACTCCTGTGGCCAAACCAGCCCAACCCCAAGCTGGTCAGCAGGCCCAGGCCTGGCGACATCGTCCGAAGTCAGTGGCCTTGGTCATCTGTAAGCCTGGGGGGAGAGGCTCCAGTGGCCCCTCAGCCAGACCCTCCCCCCCCCTTAGCCTGCACAGTGATGGGATGAGGGGTGCCTCACTCATGCCCGTCACACCTTCCCTGGATCCTCCTGTGGGGGCCGGCTCCTCCACTTACTTTCTACCTGGTCCACTGTCATCACAGACAGGTGGGTCCTCGAGGTGGTGGGTCAGGATCTGCGTCTGGATTTTGAGCAGCACCCTCCTTGCCAAGTCCATGCCCCACGGGAGGACTTGGTAAGCGCAGACATTCTGTCAGCTTTCAGAGATGACATAGCCCAGCTCCTCCACAAGGAGGTCATGGTTCCTGTTGCAGATCCTCCGGAACACCCAAGGTTTGTCTCCAGGTACTTCCTGGTGACAAAGCAGGTGGGGGGCTGGCATCCCATTCTAGATCTGCATGACCTGAACAAGTTCCTCAGGTCACACACCTACAGGATGGTAACTCTGTCTCTGATCATACCATTTTTTGAGCAGGACATGTGGTTTTGCTCCCTGGATCTTCAGGACTCGTTCTTCCACACGCCTGATCTGTCTGTCACACCAAAGGTTCCTCTTCTGAGCCAAGAGAACCTTCTACAAGTTCCAGGCCATGCCATTTGGCCTGTTCTTAGTCCCCAGGGTCTTCTCCAAGTGCTTTGCAGTGGTGGCAGCTTACCTGAGGTGCCAAGGAGTCTGGGATTAATCATACCTGGATGACTGGCTGATCGCAGGTCCCTCCTGGCAGGAGGTGGAGCGGTTTAGGGACCTGGCCCTCCAGACCTGTGTCTCCCTTGGCCTCCTGGTCAATGAAGCCAAATCAGAACTCGTACCTTCGCAGGTGATCCTCTTGATTGGGGTGGAGTTCAACTCTTGCAGAGTCAGAGCCTGGCTCTCGGTGAACTGGGCAAAGGCTCTCTCCTCCTTTGCCCGATCATTTCTGGTTGGGAAGTTGCACCCTGCCCAGGACTTCCTCTGGCTGCTGGGTTACAAGGTGGCCTTCACCAGCATGGTCCGATGGGCCCGCTGGAGAATGCAGTCCCTGTAGTGGGAGCTGGCCAGCCAGTGGTTTCAGTGGAGGGGTCACTTCAACCAGCTGGTCACTGTTACCCACTGAATATGAGACAACTTCCAGTGGTGGTTAGTCCTAGAGCATCTGAAGGAAGGGATCCCGTTTATCCACCCAGAACTGACAGTCATCCTGACAACCAACACCTCTCTCATGGGCTTGGGTGTCCACCTGGGGGAACATAGAGTCCATGGGCTCTGGACCCCCGAGGAGTCCCGATGTCACATTAACCTGCTAGAGCCCTGAGCAGTTCGACTGGGGCTGACTGCATTTGCCCCACATATCCGGGGTCAGGTGATTCAGGTCCAGACAGACAACATCACGACCATGTACTGCCTCAACAAACACGGTGGAATGCACTCCCTGCTACTGTGCAAGGAAGCTCTCCATGTGTGGACCCTCGTCCACAACCTGAAGGCTGATCTCCTCGCCATCCATGTGGCAGGGGCCTTCCATCCAGCTGGCGGACACTCTCAGCCATGTGGGCAAGGTGTCTCATTTTTTTATTTATTTATTTGTGAAATCAGTTTACAACCTTTGAGCCAGAGGCTCGTTTCCAAAGGTACCTCGTCACATTAAAGACATACATAGAGTTTTAGGTTACATAGCATAGGTTTTGCTAAAAAATAGGCGTTCATCAGAGGCACCACGTCACACTGAGGTCAGACAAAATACATTTAGGTTACAGGGTACAAGTAATTGAGAACAGGTGTTACACAAGTTGTTATCAAAAATTGAGCAATCTAATATGCATACAATGAAACAGCTGGCACTGGCCAGGTTAGACATAGGTATGTATGGTGTACCAGGAATAGGTGGTGGGGAGGGTTAGGTGGAGAGCCGCCCGGTGGGCGTTGTCATGAGAAGTCGAGGTGGAGGCTGCCTTCAGAGACAGGAGCAGCTACGAGTGTTGAAGAGTCGGTTTCGAAGGGTGGTTTTGAACTTGGAGATGGTGGTGGCATTGGTGATGGGAGCAGGGAGAGAGTTAAACCAGGATGGGGCTCTGTAGCAGAAGGACCTCTGGCCATGGCTGGTTCTTGATCTGGGGACCATTAGAGTGGTCTTGTTGGATGACCGTGTTGCAATAGTGGGTGGGATCTGGTGGATGGATGCCATCACCCCAGGAGGGGAGAGCCCCAGTAGGGTTTTTTTTTTTGTGAGGAGGCAGGTTTGATATCGGAGCCGTTCATCCAGGGTAAGGAGTTTAGCCTCGTCATACAGCTGACAGGTGTGTGTGAGCCTGGGGGCACCAGTAATCAATCTGCAGGCTTTATTCAGGGTTAAGTGAATTTTTTTGAGTGCAGTCGTGTCGGCAGCACCATAGACTGGTAGACCATAGTCTACAAGGGACAATACAGAAGACGAACAGCGAGCCGAGTGCATTTGGGGAAGGCAGGTTCATATGGAAGAGGGTGCTGTCGCAGTGTTAGTGGCGGATGTTAGGGCATCAATGTGGTTGTGAAATGTGAGGGCTGAGTCAAGTAACCCCAAGGTATTTGTAGGAGCAGACTTGTTCCAGTGGCTGTTTGGTACTAGGAAGGATATAGAGGGTGGTTGCTAGCTTTGTTTTGGGGTGGGAAAAGAGCATAGCTTTGGTTTTTTTAAGATTGATGACTAGTCTGCGCTCCTTAAACCAGGCTTCGGCATTATTGAAGACTGCTGTAGGGTGTCCTGAAGGGAGACGGGATTGCGGTGGGTGGCAAAAAGGACAGCGTCATCTGCATACAGGAGAATTTTGCCAGGGCATGCACTGGGCAGGGTGTTCAGATAGAGTGAGAAAAGAAGGGGGCCCAGGATGGAGCCTTGGGGGACCCCAGCGTGAATGGGATGGGTATCAGAGAGTATCCCATTGATTTTAACACACTGTGATCAAGCAGCTAGATACAGTGGCGTGAAAAAGTATTTGCCCCCTTCCTGATTTTCTCTATTATTGCATATTTGTCACACTGGATGTTTTCAGGTCTTTAGACAAAATATAATATTAGATAAAGGGAACCTGAGTGGACAAATAACACTTTTTTTTTTACTTATTTCATTTATTTAATGAAAAAAGTTAACCAACACCAACTGGCACTGTGAAAAAGTAATTGCCCTCAGTTAAATCAGCCCAATTAAAGGGATAATTAGAGTCAGCTGATTGAACACAGCCAGGCTTGATTACAGCCAGCCCTGCTCAATATAAACCTCACTTATTTTGGCCCTTACCATCAGAGTCACATTGTCAGCACAAAGATTCAACAAGCACATTATGCCATGATCAAAGGAAGTTCCTGAAAAGATCAGAAAACATTTTGTTGCCCTCTATCAGTCTGGAAAGGGTTACAAAGCTATTTCTAAGGCTCTGGGACTCCATCGAACCACAGTGAGAGCCATAATCTCCAAATGGAGAACACTTGGAACAGTAGTGACCCTTCCCAGGAGTGGGCGGCCTGCCAAAATTACTCCAAGGGCGAGTGTAAAATCATCCAAGAAGTCTCAAAGGATCCTAAACAACATCCAAAGAACTGCAGGCTTCTTGCCTCAGCTAAGGTCAGTGTTCATGACTCCACAATCAGAAAGAGACTGGGCAAAATGGGCTTCATGTGAGAGTAGCAAGCGTGAAACCACTGCTAACCAAGAAGAACATAAATGCTCGTCTCTCATTTGCCAAGAAGCACCTGGATGATCCACAAGCCTTTTGGAAAAATGTTCTATGGACAGATGAGTCCAAAGTGGAACTTTTGGACAACATGGATCCCATAATGTCTCGCTAGAAGCAAACACAGCATTCCACAGTAAGAACACCATACCAACAGTCAACATGGTGGTGGTAGTGTGATGGTGTGGGATGCTTTGTTGCCTAAGGACCTGGATGACTTGCCATAATTAAAGGACCCATGAATTCTGCTCTGTACCAGAAAATTCTTAAAGAGAATGTCCAGTCATCCTTCCGCTAGCTGAAGTTGAAGCGTAGTTAGGTCATGCAGCAAGACAATGATCCAAAACACAAAAGCAAGTCCACATCAGAATGGCTAAAAGAAGTAAAATTAAAGTTTTAGAGTGGCCTAGTCAAAGTCCAGACTTAAACCCAATAGAGATGCTGTGGCAGGATCTGAAACGAGCAGTTCATGCTCGAAACCTACCAAATGTTACTGAATTAAAGCAGTTCTATGAGGAAGAGTGGGTTAAAATTCCTCCACAGCGATGTGAAAGACTGATATTGAATTATAGGAAGTGTTTGGTTGCAGTCATTGCAGCTAAACGTGGTGTAACCAGTTATTAAGTGTAAGGGGCAATTACTTTTTCACACAGTGCCAATTGGTGTTGGTTAACTTTTTTTTATTAAATCAGTGAAATAAAAAAAAAAAGTGTTATTTGTTCACTCAGGTTCCCTTTATCTAATATTACATTCTGTCTAAAGACCTGAAAACATCCAGTGTGACAAATATGCAATAATAGAGAAAATCAGGAAGGGGGCAAATACTTTTTCACGCCACTGTAGCTTGTGCACCATGCTAGGGGGCCAGCTGAGAGACCAGTGTGGCAGAGAGCATTCAGCAGAAGAGGGTGGGAGATGGTGTCGAAAGTCTTTGAGAGGTCAATGAACACTGCATCAGCTAGGGAGCTGGTATCCAGGGAGGAGTGTAGGAAGTTGGAGAATTCAATTAGTGCAGTGCTGGTACTGTGACCAGCATGGAAGCCATGTTGCTCTGGGCATAAGATGTTATGCTTAGCCAGATAATCAGTGATTTGAATGGCCACCACTTTCTCCAGGGCTTTGGGGGAGGATGGAGATTGGCCGACGACCTGTTGCCCCCTTTATGAATGGGTGTGATTATGACTGTTTTCCAAGCCGTGGGAAATTGTCCCAGGCAGAGCGATCGGTTAATTAGGCTGGTGAGTGGGGCAAGGACTTCATCTAGCACCAGCCTGAGGATACTGGGGTCCAGTGAGTCACTGCCGGGACTGTTGCTATTCAAAGCTTTGATTAGGATGGGTCTGGCTTCCCAGGCAGAAATCTTGCGCAGGTGGAAGCTGGGGTGCTAGGACAGGGGAGGGTGGGGGAGGTCAAAGAAATTATTAGGAGGACTGAGCTAAGGTCAGTGAAAGCGGTGTTGAGCCAGTTGGCTATGGTAGCAGGCTCGGTGGTGGTAGTGCCATTGCTAGTGAGCTGGGATGGGGCAGGGGAGCGTGATTTTCCATTTAGTTGTTTAATATTATCCCAGAAAGTCTGGGCCGAGCCCCAGGAGGAGGGAAGGGTGGCCTGGTAATGGTCAGCCTTGGCTTTCCGGGCGGCCCAAGACCACTTATTCTGGGCTGCATTGTAAGCCTGCCTATCAGACAGCCAACCTGTTTCAGTGGCAAGGTGCCAGAGGTTATCCCGATTTCTTAGTAATTGTAGAAGGGCAGGGCTAACCCAGGGTGCATTCTGCTTTTTGGATCGGATTTTGGTGAAAGGGGCAAAGAGATCACAAGCCATGTTGAAGGTGTGTGTGAAGAAGGTGAGGGCAGTGTCAATGTCGGTTGCACGATGAATGGGGGACCAGTTTATCTGGGTGAGGAATAGTTTAAGTTTTTGCAGCCCACTGGGGCGGAGGCACCTGCGGAGGGTGGTCTGGGCTTTGGGTTTGGGATTGGGGACTGCCCAATGAAATAGGATAGGGGAGTGGTCACTTAGGGAATCTGGTAGGACCTGGATGTTTTGGATTTTTTCAGGTCGGTTGGTGATAATAACATCCAGAAGGGTGCTGGTTCCTCTTAGGTTTATTCTAGTGGGCTGGGTTACGAGTTGTGTCAGGTCTTGGGCAGCAAATGAGTCTCTAATCATGGAAGAGGAGGTGCTGAACCAATTTACGTTAAGGTCCCCAACTAGGATTTGTTCTGCCTTATGGTGGAGGAAGGCCAGATAGTCGGTTAAAGATACCAGGGCCGGGTGCTGGTTCTTTGGAGGAACGTAGGCAGTGGTGAGATAGAGAGGGCCCCTAGAGGGGTCCGGGGTGAGTTTGAGGGTAAGAGCCTGGGCCCCATTTACAAGGGCAGGGGTGGGGAGCGTGTGCCCAAGTATTGTGTCTCTAGTGTAGATTGCACAGCCTCCCCCTCGCTTGCCTACTCGGTCCTCCCGGTATAAGGTATAGTCTGGGAGGGAGACAAATGAGTCAGGGGTGGATTTGGACAGCCAGGTTTCAACCAGGTCTATGATGTCTGGTTGATGAGCCATGGCCCAGCACTGTGGGCTCAAATTTTTTCAGCAGGCTGCATATGTTCATGGAGGCTATTTGGAGACCAGTGGGCTGAGTAGGTGGGTGGAGGGGCAGGGCCTGGGTTGGAATGTATGCTCCTGTCAGGAGCAGAAGGAGGAGACTGCTCTGGTTAGAGGGTGGCAGAAGGAGAGTTGACGCCGGGAGCGATAGGAAGAGAAAGGGGTTTCGTGAGCACAGGGGGGGTGGGTAGGGCAGCACAGGCAGAGAAGGCTTGCATGATCAGATGCCCAAAGGAAGCAGGGGGAGAGGAAAGGTAATGTCTGGATGGGGGTGAGGTGAGAGGAGCATATGGGGTGTGTGGAGGAGGAGGAAGGGGGAGGAGCAGTGGTATAGGAGGGGGAGGGCAGGAGGGTAGGTAGGAGCACTGGAGTAGTGAGGCTGAGGGTTAACAGGGACAATAGGGTTGGTGGAAGGCAAAAGGAGGAGGAGAAGAGAGAGGCAGGTGGGCAGGAGGTGCACATGCATAATTGGTAAGGGTGAGAGAGCTGAAGTGAAGAAAATTGGGGGAACTAGGATGATAGAGGGGGACATAGTAGTGAAAGGTCACCTCTAAGTGTAGTTGCCGCTTTGGTACAGTGGCAGAGCTGGTGCCTGAGGTGCACAGGGCACTAAGTTCAAGACTTGCCCAGGGTAGCAGCAGGGGGCTAGGCTCAAGGTCTGTAGAAACAATCAGACAACAATTTAGCAGTGTCTGAGGGTTAGAGGTTTTTTTTAAGAGTTTGAAATCCTGCACGAATAATAGACAGGTGTGCTAGCTAAGTGGTGGAACTGTTGACTAAGACAGGGAGGGTGCAGGGTTCAAAGGCAGCAAGAGAGACATGGTAAAACTTTATATTTAGGCAGGTTGGGGAGGGTAAGAGAGTAAGACTCCTAGAAAGTAGGAATAAAAATAGCTAGACAAAGTGGTTAAGAGGTAGAGCTGTTGACTTTGAGGGCACGGGTACTGGGTTTGAGTACAGCTTAGGAACAGAGTGTAGAAAGTTTTTAATTCAGAGAAGGAGGGAGGAAGGGTTAAGAGTTTGAAAGTAGAGGAAGATGTTGGCCTGGTTCATTGGCTTAGTGGTTAGGCAGTAGACTTTGGAATAAAGGGTACCAGGTTTGAGGCTGCTGGGTGCTTAGTGGTAGGCTGATGGGAGGAGTGAGGAAAGTAAATAGCAGAAAGGATTCAAAGGGAACTGCAGTGACCTCTAGTGGGTGGGGTTTGCAAACAGTTGCTAGGAAGGGGTGCAGAGTGCAGCAACCCCTAGTGGTTGGTGTCTATAAGCTGCAACTAGGAAAGTGGACACTTAGTAAAAAGAAGAGTAGGTCACGTGATGTGACACATGACCTGCCAGCAGCAATAAATGAAGCACTGACCCTGGTTGGGGCAGGTGGGAAGTGCCACACAACAGTCAGGCTGTAGTGCAGGACACTTTACCTCTTATAGGCTCTGGCAATCCCCGAGTTCAGACTCCGCTGCTGGGCAGAGTAGTGAATCAAGAGAATCATGAGTGGTCTCTTCACCCAGAGGTAGTACACTGTCTGTTCTCCCAGTGGGGCACCCCTCAGGTGGATCTGTTTGCTTCAAGGGAGAATGAAAAGCTGAGGCTGTTTTGTGTCCACCCCCCTCAGCAGGGAACACTGCAGGGGGATACCTTCTTGAGGCCCTGGACCCCAGGTCTCTTCTGTGCCTTCCCTCGATTCACAAAGTGTTGCTCAAGGCCAGGAGGGAAAAGGCACAGGTGATCCTGGTGGCTCCGGACTGGCCCTGCCAGTTCTGGTACCGTGAGCTTCTCAGCCTCAGCAGCAGGCCCCCAATACATCTTCCTCTCTGCCTGAACCTGCTCTCTATCGATCAGGGGAGGTACTCCATCCAGACCTTCAGTCCCGGCACCTGACAGCCTGGTTCCTAAGCGGCTAGAGTTCCAGGCTTTGGGTCTCTCCAAAGATGTCCTCACTGTTCTGGAGACATCTCAGGAGGAGTGGACCAGGAAATGCTATGCCTTCAAGTGGAAGAGGTTCTCCATTTGGTGTCAGGACAAGGGGCTGGACCCCTTATCCTGTCTGGCAGCTAGCATCCTTAACTACCTGTGATCCCTCTCTAAGTCGGCCCTTCGGTTGACGATCCTTAAGGTGCACCTGGCAGCCATCTCTGCTTACCAAGCATGGGCCAGTCAGCAGTTGGTGGCACAGGAGAAGATGATCTGATGTTTTTTCAAAGGCCTTGACCACATTTTCCCTCTGGTGCATGAACCACCACCACCACCACCGTGAGACTTGCTGCTGGTTTTGGCAATGCTCATAAGCAAGCCATTCGAACCAATTCACAGGTGTGACATGTCTCACTTGTTATGGAAGACCACCTTCTTGGTGGCTATCACATCAGCCAGAAGGATCAGTGAGCTCCAGGTGCTTTCAGTGGAGTCTTCTTACCTGGTCTTCCACAGGGACAAGGTTGTCCTGCGCTCCAACCCGAAGTTCCTCCTGAAGGTTGTGTCAGAGTTTCACCTTAACCAGGTGATTAACCTCCCAGTGTACTTCAATCACACCTCAGAGGCCGAGTACAGGATCCATACTTTGGACCTGTAGCGAGCGCTTGCCTGCTATTAGGAGCGCATGGCTGGAGTTCGTGGAGAGGTTTGCCAGCTATTTGTCACCTGTGCTGAAGCTGCATCTGGCAGACTGACAGTTAAGCAGATGATTTGCAGGTAGATTGTATCCTGCATTGACCTCTGCTATAGGTTGGCAGGTAGGGAGCCTCCAAGAGGGCTAAGGGATTATTCCACCCGTCATACTGCTGCCTCAGTGACTGCTTCCAGGGACATCCCTATCCAGGAAATCTGCAGGGTTGCTACCTGGAGGTCAGCACACAGCTTCATTTCCCATTACCACATTGACCTCGAGTCATGCCAGGATGCTAATTTTGGGACCTCAGTTCTCCAGTCTCTATTTCCTAAGTAGGTGGAGTGTGCGTTGCTTCCCTCCTCCCGGAGAACTGCTAGAAGTCTGCCAGAAGTGTGTGTAGAACATCATATCCATGTCCCTAGAAAAACAGGTTACTCACCTATAACAGTAGTTCTAGGAGTGGTATATGATGTTCATCCACATGGACCCACCCGACCGCCCCTGGCTTTGGTGCACAACACTGCTTTCAACGGGCAAGATCTGGTGTCATGGGGCACAGCCGAGGGAGTTATCACCCAGGTGGGTGGGAGGAGCCAGCTTTTTTTCTTTTTAGTACTACCTCCTCAGCTGGGGAGTGGTCCTATGGATCCCCCTGTTCTCCACCTCTGATGTCCTCTGTACCGCACTGGCCACAGCACCCCATTCTCAACCCCCATTCCCTGCAGGCAGCCCAGATCTCTAACCCAGTGGGTACTTACTCCGCACACTGGGGAGCTCCTGGAGAGCCAGGTTGTGAGGGAGAATCTCGATGCGTCTGGTGTGTTGCTGGCAGGCCTAGGCTTCACGCATGCTGGCGGATTGTTGTTTCTTCCCCTTTTTTCATTGGTGAGGGCATGCTATGACACCTAGGATGTTGCAGCACATGCTTCCGCAACCCCATTTTCTGGAGCTGTCGCACACTATCCCCTTGGCACCACCAGGAGCCAGTATTGCAGCGGCTCATTTTCCCTCCCCTCCCCAAGAGAGGAGAGCTGTCCTCTGGGCACTCAATCCTCTCCCCTCCTCCAAGGTTGTCTCCAGGCAATCCGAGCTCGCTCCCGTCCCCAGGTCACCAGCATGGTGCGAGATGTGGCATCCAGCGCCTCAACCCTCAACTCCACCAGGCGAGCTGGGAGAAGCCACCTTGAAAATGTTTTCGGCAAGTCATAAAGGGAAAGGCAACTGCCAGAAGAGTGGGTGAACATCCTATATAATAATAATCTTTATTTATAAAGCGCAATTCATAAACATGAAAGCGCTTTGACAACAAACAGACATAAAACTCTATAAAACCATAAATAATTAAAATTCAGTGATGACATACGAAACTGATTAATTTCAGCTAACAGAAAAAGTAAGATTAAATAAATACATTTTCAGTGTCGCTTTGAAGCTCTCCACGGTCTGGCACTCTCAAACCTGATGAGGTAGATAATTCCATAGGGTGGGGGCTGCAAAGGCAAATGCTCAAGCCCCAGATGTCTTCAACCGAACCCTGGGAATCTAGCAATCCCTCGTCAGAGGAGTGGAGCAGATGGAAGGGGCAATAGGGGTGAAGAAGCTCTTTGCAGGTAACCTGGTCCCTGTCCATGTAGGGCTTTATAGGTCAGCAAACCGACCTTAAAGGTGACCCGACATGGACCTGGCAGCCAGTGCAGCTCGTGCAGCATGGATGTAATATGGCTAGATCTAGAGAGCCCAGTCAGTAACCTGGCTGCCGTACTCTGCACCAGCTGCAGACAGTGGATATCAACCCCTGGTAGCCCTAGGTAAAGGATGTTACAGTAATCCAGGTGTGAGGTCACAAAGCCATGGACCAATGTTGGAAGGTCATCGGGTGGAACCACGTGCCTAATCCAGGTGATATTCCTTAGATGGTAAAATGAGGTCTTGATGACAGATGACACCTGAGGCTTCAGGGTCAACCCCTCATCAAGAATAACACTCAGACTACCCCTAGAACTACTGTTACTGGTGCGTAACCTGTTTTTCTAGGGACATGGATACGTTGTTCTATCCATACTATCTGGCAATGTCTTTTCCCCTTTAAATCTTGCCGGAATGCCGTCCCAGTGGCGCTGAGAGTTGAGGCACTGGATGCCACACCTCACGCTACACCGGTGACCTGGGTTCAGGAATGACCCTGGGTCGTCAGCGTGCCGGCGTGGGAGGGAGGGCAGAGCAGGATCGAGCATGCCGATGGGTAGCTTTTCTCTCCTGGGGGTGGGTTGGCTCCCCCCCCCCGTAGTTCTGAGGTCTGGTGGCTAGCATAGGTGGAGAGGGGGTGGTAAAAAGCTACGGGAGGTGGAAGGGGCTGAGCTGGTGCTACGGGGTGCGTAGCGTGCCTCCACACACTTGCACAGCCATGTGCCGGGGCCTCGGTTGGGGGTCAGGGGAGAAAACCAAGTAAAATACGTATGTTTCCCCGTCACCAGTTGGTGGGAGGAGGTGACTGGGACCAAATAGCTATAATAAATAAAAACATCTTGCCGGAAAGTCTTCAAGCTGGCTCCTCCCACCCACCCGGGTGGTATATTTCTCGGCTCCACCCCATGCCACCAGATCTTCCTTTCCGCTGGAAGAAACAGGTTCCCTCCTTACTGCTTCCATGTTGAGTGGTCTCTGGTGCTCACATTTTCAGATTTTACCCCAAACCTTAAACTCGTTAGAGTTCTGTCTTCACCACGCTCTTCGATTGTGACCGTGATGGAGGAAAAGTCCTTGCCCAGGTTCCGCTGGTGCCTCTGCCGGCAGAAGAAGTGTACAGACCAGCACGCCTCATGCATCTACTGCCTGGGCCATAAGCACGATACTCAGGCTTGCGAGTTCATTTGTGCCATTGATCATTCAGGATTACCTTGCCCATCTCAAGTTGGGCCACCCAGAAAAACGGAATCCACTGGTCAAATCCTAAAGAAGCCCATTAGGTGGTCTCCACGGCTGTGGGGTCCACCAAGCAGCGGGAGCAGATTAAGGCCTTCGAGGAGGAGGCAGCTCCGGCCGCCGAACAGTCCTCTTCAGCTTCAGCCTTCATTCCTCTGAAACTGGGCTCCACCTTTTTAGGCTCCTTCAACGAGCTGTGCCAGTCTCGCCTGACCAAGGGAGAGGGCCCTTCAGGTTCGCACAGCTTGAGCTCCCATGAGAAGAGGAAGGAGTCGAGAGATGAAGAGAAGACTCACCATTGATGTTCTTGGGATCGAGAGTGGCCTCTGTCCCAGGAAACTTTGATTTTGACTTTGGTCCAAACTGCAACCTTAGCCACTGGCTTCACAGTACCTCAGTCAGGCTAGCCTGCCAGCCAAGGCACGGGCCGACAATCAGGGCGAGATTTTTATTGACACATTGTCACTTAATGAGGCCAATAACTCTCTTTTTAGGACTCCAGTCCTACCAGCCATCGGGGCTGGGTTGAACCCTAAGGTCATTGACCCAGACCAGGAACAGCTGTGGCACTCCCCGGCTCCATCCGAGCACCCTCGTCAGGTCCCGCAGTGGTCGAGGTCCAGGTCTTGATCTTCCTTGTCTAGCAGACTGAGCAGATCCTGCCAGTGCCATTCTCGGTGCCATAAGAAGCAGCGCCACCACTATTCATTCTCATCCTCCTCGACTGAGGAGAGGTTTCGACACAAGTTGTGCCGATGTTATGAGGATCTTATGTGGTAACAGTTGGTGTTAGCTGGTCCAACGCCAACCCTAGCTCCCACACCAGCCATAACATGGCTGTCGCCCAAAAGACTGATGCTGAAGCCTCTGGAGCCAGTCAACGCCGCCCTTCTGCCCGCAGAGCTGGTGAAGACCTCAGCTTGGCCAAAGCTAGCCTCTCCACCGATCGTGGTGGAACTACCACCCCTACAACCACTGACAGGGCACTGACCAAGGAGTCTCAGCCAGCTAAAGGCCTTCCCCATCTGCCATCAGTCACTCTCGCACCACGACCGTACGGTGGGTCGAGCGACTTCGAGTGGTCGCCTTTATGCAGACTCTTTGGACTCCAAGAACTCCTTGCTGCATTCCCATTCGATCGATGAAGAGTCATTGGGGGAATCTCTCGATGGAAGAAGGACCTTCGTCCTTCATGGGCATCCGCCATCTTATCTCTGAGTCTACAGGGATGCCATTAGAGCCTGTTCAAAAGCAGACTTGCTATCTCTCCTTACAGATATTCTGGATAAAGGGGATTCTCCGACGGACACCTTCCCGGTGACCGAAGCCGTTGTCAGCCCGGCCTTAGAGCTTTGGCAGCACCCTGCCTCCTGGCCTGTGCCTTCCACCCGCATGGGCGGCAAATATGCAGTGCCCATCTGTTCCCTCTCGGCGTTCACAGAATGCCAAGGCGTTGGTGACCGATCCCGTGTTTCAGTGCTCAGGCTATAAAGACATAGATAAACCACTGGACAAGGAATCCAAGAAATTGGACCACTCAGCCAAAAAGGTTTATGCTGCCTCCTTGCTCGGTCTCTGCCAGGCGAGCTTGGCTGTCATTATGGCACACTTCTCCCACGACTTCTTGGACTCTCTGGATGAGGTGTTTCTCATCTCCCTGCGGACCTCCATACTACAGTCAAACAGGTCCGGGACCAGGGTTGGGCTGTGGCCAAACAGCAACTCCAGACAGCTCTGGATATTGGGGATTCCTGTGCCCGCTTGGTGGCAGCCACAGTTGCCATGCGCTGTAGGGCTTGGCTGAGGATCTCTACCTTCATGGCAGACACTCAGCACAAATTGGCAGACATACCCTTCTTGAGCACCGACTTGTTCGGGCCCGGTGTTGATGATCACCTCCAGCGTATCGAGAAGTCCAGTGCCACCTTGGACTCCATTCAGAAGGATCCCAAGGGCTCTAAGCAGCAGAACCATAAGCCCTTTCGGCCATCCGCCCCTGTGACCAAACCAGCCCAGCACCAGTCTGGGCAACAGGCTCACTCTTTGTTCCCTCAGCTCAAGTCTACGGCTTTGGTGCCCGGAAAGCCCGGAGGAAAGGGACTAAGTAGCTCCTCGGATGGGATTTCCTCCTCCAAGCATGCCCAATGACAATATGGGGGATGCCACCCCCAATGCCTGTCACACATCCCCTGGGTCCTCCTGTGGGGGGCCAGCTCCACCACTTCCTTTTCACTTGGTCCGCTGTTACCAAGGACAGGTGGGTTTTGGAAGTGGTTGGCTAGGGTCTGCCTCTGAAATTCGAGCAGTACACTCCAAGCAGAGCCCGTGCCCCACGAGAGGACTTGGTATCCACAGACACTTGGTCAGTTCTTTGAGACGACATAGCCCAACTCCTCCACAAGGAGGTGGTTGTCAGGGTAGTGGAATCTCCGGTATACCCAGGGTTTGTCTCCAGGTACTTCCAGGTGCTGAAATGGATGGGGCAGCTGGTGTCCCATTCTAGATCTCCACAACCTGAACAAATTCCTCAGGTCTTGCACCTTCAGGATGGTAACTCTGTCCCAGATAATACCATCTCTCAAGCCGGGCATGTGGTTTTGCTCTCTAGATCTACAGGACGTGTTCTTTCACATCCCGGTCTGTTCATCCCATCAAAGGTTCCTCCACTTCTGAGTCGAGGGAACCCTCTACGAATTCCAGGCCATGCCATTTGGCCTCTCTTCGGCCCCCAGGGTCTTCATCAAATGCATAGCAGTGGTGGCAGCCCCTGAGGTGTTGAGGGGTCCAGATGTACCCCTAACTGGATGATTGTCTGATAGTAGGTTCCTCCAGGTAGGAGGTGGAGCGGTCCAGGGATCTGGCCCTTCAGACCTGCATTGACCTTTGCCTCCTAGTCAATGAGGCCAAGTCAGAACTCATGCCCTCGCAAGTGATCAACTTCCTTGGAGCACAGCTTGACTCTTGCAGAGCCAGAGCCAGGCTCCCAGAGGACAGGGCGGAGGTTCTCTCCTCTTTTGCCTGATCATTTCTGGTTGGGCAATTGTGCCTGCCTGGGAATTTCTGCACCTACTGGGTTACATTGCAGCCTGCACTACTGTGGTCCAATGGGCTCAGTGGCATATGTGCTCCCTGCAGTGGGAGTTGGCCAGTCAGTGGTCCCAACGCAGAGGTCACTTTGACCAGCTGGTCACTGTGACCCAGAGGATGTGGGATGCTCTCCAATGGTGGATCATCCCAGAGCATCTGTAGGAAGGAATCCCATTTGTCCGCCTCGAGCCGATGGTCATTCTGATGACTGACGCCTCTATCTCTTTCTCTCATGGGCTGGGGTACCTATCTGAGGGAACACAGAGTCCACGGACTCTGGACCCCAGAGGAGTCCCAATGTCACATCAGCCTGCTGGAGCTCTGAGCAGTCTGGCTAGTGCTTACTGCATTTGCTCTGTTTGTTCAGGGTCAAGAGGTTCAAGTCCAGATGGACAACACAACGAACATGTACTACCTCAACAAAAAAGGAGGGATGCACTCCCTGCCATTGTGCAAAAAAGCTCTCCACACTTGGACCCTAGTGCACAGCTTGGAGGCGGATCACCTAGCCATCCATGTGGCAGAAGCCTCCAATCATTTGGTGGACACTCTCAGCCAGGTGGGAGAGGCATCTCATGAGTGTTCTCTCCATCCAGAGGTAGTTCTCAGTCTGTTCTCCCAGTGGGGCACCCCTCAGGTGAACCTGTTTGCCTCCGGGGAGAAGGCAAAGATGAGGCTGTTTTGTGCCCGCCCCCCTCAGCAAGGCTCTCTGCAGGGGGACGCCTTCTTGAGGCTGTGGACTCCAGGCCTCTTTTATACCTTCCCTCCACTTTGCTTGATCCACAGTGTTTCTGAAGGTCAGGAATGACAAGGCACAGGTGATCCTGGTGACTATGGACTGGCCACACCAGTTTGGGTACCCAGATCTCCTCAGCCTCAGTAACAGGCTCCCGAGATATCTTCCAGCATGCCCGGACCTGCTCTCCATCATTCAGGGGAAGGTGCTCCACCTGGATCTTCAATCCCTGCACCTGACAGCCTGGTTCCTGAGCAGCTAGAAATCCAGGCTTTAGGTCTCTCCGAAGATGTCTTCACTGTCATGGAAGCCTCTCAAAAGGAATTAACCAGAATTTGCTATGCCTTCAAGTGGAAAAGATTCTCCATTTGATGTCAGGGCAAGGGTCGGGACCCCTTGACCTGTCTGGTGGCCAGCATTTTGGACTATCTGTGGTCTCTCTCTTCAAAGCGGGACTTTGGTCGACGACCCTTAAGGTGCACCTGGCAGCCATCAGTGCTTACCGGGTGCGAGCTGGCCAATGGTCGGTGGCACAGGAGACAGTGGTCTGGTGCTTTTTCAAAGGCTTAGATTACATATCCCCTCCGGTGCATGAACCTCCACCTCCATGGGATATACTGCTGGTACTTGCAAAGCTCATAGGCAAGCCATTCGAACCGATGCAGAGGTGTGAGATGTCACATCCGTTGTGGAAAATCACCTTCTTGGTGGCCATTGTATCAGCCAGAAGGATTGGGGAACTCCAGGCACTCTCAGTCGAGTCTCCTTACCTGGTCTTCCACAGGGACAAGGTTGTCCTATGTCCCAACCCAAAGTTCCTCCTGACGGTTGTGTTGGGAGTTTCACCTGAACCAGGTGATGACTGTTCCAGTGTTCTACCCAAATCACACCTCAGATGCTGAATACAGGCTCCATACTCTGGACCTGAGGCGAGCACTTGCCTATTACAAAGAGCGCATGTTTGGAGTTTGGGAAAAGGTTCATCAGCTGTTTGTCACCTACACAGAAGCTGCACCTGGCAGACTTACAGCAAAGCAGATGACTAGCAAGTGGATCACTTCCTGCATTGATCTCTGCTATAGGTTGGTGGCTAGGGAGGCCCCGTAGGGCTACGGGCTCATTCCACCCACCATATTGCTGCATTGGTGGCTGCTTCTAGGGATGTCCCTATCCAGGAAATCTGCAGGGCTGCTACCTGGAAGTCAGCACACACCTTCATTTCCCATTACCACATTGATCTAGTCATGTCGGGGTGCTGGTTTTGGGGCCTCAGTTCTCCAAGTAAGCAATAAGACACGACAGGGTGTGCATGGAACATATTTTACTGCCAGGGGCATAATGAGGTTTAGCCTACCCATTTTATAATCTGTTTCTTAAGTAGGGGGTGTGCACCTTGCCTCCCTCCTCCCAGAGAACTGCTAGGAGTCTGCCAGATAGTGTGGATAGAACAACATATCCACATCCCTAGAAAAACAGGTTACTTACTCACCTGTAACAGTAGTTCTAGGAGTGGTATATGTTGTTCATCCACATGCTGCTTGCCCCAGAACAGGGCTGCTTCAGCTCACCCACGGTCGGCCGGCACCCAGCCAGCCACCGACCAAGACCAGGACACCCGCCTGCAGCTCCTTGCTGCTTGCCCCTGAACAGGGCTGCTTCAGCTCACCCACAGTTGGCCGGCACCCAGCCAGCCACCGACCAAGACCAGGACACCCGCCTGCAGCTCCTTGGAAGCTGCTTGCCCCTGAACAGGGCTGCTCCGGCTCACCCACGGTCGGCCGGCACCCAGCCAGCCACTGACCAAGACCAGGACACCCGCCTGCAGCTCCTTGGAAGGTACGGGACAGAGCAGCCAATCAGAACACTGGTGCTTCCAGCAAACCCACTCTGATTGGCCAGGAGTTTTCCCCTGCTATAGACACGTGGCACTTTGTTAGATTTTCGATAGAACTAAGCACATTTCAATTGTGTTATTAGGAGTTTTTCAACTGTATTAGCTGGATTGCAATTTCTACTACTGTTTTAAAGTGCTTGCACCTCTTCTGTCTGACTGCTCTTCCTGCAGTGCCTCCCCATCCAAGCACTCTGCCTTGGTGCCGATAAGTCTAACTACCTTTTTTTTTTTTTTTTTTAGTTTTCCATTAGCAGGTTATACAGACCTGCCACTAGAGGGATTCTTGGTCTTCTACATAAATCACTGTATTCATTCGTGGGCAATATGGCCTGCATTATCATTCTACTTCTCTCCCGGTGCTGCTACAAGGGGACTTGAGTCTGAAGGGTGGATGGCCACTAAATAAGCTGCTCCTGCTCTCCTTGTTCCCCTTTCTGCTGTATTTTCTCATCTAGGTTTTAAGTGAGTACCTAGGTGGGCAAATTTCTTGCCTAGAAAATATTGCACTAATACAAATCACGAGACCACTCAATCTGGGACCATGGCTCTCCTTATTGTGTTTTTATTGCTCCTAAGGTGCAGAGTTTTCAGCCATACAGTGCAATTCGAAGTACCTCAATGCAATTCAGTTCTCCAATGTACCTTATCAATACCTAATGTTATAACAGTCTACCGTGCAGACACTATGTCATTCTTCTCTCCCCTTTTAGCCTATTCCACCTGGTTAGCCTACACCCCCTTGCTACTGTCCTCACCTATGTCTACCCAAGCACTTACATTGATCACGATCAACTGTCATTACAGTGGTGCCGCCTCTTGCGCAGCACGATATGGGTTGCCGCGAAGAAATAAAAAAGCAGTCTCCATTCTTATAAGCTCCTTTAAGAAAGTTATACTTCTGCTTCTTCTCTGCTCAGGAAATGTGGAGCTCAACCCTGGCCCCCTCCCACTTACCTCGCCTATCGATTTTGCTGAGGCCACAGGTCTCAAAATGATGATGGTCAACATTTTAGGCCTGCCTAAAAAACTTGTACAGCTGCAAGCCTGGGCTGCACACGTTAACTCAGACCTTATCATAATTACTGAGTCGTGGTTAAAAAAGACGAACACTGATCAACAAATATCACTGCAGGGCTACAATTTATTTAGAGCAGATAGAGAGTCTAGAGGCGGGGATGTGGTTATCTACGCCAAATCTAAGTACTTGGTCACCAATATTAGTTGCAAATCTCTAGACAAGGAATTTGAGTTAGTTTCGCTGAGCCTTCATCTCCCTTCCTCGGAATGTATCACTACCCTAGGTGGCTATAGACCCCCGTCTGGTGGTGATGAAGTCCTTAATCTTTTGAAATCCATGTTCGTAGATGCAAAAACTGAAACAATATTTCTAGGAGATCTAAATATGGACTGGCTGTCACCTAAATCACACGGCCTCAAATCCCTTTGTGACGAGCTAGGTCTTGGGCAATTAGTCAGTGAACCTACTAGGAACAACACTCTAAATACTGCCAACAGTTCCATTCTAGATGTGGTACTAACCACCCATCCACACAAAATATCTCATTTGGCAGTGTTTCACAATGACATGAGCGATCATGGAATTGTTGCTTGCATAAGATCTCAAATTAAGGCCCGTCCGCAACCCATCTTTATAACAAAAAGATCCTTTCGCAAATTCAGTGCAGTAAACTTCCTATCTGATCTGAGCATGATCAGATGGCAAGATCTTTACCTAGCCAAAGATGTCAACAAGGCAGCTTGCATCCTTAATGACAAACTCACTACAATAATAAATAAGCATGCCCCTTTCATCAAAGTAAGGGTATGGAACAATTCCAACCCCTGGTTCACCTCGGATCTCAAGGCAGCCCTTATAGCTCGAGATAAGCTCTGGGCTAAAGCTAGACATTCCAAAGAATCTTCGGATTGGCAGGCCTTTAGAACAGCCAGGAATAACTGTGTGAAAAAACTTTGCTCTGCTAAAGCTAACTATTATATTTCTACTCTCGAACAAGCTAAAGGTAACCCTCATAAAATATGGAAGACTATCAAAGCTATAGAAGGACGGCCCATGGCCCTCTGTCCCAACAAAGATAGTTGCAAGTGGCAAGACTGTGGAAAACAAGTCCCTAATCCTGGAGGAACTTAACTCCCACTTTGCCACAGCTGGATTAGCTTTTGACTCATCACCTTATGCTGGTGCTGCGGTGAGCCAGCATACCCCTCCTGCCACATCTAGTCCTGCACCCAGCCCCTTCCAACTGCGCAAGATAACTTATAAAGAAGTAGAAGATTCTATTCTTAACTTAGACACCAAAAAAAGCACAGGGGACGATGGCTTGGAACCATTTTTCCTAAGGTCAGGCTACGCCCATCTCACTGCCCCAATTCTCCACATCTTCAATCTTTCCATTACATCTGCTACTGTGCCGTCCTGCTGGAAATCAGCACATATCCTCCCTCTATTTAAATCTGGTGACCCATGTGATGTAAACAACTATAGGCCTATCTGAATATTGCCTATCCTTTCTAAAGTTCTCGAAAAACTGATCCATATTCAGTTAAAATCTCACTTGAAACCTTCTCTCATTAACCCAGCTCAATCTGGCTTCCGGGCTAATCATAGCACAATCACTGCACTAGCAAAAGTAACCAATGATTGGATCTCTGCTATAGATGCTAAGAAGGTAACTGGTGCAGTCTTTTGGACCTCAGCAAAGCTTTTGATACTGTTGATCACAAACTATTAGTCAATTGCCTTGCAAAGTTGGGTGCCACATACCATACCACCCAGTGGCTCTCTAGCTACCTAACTGGAAGATTCCAAAAAGTAAAGGCAGAAGGCTTTTTTTCCTGCTGCCTTGCCAGTTGCAAGAGGAGTCCCCCAAGGATCCATCTTAGGCCCTGTCTTGTTTTCTCTGTACATTAATGACTTAGATGCTAACATATCTACGTCCAATCTGCACTTTTTTGCAGATGATACTGTGTTGTACACTTCTGGCTCATCATTATCTGAAGTCAAGGGAGTGCTTCAAGCGGACTTCGCACAACCTGAGCATAATCTAATAAAGGCAAAGCTTCTGCTCAATGCTAAGAAGACTAAAGCGATGATATTCTCCCGCAGTGCTGCCTCAGGCCCCCCCAATACCCCTGCCCAAGACTTCATTGTCACCATGCTAAACGAGCCTCTGGAAGTTGTAACCAAATTTAAATATCTAGGTATCTGGATCGACAATAAATTATCTTTCAGTGACCACATTGAAGATGTCTCTAGAAGGTTAAAAGCAAGGTTAGGTTTCTTCTACAGAAATAGGCCCCTTTTCCCCCTTGAAACTCGAAACAAGCTTGTACAGGCCACTTTTCTCCCCCTACTTGACTATGGCGATGTAATCTATTCCTCCACCACTCTTGCAAATCTAAGTAAACTGGACATCCTTTATCACCGTGCATTATGGTTCATTACCAACTCCCCTTACCGTTCGCACCACTGTGACTTATATGCAGCTGTTGGTTGGACATCCTTTCTACTAGACGCCTGCTCCATGCTGGGCTATGGACTCTTAAACTGCTCCTTCAGAAATTGCCAAGCTATCTCTCTTCCCTTATTAGTATCTCACATAGTGCATACTCGTTAAGAAAATCTGACTTTATTATGCTTGACATACCAAGGATGTGGACTTCCTTTGGTAACGTGCTATTGCATATGCCCTTCCTCCATTTGGAACCAATTACAAACCGCATTGAAACTAACTAGCACAGTTTAAATAAACTTCTACAAATCGCTAAGTTCAGCCAAAATAAAAGACACCTGTAACTGTCATTAAGTCTCTTCCTTCCCCATGTGTGCCATATTTATCCACTGGTAAGGTATAATTGATTTGTCATGTTAACTGCTTTCCCTTCCCCTTCTACTCCTGGCTTTATCTTTGCTTACGCTCCACTGCTACTCTATCAAATCACTTCTCCCCCCCATATCAGTTGTAGACTGTTGTTTGTTCTGGCTGCCAAAATACTGTATATGTATTGCACACACCAGTCATCATGTTTCATTTATCAGTATGCAACCTGTAAGTCGCTTCCCTGTCTCATATCAATGTTTACCACCTGCGGTCACCCTATGTGGTACCCTTGTATGTATATCCAGCCTGTATCATGTAATGTGCATTTCATGTATATACTGTTATTACCTATCTGTGTTTGTACTTTGTGTTTATGTCACAGGACCTCCTTGTGAATGAGCTTGCTCAATGGAGTTTTCCTGCAATAAACTTGAACTTGAACATGGACCCATCCAACCTCCCCAGCTTAGGCACTCACATTCTGCTTTCCAGCGGGCAAGATCTGGCTTCAAGGGGTGGAACCGAGGGATATACCACCCGGATGAGTGGGAGGAGCCAGCTTGAAGACTTTCCGGTAAGATTTAAAGGGGAAAGGAAATTGCCAGATAGTGTGGATAACCAACATATACCATTCCTAAAACTACTGTTACAGGTGAGTATCCTGTTTTTTAATTTTTTTGAACTTTTATTTTATCACCCTACCTTCCTGAACTCTTTCAGGAATGGTCTCACAGTGTCCGCCTTGATCCCGCCCACCTGAAGTTCCCTCTTGCTCCTCTGGGAATCGGACTCTCCATCCCCTTCCAACTGTCACCCAGCCCCCCAGCTCTGAGTCCCCTGAGGTGGGACCGCCAGATACTACTCCTGGCGCTCTATCTAGAATCCAGTCGGGTGGCCCCGAGATGAAGGAGAGCAGAGGAGTGAGAGGAGGAGCCCGACATTGGGCGTGGTAGGCTGGCACCCCTGGACCCTCCATCATCTATCAGGAGGCAGGGTTTTTTTTTCTGGTAGCTTGTGATATGCCCTTGCCCCAACCCCCCAGGCACAGCCCAAGCATGCAATGACACCAGGGGATGTCTGTCTCAGCTCTGCGTACCTTTAATCGTGCCCTAAGCGGTGCAGTACCTCCAGTCTCCACCGAGGGCCACTGCGGTGCCGGCATACCCTGGAGCCCCCCAAGAGTGGAAAGTAGTCCTCTGGATGCTCAATCCTCTCTCCCTGCCAACCCGATGGCCCGGGCTCGTCCTCGAACCCAGGTCGCCAGCGTGGCGTGAGTGTGACATCCAGCGCCTCAACCCTCTGTGCCACCTGGCTGGCGAGCATCCTGTTTTTTCAGCCACTTGCTTCAGGGCCTGGAGTTTTCTGGTGAGACGCATTGTCCCTCTCTTGGAAAGGGAGGTTCCTGTATGCCTTTCCTCCCTTCCCTCTACTCCAGAGAGTACTAATCAAGCTTCAAATGGAGGCGGCAATTCTGATACTCACTTCCCCACTGTGGCCCCATCAGATATGGTTTCCCTTACAGTGACAGCTGGCGGTGGAACTTCCAAAACCTCTGCCATTATGCCAGGGTCTTCTGTCACAGGAGCAGGGAACTATGGTCCATCCAGACCTCAAGTCACTCCATCTCCATGCATGCCTCCTAAAGATATAACCATTGTTAGGTTTGGAGTGTCACAAAAGGTGGCTGATGTCTTGATGGCTGCCAGAAAGCCTTCTACCAGAGCTACTTACTTTGTGACAGGGAAATAGTTTGCTTTGTGGGCCGCTTCTCACCAAGTGGCTCCTTTTACCTGCCCAGTAAACCAGGATCTTACTTTGAGAGGGCCCTTGAAGTAGGTAATAACCATTAGGACTAAGCCACAAGGACACATAACTGTACTGTCTTCTTCCTCTTGCAGCAGGTTACACAAGTAGGAACATCCAGCCACAGGCATTGATTTTGGCTAGAGGATTTCACCAGCAGTCGACTTAGGACCGCCCACAATGACATCATGTGCTGTTTCATACGGCATATAAGCATGGGAGGTCCCAGATCCTCCTCAGTTCTTTCTCCCCCTGCCGCTCTGCATGCTGCACCTCCCAAAGGAGTATAGCCACAGTCGATGAAAAACTTCAATGAGAATAATTCATTTCTTTGTTATGACAGGCACGTCATGGAGCAGAGTTGAATCTTCTCTCACTCCATGTCATCCTCAGACTCATTATTTAGGCTCTGTGCCTGCAGTCAGAAACTCAGGATGGTAACACTACCAACCCTCTTACACCTGCTGAACAAGGGAGACGTGCTCTTCTGTTCACTAGACATGAATGATGCATACCTGCATATAATGATACACCCAACTCACAGAAAATACCTCCACTTTTTGTTCAAGAGTCACTACTATCAGTTTTGTGCACTCCCATTTGGCCTGTGTTCAGCCCCATGGGTGTTCATGAAGTGCTTGGCAGTGGTGGCACTGGCCTTACGAAGAGCAGGGCATTATGTCTTCCCATATCTGGACAATTGGCTCCTGAAGACCTCGTCCAAACATCAGTTAGCAACAACCCTCTCCCAAACACTTGCCCCATTTTCTTCCTTTGGCATAACGGTCAACATTCCAAAATCCAAGATGGAATATTGCCAACATCTCAAGTAAATTGGAGACATACTGGACACTTCCTTGGGCTCTGCATTCCTGCCTCGGAATTGGGTGGAAATCTCATCAACCTGGCATTACACATCAGCAACAGCAGGTATGTTCTCATCCCAGGAGTTCTTTAGCATCAGTAACTACTGCAGTGAGCTGACTTGGTAGTACTGCCCCAGAGGTGGAATGTATGGTAATGAGTTTTATGAATTAACCAATCAGAGAGAAGTCTGTGGGTGTGCTGAGCAGAGGCTGTGAGGAGGGCTTCAGAATTTTTTCTCCACCTGATTGAGCAACACTGCCTCTAAGGTGCTCTTTCTCTTGGTCACAGAAAAGGTTTCCTTCATAGCAGTAGATATATATTTGACTTTTATTACTTTTTTAGTGTGCTGAGTATTTTTCTTTTGTGTTTCCCCATGGTTCCCTTCTTTAATTTCTGACTAGAAAAAGTAACTGCGTAAAGTTATGTTGACAGTTCCTATGGTTAATTTTATCCATGGTTCCCTTTTCCGTCGGGAACCAGTGGCTTTTGTGGTTTTTGTTTCATTTTACTAACATACTAAAATGCCAGCAGAATAGGCCTAACGGTCTTTCGAGTCTGCTCGATTGGTCAGCCTCCACCCTGGGTGCTGACCTTGCTGCCCCCCTCGCCTTCTCTGGCTTCTCCCTTCCCAGTTCTGGATATTCTTGCTGCATTGGATTTTGCTTCCAGAACCCTTCCCCTGTACCTGTCCCAGCCCCTCTTGAACCCCTCCACTGTCTCTGCCTCCACCAGCACCCTAGGCAGTGCATTCCATGGCTCCACTACCCTCTCAGTGAAGTAGCACCTCCTCCTTTCTCCCCTGAATCTTCCTCCCTCCAGCTTTCACCCATGCCCTCTAGTGGCCCCCTCCTCCTTCCTTCAAAGCACCCTGACTGTTCCTCCCCTATTTACCCTCTTCATGTACTTGAAGACCTGTATCATGTTCCCCCCGGTCCCTTCTCTCTTCCAATGTGTACATATTTTGCTCTTCGAGCCTCTCCTCATAGGTCCTGTCCCACAAGCCCCAAATCATTTAGGTTGCCCTCCTCTGGACCCTCTCCAGGAGTTTAATGTCCCTCTTTAAGTGTGGCCTCCAAAACTGCACGTAGTACTCAAGGTGTGGCCTCACCAAGCAGTTATACAGATGTAACCCCCCTGCAAATGGGGGTTCCCAAAAGACTTCCAGGAGCTTGCTTGAATGCTTCAAGCCTGAATGGTGTTTGGCATTTAAGCCATTTATCAGTGAGTGTTTTTAGAGCCTCTGGTACTGTCTCTTTAAGAGCTGTCTGCTTGCAGACATAATTAGTTTGTATGGGGGACTGTGTGCTTCTCTGTTTGAGTACCACTCGAGCTACTGCCAATTCACTCTATTTTTGCAGTCACTAGAGTGCAAAGGAACCTATCTGAAAGATGTAACTGTTTGCCAGAAATCATGTAGAGTAATAATGAAAATAAGTTTGTCTAACCTGCTTTCTTTGCAGTCAGAACTGTGTCTGACTAGTTCCCCATTCTGGTTTTGAACTGCTGAACTGGACCAATCAGTGTGGGTAAGCTAGCTCTAAAATGGTGCCTTGACGAATCAGAACTTGGACTCATAATCTGAGCCAGCCACAAGAGGATTGCATGGGCAGTGACTCTGGGAGATGTAGTTTAGACTTGGCGCCTTTTGGACCAACAGCAGCAGTCTATTGGAGGTGACAGCCAATCCAGTCAAGAACTGGGAGGAACTCAAAGTGCCAGTTTTGTCTGTTGGAGTTTTCAGTTTTAGCTCTGGAGTGAAGAAGGAAGGAGCCCTGTGCTTTTCAGTGTGCAGTTTTAGTCGGGAACGTGTGTAAGGCCCAGAGTTCTGGTCTGCAGCTTGTGTAACTGCTTGTTAGGACTGAATCCTGTCCTGTGAAGAGAATCAAAGGATATCTGAAGAATAGAAACCAGGCTCACCCTTAGAAGACTGGAGAAATTATGAATTGCACTCTGTCTGTCAGGAACTGAATCTGCTGTGTGTCTCTCGGTATTGTGCAGTAATTGCGATCGGGATAGAGAAGCAGCCTGCCTGGTATAGTACTTTCTTTTGCCATATAAATGTGTGAGGAGACTCGTGGAGCTCAAGAGTAGCCCTGCTGACATTGAAGGACCCTATCTTGTTTGGAGGTCGTGAGTACTAATTCAGGGTCACTCCTGTTGAATTGCCACATTGAATCCAAATGGAATCACTGTACTGCTGACTGTTTAAACTCATTTTCTTTCTCTGTGGGAAAGGGCCCTACCAGCTGCCACGGTTTGGACTAGCCACTAGGGCTTGGGTACCCAGGGACAGTAACTGGTAGGGATAGGCCTGTGCACAGAGCCATAGGTAGATGAGTAGAGTGATAAGTTAATTAACCTGATTTCCCCCTGTCCTTGTTATATCCCCCTAAATAAATCAGAGCTACTTGTTTCAGCAAAGTTATACTGCCTGAGGTATTTGTCTATGGTAAAGTACTGTACTGTGATTGTTGCACTGTATCTTATTTCACAGGAGGTCCCAGTGCCGGAACCAGACCTGGGGGTAAGTGTATACTGTGAAGGTAATTCTGATATATTGTGTGGGCCACTAGTGGGAAGAAAGGGGGGTTGCAGTGTCCCAGAGGGCTGTGATCAAGTTAGTTTAACTATTGCAAACCCTGACCTCTGGGTGGAGGCACCCGCCATTGGATCCAGGCCCCTCAACCTGTTAGTGGCAAATCAGGCAGGGGTAGTAGCCCCTGGGATAGCGCCATCTAGGGGTTACATCTTGGAGGCTCACCTCTGGGATTGTGTGTCCTCTAGTGGCCATATTTACAAACCACTGTTAAGGGAAAAAAAATAATAAATGGGTACCCCGACAGAAGTGGCTGTGCACCGGCTGGTGGAGTGGTGTACTGGGAGAGAGATCGACCCCCAAAATGCTATGCTTATCCTGGACATCCCCTGGGTATCAACACGGACACTGTGCAGGGAGTACTTTCCAAGGTGGAAGGTTTAAAACCCTGTGGTGGTGGGTCGGCATGCTAATCTGCTCACCCACACTTTCCTGGCCCTAGTAGAGTTTAGGATCCCATAGATAGCTCCAAAGTGCCACAGACCATTACCCCAGAGGGAGCCTCACTGCTTGGAGAGTGATAACTAAGGACAGTAAAGACCTGGGGGAATGAGCCCCACCACTATCTGAAACTTTTGAGGAGAAATTTGCTAAATGGTTGCTGGGAGAAGGAAAACTGTGGAGGACTTGAAGAAACTATTCTTGCCACCTGGGGTGTTCCTCCCCAACACCCTCTCCGCTCCAGTGCCCGTAATGGTGGCTGAACCAATGCAGACTCTATTTCTGCACCTGCCATTAGTCACGACTCTTACCGAAGGTTGAGGATTTTCTGGCACCTCCCACCCCCCAAGGGAGGATGACTGGGAGACCTGGATAGACTATGTTGCCCCCAAGTGCTAGAATGGCAATGCTCGAAGCCGAAAAGTGAAGAGGGTTAGTGAGAGCCTCCGAGGTCCTGCCCTGGCTACCATCCGTGCTAAGCGGGCCAGTAACCCTGAAGCGACTGCACAGGCCTATCTTGAGGCCTTGGAGAATGTGTATGAGCCCAGATTCTGATGAGGACCTATGGTGGAGAGTAAGAAATGCACAACAGTACCAAGGGAGTTGTTGTCTGTGTATGTCTCAGCTGGAAAATTGTTGCAAGAATGCCTCAGAAAGGGTAGTTTGCCAGCGATTGAACTGGACCGAACCAGACTGGACAGGATCCTTAAGTCTGCCCCTTCTCAGAACTGCTGTTGCTTCAATTACGCCTGGCAAATCGACTGGAATCCCCACCCTCCTATGATGAGTTAATGAGAGAAATTCGAGGAGTTGAGAAAAGGCGACCTCGGAGGACCTGCACCAACAGCTGTGGCTACGACCCAAGTGACTGAGGTGACCCATCAAGTGAAGTTCAGGGGCAGAGGTTGGCAGTAAATGAGTGCTCTGACAAGGAAAAAGATATGCCACAATGGGGCGAACTGTTGAGAGATCCGGAATTCAAAAACAGTCCCTTTATGAAGGCCACGCCCAAGTACAGGCCCTGACCTATATCCGACTGCATCTGCTATGGGGTGGGGATACCCACCATGTATCTCCTGCTGATAACAGCTCCGAACTCGATTCCTTGACCATGGAAGTGGAGAAACTGACGAGATGTCTCCAAATGCTTATCACGCCAGAGACAGAGATGGCACCAAGGTTTCCAGTTAGTAATACCCCGCCCTGGCTCCCAGTGTGGCGCCTCGCCAGCTCAAACTCCAGAAAGTATGTTTTGCTATAATTGTGGGAAAGATGGGCACATGAAAAGGGAATGCCGTCCCAAAATACACTGACAAAGTTGCATATAGGCTACAAGGAGAGCTTCGGAGAACAAATCAGTGGTTAAGAGGTGCGAAATGATCCCAGTGAGGGCACCAAAAATGCTAACTCACATCCTTTGTGGCAAGGTCAGTTGCCCAGGCCCCCTCACCGCCTTCCAGACTGGTCCAGAATAGTGGTCCCTCCATGGAGACCACTGTAAAGGTGAATGGAGTGTCTACAAGAGCTGTATTAGACAGTGGCTCCCAAGTGACAATTATGTTCCAGGATTGGTATCAGAAGCATTTGTCAGACGTACCCTTACAACCATTAGAAGGACTGCATGTATGGGGGTTAAGTGAGAAGGCCTACCCCTTCCGGTATATCCGAATTTGGCTGTCTTTCCCACCTCCGTGGCTGGAGTGGCCGAACAAGTAGAGACCCTAGCCTTAGTGTGTCCCCCACTGGACTGTATGATGGTGTCCCTTTGTTGATTGGAACAAATGCTCATATGTTCGGAAGGCTAGCACAGTTGTGTTATGAAAACAGGGTCAAAGACTAGTAGAGTTTTAAGAGTTCCAGCTTTAATTAAGAAGGCCTATGAGGCACAGAGAGATGCTGAAAAATAGAACCAGAGGAACCGGTTGGAATTGTATGGAAGAAGGATCCTGAGTCTCTGATCCTGGCGCCAAATGCCCAGTGTACCTTACAGGAGAGGTCCGTATCAGAAAGGATGTTAAGAATAAAATATTAATGTTGGATGCACCAGGCGATGGAAAATTGCCAGAGGGACTGCTGGTCAAGCCTAGTATTTTGCCCACTAGAGCCCATGCTTATGCCAGAAGGGTAATGGTCCAAGTTCATAATGTGTCTGAAAGAGACATTCGAGTAAATAGAGGTTGCATCCTGGCTAATGTGCATTGTGCAGACACTGCAGTGCTGCCCAGCAGCAAGAGTTCAAGGAAGAATGACAGAGTAACACCTGACTTGTTTGATTTGCGACTCCCCGCTGCCAGCTGAATGGAAAGTGAGGATCAGTGAGAAGCTTGCCCAGAGAGACCAGGTGTTTTCTTTAAAGGAATGGGATGTAGGATGCGTGCAAGGAGCTGAGCACAATATCCGGCTGCATGACGAAAGACCATTTCGTGAGAGGTCTTGACGCTGGCACCTGCTGACATAGATGATGTGAGACGGCATCTGCAAGAGATGTTAGCTGCTGGTGTAATACAAGAATCCAGAAGCCCTTATGCTTCCCCATTGTGGTAGTGAGGAAAAGAATGGAACAGTAAGGATGTGTGGATTATCGCACCTTAAACCGGCGGACTATCCCTGATCAGTACACAATGCCCCACATTCAGGATGCTTTGGACTGCCTAAGCGGGAGCAAGTGGTTCTCTGTGCTGGATCTCCAGTGGGTACTACCAGATCCCGATGGCCCCAGAGGACCGTGAGAAGACAGCCTTTATCTGTCCGCTTGGCTTCTATGAATTCATGAGGATGCCTCAAGGGATTTCAGGTGCCCCAGCCACTTTTCAGCGATTGATGGAGCGTGCAGTGGGGGACATGAACTTACTAGAGTGCCTGGTATACCTAGATGATGTTATTGTGTTTGGCAGCTCACTGGAGGAACATGAGAGCAGATTATTTAAGGTATTGGACCGACTGGAGTACTTTGGCCTTAAACTGTCCATTGATAAGTGTCAATTCTTTCAAACATCAGTAAGAGTAGTGGGACACATAGTATCCACCGAGGGAATAGAGACCGACCCAAGCAAAGTTGAGGCCTTGACCACCTGGCCACAGCCCAAAAATCTAAAAGAACTGCAAAGATTCCTGGGATTCTGTGGTTATTATCGGCGCTTCATCAAGGACTATTCAAGAGTGATCCGTCCTTTACTTAACCTTACTCAAGGGTATCCCCCAACCCACAAAAAATACCAAAAGTCAGCGTCCCTCAAGACTGAAAGAGTGTATTTTCATCCGAGTGAAGTATTTGGTGCCCGCTGGACTCCTGATTGTGAGACTGCTTTTCATGAGATCATATATCAACTTACCCATGCTCCAGTGCTGGCCTATGCCGATCCAAGAAAACCTTACGTCCTGCACACTGATGCTAGCTTGCAAGGGTTGGGGGCTGTGTTGTACCAAGAGCACAGAATGGCCTGAGACCAGTGGCCTTTGCCAGTAGAAGCCTGACCCCATCCGAAAAGAACTATCCTGTACATAAGTTAGAGTTCCTAGCTTTGAAGTGGGCTATTGTTGACCAATTCCATGAGTACTTGTATGGGGCTAAAATACTAGTAAAAACTGACAATAATCCTTTGACCTATGTACAGACCTCCGCTAAGTTGGATGCCACTGGCCATAGGTGGCTTTCTGCATTATCTACATATGACTATGCTCTCGAATACCGAGCAGGTCTGAACCACATAGATGCTGATGCTCTCTCCCGGACGCCTGTTCCCCAGAATGATTGGGTCCGATTGGCAGAACCTGACATTCGGGCACTCTGCCGGAAGTTTGACAGGGAGGAACAAATGCCTACGGACGAGTGGACTGCATGGTGGATTGCTTGGGACCCTCTGAGAATTGCATACCTGCTGCTTATTGCCACTTTTCTGCAATAGACATTGGTGCACTGCCTCAGCTGGACAATGACAGTATTCATGGCTCAATCCCACGATCCCATGATCAAAGCAGCTTTAGAAGCCCTCTATGCAGGAAAAGATGTTCCAAATTATGCTCCACTGATTTGAGAACTGCACTGTTATACAAAGAAGGTCCTAAGTTGAAACTGATCGATAAACTGTTATACAGAGAAACAGTAGACAGAGGGGACAAGTAGACAAACAACAACTAGTGCTGCCTACTGCCTTCGAGACTCAGTACTGATGTCCTTGCACAACCACATGGGGCACCTTGGTATAGACAGAACATTTGACTTGGTGAGATCCAGATTCTATTGGCCTAAGATGGGGCTGATGTGGAGCAACACATTCGAACTTGCAGTCGCTGCTTACAGAGGAAAGCTTTGCCCCAGAGGGCTGCCCCCCTTGTTAACATCACCACCAGTGCACCCATGGAGCTGGTCTGTATTGATTTTCTGAGTTTGGAGTCAGATCAAAGAAATATCAGTAATGTGCTGGTGGTCACTGACCATTTCACGAGATATGCCCAAGCTTTCCCCACCAAAGACCAGAAAGCATCCACTGTGGCCAAAGTACTTGTAGAAAACTTTTTTGTTCACTATGGTGCTCCACAAAGAATCCATTCTGATCAAGGGAGAGACTTTGAGAGTCGTCTGATCAAAGAGATGCTTTCTCTGTGGGGAGTGCGAAAGTCCAGAACCACTCCTTACTACCCCCAGGGGGACCCACAGCCTGAACGTTTCAACCGCACTTTGCTAGATATGCTAGGCACCCTGCACCCAAAGGACAAGCCTAGATGGAGCCAACAAATTAGTACCCTGGTACATGCTTATAACTGCACCAAAAGTGATGCCACTGGGTTCTCCACCTACTGCCTGATGTTTGGAAGAGAAGCTCGACTCACCGGTAGATGTGTGTTTGGGGTCTCTCTGATGGGGTTCAAGCTGACAACTATTTACAGTATGTGCAAAAGTTAAAGGCCCAGCTAACTCATGCGTACCAACTGGCTCAAACCATGGCTGCCAAAAGAAATCTGGCCAACAAAGAAAGGTATGATAAAAAGGTGAAAGCACAGGAACTCCTGGAGGGAGATTGGGTATTGCTGAGAAATCTGGGACTGCATGGCAAACACAAGATCGCTGACAGATGGCACCATCTCCTCACATTGTAGTGGGCAAACTAGATGATCTGCCAGTGTACAAAGTAAGGCCTGAGAATAATTCAAAAGATGTAAAACAATGCATAGAAATCATTTACTGCCCATTGGACAAATCTTGATTGAGTCTGAGCCCCAGAAGATACCCCTCTGGACCAGTGACTAGAGCTGCTGCTAGAAAAGATCAAGAAAGTCTGTACTACAGAAGCAGAGCTAAAGTCTTCCCTCCACAAGTCCCAGTTGAGCATGACTGTCAGTCCATATCAGAAGAAAGTGAGAGTGACTTTGAATACTATCCTTCTTCACGAACTGAGTCAATTGTTTCGGGCAATCCCTAGTCAATACTAGAGACGAGTGGGCCTTCTGGACTGTCTAAGCCCCTAGCTTCGTCCCTGAGCCAATGCTCCCAGAAGTGAAGTGCAAAGCATCACATCAGAGGAAATGGAATCACTGTGCATGGTTGAATTGTTTGAGCTTTCAGGGAGGAAAATGATGGATTAGGTCAGACTGGTGATACACCAGAACAAGAAGAGTATTTTGAGGTGCCTGACAGTCCACTGCCAGTGTCCAAGCTCTCCATGCGAGCGAATGTTGTGGACTCAGAAACTGTAACTCCTGGAGCTGAAAGTGCCCCAAGTTCTAGCCTCTCTACCCCATGAAGACTCCCTGACAAGTGAGGACAATGCTGAAAATGAGGCTCAGAGTGCAGAGACTGTAACAGTTCCCCTAGAAAGACTGGTCGAGCTGTAAAGCCTGTGGTGCACCTCAGTTATGATTCACTTGGGAGGCCTGTAGACTTGCCTCTCAATGTTGTCCATAAAGGAGTGTATGTGTCCCCAAGCTCATTGCCCAAACTGAGCATCAGTGCTAACTCCAAGTTACTTGTGTTGCCCTCTAAGTATGGTGCCCTTGCCCCGTCCAGCCCCAAGGTAACTGATAGGGAAGGGCCCCCTCTCTTCAGGTTTCATGTACAAGAGGTAATAACTTGAGTTATGGTACAATGTGTGTGTAATACTATGTAAAGAGTGACGTACTGCAATGTTTCAGAAATGCATTCTTGGTAAAATGATATACTGACTGATGATTACATGTGGAGCCTAATGCAAATGTATATGGTTGCAGTTAAAACTTATGGGTACTTGCTTGACGCGACGCCAAGCTTTCCCAGGCTAGGAAGGGTGTAACCCCCGGCAAATGGGGGTTCAAAAGACTTCAGGAGCTTGCTTGAATGCTCCAAGCCTGAATGGTGTTTGGCATTTAAGCCATTTATCAGTGAGTGTTTTAGAGCCTCTGGTACTGTCTCTTTAAGAGCTGTCTGCTTGCAGACATAATTAGTTTGTATGGGGACTGTGTGCTTCCTGTTTGAGTACCACTCGAGCTGCTGCTAATTCACTCTTTTTGCAGTCACTAGGAGTGCAAAGGGAACCTATCTGAAAGATGTAACTGTTTGCCAGAAATCATGTAGAGTAATAATGAAAAATACAGTTTGTCTAACCTGCTTTCTTTGCAGTCAGAACTGTGTCTGACTAGTTCCCCATTCTGGTTTTGAACTGCTGAACTGGACCAATCAGTGTGGGGTAAGCTAGCTCTAAAATGGTACCTTGGACGAATCAGAACCTGGACTCATAATCTGAGCCAGCCACAAGAGGATTGCATGGGCAGTGACTCTGGGAGATGTAGTTTAGACTTCGGCGCCTTTTTGGACCAACAGCAGCAGTCTATCGTGAGTGACAGCCAATCCAGTCAAGAACTGGGAGGAACTCAAAGGAAGTGCCCGGTTTTGTCTGTTGGAGTTTTCAGTTTTAGCTCTGGAGTGAAGAAGGAAGGAGCCCTGTGCTTTTTCAGTGTGCAGTTTTAGTCGGGAAACGTGTGTAAGGCCCAGAGTTCCGGTCTGCAGCTTGTGTAACTGCTTGTTAGGACTGAATCCGTCCTGTGAAGAGAATCAAAGGATATCTGAAGAATAGAAACCAGGCTCACCCTGTAGAAGACTGGAGAAATTGCAGAATTGCACTCTGTCTGTCAGGAACTGAATCTGCTGTGTGTTCTCTCGGGTATTGTGCAGTAATTGCGATCGGGATAGAGAAGCAGCCTGCCTGGTATAGTACTTTCTTTTTGCCATATAAATGTGTGAGGAGACTCGTGGAGCTCAAGAGTAGCCCTGCTGACATTGAAGGACCCTATCTTGTTTGGAGGTCGTGAGTACTAATTCAGGGTCACTCCCTGTTGAATTGCCACATTGAATCCAAATGGAATCACTGTACTGCTGACTGTTTAAACTAATTTTTCTTTTCTCTGTGGGAAAGGGCCCCTACCAGCTGCCACGGTTTGGACTAGCCACTAGGGCTTGGGTACCCAGGGACAGTAACTGGTAGGGATAGGCCTGTGCACAGAGCCATAGGTAGATGAGTAGAGTGATAAGTTAATTAACCTGATTTCCCCCTGTCCTTGTTATATCCCCCTAAATAAATCAGAGCTACTTGTTTCAGCAAAGTTATACTGCCTGAGGTATTTGTCTATGGTAAAGTACTGTACTGTGATTGTTGCACTGTATCTTATTTCACAGGAGGTCCCAGTGCCGGAACCAGACCTGGGGGTAAGTGTATACTGTGAAGGTAATTCTGATATATTGTGTGGGCCACTAGTGGGAAGAAAGGGGGGTTGCAGTGTCCCAGAGGGCTGTGACCAAGTTAGTTTAACTATTGCAAACCCTGACCTCTGGGTGGAGGCACCCGCCATTGGATCCAGGCCCCTCAACCTGTTAGTGGCAAATCAGGCAGGGGTAGTAGCCCCTGGGATAGCGCCATCTAGGGGTTACACAGAGGGAGTATCACTTCCATCCTTCTGGAGGTGATCCCCCTAGCGATGCATCCCAGCATCCTGTTGGCCTTGGCTGCTGCCCTCCTACAAGTCTCCGAGTTGTTCATCTTGACATCCACCACCACCCCCAGGTCCCTCTCAGCCATTGAGACTTGTAGCATTCCCCCAGGGTGTACACTTGGCCAGGGTTTCTGGCCCCAGGTGGAGTACCTTGCATTTCCCTGCATTGAACCTCAGCTTCCACTTCTAGACCATCTTTCCAGAGCCTCCAGGTCCCCTGTAGGGCCACCTCCCTCCTCCCCATCCACCACGACCCCAGTTTTGAGTCATCCACAAAGAGACTCATCTCACTCCTGATTCCTGTCCTTATGTCAGAGATGTAGGCGTTGAACAGGAGGGGCCCATGGACTGATCTCTGTGGGACCCCACTAATGACTCTCTTTGGGATGAGACTATCCCGCCAACTACGACCCTCTGGGTCTGGTCCTGGAGCCAATTGCCTATCTATTTTTACCTCACAATTCCGTGGTTTTGTTCCGTGAGGGAACCAGCCGTTTTTCTAAGTGGAACCCTAGTGGGATTTTAAATTTCTGTTTTTTTTTTAGTTTTGGCATTTCAGAAATCCTTAAAAAGAGGACTGGACCCACAGGTTTTAAAAACTGTTTAAAGTCTCACAGAATAGTGGCTAAAGCTGATACCCATGACCTGTGTTGAAGTGTTTAGGTCCAGACCACTACTGTTCTCTTTGCTCTAAGTTTTGTTGAAAGACCTTATGGAATAGAGCAAAAAGGCTTAGAATGATGGCTGAAGAAGGGTCTTCCTCTGTCCCCAAACAAAGACCCAAGGCTACCGATGAGGGGCCTTCCAAAAATAAAAATTCTAATCAAGGTGCTGAGGAGGCATCTTCTAAATCTAAGCCTAGCAAAGGTGTTGATGAAGTGCCTACAAAAGGGAAAAATGCTAACTCAGGTGCTGATGAAGTGCCTGTTAAAACTAAGGCTTCAAAAGAAGCTGATAAGGCTCCTTCTAAACAAAAGAATTCTAAGGGTGCTGATGAGGTGCCTGGTTCAAAAAGAAAACCTGACCAAGTCACTGATGAGGTGGCTGCTAAGAACCCTTGTAAAGAAAAACAGACCACTGCCCCTCCCAGCAGTGCTAAAGGCGAGACAGCAGTGGGTAAGAAACATAAAGCTAAATCCAAACATACAGAACCCCTGGATAGTAATCCCCAAGATACACAAGGGGACTTACTTTCCATGAGTTTATGGCTAAAGCCTGGCATATTTTTCAGACCTTACAGGGCATGGGATCTTTGTTCAGTGCCCCTGCATTTCCGAGGCAGATCTCTTCTGCAGCTCCTTCTGATGCAGGAGCCCGTGAGAGAGATGATGAAGTTTTTTATGATGCCCCAGATGATGCTTCAGAGGGCATAGTCCCAGAGCCTTACTTGTCCCCTGACCCCAATTTTGGTGCATCTTCCACAGATCAAGAGGATACCGCCTCCCTGCTAACTTTTCTGCAACACATGGTGGACATCCTTGACCTCCCTTCTCAGGAGTCCACCCAGGAACAAGAGGAGAGGACCAGGATTATAGAGAGATGAAGGGTCTCCCTCCTCCTAAAAAAGTGGTTCTTCCCATTTATAAAGCATTTAGAAAGACTACCATGAAGCTTCTCCAGACTCCTACATCCTTGCTGGAAGTAGAGAAGAGGACAGACAAGAAATATCAGTTATCCAAGACTGATACAGCTTTCCCGTCTGTGCACCCCAGCCATGAAGGAGTGGTACCGCAGGCAGCATGTGACAAAGCTGGAGTCCCTCTCTCTTCCAAGCCCCATGAAAAGGATTCTAGAAAGTTGGAATTTATGGTAAGGAAAACTTATACCTCAGCCTCTCTTCTCCTCCACCTGTCTTCCTACATGGCTTACACAGCCAAGTACCAGAAGGCTCTCTGGAACTCAGTTCTGGCCATAGTAGAACAGGGGTCTGACTCTATGGCTAAGGACTTGGTAGAGACAGCTAAAACTCCCCTGGAAGCTATGAAGTACCAGCTCTATATGGCAGATGATACAACGATGCAGCCTCTAGGGTGATGGCCCAGGCTATCTCCCTTAGGCGGTTTACATGGCTGAGGACAACCAGTCTGACACAGGGCACTCAATCCAGAACCATGGACTTTTCTTGTGATCAGAACATTCTGTTTGACTCCAGAATAGAAGACTACATGAAGAAGGTTGATGAATACAAAACAACCTATCAAAGTAACACAACAAAAGAGAAGTCTTCTGCTGCTCAAAAAACCCAACCTAAGGGAAATAGAGGCAGGGGATACTTCCCTAGGCCCTATTTTTCCCTTCCTCCTCAGTTTGATTACTCTCAGATGAGAGGTTACTTCAGCGGAAGAGGCAGGAGCAGCCAGAGGAGGTCTACCTCCACCCCTCCTCCTGCAACTCAACAGAAGCCCTCACTTATCTGTCCATGTCACCTCCCCTCTGCCTGTAGGGGGCAGGCTCTCTCACTATCTCCAATCCTGAACCCTTATCACATCAGACCAGTGGGTCCTGGAGGTAGTGGAAAAGGGTCTGCCACTTCAGTTCAAAAAGATGCCATCCCTCAGGTGCACCCAGCTGTCTAAGTCACTAACCCCAACAGAAAGACTGCTGGTAAAGCTAGAGGTGAAAAACCTTCTGGAAGCATGGATGGTAGTGAGACTACCTGCTCATCGTGGAGGGGTTGTGGAGTAACAGACACCGAACTTCAGTTTCAACACACAATCTCTGTGTGATGTTTATGCAAAACACAGATTACCTTCAGCAATGGCATATTCCTTCTTCAGTACATCAGTTTGCAGCAACAGACTATGCATGTCCTTTCTCTGCAATTGTCAGAACCTACTGATCTAAACTTTTCAGTGAAAACCCTTCATCCCCATGGTTGCCTTGTTTGCTTGTGTGGAGGAGGCTCAAAAAAAATCCCAAAACAAGCTACAGACAGAGAACTTCAGTACAGAAGCACTGAAACAAGGGTTACCCCAAAGGGCATTGACAATAAGCCAAGTTTTAAGGAAATACAACATCACACATACTTCTATAATGCAAAGCATCATGGGATATATGCAAATCACCATGACATTTCAGATTGGACAGTTTACAGCAGGAATGCATGGTACCAATTTATATGCATTTAACAACACAACCAACTTAAATTCTATAATACAGTTACCTAGTACTTTTTACCTTTATCAAAAACACCTAGTGCCATAGTATTTTCAACATTTACAGTTTTCATAAACATAAGGTATATACATTAAAGACTGGAGGATGGCACATGTAGTACCGTTACACATGAGCAGACCAAGGGACGAACCGGGTAATTATCGTCCCATAAGTCTCACCTCCATAGTGTGCAAACTCATGGAAATGATACAAAAGGAAAGAATGGTTGTCCTCCAGGATATAAGGCAGCATGGGTTCGTTTCGGGGAAGTCTTGTCAAACCAACCTGATACAATATTATGACTGGGTGAAAGGTGAGCTGAATAAGGGTCATGCGGTGGATATTCTTTACTTGGACTTCAGCAAGGCCTTCGATTCGGTGCCTCATGGGCAGCTTGGGGGGAAGCTAACTGGTGTAGGGGTATGGGCAAAAATGACGAACTGGATTACAAGCTGGCTGAGTGGGAGGCTGCAACAGGTGGTGGTGGGAGGAGAGCTCTCAACTCTGAGGCTGGAGATGAGTGGGGTGCCACAGGGCTCTGTGCTGGGACCAGTATTATTAGGGCTCTTCATATCAGACATTGCGCACGGGGTGGTGAGCAAGGTAAGTCTGTTTGCAGATGACACCAAAATGGGAGCAGTGGTGGGATGGACAGGAGGGATGGAAGCAGCTGCAGGAGGACCTAAGCAAGCTAGAGGAGTGGTCAGAGAGGTGGCAGCTGGGGTTCAATGCAAAGAAGTGTAAGGTTATGCACTTCAGGGCGAAGAACCCAAGGAGAGAATATTGGCTGGGGAGGTGGGGTTAAGCTGGGGATCACTGAGGAGGAGAAGAAGGACATAGGGGTATTGATAACAAGTGAACAACATTGCACAGTGCAGGAGAGCGGCTGCAAAAGCGAACAAAATGCTGGGGTGTATAGCAAGGTGGTTTTTGTCCAGGTGAGAGAGAGGTGATCTTGCCCCTCTACGGGTCGCTGGTAAGGCCGCACTTGGGGTATTGTGTGCAGTTTTGGAGGCCATACCTGAAGCGTGATATCAGGCTACTGGAGGGGGGTGCAGAGGAGGGCAATGAAGATGATATGTGGAATGGAGGGGAGAGACTATGACAGTAGGCTGGGAGACCTGAATGTATACATCCTGGAGGATAGAAGGGATGGGGGGGCATGATAGAGACATTCAAGTATCTGAGGGTAATCAATAAGGATGAGGCAGATGGGGTGTTTAAGCTAAAGAAGGGGAGGGACACTAGGGGGCATGGGCTAAGAATAGAGGGAGGAAGATTTAGGAGGGAAATGAGCAGACATTATTTCACGGAGAGGTGGTAGCAAAATGGAAAGCACTACCAGAATAAGTGGTATCATGTAAAACTGTGAATAGCTTTAAAAGGGCATGGGACAGGGAACAGGGGACAGTGAGGGTAGGGGAGGTGGGTGGTGGCAGTGGGATGACAAAGGGGAGGGGGTGGGGCAGCTGCAAATTAAGGGTGCTAGCTGCACACTCGAGCAAACTTAGATAGCCTAGGTGGTCTGTTTCTGCTGGCACATTTGTATGTTCGTATCAAGATATATTAAGATATAGTGTTATTACATACTAAATCCAACAACGATAAATACAGCCTGTTGTTTTACATAAGCTCGGAGGTCACCACTATAACCTCCCTGTATGAGGATCTGAAAGGGAAAAGGAAAACTAAAGAGGACACTATAACAGTCGAACTCTGGGCAACATCACATCATGACTGGTACCTTGCAATCCCTGGATATAAACTATACAGGAGGGACAGGGTAGTTGGGAACGGGTGAGGGGTGACAGTTTATATCAGGGAGGGAATAACTTGCACGAGGGAGGCATCGGAGGAAGGGGATGTGGAGGCATTATGGGTTCAGTTAAGGTCCAATAGAGGGAGAAAGATGAGGTTGGGGGTGGTTTAAAGACCATGCATTCAGGATGAGGAGAGGGACAGGGAACTGAGCTCACAAATATTGGAAGCTGCGGGGAAAGGAGAGGTGGTAATTGTGGGGGACTTCAACCTGCCCAAGGTGGACTGGAGCATACCCTCCACAACATGTGCTAGGAGTCAGGTGATCTTGTAAGGACTGCAAACTGGGTTCCTGACTCATGGCATCACTGAACCAACAAGAGCTGATGCAGTTCTTGATTTGGTGCTCACAAATGGGGAGCATGTACAGGAAATAATGGTCAGGTAGCCACTGGGTGGAAGTGACCTTTGCACAGTGTGGTTCCAGTTAGATATGGACAGGGAAAGCATCCCGACTAAGACCAAAATCTTGGATTTCAGGAGGACGGACTTCATGAAAATGGGTGAAGTGGTAAGGAGCCATCTGGTGGGCATCAGAGCAGATATGGGGGTGGACCAAAGGTGGTCTATCATTAAAGAAGGAATACAGGTTGCCACAGAGGAGTATGTTAGGCTCAGGGGGTAAGAACATAAGGGCCAAAGTGCCCAGCTGGTTCAGTTCTGGGGTTGCCCAGGCAGTAAGGGACAAGAGATTGGCCTATAGAAAATTCAGGAAGACCAAAAGAGAGGTGGATAGGGAAAATTACCTAAGGTTGGCTAGTGAGGCAAGTAAGGAAGTCCGGCAAGCAAAGGCACAGAAGGAGTAGCAGGTAGCTAAAGGAGTTAAGAAGGGGGAGAAGGCTTTCTTTCACTATATAAATGAGAAAAGAGACAAAAAGGAAGGGATTCAGGCTTAAGAAAGGGGTGGAGTGGGTGGAGAATAATGTGGGAACAGCAGAGATATTAAATGAATACTTCTGTTCCATCTTCACCAGGGAGAAGGACGGACCAGTACCTTCAGGAGTGAAAAGGGGAGCAGGGAGGGAGGGAAGATAGATGTAGTGATAGAGAAGGATAGCATGAGGGAGGGGCTGCTGGCATTGAAGGTGGACAAATCACCAGGCCCAGACAGAGTGCATCCAAGGGTACTAAAGGAACTGGCTGAGGAGCTGGCAAGGCCACTGGCAGACCTATTTAATTGTTCATTAGAGTCAGGCATGGTACCACGGGACTGGAGAACAGCACATGTATGGCCCCTCCACAAAAGCGGTCCTAAGGATGACCCAGGGAATTACAGACCAGTCAGTCTGACCTACATTGTGGGCAAGCTCATGGAGACCATACTAAAGGAAAGGCTGGTGGAATATCTAGTAGAGCATGGTCTCCAGGATGTGAAGCAGCATGGGTTCATGGGGGGAGAGCATGTCAAATAAATCTGATTGACTTCTTTGACTGTGTCACTAAGACAGCAGACAGGGGTCAAGCGGTAGACATCCTCTGTCTTGATTTCAGCAAGGCCTTTGACACTGTACTTCACAAATGGTTGATCAGGAAGCTGGTGGATCTTGGGGTTGGGGAAAAGAAGTCCAGATGGGTGGAAAACTGGCTGAGGGACAGAACCCAGAGGGTGGTTGTGGGGGATTATCTGGTACCAGAGAGGTAACCAGTGGGGTCCCACAGAGCTCTATGCTGGGGCCGGTGTTGTTCAATGTCTTCATCAATAACATCAAGGATGGCATTAAGGGCAAAATGTGCCTATTCACAGATGACACCAAGCTCTGCGGGAGAGTGGATACAGCTGAAGGGATACAGGACCTACAGGAAGATCTGGAAAAGCTGGGGAGGTGGTCCAGGATCTGGCAGCTTGGCTTCAATGCTAAGAAATGCAAAGTTATGCATATTGGAGCCAAGAATCCCAGGACAGAGTACTACCTGGGTGGAGTCTGAGTATCTGCATCAGAGGAGAAGGATCTGAGAGTGACGATCACTAGTGACCTGAAGCATGCCATGCAGTGCAAGAAAGCAGCAGCAAAGGCAAACAAGATACTGGGATGTATATCTAGGGGGATCAGTAGAAGCAGAGAGGAGATTATACTGCCCTTGTACAGGTCACTGGTAAGGTCGCACTTAGAGTATGGAGTTCAATATTGGTGCCCACACCTCAAAAAGGACATTAACCTGCTGGAGAAGGTCCAGAGGAGGGCTACAAAGATGATACTGTGTTAGCAGGGTAAGGCATACGAGGTGACATTGAGGGCACTGAACATGTACTCCCTGGAAGACAGGAGAGAGAGAGAGAGAGAGTGGACATGATTGGGACCTTCAAGTACTTGAAAGGGATAAATAAGGTTGATAAAGCGTGTCTCTTTAAGCTGAGTGGCAACCCCAACACTAGGGGGCACAGTCTTAAGCTGGAGGGTGGGATGTTTAGGAGGGAGGTCAGGAAGCACTTCTTCACAGAGGGTGGTGGACACTTAGAATGCACCACCAGAAGAGGTCATCTCATTGCAGACAGTGGGCAGCTTTAAGAGAGGCTGAGATAGGCATGGGGGAAAGTAAGGATCATGGGTAGGGAGAATGGGAGGAGTGGGGAGGGAGGGCATGGACATTAGCTCAAGCTGTGGACCCTGCAATACGAGCAGACTTGTTAGACCAAATGGCCTTCCTCTGCTGGCTTCTTTGTATTTTCATATGTTTGTATAGTCAAGAAAGGGGAGGAGGTGCCCAAAAGTGGCCAACCTTATGGATTAGAAATTGTAAAGGACAGATTAGGCTAAGAAACAGAAGAACTGTTTCAACAGATTTAAGAAAGGTTGGTCCTCAAAAGTGGCAGGTTCTCTCTGTCATACCCATCAACGGGGCAAAGGTCTCTACTCCAGATACTTAATGACACAAAAGAAAAAAGGAGAGTGGCCACCTATTTTAGACCTCAGATACTTAAACAAGCATCTTCTGAAACCCAGATTTAAAATGGTCACCCTGAAAATGGTAATACAGTCTCTTCAGCAGGGAGACTGGCTAGCCTTCCTAGACCTCAAGGATGCCTACTTTCACATTCCAATAAGGCAGTCCCATAGAAGGTTTCTGAGGTTCAAACTTCCATCAGGGCACTACCAGTTTGCAGCCATGCCCTTCGGCCTGACTTCTGCACCAAGAGTATTCATCACGTTTGGCTGTAGCGGCAGCACATTTAAGGAAAAAGGGAATCTCAGTCTTTCTGTACCTGGAGAACTGTCTCGTAGTGGGAAGAACTCCTCTACAAGTGGAAGAGGGCTTCTCCCTGACAAAAAACACTCTACTCCCAGGAACCAACCCAACTCTTTACCTTCATAGGAGCACAGTTGGACACGTTGAAAAGCAGGGCTCTTCTTCCTTCAGAAAGAATCCAAAACTTGGCGTAGCACGGGGTGTGGCATCCAGCGCCTATACCCTCAGCGCCATGGGGCTGACCCAGCCAGACACTTAGGCTCCTAGGACACATGGCATCCATGACAGCCGAGGTCCCAGGGGTCAGATTCAGAATGAGGGACAATACAGCATCACCTGAGGTCTCACTGGTCCCAAAGAAGCAATTCACTATCCAAGCTGGTTCCAGTCACAAAGACATTCCTTCAGGCTCTACTTTGGAGGAAGCAAGCAACCAACCTTTCAGCAGGAATTCCCTTCCAAGCACCTTCTCCCACAAAAGTCATCACTACAGATGCTTCTCTGCTGGGATGAGGAGCTCATTTGGACAGTACTTCCGTCAGTGGCTGCTGTACTACAAAGCAGTCACAGGCTCACATCAGTCTGCTGGAGCTCAGGGTCATTTATGGGGGGGAGGCAGTAACAACAACAAAAAAGGAAAGGGACCTGGAGGTAATCATATCAGATGACCTTAAGGTCAGCAAGCAATGTGAGAAGGTGGTAGGGAGGGCTGGGGGTATACTGGGATGCATAGGGAGAGGCATCACCAGCAGAAAACAGGAAGTTGTTATCCCTCTGTACAGACAGTTGGTGAGACCCCATCTGGAGTACTGCGTCCAGTTCTGGAGACCCCATCTCCACAAGGACATAGACAGGATAGAGGCAGTCCAGAGGAGGGCAACTAAAATAATGCAGGGTCTGCAAGAGAAGCCATACGAGGAGAGACTAAAGGAGCTTAATATGTATACCCTTGAGGAAAGGAGGGAGAGGGGGACATGATAGAAACTTTTAAGTACTTCAGTGGAATCAACAAAGTCCAAGAGGGTAGCATCTTTCAGAAAAAGAGACGTGCAAGAACAAGGGGACACAATTTAAAGATGGGGGGCAGTTCAGGGGCAATGAGGAAGTATTTTTCACAGAGAGGGTAGTGGATGCATGGAACAGCCTTCCTGAAGAGGTTTTGGGTTAAAAAACTGTGGGAGAATTCAAGAATGCATGGGATAGACATAAGGCAATTCTTGTGGGGGGTAGGAAGAAATAGGCTTTTGGTTAACTAGGATCTGCGGCTTATCCTGTAGGTAGGGAAATGGGTGGACTAGGTGGGCCAAGCAGTCCTTATCTGCTGTCAAAGTCTATGTTTCTATATGTTTCTATTTACTTGGCACTAAAGGCCTTTGCCTCACAGATACAGGGTCACACAGTGCAGATCAGGACAGACACCACTGCAATGTTTTACATAAACAAGCAGGGTGGCACAAGGTCCAGTGTCCTGTGTCTGAAAGCCATGAGGATCTGTGAGTTGGCCTACTCCCTGAATGTCAGTTTTTCAGCCATATACCTCCCAGGCAAGGACAACACATTGGCAGACACCCTCAGTCACATCAATCAAGGGCACAGCAAATACAATCTGAACAAGCATGTGCTGGCCACAGAGTTCAGAAGTTGGGGCGCTCCAGAAGTAGACCTTTTCACCTCCCACCTCAACCATCAACTTCCTCTGTATTGCTTCAGGCCTCCAGTGGTGGAAACTCTCCCAATTAATGCCCTTACCCTGGACTAGTCAGAGAAGTTCCTTTATGCATTCCCTCCCTTCCCCTGATCTTCAGGGTGTTACTAAAACTCAGGACCCAGCCAGCAACAATGATTCTAGTGGCACCGGACTGGCCAAGGCAGGCCTGGTATCTCCTCCTGCTAGCCCTGTCCTGCAGCAAACCCATTCACCTCTCACCCAGTCACTCCCTTCTAACTCTCTCTCAGATAGGGGTAACGTATCCAGACCTGAAGTCTCTTCACCTCAAAGCCTGGCCCTAGAGGAGTTAAGCGTTCCCTGCCACTCAATATTCTGAACAAGTCCTGAAGATCCTGAGAATGGCCAAAAAGCCCAGCACAAAAAAGACCTATGCAGCCAAACAGAAGAGGTTTTCTCTCTAGTGTAGAAAGAAGCAAATTAACCCTCTTAAGGCTTCAATTCCTAATCTTTTGGATTATTTGGTGCATTTACAGGTTTCAGGCTTGAGGCCTTCCTCCCTGAAGCTGCATCTGGCTGCAATCTCAGCCTATTTTTCTGCTGGAAAGAGTAAATCTGTTTCTTCCCAACCAGTGTTCAAAGTTATTTAGAAGTCTCCTACATGCCCAGCCTCAGTCAGGGAACTTGTCCTTCCATGGAGTCTGAACCTCTGTATTGCCAAGCTCATGGATCCAGCTTTTGAACCCATGGCTACAGCCCACCTCAAGTATGTCACTAGGAAAACTGTGTTCCTAGTTGCCATTACTTCAGCAAGAAGGATTTCAGAGTTGCATGTACTTTGTACAGAGCTCAACTATATAACCCCTCGTAGGGATAAGACTGAGCTCAGAACAAATAGAAAATTCCATCCTAAGGTGGTCTCAGAGTTCTACCTCAGTCAGTCCATCGCCCTACCGGTGTTCTTTACTGAGAAATCCACTCCTGGGGAGCAAAAACTCCACAGTCTGGATGTTAAAGGGTCTCTGCTCTACTACTTGGAACACACCAAGCAGTTCAGGGGTTCATCCACACAGCTGTTCCTCGCCTATGGGGAGGTAGGTAGCGGTAAACCAGCTACTAAGAGAACCATTTCTCTTTGGATAATCTCATGCTTTCAGTTTTGCTATGAAAAGGCTGGCAAACAGCCCTTGGAGGGCCTCGGGGCCCACCCTACTAGGGACACTGCAGCCTCGGTGGCAGCTGTAAGGAACAAGCCCTCCAACACGCCTCCATTTGAGGTGTGTCGAGACCATCGTCCTTGCTGAGATAGTCTGGTGTTCATTAGAATCCGGGGTGTTTCCGGACACCCTGAAGGAGGTGGTAGTGGTACCCCTTCTTAAGAAACAATCTCTCGACCCAGACTGTCTTGCTAACTACAGACCCATCTCTAACCTTCCCTTTGTGGGTAAGGTGATTGAGAAGGTGGTTGCGCTGCAGCTGGAGGATCATTTGACCATCCATGACATCTACGATCCTCTCCAGTCTGGTTTCTGGAAATGGCATAGTACCGAGACAGCCCTTGTTTGGGTTCTTAATGATCTCCTAGCAGCAAGAGATCGGAGGAGCCGTTCCATCTTGGTTCTTCTTGATCTCTCAGCGGCATTTGACACTGTGGACCATGGGGTGTTAATCGAGCACCTGCGGTCAATTTGTGGACTGTCTGGTACAGTCCTCAGATGGTTCTATTCTTTCCTCACTGGCAGGTTTCAGAGAGTTGTCTGTGGAGTTTACTCCTCTGACAAGGTCTCTATGCATGTGGGGTTCCGCAGGGCTCTGTACTGTCCTCCATGTTGTTCGCAGTGTATATGCTGCCATTGGGAGACATTGTAAGGCAGTATGGGCTGAGTTCTCATTGTTATGCAGATGATACTCAGTTCTACCTGTCCTTTGTGCCCTATCGGGGGAAGCTGTCTCGTGTTTTAGTGACTGCCTTTCCAAGATTGAGGATTGGATGAGTGCCAGCTGGCTGAGGTTGAACCCGGATAAGACTGAGGTTTTGGTGGTGGACCCAGACCGTCAGGTAGAGGGGCTGTCAGAGGGGCGAGCCTCAGGACTTTGGCTCGGTGGTCGTCAGCTGACGACCTCTGAATGGGTGTGGGATCTGGTTGTGATTCTTGATGGCGGAGTGTCGCTTAAACATCAGGTGTCATCCGTTGTCAAGACTGCCTTTTACCATCTAAGGAATGTAGCCTGGATCAAGCACCTAGTTCTGCCCGATGACATACCAGTTTTGGTTCACACCTTTGTAACCTCTCACCTTGATTTCTGTAATGCCCTATACCTAGGGCTACCAGGGGTTGATATCCGCCGCTTGCAGCTGGTGCAGAACGTGTCAGCTAGGCTGTTGACTGGGCTGCCTCATAGCCGTCATGTCACCCCGGTGCTGTGCGATCCACACTGGCTGCCTATTCAGTGGTGGATCACCTTTAAGGTTGGTTTACTGACCTATAAGGCCCTACACGGACAGGGACCGAGTAATCTGCAAGATCTTCTTCATCCCTATTGCCCCTCCCGTCTGCTTCACTCCACCGACGAGGGATAAAAGATTCCCAGGTTTCGTTTAAAGTCATCTGGGGACTGTGCATTTGAATTTGTGGCCCCATCCCTGTGGAATTCTCTACTTCGTCAGATTCGACAGTGCCTGTAGGTGGAGAGCTTTAAATCTGCATTAAAAACCCATTTATTTACTTTGGTGTTTTCTGATTTTATGTGATATGTTGCAGATGTTGTTATATATGTAGTTTTATCTTTTTATGGATATATACTAGCGCTATGGTTTTGGAATAGCACTATTTTATAAATAAATGATGATTGATTGATTACTGGATGTCTGTAAAGCAGCTACTTGGAACACTGTACACACATTCATGAAGCACTGCTGCTTGAATGTATAGTCTAGATCTGATGCAAAGTTTGGCAGGGCGGTTCTGCAGAGCCTCTTCCCTAAGTAGGTTCTCTACTTACCTCCCAACTGCACTGCTTTATAGTCTGCAATAGTTACTGAAGCTAAAGGACTCCTGGAGTGAGAAGAAAAAATTACTCCCCATAGTAATCTTCTTTCTTCCAAGGGGTCCTTTAGCATCAGTAAGCTCCTCCCCTCATCCCCTGATAACTTCTCAGAAGAGGGCTCTGCTTTGGCCTTCTACATATTTGATTATTCCAAACTTTGAATCATTTTTGGAGCAAAGTTTTCATGTTGTTGTTCTGGTTTTGTAGTTATATGTTTTAAATCCTGTTGGTTCACACCTAATAGGGTATTTGTGCCCATTCTAGCTTCAAAAAAATTCTGAAGCCCTTCTCACAGCCACTGCTCAGCACATCCACAAGTTTCTCTCTGATTGGCTAATTCATAAAACTCATTACCATACATTCCACATACCGGGCAGTACTACCTAGTCAGCTCACTGCAATAGTTACTGATGCTAAAGGATGCCTTGGAAAAAAGACTGCTGTGGTGAGTAATTTTTTCTTTCAGCCTGCTGCGATCTCAGATTACTGGGCCACATGGCTGCTGCAATACCCATTGTACCCTATGCCCGCTTACACATGCACATCCTTCAATGGACTCTATGAGTGCAGTGGGACCAGAAAACAGATGACCTAGATGGAGACATCACGGTCTCAACCCTCGGTAACATGAGTTCTCCACTGGTGGATGACCTTAGACAACTTGTTACGGGGAAGGGGAGTTCCTTTTCACATCCTCACAACAAACCAGGACCACAGATGTGTCCACCCAGGGCTGGGGGGCTCATCTAGACACCATACAGACCCAGTGCACATGGCATCCAACACAGACTCATCTCCACATCAACATCTTGGAGATGTGGTTCTCTACACCTAACAAGCCTTTCAACATCTATTACTACCAGGCAATCTTCAGGTACAGACGAACAACATTACAGTAGTCCACTACCTGAACAAACAAGGGTTCATCTGCTCTTACCCTTTATGCTGGGAAGCAATGAGAGTCTGGTACTGGGTGATAGAGCATGGATTACACTTCATTACAGTACACGTACTGGGAAATGGGAACGTACTAGCAGATACTCTGTTGCTCCGGATATACTATGTTATCCTGAAACTTGTTATGCAGATGCTTGGTATGCTGAGTAAAACAGCCTGAAATTAAAGGGCCCGAATCACTGACATGCCCGACGTGCGAATTTTGGGCATGTCAGTAAATAAAGTGTAAAATACGGGGGACTTTTCCCCCTGCACCCATGTGGGCAGCTCCACTCCCACACCCCCCATAGCTAAATTATCCAACTCCAAGGGGGCGAGGACCCCGGAGTAAAATAATAAGTGTTACAGGGTGCATTAGTAAAATGTCGTGGACCGGACCAGAACCTGGGTCACGGGTGAGTATGCTGGCCGAGCTACCGCGGTATTTATCCACACCACAGGGGCAGTTTAACAGCAACCCCATCCAGCCATCCTTCATGGATCACATGGGGTAAGGTAGTTATCTGCTTCATCTGCTACCTTACCTGTCGGTAGCAATAGCGCTGTAAAAGTGCTAAAAGGATCTTTGGGCAATGCTGGCCAGACAGTGTGTTCGGATCCACAGTTTCCTCCTAACATAAGTATACCATTGCTCCAAGGCCCAAACACACGAATAGGAGCTCCTACAGGCAATGACTGAAGACCTCTTTGACCAATGTGATCACTCAGAACTAGATCACTTTGCCTCCCTCCACAATGCAAAATTGCCACGATGCATGGGAAGGAAGGCAGCATAGAAAGGAAAACTGGGTTGGGGGAAGGCGCAGAAGGGCAAACACAGGATTAGGGGGTGGGCAGGCAGCAAAACACGGAAGGCCATGGTTACAAATGCCCGCAGCCTGGGAAATAAAATCCCAGACCTGGAGGCCTTGCAAGTTGAAGCAGACCTGGACATAGTGGCAGTAACAGAGACCTGGTGTACCACAAATCATGACTGAGATGCAAATGCTCCAGGTTATGCTCTATTCAGGAGAGAAAGGGGGAGCAAAAAAGGAGGGGAGTGGCCCTGTATGTAAGAGAAGTATAAAAGCGACAGAGGTGTAGGGTAGAAGGGGGGAGGACGAGGCTCTGTGGGTCACCCTTGAGCCAGGCAATGGCACAGTAATCCTCATAGGAGTGCTCTACAGACCTCCAGTGAAGGGGGAGGAGGTGTCTAGGTATCTAGTGGATCAAATTCATGCAATGACAGCAAAAGCTGAGGTACTACTGTTGGCTGATTTTAATATCCCAGATATGGATTGGACCATCCCAGCAGTTGATCTAACAAGGAGCTGGGACATCCTGGATTCCCTACAGGGAGCAGGCCTCAGACAGCTAGTGATTGATCCCACAAGAGATAGGATGATTCTGGACTTAGTGCTGACCAATGGGGACAGAATCGCAGAAGTCCAGGTGGAAGGTCAACTGGGATCCAGCGACCATCACATAGTGTGGTTTAGCATGGGGACAGGGACACAGTCTAGTCACACAAAGGCTAAGGTCTTAGATCTCAGGAGGGAGGATTTTACCAAAATGGGGAGGTGTATCAAAGAGGTTAGGAGAGAGATAGAAGGGGGAGTTGAGGAGCAGTGGGAACACCTGAAGGAAGCCATTGAGGAGGTGACGAACCAATGCATCAAGGTGGTAAACAAATGCACGAGATGGAGAAAATCCCTACAGTTCTCAAGAGAGGTGGCAGACAAAGTAAGAGCGGGTTTCAGGAAGTATAAGGAGACTCAAAGGATGGAAGACAGGGAGGCATACCCAAAAAATCTATGGGAAGCGGGGAAGGCTATTAGGAGCGCAAAGGCGCAGACTGAGGAAAGATTAGTGCAGATGGTAAAGAAAGGGGATAAGACATTCTCTGGGTACATCAGCAAAAGGAGGAAAGCCAAGGGGGAAGGGTTGTAAGGCTCAGAGGGGATACTGGTGAGTACAAGAAGGAAGACTTGGAAAAGGTGAAAATACTGAACAAATACTTTTGTTCAGTATTCACTGAGGAGTAGGAGGGTCAGGGAACACAGTTGGGTAATTTATGAGCAGACTGGGTGGGCCAAGTGGTCCTTATCTGCCGTCAAAGTCTATGTTTCTATGTTTCTAACAGATATGAAGTGAGGGGGAGAAGTAAACACAAGTCTATTCACAGTGGAGAGAGTCTTAGAGGAAACTCACAAAACTGAAGGTGAACAAAGCAATGGGGCTAGATGGCATACACCCGAGGATATTAAGGGAGCTGCGTAGACAGCAAGCTGTACATCTAATAGCCATGCTCTCTGAGTCTCTCAATACAGGGGTGGTTCCAGAGGACTGGAAGATGGCACATGTAGTCCCTGTACATAAAAGTAGCAGAGAGGAGGCAGGGAACTATAGGCCGGTCAGTCTCACCTCAGTAGTGGGTGAGATCATGGAAGCACTGCTCAAAGAAAGAATAGTGGCACATTTGGAATCCAGTGGTGCCCAGCATCCAAGGCAACATGGATTCACAGCAGGAAGGTCATGTCAGATGAATCTGATAGATTTTTTTTGACTGGGTTATGGAGGTAAATTGGGGGGGGAGTGGCGGTGGACATTGTCTACCTCGATTTAAGCAAGGCCTTTGATACTGTCCCACATAGAAGGCTGGTCAACAAGATGGGGAGTCTGAGCATGGGACACAAGGTGGTAAACTGGGTTAGGAACTGGTTAATGGACAGGAGGCAGAGGGTGGTGGTAAATGGGATCCAATCCAGGGAGAGAGGGGTGACCAATAGGGTATCCTTTCCAAACAGTACTGTACACAGAAACCAGCGGGGGTACCTCAGGGATCAGTCCTTGGGCCAGTCCTGTTTAATGTATTCATTAGTGACATTGCAGAAGGGGTGGAGAGAAAGGTCTTCCTGTTTGCAGATGACGCCAAACATTACGAGAGGGTGGATACACCAGAAAGGGTGAAGAGAATGAGGATGGATCTGGGGATGCTTGAATAATGGTCCGAGGTGTGGCAACTGAAGTTCAATGCAAAGAAGTGCAAAATAATGCACCTGGGATGAAGGAACCCTGGAGAGAGATATGGGGGGGGGAGCCGCTGACAATCACCAAGGAAGAAAGAGATCTGGAGATTATCTTTTCAGATGATCTAAAGGTGTCTGAGCAGAGTACAAAGGCTGTAGGGAGGGTCAGAGGCATGCTGGGGTGCATAGGCAGAGGTATCACTAGCAGAAGGTGGGAGGTGGTGATGCCATTGCTTAAAACACTAGTGATGTCTCACCGAAAGTACTGTGTTCAATTCTGGAGGCTGCACCTTCGTAAGGACATTGACAGGGTGGAGGTGGTACAGAGAAGGGTGACAAAGATGGTACAAGGCTTGCACCAGAAAACGTATGAGGAGAGATTAAAGGAGCTCAATGTGTACTTGCTGGAGGAGAGGAGGGATCAGGGTGACATGATAGAAACTTTCAAGTACCTTAAGGGCATAGACATGGTGCAGGGGAGTGACATATTCCAGTATAGGAGGAGTGCAAGAACAAGGGGACATTGTATGATATTGGAAGATGGCAGGTTAAGAGGAAAGCTGAGGAAGTTTTTCATCATGGAGAGTGTGGAGGACGCATGGAATAGTCTGCCACAGGAGGTGGTGGGAGTGAGCACAGTAGAGGGATTTAAATATGCCTGGGATAGGCACAACGGAAAATTGGAGGTTAGAATGAGAGGTGAAAAGCAGTTGACTAGGTAGGGTCATAGGCAGCAAACAAGTATAGGGCTTATGGGCAGACTGGATGGGCCTACCAGTCCTTATCTGCCAACAGTTTCTATGTTTCAATGATGCTGCTCGCTAGAGCTTGGACCTGGAGTTGTGTGGCTAGACATGTTATTACTCTCCTGGATGGGAAGATTTCTTTACGCCTTCCCTCTATTCCCTCTCATACAGAGAGTGCTACTCAAACTGCTCCAGGATCATGCAGCCATGATTCTCCTAGCACCTCTCTGGCCTTGACAGGTATGGTACCCCCACTGCAACAGTTAGCAGTCTAGGATCCCATTCCCCTCCCCATATGCTCGACTCTACTCACACAAGCATGGGGAACCCTGGTACATCCCAACCTCCACTCACTTCATCTTCATGCATGGCTCCTGAGGACATAGCTCTAGCAAGATTTCATGTCTCACCCCAAATTGCAGAGGTCCTGCTAGTAGCCTGAAAACCATCAACCAAGGCTACATATTAAATGAAGTGGAAACGTTTTGCATTTGGGCAGCTGACCAATGGGTAGACCCACTCACCTGCCCTCCACAGCAAGTCTTTGACTACCTGCTGTCGCTTTTGGTTGCCAGTCTAAAGTACTTCTCCCTGAAAGTACACATTGGCGATCTGCGTCTTCCACATCCTGGTTACTGACCACCCCCTGACCCAATCAGAGGTCATGAAGACCTTTTTGAGGGGTGTTCTACACCTTAAACCACCGGTGAGAAACCCCCTACCTCCATGGGATCTAAATTTCATCTTGGAGAAATTCACACTACCCCCATTTGAACCTGGGGCTGCATGTGAGTTGCAGTACCCGTCCTAGAAAACCCTATTCTTCATAGCAATCACATCAGCCAGATGTATTTCTGAATTACAGGTGCTAATGTGTTAGGAGCCTTACTTAGTCTTTCATAAAGATAATGTTTCTTTATGAACAAGCCCTCATTCAAGACCCAGGACTCTCCTAATAGTATTAGATAATACTATAGTCAGTCCAAACCTGCTGACTGCCCCCGGAACTTTGAGTTTGGAATGTATGTGTATTAGAACATTTGGAATCCTACATTCAAAATTGCTGCCTCTTTCTACCTAACTGCCAGATTAAATTTTTCCATTCAAGACAGCATGACTTTCCCCTAAGACTGCACAGCAACCTTGCTGCAAGACTATTTATTTCATTGAAAAAGTGGTATTTTTTCAATATTCTATTCATACTCTGACTCTTGTAGTTAAACTTATTTGGGCATTTTCACTCATTTTTTATGGTTCTATTACGGTTCCCAGGAACCTATTTACTCAGTTTAAGCTACTGTTGTTTGCAGTTCTGACCACTAGAGTTTATTTTTTTTAACTTCAGGATATTTTATTGAGTGAAATGGTTACAGCTTTACACACAATATGTAAACCAGCCTATATCCATGTTCTAGTGATGTTGATCATAACTATCCACAGGTAAAGGGCAGTTGTCCTTAATCATAGAATAATGTATGGACAGTGTCTATTAACCCCTGTTTTCAATCAGCTTATAACCTGAAAATCCCATTGTTATGACATCAGTATGCTGTAAACCTTGCTTAACTATGTCATAATAATGGGATTACAGGATAGAATGTCACCACCTGTCAACATTCTTGGAAAGGAAAGGTGATCTGCTGCTTGGACATTCGTTCAAAACACACACATTACATTCAGACAGTTACAGACCCACTGCAGAATAGAACGCAATGGCTAATTTCAGCACTTCTGTTGCTCAATATTCAAACCAGGAGGCATTCATAGCTGAGCAGGAAATGCACATTGAAAAACAACTGTATTTTTTCCCCCACAGTGTCTACTTTTTCCATACACTATAAAATACAATGCTTGAGCAACGGTGGTCAACCACGGATGTAATCACCTCTCGCAGTTGCCATGACAACCGTAAACCTCTCGAGCTGTGCTCTCAAGGTTTACTTGGTTGTTCTGGCAACTGCTTGAGGTGATTACATCATGGCTAACCACTGTTGCTCAGGCATTATCCTCTATATAATGTCCCAAAAGAAGATATCCACCTGATGTGGACTCTGATCTCTGAGGCATGTTTCCCATAGGACTTTTGCTTTAAGAAACAGCTGGGTGTAAGACACCTGTCCCTAGGATAGAAACAACCTATGCGGACCATAGAACAATGAAGCAGCTTGATGTTGTGGACCCAGCCAACACTTGGGTCTTTCAATAGGTTGACTAGGGTGGTTATTTTGTAGGTTTGAATGTAATCTGGTTCCAGCTTTGTCTCTGAAGAGCTAGGTTACAAATGGTTAGGGTCCAAGGACCCCCTGGTCACAAAATAATCATAGCTATTGATTATAGACTGGTAGAATGACATGCAATGTGCATACGATGTACATCTGAACAAGACACTTTGCCTAATGAGGCAATACTTTTGAACACTAACAAAACTAGAGTTTTAGTTTAAAGTCTTATTTAGTTATTTAAAATAACTTTGCTTTAATCACAATCAGTTCCTATTTTCTCCTAGGAACCAATCGTGTTTTTGAAAGTACACATACTTTGAATGCTTATTTCTGAGTAGTGATCAGTTCCCGTTTCATTCTAGGAACCGATAATTTTTGAATAAAAGTAAATAAGTCTGTTTTAAATCACAATTCCTGTTGAATATAAGGCACTGACCATGATTGCTCTGAATTTTGTACTGGGACATTTTTTCAGTCTTCTGACAGTTTGGCATGTCAAACAGACCTAAAAAGAGGACAGGACCCACAGGTTTTAAAAATTGTATAAAATGCTTTCAAATCTTTGCTAAGGCTGATCGCCACTATTTGTGCATACAGTGCTTGGGTCCCAGCCATAGTTTCTCTAATTGTGAAGTGTGTAGTACTTTTTGTACAAAAACTATCAAAAAGAGGGATTAGAACAGATGGATTCTATTCCCACCTCATGTCACCAAAGCAAAGTGAAGACAGTCTTTCTTCATCCCACTCCAAGACAAAGGAGAGACCCTCTAAGGACACCTCAGATCCCAGAATTTCTGAAAAGGGGTCTGAGCATTCTAAGCACAAAAGAACAAGTGAGCGCACACACCTGAGACTGAGCCTGCCAAAAAGAAATATAAAGAAAAAATGTTGTTGTGCCTCCTGCTGAAAAAGCAAAGGAGCTCCCAGCAGACAAAGATAAAATACCCTCTGTGGAGGAAATTGCTAGAGCCCTGCAAGTCATCCAGGCTCTACAAAATGCAGGTTCCATACTGGTTTCACCAGTTGAAATCTCACCACTGGTTCCCAGGGATCAAGGGCTTGAAGTTTACATTGAAGAGGAAGAGAAGAAACCAGATCTAGGGGAACCCATTGAACCAGAGGTATCCCCATACTAGGAGTTCGGTTCTCCTACACGTGGGCATGATGATTTTTCATCCCGTATCTCTTTTGTTAGGCAAATGGATGACACCCTGGGCCCCTCACAAGAATCCATGGATGATGAGGAAGAGGCAGATTTTTTTTGATATAATGGGTCTCACTTCCACTAGAAAGGTGATCCTTCCTGACCCTAATTCCCTTAAGAAGCTATTTTTAAAATACTGCAGACACCTTCCTCTGTCCCTGGAGTGGACAGGAAGGTGGAAAAGAAATACCAACTGGATAGGGCTTCTGCTGATTATTTGTATACCCATCCAGATCATGAGGGTGTTATACAGGCTGCAGCCTACAATAAAGCAAAAGTCTCCCTGGCATCTCACCCTCTGGGCAAAAATTCCAGAAAAATTGACACAATGGGGAAGAAAGGTTATTTGGGACCTTCCCATCTCCTCTGACAGATGGCCTACGTGGCTTATGCTGCATAGTACCAGAAAGCCCTATGGAGTTCTGTGATGGCTTTAATTAATAAGGTTTCAGGAGATGTGGCACACGATATGGCAGATATTGCCAGGACGGCTTGGAATGCCACGAATTACCAATTTCACATGGCTGTGGATGCAAATGACACTGCATCCAGGTTGTTGGCCCTGTCAGTTTCATTAAGAATGTTTGTTTCACTCAGAGCAACCAATCTTACACCAGACAACCAAGTAAAGGTTATGGATTTTCTGTGTGAATATAATTCCTTTTTGGTGACAAAACTGTGGCATATATGAAAAAAGTGGTGTACAAAGCCACCTTTAGGAGTAACTCCTGGAGAGAAAGGCCTCCACTTCTTTTAGATCCACAGGAAGGGGAGGTGGGGGTACTACACCATATCTTATGCTTCATACTCTATGCCTGTAGAATACACACAGGCTAGAGGGTATTACGGGGGCAGGGGTTGGAGGTCTCCTAGGTGTGACAGCCCAGCTTCTGCTCTCAGACCACAATTCAGACGGAATTCCTGACTGTACAGATCAAGCTGCCCCCCCCCGTGACAGGGTTCGATAAAGCCGTGTCCCATTTTTTATGCAGAAAGAGTTTAAATGCAAGGGTATGTTCTATTCCCTTCTCTTCTGTCTCTGGTCTGTCTGATTGTGCAACCAGATTTTCTTGTGATACCTAGGAACTGATCACTCTGATGGTTTTGCAATTTCCCGCTTCTTGCTATCTTTCTGCCTTCCCTTGCTATTTCTGTCTTTTCTTCCCCCTTGCATGTCTGCAGTTATAAAAAATATGTGAATCTTTGTGTGAAACTGTAAGTGATACAGGGATCCCATTGTTTGAAATTGTATCCCTTTGTTTGAAACTGTATATACAGTAGTTATACTGTTGAAATGATTGCAAAGCTATTTGGAACTCAATGAGTTAACTGAGTCGCAGTTATTAAGCCTTTTGCAGAGCTGTGAACAAGAGGTCAGTTCTGGGACACCATGTACTGTTTTGTTGCACCTACAAGGAATGAAACTTACAAGAACATGCTGTGAGAAGCAGGCTCTCTTAACAAGTTCCCAAAGACTTATAAAAAGATCAGAAATGCTTTTGCTAGAGAGACAAGGAGAGTAAGAGAGCAAGACTGAAATTTGGAATTAGAGATATCCTCAGATGAATAACTTTGTTTTCTGTGTTTGCACTGCCTTTGTAAATAGTTATACAAAATAATTTTTATTTTTTATTTTGCTGTTACTGAGAAAAATGAAACGCTACTTGTGAATTTTGAAACTGCTCCTGGTTTTCCTATGCTTCCTAAGCTGTACTTCAACGACAGATGGTGTCAGTCTAAGTGGGATTTACACTGTGCGTACTCTAAGCCAGGAGTTTTGTGCGTGGGTACTAATCTGGTACCAGGGAAGCATAGAAGAAAGGTATGGATTCTGTAGCAGCAAGTCCAGGAGTGATTACCAGAAGAATGGCAACCAAACTAGCAGAAGCAGAAGTCCAAGCTGAGACTGTACAGCCAGCACCAGCGATGGAAAAAAAAGAACAGGCAGTGACAGAACCTGAAAGCCTGACTGTCTTTTTCAAATGGTAGGCTATACAACAAACAGAGACAGTGAAACAGAGAAGAGAGGAGATGCAGCAGAGAGAAAAAGAGATTCAACATTTAGAGACACAGAGAAAAGAAGACATGCAACAACTCAAGAAGCAGAGAAAAGAGATGAAGCAACAGGAGCTGCAAAGAAGAGAAGAGAAGAGATGCAGTGACAGGAGCAGCAAACAAGAGAAGAGATGCAGTGATGGATGGATGCCTTGCAAGTTATCAAAGCTGGAGGATCTGACACTGGTCCAGCAGAGCAACAAGAAACAAACTTAAAATACATTAAATCTACAAAGTTGTGTCCCTTGGGTGACATTGAAGCATACCTGACAACCTTTGAAAGGGTTGCCACAGCTTGCCAGTGGCCAAAGCAGCAATGGGCAATCAGACTGGTACCTTACTTGACAGGTAAAGCCCAACCTGCTTACAGCAATATGGATACTGCACAGTCAGAAAACTATGACCTAGTGAAAAGCGAAATCCTAAAAGGATGTGACATCTCAAGAGAGATCTACAGGAAGAGATTTTGGTCTCTGAAGTACAACTCAGTCGACAATCCTCAAGAAGTCTTCACCATCTCATAGAACTCCTTATTAAATGGCTCCAACCAGAGGGCAAAACAGCCCCACAGATCATCAACACATTTGCAATGAAGCAATTCATCAACATCCTGCCTACAGATGTGCAGCTTTGGGTGAAAGAACACCAACCACAAAATGGGGAAAAGGCCATTTCTTTGGCCGAAGACTACCAAATAACCAGACAAATGCCACAGCAGTGAAGTAACAGCCAAGCACCGGTAAGACACTCTTTTTCCCATTTAAACTCCAAGTCTGATAACAACGCTGGTGGGCTAGCAAATCTGCACCCAAAGACTTTATTTGCTATAACTGTAATAAGCCAGGTTATATTGCAAGCAATTGCTGCAGTAAGAAGAGTGACACTGGAACAGATTTGTCCTTAGCAAATTGGGCAAGTACTTAACAGATATGAGGAACCAGAGAGTTTCTCGCACACACTAACCTCATAAAGGGACGCCAAGTCGAAGTATCGTTATTCCAAATGCATTTATTCACACAGGGTCTCGCCTGACATGTTTTGGACGTAAGTCCTATTTTAACAGATGTAAAGGTGGGAGATAAGACTGTGAAGGGACTTATAGACAGGGCCCCTAGTCCTCTGCGGCATAATTTTCTGATTTCTGCAGCAGGGCTCCTTGGCTTCTGTGGCAGCATTTTCAGATTTCTGCAGCATAATTTATTAATTTCTCTGGCAGAATGCAGTCCTGCCATTGGCTAAATATGATGTGATGCTATCGATTACATCATATGCTGAGCATAGAGGAGGGACTTCAGGATAAACGAAATGGGAAAGAAAGGCTAGCAGCATGGAAAAACAGTATATTTGAATCAAAATTCATGAAAAACAATGAATTCTGCAGCATTACATATATTCTGTGGCATGATGCAAATTCTATGGAAAATTCCACAACTTCAGAATTCAGGGGCCTAGCATACAGATTCAGGAAGCAGACAGACCCTAGTGCATATTAAAATGCTGGGAAACAATGTCCAAAAGGACCAGGTACTGGTGCCATCTGCATCCACGGGGACACTCGATACTATTCCACCAGCCAAGTGACTCTGACTATTAATGGGGTGTCACATCAAATGAAAGTGGGGGTAGGACCTAAGTTACCTGTATCTGTGATTATTAGAAATGACTTTCCAGGATTTATTGAGTTAATCAAAGAGGGAGTAAATCCTGCTGTTTCAGCAGCTGTGGTGACAAGAGCTCAGGCAAAGAAAATCTCAGATAGTGGGGACGCTTTTCCTTTCGGTAATTTTGATTCGGACTTTTGAGCACAGCTCCAAGATCTGGAATTCCAGGAAAGAAAGACGACACCTGAAGAAACAGTGGCAACAAAAGACTGATGGACATAAGGGGTTAACATATGAAAATGCTGAAACTTGGCCTGGTGGTGCTGAAGGCTGAGGTGCTGGTTGCCTTACTTCGTGCACACCGGTGACCCATGTTCGGGAACTAGCATGGGCCGCTGGGGGTCGGCAGGGGAGGAGAAGGATTGAGCATCTGATGGACTGCTCTCCTTCACCAGGGAGGGGGGTCCACAGCTGTCAGTGCCCATTCGCCCCCTGGCAGAGGCTGGGGGACAGGACACTCGCAGCCATACCAGGGAGGTGCTAGGGCAGAAGCCTGGAGGGAGCGCGTGCGTGCTGCCCTCCACCTGGCATCATTGCACGTCCCCAGATCCAGGGCTAAGAAAAATGGAAAATGGAAGGCACCCTGATTGCGACTTGATGGCCATCCGCATGTTCGCCAGCTCCGTTGCTCCCACACTGGATCCATACCGGGTGGGGAGTTGGGGGCTCCCCACCACCCCTGCTGTGGGGGGTAAGCTGCAGGGATTTCAGGGGGCAGCTTGGAAGCATAGCAGAGACGGACGGTGGCCGGAACCCCTTTGAGATGTGGGGAATAGGGGAGAGATGATCAGGTAGGAGGGCAAAAAAGTAATACCAAAAAAATAAAATTCTGAAACTAAACTGATCACTGATTTGTGATTTTCTTTCAGAACAAGCTAACAATATTTCTCTCCAGGGTTGTTTTAAGCAGCTGGGGGTGAAACTAAAACAGGGTGAACATATGTTTAAAAAATGTAATGGGCTACTGTACAGAGTTTGTGTTAAACCTCAGACACAGAACCAGACAGAACAATTGGTTATACCATAGAAGTATAGATCTGAGTTGTTACAGATAGCACATGATAGTCCTATGGCTTTTCATTCAGGGAGGAATCGCACCCTTGCCAGATTGCTGTACAGATTTTACTGGCCAGGAATTCATGAAGATGTTGCTACCTATTGCAGTTCTTGTGCTGAGTATCAGAAAGTAGCCCCAGTGACTAAAAAAGACAAGGTGCCTCTGGTGCCCCTACCCTTGGTAGATGTACCTTTTGAGAGAATTGCAATGGATGTGGTTGGCCCCTTAGACAAAAGTAAAAAGGGTAATCAATAAATTTTGATAGTATGGAACTATGCTACGCGATACCCAGAGGCAGTTCCAAAATGCACTATCACAGCCCCAAAAGTGGCAGCAGAGCTTGCCAACTTTTTCAGCAGGGTGGGCATACTTAAAGAGATTATTACTGCTCAGTGTAGTAATTTTGGTGCTGCATTACTGAAGGAGCTATACCGACTACTAAGTATCACTGCCATAAGAGCCTCCCCATATCAGCCTCAGACAGACAGTCTTGTTGAGCTTTTTAATCAAACCCAATGCATGTTAAAAAGGTTTGTAAAAGGGGACGGGAAAGACGGAGACCAATACTTACCCTCACCTTACCTGCTTTTTGCTTACAAAGAAGTGCCACAGGCATCAACAGGTTTTTCCCCATTTGAAATGCTGTATGGTAGACAACCTAGAGGGCCACTAGATGTGATAAAAGAAACATGGGAAGATAAGCCCCATCAGAAACAATCTATTATATCTTATATGTGTGCCCTAAGAAAGAAGCTGGCAAAATATGTTGAAATTGCCCATAGTAATCAGGAAGAGGCCCAAAACCAGCAGAAGGTGTATTATGACCATGGGGTAAAAGAAAAGGTTTTTGAGCCAGGTGAAAAGGTCTTGCTACTGTTACCAACTACAGAGAATAAACTGTTAATGAAGTGGCAAGGGCCTTATAAAGTGCTTAGAAGTACTGGCACAGTTAACTATGAGATTGAAACCTCGATAGGAAAAATCCTAGTAAGATATACCATGCTAAACTCCTCAAGAAATGGGTTGAAAAAACAACAAAAGTAGTTTTGCGAGTTTTACCAGAAACTGATAAAGAAGATATTGATGTAGCTTATGATAGACTGGAACAAATTGTAACTGCTGATGCTGTAAAGGTGAATGTTTCCTTAACCTCCAAACAAATCACAGATTTCATAACTTGCTAAAGACATTTAACAGTACTTTTACCACAGTACCAGGCTGAGCAAAAGGGGTCGAGCATGTACAGTAATAGTGACAGGGAATGCTCATCCTATTAGACAAAAGACATACAGATTACCAGAGCGGTTAAGAGCTGACGTGGTTTAGGAAATACAAAAAACGAAAGAACTGGGTATCATAGAAGAGTAGGGAAGTGCTTGGTGATCACCACTGGTGACTGTAAACAAAACAAAGGGCAGGGGTGTAAGAATCTGCCTTGATTTTAGGAAACTTAATCAAGCGTCAGAATTTGACAGTTATCCTGTGCTGAGAATAGATGATTTGGTGGACAGACTGGGGGGTGCCAAGTATATTAGTACCCTCGATCTCACCAAGGGTTACTGGCAAATTCCCCTAGCTAAAGAATCCCGAGACAAAACTGCATTTTCCACTCCTATAGGATTCTATCAGTTCACCACAATGCTGTTTGGTTTACATGGCGCACCTGTTACATTCCAGCAGTACATTGATGTAATTTTATCCCCTCACACTGGTTATTGTACTGCGTATCTGGGTGATGTTGTGGTATACAGTCCAGACTGGAAAAGCCACCAGGAACACCAATAAGCAGTTATCCAATCGATCAAAAAGGCAGGTCTGATGCCGGCCCAGTGGTGCTGAGGGCTGAGATGCTGGATGCCTTACTTCATGCTGTGCCAGTGACCTGTGTTCAGGAATGAGCATGGGTTAGCAGGGGTTGGCGGGTGGAGAAGGATTGAGCATCTGATGGACTGCTCTCCTTCTACGGGGGGGGTTCACTTCCCCATGCCCGACTGCCCCCTAACAGAGACTGGGGGTCAGGGTACAGGGTGACAGCTCGGGAGGAGTCTGGGCAGATGCCTGGAGGAGCAGAGTGTGGATGCATGCACATCTCCCTCCGCTGGCGTCATTGCACGCCTGAGACTCCAAGGGGATGAAACCAGTGAAAATATGGCACCTCCCATGCAGCTTAATGGTGGTCTGTGAGTGTTTGCCGGGGTGCACTGGCACCAGAACTGGATCCGTGATGGTGGGGAGATGGGGGCTCCCTGTTGTCTCACTGTGGGAGGTAAGCCAAAGGGGTTGAGGGTGCCAGTGTGTGGTTCCGGTAGAGATGGATGGGGGCCGGATCCCTGGCAAGATGCGACGGACATAGGGCATGCAGAAGGTGGCCAAGAAGGAAAAAAGAAAGGTAAAAAAAAGGCAGGTCTGATGATTAATCCTTCCAAGTGCACATAGGGCATGCAGGAAACCAGATATTTGGGCTATGTTTTGGGAAATAGAGAAGTCAAGCCAGAGGTTTCCAAGATAGAAGCTGCAGCTAACAGCCCTGTCCCCAAAACCAAGAAACAAGTCTTGTCATTTTTAGGGCTGGCTGGTTATCGAAGATTTGTTCCCAGCTTTGCCGAGTTAGCTACTCCTCTCACTGAACTCACAAAGAAATGGTACCTGAATAATGTGAAATGGACCCCAGAGTGTGACAAGGCTTTTCGGGCCATTAAGGCTGCATTATGTTCAGCCCGTTTTATGAAGCCCAGACTTTGAGAAATAATTTTTGTTACAGACAGATGCATCAGAGGTGGGCCTAGGTGCAGTCTTGAGTCAGCATATAGATGGGAAAGAACATCCTGTTCTATATAACAGTAGGAAGTTGCACAACAGAGAGAAAAGGTACTCCACCATTGAAAAGGAATGCCTTGAGGCAAAGTGGACCATGGAGTCCCTTAAGTTTTACTTATTAGGAGCTGACCTGTACTTGTAACAGATCAACCAAATGAAGGATACAAATTCCAGAATCACAAGTTGGTACCTGGCACTACAGCCATTTAAATTCAAGGTGATACACAAATCTGGGAAAGAGTATGCCAGTGCTGATTTTTTCTCAAGATATGGATCAGGAATTGAGAATTCCAAAGGCTGACAAACATGTGAGTTGAAACTTCTCCGTTTGCTATGCTGCATATGCTGAGAACTGTAAAGATTATAAGCTAATGTTAAAGGAGATTAAAGAAAGTTTTGGAAACCTATTTTTTTAAAACAGGTTCCCTCCGGGGGGGGGGTATGTGACAGGGTTACTATTTATATCAGGCACTGTTTCATGGATTCAATTGCTACCTCTTATTCATGTATTTGATATGCATGTTTATGATATGCTTTTTTCTTTTCTTGGGATTGGGAATGCTGTATACCATGCTCAACTTGTAAGTTGTTTCTCTTTTGCCTATACTTGTAAAATGTCCCTGTTACCTGGAAACTTGTATTGTATTCATGTTACTGTGCCACCATGGCCGGGGTCATGCCTGAAAACTATCCTCTGGATCAGTGCACTTACCCGGTTACCAAAGACTAAAAAAATAAAATAAATAAATAAACTGAATAAAGCCCTGCCCCATTTGTTATACAGAAATAATTTAAATGCAAGGTCTGTTCTATTTTCTTCATTTCTGTCTCTTGTCTGTCTGGTTGTGCAAACAAATTTTCTTGTGAGACCTAGGAGCTGATCACTCTGATGGTTTTGCAATTCTCCACCTCTCGCTATCTCTCTGCCTTCCCTTGCTGTTTCTGTCTTTTCTTCCCCCTTGCATAACTGCAGGTATAAAGACATATGTGAATCTTAGTGTGAAACTGTAAGTGATACTGGGATCCCATTATTTGAAACTGTATTCCTTTGCAAGCGCATTCTTTAATGATGTCAGTGATCATTGTGCAATAGTCTGTGTGAGGTCCATTCCCAAAGCAGTGTCATCCTCTAAGTATATCTTTAAGAGATGCCGGAGGAATTTTGATCCAATCACTTTCTTCTCGGACCTCCAATATGCTGACTGGCAGGACTTCTATTCGGCACCAACAGTGGATACTGCCTATGAGGAATTCCATAAAATAGTGCTCAGGGCCTTAGATAAACATGCTCCCCTAGTAAAAATCAGGACAAAAAGCAAAACGTGCCCATAGTTCACAGGTGGATTGAAAGCTGCATTACTGCGTAAGGACTCCTTATGGAAAAAGGCAAGAAAAACTAAACTTACAACTGATTGGACAGCCTTTAGAGCAGCCAGAAACTGGTGCACCAAGCTTACTAGAACTGAGAAAGCAAGGTATTTCCAAGCAGAAATTGATACTGCTTCAAATAACACAAATAAATTCTGGAAAACTCTAAAGGACCTTGAAGACTACTCTCCAGCCCACTCCCTTCCTCCAAAAATCACTGTGAGTGGTGATTCCACCACCGATAAACAATCAATCCTAGTACTTAACAACCATTTTGCTACAGCAGGATTAGCTTTAGACTCCTCGGTGGCCAACAATCTCTGAGCACAGCTATGTGTTCTGAAACCTGAATGGCTCAATCCTAGCTTAAATCCCAAGCAGCCTTCACTTTCCACCCTGTCACTATGAAGCAAGTTGAGGATCTTCTGGCCCTTGACACCAGGAAAAGCCCTGGTGCAGATCATATAGAGCCTTATTATCTAAAGCTAGGATATTATATTTTAGCTGCCCCAATTACTTATTTATTTTATTTGTTCCTTTTGCAGGGTTCTCTCCCTGCAATATGGAAAACAGCACAAGTGATCCCATTCTTTAAGTCTGGTGATACCAGTAACTTAAATAATTATTGCCCAATATCCCTACTTCCTATCTTGTCTAAACTATTGGGAAAAGTAGTGAATTCACAACTCAGACAACACATTGAGAAACATAATCTACTTAACATGGTCCAATCTGGGTTTAGACCTCACCACAGCACAATCTCCACGCTTGCTAAGGTCACTAACGACTGGCAGATGGCTTTAGATGATGAACATTATGTATGCTCGCTATTCCTTGATCTTTGCAAAGCCTTTGATACGGTGGACCATGACCTGCTCCTGACCACCCTGCGTATCGTTGGAGTAGACTCCTTGTCAACTAAGTGTTTTTTTAACTATCTCACCAAACACTACCAACAAGTCAAAGTGGAGGGCAATCTCTCCACATTGAAAATTCTACAAAGAGGAGTGCCTCAAGGGTCCATCCTAGGACCACTGCTATTTGCTGTTTATATTAACAACCTAAATGATGGAATCAAAAACACTAGGATTCATCTATTTGCTGACAATACTTTGCTATACTTAGAGAGGCCTACACCGGAACTGGCTTGCAATGACCTCCAGCTTGAATTTAACCATCTGCAGGAAAACCTACTGCATTTAAAGCTGCTATTAAATGCTAAAAAAACTAAGGCTATGCTGTTTGCTCCCACTGCAGGCACTAACAAAACTAAGGATGCATCCACAATCCCTATTATTCAGATGCTTTTAGGTGAACCCCTAGAATTTGTGTCAAACTTCAAATACTTGGGGGTATGGGTTGACGATAGGCTATCATTCTCGGATCACATTGAGAACCTAACTAAAAAACTAAGACAGAGGCTTGGTATCTTCTTCTGGATAAAGCATCTACTTGCTCAGGAGGCCAAAATCCGCCTTATGCAAACCACTTTCTTACTGCTCCTAGTTTATGCTGATATCCTATATGGACAAGGACCAAGTACAGCCCTAGAGAAACTCGACACCCTTTACCATTGGGCAATTAGATTCATTACTGATGCACCATACTCCACTCATAACTGCACCCTTTACTCTATGATAGGCTAGAACTCTCTTAGTTACAGACCCCATAAAAATGCAGTCCTCTGGACACTTAGAGCCATATCCAATAAGCTTCCTAAATACATCTCTGACTGCCTTCATTCTGTGCCAGGCAGGGAGCTACCTTCTAAGAAGCCTTTCGTATACCTCCCTCATTATTCCCAAGGTTAAAACATGATTTGGCATAGTGGCCACAGGTCACTCTCTCCCTGTCCTCTGGAATAACGTGCAAAAAATTCTAAAAATTGTACTACCAGTGAAAATGCTCTTCTTTAAAACTCTTTCTGCAAGGGCCTTTAAGGAATCTTGCAACTGTTTCCACTAATTGATCATTTACGGTACTCCTTCTCCCAGTTAAACTCCCATTCCTATATGTTTCTACCTATTGTATGATTTGTTTACTTTGTGTGTTATTATTATATATTATGTACATAGGTATCCTCTTACGTTCTAATGCATATGATGTGTAATCAGTAACCTATCTGCAACTCTGTATCTATTGTCCTGTGTACCTTGTATCATATTTCCTTTCTTGCCTTGTATTGTACCAGTACCTGATCCAGGTCCACCTTATAAATGAATTGTCTCAATGGCGTTTCGCCTGGATAAATAAAGATCGATTGATTGATATAGTTATACTGTTGAAATGATTGCAAAGCTATTTGGAACTCAAGGGGTTAACTGAGATGCAGTTATTAAGCCTTTTGCAGATCTGTGAACAAGAGGTCAGTTCTGGTACACCATATACTGTTTTGTTGCACCTGCAAGGAATGAAACTTACAAGAACATTCTGTGAGATGTAGTCTCTCTTAAATTCCCAAAGACTTACAAAACGAGCAGCAATGCTTTTGCTAGAGACAAGGAGAGTGAGAGAGCAAGACTGAAACTTGGAATTAGAGATATCCTCAGATGAAATACTTTTTTTCTGTATTTATACTGCCTTTGTAAATAGTTATACTGAATAATTTTTATTTTGCTGTTATTGAGAAAAATAAAATGCTATTTTTTCAAATTTTGAAACTGCTCCTGGTTTTCCTATGCTTCCTGACCTGTGCCTCAATGACACTCCCTCCTCCAGTAGGGGGCAGGTTGTCTCACTATTACTTACATTGGGAAAACATGAGAACTAGGTACTGGATGTAGTGAGGCAGGGTCTTTGCCTGCAGTTCAGACAATTTCCAAAACTTCAGGGCTGCTGGATTTTCTGGCCTTCAACTCTATCAGAGATCATTCTGCTGGAGTTGGAAGTAAAAAAGCTCCTGCAAGGCAGGGCAATAGAGTCAGTCCCCTTGCCCAGAGGGGAAGGGGCTTGTACTCAAGATATTTTCTGAGCCAAAGGAAAAACGGGGATTGGCGTCCAATCTTGGATCTCAGATACCTAAACAGACACCTGGCAAAGCCCAAGTTCAAAATGGTAACACTGGCAGTAGTTGTCCCTTCTATAAGGACAGGAAACTGGCTGGCATCTCTGGATCTGAAAGACACTTACTTTCACATTCCAATCAGACCTTGCCACAGAAAGTACCTAAGATTCTCTCTTACCTTAGGTTATTACCTGCATCTCAGGGCGTCGTACTTTCTGAAAAGGTCTTTGAAGTGCCTATGGTTTCCAGAAAACCAGCAACAAGGAAAACCTATGCCTCAAATTGAGAAACATTTTCACTGTGGTGCTCCTTCAGACAGCTCAGCCCACTTCAAGTAGACCTTCCTACAGTCTTGGACTGCCTGGTCCACCTTCAGTCCCTGGGTCTCAAGCCTTCAACTCTGAAGGTGCATTTGGCAGCAGTGTTTTCAAAAACTTCTTGAAAGGCCTTAGTCACCTGTACCCTCCAGTCATGAATCCAGTCCCACTATGGGGCCTGAATCTGTGGATTTCCCAGCTCATGGGGCCTCCTTTTGTACTGATGGCAACTAAGGGCTTGAAGTATATCACCTGGAAAGCAGTTTTCTTGGGGTATGTGACATCTGCCAGAAGGGTAAGTGAGCTGCAAGGCAGTCTTAAGAACTAACAGAGAAGTGCTCCCTGAAGTGGTGCCTGAATTTCATCTGAACTAATTACAGACAAAGCAAATTTTATTTATACAGCGCTCTATCCAAAGGCTCAGAGTGCTTTACAATGAGTAAAAACAGAAACCCTAAGAATTAAAATCACCAATTTAAATAATGCTAAAAGCATTATTAAACAAAGTTTTTAAAGAGTCTTTAAAAGCCTTGACCGAGTTGGCTGTATGTATGTGGTGTGGCAGAGAATTTCAGAGCACTAGTGCAGCAACTCCAAAAGCCCTGTCACCCGATCTCCTAAGGGATGAGGGAGGCACCATGAGCACGTCAACCTCGGCGAAGCAGAGGGGGGCGGAGAGGCTGATAGGGAACCAGGAGCACCTTAAGGTAGTAGGGTCCCAAACCATGTCACCTACGGTGAAGTGGGTAAGAGTAAACCAGCATCCAAGTGAACAATTTCTCATTGGATAGTCTCCTGCATACAGTTCTTTTATGGCAAAGCTGGCAGGCTTCTACTTCAGGGCACAGCCCACGTGTAGCATCTCCGCCACGGTGGCAGGATCAAGAGATATTTACCTGCAGTAAATCTGTAATGCAGCTACCTGGAAAACAGTACACAGTTTCACAAAGTACTATTGTCTGTGTGTACAGTCAAGAAGGGATGCCAGCTTTGGGGTATACCTCCTGTACACCGAAACCAACACAGCAACCTACATCGCTGTTGACGAAATCGATAGCTCACTGATAGGTCACTGTGTTGGTGTGCCTGAGACAGGGGCACACTGTCTCCTGGTCCTGCATCCCCTCCCTGAATCAACTCCAACTCGGAGTTGATTATCAATAATACAGGGAGTGTGGGGGCAGAGCCCCCCCATGGGGAGTTCAGGGGCAAAGCCCCCCAACAGAAACAAGGACCAGGAGACATTCGGGAATTATGTCAGCCGCAACTTGTGGTGCTGGTCGACAAAAGCATTGTCGAACCGCCATCGTAGAGCCCAGCTTTGGCACTGCTGTCTTGCAGAACCATCTCCCTGAATAGGTTCTGTACCCAGCCTCCCAAGATACTGCTTTGTAGTCTGCAGCTGTTACACATAGTGAGGAATCCCTGGGGCTTGAAGAAGAAATTACTCATCGTAGTAATGTTATTTCTTCCAAGGGATCCATCACTGTGCTTCATAATCCCATCCCTACCTCCCCTTCCAGAACCTGGAAAAGGTTCTCACAAGAATCAGTTTTTTCAGGGTTTTTTTTTTTTTACATTATTTATCCTCTTCGGCAGGTCTCTGCAATTCTTGGCCACCCTACCAGACTCGGGGTCATTCGGGAACTTGTCTACGCTATGTGTATCCCAGCAGAACTCCTGAGCTGGCCCAGAGGCTTCATCGAGCAGAGATCTCCGCAATTTTCCTCCATTTTTCTCCCTTCCTAGCCCCGGAAGCAGTGACTACGTACGGGTGGAGGCCCACATAAGAACCACAGCTCCAGTCGACAACTCCTTCCACCCTCCCCCTGGCCTTGCACCCCAGGCTCTCAGAAGCGGCACTGTCACCCAGCCTCCACTGGGGGCAACCAAGCTCTGAGAGTCCCGTCTGTCCCTCCCGAGATGGAGGGCTTGCCAGCTGGCAACCACTCACAGTCCTCTTCCTCCCCCCCACTGCCCACCTGCCACAACCCGAGCTCGTTCCCAAACCCGGGTCGCCGGCGTGATGCGAGGTGTGGCGTCCAGCACCTCAACCCTCAGCTTCACCAGGCTGCATAGTTCTTTTCAGTTTGATTGAGCATTACTTGTTACAGTACCTTGCAATTGATAATTAGTGATCAAATCTTTTTAAATCTGTTCTACCATATTTAGGAGTCTCCTAAGATTCTTAACGTTTGAATAATTGTTTTTTTGGTAGTCATTTAGCTAGTTTAGTGGCCACTGCTCACCCTAGCTTCAGAAATAAATCTGATGTTAGTGGGCAGAGATGAGTGTGACCACACAGCATAGTTTTGAATTTAATTCTAAGGCTCCATAATTAGCATAACATTCTAGGTACTGGGGCAGGTCATTCCAAGGAATGATTGCAGTTGTTAAGCATAGTGAGGGATCCCTTGGAAGAAACAACATTACTATGGTTGGTAATTTTTTCTTATCTGCCTAGATACTGCTGCTCTTAATAAAGTATTATAATAATTTGCTGATGATGTTTTACTGTATGTGTTCCAGACAGACAAAGCCCTGCTCACACTTACAGATATGGTTATGCTGTATGGCACTATGTCTGGCCACAAAATAAACTGGGTCAAATGCGAATGGCTCCCTGGGAGGCACCTTGGATCCCCCCTGCTAACAGTCTCTGGAGTACTGCTGAAGCCTAGCAACCAGCTAAAATACCTGGGAGTAAGTCTACCTAGCAGGCTACCACAAATGTGGTCCCATAATTACAAGCCTATTCTGAAGTCAAACAGGACTGTGAATAATGGAGGCTCTCTCCTTGACTCTTATTGGGAAGGTCAATACTATTAAAATGTGCATCCTCCACAAGTTTTTGTGTATGTTTCAGGTGTTTCCAGTGTGGGTCCCCCTGAAGTTATTCACCACAGCGAAAGGGTACATCACTTCTTTCCTCTGAAGAGGGGGAGCATGCATTAAGTAGGACATCCTCCAGAAACCCCCTGAGGAAGGGGGATTGGGGCTCCACAATCTGCAGCATTTTTCCTAGCAGCCCAACTGGCCTTTCTAAAGGACATAAAGGGAGTAGGTGATACTAAACCAACTTGGGCGAACAAAGAAGAGGAGTCATTATCAGGTCCAATTTTAATTTGCATTTTAGCACCCAGCCTAAGTACAGGACTTGCTAAAATGATATCTAACCCCTGCAATAGAACATAAGTAAGGGCTTAGCTAAATGCACATAAGGTGATGGGGCACACCAGACAGGTACCACCAAAAGTCAACATCTGAGCAGGATTGTGGGGTAGACACCAATCTCCCACAGCATATGGGGATATTGCTAGGGAATTGGGGTGCCAAAGAACTGAACTCAGTGGAAACATTATAAGATAGGGTAGTTCTGATGTCATTTCAACAACTTCTAAGTTGTTATGGACTTACACCCTAAAATTGTTTTCCTGTACCTTCAAGTACAAAATAGAATCCTATATATTATGGGTGCTCTAAAAAATACCTCACAGTGTTCCTCACTGGAGGAGATAGTGTATAGCCAAAGGGGAGACAGCTGGCTACTGCAGCAATTTTATGCCACCTTGACTAACTGTGGGGAGGATGCCCCGGAGCCAATAAAACTCCATTCTGCACACAAACTGGGGATGGGACCTCATGCAAGACCTCTGGAAAGAGGCCATGAAAACTGTCACAACATACTCAGAAACAACTGAATTGGGAAACTACAACTTCCTACATATGGTATATTTCACATCATCTGTTGCAAAGAAAGTTGACACTTCTACAGTAATTGGGATAGAGACCCCCAAATGTAAAATAAATGAGGGTACTTTCATACACTTGACCTGAGAGTGTCCCAAGGTGGCATCCTTTTGGGCTGGATTAGTAGACTGCCTAGCAAAATACTGAACTCCCCATTCTTTTGTACTGTAGAATCAGTCTTACTAGACTGCACACCTGTGAGTACCTCCTAGGATTCTGTCTTCAGCAACAAGTCTGATGTTGAGCCAGCAAGGGGAGTGTGACTACAGTGCAGAGTTTGAATTACATTCCACATTCTATTCTATCTCCAGGGCAGCATCACTGTCTGGAGATTATGCAACTTTTAAGACTCACTATTGGACCCCTTAGAAGAAACATCATTACTATGGCACTTTTTTTTTCATTTCTGTGTGTGTGTGTGTGTGTGTGTGTGTTCGTGCATCTGTGAGTGTGTGTTTGAGTGCACATGTGTGTATCTCTGTCTCTCTCCCCCTTGCTCCCTCTCCCATCTCTTTATGGCTGGCAGTTTTATTATATTTACAGCAGTGCCAGACAGGATGCAACACAAATCTGCAGTATACAAGGCAATTTCAATGGCAAGTAATTCTTTTGTCATGCAGTGTCACATGCTACTTAGTTGCATTCTGCCCAGCTACACTGTAGATTATTTTCCCTTCCTAGATCCTTTTTCTGTCCATTTATTCTATTTATCCTACAAATATAGCTTGTTTTACAGTTTGCTTTCTCTCCTAGCAAACAGAACTGAAGTAGGTGAGGGAGTCAGCGATGGTTATTGGCAGATGCATGACACCACGTGGTGTCATGTCGGCACCACAGCCAGTAACCATTGCCAGCCCCTAACCAAAAGATTTGCTTCTGGTCTTAGCACCTCCAGTTTAGACCCATTAGTGGTACTCTATAGAGAACATATTCTGGAAGATCTTCAGTTACAGTAAGTACATCACTTTTCTGTCTCTTCTCCTCAAGTCCTCTCTTGCATAAAGGAATCCCATGAAGTCCTGTCTTATGTTTGTTACTCTTTATGGGCTACACAGATGATCTTGGTGCAATATACTGTAGGGGATACTAAATTGCATTTCTATGTTGATTACACTGCTCTGCATGTTTCTAGACCCACTGTAGCCTCTGTACAGAATGATTTACAGACTACTTTTGATATACTATGACTCAATCTGTTTAACTGTAAACTTGTACTTAGTGTCACTAAAACCAAGAGTATGATACTGTACTCACCCTATTGGCACATAGTCCTAAACACTCCTCCCTTCAGCATTTCCACCCTAATTAAGCAAGGTATTTCTTAGGGTTATGTGTCAGTGGCTCAGCAGGTTGCACAGTCACCTCTGAAGCTGGAAGATCAGAAGGCCGTGGATTCTATTCCCCACACCAGGCATTTGGGTTAAATCCCCAATACTGACACTGTAGTGCAGCACGGGTGGGGGTGGGGGGATGCTGCACTCCTGAGGTGCCGTCTTTCGGATGAGACATTAAACTGAGGTCCCATCTGCCTGTTTTGGTGGTAGTTCAGGTGGATGTTAAAGATCCCATGGCACTTCTTCAAAAGAGTGGGGGAATGTTTTTATTAGAATTCAAAAACAACTGAAACAATACAAATACTTCATACAGTGCTCAAACAAAGTTATACAAAAGATACAACCGATTGCATACTTAAATAAAACAGTGTTATCCTTATATTAACTAATAAAAAGAAAAAGGCCATTTCAAAACCAAAACAAAATACATTACTCCACTAAGTAACTTGTACACAATTTCATCCTTCAAAAACTACTTTTCTAATCCCTCCCTCTCATTTTTGAGGAGTAGGAGAAATATTTGCTATAATTCTAAACCACAGGGCATATACTCATACAGCCTACTTCTACTGCTACTTTCCTGTTGAGCATACACTATAAGTTACTAGTTATATTTCTTCTACACAGTTGGCTACAGAGTACTCTTTTGCGTATGTACTACATGTTTTTTCTTTCTACTTTCCTTTTATGTAAATTTAAATTAGACTCAAATACATCTAAATTTCTCATTCCCCCTGCTTGTTAATATCTGTCATACATATTTAACTTACCCAGTCTATTCCTTCCCATAAATAATGACATACTGTATTCCCCAAAGTTCTCTTTTCCTATGCATATATTTTATCGAGTTCATCGTTTCCACCTAATCATGGCAAACTTCTTCCATACAATATCTTTCTTCCTTTGTTTTATGCTTCTGATTTCCTCCAATATTCAGTTTTTCATGCCCACATAGCCATACTACATCCTGCATTTTGAGAGGTATTCTAGGTTCTGTGATACTTTCTAATAACAGTACAATTTATCACTGAATCTACTTTAAATACTGGTTCCTCAAGATAACATTTCTCCACTATAGTATTATTGAATTGTTTCCTGTTTACAACAATAAATCATTTTAATTCAATTTTCCAAATCCTGATATATTTAATCATAGTCTGTACATATTTTGGCAATGATTTCTCTGATACATGCCATTTTCCATGGCCTCATGCTTTTAAAAATTCTTCACTCCAGCGCTGCATGCAGTTTATCCCTATTGCTTGCTTCCCTAATATTAAAGGCCTTATGTTAGTGCAAAACAAATTGCAAATAAATACACTAAGGGTTGTGGCATGTTTATTCCCCCTGCTTTCCAGGCCCTATATGTGTGTGCTGTCTTAATTGGGTTCAGCCGACTTCCCCACAAGAGGAGAAAAAACAGACCCATCACTTTAGTATGCATGTCCTGTGGCAAGGGATATATGCGTGATACATACAAAAAATAGGTGCAATTTATGCCCTTATTAAAAATATACATTTTTTTCTTGTCATCTTCCAGGACTTCCATTATTCTACTTTCTGATGTGCTGCCTGAAATGCAAAGTCCCAATTTTTTGTTCAGCCTCCTTTGTTCCAAAATAGGGTCCTAATAAAACTTGAGCCTATACTACTGCGAGAACTATACTTTTTGGGCCAGATATTCAAAAGGGTTGCGCTATGCGCAATAGGGTTGCACTAGCGCAAGTCCGAAAATGTGCCATTCTGCGATATTCAGCGGGAGGCAGTTGTGCCACTGAAAACATGCTGAGCAACAGCGCAATGCAAATGGAGGCATGCGCAACCGAAGGGGGTGGAACCATGCATAAAGAGCGCAATGCGATATTTAAAAGCTTGCGCAATGCGCAACAGTGGATCAGCTGGAAGGTGCGCCACGGCGGAAATGAGCCAAAATAAAAAGGCTCAAAGAAGAGGCGCAAGAACGCTACAGGGAAGCCACATGAGGCAGGGAGAGAGAGACAAGGCAAGAGGGACAAAGAGGGCAGGCCAGGGAGATCTGAAGACAAAATAGGGGCAAGGGAAGGTGTGTGGGGCCACAGACTGCAGAGGCCAGTAGGTGTACCCGGTGCAGTGGAGTTAGCAGTCAGGACAGTGGGGGTAACAGAGCAACAACAGCCAGGGGGGGAACACAAGCCAGGGACATGGACAGTGCCAGCTTCCACATGGAAGCTGTAATGAGGGGGGTGAGAAGGCATGCTGCAGGGGGACGTGGCCGTGGAAGGGCCCGTCGGCGGTACGCCGCCAACAGGCAGTACCGTGCCTGCATAGCTTTGAGCTGTACATGAATGTTGAGATTGTGGGCCGGTACCACCTGAACAGGGCAATACTGAGGCAGCTCTGTGAGCTGTGCAGTGATGTGATGCAGGCACCCTCACGACGGAGTCACACTCTGTCAGTGGAGACAAAGGTAACAGCCTGCATGTGCCTGCTCGCCATGGGTACCTTCCAGAGGCCAACAGGGGACACCACAGGCATAACACAGTCGGCCACGTCACGCATCCTCACCCAATTCCTCAGCGCACTGCTGCCACATGCTGCGGAGTACATCCATTTCCCCAGCAACGCGGCAGAGCGTACAGCAAACATGCAGAAGTTCCACAGGGTAGCATGTATGCCTGGCGTGCTAGGGGCGATAGACTGCACCCATGTGGCTATTCGCATGCCACCTGGCCCCAATGGGGCCGCATACCGAAACCGGAAGGGTTTCACCAGTGTCAACTGCCTGGTGGTGTGTGATGCCAGTGGGCGCATCATCAATGTCTGTGCCACACACCCTGGTGGAGCACATGATGCCTTCATATGGTACCAATCTACACTGTGCCATCAATTTGAGAGTGGGGACATCTCCACAGGACATCTAGTGGGTGAGTATGCATGTAGGAGTGGCAAAGTTGAGGCAAGGGTGGGAAAGCCACAGGTGCCATGGTAGTGGCACACAGGGGTATGGGCAATATGAACCTGAATATGATACTTATCTCCACTATCTCGACACAGGTGACAGCAGATACCCACTCCGTCCCTGGCTGCTCACACCCTACCGGCGCCCCACGACCCCATCGCAGCAACGCTATAGTAAGGCACATGCCGCCACACGCAACATCATCGAGCGGGTGTATGGGATGCTTAAGGCATGCTTCTGATGCCTAGAGACCTCCGGCGGTGCCCTACAGTACAGCCCCTCAAAGGCCTGTGGGATATTCCTGGCCTGTTGTATCCTGCACAACATGGCCAAAGACTGTGGGATAGCCGTACAGGTCGAGGAGGGGGACAGCAACGGGGACGCCGGTGATGATGGGGATGAGCAGAACCCCCGTGGATGGCGGGACCCCCGACTGATCCGGCAGGCCCAGCTGCACCGGGACACCATCACGGAGGAGCATTTCGCACGACACAGGTAAGTCATGGGGCCATGTGCAACCAACACTGTCTGGGCGCAACCCACAGGCACACAGGGTAACACCAGGGTGCATGACAGCAAGGGAGGAAGGGCCAGGCGCACAAACACACCATCAGGAAGGGGTGAATAGTTACATGCTATATGGACACACACACACACACCAGGCACAAAGCGTACATGGGCAGGTGCACAGCAGAGCAGGAACAGACGTGAAACACACAGATCTACGGACCACCCCCACCACCTGTACTGTCCAAGTACGTGTGTCAGATGCTGGGCACCCTTGCACCTTGGTGTACAATACAATGCAGGCATCATCATGCACACACACCTGTGGACAGCAGTTGGGTGGGTGTGCAGGTGGTCCATGTGTCTGTGTGTTGGGCAGGGCACCCACCAGTGCACTGCCCACCATGACACACATTGCACACAGGGCAACACCAGACAGGGCCCGCACTGGGAGACAGGTCAGTCAGGTGGCACTGTGCCACGGCCACCTCGGATGCATGGGCAGCCCCGCTATGACCCAGCAGCACTGGCAGGCTGAGCAAGGGCCACATGGGGAGGCACTGATGTACCACCAGGGGTCCCACTGCGCGAGCGTGACCTTGTCTGCACAGGGGTCTGCAGCATGCCAAACATACCTGCACCAGGTGTGCTCGGGATGCCCACAGCAGAACCTGGCGTCAACAGGCTGGGTGTCACATGACACCGGGAATGGGGAGTGGAGAGCGTACTGTGTGGGGTGTGCGGTACAGGGGCACCTGACTGTGTGCCCAATGCGGCCACGACAGCGACCAATGCCTGGGTCAGCCTGTCAATGGCAGCAGTCACATCCATCCGCATTTGGACCATCTCTGCAAGGATCAGTGCATTGTCCCTGCTGTGCCGCTCCACAGCCATGCACAGTGCCTCCACGGATGTTGTAACCCGCATCTGCTCCTGTACTGATGCCCGCAGCAGGCGGGTGTGCTCGTCAAATGGGTCATCTGCCACATCGGCAATCTGTCCCCCAGGGTATGGAAGGTCCTGATGCTCAACGCCCCTTGAGGGTGGGTGCTGTTCACCAGAACCAGGTATGGGCAAGTCAACAGGTGATGTGCATGTGCCACCGCTGAACCCTGTACCCCCAGACCTGGTGGGTGACTGCTGCTGCTGCCCCTCCAACTGCTGTGCCCCAGGGACCAGTCGTTCCACTGCTCTGTCCGCAACAGTGCCAGAGACCTGCACAGCCACCGGTGCTGCCCCACCAGTGCCGGCAGGCACAGCCTGGGACTGTGCTGATGTGCTGGCACACACATTGGAACCAGCTAGGTCCAGGGGCACATGCTGTCCTGCTGTGTGTCCGTTATGAGACACACACGTGTCACTGCCCATTGTGGTCCTTGCATCATCAATGGTGCAGGTTCGTGCAACAGCCACAGTCACAGTATGCTGGCATGCTTGCATGCCAGACTGCTGTGACATAGGATGGGCAGCCCCCACACCTGACTCACCGACATCGGAGATGGCAGCCAGGCGTGCACACTGGTGCAATGCATGCCGGCTGGCAGCAGAGGTGGATGGACCCTCCTCCAACTCTGGCTGGATGTCCACACTGCATGGTCCCACCACCACTGTCCCCTGCACAGGATCTGTAACAGAAAGTGAGAACATGTTAGTGCATGGGATCAACCCCCCACCACCACCACCACCACCATGTCATACCATGCAGTGATGGGCTTCCACCTGTCTGGAAGCCACCTCCTGGAACGCCCTTGATTGCACTGCGCTGCATGGATGCGGCCAGACGGTCCTCCGCTGCAGTCAGCTGCACCACCTCTGGCTGGCCCCCACCTGTGGCAGCGCGTGCCACCCTGAGGGCTGCCACCTTCTCTTTCACCCGTCTCCTGTCAGTCCCAATCTTTTTCTTACATTCCTGCACGGAGCGCTGGTGGCTTCCGTGCAGGTTTACGGTGCAAGCTACCCCCCCCATGCAGCAGCACAGGCCTGAGGGGTGCCCCGCCATCCATTAAGTAGTGGCTCCTCATCCAGGTAGGCCTGGAAGAGTGCCTCTGTCTCGGACTTTGTGAAGTTGGGCCTCCTCCTTTGCCCACCATCATCCTCCTCACCCAGTCCTTGCTTGGCCATGTTGGTCTGTATGGGTGGAAGTGGACACCTGTCACTGTGCAGTATACAGCATTATCCCATGACCATTGCCCAGAACATCACACAGCATGCAACTCAACTCTCATCTGCAGTAACCGACTCTGGCCACCGCAGATCACTGTCATACATTTATAGCGCAATGCATGCAAATTAGGAGTGGAGCAACTTTAATGAGATGCAAATCGCGCCACTGCACCTTTGAATGGCTGATCAGATGATTTGCATATGTCGGCTGAATATCTCGCTGTTGCGCTTTGCTCAATATGGTTTAGCCGGCTGAGCCAATGGCGCATTTCTGTTACTGCGTAGTACACTGCAGGCCACCATTGTGCCAGTGGCGCTACAGCGCTGGTCACCACATAGCGCTGTGGCACAACTGCTCAATAGTCCACTGTGGCACTGGCACGCAGGTGACTGATCGCGCTGGATGTGTAGATGTCCGATGGCGCTGTGCGTGGCCTTACGCCACAGACCCATGACCTTGTGCACGACCTTTGCCCCCTGGCACTGTACTTCTGGCATGTCTACGGCTCTATCGCGCTGTTCGTTAACAGCGCGATGTGGACCAACGGTGCTATACTCTAACAGCGATAGGGACTGATGGAGTTGTATTGCAACATTTCCACGTGATTGCGCGCGCTTGCAGAGCACCATATTGCCTACTATACAACTGCAGGGATGGCACGCAGGAGAGCTCCACAGTGGAGTGCATCGGAGGTGGCCAACCTGGTGGCTGTGGTGGAGCCCCACCATGGGTCACTGTTTGAGAGAGAACCCTTGCACATGGCCCACACCCATGTGTGGCAGCAGTTGGCCACCGATCTGGAGCAGGCCACTGGGTGGCGGAGGACTCCAGAGCAGTGCAGGCACCGGTATGGTGACCTCTGCAGAAGGTCGCAGGAACTGCTGGAGTGCCTCAGGTCACATGCCAGGAGGGGCATTGTGCCTAGGCCAGGTGGGTGTGCTGTCTATGCACCTGTATTGTCCGAATGGGTGACACTGTGTAATGTGACCTGCACATGGAGGTGGGTTGGGCTATGGTTTGCTGTGACAGTGTTTGCGATGGTGTGTGATGTATGGGTCTGGCTGTGTGGGCAGGCACACTCAATGGTGCAGGGGCTGTCTGCTTTGGGATCTCACTGATGTGTTTCTCATCATTTGTCTCCCACAGGCATGGAGGAGCGGAGGCGGGCCAGGGCTGAGGCAAGGAATGGCGGTGCAGAGGTGGCTGGCAGAGGTGGCATAGGTGTTGGGCCACAGCAGCAGCAGCAGCAGCAGCAGCGGCTTGATGAGGGTGAGTGTCATTACATCATGGATGCTATTGCATGCTGTGGAAGGGGACACGGCCACCATCCATGGATAACACTACCAAGCACGCAACAAGTGACAGTCATCACTGTCCAGTGGCACTGCATGTCTGTGAGTGCATCACTGGTGGTCCTTGCATGCACTGGGCACATGGCTGTGGCACTAGCATCCCACCATGCAGCCACGTCACTGGACAGCCTTGGTTGTGCTGTGATGGACATGGGCGGTGTGTGTGTGTGTGCAGTGGTACACATGGCTGTTGCTGCCTGGTTGGGCATGTCTTGTGCACGGTCACTGTGGGTGGGTGCAGTCCATCACAGGAGCGGGGCACTTGGCTGTATGCCATGCATGATGGGTGGGATTCAGGGATGTGGACAGTCACAGCCATTGACTCTGATCCCTTGTCCTAGGTATCCAGATCCTGCAACGCATGGAGCGGTCACTGCAGCGGCTGACACAGGTGGCCATTGATTCACTCACCATCCTGTTGGACCTTCAGCGTTATGGAGTGAGGCGCAGAAGGAGGACCCGGGCCCAGCACTAGGTGGCAGGAGGGCAGGCTGGCAGGTGGTAGCTGCCCATCACCTCACCCCACCTTCCCTCTCCCGGTTGTTCACCCCTGCCCCTTACCAACCCCTACCTTATACCCGTACCCCCACCCCTGCTTTGTATATATATATATATATATATATATATATATATGTACATAGTTCTATTTGTTGTTCTTCTTATTCTTGTTTATTACAATTATATATTTTGATATGAATACTGTGGTGGTCTCTGATTTTCAGCTGGCTATAGGTGCTCAGTTGCAGTAGTGTGCATGGCATCTGGGGTGGTATGGTCATGGGTGTGTGTGTGCGTGTGTGTGGGGTGGTGTCTCTGGTGTGGGTGTGGCTTTCAGTCAGTATTGCCGTGTGCTGCCACCCACTGCTGGGTGCTCATGGTGGGTCTGGCTTGTATGGTTCTGTGGTACACGAGGTTGCAGTGTGACGGGGGGGGGATGCGTGGGGATTCCTGCAGTGCTGGTCACTGCTCATGGGTGGTGTCTTGGGGTCACAGTGCAGGGTGTGCTGTGTACAAGGGGGGGGCTGATGTACACTGGGGTGGTCCACCCCCTTTGTGTGGCAGTCTCAGCTTGCCAGTGGGTGTGCTGGGGTAACACGGCCAGGATGTGCTTTGTTTGCTTGTCCCCTTGGGCCAGTGGATATTCCATCCCTCCCCCAGTTATGCTGTGCTTGGGGTGCGGGGGTACATTGTTAGTTCTGCAGTGTGTCCCTGTGCCCATCTGTGGCATAGGTGGTGGGTCCCTGCCTACCTCCCTGGTTGTGCAGTTCCATTGCTGTTATGCTGGGGGTCTCTCTGCTTGTGCTATGGTGCCTCTGGACTGCTCAGCTGGGCTGCCTTTGTTGCGCTATGGCGTATCGTCTCTGCTCAGCTTCCCCTTCCTGGTTGCGCTATAGCGCAGGTTGTGCAATATTCAGACGTTGGCTGGTTGCGCAATTTGTCTTGCTCCATGTTTGAATATCGTGTCTATTGTGCATGTGCGCAATTGACTTGTGCTTGCTCCTGCTGTTGCGCACTTTTTGGGCGCAGTTTGAATATCCAGCCCTTTGTGTTATTTATTCTTATTCCTGTTTCCTCTGAGACCTCTTCCAAAAGGTGCAGGGTTTTACGATCTGACTCCAGATTAGCTATTGTGAATGTACAATCATCCGCGTAGGTCGTGACTTTTTTATAACATCTCCCATGTTTGTCCATGATAGGTTGTACTTCTGGTGTACTTTCTACCATCCTTAATATAGGGTCTAATCCAAAGATATACAGGAGGGACTCATAGGGCACTCCTGCCTCACACCATTTTCTAAATAAATGGGAATTCTCAAGTGCCCATTTACTAATGGTATCACTTGAGCTTCCTCATACAATATTTCTAAAATTTTTATCATTTCCTTTGGAACCCCATGTGCCTGTAATGCCTCCTAGATATATTCTTACCTTACCAAATCAAAAGCTGCCTCTTGGTCAATTATCAGAATATATCCTTCTAGCTTCATCAGCAAACCTTATTCAACTATTTACCTTACAGATAGTAAGTTTTGATATATGTTCCTTTCTGGTATGACATATGTTTGTGACTCTAAAATTTATTTTTTTGCAATTTTTGCCAATCTTGCTGTCCAAAGTTTTATGAATGTTTTATAATCTGTTGTTAGGAGAATCAAAGTTCCCCAGTTTTTAATCTCTTGTGGGTTACCTTTTTTGTATAAAAAATCATTATTCCTTCCTTTATGCTAGGCCCTATCCTTTCTTCTGCTAAATATACTGTTTGACATATAGGTGCCAGAGTATCTACAAATACTTTATAAAAGTAATTTGGTATGCCATCATTCCCAGGGGAAGTATGCGAGGACAACTTATTAATACAGTAGCATTCTTTATCTCCGCTATAGTAACATCCTGACTTAATTCTTTTTTTTCCTCTTCAGTTAATTGTGAAATGTCAGAATCCCCTTGAAACCTGTTACACTTTCCTATATGTCTTTTCTGAAATGTATCACAAACATGTTTTTGTATTACCTGTCTTATAGCTGAATTATCTTCTATTACCCCTTGTTCATTTTTTAAGGATGTGATAAAAACATTTTTCATCACCTTCTTGTCTTCATTATATGTGTTTACTTGCTTTTTTGTCCCTTTAGTTAAAAATTGCTGACTTATTGCTAAGCTTTTCTCTCTATGCTTTTGATTTCCATTTTTTCTTTTATATTATTCAAGTGTGGCATCATGTTTTCTCAGTTTGCCTCATATGTGTGTATTTAGCTATTGTTACCTTACCAGTAAGTTTGATCAAAAAATCCTTCAAATCTCTTTTAGTATCCTCCCATCATTCTATTGGGCTGTCATACAAGAAACAAATATCTAATCTTGCATTAATTAAATCCTGGATTTCAGCTACATTGTTTTCATTTTGTAATATGGTTATATTCATTTTACAAAATCCTCTTCTAAACGTTATTTTATGCGGTACTCCTATTTCTAGTTTCACTAAAAGATGATCTGATGTTTCTCGTGGCAGCACTTGTACTTCTTTAGTTAATATTCTGTCCGAAAGAAACCAAAATATATCCTTGTGGATAATTTTCCATTCCTAAAAGTATGCATTGGTGTTTTCTCCATCATGTCATAAACATCCCTTAATGCAATATTCTGTAGAATATTCTTCACTGCAGTTGTGTCACAGAATAGTTTTTCAGTCTTACGTCCCCAGTCTCTATCACTCAGTCCACAATTAAAGTCACCCCCCATATTCATTTCAACATTTTAAGGTAGGGTTCTAGCTGTCTAAATAGTGCTGCTCTGTCTGCCTTGGATTGTGAGGCATATGTATTAGTCAGCCTGTATGTTATTTTATGGATCTGCACATCCATTATAAAAGCTCTGCCAGGGAAGATATCTATGACTTTAATAATATCCACATGAATACCTGCAAACATAATACCTAGGCCTGAACCTCCCCAATCGACCATAAAGATGGCCCCATCTTCACTCCTTTTGTGCCATGTTTATTTCTGTTAGGGTATGTAACCGAGAGTCTTGCATAATGTAAATATGCCCCCCCATTATTAAGCTGGAGAGCGTAACTTGTCTTTTCCCCGAGATTTTACACTGTATACACCGGATGAGATTAAGGATATCATGGCTGACTCTGTTTAGATGGTTTTAACATAATAGTTCTGTCTCATGACATCTATTTTCTTTTTCCTTTTCTAGTGCTTTGGTTTCTCCCGTTCCTGTATTCTCAGTACTTTCCATCTGCGATGAGGCAACTGATGATACATCCAATTCCCTTCCAGTCTCCTCCTCCTCCTCCCCTCTATCTATCAGTACCCCATATGCATTTTGTGTAGGTATCGCATCCATTTCTCTGTTGTGTTCTGATAATGATGTGATTTTCTGTGATGATTTTGAATGTGTAACCCTTTTATATGGAGGGTCTGACACATTTTCTGGGGGTGGCATCTCTTGTTCCACAGTTTTTTCTTCCTGTGGGGTTCTGGAACGGCAGCAGGGAATGTATTTTCCTGTGTACTAGGTTCTTGCTCTTGTACCATAGCGCTAGGCTCATGGCCACCCTCGTCTGTAACCTTATTTAGTGCGGTAACTTAACTGTCTCTCTCTGCAGTCCTAATGATATTCCTGGGACAGGTTCTTATTGAATGCTTTGTTCCTCTGTTTTGTTTCACACTGCTCTAGTAGAAACTGGCCTCTGAGAGTTTGGTTCAGCTGTTGTTAACTGTGCCATTAGTTCCTGACTTCTCATCTTCTCCTTTCGTGCAGTGGCCACATATACTGTACATCTTGTTCTGCACGTGGTGCTTGGTCCAGGCTATTATGAGACGTCCAGGCACAATTCCGGAAAGTTTGACCATTCTCTTCACACAGATTACATTTTAAAGGCTAATTGCAGTGTGCACTAATGTAGCCTATGTCCCCACACAGTCTGCGTCTCTGTTTTTCACAGATGTTATTTAAATGTCCTATGTCCCTACATCTATAACAAGCCCTGGGTTGTCCAGGATAGAAAATGTATGACTCCTCTGTCTCTCCCTAGAAAAATACAATTTGGGAGGTGCTTTGTTATGCCATTTTCCTGCTTCAGATTGATTTTATATTTCCAACCTCCTGTTCATAGGTGTTCTTCATCTAAAATGGGTTCAGAATACCCATTTACACAGTAGTGTTGTTTTAGCCAATAAGTTACATCTGCCAAGTTTACACCCTCATTCTGGAATAATACTGTTATTTTCTTGTACATCGGTTTTGTCAGAGGAATTGTCAAAAAAGGCTTCCACAGTGCTGTGTTTTTTAAGGTCTGATATTGTTTCCAGAAACACTCTAGTCTAGCCAGGTGTTTAAAGCTGATATCACACACTGTATCTCCTGGCATGTGTATCAGGGCATATATCTCATATGTGTAGTATTTCTTGCTATTTTTGAGCAATACTTTACCCACAAATAGCCGATCAGGAATATCATTCATATCCCCTCTGTATCTAAGGCATTGCGTCTGGTTGCAGGCTCTGCTGCATTTCTTCTATTGTCTGGAAACAAACGTTCCCTTACATTTGTTTCCCAAACAGTTCTAGGCACTGATTGCCCTTCTTCTATCCTGGCAGATATATTTACTACCTCTCCATTATCCAGTGCTTTCCTTGTACTGGAATTAGCATTTGGTGTTGTTGGGGGGGGGCGGGGGGCTGCTTGGACGTCTTCTTCTAAGGCATGCACCTCCATATTATTAGTGTCCCCTTCCAGTTCTCTAATAACTGTCATGACACTGGTTTGCCCTTTTCCTATAGGGGTTTGTACATCAGCTGTATTTAATTTTTGACCTGGAGTGATTTGAGACGTTGCTTCATCACTCCTTTTTATGCTCTCTTTCTGCTGTATATTTTCTGTCACAGCAATGGTTTTACCCCCAAAAGCCATGGGGAGGTTGGCATCCCAACCTACACCATCTAGCTTTTTAGTCCAACCAGCGTTCTGCAATGCAGTTGTGACCCACTAAGGGGTATCTGTTTGTGGCCTTGTGGAAGGGCCTGCCATTGTATTGTCTTCTAATCTACAGGGTGTATTATTCTTCTTCTGCAGTATTCGCCCTTTCTTTCCTTTGCCAAGCATTTCCTTTGGTGGTTGCTGTTTAACATTACCACCTGTAGTAATGCCAATCATAAAATGTATCTGTTTTCGGGTTAATATTGAAGCATTCTCTTTGTGCAAGTTATCTGAACCTTCTTGCCCTTCTCCCCCCTCCACCTGAGCTGTGCCCACAGTTTCATTCCTAATCATTTCCTTTCTTCGCCCCATATTCTGGCTCCCATCCGAATCCTCTACAAGTAAAATATTGTGTACCTGTATCTTCGGAGAGCTCTCCTGCCTGTTTTGTTGCAAATGCTCCAAGACTTCCCTCGGCTGCTGCTTCTTGGCCATTCCAGCATCTGTTTCCTCCTCGAACCTCTTTTCTGACCGGACCACTTCGTCTGACCACTGTTTCAGTTCCTGCACTCCTCTCCCCTTCAGCGCCCATTCCAAGATGTTCCTGCATTCCAGGAACTGTCGCTCCTCCTCTGCCATCATTCTGTGGACAGTCTCCTCCATTTCCATCCTCTGGTGATTGACCGCATTTTCTCCAACATCCTCCTTCTGGTGATTGACCGCATTTTCTCCAACATCCTCCTTCTGGTGATTGACCGCATTTTCTCCAACATCCTCCTTCTGGTGATTGACCGCATTTTCTCCAACATCCTCCTTCTGGTGATTGACCGCATTTTCTCCAACATCCTCCTTCTGGTGATTGACCGCATTTTCTCCAACATCCTCCTTCTGGTGATTGACCGCATTTTCTCCAACATCCTCCTTCTGGTGATTGACCGCATTTTCTCCAACATCCTCCTTCTGGTGATTGACCGCATTTTCTCCAACATCCTCCTTCTGGTGATTGACCGCATTTTCTCCAACATCCTCCTTCTGGTGATTGACCGCATTTTCTCCAACATCCTCCTTCTGGTGATTGACCGCATTTTCTCCAACATCCTCCTTCTGGTGATTGACCGCATTTTCTCCAACATCCTCCTTCTGGTGATTGACCGCATTTTCTCCAACATCCTCCTTCTGGTGATTGACCGCATTTTCTCCAACATCCTCCTTCTGGTGATTGACCGCATTTTCTCCAACATCCTCCTTCTGGTGATTGACCGCATTTTCTCCAACATCCTCCTTCTGGATTCCTCTCAAATTGGTGAGTCTGACCCTTCTCCGGGACTCTCAAATCTTCTACTGCTAACACAAAAGCTTCCTTGGCTCCCGTTTCCATCTCCGTTGTGGTATCTAAAGGTAGAGAGACCAGGGAGGAGACCCGCTCTTTGGTCTCACCGATGTCCATTCTCTCCAAAGACTCAGGGGGACTGGCCATTCTGCACCAGTCGCAGCACCCCTACCGACAAGAGTAGGGGGATTTCCCTAGTGTCCTGGCCAAATTTCCTCCATTCACTAAAAATATCACCAACAGCTTAATTTGGTTCAATGTCAGTTGGCATCCATCTGTATACCCCTCCCCTGGGACGAGGCTGAAAATAGGCAGAATTGTTTAGTCCTTCTTTCCAGGTCAACAAAAACTAAAATAAAATTTGTTACTGGCCTGTTAATCATACCCTCGGGGTATTATGTAGCACAAGGCACAGCCGAGTGCCACTTGCCCCCAAGGTGTGATTAACTGGCCATTAACATAACCCTAAGAAATATCTTATTGCTATTATAGTAGTGGCTAAACTAGAATTGTTCATTTTAGTTTATTTTTAACAGTTTGACTGTTAAACTTACTGAAATAGTCCCTCCACGGTCATTCAGGCAGACAGCAATGTGAGGAGTGGGTACCTAGATAACAGTAACTAGTTAGTGACACACTGATGACTTGCATTGATGGCGTTTATGTGAAGCATCGCAGGTGGAGGAAAGTAGAAGAAATTCTGCCATCTAATCATGGCAGGCTAGTTACATGTTATGTTGTTGTCATAAAACATTTTTTTTTCTTGTTTACCATTTTCCTGTCCTGTCTTTCAGGCTTTCCCTTTGCAGGTCTGACATACAAAGGGTAAGACAGCAAATGTTGGAAAAATGGACCCACGGCCAATCTGCAGGCACCTTGTTAGGCCACACAATTTTACAGAAAAAATACCCCCCGTATAGACTGCACAGAAACCAAAACATTGAGGTACCTGAAAATAAAGGGGTTAAGTCAAACACTACATATAGATATTTTGATTACTGTTTCCCAGACAACCACTCTACATGTGTGTCATTGGGCTTGTTTGCTTATTCTAACAATGTTTCAATGCCATGATCAGTCCATACCTGGGAGGGGAGAGCGGTCTGTGAATGCCAACATCCGATAATTCTTTTGATTTTACTATTGCAAGTCGGAGCCCAAGTGTGTGTGGTCTGTTTGCTTTGTTAATGGTAAGCTGGATTCCACATATCAAAAGTTACCTACCATGCATAGTTTGGCACTGCTCGTGGATAGTGCAGGTCCACTTCGTACATAAGTTTCCATTTGCCACACTTCTCCTATCTTGGAAATGAATTCAGATCGCACCATGAATCATTTTGCAATGACTGATTTGGGTTTTTTTTTAGGCCCGACATACGATGAGGTGCTGTTGCTTAGTAACAGTGAGCTTGTGTCCAGTGACAGGCTTTTAAGATCTGGGCCATAAAATGTACATGTTTAACCCCCCTCCCCCAGGAACATTTATTAAGGTCTCTCTTTTATGTTTGTGCTTTTTTTCCATCCTGGGGTAATTAGCTAAATACACAGTAGGTATAATTGCAGAGTGGTTGGTTACCTAGCAACATTGTTTAACACAGAATGTTTATTCATGAGGAGCCTTATAGGCTGAAGCACACTACAGTGTGTGTAGTAGCTATGGCACTGGATTTCAAACCTGTTTCCATGGCAACCAGGGAAGTGGTGGGTGGGAAGAACAACATTAACATTCATCAAGGGCCACATTTGCATGTCGTTAATGTGAGGCTGAGTTTTTTTTTTTGGGATGCTGAGTATTGCGTTTGGTACTTCCATGTGAATGGGGGTGCCAAAGGAACACTTTTGGGTCCTAATATCTTCTGACATCTGCAGCACCGAATGTATGACACAGTGTAAAACAAGGCAGCACTTTCCGAAAACACAGGCCACGATTGCTTACAAACATGCGTAATGGACAGTACACCATGATGTCACATATCTGCCATTTCTTGGTCTGTTACTGCATTGACAACTGTCAACAGGTTGTTTTTTTTGTATAGACTGTGTCTTGGGTTGAATGTTGGGAAGGGATTTAACTAAACCATGAGAAACTACTAACGAAGACTGTGTGCTTTAGGTTAATTACTGTGATCACTAAATATCTTAATACTATAATGTACACTATTTTTTCTTTCCTGCAGAGCCATTCAGTTGCTTACTATTGTTTCTTTCTAGGTGTTGAATACTTCTGCAAAAAAACAACAACTGGAAAACACTACACAAAGAAAAAAAATGAGGAACCAGACTACATTGAAACAACCCTCTGACTTGTTATATGTACAGGTTTGCTTTTTACATTTATTTATTTATTTATTATTTTTGTTGCTGTTTTTCAGTACTTAAATTGCCTTGTACCAGGGTGTTGGAGTTGACCATGACTCACTAAGGATTCCTCAGAGTGATTAACAGGCATTTACTGTATTAAAATAAACTGTGGTTACTGTGGGTTATTTGCCTACACCCCACTTCTCCACACTTACACAAGTCAGGCATACACATGTTTGGAACTTCACAAGTGTACAAGCCAGCAGAAAGCAATTGAACTTACTTAACTATAATGCTGAGAAGTACATGGTTTCACTGATTGTCGGACTCTGCAAGATTCCATTATTTTTACCAATAAGGTACTTCAATCAGCAAGTTATATTAATAGCATGTTGATCACTCCCTGGTGGGGTGTAATGTTGCATGAGGCAAAGTTCCCAGGGTGTGATTAACTAGACATTAACATAACCCTCAGAAATATCTTATTGCTATTATAGATGTGCCTAAACTAGCATTTTTTCACTATCTTGGAATAGTGCAGTGTCCGGCAATAAGCAAAACCATGTACTTTACAGTACAGTATGATGGTAGCAACAGTGTACTGCTGAGCATTACGTTAATAGTACATCAAACCCTGGGGGTAATGCATCATGAGGCATAGACTAATGCTACATTACACCACCCTAGGATGTGATTAACCCTCAGAAATACCATATTGCTATTTTGTTGCCCCAAGGGGGAGATGTTGATCACTGCCTGTTATATCAATATATTTCATGTAAAAAACGTACACAGACAGAATCCGTTTGCACTCCACATTTTATTGTTTTAACATTTCTGTTTCTTCCAGGCTTGAAACAAATCAGTATCATTATGCTTTGCTGGAATGGTAGATTTTATAGTTATGTCTGCTAAGTATAACAAAATTACATTCTATGTAGACAATGCACTCAATTTTTTTAGATTCCTAAGGCGTGACAGAAATTATGTACTACCCATGAGTTTTACATTTGTACAAACTAGTTATTAGACCTCCCCCCACCCTCCACCACCAGTACCCTCACCACCAAAACTCCTCCCCACCCAAAAAAACAGAACTGGATGTAACAATTGCCTGCAACTTCTGACACATCACTAACTTAGATATTGATTGCCCAGGACAGAAATATAATTCTCAGGTTGTAACTTTATTTTTTCCACTGTTATTTTTATTTTTACAATTAAAGCTACAACAAACAGGGCAATGTAACTTAATCAGGTCTCTACGGTGGTGACTACCTTGGAAAACTATAAGTGCACCTGTAAATTGAAGAGTGAAACAGTAAGGAAGAAAATACAGCAATAAGTCTTGCCTTGAACAGAGATAAATGGGTAACATTTAATATGAAACAAATCTTGTGGCTAGGAGGGTTGTGTGAATGGCAAGTTAACAGCGCCATGGGTGTGTTTAATACTGAGGTTTGTTTACTTCTACATTAAACAGTGATCCCCCCAACCTCCAACCACATGGTGTAATTAGCAGGCCATTTACGTAACCCTTCGAAAACATCTATTTATTAATCTGCTGCTCAGAAAAAAAGTCTGATAATTAACAGGTGCCTGGATTGTTATGCCCATGGATATGGAGGGGGCCGAAATTTTGAGGAGCCTAGGGTACAGGCCATCGGGGCTTGACTTAGAGGGGGTTGAGTGAGACAAGAGCTCTTAGAACTTCAGGTGGTAAAATAGGTGATAACTGAAAACCTGAGGACCGTGAGGGGGATTGGAGGGAGCAGGATGGAGAAGTGGGGGGGGCTCTTGGAGAATGGCACAGAAACTGAAAAATGTATTGAAGGCCTCAGCAACAAGATAGGGATCAGGGATTATTGAGCCAGCCTCGCAGATGGAGGGAGGGGGGAATTCAGTGGGGGAGGGTGCAGGAGTGAGCAGAGGTCCTGCCAGAAGGAAGAGGGGGTACAATATGAGGGGTGGAGACGTGACTTAAAGAAGTCAGATTTGGCGCAGTATATACTGATTGTGCAACTATTGCTAAGGGTGCAAAATGCTTGTAGGGAGGCTTGATTTCCTACAGATTTAAAATGGTGCCAAGTGAGATCACGAGCTCTGCACATGACCAAAATATCTGGGGTGATCCGGAGATTGTGGCTGCATTTTACTCATGAGGTTTTTAGTGGTTTATTTTTTTCTGGATAAATGTAGTAGAGCCCACTAAGATTTTCAATAGACATGTGGCAGACACTCCCATATGACTGTTTGACCTTAACAGGGATAGGGATATGGATAACAGTGCATATTCCCCAAAGTGGTGAGGGTGGTTCTGATGCTAGCAAGGAAATGTATACAAAATACCTGAGTCTTTTATGACACACCTACTATCAAGATATGGTGGGAGCTGGGAGATAGTGATCAAAACCCTTCCCCTGGGGTACAGTTAATTTATTTTTAGTGGAAGTATAAAACTTCTAAGAGTCAAAATCTGTAAGTCATCCCAATTTTGGGAAGTTAATATACTTCAAGGATCCCACTTCTAGAAGTCAATATTCTAAGAAGGACCTATTTATGGATGTTAATACAATATATTAGTGGCTAAATATAATTGCTTTCACAGAAATCCATCATTTCTGACGTACATGCCTACAATTTTGAAAGTCATCTAATTTTTTGTTTTACATTTGGAAGTAAATGACTTTCTTTCCCTTTATTTTGGAAGTTTTTGCCGTATTTTTGGAAGTCAAATACTCCAAAAATGGAGTTAAAGGGGAACTGTCATCAATAGGGTTTCTTAATGTCTGAAAGACTATAAACAGCTAATCTGAGTGAGCCATTGTGTTTATCTGTGAGTCTTTGCAGTCCAGAGTTATTCATATGTAAATCAGCCTGTAATTAAGGGCTGGAGGCAGCCACATGTTTTAGGCTCCTGACAGGAAATGTTGTCACCGAGAATCTTGGCCCTCCATTGACTGTAGGTTAAATAGGAAATTGTCTGTTTTATTAAGTGTGTTTTAAGGTGTTATTACAACACTTTCTACATTTATAATACTTGTTTTGTATGTGCATTGAAACTAGTGAGTTATCACCTTTACATTTCAAACTGCTAGTAAACATAATCCATCTTTAGGGTTGCTTTAACCTCTAGGCTATACTACCAGCTGTTCATCAAAAACTACACATCTCAAGGCTGGCTCTGTGGTGCCAACAGGTATTGGGGCCCCATATCAGAATTTCTAAACCCTGTCTGTGTTCATGTCAGTACAGATTTCTGGGGCTGCCACGGCATCAACTTGTCTTTTTCCATTCCCTCTCTTACAGCCTTTTCTCTTACAATTTTGGGTGTGAACTCATGTCTACAAGATGCAAATGTGGCTATGTACCTACTGGCCTGGCATCATGGGGCCAGCCTTGAAATGTGAAGTTTTTGATTATCAGCTGGCAGTACAGCCTAGAGGTTAAAGTGAAGAGCTGTGAACAAGCTTTGTTCATCCAGCAGAATGGATTTTGATTCCATCGTGCTCAACTTGTATATTGTGTGACCAGAGCAAACCACTTAACCTCCCTTTGCTCCCAAAACACACCCAGGAACAAGCTGTAGCGGTGTGCCATTCCTGGACAAAGACAGTAAAAACAATCTGAGCATGTGTTAGGATTCTGAAACTATTATGCTTTTTCTATCCAGATTTGACTTGAAAAGAAAAGATAGGACACCATTACTTGTTTATTAATTGCAAAAACACATAGCTGGACAACACAGTTAAAACACGCATAACCCGAAATGCATTATTAAAAGAGTATTTTACTTCTTTTGATGAAGTTAAAAGTATAACAGTTTCTTACTGAAATACTTTGGATGGAATGGGATTTTCTTCTGTAAAGGAAAAAAATCAATCTGGTTGATCCTGCCACCCATACCCTTTGAGCGTGTCTTACACTCCGCAGCTATGCCGACAGACCACAACTTTCCAGAATGCCATTCCCACTGTAATGTAAAAAAAGAAAGAAAAACAAAATAAATAAAAAAAAATAAAACAAAGGGAGAGACAGACTGTGTGTGTGTGTGTGTGTGTATCTCTGACAGAAGTGCTGGACTAACTGAACTATGCTGAAAGGGAAAAAAATGATCACTATTAATTAAATAAAATAACATGTGGGTGGGTGTAAAAACCAGAATTTTGCACTCATCCTCAGCGTGGGATACTTTTATAAACCACTCGGACTTTGCCATCAAGTTAATGTAGATCCTTACAATTCGGGTACGTGTAAAATGTCAGTTACACACACACACACATATACATATATTATTCTATATTTTAATAATGCAGTTCAGATTATGCTTTTTTTAAACAATGTTGTCCATTCATGTGTTTTTGCAATTAAATAAACAAGTGTCCTATTTTTTTTCTTTTCAAGTCAAATCTACATAGAAAGAGCATATTTTCAGAATCATAACACATGCTCAGATTATTTTCACTGTCTTTGTCCAGGAAAGGCACACAGCTGCAGCTTGTTTCTGGGTGTGTTTTGGGAGCACAGGGAGGTGAAGTGACTTACTCTGGTCATACAATATACAAGTAGAGCATGTTGGAATCAAACCCCATTCTGATGGATGAATGAAGCTTGTTCACAACTCTGCTTTAACTTCTAGGTTGTACTGCCAGCTGTTAATCAAAAACTACACATTTCAAGGCTGGCCCCATGATGCCAGACCAGTAGAAACGTAGCCACATTTGCACCTTGTAAACCTGAGTTCACATCCGAAATGGCAAGAGAAAAGGCTGTAAGAAAGGCAATAGAATAAGACAGATGTTACTGCTGTGGTAGCCCCAGAAATCTGCACTGACATGAAGAAAAGCCAGGGTTTAGAAATCCTGATACAGTATGGAGCCCCAATACCTGTTAGCACCACAAAGCCAGCCTTGAGATGTGCAGTTTTTAATGATCAGCTGGCAGTATAACTTAGAGGTTAAAGCAATCATAAAGATGGATTATTTTTACTAACAGTTTGAAATGTAAGGGTCATAACTCACTAGTTTCAATGCATATACAAAACTATTATTATAAATGTAGAAAGTGTTGTAATAACACCATAAAGCACACTTCATAAAACAGACAATTTCCTATTTAACCTACAGTCAATGGAGGGCCAAGATCCTCAGCAACATAATTTCCTGTCAGAAGCCTAAAACATATGGCTGCCCCCAGCCCTTAATTACAAACTGATTTACATATGAATAACTCTGGACTGCAAAGACTCACAGATAAACACAATGGCTCACTCAAATTAGCATTTTTATGGTCTTTTAGATGTTAAAAAACCCTGTTGATGACAGTTCCCCTTTAACTGAACCCAAAAGTCTCATGTCTGAGATATAAGGGAAAACATACATTTTATAATCACAAAGGGCTCCTTTTCTTACCTACTTTCCAGTCATGGAAGTGACCTTTAGCAGAAAAGGCATACTGAGCTCAATCTAACCCTGTGATTATCGTAGTAATAGACAGGGACTATGCCTGATGAACAGGAGCTCAGGTTTCTTTGCTCAATTCACTTCACCCATTTCAGCAAAATCTTAATGAAACAATTATGATTATGAATTTTATTAATTTTAGCAGTTTTGTCTGATCCTGTCACTATCTTCCATAAATGAAGGTGACAGGGTCATACTGCGGTATAGGGGCACACCTGGAAAATTATTTCAAGAGGGCTCACAGTGACACACTAATATCACTAGTCCACCTCAATGTGATTCACTAGCTTTCTTTGCATCTTACATTTACCTGCCATTAAAAAATAGAGGATAAATGTAACAATGTTCAGAATTTAGTAGGTGGCCATGTTCCCAACAGAGGGGGGCCACCTAGAAATTTCCAGGTATCTTGGTGGGCCACTCCTACTCTGGTAGCTGACTTTTCAAATCTTGTTTTCACGGATATCGGTATGAAGGCTAAGCTACTGTCCACTGTAATGAAATGCTATGAATTGTTACATTTGCATGGAGTATTGTTTCTAAGGGTGTGGATACAGTTCACTTATCGACACTCTGGCTGTTTCGCAGAACAGACTGATTCTTCAGATGTCCTCAAGCTAAGCTCCTCCCACCACCTGGCGTATATCCTCCAGTACCACCATGTCACATCACATCTTTCTTTCAACTGAAATGGACAGGTCTCCTCCTTTGCAGCTTTGCAGCAACAGAAGGAATTCAAGTTTTTAGGTGCTTTTTCAGTGATATCTTCAACTTAACAGAGTTAACTTCTCTTGATTCCAACTATGTGATGTGATCAGCGATGAAGGAGTGGAAACCAGGTTTCAAATTTTGCACTTGATGCTGACAGAAGATGTTGGTCACTGACCCACATGGCACATGCTTGTTCTGCTTTGGCACACGGCATGGGGGTTGCTGCCTTTGTCAGATGATACTTGCATCATCCATTAAGGTCTGGAAGGTGAGGCTCATCTTAGGTCAACCATAAGAGCACGACTGACCAAAGGGCCAGAAGAAGACCTTGGCAGCTGCCAGGTCAGCTTCCTAGCTTGCCACTCTGGAAGAGAAGGTGGATGCAGCAACACTGAGTTCATTAACAGTCATGGTGCTGTTCCTTGCCAGGGCCAATGTTGGAGAATTCTTCAAGGATTTCCATATGTGTTTGGCCATCCAGATCTTTGGGGAGTGCCCATCTAACTGGTTGAAAATACAAGTGCAGCTGGCACAGGTCATGGGACTGGCAGAGAATACAGTCCTCCCATTTCCATGACTCCCCTGACTACTCAATTTTATTCAACCTCCTTTCAGTCGAGGGGAGGGTCAAGAGTTCCTTGGTACCATCATCAGGCTTGTCAACCTCAACTCTGGTTGAGCAGGCTTGCAAGATTTTTCTTCTGCCTGTCGACCAGTCATCAGAGGAGCTAAACAAAGTCAATCTTCCATACCCCGGTGTTCTCGGTCCTCACTCAGGAGGATGTGGCCCAGTCAGTGTCCCTGGCTGGGTCACTTTGGGAGCGACCTCAGCCAGTGTTCATTCCTCTGAAGCCTCTGCTTCTAAATGTAGTGAGGCATGTGGTCTACCATGGCCTGCAAGAGGACTCAGCTCAATGTCAACTTCTGGGTTGACAGTTGAGGTCGAGATTACAGTCAAAGCACTCACGCTCTCAATTCGGCTTGATCGGTAGGTGCCGTTGTCAATGCTGCTTCACCTCCTTGTCCTCGGGTGAGGAGAAGCTCCATTGCAGGAGGCATCAGCATTATGAGGAGTTCCTCTGGCAGCAGTGGACAATTGGTCAGGGTAGGGCTCCACCCTCTTGATCATTGGCCCCTTGACACATACCCATGGTGCCACACCAGTCTACCCTACACAGAAGTCCCCCTGGGGATGGAACCACTGTAAAAAGGAGTCCTCTGCTGCTGTTGGTGGACAGCATCCTTTCTGAGGACATTAGGGTGGTCCACAGTGGTAATGGTCAATGCCCATTTTTGAAGGGTCTTCTGGTATCTCCAAAGGATCATCCATGGTCTCCTCATGGACTCAAACATTTGACTGGTTCAGTTGAAGAGCTGACCACTGACCATGTGCTGGTGTTGTCTGGCACTTTACTGCGGCTCATGTTGGAGTCATGAATGTGCCCTTGGAGCCAGTTCACAAGAGGGCTAAGTACCCCTTCACTGAAATTCTAGACAGGTATGAATCCCCAGGGGTTGTCTTTCCTGTAGTTGCAACTATTCTAGGACTGGCTCAGGAGCTTTGGCAGCATCCAGCATCCTGTCCGGCACCCTCCAGCCATATGGTCTGCAAGTATGTGGTTCCTACAGGGTTCATCTCAGGGTTTTTCAACCATCCTTTGGCCGAAGGACTTGTATCAGATTCGGCCTTCTGGAATACTGTTAGCCAAGGGATTGTGAACAAACCTCCAGATGGAGTCCAAGAAAACTGACCACTCAGAAAAAAGTCTACGCTGCTGCTTCCTTAGGTATCTGTTTGGACAGCTATGTTGTGCTGATAGCCAACTGTGGTCACTCCCTGTTGGGAGTGCTACAGCAGATCCTCCCTCATATCCTTGCTGATTGGCAGCCACTGGTGAAGCTGGTCAGAGACCAGGGTTAATTGCTGGCTAGCACCAGCTACAGATAGTTCTGGACATATGCAATTCCTGTGCCTGTGATATAGCAACAGCCATCATGATGTGTCACAGGGTCTGGCTGTGACTTTCCACCTTTATTGTGGATACCCAGCACAAACTGGCCAATATCCCATTTTTTGGCTGCTACGTCCCAGTCATTTTGCTCCACGACAACTTGCCCCAGACTATTAGCTCAGGCATCAATTGGCTCCCACATCAATTTGCCCCCCAGCCATTCATATTATAAATATTATGAAATAAACTCCTGGTAGGTGCAATTCTACAACCAGATGAGGAAATGTGCTTGAGGGTTGTAGAAGTGTAATTGTTGTTGGAGTACAGTATAATATGTAGTGGGAGTGAAGTGTCTGGGCACAAATTTATGTGGGAGCTGATTGATGCTGGAGCTAATTGTGCAGAGTAAGTTGTCTTAGAGCAAAGTGACTGGGATGAATTGGTGTGTTCCCTTTTTGAGCACCAACCTCTTTGGCGCTTGGGTGGAAGGACTTCTCATGAGGATTACGAAGCCCAGTGGCATACTAGACTCTGTGGCTTCTTCCTAGAAGGACCCAAAGGCTCAGACGGCCTTCCAATATAGGTCCTTTCAGCCATAGTCACCTTGGCAGTAGACCATGAAGGGGCAGTATCAGCACTGGTGCCCAAAACTCAAGTTCAGAGGCCAGGAGCAGAAAAGAGACCGGCAGATGCAGTGGTGATCCACCATCCCCTGTGACTAGTGCTCCCCTCAAAAGCTGCACAGTGACAGGCTGGGGGGTGTCAGCCCCCTGCCTGTCCAGTCCTTGACTCAACTCCCAGTCAGAGTCTGGCCACAATGGTCCACCATTACTACAGATAAGCGGGTGTTAAAAGTGGGAAGAGTGTTGCCTCTGGACTTTGACGCTCTCCTGCCTTAGCAACTCCACGTTCCTTGGGAGTCTAGATTGTTGTAGGACATGCTGTCCACCCTCAGGCAGGATGTTGCTTGGCTGCTAGCAAAAGGAGCCTTAGCCCATGTACCAGATACACTGGTAAGTCAGGGTATGTGTCCAGGTACTTCTTGGCCCTGAAATGGACAGGGTTCTGGTGCCCCATACTGGATCTGCATGCTCTGAACCAGTTCATGTGTAAGATTTGAACCAGATTATGCCATCCCTAGAGCAGAGCATGTGATTCTGCTCTCTGGACCTCCAGGATGTGTTCTTTCACATCCCAGTCCATCTGCCCCATTGGCAGTACCTCATGTTCCATGCACAGTGGGTACTGTACCAGTTCCAGGTCATGCCCCTCGGTCTCTTGTCTGCTCTCAGGGTCTTAACGAAGTGCATGGCAGTAATGGCAGCCTTCCTGAGGCACAAGAGCTTCAGAGTATATCTCTACGTGGATGATTGGCTGATAGCCAGGTCATTCAAGGAGGCCATTGAGCAGTCCAGAGAACTGGCCCTCCAGACCTGCTGAGACTTGGACTGTTGGTCAACCTGGATGAGTCCAAACAGGTCCACTTGCAGGTGATCAAGTTCACGGTAAACAAACTCCAAGCGGTCAAGGCCTGTTTCCCTGCAGATGGGGCTCAGGATCTTACCTTCTTTGCCTGATCATTTCATGTTGGGCTCTCATGACCTGCTCATGACTTCCTGCAGCTGCAAGGGAGCATAGCATCCTTCACCAATGTAATCATTTGGGCTCACTGGTGGATTGGCCACCTGCAGTGGGAGCTGGGTAGCCAGTGGTCCCAGTGCCTAGATTACCTGGACCATCCGGTCGCAGTGACCTAGTCGATGTAAGATGCCATCTAGCAGTGGCTGGATCCACAACATCGGGAGGAGTGAATCCCATCTGTCTGATGAGAACCATCCACCATGCTCACAACAGATACATCTCTGGCAGGGTTGGAAGCACACCTGGGAGATTACAAAATGTATAGGTTCTGGTCACTCTGGGAGTCCCGTCACCATATCAACCTGCGGCAGCTCCATGCAATGCATCTGGCTCTGATGGAATTTGCACCTCTGATCATGGGATAGGTCATGTAGGTCCAGATGGACACCATGATCATATGCTACCTGAACAGGGAGGGCAGAACACACTCCCATCCCCTGAGTTGGGAGGCTCTCCACACTTGGACCCTCATGCACAGCCTCGCTGCAGATCTCCTGGCAATTTATGTCCCAGGAATGCACAATCAGCTGGCAGGCATTCTTAGATTGAAGAGATGTCACACAAGTGGTCTCTGCATCAGAAGGTGGTAGGCCACTCGTTTTCCTAGTGGGGCACACCTCCAGTGGACCTGTTTGCCTCTTGGGAGAAGAGAAAGTTGAGACTGTTTGATGCCTACCCCTACAGTCCAGAACACTGTTAGGGGATACCTTCACGAGGCCCTGGACCTGAGGCTTCATGTACACCTTCCCTCCTTTCCCCTTGGTCCACAAGATGGTGGTCAAGGCCAGGAAGGACAAGATGCAGATAATCCTGATAACTCCAGACTGACCTAGAAAGTTCTATTAAGATCTCCTCAGCCTCAGCAGCAGGCCTTGACAGCAGTTGCCTTTCCACCCAGACCTGCTGACCAGACAGCAGGGGAAGGTCCTGCACCCAGATCTTCAATCCCTGCACCTCTAAGCCTGGTTCCTGAGTGGCTACAGTTCCATGTTCTAGGCCTTTCAGATGAAGTTCTCCACTTGCAAATGCTATGCATTTATATGGAAAAGGTTCTCGATATGGTGTCTGGGCAAGGAGCTTGATCCTCTTGCCTGCTCTAATGCGAGCATCCTTGATTACCTATGGTCTGTCTTACAGTCAGGCCTGTGAGCATCGACCCTTAAGGTGCATATGGCAGTCATCTCTGCTTAACAGGCACAGGCTGGTAAACTGACAGTGGCCCAGAAGAAGGTGATTAGGTGCTTTTTCAAGTGCCTGGACCAGCTGTTTCCTCTGGTGTGTGGAGCCTCTGCCACTTTGGGACCTACTGTTGGTGCTGACTATACTTATGGCAAGCCATTTGTGCCAATGCACAGATGTGAAATGTCTCATCTGTCATGGAAGACCGCTATCTTGGTGACTACGACATCAGCCAGAAGGATCAGTGAGTTCCAGGTGCTTTCAGTGGTGTCTTCTTGCCTGGTCTTCCACAAGGAAAAAGATCATCCTTTACTACCCACATGAAGTTCCTCCTGAAAGTAGTACCAGAGTTTCACCTTAGCCAGGTGATCAACGTTCCCTTTTATTTCACTAACCCTTCTTCAGAGGCTGATCGTAGGCTCCATACCATGGACCTACAAAAAGTGCCGCCATACTACAAACAGCGCACAGCTAGAGTTCAGGGTGAGGCTTGCCAGCTGTTATGTACACTGAAGCTGCGCCTGGCAGACTAGCAGCTAAGTGGATGATTGCCAGGTGGATCACATCCTGCAGCAACCTCTGCTGTAGGAAAGCTGGTAAGGAGCCTTTTCCATAGACATACTGCTGCCTCAGTGGCTGCTTTCAAGGACATCCCTATAAAAGAGATCTGCCAGGCAGCTATTTGGTGTAAAGCACGCATCTTCATATTCCATTACAGCATCTATATTATGAGCTGTCAGGACACTGCTTTTGGGTCCTTGGTTCTGTAATCTCTGTTTACCAAGTAGGGGTGTATGTCTTGCCCCCTCCTTCCAGAGAACTGCTTAGAGTCTGCCAGAGTGTGAATAGTGACCTGTATGCATGCCCTTAGAAATACAGGTTACTCGCCTGTAACTATACATCTTCCAAGAATAAATCTTCACCATTGATTCATACATGCGTGTCTATGGAAGCACCAGGACCTCACAGGAGACTTTTTGCACAGGGAAGGAGCCAGCATCAGCTACTGATGCCACCTGCATGCCTCACGAGGTATCGCGTGCTAGCCAGTAGCCATCGTCAGCAACTTCATGCACCTCAGTTCTGTTCTTCCCACTGTTGAGTGCACACTGTGAGAGCAACAGCACCTCAATTCAACCGTCACTGAAATTCCTACATCACCAATGATGTCTTCTATGTTAAGGTGCCACCTTCGTCTTATTATTTTTCCATGATGTTGAAGTCTGAAAAGAAAAAGGGGTCGAAGCAGAACCCCATTAGCATCGTTGCCGTTATGGAGAGCCAGTCATGACAAAGGACTGACATCATGCTGCTAGACTGGCATTGGGCTTACTCATGACATGGATTTGTGTGATGCCTGCTTGTCCATGGATGGTCATACCCTTTTAGTCCAAGTGCTTAAGTTCAGTCATCCGATTCCCACCTTCAGAGGCAGGCAACGAACCCGTGAAGCCAAGCCCAGGTCTCTGGGGCCTTCCCCTTGGTCACTTTCCAGTACCTCTGGTACACAGGAAGTACAGGGTTCTTCTCGACCTCACTGAGGTGTTGGAGACCCTGAGTGGTGGGTCTGGTGGGCAGCTAGCTCCTTCTGGGTGGCAGGCTAAACACCCCCCTCCCAGTCTGTCTGCCTCCAGTGGCAGACGTCTCCAGTGGTGAGGCCAAAGCTATACGCTTGGTCTACACTGGTGGACACCTCGGTGCCACAGCCTGGTGCTGTCCTGGCTCCTGATATTGTTCATGATATCGGTGAATGGGGTATTGCCAATCATGATCTGTCCATGCAGCTGGGGCTCCTTTGAGTCTTTAGCAGTGACCACTGTGTCATTCCTCCCTGGCCTAGAGCCTTTGAGGAATGTTCCAGGACAGTTTGGAAATGTGTCTTTGCTCTCCTTCTAGCCCCCAGGGACGTTTGCCTGTGGCATTGCATACCCGTAAGCTCTGCATGCATAGTACCTCACCCCACTCTGGGGATTCAGGTCATGCAGACCCCAACAGGGCCTTGTTGTCCAGTGCATGACCAACCTCCTGAAGATGACTCTGAGCAGACAGATGCTCCTCCCTGCTGCGAGTCACTAATTCCATCTTTCCCGGGATAGGTCAAGGGCACATCACAGCTGCCATTTTCATTGATCTGGCCAAAGCTTTCAATTTGGAGTACAGTCCACTTCTCATGGACAAGCTGAGCTCTGCTGGCCTCTCAGCTCTCACTTTTGACTGGTTCCATTCCTTCCTTCCTTCACAGGCCATCAGCAGTCGGCACAGGTTGGAGGCATCCTGTCACTATCACTTCCCATCCAGGCAGGAGTCCCTCAGGGCTCAGTCCTGACTCCTATCCTCTTCTCCATTTTCCTGAACAACTTCCCAATCACCTGTGCCAACTCACATATTCAAATGTATGCAGATGACACAGTCGTCTTTACCTCCGGTCCCTTTACCACAGCTGTGGAAAACCTGCTGCTGCAGCAGGATTTCCACAACATCCTGTGCTGGTTCCAAGCCAACCATCTCTGGGCCAACACTAAAAAAACAGTGTCTACGACCTTTGGTATGAGCCAGAAACTGGCCAGTCTTCAGACAATCTGGTTTGTTCACAGTGAATAGCGCCCCACTTGAAGTGGTGCAGTCCTTCAACTACCTTGGTGTGTGTGTGGCTGGACATTGATGCCATTCTTGCAACACTTCACCCAAAGCTTGGTGACTTGTACTGCAACAAAGAATGCTTATCCCTACTGGTTTGCCATGAGCTTGTCTCCAAAATGGTACTCCCAGTTTTCAACTATGCAGATGTGGTCTATGACACTGCCCTCTTCACTTCCCTTGTCAGACTGGACACCCTCTGCAGTGCCTTTTGCCACTTTGCTAAAAACTCTGCCCATCATACTCACCACTGTTCCCTTTACTCCTCCCTATCCAGCCTCCTCCTCCTCCTAGCTTCATGTCACCAGTCACACTGCACCACCTTCATTTCCAAATACTGCTTTGGATACCTTCTCTCATACCTCTCCTCACTCCTATCTCCAGCGCCCCATGTCTTATGCTCCCTCTGCTCCAGGCATCATCAGACTGTAACCACTCTGCATCCCCATTCCTCTGCCAGACAATCTGCCTTCTATTAACTTCCCACACTCTGGAACCTGCTCCCCTCTTCCCTCTGCCTTTCCATCTCCCCTGTCTCCCTCAGGCATCAGTTGAAACTCTCCCCCCCAATCTGCACCTGTTTCCCATCCACCTGATGCCTCCCCGGCATGGAGCCCCTATAATCCATATGTTGCACCTGTGTCTCGTTCTCTTCAAATCTGCCTCCTGATCTCATTTACTATTTGACTCTATCTCTGCACTTCCATCCCCCATGCAGGAAGGCACTCCTCCTGCCTAACAGTTCACTAGTGTAGTACAGTTTTCTTTTGTTTTTTATTTCATGCTGCACTTTAATACCACTTGTATAGGTATGCCATACTGCACTGTGACTGCACATTATTTTGTACCAAGTTATGCACTGTGTAGTGTTCCATACTGCACTGACTGCATGCTGTTTTGTGCGAAGAAATGTAACTGTGTTGTGTCCACTGTTTTTTCCTGTACACTTTGCCTCCTGGTCACACCTGCAAATGAGACTTAGCTCAGTGTGCCTTTCCCAGTCACCAACTGTCACATTAATAAATAAATGCTTTGGGCAGGAAGGTGTTTGCCTTGGCTTACACTACAATGTGCATTTCTGCACATCAGGCACACTTGGGAGGTTACAACAAGTGCCTGTGGGCATAGCTTGGGCAGCTCCTAGCTGCCATGCTGCACTTGGAGTTGGTCAGGCAAGTCCTCTGTCTTTCCGTCAAGGGTCTGGAGTTGGCGAGACATCAGACAAGGGCATCATGTGGTGCCAATAAGGTGGCCTCCAGGCTGATGAACTGGACTGATAATACCTTGTAACCTATGTGATAGTTTCCCAAGGGTGACATTTTTTTAATGATCTCTACCCTCCTTAACTTCAACACACTGTAACAGTTTGACAATATTAGTAGTTTTAGCATGCAGTATACCCCAGCCAATACTGCTAACAGATTTAGCTGCATCAGTACAAGAAAAGTCCCTTCAGACTCATAGGCTTCTTCTTGCTTGCTTGGAGTCTTCAACTCCAGCACAATATCACTAGGCACAGTCTTACCTGCGGTCTCACATTCAAGTTCTATACTTGCATCTCCGACCTCCAACAGGTAACATCCCGGGAACACAGGAAACAAATGAATATCCTGCTCAGTCAGGGGTCCTCCTCAAACTGAGCCCATGAAAAATCCTCCTCTGACTCTTTGTCCAAGCTCTCCAGCAGGACCCTCTTGAGCACCTGGCACCAGTGTTCCACCTCTCTGTGTAGTCGGTCTGCCTCCAGCCATTGCCCACTCGTCCAGTGGATCATCCTCATCAGGGTCTCCACCTCCTGGGTGTTGTCTCTCACACCACCAGTCTGCTTTGACCTGCATCTCTCCGTCCTCTTCAGGCTTGTCCTTCCTCTGAGCTCTCAGGTCCAGTCCAGGCAGCAGCTTCTCTTCATCTGTCAGCCATAGTTCTGGTCAGAACTCCACAGACTTTCTTCTCTGGGTTCTCCTCTGGCAACTCCTGGAGCTTTGGTCCATCTGAGATATCTGGGTGATATCCACCAGAAAACATCCTTCCAGCAAGTTATCCCACTTCTGACACCAAGTCTGTGGCAGGGTTGTGGGATAACAGATGGACCAGACACCGAACTTCAGGTTCAACACACAATCTCTGTGTGATGTTTATTCAAAATACAAGAAATAACCTTCTGCAATGGCATATTTCTTCTTCAGTACATCAGTTTGCAGCAACAGACTATGAACATCCTTTCTCTGCACTTGGCCAGCACCTATTGACACTGATCTCTGATCCCATTCACTAGTTGAGATGTAGCCACCACCCCATGCAGGCTCCATTTGCTTGGGTAGTGGGGGCCCAAAAGAAAAAACAAAAAACAAACTATAGACAAAGAATCTCAATGCAGAATCACTGAAAGAAGGTCTACCCCAAAGGGCATTGGCAACAAATCAAGTTTCAAAGAAATACAACATCATACACACTTCCATAATGCAATGCATCATGGGATATATGCAAATCATCATGACATTTCTTACTTAAGTTTACAACAATATACATGCATTTTAAATAACACAACTAGCTTAATTTCTATAATAGTCATGTAGTACTTTTTACCATGATCAAAAACACCTAGTGCCATGGTATTTTTAACATTTACAGGTTTCATAAACATAAGGTACATACATCAAGGCATTTTATGACATAGTGCTATTACATACTAAATACAACAACAATAAACACAACCTGTTTTACATACGCTTGGAGGTCACAACAATAACTTCCCTGTACGAGGATCTGAGAGGGAAAAGGAAAATTAAAGAGGACACTATAGCATAGTCAAGAAAGGGAAGGGGGTGCCCATCAGTGGCCAACCTTATGGACTAGAAATTGTAAAGGATAGAATAGGCTAAGAAATAGAAAGAATTGTTGCAACAGATTTAAGAAAAGGTTGGTCCTCAAGAGTGGCAGGAGCTCCCAGTTACATGTAGCAAGAATAGCCATCTGCCACTTCTTATTTGTACATACTCTTCATATATATATATTTTTTATCAAATTTCTGCTTATGAAACATGGCAGTGACAGAAAGGCCTCATGGGATGTTGAGAGAGACTGGATTTTTTAAAATATTTTGTCCCCTCTAACCTGAAAGGAGCAGCTGGCTTGAAGGCAACTAACACAGATCTGCCAACATCCTTGTGAATGTCATAAAACCAGGTTCTCAGAAGCCACTGCTTTGAACCCAGGAAAACTGATGTAAAATGCTGCATTTTATGGGGTACCAAGAGGGAAGCAGTTTCTGATAGACATGTGAAATTTCAACCAAATATGTAAAGTGGCTCTCAGGATATATTTCTGAAACATCAAAGGGGTAATTTCTGACCTGCCATAAACCATGATCTGTAGTTCCCTAGTGAGAAAACAGACTTTTTTTATTGCAATATTGCTGAAACTGCAGATTTCGAAAGGGTAGTAAGCTGAAACATTTGGCCTTGTGCAAGTGCATGTTACTAAGTAATTATGCAGGAATGAGAGTGACCTCACAGCCAGCATCATCACAGAGCTGTGACCTCACAAGCTGGGTGGAACATTATTTCCTCTCTGATATTGTTAGCCTGGCTGAGAGGACCACCACTTTGGTTTCTGGACTCCTAAGAGACACTTCTGCAAAGATTGGTAATTAAAGCCTGAACCAGTTTGCCAGCTGAAACTAAGGTAGAATTTAGTTAATCAGTTAAAAGGTGCTTTGTTTCTGTATAACTGTCCAGTTTTATTCTGACTGTAACCTAAATTTATATATGTTCTGAATTAGCGTACTGTATTTATTTACTATTTTTTAAATTTTAGTAAACCTTGTTTTTCCTTAAAACACTTCCTGAGACTTGCTCATTTTGGGTGTGAATGATGGAACAGTATTAATTATCTAACACAACTGTTATATGCTTAGGGTGTCATCATATGCATCCAAACTGTGAAGGATCTGTGTAGTGACCTGGCAGGTTAAGGGAAAATACCAGAGTCTCATTTGAGTCGGCAGGGGGTTGTGAGCCAAGCTGTTGTATGCCCTGTAGATTGAAGGCCAGATTAGGTGTTACGCTGCTACCCCAAAGAGAGTGTAATGATAACCTGGGCATCCAACCTGCTTGTAATTGCCCAGAAAGGGTTTATATTTGGCCCCAAGACTCGAGACTGGTATTGTACTCTGTTCCAAAGTAAATCGGAGGGTATTCCTGTTTGTCCCCTATCACGAATTGCACTTAAAGGGGTGGGCACTCTGAACCCAGTGGACCTGACCCTAGGAGTGGGTTTGTGACAGATTTGGTGTGCAGTGCTGGCATCCGAAAGATTTGGTTACATACTGTTGCAGTTTTTGGGTGGCACAGGCATAATAGTCCAGTGTGTCAGACTGGTAAACTGCAAACAGTTCACACACAAACAAGGCAGAGATTTTTAAAAAAATATATAATTTTGGTTACAGTATAAAGTTCCCTACCTGTTTTATGCTTTTTTGGGTGCAAGCTAGTGTAGCCAGAGTTAGGGAAGAAGAAGAAGATGGCTTCCAACTACGCAAATATATTGCAGACTACCTGATGCAGTTGTGCCAAGAAAGAGGAATCCAGTGTGAGGGGTGCACCAAGAAGCACCTCATGGAGGCTCTTGTGGCAGCCGATGCACAAGTGACTGCCCATGACCTTGAGTCACAGTCGGTGACTTAAGGGGACCAGACATTGGGCATGAAGGTGCCAGAGTCCATCACAGTGTCCAGTCCCAGGGAGGAGGGCAGTGAGATCAGTGGGGACCAAGAGTCACAGCACCAGTGAAGGGTCACCACAATGCTGGAGCCAGAAAGGCTCAGGCTGCAGCTAGAGCTGAGGAAACTGGAGCTGCAGTTCAAGCAGAGGAGGTTTGCACAGAGGAGATTCGAGCTGGAGATGGAAAAAGAAGAAAAACAAAGCCAGAGAGAAGCCGAGGAAAGAGACAGTGCCAGAGGGAGTTTGACTTGGAGAAGCTGAAACTCCAACATCCAGTGCCAGAGCAGGTAAGTGGCTGGGGTATAAATTAAATTCTAAATTAATTGCTGAATTTAAGGAGGGGAAGGATATGGATGCATTTTTAAATTCATTTGGAAAGGTCTGTCTTCAGGCAAAAATTTTCAGAGAGTCCTAGAGTCTTCAGCTATCTCCGCTGCTTACCGGCCGGGTGGCATGATGCATTAAGCCAAATGGACAATCAGGACAGCAGTAATTATGACAAACTTAAAGCTGCATTGCTTAAAAAGTATGAATTAACACCCAAAGCGTACAGAGTTAAGTCCCGTAAATTCCAGAGAAGCCCTGACATGAGCTACGAGGAACTCGCCACAAAGCAATGTCAGTTTTTGAAACTTTGGTGGGAGGGTGTCAAAGCAGACTCTGTAGAAAAAATTGAGGATGTTGTACTTTTCAAGCAATTTTTGGGGGCTTGCCCAGCAGAGCTGAAAACCTGGTTAGAGAACCAAGATCCAAAAACAGTGCAGGAGGCTGCCCTGCTCTTGGGCCGCTATGCCAGGAACAGGCCTACTCTGAAAGGAAGCGGGGTGGGTGTGGCAGTGCAGAAAGGAAAAGCGTGCCTTCAGGGCAGCTAAGTCCCTCACTGCCTCCCCAGAAAGTGGGCAGCCCCAAGTTACAAAGAAAGGATTTGCCTGATAAAAGAAGTGATGATTGTTGGCTTTGCAAACAACCAAGTCATCTTGCAAAACAGTGTCCCAAAAAGGCACACAGTGGGCAAAGTGGTGCTGGAAAAGAGTGAGGTTGTTTGAGTATCCCTGAAAGCATGGCAATAAATATGAGGGGAGTACATACACCCAATTACAGTAAATGGGGTGCAGACTCATGGTTTACGGGACATGGGAGTGTCTCTTACTTTGGAAAAAGGGGATTTGGTTGAGCCTGAACAGCTTATTCCTAATCCGTTACTTGGTTTACTTGGTTTAATTGAACAGAAGAAAGCAAAGCCCATCGAGACTGTTCCCCACACAATGTGGGACATTATTAATAGTTTTCCCTGATCCATGTGTCTAATTTATTTTTAAAGCTGGCAATGTTTTCAGATTCAATTAAATCTTGCGGTACAGTGTTCCATATTATGGAAGCCCTAAGAGTAAAAAAATGACCCCTTTTGTTGGTTTTGTAACTCTTAACCTCAAGTTGCCTATTATGTAGTCTCGGGACTAATGTTCTTTTTGAAAATGCTAGTCCAAATTGTCTCATGAGGTCAGGTGACTGAAGCAAGTTATACACTAAGAGCATGTCACCCCTTATTCTTCTGTATTGAAGTGTAAAAAGTCCAGTGGCCGTGAGTCTAGAGGGATAATAAAATGTGCTAATCTAGGCACCATTTTGGTGGCTCTCCTTCGTACTTGTTCCAGCTGAGCTATATCTTTTTTAAGACAGGGGTTCCAGAAGGGGGACCCGTAATTGAGGTAAGGTCTAATATAAGCTCTGAACAGAGGGATGAGGCATTGTTCTGAGTGGTTATAAAGGTTCGCTTAATTTGCCTCGAGTCTATTTGCCATGTTGGAAATTTTAGTACAGTGGTCCCTTGATGTAAGTTTATTATTAATGAATATGCCCAGATCTTTATCCCAATTAGATGTTTTAAGTGGTAACTTGTTTAAATAATATATATTGTTCGGGTTGTTTTTACCAAAGTGTATGACCACACACTTATCCTGGTTAAAGTGCATATCATTATGTTTGCCCATTGTTCAACTTTTTCCAAGTCTAATTCAAATGATACTATATTATCAAGATTGTTAACCTTACCCCCTAATTTTGTGTCATCTGCAAATTTTGAGATGTAATTGTTGGGTCCTGGCTGTAAATCACAAATAAAAAGATTAAACAGCGTGGGTCCCAACACTGATCCCTGGGGGACTCCACTTGACGCTGTACCCCAGTCAGACAGCACATCATTAATCCTAACTCTTTGAGTTATGTTGGTTAACCAGTCTGATGTCCAGTTTATAATTCCAGGGGATAAACCCGAAGTAGACATTTTGGTTATGAGTTTATTATGTGGAACTTTATCAAACGCATGACTGCAGTCTAATAGTACTACGTCAGTGGGAATACCCACATCCAATAATGCACTAATATTTTCATAGAAGGATATCAAATTAGTTGTGCATGAGTGCTTTGGTCTTGAATCCCTAGTGTAGTACACTCTTGTTCAATCTTCATCTTAATAACCCTTTCCATTAATTTTTCCACTACAGAGGTCAGACTAATGGGGCGATAGTTCTGAACACTGCCTCTGTTGTCTTTTTTAAATATTGGGGTAACAGTCGCTGTGTGCCATTCATTAGGTATGGAACTTTCTTGTAAAGATTTATTGAAAATAAGAGATAGGGGTTTGGAGATAGCCTGAGAAGTTTCAATCAAAAACCAAGGATGAATGTCATCAGACCGGGACTAGTGTTTTTGTTCAATTTTTTAATAGCCTGAGAGATATCAGATATTGTAATGTTATGAAAACCAGACCAGTTAAGATAAAAAGGGGTAACTGACATCTGTTTGGAAAAAACTGAGCAAAAGTAATTATTAAAAAGGTTAGCTGTGTCAATGTCTGATAATCTGGTTCCATTATTAATCAGGGGTCCTATAATCCTAGAGTAACCCTTTTTTTTGTTAATATACAAGAAAAGAGACTTATGTGCTAATTTAAATTCAAGTTTGTTTTTTGCCAATTTGATGGAACGTTTCAAAATCTTAACTTCTGACCTATATTTAAAGTAAAACGACTTTATGTAGATGAGTACTTTTTTTAAGTTTCTTGAAGAGTTTAATTTTGCGATTAATATGAGTTTTAATAGTTTTATTAACCATGGGGTATTTTGCCTTTATTATTATATTTTCTTCCTTTTTATTGGTATATGTAGGGTTTCCAGTTTGTGAATTATGTTTTTAAAGATAGTCCATGCTTGCTGGGTTGTTAAGTTATAAAAAAGTATTTCCCAGTTTATGTTAGCTAGTTCTCTATTGATATCCAAGAAATTAGCTTTGTTGTAGTTTTTTTATATTTATAAAATTTCTTAGGTTAATGGTTTCCTGTTGAATTTCAAATAATATAGAAAAATGATCAGTTGCACCCAGTGGATCCCAAATGTAAAGATTACTGAGTTCAGCTTCTATATTAGTGAGTAATAAATCCAAAATATTTAGTCCCCTGGTGGGTTCCATAATCAACTGTTGTAGTCCTGTATTGGTAACTACATCTACTAAGAGTTTATCTGCATTTGATTGGCCCTTAAGGGAATCCCAGTTAATATGGGGCATATTAAAATCTCCTAGGACAATAATATCCTCAGTTTCGGGAAAGGTTGATATCTCTTCTAACATATTAGTAGTATATTCCAAGCAGGGCCGGCATTAGGCACCCGCGATCCCCGCGGCCGGCCCAAATTTGTAGTAATGGCCAGATTCTGTGTGGGCCCCCAACAGTTAACAAAAATTAACCAAAAATTAAAGAAACTTGCAGATACATGTTTAATTAATTACCTTTGTGACACCGCCAATTTCGGCTGAATCAAGTCTGGATCTATGTTGCTTTCTAGATGCCTCCTGCCAGGTTACATTTCTGTTTGATGCTGCCCGCCGCCACCCACTTTCCTGGTGAACGCTGAACCATGCTGCCCTGTCCACGCCATGTTCAACTCAACTTTGCTTTGTTTTCCTATGTCCCCTATTGTGCCGCACATGCTGATGTGGGAGGAGGTGTGGTTGGAACCAATCACAAGGCCCCACTCCGTCCGTTCCTGTTATCACACCTCCTCCCATTGAGACCTGAACATTTTTGTTCCCCCTCAGGTCCATAGTGGCGTCATATAAAAGGACCCCCCGGTGCTCTTGGAATCACAGCCGAGTAACAGTTCCAGAGCGCTGAAGAGAATCAAACGATTGCAGCCGCTAGCCTGACTTACGAGAGCAGAGAGATAGACTATCACCACCACAGTCAGATTAACCTTCCAGACCTGGCACCCACCTGCCAATACAGATTTGCTGCCTTGCTACTGCCAGTGCTGCTAGAGCTATAATTTATTTTTTCTTTTTTAAGAAAAATGGAGCAAAGCAAGGCAGCCAGCAGCAGAAATTCACTGGGTATTGCCACCCAGTGGAGACCGCCACTCCGCCACCGGCCCACCAGTACACAGAGTGGAGAGGTGACTTAGTGAGACCCGGTGGGAGCCCCATGAGGATTTAGGGAGACCAGTGCCTTACCTGCCTTCACTTCCTTTTTAGGTAGGCAATAATGGGATAGGAGCTCCTAAGTTGTCTGTCTGACTGTAGGATCACCAGAATTAATTGTTTAGCCTCTGCTGGGATGCAGATAGGGCACATATATAAATAATGAGTAGTTCTGCTGTTGCTTACTCTTCAAGTAAATGATGTTTTGATGTATTTACAGTACAATAATGTAGCATTAATAGAGTTCTTCTATGTAAAAGGATTACAGGGGAGGAGGGCCCGGCCCTGTCTGTGGGGCCCCCGTCATAGAGTTTGCTGGAGGCCCCCAAAGTCCTAAAACCGGCCCTGATTCCAGGTCTGCTGACGGGGGTCTGTATACATTACCAATAGTGATATATAAGTGGCCTTTTAATTGTATTTTAACCCAAATACTTTCTGAAGTGGAGGGAGGGTGGACTTCAAAGGATGGAATATCATTACTTACATAAATATATACCCCCCCCCGCTTGTTTGTTCTATTTTTATAATAGAATTTATAGTTAGGAATATCCTTAGACCACAATGAAGCCGACTCCCACCAGGTTTCTGTAACCCCTACCACATCCATGGTTAAGGTTCTACACTTCACCCCAAGTTCTGCTAGTTTAACCTGATTTAATGATCTTGCATTGAGGGCCAAAACTTTACACGTTTTGTGATTCGTTTGTTGATGCTGTTTCAGAGACTTAGGTACATACCCATTCTCCCCTTCAGGATTTAGATTAAACATTGATTAATAATTGCAGTAACGCTCTTCCCCAGTAATGTACTACCCCGTGGCTAAGATGTAAACCATCCGAGCAATATAAGAAAATTCTATCCTGCAATGTTTCCCAGTGTGTGATGCATGGGACGTCCTGTTTCAAACACCACTTCCTTAGCCATTCATTAATGGCTTTGAGTTGTTGTGTCATAGTTGATGTAGCCCTTGGTACAGGTAAAATCTCAGAAATACAAACAGTGCATCCTTTTTCTATCAGAATATTAGTTAATGAAACATAATCCTGCTGTAATTGTTTAAAATCGGTGAAGTTAATATCATTTGTTCCAGCATGGATGATAACAAGTGGATTATCTCCAACTTGATGTAGAATATTGGGTATCATTGATGTAATGTCTGATACCTTGGCACCTCTAAAGCTGTAACATGTGCGGTTTTCTTTGTCAACATTACAAACTGCTCTGTCAATTTGTTTGATAATTGAGTCCCCCACTACAAAGACTTGTCTAGAGGGAATAGGAGCACAAGGGGCAAGCTCTGGAGAAGGATGGAGTACAGGGGAGCTGAGTTTGGCGGCATGACATAGTGTCGGTCTTATAATATGGGGTTTACTGAAGGAAATGCTGGGGGGAGCAGATACAGGTTTATATTCAGATGCCTTTATTGTACCAGTTGGCTTAAAGGGTGTTGAGTCAATGGGTGATCTATTAACTAGATCAGCCTCCAGATCTTCCAGATGCTTTAATCTATTGTACGTTTCAACAGGAGCACTATTATAAATCTGGCCACCTCTCCTCTTTTTGGATTTGGTTACAAAGACCCAACCATCATTGTCAGTAAGGGACTGTATTTTCTCTTCATTAAGAAGAGTGGGAACGGGGGCAGAGGGTAAGTCAGTACTTTTAATGAGGGTTTGTGAGGACTCCTCATCCAAGGGAGTAGCAACGGGGGGGGGGGGTGTAACCTTTCCTCCATGTAGTCAATAAAACATTCCAATTCCCTTATGTCAGTAGTCATTTGTTTAGCATTTAATGTAAGTGCTATTTCATCCTGTAGAGTAGAAATTAGGAGGCATTTACTACAGACAAAGTCATCCCCACAGATCCCCTCACAAAACATCAAACATTGAACACATTTAGTGAATTCCCCCTCCATGTTATACCCTACTAGATACTCCAGAGTAAGGCACTAACCTCCTACAGTATTGTTTATAGGTACGTTCAGCTGTCCTGCAATCCCAGCGTGCCCAGCGGACACAGCAGACACGCGTGTCTCTGCATGCAGCCCCATGCACACTCATTCCGCTCGCTAGAGGGGCTGTTTATGTGGCCGGAAAAACAGAATTTAGTGGCCGTGCACTTCCAGTTTTGGTGCTAGCTTTTAAAATATATAAAACAACTGAAAACGGCACTATATGAGTGCTACAAACACCTCAGCTGATATTAGGACTCAAGCGTTGTTCCTGCCCCTTTGGCGGTTAAAACAGATAGATTTTACTTTTGAGATATGCTGGACCTGGGAAAACCTCCGGTGTCCCACAATCCCCAGCAGCTGCTAATGAGACAGTACTCCTGATAGAAGGGAACAAGGACAACACAGTCAGTATATATAGTGTATTTGCAGTCAAAATAGCAATAAAAATATCATTAGTTTGGCAGTTTGAGCACCACCTCTCACCAGAGGTTTGCTTACTCCAGCAAGTAATGCTCTCTGAGGCCCGCTCGCTAGAAGGGCTGTTTACGTGGCTGGAAAACCGGAAGTTAGTGGCTGTGCACTTCTGGTTTTGGCGCTTGCTTTAAAAATATATAAAACAACTGAAAACAGCACTATATGAGTGCTACAAACACCTCAGCCCAGTATTAGGGCTCAAACATTGTTCCTGTGCCCCACAGTTGATTTAAACAGCTAGATTTTACTTTTGAGATATGTTGGACCTGGGAAAAGCCCTCCGGTGTCCCACAATCCCCAGCAGCTGCTAATGACACAGTACCCCTGACAGAAGGTACCAGAACAACACAGTTGGTATATATAGTGTATTTGCAGTCAAAATAGCAATAAAAATATCAATAGTTTAGCAGTCTGAACACCACCTCTCACCAGAGGTTCACTTACTCCAGCAAATAACTGTAAACGGATTCACTGGGGAAGAAAAAACTCTGCCCCTAGCTAGTGTTCTGGACTGGGGTGAGACAGGAGAGAGGGTGCAAAAGGTGGCTGTGGCAGACAACCTTGCCCTGGATGTGATTATAGGGAATAATCTACAAAGGGGGTGATGTGTGTGGTTACCCACAGCCAGATGGCAAAGGCCTATTGTAGTTCCCTGAACCCCGTAGAAGCCCCTGTAGAAAACACTGGGAGGCTGGTTCCCCAGCCTGGGCCTCCTGAAATGAAGAGCAGGAAAAGGGAGGTAGGACTTCTCTAAGTAGCAGTTCACAAAACAGCTACAGAAGGTTACTCTGAGGAGAGAGGGGTAACTAATGGTCAAAGAGTTAAGGATGGCAGTGACCCTGAATGCCCTGATGATAGAGCTATGGATCCCAGTTTAGAGACTGAAGGGAACATGTCCCATGCCTTGGGAAAATGTGAAGATTTTGCACCGGCTCAGAGGACTGATCCTAGTTTGCAGAGGCTGAGGGCTTGTGCAGAATCTGATGGGACACAGGGAGGTGATGTGAGACATAGAGTGTACTGGGACAATGGACTGTTGTATACACAAGACATAATGACAGAGGGAGGAGTGATAGACTGGCAGCTTGTCATTCCCCAGGGGTACCATAAGCGGTTGCTCAAGATTGCTTATGATATCCCTATGTCCGGACATCAGGGAATTGCGTGCATCATGCAGCAATTGGCCCAGAATTTCTATTGGCCCAACTTCACCCAGCAGGTGAAGGAATATTGCAGGTTTTGTTACCATTGCCAACAAATAGGGAAGGCAGGCAGTACAAGTAAAGCTGCCCTAATTCCCTTGCCCATTGTGGAGGAGCCATTCCAGAGGGTAGGAATAGATATAGTGGGACCTCTTGAGTACCTCAAGCTCATCCGGGAAGAGGTTTATCCTGACGGTGGTGGATTATGCCACCTGATACCCAGAGACAGTCACCCTATCCTCACTGAGGACAGACTTGCTAGGGATTTTCTCCCGTGTCGGGTTCCCACAGGAGGTTATCACTGATTGAGGGAGTAATTTCATGTCGGACCTGATGAGGTGTTTGTTGGAAAAAGTGTGGGGTGGTGCAGAGACGCACAACACCTTATTGCCCGTAAGCCAATGGGCTTATGGAAAGGTTTAATAGTACCCTAAAATCGATGCTCCTAGCGTTTGCTGAACAGCATGGGAGGGACTGGGAGAAATACCTTCCCAACCTGTTATTCGCATACAGGGAAGTGCCCCAAGAGTCGACAGGGTTCTCCCCCTTTGAACTCTTATATGGACGTAGGGTGCATAGGCCCCTCAATTTGATCCGGGAGGACTGGGAAGGCAAGCATGCCACCCAGGGAACTCCCAAGGTAGAGTATGTCCTTCCGTTAAAGAAAAAAGTGAAGGAGCTTATGGGAGCAGCCCAGAGCAACCTGTCAGCTGCCCAGCAGAAGCAAAAGGTTTGGTATGACTGCAGAGCTAGAGCTCGCTCATACACTGGTCAGGAGGTCATGGTCCTGATCCCAGTCTGGAAGGACAAGCTGCAGGTCAAATGGGCAGGACCATACAAAGTAGTCAGACAAGTGAATGATGTAAACTACATTGTAGAAGTGCCTGACAGGAGACATACCCATAAAATGTACCATGTGAACATGATAAAGCCCTATGCAAATAGGGCTGACATGGTATTTGCAGTGTGTAGTCCTGGGAAGGGGACGGAAGAAGAAGACACCCTACTGGACTTGCTGGAGGAAAGCAAGTGGGATTCCTCTGTGGAGGCAATCAAACTGTCACTCCAGTTGACCCTGGAACAGTCCCAGGAAGTGAGGTAGGTTTTAGAGGACTTTGCCCCTTTGTCTATGGCCAAGCCTGGACTAACCCCCTTAGCGACACACAATGTAGACACAGGGACGCAAGCACCCATACGGCAGATAGCCTATTGGGTGTCTGAGGCCATCCTAAAGGACATTAGGAGGTAGGTGGAGGAAATGCTGGATTTAGGGGTAATCCAGAAATCCCACAGCCCCTGGGCCTCACCAGTAGTTCTCATTCCCAAGCCGGATGGCTCTACTCACTTTTGTGTGGACTATCATGGACTCAACACAGTCACCAAATGCCATGGACGGATGAACTACTGGACAAGTTGGGAGGGGCGACATACCTTACCACCATTGACCTGATGAAAGGGTATTGGCAGGTGGAGTTAACTGCCAGAGCTAGGGAGAGGTTGGCCTTCATCACTTCGATAGGATTATTCAAATTCAAGGTAATGCCTTTCAGAATTAAGAACAATCCTGCCACCTTCCAAAGGTTGATCAACCAGGTGTTACATGGTACTGAAGAGTATGCAGTGGCATACCCGGACGATATTGTCATCTTCAGTGCCAGCTGGAAGGAACACCTGTCCCACCTTAAGGAAGTGTCGGGCAGGATACAGAGGGCAGGGCTCACTGTCAAAGCTGAAAAGTGCCAGATGGTCATGGCGGAGGTGGCATACCTAGGGCATGTAGTAGGGTGGGGACAGCTCCATCCTAATCAAGCCAAGATTGAGGCAATAGAAACATGGCCCAGGCCGGAAACCCAGAAGCAGGTTCAGAGTTTTCTAGGGACCACCGGGTACTACTGAAAGTTTGTACCAAACTTCAGTGCCCTGACAGCTCCCCTATCTTGCCTGCTAAAGAAAAGAATGCCTAAAAGGGTAAACTGGGAACCAGCCTGTGAACAAGCCTTTACATGGCTAAAGAAGGCACTGTACGGTGCTCCTGTTTTGGCCAGTTCAGACTACAGTAAACCACTTGTAGTCCAGACAGATGCCTCAGATGTGGGTATTGGGGCAGTACTTAGTCAGACTTCTAACCAAGAGAAAGGTCACCCAATAGTGCACCTTAGTAAGAAGTTGCTTTCCAGGGAAAAGCCTATTCCACAGTCAAAAAGGAATGCCTTGCACTGGTGTGGGTACTGAAAAAATTGGAGCCATACCTGTACGGGAGGCACTCTGAGGTACGGACGAATCATAACCCCCTGGTTTTGATGTCACAGATGGGTAGGACGAATAGTAGACTTCTAAGATGGAGTCTTGCCTTACAGGGCTATGATATGACTATTACTCATAGGGCAAGGTCGGTGAATGCAAATACAGACAGGCTATCTCGCCAGTTAGCGCAGTGAACTGAAATTGTGAAACTCATCCCATGCCTAGGAATGGATTCCCACAAATTCAGTCTAGGAGGGAGGATTTGTGGCAAGAATAGCCATCTGCCAGTTCTTATTTGTACATAATCTTGATATATGTATGTATGTTTTTTTTATGGAATTTCTGCTTATAAAACATGGCAGTGACAGCAAGGCCTCATGGGATGTTGAGAGAGACTGGATTTTTTAAAATATTCTGTCCCCTCTAACCTGAAAGGAAGCAGCTAGCTTGAAGGAAACTATCACAGGTCTGTCAACATCCTTGTGAATGTCATAAAACCAGGTTCTCAGAAGCCACTGCTTTGAACCCAGGAAAACTGCTGTAAAATGCTGCATTTTATGGGGTGCCAAGAGGGAAGCTGTTTCTGATCAACATATGTGAAATTTCAACCAAATATGTAAAGTGGCTCTGAGGATATATTTCTGAAACATCAAAGGGATCAATTCTAACCTGCCATAAACCATGCTCTGTAGTTCCCTAGTGAGAAAACAGACTTTTTTTTAATTGGAATATTGCTGAAACTGCAGATTTCAAAAGGGTAGTAAGCTGAGACATTTGGCCTTGTGCAATTGCATGTTACTAAGTAATTATGCAGAAATGAGAGTGACTTCACAGCTAGCATCATCACAGAGCTGTGACCTCACAAGCTGGGTGGAACATTCTTTCCTTAAGCAATAATCCATGACAGGGTGTGGGTTACGTTGGGATATATCCACACCAGAAGTGGGTAAATCCCAACATAACCCACATCCTGGAGTGGATTATTACGATTATACCATGGGCATAAATTAAAAGAAATAATAGTTTTAATATAGTAAGTTAAATAATACTTTATTGGACTTTTTTCAAATATTGCAGTGATAATATCCCTCCACTAGTAATAAAAAAGTCCCTCCCAATTAGAAAATGGCAGTATATGGACATCTGGAAATTGAAAAACTATTAAAAAAATTAAATCTGCACCTTTCCAGTCTCCCTACTTGTTGGTTTACCAGAGAGAGCCCTGACTGTGACTGAAAGGTTTGGGAAAGTGAGAGAGATAAAGACCCAGTAGCAGTTTGAAATGTTGGCCAGCCAGAATGAAAGTTCAGCTCTCTACCAGTTATGAGCAAGCCCACTGAAACTTCAGCGCTGACCCGAAGAACTTCTGCCCACGCTGCCAATCACAAAACAATTATAGATCTTTTTTAAATACCCTTCCAGCTGTCCATATGCTGCCTTTTTTTTTTCATTTAAAACGTCCATTGGTGTTTGTTAACATGTTGTTCTCAGCACCGACCTGGAACTGGCAAAATACGCAGCAGAGAGCTGAAAGCGCGAGCGAGGGATTCTGTAGAGCTGTTGCCGCTGTACTCGCTGTCGCTGCTCTTAATGCATCTGTGTCTGTTCCCGTATTGACCACAAATGTCACAGTATCTGTACAGAGACAGGATTGGCATGTACAGTCAGGGAGTGAGTATCCGAGGATCGGAATAGGTTAACAGTTTGCGGATAGTAGCGCTGAAGGCAGGGGAGGATTGTGCTCGCTCTCCACAGTCTTCGTTCAGCTACTAACATATTTTAAGTCTCCTCTGAATGCTGAACTCTGCAAAGTCTTTCCTTATTAAAAACAAGGGCTACAATTTATAGAAAACAAGTCTGCAAAGCAGGGTTGTGACAGTGGACATATGTACAGGCGCATGCCCAGTTTCACGGCTATGCTTTTTGGCTGTGATTTCCATGACTTGTAGCCCTCATTTTTAGTAAAGAAAGACTTTGCCCAGTTCAGCATTTAGAGGAGACTTAAAATATGTTAGTGGCTGAATGGGGATGGTGAGAGGCAAGAACAAGCCTACCGGGGGTTTAGCACTGTCATTTACTAGGGAACAAAAGATGGCGGCTTCATTGTTTTCTTCCAGGGGTCGGAATGACATTTGCAGACATGCAGCTGACTGGTAATTTTTCCCGTGAGTTATACTAGGATTTACTCATGCCTCGGAGTACCAGCCAGCTAATCAGATTACTTGAGTTTCCTGACCCATTTTATAATCTCTGATATTGCCAAGCCTGGCCACTTCCATTTCTGGACTCCTAAGAGACACTTCTGCAAAGATTGGTAACTAAAGCCTCAACCAGTTTGCCAACTGAAACTAAGGTAGAATTTAGTTAATCAGTTGCAAGGCACTTTGTTTCTGTATAATTGTCCAGTTTTATTTTTCTGACTGTAACCTGAATTTATATGTGTTCTGTTTTAGCGTACTGTATTTTACTATTTTTTTAATTTTAGTAAACTTTGTTTTTCCTTAAAACACTGCCCGAGACTTTCTCATTTTGTGTGTGAATGGTGGAACAGTATTAATAATCTAATGCAACTGTTATATGCTTAGGGTGTCATCATATGCAGCCAAACTGAAGGATCTGTGTAGTGATCCGGCAGGTTAAAGGAAAATACCAGTCTCTCATTTGAGTCGGCAGAGGGTTGTGAACCAGGCTGTTGCACGCCCTGTAGGGAGAAGGCCAGATTAGGTGTTACACTGCTACCCCGAAGAGAGTGTAACAATAGCCTGGGTGTCCAACCTGCATGTAATAGCCCAGAAAGGGGTTATATTTGGCCCCAAGACTCGAGACTGGTATTGTGCTCTGATTCAAAGTAAACAGGAGGGTATCCCTGTTCGTCCCCTATCATGAATCGCACTTAAAGGGGTTGGCACTGTGAACCCAGTGGACCTGACCCCAGGAGTGGGTTCATGACAGGGGCTACTGAAGACAAAGGTGTACACACACACACACACACACACTCACACACTCGTGTCTGGTCCACATCACCCCACTGCACGTATTTTGTTTTCAATACCATACCACACTTCTGTGTTGTTTTTGTTTGTTTTTTACAGTTCCAACAAATAAACATTCAGGACTTAAAGCACACCGACATTGCATACATAAATTTGTTTTCTACCCCTTACCAACGTGTCACTTTTTTCTCTTATCTCCAGCAAATGGTGCCAGCAGAGGTCCGGCAGCTCTAGAGATGGTCATGGAGCTCAGTGGGGGTTGGGCAGCTTCAGGAAGGTCAGCGGTTTTAGGGAGGTTGAAAGCTTCGGGGGGGGTCTGGCGGCTTCAGCTGAAGATTCGGCAGCTTTAGTGGGGGTGGAAATGTCAGCAGATGAGCAGGAGTGGGGGTGTGGTGGCTTCAGTTCAGTGGGAGGTTCAGCGGTTTTAGTAGGGGTAGCAACATCAGCAGATGAGCCAGAAACAGGAGGTGCGGGTGGCGGCTCCGGTTGGAGGTTTAGTGGCTTTAGCGGGGGTTGAAACAGCAGATGAGCAGGAGCAAATAGCGGCAAGTGAAACACAGAAATCCAAATATAGGCTGGTTTGGCATCTTAAGGAGAACAAATGCTGTAAACGATTTGAAATTACCGGCACACAATTGGGCAGACTAGTGGACTAGAGAGTAACTTGTGATTGGGCATCTACTGTTGCCTTCTTTTCATTGGTCCTGTGATAGGTGATGATAAAAGGGGGAGGCAGCAATGGTGGAAGGGGTCATCTCAGATTCAGAATCGGGACATCAGGACCCAAGTGCAGCTGGCTGAAGGCAGCACTGTAGCAGGGACTCAGAAAGGCAGAGCACCGGGACATAAACCAGGACACAGCATTTTTTGACCGGGGCATGTGCCCTAGTATGCACCGGCATAGCACCGACTATGCTTCAAACAGGGTACATCCCTGTGGTTGAAGTGAGAAGTGGGCTCATGTTCTTCCTCTCATGTTAGAATTTTTAGTTTGGTATCCCTTGCCACTTCTCTCTGTGTGCTGGGCTTCGCCCACTCTGACTGGAGCATGTCAGAGGAGATAACCACATCTTGCCTCCCTAGGACTGCCAGTGCCAACACTATCATACTCTTCATCCCTATTTTTCTCCAAACTATCATGGAGAAACAGGGCTAACAGTCTACTCTCAAGTTTATTCAAGTTCTAGCTGCATGGAGCTATTCTTTTTTTGGGAGTCCAGATGTATTTTTCCGTATTTTTTTTTCCATCTCATTTGCAAAGAGATCCCAAATTGGACATCTCCTTTTGCTACTTCTGCCAGAGCCATTTGCTCAGAGCTGCTGCCCTATCTTTTTACATATCACTGTTTACACTCTGTCTGGTTAGTGGTAAGAAGCTCTGGCTCTTTTTAAGACCCACTACCCTTGTGCCACCTGGTAGGCCAACTCCTTAGTCTCTAAGTTGGTAGTTGGATTCTGATTGGTTGTTTATTTTACTTCCTATATCATTTTACTATCCCTTGGGCTAGAATATCAAGTCCTCTCTCTCTCTTTTAATTTTCTCTTGACTTTGCTTCTCTCCTGGTGAACAGAAAACTGAGGTACGTGAGGAAGCCTATGACAGTTATTGGCTAGCGCATGGTGCCACATGAGGTGCACGGGCAGCTTCAATAGCTGTTATCTCCTTCCCCCCTTGGGAAAAACACTCCCGCAAGGTCACAGTGCCTCTCGTCCTGGATCCATATGTCTGAATCAATGGTGATGATATTCTGGAAGATCAATTACGGTAAGTGTGCAGTTATCATTTCTAGGGGTGGTAGATGCTTCACGGTCGCACAATCCACCCAGCCTCCCTTAGCAATGTGGTGCCCAGATCCCTGCTTCCAGTGTACAAAGATCTGAAATCAAGGGGCAGAGACAGAGGATATACAGTCTGGGTGGCGGGAGGAGCTTAACTTGAAGGCATCTGATTGATCAGCCTGGTCCAGGAAACTGCCAGTGTGGGTGTGAACTGTATATCACCCCAAACTACAGTTACAGGTGAGTAATATATATATATATATATATATATATATATATATATATATATATACTGCTTGTGTTCATTTTTTTTTTGTTACATAAAAATCGGTAAAAATATTTTTCAGACAAATAATGGGAGCCACAACTATGGTGACCTGATAATATGCCCACTGGCCAAGTAAAAGGTCAGGTTGTTATGCACAGCACTATTTAGGTCTCCTAGAAACAGGAGCTCACTGAGGGAAAGGTAGGTTAGGAAGTTGATACTGGGGTTAGGTTTGGTATTAGAGCAGCAGTAGATGTATACCAATAGGGAGGATGGGACTGAGAGCTTAGATTTTTGTGAGGAGGGGATGGAGCCCTATGTATGACATCACAATTAAGATTTAGGTTGTCATACACAGCCACTCTACCCCCCTCGCTTACCATAGTCCTGCCTATGGATTGCATAGCCAGTGATGGAGATAAGCACAACTTATTTTTGATGGGAGACAGGATTCAGAGATTACAATTACCTCTGGCTGGTACTGCAGAACTGGCAGCTTAAGATGATCCATTTAAGGGACAAGACTCCACGCATTAATATGAAAGAAACTGAAGCCCTTAGTGAAAAGAGGGGGAAGGTGATGCTGTGCTTAACATCTCCTGCCAACAAGAGCAGGAGGATGATGATGATGTAAGCTTAGTAAAGGTAAAGAACAGCTACATAAGAGCTTACCATAACAGCAGATCTTCGAGAGAGGCTCTTGCAGTAGGTATTCACAAAAAGGACTAAGCCGGCAGGTGTCAGGACCCCATGGAAAAATCTCTAGCTAGCAGTCTCTGGCGGGTGATCACCCCCACGTCAGCTGACCAATGTTAGCCTACATCAGTATAAAGGGGTGGTCCCCCACGCCCACCTTCCAGTTCTTTCCCACCAGAGGCCAGAGGAATGACAGGAGTAGAGGAAATGCCCCCTAAAAGAAAAGGAAAAACTCAGGGGGACGGAGGGAGGGAAAGGAATACCTTCTGCAAGAGCCCCTCTCAAAGATCTACTGTTACGGTAAGTTCTTACGTAACTGTTCTATCTTACTTCGAGAGGGCTCTTGCAGTAGGTATTCACAAATAGGACTGAGTCCCAAGCCGTCTGGAACAAGTCTGAAAAACGGGAGGAGGAGAAATCATCCACAGACAATCAGAAAGGCAGGAGAGGGATTCATGAAAGGAGTCCCTGCAACACAGCCAATCTGAAGCCCGACCTGCGGTGAGAGGCAACGTCCAAGCTGTAATGCTTTGTAAAGGTGTGGACGGAAGTCTAGGTAGTGGCTGCACAAATGTCAGCAGCTGACACATTCCTGAAACAAGCAGCTACCCCTTTGGTGGAATGACCTCTAACTTGACCCGGGAGAGTCTTGTACTTGTAACAGAAAGTGATGCAATTAGCAAACCATTTAGAGAAGCACCTGTTCGAGATAGAGTTGCCCTCTCTCTCTTGGGTGCAAAGGAAATGAAAAGTTGATTCATTTTTCTTTGATTCTTAGTCCTATTAGTGTAGTATCTCAGAATTCTATGGACGTCAAGAGTATGCAAAAGATACTCTGTGATTCGAGTGAGCCGGGAAGAATACCAGGAGCTCAACAGATTGTTTGAGTGTGGATTCAGCCACCACTTTAGGCAGAAACTTAGGGTTCGTATGCATGGCCACATGGTCCCTATGGAAGATCAGGTACGGAATCTTACACATCAGGGCTTGAAGCTCAGAAATCCTTCGAGCAGAGGTAATGGCCACAAGGAAAAGAGTCTTCCAAGAAAGGAATTTTAACTCAGTCTCTGCTGCCGGCTCAAAGGGGTGGCAGCATGAGTTTCTCCAGAATGAAATTAAGATCCCAGGGGGGAGCAGAATTGCGGATAGGGGGTCTTAAATGAAGGACCCCTCTAAGAAAAGTCTAGGAGACTTCTGAGTGATCATCTTGTCCCTTAATGGAACATGGTAAGCTGAAATGGCAGCCATACGAACCTTCAAAGAGGAGTAGCTGAGGCCCAGATCATAAAGATGCCGCAAGTAATCCAGGATCCTGGCTGCTGGATAGGAAAAAGGTTCCAAGTCCTTGGAACCAGCCCAAATGGAAAATCACTTCCACTTCATTGTGTAGGTGGATCTGGTGGAAGGCTTTCTAGCCTCCACTAGAATGTCTGCAACTAATGGAGACATGCTGAAGTGAACGGTGGCTATGTCTGCAGGAGCCAGGCATGAAGGTGGAGTGACTTAAGGCCTGGATGGACCAGGGTCCCCTGATCCTGGGTCAGCAATTCCTGCAACAGGGGAAGAGGAAGAGGAGGTTCCTCTGCAAACTGTTGCAGAACAGAGAACCAAAATTGCCTCGGCCAGAAGGGAGCGATGAGAATCATTCGCACCCCCTCTGCCCGAAGTTTGTTCAGAACCCTCGGAATCACGGGAATGAGAGGGAAGGCTTAGACAAAGCTACCCTTCCAGCACAGAGACAGTGCGTCCTGCCAAAAAATGTCTCACCCTGGAGCGAGCAAGCAGAAGTCGGTAAGCTTGGCGTTGTTGGAGGATGCGAACAGGTCCATGTGAGGAGTCCCCCCATTGCTCAAAGATGTCATTTACGACTTCTTGCTTGAGTTTCCACTCATGAAACTTGGCTGACAAGCAACTGAAAGCGTCTGCCATGGTGTTTTGTATGCCTGGCACGTGGATTACTGTTAGATGTAGATTGTGCTGAGATGCCCAATAGCATACCCTCATTGCTTCCCTGCACAGGGGATAGAAATAAGTTCTTCCCTGTTTGCTGAGGTACCAGACAACGCACATATTGTCTGACTGTATCAGAAGATGTCCGGGAAGAATGAAGGGAAGGAGAGCCTGTAGGGCATACAGAACCACCCTTAGTTCGAGAATGCTGATGTGTGACCTTTTCTCAAAGTGAGACCAGTTTCCCTAAGTCTTGTGAGACCCTAGGAGGGCTCCCCAGCCTGCACCTGATGAGTCTGTGGTCAGGGTCTGGGTGGGATGACCAGTGCAGAAAGGGACCCCCAGACTGAGGTTCTTCTGAACTGTCAACCATTGCAAGTCTCGGATCATCGGATCTGACACTAGGACCTCATGGTCTAGTTCATCCTAGGACTGGTCCCATTGAGATCAGAGAGTCCACTGCGAGACTCTCATATGGAGAGGGACAGTTGGTATAGCTGCTGCCATGAGGCCGAGAAGGCAAAGGACCTTCTAGGCCACAACCCATCTGAGGGAGGACAGGGCACGAGCTTGGAGTTGAAGAGTCTTGATTCTGTCCGGGGGCAGGAAGGCCCTCCCCAGGGTCATTTCCAAATGCAACTTGATTTGGTTGTCCGTGATACCCAGGCTGGAGAAGACCTCCAGGGTGAGGGAAAGGGAGCATTGAAGACCCTCCCTGGACGGTGCAACTAAGATGCAGTCATCCAGGTAAGGGAAAACTTGGACTCCCTGGGTATGCAGGAAGGCTGCCACTACCATTAGGCATTCTGTAAATACTTGGGAGGCTGAGGAAAGGCCAAATGGAAAGGCCCTGAGCTGGTAGTGTGCCCCCTGGAAACAAAATGTAGGTATTTGCAGTGGGAAGAGCATATGGGGATACGCAGGTAGGCATCCTGCATATCCAGAGCGCATAGCCACAGACCCGACCAGAGCAGGAGAAGAAGGCTCTGTAGAGAGAGAATTCTGAATCTTTCGTACTCCACACACTGGTTTAGAGTACTGAGATCCATGACGGGTCTCAGATCACCCGTTTTCTTTGGTACTAGGAAGAAGTGTGAATAGTAACCCTTCCCCTGGTAGGGTGGGGGAACAGGTTCTATCGCTGTCTTTTGGAGAAGGGAGCTGATCTCTTTGAGTACCAATGGTATGTGCAGAAGGGAGCATGAGGACAGAGGAGGTGGTCTGTGAGGTGGTTTCTGGGTAAACTCTATTGAGTGTCCCATCGGCACCAATTGTAGGACCCACACATCTATTGTATTCTCTAACAGCCGGCAGATGGGAGGAAAATCTTCCCCCTACCGGTTCCTCTGGAGACGCCAGAGGAAGAGGGAGAGGCAGGCAGTCAGGAGGCCGAGGGTGGAGTGGTGGTCACGGCTCCAGGAGTCTTACGAGACTCATTTGGGGGAGCTTTGGTCGCTGACGTGGCTCGGCATTTATTGGGATGCTTAGTCTGCGTCTGCTTCTGTTGTTGGCGGTTTTGGTGCCGAAAAGGACGTTTCTGGCCCGGAGAGGGTTTGTACATGGTGCGGACTGACTTTAATGCCAAATCCTTCTCCTGTAATTCAGTGATGATGTCTTTAACATCACCCCCGAACAAAACTGATCCCTGAAAAGGTGCCTCATGTATGGCCATCTGTACCTCAGGGGCCAAACCTGAAACACGAAGCCAGACATGACAACATAAACTTAAGGCAAAAGCTGAGCTTCTGCCTGCAGTGTCCACTGCATCGTAAGTGGCATGGAGCATGTGTCTACAGGCTGAACAAGCAGAATGGACCAGATCTCCCAATTCCTGCTTTATCCGAGAATCTGGGAGAGAGTCCAGTTTGGCTTCCACCTGACCAAGAATCGACTTCTGGTAGTCCCCCATATGTCCCAAATAATTAAGGGCTCTCAGGCCCAGGGTAGAAGATGCATAGATCTTCCTGCCATATTGGTCCAGAAGCCTGGATTCTTTGTTGGTGGGGGGGGACAAGCTAAGATGTTTAGGATTAGCAGTTCTGTCATGGGCAGCGCTTATGACAACCAAATCTACTTTAGGGTGAAGACTAAGAAAGTCTTTACCCTCAGGAGCCTGGTAAAGCCTGTCTACCTTGTGAGGAAGAGGGGCTAATGAGGAAGGTTGCTTCCAAATTATGGAATCAAGATCCTCAACAGACTCAATCCAGGGAGGAATCAGTGTGGAAGTTTCAGGAAGATTCAGATGAATGGCTAATTTTTTTTGTTGTGGATCTGGTTCCACTGATTGCCATTCATAGGCAGCCTGGATTTGCTTTATTAACTCCAGGAATGAGGGATCCTCCGGAGGAGATTTGGGAGAATCCTTAGGCTTTGGGGTCTCTGGAGTGTGGGGCTAGTCACCAGGGTTGGAGGGTTCAGAGTCCAAGTCAGTGTCTGAAGGCTCTGAAGAAGAAGAGTCCTCCTTAGCGGGGGAGGATCGACCATTACAGGGGTACCCCGAGGGTGCGTGTCCTCCCTGGGGTGAGAGCCAGAGGGTTCTGGTCTAGCATCTGGTAAAGGTGGAGGAGTCATTGTTGCCAATGAACAGGGTCTGGCATAGGGGCCGGAGTCGGCTGACATGTTTTTGCCTCCTTAGTGAGCTGGGACTTAGCCTCAGCCCACCATGAAGCCAAAACCTCCTTAAGGGCCACCTGCAGTTGTGGAGGTGGAGGGGGACTTGGATACGGGTAACTGAGGAACCCGTAAAAAGGGTACTCATAACCTGACAGCAGAAGGCCTGGCATCAGGTAATGTGGTGTTGGGTACTGCGGCGCTGGGTAGTGCGTGCCAGGTACTGTGGTGTAGGATACTGCGGCATCAGGTATCCTGGCACTTGGGGCTCCGTAGGAGCTGAAGGACCTGGTGTTGGCCCAGCTGGAGGACGGGACGGGTCTGGCGTCGGTCCGGAAGGCATGGGGGCTGATGTGGGAGGTCCTAAAGGAGGGTCTGGAAAGACATGCCCTGCGGGCCCTGACAGCGGAGCGGCTCGGTCGTCAGGCTGGAGGGTTTACCGATGTCAGGTCCGCATCTGAGGCTCCGGCGGTGGGGGGGGAGCCCCTGATGCAAGTGTCCCTGAATCCTCAACCCCAGCCAGGGAAAGGGGGGGCAGACTCCTGGTGGGGAGGCTGCGGGGATGGAGGAACTTCAGACGGCAGCTGATCTGGCATCAGCTGTGGCGATTCCCAGGTGTCAAGCGTGGGGTCACAGTCTGACAGGGGGTCGAGCCTGGGTGTTCGTCGGATGAACCGAGTGGCTTAATAGCCTTGTCTGGGCGGGCAATGGCAGAGCTGGAACCCGACTTATTGGACCCCCTCGCACTAGTAGGCCAGGAGGTAGAGGCGGCCGTAATGGAAGTGGAGGCCTCCTTTGCCCCGGGGGCTCCTGTTGGGCCTGAGCGTGAGTCTGATGGGGGGGGCCGACGCATGCTTGGTAACCACCAAGACGGCCGTCGGAGAGCGATCCTCTGGAGGGGAAGATACCTGTAAGGCTGCGACTCCAGCCGAAGTCGCGGGGTGTGATCGCAAATTTTCTCACTGTAAGTATTACCTGAGCAACCACTCCCGTCATCACGGGCCAAAAACCACACCACTGGGTTTTGTCTTAACGTCGCTTTATTTGATCAAATCTTACACATGCATGTGGGACTTCTACAAAGGAGATTGTCCCTGATTAAAGTTTACAGCAGCTTTTTATAAGCTAGATTTTGCACTTTTTGTTTTGAAAAAATACCAACATTTTAGTATGAGCCAATCATAAAACAGCATAAGTTTTTAGCAATGTAAAAAGAAAAAAAAAATGTTGATATGTATGAGGTACTTTTTCACTGCAATTTATTTCTTTTTTATTACTGCTTGATACATATGCCTGGGTCAAGCTGACCTGAGAGAGACAATGAGTTTTACTTACACCATAGCAACGTACAGCTTGCCTTTAATGCCACTACGTGCTGTTATCTTTTTATATTTTGCCCAGGCATGCTCTTATCTTTATATTTTGTCCAAGCCTGTTATTCAGGCTGGTACAACCAGTTTTGCTCAGTTTTATCTAGCTTTTTGTTTTTACAAGTGTACCTCAAGTAACCTTAGTACAAATTTTATAACCCTTAAAAAGAAAACATGAACTCAGAAATTTTTACTACATTTATTATTACTTTGTTACAGCATGGCTTTTAAAGCAAGCATAGCAAATATAGCTTTAGGATATATAAAAGAAGCATATATAAAAATTTTCTCACACTTTCCCCCCTTTTGATACTTTGTATCAACTTGTTAACTATTATACTTTAGTCACATTTGGTATATCACAGAACGGGAACACCCTGGCTAATTTGCTAGGGTTTTGGTCCTCGGGGTGTAGTAAGGGGTGCAGCTGGGTGATTGCATGTGGCGACAAGGTGCTACACAATTGTCGCAAGAGAAATTTGAGCAACACAATTAGGAGCCATAATGCCAGTATTACCACCACGATTACTGCCACCCAGTGGAGGAGGGTAGTGCCCCAGTCACTAAATATGCTTGAGAACCATGACCAGGGGTCCCAGCCCTGCGATACAGGTGCATGCTCACTTAGAACACGTTGCTGTGAGCGTTTGTATTCCCTCAATTACTTGCTCAAGTTTTTGGGAATTATTTGGTATATAATGGTGCAGCATTCTTTTTCTACAATGGCGCACACCCCCCCTTGTGAAGCTAATACATAATTAAGTGCGGCTTAATTTTGCAAAGCTACGATTTTAAGTGCTTTAATTTTAGCTGTCAGCAAGTCAGTTGATTTTAAGGTATTATTAATTAACGTTTTCAACTTATAGCTTAACTGGTTAATGTAATGCATGTTTTGAACAACACCCCACCATGGGAAGATTTTTGCCCCAAATTTTTTTTTTACTGGGACACGTTTATTTGCGTCCAGCACCTCCCTTTTTTGAATTTGATTTATATAGCTTACACGCTGATGTATAGAAGATGCATTGTACTTATATACATGGGCAGCAGGGTGGAGTGTGGCTAGATAGCAGCATTTCGTCCACCCCATAGGTAGGAAAAAATAAGCCCTATTTTTACATACCCAGTATAGACTTGACAGACTGCCCACGGCAGTGAAATTAGGATGTATTGTGTGGGCATTTGCTTGAGAGCAGTTGGTTATGGTGGACTCGGACTTGGTGGTGCTGTTGTAGTGCCTACAATATTGGCACGTGGACCATCCCAGTGGCACTAAACTTACGGTTAATTGTTTATTACACAGGCAAAGCCTGGCTGATATTTTTTGTTGTTTAACATTTAGATACAACGGGGTTGACACATTTGTATCATTTGGTGGGCTGTACCATGCAGTAAAATCATGCCCCCGAAACACAGTTAGGTTTTTTATTTTGTTTGTAGCATAATTTGGGGCATTAGTGATGTTTCTTCCCCTGATGGCACCGAGAATCTTGCTGGCCTCAGTGCTATTTACAGGCTTGGGTTTTAGGTGGAGCCCTACGGCTGCTGAGAAAGGAGAGCTAGTGCATACATAGCAATCAGAGACATTAGCATTATTAGCATGTAAGTTTATTAAAGTCTACCAAGTGTTTGTAATGTGCAATGGCTCTGTGCTGCGGCGGGAGCAGTTGCCTCCCTTGTATTTAGAGCCCCATAGCAAAAATAGCAGCGATAGTCCGAATGAAAACAGAACGATAACAATTTTTATGGTTGCTCAGTTTACTGTGCAATGGTATTGACTGTAGAGGCTGTCACCAAACGACAATGAGATGCGTGAATTTAAGTTTTTCTCTTTGCGATCTTTATGGCAGTGGCGGTAGTCAGGAGCACTTGAAACGGTCCTCGCCACCTCGGGGCGCACCACTTTTTTTTTTGGAAGTCCTTGATAACCACGAAGTCTCCTGGCTGTATCCTATGCAAGGGTCCCTCCAAGGAACTGGAAGTACAGCTTTACCCTAGGATAGAGAGATCTTAAAACAGCATTAAGAAATAAACAATAGGCAATCATTTTATTATCTAAACCGTGCAATGTTATTTGGTTTTGTGGGAAGGGGACATTTGTCATTTTGAGAGGCCTTTCCATCAAAATTTTTATGAGGTGATAAACCCACGGGCCAGCTCTCCCTCATACTCATTAGGGCTATTGGTAGTGCTTTTACCCAACTAAGGCCAGTATTTGCCATAATTTTGGTCAATTTTAGCTTTAATGTCTGATTTGCCCTTTTTACTGCCCCTCCCGATTGTGGGTGGTAGGCACAGTGCATTTGTAAATTCACTTGCAGTGCCTCACACAAGGTTTTGATGACTTTATTTGCAAAATGCGAGCCATTATTGCTGGAGAGCCGGGTGGGAATCCCTCACCTTGGTATGATTTTTTTAATCAGGGCCTTTGCTACTGTACAGGCCATGTTTTTTTGTACTGGGAATGCTTTTACCCACTTTGAAAACATGTTTATAATTACTAAACAATATTTATACCCTTTACACGGGTTTAGCTTAATAAAATTTATTATTAAATGTTTAAAAGGTCCTGTAGGAAAAGGATGGGCAGAGGGGGTTACTTGGAGTCCTCTGTCAACATTATTTTGCATACATATTACACACTTTTTACAAAAATCTTTAGCATATACAGTAAAGCCAACAACATACCAATGTTTATTTACAAGGTCGACCACTTCACTTTTTGAAACATGATTGGCCCCATGGGCCAATTTTGCCAAAAAGGGAAATACTGCCGAAGGCAGGCAGAGCCTGCCATCGGGGTTTGTCCACACCTTAGTGTTAGCATTAAATTTACAGTTTGTTTGCCAGTTAAGTTTTTCTTTTACACTGGCCGACTGTTGTAAAGTTGCAACATTTTTTATTGAGAATAAATTAAGTTGGTTAGTTATAGTCAAAGACATTTGAAATTTTGGAACACTTTCAGAAAGAGCTGCTTTCTTTGCAGTTGCATTAGCCCTTGCATTTTCTGCAGAGACAAAATCTTGGTTAGAAGTATGGGCTTGACATTTTACAATTGCTAACTTTTTTGGCTTCTGGATTGCTAACAAAAGATTTTTTACCAAATTTGTATGCTCAATGGGTTTTTTAGCTGCTGTTAAAAACCTTCTGTGTTTTTATAAGGTGCCAAAATTATGAGCTACCCCAAATGCATATTGACTATTTGTGTATATGTTAACTGTTTTACCCTTGGCAATTATACAAGCTCTCGTCAGAGCTATAAGTTTAGCAGCTTGGGCTGATGTTTGTGGGGGTAACTTTGCTTCTTTTATGACGTAGTTTGGGTACACACTGCATAACCTACCAAGGGGATCCTTTTCTTCTCTTTGTGCTGAGCCCCTCAACAAATAATTTTAAGACTTCGTTTTGTATAGTGCACGTCAGTGATATTCGGCTCGAGGCTTACCGCCTAAGTCAATTACTTGCCCACAGTCATGCTCCTCCCCTTTTTCGGGTGGGGAGCACCGCCGCGGGTTTAAAATGGTGCACCTTTTAAAGTTATGTTAGACATGGTTAGTAACACATTTTGATACTGAAGCAATCGCGCATGCGTAAATGAGCTGTGCGAGCTTGTAGCAGAATAGAATGTACAGAATGAGGCACATGCACTGTCAAAGCACAGAATTTTACCAAATCCACGCATGCCAACACTGCTTTAGTAGCCGCTGCCACTGACTGCAAGCAAGACACCATCCCACATACCACTGAGTCCAAACGCTTTGAGTAATATGCTATGGGCCTCTGCCCCCCTCCATGCTCCTGTGTCAATACAGCTGACGTAACCTCCCTTACCATTTACGAACAAATTGAAACCCTTCTCATAATTTGGTAGTTTTAAACAGGGACTTGTGATTAATACATTTTTAAGTTTTGCAAAACTGGTCTCTAGACCAGGTGTTTACCTGATTTTTTTTATTTATCTGCATTTTTGTGCCATATATGGCTTTATGGAGGGGTTGTGCCAACATAGCATAATCCACGATTTAAGCTCTGCAATAGCCCACCATACCCAAAAAAGACATTATTTGCTGCTTTGTAACTGGGCGTAGCCATACTGCTATGTTTTTAATTTTTTTAGGGTCTAACTTTTTACCACTGCCAGACAACACATGACCCAAATATTTTACTTGCTCTCTACACAATTGCAATTTTTTTGAGACACTTTATGCCTATTTTTAGCCAAGAAAAGTAATAAAGCTTTTGTATCCTGTTTATTTGCTTTTTTACTAGGGCTAGCAAGCAATAGATCATCCACATACTGTATTAGGATACTGCCCAATGGGGGCACAAAAGCGGATAGATTTTTTTTATTTGAGCTGAGAATACTGCTGGAGACTCAGCATAGCCTTGGGGCATGCGAGTCCAGGTCCACTTTTTCCCTTTGTAAGTGAATGCAAACCATTTTTGGCTACTGGGTTCTACGGGGATACTATAAAACGCATTTGCTAAATTAATGACTGTGAAATAACAGCTGTTATGTGGAATGGATGACAATACTGTAATTGGGTTTGGCACTACCGGGGTACGCACATGTACTGCTTTATTTACCGCTCTTAGGTCTTGCACAAAGCGGTAACTTTTATTTGGCTTTTTTACTGGTAAATTGGTGTATTTACCGTTGCATATGGGCAGGGGACGATTACTCCCCTCTCCACTAATGCTGCATGCACTGGGGCTATTCCCTTCTTCGCCTTTTTACCCAGCGGATATTGATGCCTATTCGGTCTGTAAGAGGACTTTGGCTTGACCATAAGGGGTTGTGCATTTTTTAGTAATTTTACATTATACTTTGATTTTGCCCATAGCTTTGCTGGTAACTTATTTATCCAACTTACACTTTTCTGCATGCCTATTTCTTTATAAACCTTTTGCACATTTACTTTTTTTTTATTTACTCGTACTTGAACTTTTTTGTTGATTATGTATTTTTTACAATTTTTAGCCTTTGATATTAGCTTGCTTTCTACACGTTTCCAATTACGCAACTGTACCATTTTTGCTACCCATGACCTTACTTTTTTTTACTTAAGGGGGGGATCTTTGGCCAAAGAAATGTGTGGATATGACCCTGGCACTTGGAATACTTTTAATTGCTCTGCATTTAGTCTGACTGAGGCTGCACAACAATTTTTTGCAACATATATTTCTGACACCCAGATAGTCTGCTGTACGGGCTGTTTTTTCCACTTTTTGCACTTATAATCCATGTCCCGACCCCCTTTTGCATAGTGTGAAGTGCAATGCAAATTTGTTTGTAACTGCAACTTACGATGTGTTATTTCTTTTGCCCACCCTTGTAACCAACACATTTTCCTTGTTTTTGTCAGTTTCCAGTTATACAGCCAATCCCCTGTTCTTTTAGCTATACATGGGTACAAGCCTATTCCTGGTGCTTTTATATTGACCCCCTCTGAGGTACAAGTAATTTGTGCATTTACCTTTGACAGGAGATCCCTTCCCAATAAATTTACAGGACGGGTCGTGCTACTGAGGAAAATATGTTGTAATTTTATTTTTTTACACCGAACTGGTAATGAGATTGTCAATTGCTCTCTTTGTGGTACTCCTGATGCCCCTATTGTTGTCACCATTCGACTGGATAAGGGTGCATTTAACTTGCTTCTTTGAATTACTGACATTGAGGCACCTGTGTCTATCAAGAAGGTCAACTTGGTGTTCATAATTATTAAGTCTATTACTGGACTACCTTTTGGCGTTGTTGAAGCAAATAGCATTTGTGAAAAGGGGAAGGGGGAGTGTTTCTCTAACCTTCAGCTGTCATTGGCAAAGCCAACATTATTAGTCCAGAACTGAGGATCCCGAGGATTTTCACTCCATCCTTGCTGCTGATTTGGCTGCCACTGTTGTGGAGCAGGAGGGGGTGGTGGCGGAGGCAAGAGGGCATTGGAATCTTGATTACGCTGCCACTGGTTTGCCTTTACACAATTTTTTGCTACGTGTCCCTGTTTTCCACAAGCAAAGCAGATGATACCCCCTCCCGGTCCGGGTCTTTGTCCTGCCGTTTCTTCCGATTGTTGCCCTTTTCCCCCTCCTCCCTGTGGATAACCTTCATTATTTTGTCTTTTCTGTCTTTTTTTGTTGCCATTTTCACCTCCCTGTTGGGGCTGCTTATTGTCTCTTTTAAAATACATTAGCTGAGCCTTTTCTAGCTTTTTTTTTTTCCTTTTGTATCTTCTTTTGCTGTCTCTCAGCATGTTTAGCATACGGCACTAGGTCAACCATTTTTATTGTCTCCCATCCAATGCACACTGTGGTAACTCCCAATCTAATTGGCTCACTTAGTCCAGCGCAAAAAGCCATACCCAACTGATGCTGGTATGCGGGATTATCCGGTCCAATACCGGAAAATTGCCTAAAGACCCCCTGCAATCTTTTCTTGTAATCGCGTACTGATTTCTTATTTTTTTGTCTCGTATCCCGGATGCGAGGCCAGTCTGTCACATCCCTGTATGCTTTTTGTAGTTTTATGCACACAGCATTAAATTGTGGCATAATTTTAGCCCTTGGCTTCTCTGGGTCCCAGGCTTTTTTTACTTTCTCCCACATGCCCTTTAATGTTTGTCTAAAACATTCTCCAACCTCAGTCATAGATAGTTCATACATTTTGATTAAGTTTGTTAACTTCTTGATATATTTTTCTATGTTATTTTGAGGCTTTGGTATATTTTTAAGGGCCTCTCTCAACTCCTCAGGGTTTCATGGGCGGTCCACTTTAATGTATTTAGGGACTGCAGGCTGGTCTGCGGTAGCCAGTCTCCCTGCCTCGGGGTGTGGGTTGGGATAACGTATCAAAGGCAACTGCTGTTTTAGTTTTTTTTTTTCCCCTGCCTGTTTTGGGCCCTTAGCCCTTGCATTAGTTTGCCTAAACACCCAAGCCTTTTTATCTTTTTGGCCCTGTACCTTTTCCACCAGTGACATAGATCCCACTGCTTTAACCAGTTTCTCTTTCGTCCCCTCTATTTCTATCTCCTCATTCGAGTCAGTGTCCAACTGAACAGGGGTGGGGGACCATTGGGGGGTTCTGACCGCAACCTCCCGCATAGGAGTCACAGGAGGTTGAACAGGCTGTTTTTGAATTGGTGGGACCTGAGTTGGTAGGGCAGCCTGTTATATGACCTGCGCTGGTTGTACTGCTTGGGCTGGTTGGGCCACCTGTACTTGCTGAGCAGGAAGGGCAGCCTGCACAACTGGGGCAGCTTGTTGTTCAGGCTGCACTACTCCCTGTATTGGTGGCCCTTCTGGCACCATCCCTGCCTGTGGTTTCGGCTGAACAGTTGGTGGAATGGGCCGATATGGTGGGGGGGTATCGTGATGGTGAAACACCCTCCTACAGCGTTCAGTTTCTTCCTCCTCTTGCTTTACCATTAACTCCTTTACTTGATTTTTATGTCGCCTTTTTGCCTTTCTTTCCCATATTTTAAACCTTGACCAGTCTACCTTGCACCCTTTTTGTTTGCTCTTTTCTTTTTTTTTAATGCTATTTTTGCTTTTTTTAGTACATTTATACTAAAAGTACCTATAAGGGGAAATATTTTCCTGGTCAACTTATGCCATTGTCCTATCTCAGAGACCGAATCCTGGCCAAACTTATTAACCATACATTTTGCTGGTCCAGATAATACTAACTCTGGACCTAGGTTATTTTTTGTTTTCTTGTTTCCCATTTTATCTAGGCCTGTTCTTTATAGTGCACACTCGCTCCAAGGTATACTATGTACTTACAGTGATGATGAGTGTCGCCGGCCCCTAGGCGTCATGTCCTGATGGGGTTTTACAAAAATGTCCTTTTTTTTGTCCAAGGGAAACAACCCGATCACGAGGTGACACGGACCGAAGAACTCATCCTGCCGACTACGCCAAAACTGTGATCGCAAATTTTCTCACTGTAAGTATTACCTGAGCAACCACTCCCTTCGTCACGGGCAAACCACACCACTGGGTTTTGTCTTAACGCCGCTTATTTGATCAAATCTACATGATGCATGTGGGACTTCTAACAAAGGAGATCGCCCCTGATTAAAGTTTACAGCAGCTTTTATAAGCTAGATTTTGCACTTCTTATCTTGAAAAATACCAACATTTCAGTATGAGCCAATCATAAAACAGCATAACAAGTTTTCAGCAATGTAAAAAGAAAAAAAAATGTTGATATGTATGAGGTACTTTTTCCACTGCAATTCATTTCTTTCCCATTACTGCTTGATACATTGCCTGGGTCAAGCTGGACCTGAGAGAGACAATGAGTTTCACTTACACCATAGCAACGCATAGCTTGCTTTTAATGCCACTACGTGCTGTTATCTTTTTATATTTTGCCCAGGCATGCTCTTATCTTTATATTTTGTCCAAGCCTGTTATTCAGGCTGGTACAACCAGTTCTGCTCAGTTTTATCTAGCTTTCTGTTTTCACAAATGTACCTCAAGTAACCTCAGTACAAATTCTATAACCCTTAAAAAGAAAACATGAACTCAGAAATTTCTACTACATTCATTATTACTTTGTTACAGCATGGCTTTCAAAGCAAGCATAGCAAATATAGCTTTAGGATATATAAAAGAAGCATATATAAAAATTCTCCCTCACAGGGGCTGTGGATGATGAATCCAGGCCCCAGTGCTTTTCTTTGTCCCGTTTCTTCTTATGATGGCCTTAGGGGGAGGTCGACGTCTGCCTGAGTTTCTTCTTTTCCATGGAGGCCATCTTTTTCTTCAAAATGTGAGCTTCCAGGAACTGCTGTCGCCTTTAGCGGGTGACCGAAGTGAACTTCTGGCAGTGGTCGCACTCCTCCATGCTGTGGTCCAGGCCTAGGCAGAAGAGACACAAGGAGTGGCTGTCCTTGTGAGGGAGCTGGGATCCGCACGAGTCGCACTTGTTTTTATGCAATTCAGAAGGCGTCGGGACGACATACACGGCCGAATATAAAGAAAAACTGGTAAGTTTAGAGAAATGAGGAACATCATCCAAAAATGGCGAAGAAGTAGAGCTGTTCTTCTGTGAGGTACTTTCGCAAGCCGACGGCAGGAAAGAACTGGAAGGCAGGTGTGGGAGACCGCCCCTTTATACTGACGTAGGCTGACGTTGGTCAGTTGACGTGGGGTCCCCCGCCAGAGACTGCTAGCTAGAGATTTTTCAGTGGGGTCCTGACGCTTGGTGGCTTAGTCCTATTTGTGAATACTTACTGCAAGAGCCCTCTCGAAATAAGATCATGAAATGTTCCTGTCTGAAACATTTCCTTCCTGAACACGTAACAGATCTCTTCTTCCACTAGAGGGCAGGAGGTGGTGGTTACTAGAATGTCAGACCGAGAAGCTAGTGATTGGTAATGCCTCTGACTAGAGAACAGGGTGCCCCTGAGGTCAGTTGTCAGACTGCCTGAGGTGGTAATTCCCTCACAAATTGCAGCAGTTCATGGGTCCAACTTTTGAGACCAAATCAATTCAATGCTCAGTTGCCTGTTAGCCTCCAGGGACAGGCCCAAGACTCCAGTGGAGATACCAGAGAAGGAATATGGGGGCATTTAATGTAGATTGCTATTAATTTTGGGACTATTAAGGGAACACATTGGGATGAAGTGGGAACCCTGAGGGGCATCCCCTCAAGGGGAGTCTCTGGATGCCTTGTGGCACAGAGAGAGTTCCAAAGAAAAGGGGGTGTTCGCCTTTTGGGGACATTTGTGATCCTGTGCCAGAGATGCTGCCATCCGATCTGCTACTGGAGAGAGATCTAGTGTGAGAGACTTAGCTGCGGACTATGGTAGTGAGATATGTTTACATCAAGTACAGGAGATCCCGAGCTTGAATGGGTATCAGACTTACTTCCTCTGGCAGAGAGGCTGGGGCGATAGCCAGTCATAGTCAGATTGCACACTGGTGTACATGCTGCCGTGTTGTGCCTAGAACACTTGCAGGTGAGTGTGGAGACACTGATGTCAGGTGCCCAGCACAGGGGTGGCCCCAGGACTTCAGCAGGGAGACTGTCCCAGTGTGGAGCAGCAGTCCTCAGCACCAGGGAACCCTCTACATGCCATCGATGTGCTTATGTGTGTATAATCTGAGGCTGCATTTGCAAATATTGCATATTTTACTTTTAATCTGAATTGTTTTGCTATGTTTGATTTTATGTATTGTAAATTTGTATTGTATCCCTATTGTTTTTCCCCTTCCCCGGGCGTGGCTGAAAACCGGGTCTTTGATCCAGTCCACTTTCCTGGTAAATTAAATAAATAAATGAACTGAAATCTGAGAGCTCTCTGGAGTGGTGACGCCCCCTTTATCACCTGCTGACCAGACACTATGGTGTCACTGTGTGTGACTATCTTAGAAACATAGAAGTTGATGGCAGAAGGAGACCACCAGGTCCATCTAGTCTGCCCATTGTCTTTTAGCCTAGACCCTTTATACTGATGTAGGCTGACGCTGTCCTTGAGTTTGAGGGCTCCCTTGTATCTGTCCAAAGCATTCTTGAAACCTACCACTGTGCTTGCCCCCACAACCTCTACAGGCAGGCTGTTCCAGGCATTCCCCACTCTTTCTGTGAAGAAAAACTTCCTGGTGTTGGTGTAAAACTGCCCTCCTTGCAGCCTTAGATCATGTCCCCTGGTTCTGCTGCCTTTCTTAAACTGGACGAGATTGTCTATCTGCACCTGGTTTATACCTTTTATGTACTTGAATGTTTTGATCATGTCACTCCTCTCTCTTCTCTGTTCCAGGAAATACATGTTCAGATCTTTCAGTCTATCCCCGTAGGACATTTCATGCAGTCCCTGAATCATTTTTGTTGCTCTCCTCTCCACTCAATGTCTTTTTTGAGGTGGGACCTCCAGAACTGGACGCTGTACTCCAGGTGAGGCCTAACCAGTGATCTATATATTCTTCCTGCTTGTGATTCCCTACCCAATGCATCCCAACATACCGCTGGCCTTTAATGCTGCCTTCCTGCACTGTTTATCTACCTTCAAGTTATCTGAGATAATGATTCCCAAATTGCGCTCTTGGGTGGAGGCAGCTAGTCTTTCCCCTCCAAAGTAGTATGCCTTATTTGGATTTCTTTTTCCTGTGTGCATGACTTTGCACTTTTTGGCTTTGAATCTCAACTGCCATGCTCCAGACTATTCTTCCAGTTTCTTGAGGTCAGCTTCCATCTTGTCCACTCCCTGCTGGGTGTCAACCCTGTTGCATATTTTGGTGTTATCTGCGAATAGACACACCTTTCCTTGTAGTCCGTTAGCTGTGTCCGATATGAAAATATTGAAGAGCAAGGGCCCCAGTACTGAACCCTGGGGCACACTGCTGGTTACTCTAACTCCTGATGTCAGTACTCCGTTTACCTGCACTATCTGGGTTCTGCCCTGTAACCAGTTTTCAGCCCATCTAACTACTTCTGATACAACTCCTGTGTGGTCTAGCTTCTTTACCAGCCTTCTGTGTGGAACCGAGTCGAAGGTCTTGCTAAAGTCTAAGTAGCTCACATCTACCGCCCCGGCATCATCTATAACCTTTGTAACACAGTCAAAAAAACTCAATCAGGTTTATCTGGCATGACCTACCCACTGTGAAACCATGCTGCTTGGGGTCCTGATGGCCACTAGCATCCAGGAATGCCATGATCTTCTGTTTGAGTTGTGTCTCCAATAACTACCTCACTATGGATGTGAGGAATATGGGCCTGTAATTTCCAGAGTCCTCCCTGCTGCTCGATGTATGAAGTGGGACCACGATTGCCCTTTTCCAATCTTCGGGTACCTCCCCACTCATTAGGAATTTGGTGAATAGTTTAGCCAGTGGGGCAGCCAACTTAAATCTCAGTTCTTTTAAGATCCTGGAGTGCATTGCATCTGGCCCCATGGCCTTGTCAACCTGCAGTTTGTTTAGTGCCTCCAGTACTTCAGTCACCGTGAAGGGTCTAGTATCAACCCCCTGTCCAGGGGTGTTGCGTTTTGCCATTTCTGGGCCATCCCCGGGTCCTCCTCAGTAAATACCGAGCAGAAGCACTTGTTCAAGATTTCTGCTTTTTCTGGGTTGTCTTCTGTTTTTTTTACCTTCCTGAGTTGTAATCTTAGCTATACCCCCTTTTGCCTTCCTTCTTCCCTGGATGTATCTAAAGAAGAATTTGTCTCCTCTCTTTGCCTTCTCTGCTATACATGCTTCTGTCTGCACTTTTGCCTGCCTTATTTTTTTGCTGGCTTTTTCTCCTTGTACGACACCCAGTCTTCTTCCTTGTTTGCTCCCTGATATAGCTTGGACACCTTCCATTTTTCTTCCACTATTTTAGCCACTTCCTTTGAAAACCATAAGAGGTTTCATTTTCTTCTCATCTTGGTAACCCTTCTGGCGCATTGGTCAGAGACTGTCTGGATTGCTTTCTTAAGTTTCTACCACATGACATTGGCCTAGTCCACTTGTAGATCAATTGAGTCATTTCTTATGCTGGTCCTCATTTGGTTGAAGTCCACCTTTTTAAAATCTAGTACTTTTATTTTTTGAGTGGCAAGTGTCCTCAGTTATGTTCACCTTGAAGCTAACCATGTAATGGTCACTGTTACCCATATGGCATCACACGTCGAGTTCCTTGACCCTCTCACTGCTTGTGAGGACCAGGTCAAGTATGGCATCTCCTCTTGTTGGTGTTTTGATCAGTTGACTTAGTCCTGCTCCCTGTAGAGCCAATAAGAAATCCATGCTTCTTCTTGTTGCCACTGACAGTGTATTCCAGTTTATATCTGGAAGGTTGAAGTCCCCTACCAGTATCATTTCTCCTTTCTGAGTCATTTTGTGTATTTATTCTATCAGGTCCTTGTCCCCTTTCTGTCCATGATTCAGAGGTCTGTATATGATGATGATCCTGAAGGTTTTTCCATTTCCTGTATCTATAGTAAGCCACGTGACTCTATGTCCCCAGGGTGACTCTGCACCTCTGTGGCTTTTATGTCTTCTCAAATGTAAATGGCTACTCCTCCCCCTCTTTGCCTCTGCCTATCCTTTCTGAACAGATTGTATCTGGTTATAGCCGTGTCCCCATCCATGGTTTTCCGTGAACCACATTTCTGTCACAACGACCCAATCCAATCTTTCTACTACCATGATGGCTGTGAGTTCAGGTAGTCTGGTTGCAAGGCTTCTAGTGTTTGCAACCATCACCTTCCAGGAATGTGCACCCCCTTTGGTATGGGGCTGCACCCTCTTCTTGGACAGCGCTAACTTGCCGTTTGTGCCGAAGTGATTTTTGAGGTTGCCATCTTGTTGCGGAATGCTAATCAAGACCTCTGTGGTTGAGATGCCCAGGTTCATTTCTCTTTCTGGGTGTGTATGTGCTCCCTTGGATTTATGGGGAGTGGTGACAAACCCACTGACGGTGGTGGTGTGAGCTGTCACCACAGCCTTCCAATCACAGCCTCCCCCCCTCTGCTATAACCTCAGTACCATCCCCCCTTTCCTGTGTCTGCCCCTCCTGTACTTTACACGAGGTCCCTCATTTTTTACCTATGGCCACTCCTTATTCATGGCCATGCCTGTTTCCTTTAGTCCGATGTTGGGGAGTTCCCTTCCATTCGCCGATCCCCTTACCTTCATATCTTTCTGCTGCATCCTTATTTAGGTCTTCTCTGTGCTGGAGACCTCCCAGTTTAAATCCTCCAAGAAGACCTCTAACTTCTGCCTTAGTGATCTTGCTCCTTTTCTGGTGAGACGCAGACCATCATGCTTGAAGAGCTTCCTGTCCCAGAAGGTCCCTCAGTCTCCAATGCAGTGCATCCCATTGTCTGCGCACCAACCCTGGAGCCACCGGTTGAAATTCCTCTCTTCGTTCCTGATCTTGTCCTCACTTCTGCCCTTCCTCCAAACCGGCAACACCTCTGAGTAAGCCAGATGTGCTGAGTACCCCTTTAGGCTCTCCCCTAGGGTCTTCATGTCTGCCCATCTGAAGATCCAAAGCATTTAGCCTAGTGGGAGAAAATGGTAAAGTTATGCAGGATAGAACAAGTTCTGGCCCAAGCTATAACCTTACCCACTGGTGTGTGAAAAGAGGAAAAGGAGGGGTCATGGGGCTCCACATGTGTAAGGAGGGTACATTTACAAGGGGATCCTAAGGTTCTGACTCAAGTGTGGACTCAGAATCAAACATGTTTGTACAGTGCTAACCAGAAGAACTTTCAGGAAGTGGGTTACTATGTGTATAAACTACACTTAGAAAAGCAGGGCCGCACAATTATGGGGTGCTCAGTGACAGTACAACCAAGTAAAGAATCCAAAGTCACAGCATACCCTCCTTAGAAGGTTGTTGCTTGCTATGCTCCTGGATCTGGAGAGGCTATAATCACTTTACAGTGCTGTTATAAAGGAATTGATTCAATTGGGTAAAGTACCTACAAGACTCCTTTTGTTTCTTTGGCATGGAGGGCGTGCCATGACTTTGGATTCTTTATATGTGGATAAACTATGGATCAAAGTCAATAAAGAGTGAATATTGCTTGAAACACCCTTACAGTGTATTTTCTGTCAGAACAGAGGTCCGCGTTGAGCTTACCCCATAGTCGGGGGGGGGGATGTGCGCACATTATGTGTGTGTTCAGTGGGGAACTTTCTGATGGGCAGTCCATCTTACCCCTAGACACAGAGGGTATACTGAAGCGAGTGGTGTGGCACCGCACTTTCACACCAAAAGGAACTTGCAGTTCCACCATGTTACTGACTCCCTGAGTTTACAAAAATAACATACATTCCAGCACATAAAACAAAGGTTTTCCTTATGAAAAGCTTAATCGGGGGGCCTGAAGATTTGGACAGTTTTCCTTTAAACTATGCAGACCTGTCCCAACATGCTATAGCTCCCCGATTAAACCGAGAGGCTCTCAGCAGATCGGCCAACCCTCCCCACATCCTTATTGAGGCTTTGCTTTTCAGCTAGGAGTGTACTGGATGTGCAGACACACAGCTGGAGCACTGTTCACTGAAGGTGGGGGATAACCCAGGTATAACGAATACCTCCTGTGGCTCCCAGTGTTTCTGGCTGTATCTGCCTATACTAGCTTGCTTTGTTGTTAAATATAGTGGCTGTGGGCAGAGAAGGGGAGACAGAAGCAGAGCCGCAAGTTGGAAGCAGTGTCAGCAGAACTGCAAGAACGTGGATGGCAGATAGAGATGGGCGGAATAGGCTGACCAGCTAAGAGGGATGCAAGGAAAAGTTTTCACTACAGCAGGGTTCGCTACAGCACTGTACTTACCGTCAGATTTTAAAGCAGACACACCCACTGAGATTACTAAATGGCCTGTATAGATGGATCAATAACAGAATTTTAACCAGTACTGAAAAACAGCTTCTACTGGGAAAAATGACTTACAGGCATAGCAATGATGTACACTTTAAAAAAATGGAAGTTTGGAGCCTTGAGAAGCACAGCAATACATGTTTTTGTTTCTGTTCTAATCTATCTTTGTTTTGTTCTGCCTACTACAGCCAGGAAAGAGTCTGACTGAATCGCTGTGATGCGATTTCAAAAAATCCTTACTGGTAAAACAGGCAGGATACTTTAATGGGAAACTGCAAATCCATTTATCATTTATTAGAGAGAAGTAAGACTTTCTTTTTTTATATTTTCAGCTTTATTAGGGATGATAAAATGTAACACAATCTTTGCAGTCTTCATCCTTAGCAAACAATTTATACATAATATATATGTAAATGACAGGATCATAATACAGTGCAAGTTATGCAGCCTGAGTGTTAGAGTACTGAAATCTCATACTCTTATTTTTACATCAGTATACTATTTAAGGTGTTTACTGTCATTTCAATAGCTCTGCCTGGCACGGGGTCATAATATCACAGGCATTACCGCGCACCGTAACAATGCCACACGCAAAGCAGCGTGCAGCAAAATAACGTCGGCACAATATGACGACCAGTGCACACTACAGCAACAACTTAGTTTTTGTTGGGGGGGACAACCCCCCGACTAATTATAATCAACTCTGGGGGGTCGTGGATATCGGGGGTAAAAACAAACTTAGATCAGGAAAATTTTTGTTATTGAGGCGAAAAAAAGCTGCAGGAGAGTAGCACTTGGGGAGAACCGAACTGCAGCGCCAGGTCACCGCCACCACCGGAGGCAGGTGCTCTAGCCACTCCACCACCAGAGCAGCTAAGCCAGGCACCTCTCTGATGGCATCCTTCACCTCCCCTGCTGGAAGCCTATGGCGACAGGGATAGCGGTTTCTACCACACGCTGTAAAACCCCCTGTTGCTGTACAGCCATTAGCACTTCTTACAGCACTGAATTTCATGCAGTTTTATCCGCGCTATCTTAACCCGGTACTGCTCTGCCTTCCCCCATTTAGTCAATAATAACCAGTTTACTCTAACCAACCAAAAAGCTAAGGGGGATAAAGGGGGAGGAAAAATGAAAACAGATTAGTGCAACGGGAAAAAGCAAACTAGGAGTAAACATAACCATACATTGGTGTTACTGGATTACAAATCCCTCAGGAAAGCCTGCACCAAGGCAATCTGTCGTGCTAAGGCTGAATACTTCAAAAAGAACCTGCAAACCACAAACGCCATCTCCTTCTGGAAGATGATCCACTCCTTGATAGACCCCCCTGCTCAAGCAACAGTCCCGGTCCTAAAACACAATGGCCAATCTATCTCGGACCCTATAAGTGTTTGACATTCTAAATATGTTTTTTACAACATGTGCCCTTCCCATCCACCCCCCACCCCCCACATCATGCCCCAGACCCTCACATAACACCTTCCTAGTCTCACCTGTTACTCCTCAAGAAGTCTTACGTGTGCTCTCATCTCTAAACGTCAACAAGCCCAGCCCAGACGGGATACACCCCAAACTCCTTCAAATTTCTGCCCCCAAAATTGCTGCTCCACTAGCCCATATCCTAAATCTCTTTCTCATCTGGAACAGCCTCCCAGGCCTGGAAAATTGCTACAGTGATTCCTCTCCACCATGGTGGTGACCCCTTGATACCTGGAAATTACCACCCTATCTTCCCCCTCCTCCCTGCACTAGCCAAACTGCAAGGATCCTCAGTTAATTCCAGGCTGTCAGATCATCTAACCTCCAGCTCCTTCCTATCCCAATTCCAATCTGGCTTTCGTAAGCACCATTCTACTATCTCATCCCTCCTGCGAGTCATAGAACACATCCACTCAGCCATGGACCAAGGCCTCTTGACAGCTGCCATCTTTGTGAACCTGGCCAAGGCCTTCGACTCAGTTTCTCACCCCTTGCTCCTCACAAAGCTAGGTGCAGCTGGCCTAGCACCCCTCTTGGTAGCTGGGTTCACATCTTACCTTGAAAACAGACAGCAGTCAGTCAGTGTGGGTAACTCCTCTTCCTCCCCCTCCCCATTCTAGCAGGAGTACCACAAGGGTCTATCCTTAGCCCCATTCTGTCCTCAACCTTCATAAATGACCTCCCATCGATATGTTCCAGCTCCTGAATACATATGTATGCAGATGACTCCATTCTGTTTGTCTCCTGCCCAACCATCTCGGATATCCGCCCCAACAAGACCTACTTAATAAGCAATCCTGGTTCTGTAAAAAATCAATTAAAAATAAATCCAAGACTGTGAGAGGCTGAGCAAGAGATTTCACCAGGAGTCCATACTTCTGATAAGGTTCCATAGATTTTATTTTTCAGAATTCCAGAAAGATTCAGGAACGAGGAATTATTCCAAACTCCAAAAATATAGATAACAAAAAAAAAAAAAAAAACTTTATTTCTTTAAAATAAAAATAAAAATATTGAACAAGGCACATCAGTCTTCCTTCTCAGATTCCCATGTTCAACTAGCAGGAGAAGCTCAGCTGCCCAGGTAGGTGTTATAGGCACAACACCCAGGAACAATCTGCCTTGCTTCAGTAATTACCTCACTTTTAAAGACCCCATAGCATTCCTATTGGTTTACTTTACTGTCAATCAGCATTCCCAAACCTAAAATAAAATAACACACTTTCTTAGAAAAGAAAATAACTTAGAAAAGCATTCGAGTGTTTTTCATCCCTTTTTGATTCATTTCCTACCCTTGCGGCAAGAGTTTGGAGGCTTTTATTACAATTTTCTAAGATCTGAAAAACCCTCCCCCAAAAGACAGGCATAAAAGGAATGGGAAGTGGCCGCCAGGCTCCTATAGTAACAGCCTGAGAGGAGTCCGGGGAACGAGCCACAACGAAACTAGATTTTGACCGAGTACAGCTTTCTACTTGATAAAAAGAGCCCGAAATTAAAAATAAAGAAAAGGTATGTCCATTGCTTACCGCGTCCTTCCCTTGTCTATCGAAATAGAGCAGCGGAAACTGCTGCATATGAAAAAGCGCAGTCTAGGGACTTTAGACCCCAAAGAAGTGGAAGCTTCAACTCTCCGCAAGGAAAATATTTTTAAGGGAGGAGGAGGTACAAAAGAATTGGATTCAAGGATCCATTGGGAAATCCTGAAATATTTCAGGACCGAGCTCACACGGGGATTCGGCAGGAAGCAGGGGGGGGTCACGATGAAAAGGAAGGTGCAATGCAAATAAAAAAAACTTTTCGGAGCGCTTTGAATCTCGTACACTCCGAAACTAATACCTTTAAAAAAAAAATGATACTCCAGGATTCTTGGACACACAAAAAAAACGGGAAGGGGGGGTGGTAATAGCTTAGCATAGTTGGCCAGGCTACACTAGGCTATTTTCTGTGTACAGCAAGGATACAAACGTGGACATAGACTGCTCATTCAAACCACAAGACAAAACACAGGGAAACACAACATCAAAGAAAAAAAAATTTACTTCGGGTAATGACCCTATCACATTCTCCTCCCCTCTCTTGTTCAAATCTTCCTTGAAACTTTAAGGAGGATTTGAGGGAAATAATTTTGGAACCACAGCCCACCCTCTCCATGGTTCCACTCCGGGGTCCCTATTAGCATTCTTCAACCAGTAAGAGGAAGTAGTTCATCTTCTATACTATCACTTGACTTTACCCCGGAGTTCTCTGTCACATATCTTGATAAATAATCAACATTTCTATGCTGTTCTCCCTTTCTATGTTTTACCGTAAAATGATATGGCTGCAACGCTAAGTACCACCGCATAATACGGGGGTTCTTATCTTTCATGTTTTTTAGCCAACACAAAGGATTATGATCTGTCCAAATTTCAAATTCTGTACCCCATAGATAAAATCGGAGAGCTTCTATTGCCCATTTAATGGCTAGACACTCTTTCTCTATTGTAGAGTATCTGGTCTCTCGTTCATGTAATTTCCTACTTATATATATCACAGGATGTTCTTCTCCATTAATGTTTTGGGATAAAACCGCTCCGATTCCCTTATTAGAGGCGTCAGTCTGTACTATAAAAGGATATAAGAAATTTGGAGTACACAATACTGGGGAAGAGCACAAATATGCTTTTATAGTACAAAATGCCTCTTCACAGGCAGGATTCCAAATTATTTTGTCAGGCATTCGTTTCTTTGTCAGGTCAGATAATGGACTTGTTATAGACGAAAATGAAGGAATAAAATGACGATAATATCCGGCTAATCCCAGAAAGACACAAACATCTTTCTTTGTTTGGGGTCTAGGACTATTAGCTATTGCTTCTACCTTGTTGATATCTGGTTTTATACTTCCTTGTCCTATTAAAAACCCTAGATATCTAGTTTCCTGCATTCCTATAGTACATTTTTCCGGATTTATGGTTAGACCAGATTTAGTAATAGCGGACAAGACTCTAGATAAGTGTTGTAGGTGTTCTTGCCATGAGGGGCTAAACACCACTACGTTGTCTAAATATGCGGCACTGTAAGAGGAATGGGGGGTTAATATACGATCCATTACCCTTTGGAAAGTTGCCGGAGCCCCATGTAACCCAAAGGGCGTTACAGTAAACTGAAACAGACCTAAGGGGGTACTAAAAGCAGTTTTATCTTTTGCTTCTGGTTCTAATGGGATTTGCCAGTACCCCTTAGTCAAATCAACAGTAGAAAAATACTGAGAATTTCCTAAATGGTCCAGGATGTCATCAATGCGGGGCATTGGATAGCTATCAAATCGAGAAATAGCATTAAGTTGTCGAAAGTCTAAACATAAACGTACACCCCCTTCCTTTTTATTGACCACAATTAAAGGAAAGCTCCATTTGCTACGCGAAGGTTCAATTATTCCCATTTCTTGCATTTTTTTTATTTCCTGTATTACTGTTTCTCGTATTTTTTCTGGTAATCGATAGGGCTTTTGACGTATGGGTTTTTGTTGGGACAAATTTATATTATGAGTTTCTCCTATTATCCTCCCTGGGATTCCTCTAAAAGTGTCCTTATGTTTTTGCAGGATTTCCATTACTTCTGTTTTTTGTGTGGAAGTTAAATTAGGATTAAACTTAACATCCTTCAGACTACCTCCCCCTTCTAAACGATGATAAGCTATTTCCATTTCACTAGTCCCTTCTTCAGGGTATACATAATTACAGTACTTGGTTTCCCTTTCTATCCATGGTTTTAAAAGATTGACATGATAGATTCGCTTTTGGTTAACTTTATCGGGCATATAAATCTCATAGGTGACAGGACCCACTTTCCGAATTATTTTATAAGGACCCTGCCATTTCATTAGTAATTTGTTATCTGAGGTTGGTAGTAATAACAATACTTGGTCACCCTCAGAAAAGGACTTCAAACTGGTTCCCTTATCATAGTGTTGTTTTTGTTTTATTTGTTGTTTCTGATTAAAAGTATGGGCTTGCTGACTATATCTTTGTATTCGCTCCCTCAATTTTATCCAATATTCTGGTAGACATATGCGGTCATTTGTCTTGCCTTCCTCCAACCATTCTTTTATAATATCGAGAGGGCTCTTGGATTTCTCCCATAATAACTCAAAGGAGAAAACCAGTCAAGGCTTGGGGTACCTCTCGATATGCAAACATTAAGTAGGGCAGGTATAGATCCCATTGTCTGCCTTCTTCATGTACGAACTTCTGGATCATTTTTTCATAGTCTGATTAAAACGTTCTACCAGGTCGTCGGGTTTGAGGATGATAAGAGATGTTCAGATAGCCTCTATTCCTAAGGTTTGATAAAGCCATTTTAATACTTGAGAACAAAAATTCGTACCATGATCTGTTAAAATTTCTTGAGGTATACCTACCCTACTGAATATTTTCCCCAGCTCCTCAGCAATTTTAGGAGCAGTAACTGTTCGAAGGGGTATTGCTTCCGGATATTTGGTGGCATAATCACAGACTACCAAAATATATTGATTTCCCTTAGTACTCTTTTGGACTGGGCCAACAATATCCATAGCAATCCTTTGGAAAGGAGTGGAAAATAAGGGCATCACTTGCATAGGGACAATATCTTTTCTCCCAATTTTGGCTACCTTTTGAGACTTTGGACAACTTTTACAATAATCAGTCACTTGTTCATGAATTCCTGGCCAGTAGAACCTATGCAATAAACGGCTTAAGGTTTTATCCCTTCCTAAATGCCCGGCCATAGGGAGATCATGAGCAAGGCTGATTAAGTTTAATCTAAACTGTTCAGGAATCAATAGTTGTTCTATGACTTCCTGGGTTCTGGGATTCTCACATACCCTATACATTAACCCATCTTTTATTTGGTATTTCTTTTCCCAACTCTTGCTCCTTTCCTTGGTTAGCCAGTAACTTCTTTAAAGATTCATCCTTATTTTGCAATTCCATGAACAAACTTTTATCACATCCTCCCACCCCCACCTTCTTATTTATTTTGGTTTCTTTTACATGATTTTGAGTCCAACTGTATTTCTCAGTCCTCTTTTGTTTCTTAGTTTTCTTATCTTTCCCTTGGGCCCCAAACACATCCTGTTCAAAAGGAAAGTTTGTTTCTAGGGAGTCTTTTTCCGTATCTTGCCCCCTTGTTTGGGACCTAGTAGTCATTGCAGAAATATTATTGGGAGAGTAGTTGCTGAAAAATAGGACAATCATGTCCAATTAGAACAGGAACCGGTAATTTTGCACAACTCCCACTTGAATGGTCTGAGTTTGTCCTTGTAGCAGTAATTCAATTTCTTCTAGAGGATATCTATGAGTATCCCCATGTATACAAGTTACTTCTGTAGTAGGTTTTCCGGGAGAAGGAACTACATTCCATAAGTCTGCTTGAATTAAAGTTTGTTTACTTCCTGAGTCCAATAATCCCACAACAGTTTTAGTGCCAATCTGTACAGTAGTCATGTAGTTTCCCCAATTTGCTAAGGCAAGATGAGAGGTTTCAACTTGTCTCTTAGGACAAAATCTCTCAATATGTCCTTTACCTTTGCACTCATGACATATAATGTCAGTACTATGCCCCCTGACCGGTTTTGTCATACTTTGTATCCCAGTTTTTATTGGAGTAGTGACTGTACTTTTTAAAGAAGATGGAGGGGAAACAGTTCTTACCGGGTGCTGCTGGCTTGGGTGGAAGCTGCTTCTTTGTTTGTGAGATCTTGCAGCAATATAATCCTCGGCCAAATGGATTGCACTATCTGGCGTTTCCGGACGGTGTTCTCTAACCCATAGTTGGACCTCTGGGGGAAGTATCTGAAGAAATTGCTCCAATACTACCGTCTCCATCAACTGTTCTTTGGTTTTACTAGCAGGTTGCATCCACTTATAGCATAAGTCTTTTAGATGTATAAAGACATCCTGTGGGTTATCAGCAGTTCCATATCTATATGATCTGAACCTCTGTCGATAGGTTTCAGGGTTAATATCGTAACGTTTCAAAATAGCTTGTTTGACCCGATCATAGTCATTCACTTCAGCTATTTCCACCCTGCTGTATGCAATCTGAGCCTTACCGGTCAAATAAGGAGCTAGATGTATGACCCATTGGTCTCGGGGCCAGTTACAAGCAGTTGCAACCCTCTCAAAAGTCAATAGATAAGCCTCTATATCATCAGTAGTAGTAAGCTTCGCCAGTTTGATATCTTTCTCACCCCTTCCTTGCACATCGGAGAGTCTCCTTTGTCCCATCACTTGAAATACTCTCATAGTGTCATGCCACCGAGCCTCATATTCTCTACAGTCTTTGTCCCTTTGACGATCCATCTCCAGTTGTCTGGCACATAACCATCGTAATAAATCTTGGGGTTCCTCAGGGAAATAGTCCTCCTCCTCACCTCCAGCAGCCTGGGCTAGCCCCTCCAGCTTCTTCTCCTCCATCACAGCTTTCCTTCGAGTGCTGGAATCGATCCCTGGCAGCAGTGATAATTTATATTGTGCTGTGATGGCCCTAGTCTGAGCACCTTGATGTCTGGGCTGAAGTGCTGGCTCTTCCCCTTCCTCCTGATGCATCCAATTTGCCTCTGGAGACTTGGATTCCCCAGTTGGTTAGCCCCAACCAGCCTCAAATAGGGGATCCCACTTCTGACACCAATGTGAGAGGCTGAGCAAGAGATTTCACCAGGAGTCCATACTTCTGATAAGGTTCCATAGATTTTATTTTTCAGAATTCCAGAAAGATTCAGGAACGAGGAATTATTCCAGACAAACTCCAAAAATGTAGATAACAAAAAACAACAAAAAAAAAACTTTCTTTCTTTAAAATAAATAAAAATAAAAATATTGAACAAGGCACATCAGTCTTCCTTCTCAGATTCCCATGTTCAACTAGCAGAAGAAGCTCAGCTGCCCGGTAGGTGTTATAGGCACAACACCCAGGAACAATCTGCCTTGCTTCAGTAATTACCTCACTTTTAAAGACCCCATAGCATTCCTATTGGTTTACTTTACTGTCAATCAGCATTCCCAAACCTAAAATAAAATAACACACTTTCTTAGAAAAGAAAATAACTTAGAAAAGCATTCGAGTGTTTTTCATCCCTTTTTGATTCATTTCCTACCCTTGCGGCAAGAGTTTGGAGGCTTTTATTACAATTTTCTAAGATCTGAAAAACCCTCCCCCAAAAGACAGGCATAAAAGGAATGGGAAGTGGCCACCCGGCTCCTATAGTAACAGCCTGAGAGGAGTCCGGGGAACGAGCCACAACGAAACAGATTTTAACCGAGTACAGCTTTCTTGATAAAAGAGCCGAAATAAAAATAAAGAAAAGGTAAGTCCATTGCTTACGCGTCCTTCCTTTGTCTACTCGAAATAGAGCAGCGGAAAACGCTGCCTCAGGCGAAAGGTGGGCGACAGTCGCAGGAGACTTTAGACCGTAAAGAAGCGGAAGCTTCACCTCCGCAAGGAAAATATTTTAAGGAGGAGGAGGTACAAAAGAATTGGATTCAAGGATCCATTGGGAAACTGAAATATTTCAGGACCGAGCTCACACGGGATTCGGCAGGAAGCGGGGGGTTCGCGATGAAAAGGAAGCCAATGCAAATAAAAAAAACTTTAGGGAGCTTTGAATCAGACACCAAACTAATACCTCTAAAAAAAAATGATACTCCAGGATTCTTGGACACACAAAAAAACGGGAAGGGGGGTGGTAATAGCTTAGCATAGTTGGCCAGGCTACACTAGGCTATTTTCTGTGTACAGAAAGGATACAAACGTGGACATAGACTGCTCATTCAAACCACAAGACAAAACACAGGGAAACACAACATCAAAGAAAAAAAAATTTACTTCGGGTAATGACCCTATCACAAAGACCATTTCCATGATCTTCAGTTCATCCCCAAAAACTGGCAAGAATACCCTCCAGCTTTCACCACCCTGCATGGTTCTCTAGATTATGTCTCAGCATACAAATATCTAGGGGGTCTGGCTTGATCCTCACCTTAATTTCTTTTTTAATTTTATTTCAGTTTAGGATTAATACCTTTGAGTCCAGGACTCATTTTCAAAGGTTCCAGGTCATTGTTGAACAAACATTACAAATGTAACAGTGTTTACAGAAAACAGTTACACAGACATTCAAATACCAAAGAAATGTTATATATCCAACTAAAGGTTGAAGAGGATAGCGTGAACAGGGCTCAGCCTTGTAGTTCACTATTTAGTTGGTCAGTCTAGCATAAGGGGGGTAGGCGGTCAGCCAGGGATGGTGTTGTGGTGGTGGAAGTGGTTTGTCAGCCGAGTGGGCCTCGTTCGGGGATGGGGGGGGGGTTGATGCCATAAAAAGGGGTGGTGAAAGGGAGAGGGGTTGGGTGGCTGAAATTCTGCAATATTAGTGCAGGCAAGCACAATTCTTTTTTGTGTGAAGAAGGGATCTGAGCTCAGATTTGAAGGTACTAATCTTGGGTGATTCTGTAAGGTTAGCAGGTAACTCATTGTACCATTTTGGTCCTTGGTACAGGATGGAGTTCTGGGCGAGTTTCATCCTTTTGAAGGGAATCACCAACCCATCTTTAGCTGTGCTTCCTGTTGATTTGGTGGGAACTGCTGGCGTAAAGAGGCAGCCCAGTGCAGGGGGAGAAAGCCCAAGAAGCACTTTTTTTCAGAAGTAGGCAGGTTTGGTATCCCAACCACCCCACCACCCCCAAATCATGCCCTCAGCCCTTTTTTCAGAAGTAGGCAGGTTTGGTAACTTCTCTACTCATATAGACACCACCACCTCTATACTCCGCCTTAAACTCAGCATTCTGTATCGCAATGACTCCCTCCCTCTCTCCACACGTCATGAACTAGTCGCAAAGACAATAACTACAATTTTTGACTGTGCTGATGTCATTTATAGCTCAGCCCCAGCCTTCTTGCTCTCCCACTTAGACAGCCTGCTAAACTCCTTTTGTCAATTTTCTTCAAACCCCTCTCCCCCCAGAATGCTTTACTGCCACCTTTACTCCTCCCTCAGTCTCACACCACTATCACATAGTCACACTACCCATTCTCTCACTGTCACAGCCAAATTCTGGTTCAGCCTACTTATCAAATTTGCTCTCCCCTGTAGCCAACTCACCCTATGACCTACGCAAGAGGGACTCCCGCACCTTCTTCCTTCCCCACTCCTTATCGTCTGCTGGCAAAACTGCCTTCTCCTAGACTCCCAGCTTTATAGAACCACTGTGACACCTGTCCATAAAAGTGGGGACAAGACGATTCACTCAAATTATCGCCCTATCTCCATACTGCCCCCACTCTCTAAGGCACTTGAGCGCATCATAGCTGATCAACTTACCGACCACTTGGATAAATACAATATACCTTGTCCACAACAACACGGCTTCCGGAAAGGTCACAGCACCACCACAGCCCTTCTTGAGTTCACTGGAGCTTTGCACAAATCCCTTGACAACGGCCTATCACACCGGGGCCTTTTTCGTCGACCTCTCCAAGGCCTTCGATACAGTACACCATGGACTACTAATACACCAACTACTGAATGCCGGGCTATCACCTGACTCTTCTCTCTGGTTTAAAAGCTACTTAGAAAACCGGTCACAGAGAGTAAAAATTGCAGACGCTCTTTCTAACACCCTGCCTGTTCGCTCAGGTGTCCCACAGGGATCCATACTGGGACCCCTCCTTTTTAGCCTTTTCTTAAACTCCCTCCCTTACCACTGCTCTGAGAAGATCATACTATATGCCGATGATGCTGTTGTGTTCTCCACTCACAAAGATCCTGCAACTCTTCAACACAACCTTCAACTTGGTTTCAGTTCTGTACAGTCATGGTTTCTTAATCATAAACTGGTCCTCAAATGACAAAGAAAACCAAATCTGTGCTCTTCTGCAGCTCTCATAACCCACAAGCTACACCACTTGGCTATCTCCACCACCCAGGGCAACACTCTAGATCAAGTGGTGTCCTTCAAATACTTAGGGATTCAGCTTGACCCTAATCTCTCCTATGGACTTCATGTAGATAATGTAGCTACAGCTGCTAATACACGGCTTGGTCTCCTCTACAAACACAGACCACACCTCACGCCAGAAGCTTTGAAGGTTGCAGTCCTGAGCTCTGTGATCTCTGTAATAGACTATGGTCTCATCATTTATGGCTCAGCCACAACCACAACCCTTAGATGCCTCTCAACTGCCTTAAATAAAGCATGTCGGCTCATCACTGGTGCTCACCGTCTCACCCACACGTGACCTGTACACTCAGACCGGCTGGCTCCAACTATCAAACCGCATAAAGTTTCTCACCTGCTCCATGGTCAAAAAAAATCTACCTTGGCCTTGCACCTTCTGGGGTCTCAACTCTGTTACAACACCGAATTAACAAACGGTGCCTTAGGAGATCCACGCTACAGCTACTGAAAGTCCCCCACTGTCACACTTCACAGGGACAACGCTCTTTTGCTTATCGAGCACCACTCTGGTTCAATGGCCTCAGCCCAACCATCTCCTCTGCCCCAACTATTGGTATGTTTAAAACTAGGCTCCGGGACTATCTCACTACCAACAGCTCCTGTGACTGCCCAACTTAACCTTGTTTCTCCACTTCCCTTTCTGCTCTAGTTGTCCCCCCCTTCCCTCCTCACTGGATTCTACCCTCACATCTTGGTATACCCAATGCTGCACTTTTCACCCTCTTGACACCCGTTCTACATTTTCTCCCCTACCCTCTTCCCTCTCCCTATGACTCTGGCACTTCTTATCTGTTGTCTGTTTTCTGACAAATGCCGCTGGCTGCCTTGTTACAATGCTACCTTTGAACTGTATTTAATTGTACTAATCTGTACTCTGTTTGCAATGTCCACTTTGTTGTAATGCCTGTCTTGATGTTCCCCATAATTTGTATTTCTCTGACGTGGAACCTTTGTAAAAGAGCCATGGCTCAAAGGTATTTGTAATCCTAGACTTGATAAATAAATAAAAAATAAAATAGAATCTCCAGTCTCCCCAACTCCAGAACCTTCATTCCTACTCATCCATCAAACAGCACTTACACCCCCCCCCCCGGCTTATGTCCCTACATGTCCCCCTCTCCAACTAATCCTTCAATAGTACAGCACTCACGATAAAGGCCAATTAGGCCACTAGATCTCAACTATTACAAATGTGATGTCAATTGCTTAAATTTTGATGCTGCCTGACACTGTGATGCATCCTGCAATGTTGTCTGTAACCACCCAAGCTCACTATGCTTTATTTGTATTTTTGTTGTGTTATGTACTCAGTGTCATCATTTTTTACCCCCATCCCTGGATCGCACCTGGAAATGAGCCTTGGCTTAGTGTGCCTTTCCAGGTAACCAAATTTTAAATGAATAAATATTATCATTTTTCTTAACTAACTCTCATGACTATTACTCTATACTTCCGTCTTTCCGTTCAGACAAATTGCTCTCTTTCTAGTATCCTCCACCCCATTCCCAATCCTCGTTTCTTGTCTATCCATCTGTTCCACAATTCCTTATGTTTCTCAGTTCAAAGTCTAAGCTTAGCTGTCAGGCTTTCCATATGTTCTACATTATCAACCCTTTGGATCCAGGACTTGTAAGAAGGGGAGGTAACACCCAGCAAAGTTCACTGGAATCTCCTTTTGGGCTGCCAGCCAAAGGATTCTGAGCAACTCCTGTGTCTGACGGCACCCCACCCCTGGGACCTCCAGGCCCAGAATCAGGTGTTGGAAGTCTGGTGGAACCGGGTGTCACAACCTCACTCAGCAGGTCAGGCCCTCTACTCCCACAGTGCCAACCTCCGAGCACAGTATTGTGAACAGGAACAGAACAGGGTAACCCTCCTGTCTGTTTTGTGGGTTCAAATCAACCATTGGTCTCAAGTTCTGGAGGGATTCAAACTGTGAACCTCTTGCAAGTGTACCCAATGTACAGGCTCAGATAATTCTGCTCTTCGGGGGGCCAGATATCTTTCGCCTATGGGTACCTAACCAGGTGTACAGAATGAACCCTTAAAACTCTATGAAAAAACCTCAGATAAACTCTTACCTTTTCCCAGTTTGGTAAACCAATAAGCTTTGCACAGTGTCAACTTTAACCATATATGCTTCACTTGTCAAATAAAGAATTTCAAAGGCACACCAAGTAGTCTCTTAAAATGAGATGTTTACTTAAAATTAGATAAAAATGTAAAATGTAAAACACAGAACAATATATCACAAAACATTACAATCACTTAAAAAAAAAGGTTTAAAAGTGCAATTTCCTACCAACCATACACTTAGACTTGCCTAGCTAATGTATTCTTATATTCTTACAGTGCTGAAAGATGTTGTAGTTTCAGGGTCCAAACATGTGTGCGTCTAAAGGTCAGTTACAGCACAATTAAAAAACTGTCTTACCCCGCCTTCTTCATGATGTCACCCAGCTCCTCTGTTTATTAAAAACTATACAATCAGAATGTCTTATCAAGCAGGAGGTAAATTAATAGGTGACATCAGCAAAAACTCATGTCCCCACATGACTTCCCATTCAAGTCTGTAATTTTCCAAGTTCTTTCTTTCATCCATGAGCAGCATCCTGCTCTTTACAGACATCAAAGGAACATTTATGACTTCACACCTGAGTGAGATAACCTGATTTCTTTCTCTAAATGTCATAAAAGTTTATGATTTCCTATCCTAGCAGCTACAATCAAGCCAGATAAACAGGAGATCCTTAATTTTCTCTTCTAGCCTGTAATTATTTCCTGACTTTTAGGATAACATCCTTTTAGTTGAAACTTGGGGGGGGGGAGGGTGTGGTCATTCCACAGGCTGTCTCAGCATGTCTCATGACAGACACTCAATAACACATTTTTATATTACAAAAAGCATAGATTAATCAGAACCAGCTGTCCAAGCATCACAATCCTCCATACCTAGACTGAATTTGGGGGCTCTATCCCCTGCATGGGATAAGCTTCCCAAATCAGTTCACTCCTCATAGTCGAGAGACAACCCATCTGAGTTCTGATTTTTCATTCCAGCCCTATGTAGAATTGTCATGTCATACCCTTGCAAAGCAAGACTCCATCTTAGCAATCTACCATTGTATTTTCCCATCTGCATCAGCCAAACCAGGGGGTTGTGGTCAGCCTGTACCACAAAATGCTGCCCATACAAGTATGGCTCTAGCTTCTTTAGGGCCCACACTATGGCAAGACACTCATTTTCCACAGTGGAGTATGCCTGCTCCCTAGGCAGTAACATTTTACTCAGATACGCTTCAGGGTGATCTTACCCTTGTCTGGATGTCTGACTCAGTGCTGCCCCAATACCCACGTCTGAGGCGTCAGTCTGAACTATAAAGGGTCTGCTATAGTCAGCATTTGTCAAAACAGGAGCACTGCACAGTGCCTCCTTCAGTATGGTAAAGGCTTCTTCACAGGCTGGCCCCCAGATAATTTTCTTTGGCATCCTTTTCTTTATCAGGTCAGATAAGGGAGCAGCCAGGGCACTGTAATTGGGTACACATTTCCTATAGTACCCTGCTGTCCCTAGAAAACTCCTGACCTGCTTCTGTGTTTCTGGTCTGGGCCACACCTGGATTGCCTCTATTTTTATTTGGTTAGGATGGAGCTGTCCCCGGCCTACTACATGCCCGAGGTATGCCTCCTCTCTCATGGCCACCTGGCACTTCTCTACTTTGACAGTGAGCCCGGCTCTCTGTATCCTGTCCAGCACTTCCCTAAGGTGGGACAGGTGTTCCTCCCAACTGGCACTAAAGATGGCAATGTCATCCAGGTACGCCACGCGTACTCCTCAGCACCATTTAACACCTGGTTCACCAACCTTTGGAAAGTGGCCAGGGCGTTCTTCATTCCAAAAGGCATTACTTTAAATTCAAATAAGCCTATCGGAGTGGTGAAGGTCGACCTCTCCCTAGCTTTGTCCATCAACTCTACCTGCCAATACCCCTTGGTCAGGTCAGTGGTCATAAGGTAGGTCGCCCCCCCAACTTGTCCAGAAATTCATCCATCCGGGGCATCGGGTGGATGTCTGACTTCGTGACTGCATTCAGTCCACGATAGTCCACACAGAAATGAGTAGAGCCATCTAGCTTGGCCACAAGGACTACAGGTGAGGCCCAGGGGCTGTGGGATCTGTGGATTACCCCTAAATCCAGCATCTCCTCCACTTCCCTCCTAATGTCCTTTTGGACAGCCTCTGACACCTGATATGCTGTCCGCCGTATGGGTGTCTGTGTCCCTGTCTCCACATCGTGCATCGCTAAGGGGGTTAGTCCAGGCTTGGCACTAAACAGTGGGGCAAAGTCTGCTAAAATCTCCCTTACTTCCTGGATCTTGTCCATGGTCAGCTGGGGAGATAATTTAACTGCCTCAATAGAGGACTCCTGCTTACTTTCTTCCAGCAAGTCCAGAAGGGGGGTCTCCTTCTTCCGTGCCCTCCCCAGGACTACACACTGCAAACACCATGTCAGCTCTATTAGCATATGGCTTCATCATGTTGACCTGGTACATCCTTTCTGTCTGTCTTCTGTCAGGTAACTCTATAATATAGTTCACGTCATTTACCTTCCTAACTACTTTGTATGGTCCTGTCCATTCAGCCTGCAGCTTGTCTTTCCAGACCAGAATAAGGACCATGACTTCCTGACCCACTATGTACGTGCGAGCTCTGGCTCTGCGGTCGTACCACACTTTTTGTTTCTGTTGGCAGCTGCCAGGTTGCTCTGGACTGTCCCCATAAGCTCCTTCAGCCTTTCCCTAAACTTAAGGACATAATCCACTATGGGAGTTCCCTGGATGGCATGCTTGCCTTCCCAGTCCTCCCGGATTAAGTCTAGGGGCCCATGTACCTGGCGTCCATATAAGAGTTTGAAGGGGGGAAAATCCTGTCAACTCTTGGGGCACCTCCCTGTATGCAAACAGGTGGGGAAGGTATTTCTCCCAGTCCCTCCCATGCTGTTCAGCAAACGCCCGGAGCATTGACTTCAGGGTACCACTGAATCTTTCCACAAGCCCATTGGCTTGTGGGTGATACGGTGTCGCGCATCTCTGCACCAACCCACACTTCTCCAATAAACATTTCATCAGGTCTGACATGAAGGAACCCCCTCGATTGGTGATAACTTCCTACGGAAACCCAACATGGGAGAAAATCCCAAGTAAGGCATCTGCCACTTTATCTGTCCTCGGTGAGGATAGGACAACTGCCTCTGGGTACCGGCTGGCATAATCCACCACAGTCAGGATGAATCTCTTCCCTGAGGAGCCGGGGGTATTTAAAGGCCCCACAATATCCATTCCCACCCTCTGGAATGGCTCCTCCACTATGGGCAATAGAATCAGGGTGGCTTGGGTTTTCTTGCCCGCCTTCTCTATTTCTTGGCATTGGTGACAAGACCTGCAATACTCCTTCACCTACTGGGTGAAGTTAGGCCAATAGAAATTCTGGGCCAACCTCTGTGTAGTGCACGTGATCCCCAGATGGCCAGACAAGGGAATATCGTGTGCAGTCTTGAGCAACTGCTCACGATACCCCTGGGGAATGACAAGCTGCCTGCCTAGCACCCCAACCTCTGTCTGCACAGCCTGAGTATACATAAGTCCATTTTCCCAATAAACCTTATGTCTGCTGTCACCTCCCTGTGCTCCATCACAGTCTGCCCACGCCCTCAGCTTCTCTAGACTAGGGTCACTTCTCTGAACAGCTGCAAACTCCTCACACATTCCCAAGGCATGGGACAGGTCCCCTTCAGTCACTAAACTAGGGTCCCTAGCACTAGCATCAGGGCACTCAGGATCACTGTCAATCCTAACCCTCGGACAATGGGTCACCCCTCCCTCCTCAAAGCAACCCTCTGTAGCTGTGTGGTTAACTGCTACTGGGGAAATTTCTACCCCTTTTTTGTTAGTCTCCATATCAGGAGACACAGGCAGGGGAACCAGCCTCCCAGTGGTTTCCACAATAGCTTCTGTGGGGTCCAGCAAACTACAGTGTTCCCTTGCCGCTTGGCTATGGGTAACTGCACATACCATCCCTTGTTTGAGATTGTTGCCCAGGATCACATCCACTGCTAAGGTTTTGGCTACAGACACCTGTTGCACAGATCCCCCCAGTGTAGGAGAACACTAGCGAGGGGCAATGTTTTCTCCTCACCAGTAAAGTCCTGTATAGTGACGTATTTATTGGGTATAAGCTGACCAGGCTCTACTAGATCCCCCTTTACCAAGGTCAGGGAGGCCCCTGTGTCCCTTAACCCTTGCATCTGTACACCATTCACCATAACTGGATGCATGTGCTCCCTCATGTTCACAGGCATGCTTCCAGGGACACACAAACAACCACTTCTTTCCTAGCCCCCTGTTGTGTATTGCTCGTCTTTTTGGGACGCTGTCTGGCAATATGCCCAGTTTCTTTACACAACCAACATTCATTTCTTTTCTCAGAGACATCTTTTCTCTGAAACCTGGGGCTAGCTGGTTTTGGTGGAGGCAGTGAGGGTTTTAGCTGCCCTGAAGGCGGGTTTTTCCCTTTCTGCACAGCCACGCCTGCCCCATTCACTCTCAGGGCAGGTTTGCTTTTGTTATAGTGGTCCGAGAGTTCAGCAGCCTCTTGCACAGTTTTGGGATCTCAGACCTCCAGCCAGGTTTTCAGTTCTGCTGGGCATGCCCAGAAAAACTGTTCTAACAAAATCACATTTTCAATTTTATGAACAGTTTGCTTCAATTCCTACCCACCCTTTTAAAAACTGACATTGTTTTGTGGCTAGCTCCCCGTAGCTCATATCAAGGCTTCTCCTGAGCTTACAGAATTTAGCTCTGTATGATTCAGCAGTTAATTCAAACTTTTTTAACAGTGCAGTTTTAAATTTGCTGTAATCATTACTGTCCTCATTGTTCATTTGACCCAATGCATCCCGAGCTTTCCTGGTAAGTAGTGGGGATAGCTGGAAGCGCCAGGACTCTCTAGGAATTTTAGCCTGAATACAAACTTTTTCAAAAGAATTTAAGAAGGTACCCATATCTTCCCCCTCTTTAAATTCGGCTATCAATTTGGATTTCAATTTATAACCCAGTCCTGTAGTCCCAGTTAAACCCAAGCCACTTGCCTGCTCTAGTGCTGGTGGTTGGAGTCGTAGTTTCTCAAGTTCTTGTTGCCTCTGGCACTCATGCTCCTCACGGTCTGCCTCCCGCTGTTCACGGTCTGCCTCTCGCCATTTTTGCTCCCTCTTCTCCTCTGCAGCTCACTGTTCTCGCTCTGCCTCTTGGTGTTCTCACTTTGCCTCTCGGCGTTCTCGCTCTGCCTCCCTCTGGAACTCCAGCTCCATTCTGCACAACTCAATCTGCAGCCTGAGTACTTCTGGCTCCAGAATGCTGGTGACCTTCCCCTGCAGCTGTGGCCCTTCGCTGGTACTGGCCCTGTTGCTCTCCTCATCGGATCTGGACAATGCACTGGCCGCTAGCCCTTCCACATTCAAGGTTCGGTCCCTTACAGTCACCGTCTGTGACTCGATGCTCTGGGTATCTGCTACCATCAGGGAATCCACAAGGTTCTGCTTGGTGGCTTTCACCTCGAACAGGACTCCTCTGTCCCTGCACAACTGCTTTAAGTAGTCTACAGTGTGCCCGCTGTAGTTGGAAGCCATCTTCTTCTCTATGACTACTCTGACTTGCACTTTAGAAAAAAAAATTAAACAGGTAGGAACTTGACTGTAAGCCAAGTGATATAGTTCTGTTTCCTTTTAAAAATAAATCACTGCCTTTTTCTTTGCAAGTGAGCTGACAGTATCACGCTGACACACTGAACAATAAAAGCTTGTAATACCAAACTTATGCACACCGCTGCCAACCTATCTGTCACAACCCCACTCAGCACGTCAGGCCCTCTGCTCCTACAGTGCCAACCTCCAAGCACAGTATGGTGAACAGGAACAGAACAGGGCAACCCTCCTGTCTGTTTTGTGTGTTTGAATGAACCTTTGGTCTCAAGTTCTGGAGGGATTCAAACTGTGAACCTCTTGCTAGCGTACCCAATGTACAGGCTCAGATAATTCTGCTCTTCGGGGGGGGGCAGATATCTTTCACCTATGGGTACCTAACCAGGTGTACAGAATGAACCCTTAAAACTCTATGAAAAGACCTCAGATAAACTCTTACCTTTTCCCAGTTCGGTAAGTAAGTAAGCTTGTACAATGTCAACTTTAACCATATATGCTTCACTTGTCAAATAAAGAATTTCAAAGGCACACCAAGTAGTCTCTTAAAATGAGATGTTTACTTAAAAATAGATAAAAATGTAAAATGTAAAACAGAGAAAAATATATCACAAAACATTATAATCACTTAAAAAAAAAGGTTTGAAAGTGCAATTTCCTACTAACCATACACTTAGACTTGCCTAGCTAATGTATTCTTATATTCTTACAGTGTTGAAAGATGTTGTAGTTTCAGGGTCCAAACATGTATGCGTCTAAAGGTCAGTTACAGCATAATTAAAAAACTGTCTTGACCCTGCCTTCTCCATGATGTCACCCATCTCCTCCTCTATTTATTAAAAATTATACAATCAGGATGTCTTATCAAGCAGGAAGTAAATTAATAGGTGACATCAGCAAAAACTCATGTCCCCACATGACTTCCCAATCAAGTCTGTAATTTTCCAAGTTATTTCTTTCATCCATGAGCAGCATCCTGCTCTTTACAGACATCAAAGGAATATTTATGACTTCGCAACTGAGTGACATAACCTGGTTTCTTCCTCTAAATGTCATAAAAGTTTATGATTTCCAATCCTAGCAGCTGGCAGCTACAATCAAGCCAGATAAACAGGAGATCCTTAATTTGTGTCTCTTCTAGCCTGTAATTATCTCCTGGCTTTTAGGATAACATCCTTTTAGTTGAAACCTGGGGTCATCTCGGAGGCTGTCTCATGAGAGACACTCAGTAACACATTTTTTATATTACAAAAAGCATAGATTAATCAGAACCAGCTGTCCAAGCATCACACTGAGGTGTCCCACAGTGTGAACAGTTCAGCATGTACTCTGACCCAGTAGTCCACCAGTTTTGAACATATCTCATCTGATCACAGCCTCTCCAGCGCTGGACCAAGTTACTGTCTACAAAGTATCTGGTTATTGTGGGTGTGTGGAAGAACCTTGTCATGCATTTCCACTTGAACTCTCTTGAACCTGGAGATGCTGTGACCCTCCAACCACATTCCCAGGCCCTCTTCCAACTATCCTCTGAAATGGGGGGTTTGGCCTCAATCTCCCATTTACAACATAGATCAGCCATTATCTGGTCATCTGCTCCCAACAGGGCCTTACATGCTATTAAGATAATTCCTCTGGAGCCCCGGAGTGTTGTTGACCAATATAAGAAATTCTCCAATGGAGTCAAATCTCTGTCTATTGAACATATGAGGTTAGGTTGTTCAACTGCATGTAATGCCTGACTTGAGGAATCTATGAAAGTCTGAGTGGGGGAGGCCAAACTTTGTGTGAAGGTCACTGAATGATAGTATTTTGTTTTGAACCAGTGAACAGTATCTGATCAGTGTGCAATGATTCCATCTGCAGAATCTTGGGTCAGTTCTCGTCGCCAAGAACCCTGGGTCACCCATTATTATTGTAAAGGGCCCCACGTCATCAGGTTTAGGTGTGTGTGAATGTGAGATCTTGCTTTGGTGATAATTTTTAATATATGTTTAGTCCAGGGATTTACTACTTCTCTCCACGTCACGGGAGTAAAGGTGGCATGTGGCAGAGGAAAGAGGGGGTATTTCCCACCTCTAGTGCTTCCATTTCTCTCCAGCTGGACTCTGCACCCTGTTTGATCCATGTCACTGCTGGGGCTGAGTGGCATAATAATATAGCTTTAAGTCCAGCATGGCTAATCCCCCTTTCTCTCTTGGGTGTGATATCCTCATGGTAGTTCCATGCCTTCCTCCTTTCCAGACAAATCTCAGTATTACTTATTAATTTCCAAAATGATTCTGGGATCGGGATGGGTAAGGCCTTGAACAAGGGAAGCAGTACAGTGCAATGGTTTAAGGCTCTGAGCTGCAAATCTGGAGACCTGGGTTTGAATCCCACAGCCCTCACTTGCATACTGTGTGACCCTAAGCAAGTCACTTAACTTCCCCGTGCTTCCAGGTTGCACCTGTAAACAAGCTTTCAGCTTAGTGTGCTACTCCTGGTTAAACAATTGAAAAAAAGAAAAAAAAGAAGAAGAGGAATCTTGATAGGGTATTCATTTTGAAGGTGGCTATCCTGCCCCACAGTGTGAGCAGCAGGATTCTTCATCTCTTCATGTCTTCCTGAACCTCTGTCCACAGTTTGCTTTAATTTAATTTGAACAGGGAGGGTATGTGTGGAGAGACTGTGACCCCAAGGTATCTCACCACATTGTTGGTGGACCATATAAACGGTAAATTGGTTAGCTTCCCTGTGGGGAGAGAGAGTTGCCCTGCTTGATAGCTTCTGATTTGTCTAGATTTACCTTATACCTTGAAATTTGCCAATATTCATCTAGGATCTCTAATAATGCTGGCACTGAAGTTTGTGGGGAGGTTATATATAAAAGGGTATCATCTGCATACAGCGAACTCGTATGTGTATTATCCCCCACTGTAATCCCCCAATGGAATCCTTTTCCCTAACAGCCACTGCCAACGGTTCTATGCATAAGGCAAAGAGGAGGGGGGACAAGGGGCACCCTTGTCTGTTTCCTCTCTGGAGGTGAAATCTTGGTGATGCATTTCTGTTTACCCTTGTGGTGGCTTGCAGGGAAGCATAAATCACTCTTATACTGTCTTGACAATTTGGCCCCATTCCCATCACCTCAAGCATCTTGTTTAAGAACTCCCAATTCACCCAGTGAAATGCCTTTTCTACATCCATGAAGACTACCAGAGCTGGTTCTTTTATCTATCGTTGCCAAGTGATTAAATTCAATAGGTGGCATATGTTATCATGGATCAATCTGACAGTGATAAAACCTGTTTGGTCCGGGTGAACTAGGGATCAAAAGTGCGCCTGGAGTCTTTTGGCCAAGATAGAAGTGAACATTTTTTGGTCCACATTTACCAGTGAGATGGGGTGGTAGGACCTGCACAAGGTAGGGTCTTTGCCCACTTTGTGGATGACAGAGATCTGGGCATACTGCCAGGAGGGTAGGGCTACTTCACCATCTTGTGTTGCTTTGAAAACCTTGTCCAAGTAGGGGGACAGTACCTCTCTAAAGGTTTTATAGAACTCGTCTAGAATTCCATCAGGACCGGGAGCCTTCCTTCCCTTAGGCTCTCTTATAACCTCTGCCACCTCTCCCATTGTTGAGGCGTCAATCTCTTCTTGCTGTCTACCGATAAGTTTTTTAAGTGTCAGTATGTTAAAGAAATTTTCTAACTTTTTGGAAAAATTGTTAATCTTGTCACGTGAATAGAGGTTTTTGTAAGATGTTATGAAGTGGTGTGAAATTTCTTGAAGGTCGTTATCATATTGTGAGGATCAATAATCCCTTCTTATTCGTAAAACTAGCCTGCTAGCCGCCTCTTTACGAATCTGCCAGGCTAGTAATCTCCCGGTTTGATTCCCGGCTTCGTAGAATCTTTGTTTGGAATAGTGGAGGGCCCCTTCAATTTTGTCTAGTAATTTACTGAGCCTGGTTCTATGTTTCTCTACTTTCACCCTCACCTCCTCATTGAGCACTGTATGAAAATTATGTACCTACTGTAATTCTTGATCTTCCTGTGTATCTTCACTATTCATCACTGGTGGATGTCAGCCAGAGGCGCAGCACCTTGCGGGAGCTTTTTGTTTTTTTCTTACGCCTTCAAGGGAGGAGTCGGCCCCATGGTGCCGCCCATGAATCGGACACACGGTATCATGCTCGTGGATTGGCTATAACATGCGCCGGCTCCTCCCCTGCCTCAGTTCTGCATACCGGTGAGAGGGAAACACAGACAGACAGAGAGAAGTAAAGGCTGGGGCAAAATAGCCCAAGGGACAGAAAAAGGAAAGGAATGAACTTAAAAAGGAATATCCCGACCAGAGGACAGAGGTACAGGAGGACCCGTGGGTGTGGATTTGGTCCAGCCCCTGGATAGCCAGCCAGAGCACTGAAGAGAAGAGAGTGAAAAAAGAAGAAAAGAAGAGAAAGAGGGAGGAATCAAGTGGGAGACCACAGCACAGTGTCATGCCCATCCTGCTGAGGGGGTTTTAGGAGATTTAGACCAAGTGGTCTTATGCAATGTAATCGGCCCAACCACAGAGGCGGTGTGGGCCTCAGACCCCTTCAGGAACTTCACTCAGGAGATCAGCAGCTAGCTCAGAAGATTTAGGCACGACCAGGAACCCCCTCCTCCCTGTATGGTATGGGTGAAGACACCCTTGGACAGGGCTCCCCCCATTGCCGTTTCTCCCAAGGGCTCAAGGGAGAAAAAGGGGGGACCTTGTGCAGAAAACCACATCCCCATCCCTCCTCTGGATGGGGGGGGAGAAGGAGGAAAAAGGAGCTGAAAGAAGAAAGGGGGATCCCCGTGTACCCACCCGCAGCCCCCTCTGGTGCATTCCCTCCTCCCTGGAGCTGGACCCAACCCAGTGGGTCCTGTCCAAGCCTGGGGAGAACCCTGCTTACGAGGCAGGGAGGTGAGGGGGCTACAGGGGGAGACCCCCCTAAAGCCAGGGTGCAGGTCCCACTTGCCCTCCCCCAGCATGGGCCCCTCATTTCCCTGGAAGGGCCCAAACTGGGGAGACTTAGCCCAACCCAGCAGAAAGGGAGGAGGGTGAGCAGGGAGGAGGACTTCCCAGGGACTGAGGCCTTGAGGGGAAGAAGGGCGGGATTCAGTAATGAATAATGAGGATACACAGGTAGATCAAGAATTACGGTAGGTACGTAATTTTCATATCTTCTCTGTGTCAATCTTCACCATTCATCACTGGTGGGTGAGCACTGAGCCCCCCCAAAGGGAAACCAGCATTTCCCTGAGGGATAGGAGTCTCTCAGTCCCCCATAGGGGAAGACTACGGGGGGGAGAGGTCCCTCACAGGCCATTTAGGCCTGCGACTGGTCAAGGCAAAGAGGGGTCTCCCGATGGCTGGGAGAGGGAAGGTGCCCCTGAAGTGCCCTCCTCACCCTGTGGGAAAACAGGTGGGTCCACCTGAAAGTGGAGGCAAGCACCCTACACTGAACCAAGAGTGAGAACCATGATAGATGAAGCCATGTCGTCCGCCTGATGCAGATCGCTGTCCCTGTAAATCTGGAGGCTACCTCATTGGCGTCATAAGACACCCTTGCTTGGTGCCTTGCAAGCTCCAGACCTTGAGCAGAGAGGGCAATGGCTTGTCTGGTCACCGCTGAATCAGGCAGTCACGCCAGCACCTGGCTGAGCAGCAACCACAAATGCCTGTTATAGGCAACGTGGTGTGCCTGATGTGAGGAGATGCACAGCATAACGCATGGTGAGGAGAAAAATTTCCTTCTCCAGCAGTCGAACTCCGCAAAGGCTGCATCCGGGGGTCGGTCGTGTATTGGGTGTCTATGCCCAGAGGGAGTGTCCAGGATCCCAACCCATGAAGAAGGGTGAGACATAGTTCCTGGAGATCCCTGAGGTGTGCATTACCTGCGCTGGCAGTCTATGGGGGCAGGATCTGGGGAGAAAGGACACTGCCAGGTGCAGAACAACTCATCCCAGAACAGCACCGGCCAAGGGGGGATCATGAGATGGTCCGTGCTGACTTCACTCAGCAATGCCCGAGTCATCTACTCAGGATTGCATCTTGCCAAATGGGATTAGTGAAGCTCATCCACCAGCCTCACAAGGAAGCACTGATACCCTGTCTGGTCAGCGTCGGAGGACAGTTGGACCATAGATTCCCATTCCTTAGGGGAGGAAGGTGAGGAGGCAGATGAGCCCGAAGATTCAGTCTGACTGCTGTGGAGGAGAGAGGTGGAAGACCCTCTCATGCATGGCATGCACATAACAGGAAAGGCAGCAGCTGTGGCGTTCAACTGTTCCCAAGTCAAAGGCCTTGTAGGGCCAATGTGACCTGGGACATGAGGGGAGGATGCAGAGGCAAGGGGGAAAGGCATCTCTGCACATGACCTCTGCCAGGGCCTGGAGACCTAACAGGTGACCTCACACCTCTTGGAGGTCCATGGGTCTGCAAAGTCACCGGCCGCCCAACTAGCTCGAAGCAGTTGGGGCTGAGCCCTGAAGGGGAAGCTCCCCTGTGAGGAGACCGGGGCCATGTAAGTCCAGAATGGCTGGCCCCAGCCCCACCCAATGAGGTCTCCCCTGAAGAAGACAAGGGAGAGAAACTGGCTCAAGGGCCCCAGAGGGCCCCATGGGGGAACTGTCGGCCCACACCCTGCTCCCTCAACCCAGTCGATTCCAAGGCTGACCTCTTCTACATTCCCAGGGACAGGGGAACTTCCAATTCCTCAGGCCCACCAAAGGAGAGGAGGCCCCTGCCCCTACCTCGGGACTCCAGGTGGTGCCAACACCACAGCTGACATCCATCCGGGACTCCAAGGCTGGGACCAGCACCCCTACAGCCCTGGAGTTGCCTTCAGCCTCTGGAGACCCAGCACCTACCCCTGTGCTGGGCCCGGAGCTGACCGCAATTGCAGCTAGAGGGGGGAACCTGGGAGGGCACGGTGGCACCAAGCAAGGGAGGACCCTCTGACTCCAAAGAGTCAGGCTGCCAGTTGGGATCGGCCTCCCGATCATCTGGCTCTGGAGAGCTAACCCTGGGGGCCCCACCATGGCGCCGCAAGTGGCATCTCGAACACTGGGATCTGAGACAGTGCCGGCAAGCAGCACTGAGGAGCCACCTGTGCCGGGCCCAGTAACCGTGGGCCGCGACACCGACTGAGCTTTCACCTCAGAGGGGGTCACTGCCGATGTTGTATTCTCTGCCCAGTCCCGAACGGAGCCAGACTGACCCTCCGGCACCACGGAAGGAGCCCCCGCCGTGGCAAGGCTGGAAAGGGTGGAGGCCCCTCCTCTACAGCCTGTATAGAGCAGGGAAGGGACCCGGAGGAAGGGCGAAGGGACCTGTACTTGGCGTCCCAGGTGCAACGGCGTCCTCCAAAAATCGGCAGCAGGTGGACAACTTTGAATGCACGGTGTTCTAAAACTATACAGTCCATCGACAAGCATGCATCGCACCAGTCCATATCGTGCTGGGGACCCAGGCAGGATAAGCAATGGTCATGTCAATCCGTAGCGGACATGTCGGCCACATGGACACTGATACATAGGGGCCCACCCCACTTTAAAACGCTTCTTCCTGTCCCCGGACAGACCTGACATGAGCGACGGCAACTAAAAACAATTTACAGAAAAGACCCAGCACCACTTTAAAATAAAACAAAAGATTTTACCGGTAATCCGTAAAATGGTGCCGAGAAGTTTGGTAGATGGAAGAACTGAGACGGCGTCCTTGAAGTTCGGCATCAAGAAAAGGTAGGCCGCACTAGGCCATGATGACACACTTCTGGAGCACGAGCTGGTGAGCTGGCAAGGTGCAGCACTCTCAACGGCAGGAGAAGCAGAACTGTGGCGGGGGAGGAGCCGGCACCTGTTATAGCCAACCTGTGAGCGCGACACTGTGCACCCGCCTCGTGGGCGGCACCATGGTGCTGACTCCTCCCACTGAAGGTGTAAGGAAATTTTCTAAAAAGCTCCTGCGGGGTGCTGCGCCACCGGCTGACACCCACCAGTGATGAAGACTGACACAGGGAAGATCTTATGTTCTGCCTCCAAGTCAAATATTTTTTCCGCTAGGTCAGATTGTTCCTTAAGTCTAGCTTTTTTTAACCATGCTACCATACTAATTGTTCTGCCTGTTAGCGCTGACTTGAAGCCATCCCACCAGGTTGCCACTAAAAAATCTTGGGGCAGGTTTGTGGCAATATATTCTTCTAGACAGGCTTTAACTATTGCTTTATAATCATCTGTATCTAGCAGTGAAACATTCAGTCTCCAAGTGGAGTTTTTCTGGGTGGGGGAGAGAGATAGGGACGTGCACTGAGCTATGATCAGAAACCATTCTTGGGAGTATTTGGGCTGAGTAAAGGGTGTGTACCTGCTGAAATAAAACTTTCTTACACAAAAATATTAGATTTTTATAGAAATGTGATTATTTTATAATCGGAATTTATGATTTATCAATTAATATTTCATTCTAACAATATTTTGCTTGGTAAGAAAATATATGATAAATGCTTTAAATTCAAAAATCACAAAGATGGACAACCTTACAAACACAGAAGGTACAATCAGTTACTGAAACAAGTTTCTATTATACAGTTTTCCAGAAAGGTTGAAATGTTCTTACAGATTCACACTGAAATTACTTGGGCTCCAAAGTAGTTGGGATGTTCTGGCACTACAATACTAGATTTTTATGGAATTCGTTTTGGTTACTTGTACTAATGGATTGCAATGGTATTAATACAGAAAATAATGCATTTTTTAACACACTCCAAGTTCGAGAGGTTTATTCCGACAAACGCCAAGAGTGTGAAAAAAAGCATTTCATAAAGCACAGTCAACTATGCTTTGTTTTTCATAATTACTGGCACATGGACTTACAGTGCTGCATGTCAGCCCTTGGGGAGTTAGCAGCAGTCAGGAGCAGTAGGTTGAGCAGGCAGTGCCGAAGTCTCTTCCAGTACAAATCTGACAACGCCATCATGGCTGCCAAGGAGAATGTCACAGGCAAGGTGGGTTCTGGATGCACCAGTGTGGAGAGTACTGCCTGTCACAGTCAGTGGCCCTCCTCAATTTGATCCCAAACATCCTCTTCGCTGTTTTTTTTTTTTTTTTTTTAAGGAAGGGCCATGAAACAGGAGCACTACAAAGATCGCAATATCTTGGGATGATGTCATACCACTTATCCCAGCATCTGATCGCACTGATAATCAGTGCATTAAAGGGGGTCACCAGTTATTTTTTTTTTTCCATACTGCTTTTTTTTTTTTTCTCCGGATGCCCCTCTCCCCTGCTTGTACGGAACGTCGCATGTAAAGGCACGACATGTCACATCTTCGTGCTTCTGTCTCCCCCAGCCTCCAGCATTGCCCTCCACTAGGGAGCAGCCAAAGAGCGGGATGACAACCCTCCCTTCCCCAGCAAAGAAGAGCAGTCCATTGGACACTCAATCCTCTCCTTCCCCTGCCGATCCCCGGCAACCAGAGGTCACTCCCAACCCGGGTTGCCAGCGTGGCACGAGGTGTGGTGTCCAGCGCCTCAACCCTCAGCGCCACTGGGCCAGCTCCCAATTACTGTAACATAGTTAATTGCCTATCTAGCAGACACAGAAATCTGGCAGCAGAAAAAGACCATTTTGGCCCATCGAGTCTGCCCCTTACCCCCCCCCAATTTGTCTCCTCTGCTCAGAGACATCTCACTCCACCCCCTGGTCAACCCCTTGTGTCTGTCCCATGCCCTCGTGAATCCCTCCACCATTTCGGCCCCCATCACCTCCGCCGGCAATCTGTTCCAAGACTCCACCACCCTCTCAGTGAAGTAATGCCCTCTCACATTGCCCCAAAACCTTCCTCTTTCTAATCTTAGACTACGACCCCTTATTCTAGCACTTTCCTTGTAATCAAAAGAGCAATACTGGATAAAAAAGGCCCGCTCACCCAGAAAAATACCAAAAAATCATGAATTTGTTTCTGAATAATTTATTCAAGTGTCTTCCAGATCAATATCAACGTTTCGGGATATACCCTTCATCAGGAAACTGGTCAAATTATTTCAAAATATGAATTCATACATCTCTATCTTCTTATGCATAAAACACTAGGTATTAGGTTTGACTCCCCCTCACGGCCACTGTTTTCTGATGCTAACGTATCCACTGTTTTCTTCTGCCGAAAAATTACCATTTCTTATGTTTTTGGTTTAGTTCAATTAAGTTAATCCACAGGTAACTGCATCTGGCATCTGATGTCAGCTGTGGATTAACTTAATTGAACTAAACCAAAAACATAAGAAACGGTAATACCTAGTGTTTTATGCATAATGCATTAATCTTGCACCATTAGTGCATCAACTTTAAACTCAAACTGTCCACTGATCTAGCCTCCTGGACACAGAGAAAACAAGTGACTGCTGGTGTTTGCTATTACTGGTGTTTGGGCCCCCCCTCTTGTGGGAGTCAATGCTGTGAATGGCTGTTGGTGCACCACCCCTTCCTGCTCATGTGGGGCCCACCTAGAAAGGTAGACGAGCCAGGGGAGGGAGGGTTGGGTGACACCTTGACCTTCCGAGTCAATCAGCTTGTTCTTTTTTTTTCTTTTCCTTATACATTTATTTTACATTAGCCTCTAACAGCAACCTACAATGATGGAAGTTCAGTGTACAACAAGTAGCTGCAAAAATGTAAATACTTTGCTTCCCGGTTTGTAGTCCCCTTCCTACCATGCCCCAGGACCTCCGTATCCTGCGTCACTCTCCCCAAGTCTGGTGCTGCCACCTGTGGAACCGTAGAGCCCACAGAACACAGATGCAAACCGCCCCCTCCTTTCTCAGCTGTAACACTACCAGGTCACGTTCCTGCATAGTAACCCGCCCCTCCCTATCCCCTGCTCCGTTGGTAACACTTTAAGGGCCCAGGAAGGCAGAGCGCAGAGTTTAAATCCCCATAAATCCCTTTGTTCAAACTCATGCTCTTTACAGCCCTCCCAACTAGCTCCCCTCTGCTGACCTCGGTCTTCCAAGTCAATCAGCTTGCTTTGTGTTTTTTTTTTCTCTTATCTTTTTTTTTAACTTTATGTTTATTGCTTTTCATAGTAAAGACATACAAAAAAATCATATCTTGGTTTTGAGAACAATACGCTTGAGGTCATACATAGAATAACTAGGATAATAAACTTATCACCCATTTTTACAGCATCAGAAGGCTGAAGTGCACATTATTTAAGACAAGAGCAAGATAAAGTATTTGAATAGCCACTGCAGCAAGAACATAGACATATAATACATATATGTAAGTCCAGATTATGTCCATGTGCTTCATAGCACTTAAAAAAGCCACCTAAGGCAGCATTTTGTCTATGTAAACTGTATTTAAGTTCCCCCCCGACACTCCAGCAGATGCCTCCGAGAGGTCCCCCCGCTCCTCCTCCGATCAATCTAAACATTAAACTTATTAAATGTGCTTTCACTCTAAATAAACAAACCCCCAACATCAGCTTTGACTAGCCCAAGTCACAAACTGGATGTACAAATTCGTATATCAAAAACGAAACTACTGTAAGTATATGTCAATGACGCTTTTAAGTGAAAGGCTGCCACATGGAGATCAACTTACTGAGATTTAGTCTAGAACAGAAAAAGAGCATGAGGAATTTTCAGTCCCCTTCATCAGACTCTCTTCTCAGTTCTGGCTGAGCAAAGTCTTTTTGGATCGCAGACAATTGTTTCCCCGCTTCAGTAAGGGCAGTGTAAAGTTAAGTTTTGCCCGCATACTGAATTCGGAGATGGGCTGGGACTTGTAGAGCATGTGAGACCCCCAGTGCTCGAAGTCCAGAGCGTACAGCATCAAATGCATTGCAGCGTTGTCGAGTAAAGTAGGCCAGGTCTGGAAAGCAATGCACTTTTTCCCCTGGGGTTAGAGAGACAGTACCTTTTTTAGCCACATCCAATACTCTGTCCCGAATGTGTTGACCAGCAGTGATCACCAAGATAGTACAGGGCAATTCCTCGGAGAGCTGATGGCGTCTGGGGGTGATGCGATACACTTTTACAATGTCCTTGGCAATTTCAGTGTCCCATAATCTGGAGATGAGGATTTCCACATACCCTAGCAGATCTTGCCCTTCCAGTTGTTCCGGGACACCCAAGATATGGAGGTTCGCAGAACGGACAGCATTTTCAAGTTGTTCCATCTGGAGCCTCATAAGTTTGTTCTCTGATATTACTCCCGAGACAACCATTGCGGTACTTTTTGCTGATCTTACTTCGAGATACAGCTCTTGCAGCACGTTACACCACTAGGACTGAAGCCGGCAGGCGTCAGGACCCTACGGAAATCTTCTAGCTAGCAGTCTTCAGCGGGGACCACCTCCGACATCGGTCCGGCCCCCGACGTCAGGCGTAGTACTTAAGGAGGCAGTCCCGCCAGAATCCCCAGTTCTTTCCTGGCATCGACTTGCATGTCTCAACCCTCCGGTCAGTGTCTAGCGCGCGACGCCTGGAAAAGTTCTTTTCACTGTTTCTTCGATTGGAAACTTCATTCTCTACGATTTGTCTGCCATCTGATGTCCTCTCCAACATCCGCGGAGGGCCATCCGTCAAAGTGTGCCTGCGGGAAGCAAATTCTCTTTAAAGACCCACATTCGGCCTGCGTGCGGTGCTTAGGCCTGGACCACGATACCCGGGCCTGCTCCTTCTGTCAAGGCTTTAATAGTCGGACCCGGATCCGTTGTCAGAAGGCCTCCAAGCTTACCTTCTGGAAGAGAGATTGAAGGCCATGGATCCTGCCTCCAAGGGGGAATCCTCCGAGAAAGCCCGCCAGCACCTTGAAAAACACAGGGAGAGGGTGAGATCTAACTCCCCTTCTAGAGCTTCCGACTCCCGTAACTCCAGCTCCCGGTCCGACCGCTCACCTTCCCGGGCCCGCTCTCAGCCTCCCCGGTTGCGGTCAAGTCTTCCTCTGGTTCCTCCACTCTGCAGCCTGTTATGACCTCCAGGCCTTCTTCCTCATCGTCTAAGGCCTCGCCGAAGGGGACCGCCATCACCACAAGTCCGGCTCCCGCCACTCAGCCCCCGATGTCCGGTTGGTCTCCTTGCCTCCTCCTCCCCAGCGGAAAACCAAGGAGCTGACATCACTCAAGAGGACGTCGGACCCGACGTCGGCCAAGCACCACTGGTCCCGGGACCCGACGACAGCCAGACGCCCGTCGCCGGTCAGGCCTTCTCCACCGCGGACACTGGCCGGGGGACCGATGCCCGTCCCAGCAGAGGGAGGAACCCCTACGCCACCTACCGACCTCGGCCAGGAGGCGCTTACGGAGGAGAAGTCGACACAGCCCGAGGACCAGGCAGGCGAACCCGGTCCTGTCGAGCCCCCGAGGGAACCCTCTCCCGAACCAGAGACCCCTGGGGGGCCGACGCCGGAACCCGACGACCGACCACTGGTGCCCAGCCTGTCGTCGGGTCTCAATATTTCTGAGGTCAAGGAGCTGTTTACCTTTTGGTGGGATACCATAAAAAAGGATGTGGTTCCCACACCTCCTCCACCCGCCCCAGCACCCCCCACCCCATCCGGGGCAGCAGGCCGAGTACCTTCCCCCCAGGAGCCTGCTAAATCTCCTAGGGGCAGACCATCGGAAAAGAGGAGACCTCCGTCCAGATCTTCTTCAGGGTCACCCAGCCCCAAGAGACCCAGAAGACGCCGCCACTCGCCTTCGACGGAGGACTTGGGATCGGACTTCTGAGACAGATCCAGATCCCCTTCTCCCATCAACGTCCCCTCTCCGGACCCATGTGAGCTCCCAAGCTCTCCTCTGGATGACCCATCGTTCTCAGAGATTATGAGGCATATCCAAGAGAATATGGGCTGGGACGCAGAGGAACTTGACCCCGAGAGGCTACGCCTTGCACGTTATCTTCTGCAAAAGGATCCAAAGCCTGTGGTGGTACCACCCTTGGTGGACACCTTCGTGGACGTCACCAAGGCAGTGTGGAAATGTCCACATTTGCTCCCGGTGATGTCGAAGAAGGCTGACCACCTGTACAAGGCCCCTAGGGAGGACCAGTACTTGGCATCTCATCTGCTGGCCGATTCCCTGGTCATTACAGCCTCACATGACCGGTCCCAGAGGCTGCAACATCTGAGCACCCTGCCACCGGACCCAAAGTCCAAGCAATTGGACACGATGGGCAGGCTCACGTACGCAGCTGCAACCTGCGCCATTAGGTCCCTCAATTGTCTCACCCACATGGTCCAGTTTCAGAATGCCTTGTGGGAGCAGGGACTAGAGCTGGCAGAAAAGATGCCGAAGGTGAGCAGAAGGAAGAACTGCTTCAGCTCCTCCACACGGGTTCAGACGTGGGAACCCAGGTGCTTCGAGCTGCGTATGACTCCGCGGACTCCTCGGCCAGAGCGGCAGCCTCAGGCGTATGCCTCCGGAGACACTCATGGCTTCGTGTCTCCGGATTCACCCCGGACGTCCAGAAGAACATACTATACGCCCCATTCCACGGCGAAGTTCTCTTCGGTGAGTCTTCGGAGAAGGTCCTCACCAAGCTTCAGGAGGCTGGGAAGGCTGTGAGGTCTGTCCAGGCCATGTACAGACCCAGGCCCGGTTCCTTTTGTAGGAACCAGAGCCGTTTTCGTATCCAGACTCAGAGACAACAGTCCCGTTCCGGCCCGCAACAGAGGGGCTCCTTCTCCTGGAAAGCCCAGGGGAAGTCGTACTCAGGCAGAGGCCAACGTCCCGCCAAGTTGGCCCAGCCTGCAGGACCCTCAGCCGCCACAGCATGACTCCTTCCCGGCCCCCACCCCTCAGGATCAACGGGACACCAAGGTCGGGGGTCGTATTGAGACCACCTGCCAGGGTGGCAGTCTATCACCACCGACAGGTGGGTACTCCAATTGGTCAAAAAAGGCCACTTTATAGAGTTCGTAGACAAGCCACCCACAAGGCCTCCTCTGCTCTCCCGCTACTCGGGTCAGCACAGATTGCTTATCAGGCAAGAAATACTCACACTTCTGCAAAAAGGAGCGGTGGAGTACGTCCCGGAGAACCAGAGAGAAGCAGGCTACTATTCCCACTTCTTTCTGGTTCCAAAGAAAACGGGGGACCTCCGTCCAATATTGGACCTCAGCGACCTTAACACTTCGGTTGCCTACAAATGGTTTCGCATGGTGACCCTCCAGGGTCTTATTCCCATGTTGAAGAAGGATGCATTTTTGGCGTCACTGGACATGCAGGACGCTTACCTGCACATCCCCATCGCTCAAGCGCACAGGAGGTTCCTGCGCCTCGAGTTTCTCGGCCACCACCTTCAGTTCCCGGTGCTTCCTTTTGGACTGTCATTGGCCCCCAGGGTCTTTACCAAGTGCATGGCAGTCGTGGCAGCATCTCTAAGGAGACAGGGCCACTACGTGTTCCCGTACCTGGATGACTGGCTTCTCATGGCCGCCTCCAGAGAGGCGCTGTTGTTGTCTATCCAGAACACCCAAGCTCTTTTTCAGTCGCTGGGCATTCTTATCAACTACGAGAAGTCTCTCCTGGTACTGTCTCAGAAGCTGCAGTTCATATGCGCAGTTCTGGAGAACGTCCAAGGGAAAGCTTTTCTTCCCGAGGACAGAGCGGAGCGCATCAGGCCCCTTATCAGGGACCTTTCAGCAAAGAAGACCGTCCCCACCAGACTGGTCCTTCGCCTGCTCGGACATATGGCTGCGGCCATTCCAACCGTCCCGATGGCAAGGCTCCACATGCGGGTAACCCAGTGGATGCTAAAAGTGCAATGGGACCAAAGGCAAGACCATATGCAGCAGCCAGTCAGAATCATGAGGGCCGTGATTAGAGATTGGCAATGGTGACTAGACCCAGGGACACTCTCTGTGGGTGTTCCGTTTGTAGTGCCATCCCCAGAGGTAATCTTCTCCACAGATCCCTCAGGGCTGGGGTGGGGAGCACACCTGAACCGGGTGAGGTCTCAGGGAATGTGGACCCCTCAGGAAGCTCACCTCCACATCAACATTCTGGAGATGATGGCGGTCCTTTATGCCCTGCAAGCCTTCCAGTCAGAAATTCCACCGAGTACTCTTCTGCTTCAAACAGACAATACGGCGGTGATGTATTACCTCAACAAGCAAGGAGGCACACACTCTTATCCCCTCTGCAGGGAAGCTATGAGAGTGTGGGAATGGGTAATCCGACACAGCGCAAGCCTGATTACAGTTCATGTTCCCGGAGTGGACAACACAATCGCAGACGGCCTGAGTCGATCCCAGGCCAGAGTCCACGAGTGGGAGCTTCTTCAGGAGGTAGCAGAGGATCTGTTTCTTGGATGGAGCACTCCAGAATTGGACTTGTTCGCTTCCCCATCCAACACAAAACTGCCCAATTTTTGCTTGCTAGATCCAGGGCCTGGTGTTTTTTGGTGAGACATGTTGTCCCTCTCCTGGGCGGACAGATTCCTCTACGCTTTCCTTCCCTTCCCGTTGATCCAGAGAGTCCTTCTCAAACTTCGCAGGGAGCACGCAACAATGATCTTGGTAGTGCCTTTCTGGCCCAGACAGATTTGGTTCTCCATGCTGACGCAATTGTCCCGGGAACCTCCACTCCCATTGCCCATCAGCTCCCATCTGCTGTCTCAAGAGGAAGGTTCGCTTGTCCACCTGGACTTACGCTCACTGAACCTGCATGCCTGGCTCCTTGAGACATAGCCATTCTGCGACATGGGGTCTCGCAAGAGGTGGCGGAAGTTCTTTCTGCTGCCAGAAAGCCGGCAACGCATGCGACGTATGCCATGAAATGGCGCCGGTTTTGCCTGTGGTCTCAGGCACGTGGTCTCTCCCCTTTAGAATGCCCAGAAAAATCAGTTCTGGAATACCTGCTTTCCCTCTGTCACTCAGGCCTTGCCTAATCCTCTATTAAGGTTCACCTCTGTGCGATTTCAGCCTACCACTACCCAATAGGCCAACGCACAGTGGCTCAACTCGATGCCTCTCATGACTTTTTGAGGAGGGTGCTACACCTTACACCACCCATTAAGGATCCTGTCCCTCTTTGGGACCTACTCTTTGTCCTGGAGCAGCTCACGCTGCCCCCTTTTGAACCTGCCGCAAATTGCGAGCTACGTTTTCTGTCGTGGAAAACGTTATTTTTGGTTGCTGTTACATCAGCAAAGAGAATCTCTGAGCTACATGCCCTCATGTGTAAGGAACCTTATTTAATTTTCCACCAGGACAGAGTGTCCCTGAGGACAAATCCTAAATTCCTGCCTAAGGTGGTCTCAGCCCTTACCCTTAATCAGGACATCGATTTGGCGGTGTACTTCCCCAGGTACACCAATAGAGGAGAGGCACTGCTTCACACCCTAGATGCTCACCGCTCCTTAAGATACTACTTGACCAGGACCAAACAGCATCGCAAATCCACACAGCTGTTTATTTCCTTTGCTGAGAGGATGTTGGGCCAACCAGTCTCAAAACAGACTCTTTCTCGCTGGCTTGTCCAGTGCATTTCTTTTTTTGCTACAACAACAAACAGAAGCCCCTTCCGGGCACAGTCCGGGGCCACTCGACTAGAGGGGTGGCTACTCCCTTCGCAGCGCTGCGGAACGTCTCCATCTCGGCCATTTGTGCCGCAGCTACATGGAGCTCAGTGCACACCTTTATTAGGCACTACAGCTTCGACATCGCCTCATGGCAGAGAGCAGGTTTCGGCCTCGCCGTTCGGCAGGGTCTCCTGTCCTAGATTCAGGATTTTCAAGATCTCCTCTTTATGCCTCCTCCCTAGAGCGTCTCTAGGCGCTATTGCTTGGGAATCAGTCCTAATGGTGTAACCTGCTGCAAGAGCTGTATCTTGAAGTTGGATAGTACAGATACATAAGAACTTACCATAACAGTAGATCTTCGAGAACAGCTCTTGCAGCAGGTACCTTCCCGCCCACCATTCCCCCCTTGAAGGAGGTAAGGCCTAACTAGGCTTCGGCAGGAGCTTACTTTCCTTTCTTCTTCTGATGGCGGATCCTTGGTCTCCACTTCTGATGTCATCCAGCGGCCGGAAGTCTCCGTTGGGAGAACTGGGGATTCTGGCGGGACCGCCTCAAGTACTACGCCTGACGTCGGCGGCGGGACCGACGTCGGAGGCGGTCCCCACTGAAGACTGCTAGCTAGAAGATTTCCGTGGGGTCCTGACGCCTGCCGGCTTCAGTCCTAATGGTGTAACCTGCTGCAAGAGCTGTTCTCGAAGATCTACTGTTATGGTAAGTTCTTACGTAACTGTACTTTTCTGCAGCTTCATCAGCTGTTGCTGAAGCCTTCGCTATTTTAGTGTCCATCATAGCCATGCAATCTGTTAAGGTATCAACCTTTTTATCTAGGAGCTGAATTGCTTGGAGGAGCGCTCCATTCGTTGGTTCGGCAATGCCCACCTCGTGGCTAGAGGCCCCTGCTGCTGTCTGATCAGTTGGTCTATGTGATTTTGCACCGCCACTATCTTGAGAGGCTTTTTTCCTCGGGTTCACCATTTTCGGAACAAGCAAATTTTATATCAAACGGCGCCATTTGGAAAGTTGCACAAGCTGATGCAGGTTAGAAAGTTGTTTAGTAAGTTTTAATAAATATTTTAGATCAGATTCGTCACCGAGCTAGAGGAGCTCTCTGAGGCATTTGTTCCCTTCAACTGTTGGCTCCGCTTTTTTTTTTTTTTTTTTACATTAGCCCCTTACAGCAACCTGCAATGGAGAAAGGTCAGTGCACAAACGGAAATGACATACTTACTGTAATTCTTGATCTTCTTGGATGAAGTCTTTACCATTCATTCATACTAATGGGACTACGACGGAGGCACTAGGACCCAGTGGAAGTCAAAAATCTTCAGGAGGGCCAGCGCCGAGGTAGGACCACACATGCGTGGCACCACGAGGCTGGCTCGCACCTGTATGGGCTATCTCAGCGTCGACCCTCCAACTGCCTCAATTCCTTTTTGACCGAGGAGGTGCAGTGTAAACTAACCTAGGAAATATCCAACCTGATCCGGGCATAAGATAGCCCGGATGACCGTTTAAGAAGAGTCTACTCAACAGCATCTTCACAGCCCAAGCCAACGAGGGAGTGAAGACCAGAAGAAAAAATTACTCACCTTAGTAATGTTGTTTCTTCTAATGGAGTCTTGCTATATTATGACAATTGCAGTTTGTCCCACCATTAGAACTGCTCCGGAGGTGAAAGGGTTAACTACCATTCTAAGAATGGAGTTTGGAGCGCGAGCTCGGTTAGAGAAGCTCTGTCTGGATAATTTCAAACTGAAACTGTCAGATCTTTACGAGCAAAAACTCACTAAGGTTCTGTGTGGAAGCTGTAACCTACACTAGCCAACTGGCTACCTAAATATTAACACATATTCCTGGTCCCAATACAAAGACTCAAGTCAGGGAACCAGAACACAATAAAATAAGGTAGAATAAAACACCACACCCCATAGGGGTGAAAAACAAATAATGGGCCTAACCGGTGCCCACACTGGACTGCCCACCCCATACCCAAGTAGAAGTTCTGAGAGGGGCAGGCTGGGGGGTAGGTCATAGCAAGACTCCATTAGAAGAAACAACATTACTAAGGTGAGTAATTTTTTCTTCAAACAACATGAAGTCTTGCTATATTATGACAATTGCAGAATACACAGCAGTACCTCCATGGAGGAGGGACAGAACCTACTTAGGGAATAGGCTCTGAAGCACGGCTGTGCCAAATCCAGCATCCCTCCTGGTCTGGATATCCAAGGAGTAATGCTTGGTGAAAGTGTGTACCGTTTTCCAGGTAGCTGCTTGACTTATCTCTAAAATAGGGATGTCTCTGGCAGCAGCTATAGATGCAGCTGTACCTCTGGTAGAGTGAGCCCTCAGGCCTGAAGGGGGAACCTTTCCCAGTTTTTGATAACAAAATTGGATACAAGAGACAATCCACCTGGCAATGGATCTCTTAGTGGCAGGTTTACTTTACCAACCTCACCATAAGTGAGAAAAGTTGGAGGATTCGAACCTATGACCCTTGGTACGCTCTATATAGTAACTAAGGGCCCTCTTAACATCTAAGCTGTGCAGCCTCCTCTCACCAGAGGAGGAATGGTCAGTGAAGAACACTGGAAGGGAGATAGATTGGTTGAGATGGAAGTCTGAAACCACCTTAGGCAAAAACTTCCTGTTAGTCCTAAGGACTACCTTATCCCTGTGAAAGGAAATAAAGTCAGTCTCCACTGACAAGGCTTGTAACTCACTTATGCGCCTGGCAGAAGTGATGGCTACTAGAAAAACAGTTTTCCAAGTCAAATACTTGAGCTCTGCAGAAGACAGAGGCTCAAAGGGGGGTTGCATCAACTGAGCAATGCAAACATTAAGATCCCAGGCAGGGGCCGGGTCCCTGAAAAGTGGATTAGTATGAAGTAATCCCTTGAAAAACTTGGAAAATACAGGGTGAGTGGAAAGGGAAGAGGGCTTTCCTGCTGAAATAAAAGCAGAGACAGCTGCCAAATGCACTTTCAGGGTAGCTGGTCTCAGGCCCAAAGAATTAAGATGGACCATATAGTCCAAAACAATGGGCAAATCAGCAGATTCTGGGGAAATATGCTTCCCCGAGCACCAGATGGAAAACCTTTTCCATTTAGAATTATAAGTAGCCCTAGTGGAAGGCTTCCTAGAAGCTTTCAGGATGTCGAGAACACCTTGAGAAAGGTGTAGGTCAGCAAACTCTAACTCCTCAAGAGCCAGGCCTTGAGGTTGAGGGATTTGAGATTTGGATACCAAACCCTCCCCGGGCACAAGATAACAGGTTGTGTCTCCTGGGAGGCACAGAGGAAGATGGACTGTTAAGGACAGAAGGAGTGGGTACCAGGGCTGCCTGGCCCAATCTGGAGCAATCAGAATCATCCTGCAAGGCTGGGATCTGATTTGGACTAGCACCTTGAATAGGAGAGGGAAGAGAGGAAAAGCATATAGAAACTTCCCTTCCCAATCTAGGAGAAAGGCATCCAGAGGGACCGAGCCCATCACTGGGGGCCTGCAACAAAACAGTGGAAGTTGGTGATTGTCTGGGGCTGCGAAAAGGTCTATCTGAGGGGTGCCCCATCTGGCAAAAACTATCCCCAGTACTTGGGGGATCCAGTGACCATTCGTGATGGCCCTGGGAAATCCTGCTGAGAGCATCTGCCAGGACATTGTCCTTTCCTGGGAGGTGAACTGCTATGAGGGAAGTGTTCAGGGAATAAGCCAGAGACCACAACTTCATTGCTTCGGTGCACAAGGCCAAAGACCGAGTGCCCCCTTGTTTGTTGATGTACCACATTGTGGTGGTGTTGTCTGTTCTGACTTGTACCACTTTGTTCTGAACAGACGAGAAAACACTTGAAGTGCTAGAAAGACAGCTCTGAGTTCCAGCAAATTGATGTGGAGCAGAGATTCCTGAGGGGACCACACTCCCTGAGTGGAGAGGTCGCCCATGTGAGCTCCCCATCCCAGAAGGGATGCATCTGTAGTGAGGGTCAAGGAATGAGACAGAGGAATGAAGGGAACCCCCAGTCTTAAATTGCTCTGATCCTGCCACCACTGAAGGGCCTGGATCAGGGTTCGAGTCACTGGGACCAACTTGGAAAGGGGATCTTTTCTCTGAGACCAAAAGGCTCTCAAGTGAAACTGAATGTCCCTCATCTGAAATCTTGCTCCTTGCACTACAGCTGTGGAAGCAGCCATGTGCCCTAGGAGCTGTAAGAAGTGCCTTGCTGGTCGAGAGACCTGCAGAGTGAAGGAGGAGGCCAGGGCCACCAGGTTCCTTACCCTCTCTAAGGGTAGGAAGGCTCTGGCCTGCTTTGTGTCCAATTCTGCACCTATGAAGGTGAGTACCTGAACAGGTTCCAGAACTGACTTTGGAAGATTGAGCAAGAAGCCCAGAGAGGGAGCAGCTGCTGGGTAACTTGCAGGTGAGATTTGACTGTTCTGGAGACTGGCCTACAATGAGCCAGTCATCTAGATAGGGAAAGACAGCAATCCTTTGCCTTCTTAAATGAGCAACTGCTACTGCAGACATTTTGTGAATACCCTTGGGGCAGAGATGAGGTCAAGGGCATTGCTCTGAACTGGTAGTGACCTGAGGGCAGTTGAATCTGGAGGTACTTTCGTGGAGCTTCTGATTAGAACATGGAAATAGGCATCCTTGAGGTCCAGGGAAGCTAGCCAGTCCCCTGGCCTTAGAGAAGGTAAAATCATTGCCAGAGTCACCATTTTGAACTTTGGTTTCAAAAGGTGCTTGTTCAGATATCTTAGGTCTAAAATGGGCCGCCATTCTCCTGTCTTTTTTGGGGTAAGGAAATATCTGGAGTACAGACCCTTGCCCTGGTGTAGGGGGGAACCCTTTCTACAGCTCTGAGAGCTAGGAGGGTTGAGACCTCTGTTTCTAAGGTAAAGGTCTCTAGAGGGTTTGCAGGTGGAAAAAATCTGGCTCTCATCTTTGGAAATGTTTTGAAGCTGAGAACCAGACCCTGGCTTACTACTTCCAGGACCCATTTGTCTGATGTTAGAGACTCCCAGTCCTGGGCGAAGTAAGCCAGCCTGCCCCTACAGGAAGTGGAGAACCGGCCCTGGGCACCCCATCAGGGTGCCTGTTTGGCAGGGGCTTTAGGCTGAGGGGTGGGAGCAGACCTACTTGCACTCCATCTGCCTCTGCCTCTGAAGAACCCCCTCTGAGCATAAGCCGAAGAAGCCTGGGTTTGGTAAAAAGGCCTGAGAAAGGGCCTACCTCTACCCCTGGGGGTCTGTTTCTGAGGAGTGGCTTGCCGCTCCTTGGCTTGTGCACTCCTATAAGTTGTTCTGTATTTATCCATTTTCTTCATGTAATTCTGTTTGCTCCCCAGAGAATTCCCCACCACAGGAAAATCCATGGCCTTAGTCTGGGTATCCTGTGACAAGTTAGTACACCTGAGCCAAGCTAACCTACGAAAGGCCACAGATGTAGCCATGACTCTAGAGGATACATCATTAGAATCCACAGCTGCATGGAATTGCACCTTGGAAGCCTCAATACCATCAGTAGCCACCTGCTCCAGCTCCTTGGCAAGCTGGCCAGGGGCCTGTTTAGCCAAAGCCATGACAGTGTCCCATCTAGATTTTTGGTATCTTGCCACATAAGCCATGTAATTTGCTTGTCTGAGTCCCAAGGACGCTGCCATGTATTATTTTTAGCCATGGCATCAATCTTCCTGGAGTCCTTGTCAGGAGGATGTGAAGCCAGGGGAATGTTAGCTTTATCACAGGCTGCAGCCTGAACTACCCCCAACATGACTGCATTGCTGTGAAAGAAAATCTGTCACAGGACCTGACAAAGTGTACCTCCTGTCCATCTTTTTGTCAACAGGAGGTACAGAATTAGGGGCTTTTAGAATTTTTATTGTTTGCTTCCTAAAAGACTTATGTAAGGGATAGATAATCTCCAGACTCTGGGATATCCATCATTTCCACAAAATCAGGTTCCTCCTGCTCATCCACAGCTTCCTCTAATGGGAGCTGGAGGGTTTTAGTAACCTTTTATAAAACAAAAATGAGAAGGGACTCAGAAAGCATAGGGGAGATTCTAAAGGTCTGTCTGGGAGATGTCCGTTCAATGGGCACATCCAGACTCTCAAAGTCACATTCACACTGTTCATAATCCTCCTCCCCCTCCTCTGGTTCATAAAAATCTCCAATATCATATTCTTGAACCGGTGGAACCGACCGAACCGACCTCCTACCAGACAATGGTGGTTCGGACGGAACCGGAGAAAGTGACTGTACAATTTGTATAGCTTTTGCCATTTCTGCAGCAGTTGGAGAAGGAATTTTGGACTCCATACCTGCTGATTTTTTAGTTTTCTTTGCTGGAACTGGCTCCTCAGAACCAGCTTTATGTTTGCCCGAGGAAGTCTCGCCCTGGTCAGAGGGCACTCCTCCAGTTCGTTGGCTCCCCAACTGGCTGGCCATCCTGTCAGCGGACTTTTGGCTCTCGTTCTCTGAGCCTGCCCACTCTCTCTTATCCAGGGTGGCTGCAGGAAATTCTTACAAATCTGGCAGTCTGAATTGAGGTGGTCAAACCCCAGACACAAACACACAGTGTGTGGGTCAGCTCTTGGCAAAGGCTTCCCACAGACACTACAGTGTTGAAACCCAGTGGGCCGGTTTTCTTTTGGGTTTCTCAGACATGATGCCAGCCTAACCAACAAACTTGTCCTTTTAACGGCAGTGCAGGCAAGACACCCTATCGTTCCCCAACCGTATCACGGGTCGTGGAAAACCGTAATGAACCGCTTTTTAGAACCGATAAGAACGGGAACCGCACTCTAAAAGCTTTAAAATGTTTATACTTTAAAGTTTTAACTAACCTGATCGGTTCGAACCGAACCGATAAACATTTACAAGTTCCACACAGAAATAAAACCTGTCTATATTTACAATACCACAGACACAGCTTGAACCGATCGGGTTTATGGTTAAAAATAATAATAGTCGTGGTTAAATTTAACCGAGAAAATACTGTTTAAACCGAGAAATGAACTAAGCAGTAGGAGAAATCTCCGGAGCGACTGTTCAGTGAGGCGGAGTAAAGAATCTGACAGTTTCAGTTTGAAATTATCCAGACAGAGCTTCTCTAACTGAGCTCACGCTCCAAACTCCATTCTTAGAATGGTAGTTAACCCTTTCACCTCTGGAGCAGTTCTAATGGTGGGACAAACTGCAATTGTCATAATATAGCAAGACTTCATGTTGTTTGAAGCAGGATGAAACCAATAATAAATATCTAACTTACATAGTCAAATGACTACAAACCCAATAAGGGCATAAAAAAGACTCAAGGCACAGATGCTCATGAAAAAAACATCCCAGTGGTCCAACATTTCTAAGAGTGACAGCTGGAGTGCAGTGCCCCCAGGTTCTAGTAGGGGAGGCAGGGTGGGAGGTCAGAATACAGTAAGACTCCTTTGGAAGAAACAAGATTACTATGGTACATAATTTCTCCTTCAAACCCCAGGAAGTCTTACTGTATTCTGACTAATGTAGACTACCAAGCAGTGCCCCCTGGAGGTGAGCACATAAAGTACAGTTACGTAAGAACTTACCGTAACAGTAGATCTTCGAGAGAGGCTCTTGCAGTAGGTAATTGCATATAGAACTGATGCCGGCAGGCGGCAGAACCCCACGGAAAAATTTCTAGCTAGCAGTCCCTGGCAAGGGACCGCCCCCACATCAGGTGACCGGTGTCAGGAGACGTTGGTATAAAGGGGTGGTCCCTGACGCCCGCCTTCCAGTTCTTTCCTGCCATGGGCCAGAAAGGCCGGACGACAGGAGCGGATACTCCCCTCACTGGAAAAGGAGCTGAAAAAGTCTAGGGGGATGGAGGGCAGGAAGGTATTACCTACTGCAAGAGCCTCTCTTGAAGATCTGCTGTTACGGTAAGGTCTTACGTAACTGTACTATCTTACTTCGAGAGGGCTCTTGCAGTAGGTAATTACATATAGGACTGAATCCCAAGCAGTCTGGAACAAAGAGAGGCACCGGGAGGAGGAAACTACTCCAAAAAAGCAGTTCTAGCTGTGCAAGCCTCAAGATAAGAGGTCTTGCAGAACAGCCAACCCGAAGCCTGCTCTACGGCGAGAGGCAACATCCAAACTGTAGTGTTTAGTAAAGGTATGGATGGAAGTCCAGGTGGCAGCAGCACAGATGTCCGCCACAGACACATTCTTGAAACAAGCCACTGAGGCAGCTACTCCTCTGGTGGAGCGGCCTCTTACTTGACCCGGGAGGGTCTTCTTGTATTTGTCATAACAGAAAGTGATGCAATGAGCCAACCATTTGGATAGGCATTGCTTGGAAACAGCACTGCCTTCCCTTTTATGAGCAAAAGAGACAAACAACTGATCAGTCTTTCTGAGATCCTTCGTCCTGTTGGTATAGTATCTCAGAATCTGGTGAACATCCATAGTATGGAGTAAATACTCCCCTTGATTAGAGTACTACGTGAAAAAGGCAGGTAACTCAATGGACTGATTTAGAGTAGACTCTGCTACTACTTTAGGAAGAAACTTAGGATTCGTGTGAAGAGCAACACATTCCTTGTGAAAAATCAATTATGGGACTTTGCACATCAGGGCCTGGAGCTCGGGAAATTCTCCGAGCAGAAGTAATGGCCACTAGGAAGAGAGTCTTCCATGAAAGGAACTTCAAATCCGCAGAAGCTGCAGGTTTGAAGGGAGGGAGAGTAAGTTTCTCAAGGACAAAGTTCAAGTCCCAAGGGGGAGCAGGAGTACGGATGGGGGGCCTCAAATGGAGGACCCCTCTGACAAAGGTCTTAGAGACCTCCAGTTGAGCGAAAGCTTTGTCTGTGAAGGGGAACATGGTAGGCCGAGATAGCCGCCATGTGTACCTTCAGAGAAGAATGACTGAGACCCAGGTCGAACAGATGACGTAGATACTCCAGCAGAAGCCCCGCTGAACAGGAGAAAGGTTCCATGTTCTTGGAAGCAGCTCAGATAGTGAATCTTTTCCACTTCATGGCATAAGTGGATCTGGTGGAGGGTTTTCTGGCTTCCACCAAAATCTCCACCACTTTGGGAGACACTCCAAAACGGGATTGGGCTAAGTCTGCAGGAGCCATGCATGCAGTTGAAGGGGTTTGAGGCCTGGATGGATCAGGGTCCCCTGATCCTGGGTCAGTAAACCTCGAAAGAGAGGAAGAGAAAGAGGAGGATCCTCTGAGTATTGTTGTGGAAGATAGAACCAAACTTGCCTGGGCCAGAAAGGAGCAATCAGAATCATTCGTGCTCCTTCTGAAGCTAGTTTCTGCAAGACTCGTGGGATAAGTGGAATTGGGGGAAAGGCATAGACGAATCTGTCCTTTCAGTCTAGAGACAAAGCGTCGCTCCAAAAAGCACCTCACTCTGGAACGAGCAAGCAGAAGACAGGAAGTTTTGCGTTTAGAGGGGATGCGAACAGGTCGACCTGTGGTGTTCCCCAAAGTCGGAAGATATCGTCTAGGACCTCTTGGTCCAGTTCCCACTCGTGAGTCAGAGCAGAAGAGTGACTTAGCTTGTCTGCCAGGGTGTTGTCGACTCCTGGAATGTGAATTGCGTGAAGTGAAGGTCGTGTTGTGTTGCCCAATCCCAAACCCTCATTGCCTCCCTGCAAACAGGGTAGGACCGAGTCCCTCCCTGTTTGTTGATGTACCACACCACGCACATGTTGTCCGTCTGGACGGCAAGGTAGCCGGGAAGGATGTATTGATGAAGGGCTTGGAGAGTGTACAACACTGCCCGAAGCTCGAGCACACTGATGTGGAGAGCTTGTTCTAGCTTGGACCAGGAGCCCTGGGTCCGATGAGGGCCTAGATGGGCTCCTCAACCTTCGCCCGAGGCATCTGTGGTTAGAGTCTGGGAGGGGGGAGGACGAAAGAAAGGAACTCCCTGAAAAAGGTTCTCTTGAACCATCCACCATTGCAAGTCTTGAAGCATCAGCGAGGAGACGATAACTGGGTGATCTAGATCATCCACTAGCTGATCCCATTGAGAGTGTAGAGTCCACTGAGAAATTCTCATGTGGAGTCGAGCGCGAGGAACCGTCGGGATAGCAGCCGCCATGAGCCCGAGAAGGCAAAGGACCGACCTCGCAGAGACTGTCCTGTGGTGGGACAGCACACTTATTTGGGTCTGGAGGGTGGACGCCCTATCCGGAGGCAGGAAGGCCTTGCCTGTGGTCGTCTCGAGAATCGCCCCAATAAACTGTAGTCTCTGGGATGGGACCAGATGAGACTTGGAATGGTTGATGGTAATAAAGTTGAACCTCGATTATCCAGACCTCTCGGGGATAGCAATTTCATCCAGATAATCGATCGTCTAGTTAATCGAAAATGCCCATACCGCAGTACCACAAACACAACATACAATGTGGTTGAAACACGGAACAGTATTTATTAAAAAGTGTGCTCTCTACAAGTAAAGTAATAATTTTTAAAATGCATAATTAAATGTTTAGTCACGTTATTTAGTTTAAAACATTTAAAAGCTTCACTCAGTTTTAAAAAACTCAGTCATTGTCATTTGTTTTGCCCCGCTCTATTTCTTTTTCGATGCCAATGCAATCAGCCTGTTCAGTGTTATGAGGTGTACTGGATCGGCATCAGTCTGTCTCTCTAACCAATACTTGCACCTTTTAAAATGTTCCACTGCCTGTGAATAGGACACTGTCTCCTCTGCTCTCGGCTCATCGGGATCAGAATCTTCTTCTGGTATTCCGGGATTGCTAGCCAGGCTGAGAATGTGCCCTTTAGTGAGGTGAGAATGTTCTTATCATGCACATAGAGCTCCTTGATCTCCAATGAAAATTTGCAGTCATTTTTGGCCGTTTCGGGGAAATCAAGACATTCGGGGATACTGTCAGGCAAAATGACTTGGCTCAGCCATTTCAGTGATCTGATGCTATGAATGATGTTCACATTAAGTACTGTAAGGAAAGCACGCGGTTGGAACAGAGGAGAAGGCAATGAGCCAGCGACATCAGAAGTTTAATTATACAGTATTAGCTGACACACATTAACACCACTGCACAGAGAGGCAGTCACACTAAGCAAAAGCTACTTAGACTGTAAGAGTGTTGCTTTGTACAGTACTAGCATCTAATGGTATTGTAATGCATTTGTGATATTTTGATGGAACCGCGACTGAAGTCCGTATCAGTGAGTTATCCGGATAATCGAGGTCCGGATAACCGAGGTTCAACTGTACCCAGGCAGGCAAAAACCTGCTGGGTAAGGGAGAGGCAACGCAGGAATTCCTCCCTGGACGAGGCCGCCAGGAGCCAATCGTCCAGGTATGGGAAAACCTGCACTCCCCTGGTACGCAGGTGGGCCGCCACATACTGGCAGGCATTTGGTAAATACTAGAGGGGCCGAGGATAGACCAAACAGGAGCGCCTTGAACTGGTAGTGGTCCCCCTGGAATGCAAAACGAAGGTATTTGCAATGAGATGGGCGAATGGGAATGTGCAGATAAGCATCCTGCATATCCAGAGCACACAGCCATTGACTCGGCCAGAGGAGGGGCAGAAGGCTCTGCAGAGAGAGCATCCTGAACCTTTTGTATTCTACAAAAAGATTCAGGGAACTGAGATCCAAAATTGGTCTGAGATCTCCTGTCTTCTTTGGGACCAGGAAGAAATGGGAATAGTAACCCGTCCCTCGCAGATGAAGGGGTCGGGCTCTATTGCTTGTTTCAGCAGGAGAGACGAAATTTCCTTCTGGACCAAGAGAAGATGTTCCGTGAATATGACGACTCGTGGGGGGCGGGTTTCTGGAGAAACTCTATCGAGTGTCCTTCTGCTATGAGCTGGAGCACCCAAGAATCTGTGGTTATCCTCTCCCATCCCGGAAGGTGGAGGGAAAACCTCCATCCTACTGGTTCCTCCAGGGAGTCCGGAGGCAGTGGGAGAGGAGTCAGGTGGTGTGGGGCAGTGCCGCAGCTGAAGCATCTGCTGCTTTTTTGGGTGGGAGGGGGCTTAGCAGCTGTGGGGGCCCGGCATTTTGTGGCCCGCCTGCCCTGGGGTTTCGCCTTTGGCCGATTCCATCTGCGAAAGGGACGGCGCTGCTTATGATGGGGACGGTACATGGAATCAACTGACTTCAGTGCCGTCCCCTTCTCTTGCAAATCGGTGATGATGTCCTTGACATCACCCCTGAAAAGCACCGACCCCCGGAAGGGTGCTTCTTAGATAGCAGATTGTACCTCCGGAACCAACCCTGACACACAGAGCCACGCATGACGCCGTAGGCCTACAGCGAAAGCTGAGCTCCGTCCAGCAGTGTCCACTGCATCGTATGTCGCACGAAGCATTTGTCGACTGGCCAAACGAGCAGAGCGGACAAGGTCAGCCAACTTCTGCTTGACTTGGGAGTCAGGCAAGGAGTCCAGTTTGGCTTCCACCTGAGTCAGAATGGCCTTCTGGTAGTCCCCCATATGGCCGACATAGTTCAGGGCCCTGATCCCCAGCGTGGAGAAAGCATAAATCTTTCTCCCATACTGGTCCAGAAGGCGTGATTCCTTATGAGGTGGTGACGAGCTAAGATATTTGGGGTTGGCTGACCGGCTGTGAGCGGCGCTAATCACGACCGAGTCGGCACGAGGGTGAGAATCCAGGAAATCAACACCTCTGGAGCCTGATATAGCCTGTTCGACGTCCTAGGAAGTGGGGCTAAAGCAGACGGCTGTTTCCAAATTGTGGTAACGAGGTCGGCGTGAGGCTCTATCCAGGGTGGCACCAAGGTAGGAGCTGTCATGGGCAGATTCAGATTTTCAGCGAGTTTCAGACGCTGAAGATCTGGTTCCAGGGAGTGCCACTGTTGAACCTCCTGGATTTTCCTAAGCAACTCCGTAAAAGAAGGATCCTCCAGAGACTTCGGAGGAGTCCTTGGCCTGGGCTTTGACGGAGAGCATGGCTCGTCATCTCTCTCAGAGCAACCATCGGAAGAATCCGAGGATGAAGAGGAAACAGACTCCCTTTCCCGACCCGGGGGAGGAATGGACCCCTTGGGGAGTCCCCGGGGAAGCGTGTCCTGCCCTTCTCTGGATGCAGACAGAAGAACCCTTGAACCGGAGGTGGGAAGGAGTGTGCCACCTTGGACGACGGGAACCTGGATGGCACCATCGTCGAAGGCGTGCTCGCACCTTTGGTGAGCTGAGCCTGGCCTCAGCCCACCAGGAGGCCAGAGTCTCCTGCAGGTCTACTAGCGGCCGCAAGGGCGGTGCAGGAGGCAGGGGATAAGGATACGGGTTATAACCGTATGGAGCATATCCAAAACCCGGCTGCGGGAAGCCCGTCGCCGGGTACTGTGGCGCCCGATACTGCGGTCCCGGGTACGCCGGCATCTGATAGGATGGAGGATACCCGGGAGCCGGGGGGGGCTGCTGGAGCAGATGGGCCGGCCGGTGGCCTCACGGGCGGGTCCACGGTGGAGGGCCCGATGGGATCAGGGTGTCTCACGGAGTCGGTAGGGCCGGCGTCAGGTCTGACGTCGGAGGCCCTGGCGTCGGAGGTACCAACCTCGAAGGGGCCGCCGTTGGAGCCGGCATCAGATCTGGTGCACCAGGAGGTGGAAGAACTGACTGAGGAGGAAGATCCCCAGCTTTGCCCGGGGATGGAGGGGAGAAATCCCCGGGGTCGTGTTGGGGAGACTCTGGGTCCCCAGATGGCAGCGAAGGCTGCGGGAAACTGGGTACAACAGACGGGGGATCCGCTGCCGTTCTTCGCCAGCCAGACGTCGGACGAGCTGACGTGGTGGCTTAAGGGGAGCTCCTGGCGGCGCCGAGGCCTGACTTCTGAGAGCCATCACCGGAGGCAGGTCGAGTAGAGGGATCAGCCTGGTCCGGTGGAGTGGAGGCTGCGCGCCACCCCAAAGGGTCGGGCGCCTTACCGGCCTTCTCTGGGCGGACGTCGGAGCCGACGCCCGACTTACCGGAGTCACCCGCGATGGTAGGCTGCAAGCCTGCGGCTGAACCAGGGGCGGAGGCCTCCAACTGCCCGGAGGCACCCGGAAGGCCCAAACGCGAGCCAGACAGGTGGGCAGACACCCCCTCGGAAACCTCCGAGGCGGCCGTCGAGAAGCGGTCCCCCAAGGGGACGTTATCTGTGTCCCAGCGACTCCCGAGGGAGACGCGGTAGAGGAGCCCTTGTCCCGGTGCCTCTCCTTCTTCTTCTTTTTCCGATGGCCTACGGGGGAAGTGGATGCCTGCCTCAGTTTTTTGAGCTCCTTTTCCATTGAACTCATTTTCTTCTTCAAAATATGGGCTTCCAGGGATTGCTGCCACATTTTCCGGGTAGCCGCGTTGAAGCTGAGGCAGTGCTGGCACTTCTTGACCGGGTGATCAGGGCCTAGGCAGAACAGGCACAGGGAGTGGCCATCCTTGTGCGGTAGTTGGGCGCCACACGAATCACACTTATTTTTGTGCTCGGAGGGTGTAGGGGACGACATACACCAACGATGGTACTGACGTTAGTCGAAAAAAGCAATTATTTAGGTAAAAAAACGACGAAAATAGGGCTGACGAAGCATGAACTTTTCCACGAGGCGCTGCATGAGCCAACGGTGGGAAAGAACTGGAAGGCAGGCGTCAGGGACCGCCCCTTTATACCGTCTCCTGACGCCGGTCACTGACATGGGCAGTCCCTCGCCAGGGACTGCTAGCTAGAAATTTTTCCATGGGGTCCTGCCGCCTGTCGGCGTCAGTCCTTTATGTAATTACCTACTGCAAGAGCCCTCTCGAAGTAAGATCTTACTTTGGGAATAGGCTCTGCAGTACTGATGTGCCAAACCTGGCATCATCCTAGCCTGGGTATCCAGGCAGTAGTGCTTGGTGAATGTATGAACAGTTTTCCAGGTAGTTGCTTTCCAGATTTCAAGCAGGGGAACATCCCTTGCAGCTGTTATGGAGGCAGCTGTCCCCCTGGTAGAGTGAGCCCTCAGGCCCACTGGTGGCTCCTTATCCAGTTTGCCATAGCAGAACTGAATACAGGCCACAATCCATCATGCAATGGTCCTTTTTGTGGCTGGCTTGCCCTTTCCCACTGCTCCACAGGTGAGGAAAGTACAGTTATGTAAGAACTTACCGTAACAGTAGATCTTCGAGAGGAGCTCTTGCAGCAGGCTATTACAATCAGGACTACGCCGCAGGCACTAGGACCCTCCGGTGAAACTTCTGTCAGCAATACACAGCAGGGACCACCCCGACGTTGGTCAGGGTACAAGATGGGGCAGACCCAGCTCCAGCTCAGTTCTCCCGCCAAGACCCAGCAGAAGGCCTGACAAGAGAAGGAGACGAAGCCTACCATGAAGAGAGTTGGAGAAGAAAAACGAAAATGGATCTGCACACCTCGAGGGGGAAGGCGGGTGGGAAGTAGGGCCTGCTGCAAGAGCTCCTCTCAAAGATCTACTGTTACGGTAAGTTCTGACGTAACTGTACTATCTTACTTCGAGTGGGAGCTCTTGCAGCAGGCTATTACAATCAGGACTGAGTCCCAAGCAGTTCCACAACAAGGAGGTAGACGACCCCGGGAGGTGGAATATGCTGACTCCAGAGGCCTTAGGACAAAAGCCCTTGTAAAACAGCTAGGCCGAAGCCAGCTCGGCGTCTGGAGATGATATCCAAGCTGTAATGCTTGACAAAGGTATGCACCGAGTTCAGGTTGTGGCCGCACAAATGTCCTGTATGGCGACATTCCGCAGGGCGGCGAAAGAAGCTGACACTCCTCTGGTGGAGTGACCACTAACCGGGCCCACAGGGGTTTATTGTGATGCTCGTAGCAAAACGAGACACAACGAGCTATCCATTTAGAGATAGTTTGCTTGGACACCGGTTGACCCAAGCAATGTGGTGCAAAAGCCACAAAGAGCTGCTCCGATTTATGGTGCTGAACTGTCCTTTTGAGGTAATACCTCAGAGTCCTGTGGACATCCAATGTGTGGAGGAGAGCCTCCCCTCTATTGGAAGGGGAAGAAAAATAAACAGGAAGATCAACTGACTGGTTGAGGGTCAATTCTGAGACCACTTTCGGAAGAAACTTAGGATTTGTTCTGAGGGAAACCCTTTCCCTATGGAAAACCAAATGGACTCTTTACACATCAGAGCCTAAAGCTCGGAAACCCTTCGAGCTGAAGTAACAGCAACCAAAAAGCAAACCTTCCAAGAAAGGTAACGCAGTTCACAATCTGCTGCTGGTTCAAAAGGAGGGAGGGTGAGTTTCTCCAACACAAAAAGGAGGTCCCAGGTTGGGACAGGGTCCCGAATGGGAGGTCTCATATGTAGAATTCCCCTAAGAAAGGTGCGGGCCACATCCAATTGTGCTAATGCTCTCTCTCCCATGAGAGCATGATAGGCGGAGATTGCCCACATGTGCACCTTGATAGAGGAGTAACTCGGACCCTTATCGTACAAGGAGAGGAGATACTGTAAAGCTGAGTTCACAGGGCAGGTGACAGGATCCAAACGCTGCGGCAATGCCCAAAGACACAAACGCTTCCACTTCATAGCGTGGGTGGAGCGAGTAGAGGGCTTTCTTGCTGACACTAAGACCGCCGCCACTTCCGGGGAAACCCCGTATCTATGTTGAGCTACGTCTGAAGGAGACAAGCATGTAGGTGTAAGGATCGAAGATCCGGATGGACCAGCGACCCTTGGTCCTGGGACAGTAACTGCGAGCATATGGGCAGCGGAATTGGAGGTTCCGTGGATAACCGCTGCAGTAGTGGGAAACAAATCTACAGAGGCCATTTGGGGGCCTCTAGGATCATCCAGGCCCCTTCTGCCTGTAACTTGAGCAGCACTCTCTGAAAGAGAGGGAAGGGCAGAAAGGCATAGAGAAACCTCCCTGCCCAACAAAGGGATAATACGTCTGGCCAAAAAACTCTAGGCACGTGCTCTCGCGAGCAGAACATTGGCAGTTTGGCGTTGCATGGTGACACAAAGAGGTCCAGCTCTGGAAGACCCCACCAGTCGAAGAGCTGGTCCGCTACAAACTGCAGCAGCTCCCACTCGTGCGCTCTGGAACGCGACCTGCTGAGGCTGTCAGCCAGATCGTTTAAAATGCCTGGAACGTGCATTGCGGACAGCAGGATGCCCCGCTCCAGCGCCCAGTACCAGACTCTCATCACCTCCCTGCAAAGAGGATACGAATGAGTGCCCCCTTGTTTGTTGATGTAAAAGACGACCGCCATGTTGTCTGTCTGAACTAGAAGAAAGCCTGGCACCAGATCCTCTTGAAAAGCCTGGAGGGCGTAGAGGACCGCTCACATCTCCAGTACATTGATGTGGAGGGACTGCTCCTCGGTGACCAAACCCCCTGCGTTCGATGTTCACCCGGGTACGCCCCCCACCCCAGGTCCGATGCATCTGTTGTCAGAGTTTGACCTGGTGGCTCCGGACGAAAGCTGACCCCTTTCTCCAGATTGTTGGGGTCCATCCACCAAAGCAGAGTTCTCCTGGCTGGCTCGGAGATCTTGACCGGGGAGTCTAGATCATCGTAGCTTTGGCCCCACTGCACCCTGAGCATCCACTGTGGGACTCTCATGTGAAGGTGGGCCAAAGGAGTGACAGGAATGGACGCCGCCATGTGCCCCAGTAAACTGAGGAAGTTCCGAGCCGAACTCAAGGAGTTATGGAGATCCGTTCTGCCATCTCTCACAAGCGAACTTCCCTGTCCTGTGGGAGGAAGGCCATGCCCTGGACGGAATCCAGGATCGCTCCTATGAAGGCGAGCTTTTTTGGCTGGGCTCCGGGGATGATTTTCGTAAGTTCAGGGTGATCCCCAACTCTTGGAACAGAGTAGAAGTGTCTTCAAGAGCTCGCAAGAGGCCTACTCTTGACGGGGCTGTAAGCAGCCAATCGTCTGGGTAAGGGAACACATAGTGTCCCATACGCCTTAGAGCCGCAGCCACCACTGCTAGGCATTTGGTGAAGACTCGCGGAGTGGAAGAGAGGCCGAACGGAAGCACTCGAAACTGAAAGCACTCCCCTTAGAAGTGGAACCTCAGAAACTTTCTGTGGGGAGGATAGACCCCGATATGCATATATGCATCCTGCATGTCGAGAGAACATAGCCAGTCCCCTTGGTGCAGCAAGGGAAGGAGTCCTTGAAGAGTCACCATCCTGAACCTTTTGTACTCGATAAAGAGGTTTAGAGGACTGAGATCCAGAATGGGACGAAGATCCTGAGTCTTTCTGGGACCAGAAAGAAGTGGGAATAGAACCCCTGCCCTTGCTGATGCAAGGGGACCCTCTCATTGCTCTCTTCTGCAGGAGGGTCTGTATCTCCTTCTATTAGTGGGATGAGAAGGAGGATAACGGGAGAGCTTTGAGCGGAGTATGTGGAAACTCTGTGAGCTCTAGCATGTGTTCTCTCCGTATAATATCCAAGACCCACTGGTCTGCGTGTAATAGACTTCCACCCTTGAAATGAAGGGAGAAGCGCCCCCAACCGCTCCCCTGGGTCTTCCCATGGAACGGGGAGGCGGAAGGAAGTCATTGGGCAGAGCCAGGAGTGGGGAAGAGAGAGGCCTGGGAGCACTTGGGCCCACGGGCAGGAGGTCCACCAGAATGCTGATTCCCGGATTTCCTTCGGAAGCCTCCTCTCTGCCCCTGTTGGTTGCCATGGGCTGGACCTTGACTGCCTGAGGATTTACGAAAGGGCCATCTACGGTGCTGTCGTCGCTGGTCGCCACGGTACACCTGGCGGACCGACCAGATTGACTTGCCCGACTCCTGGAGGAGGGAGATCAAAGCCTCCGTCTCCTGCCCAAACAGCATGGTACCCTGGAAGGATAGAACCTTGATACCAGCCTACAGATCCTGGTGAAAGCCCGAGACTCTCAAACAGGCATGGCGCCGGAGGCACACTGCCCTGGCTGCCGTGTCATACGAGGCCCTCAGTACATGGGAGCCTACGTCTGAGCCCAATTGGAGGAGGGCCAGGAGCTCTGCCTTTTGGTCAGAGTCTGGCATGGTCTTTGCCAGCTCCAGTCCCCTTTCCCACAACGCATTCTGGTACTGTACCATATACGTTAGGAAATTGAGGGAGCGGATGGAACAGGTAGAGGCAGCATATACTTTCTTGCCCACCTGGTCCAGGTAGCGGGACTCCGGGTCGGGAGGCTGGGAGCTGAGGTGCTTCAGTTGCCAAGACTTGTCATGGGCAGCCGTGATTGCTGACGAATCGGCCTGACGGTGCTCCGCTAGAAAGGGTTCTGCCCTCGCGGCCTTATACAGCCTGTTCGACTTTTTTGGAACTGCCGTGATTGAGGCTGGATGCATCCAGGTGGTTCTAGTAAGGTCCTGGAATGTATCGACTAAAGGAGGGATAACCAGAGGCTTTGGCTCCTTTTGCCTCAGGTACTTAGCCAATATCTGGCGTTCCGGATCCAGGTCCTCCGTGTCCTACTCGTTGGAAGCCTGGATGTGCATGATGTCCATAAAGGTAGGATCGTCCGGAGGCTGGTCCTTCTCTCCCGGGGAGCACTTGAGGCTGAGAGAGGAAGAAGAGGTCAACGTTGGGGAGGAGGATAGACTATCCCACTTGGAGTAGTCTGACCCCATCCTATGACCATGCCTTCGCTGACGTCGGTAGCTAGGGGACAGACGTCGGTCCGAAGACCGACCGTCCCTAGACCAGCCGGCGGGTGACTGGACGTTGGCTGCTCTGCCTGCAGCAAGAAAGGCTCCTGGAGCGTGACTCTAGACTGACGTCGGTCACCCGAATCCCGGGAGCGCTGTCGGTGGTCCTGAGACCTTGTGTGGGAATGAGCCCTGGAGGGAGGTGAAGGCTGGCGCTCCGGTGACTTCCCCGGGGAAGACTCACCTCCCGGCTGTGGTCTTCCCGCAGGGTTCAGTACCGGTGTCTAGGCCGGCGACGGGGAGGACAGTTTGTGGACCTGCCCCCCACCAAAAGGAGAAAAGATCCTTGAGCTCATCCTTGGTGAATATTTCAGTCGCTCGTTTCGGGAAGGAAGTCTCCGGAACGTCGGGGCGTGAAGGAGAGCTCTCCTGAGGGCCTGGGGGGAGGAGGACTTGGGCGACGGGGACATCGGTTCCTCCGTGATCGTCCCTGTGTCCTTCGCCCCTTCGACCGGCGTCAGTGTAGGGACCGACAATGGAGTGATGCCGGGGGGGCGGAGAGTCCTTAGTCTCCAGAGGCGCTCTTTAGCAGGCGGGGCGTGCCTTAGCAGGTGGGGAGCAGGCAGCTCTATGGGCTTAGCGATGACCCTAGCTGGTCACTTTGGCTTGGCCGCTTCTCCCAAGGGCCGCCTCCAGCCTGAGGAGTCTTTGAGGATCTCCAGAACCCGAGGGACGGGCCTTTTTGGGAGATTGCCGCGAGTGCGAGCGCGACCGGTGACGGAACCGACTACAGTCCTTGCTGTGGTGCTTCTTCTCCTTCCGCTTCCCCTCCAAGGAGTGCAGATCCATCTTCTGCTCCAGCAGGTAGGCCTTAAGGGCCTTCAGGCGGCGGATGCGGGTCCGGCTGGTAAAGGCCTGGCAATCTGCGCAACTGGTGGTGTCATGGTCCGGGCCAAGACAAAAAAACGCACCGCCGGTGGCCGTCCTTCGCTGGGATCTGCCTCCCGCAGTCACACTTGTTTAAAGTGTTCAGGAGATGCCGACGCCCGAGAAGACATCAAACTCAGCCGGGAAAAACGGCTGACGTCGGTACTCGAAAAACGGAGCCGAGAGCGAGGAAAACAACACTCTAAAGCGGGTAAAACAACTGACAGGCAGAGGACTGACATCGGGTACCAGAACACGAGACAATCTGTCGAAAACTGAAGAATAAGTGTTGATTGGAGATCAAACCTTTAGCTGCAACTGCAAGCAGAAGCTGTTCCGACTTCACGTGCAGGACGCATCGGGAAAGAACTGAGGTGGAGCAAGGTCCGTCCCCTCTTGTACCCTGACCGACGTTGGGGCGGGGCCGGCGTCGGGGGTGGTCCCTGCTGTGCACTGCTGGCAGAAGTTTCACCGGAGGGTCCTAGTGCCTGCGGTGTAGTCCTGATTGTAATAGCCTGCTGCAAGAGCTCCCACTCAAAGTAAGATCAGCTGAGTACACTCATTCCTATGGTCCTTTGTCTGATCCAGATAGTAGCCGATAGCCCATTTTACATCCAGGCAATGCAGCCTGTGCTCACCTGAGCTGGAATGGTCAGTAAAGAAAACAGGAAAAGTAATGGACTGGTTCAAGTAAAACTCTTGAGACCACTTTGGGAAGGAACTTCCAATTTGTTCTGAGCACAACCTTATCTCTGTGGAGGGCAATGTAATTTGATTCCACAGACAAGGCCTGTAGCTCACGGATTCTTCTTCCTGAGTGATGGCCACTAAAAACACAGTTTTCCATGTCAGGTATTTAAGCCCCGCTGAGGACATGGGTTCAAAAGAAGGCTGCATGAGATGTGCTATGCATATGTTCAGGTCCCAAGAAGGGGTAGGCTCTCTATGAGAAGGATGCAGATGGAGCAACCCCTTAAAGAATTTCTTGAAAATGGCATTAGAAGCCAGGGAATGGCTCTTTCCTGCTGAGAGATAGGCAGAAACAGCTGACAGATGCACCTTGAGGGTAAAAGGCCAGAGGCCTAGAGAATGAAGATGAGCCAAATAGTCCAGCAGGACTGCCAAACCAGCTTCCTGTTGATCTACATCCCTTTGAGAACACCAGATAGAGAATCTTTTCAACTTTGATGTGCAAGTCTTCATGGTGGAAGGCTTTCTGGAGACCCTTAGGATGTCCATCACCTCTTCTGAGAGATGCAAGCCTGCATACCCTAAGTCCTCAAGAGCCAGGCTTTAAGCCTGAAGGACCCGATGTAGGGGTATAGGATCCTCCCTTGGGAGGAGGAGAGAAGGCTGCGCCACCTGGGGAGGCAGACTGAGCTGGTGACAAAGTCAGCAACACTGAGTACCATGGCTGTCTAGCCCAGCCTGGGGTGATCAGAATCACTGTCGCAGGCTGTTCCCTAAGCTTGGTCAGCACCCTGAATATCAGGGGAAATGGAGGAAAGGCAAACAAGAACTTGCCCGTCCAATTCAGGATCAAGGCATCCAGGGGTATCGAGCCTCGAACTGGTGGTCTGCAGTAGTACTGAGGCAACTGATGACAGTCTGGGGCTGCAAAGAGGCCCACCTCTGGGCTGCCCCATCTCCTGAACACTGTCAGTAGGACTTGCCTGTTCAGAGTCCATTCGTGATGGCTCCGAGTGATCCTGCTGAGTGCATCTGCCAAAACATTATATTTGCCTGGCAGGTGGACTGCTGACAGAGAGACCTTGAGGGAGTAGGCCAGGCTCCGGACCTTCATGGCCTCTGTGCACAGGGCAGAGGACCTGGTCCTTCCCTGTATGTTTATGTAATACATGGTGGTTGTGTTGCCTGTTCTGACCTGAACCACCTTCCCCTGCACCAATGTGGCAAATGATCGTAGTGCTAGTAGCACTGCTCTGAGCTCCAACAGGTTTATGTGCAACAGAGATTCCTGTGCCATGTGGTCCGCTAGGTGGGCCCCCACCCTAGGAGGGAGGCATCTGTGGTCAGCACCATGGTGGGAGACTGTTGTAGGAAAGGGACCCGCATCCTGAGGCTGTCCTTGTCCTGCCATCATTGCAGAGCTTGTATCAGTGTGGAGGTTACTGGTACTACCTTGGACAGAGAATCCCTCCTCTGGGACCAAAAGGACTTGAGGTGGAACTGGATATCTCTCATCACAAACCTGGCTCTTAGGATCACAGCAGTGGCTGCAGTCATATGGTCCAGGAGCTGGAGAAAATGCCTTGCTGGTTGAGGGATGTGCAGGCGGAAGAAGACTGTTAACTGGATAATGTTGTCCACCCTTGACTGTGGTAGGATAACTTTTACCCAAACTGTGTCCAGCTCTGCCCCTATAAATGCTAGGAGCTGAACTGGCTTTAGAACTGACTTCTTGAGATTTACCAGGAACCCTAGAGACTGCAAGGTCTCCTGTGTTATGACCAGAGATTCCTCGGTCTGTTGAGGAGAATGCCCCATGACAAGCCGGTTGTCCAGGTAAGGGAAGACTGTGACTCTCAACCTTCTCAGATATGCCACGACCACTTCCAAGCACTTTGTGAAGGTTCTTGGTGCACAGGACAGGCCGAAGGGCAAGGCCCTGAACTGATAATGACCTGAGGGCAGTCTGAACCAGAGGTATTTTCTATGAGACTGCCTGATGGGGATATGAAAGTAGGTGTCCTTGAAGTCCAGGGATGCCAGCCAATCCCCCTGTTTTAGAGTGGGAAGGATCAGAGCCAGGGTGACCATTTTGAATTTTGGTTTTGTAAGATGCTGGTTTAGGCATCTTAGATTCAGAATGGGTCACCACTCCCCATTTTTCTTCAAGGTTAGAAAGTACCTTGAATACAACCCTTTTCCCCTGTAAAGAAATGGAACAGGTTTCACTGCTCTGTTTTGCAGCAGAGTGGACACCTCTGCCTCCAAGAGGGCCATTTTTGATTTGGTGGCAGGTTTGAATATCCTTCCTCTTATTTTTGCAAATGACTTGAAGCTTAGAGCAAGACCCTGGCTCATTACTTCCAGGACCCACTTGTCTGTGGTAATGGTTTTCCATGCCTGGAAGTAATAAGCCAGCCTGCCCCCCACTGGGGATGGGGAGGCGACCCGAACAATCATCTCGGGGAGTCTGCTTGGCAGGGGTCTTGGGCTGAGGGCTAAGTCCACCAAGGCCAGCATCTCTTCTGCCTCTACCCCTGAAGTAGCCTCTTTGCTGCTAGTAGGCAGGGAAGGCCTAGTCCTGATAAAAAAGGCCTCTGATAAGGTCTGCCCAAGTGGCAGCCTTCTCTTTGGCTGCAGCACTCTTGTACGCCACTCTGTACTCATCCATCTTTTTCATGCAAGTCTCAGTTTGTTTCCCAAAAAGAGAAATTTGCACTAGGGGAAAATCCAAGCCTTAGTTTGGGTGTCTTGAGAGAGGTTATGCATCTTAACCATGCAAACCTTCTTTGATACAGCAGTGGCCATGATCCTGGAAGCACTATCATTAGTATCCACAGCCATGTGGAACTGGTATTTAGCTGCTTCCACTCCATTCTTAGCAAACTCCTTTAGGTCAGATGCCAGCTGAGGAGGAGCTTTGCTGGCCAGTTCTTGGCCAGATTCCCACATGGACTTTTGGTACCTGGAAACACAGGCCATGTAAGAAGCTTGCCTTATGCAGGAGGAAGCTCCCAGGTACCCCTTTTAGCCAGGGCATCGATTTTCCTGGAGTCCTTCTTGGGGTGTGTGTGTGTGAAGCCAAGGGAATGCCTGCTTTCTCATAAGCAGCAGCCTGGACCACCCCTTCATGGCTGCAGTGGCTAAACAGGAATTCAGTGCCACTGCCAGCAAAGAAATATCTCATGTCCAGTTTCTTATCCACAGGTTGTTGGTACAGATGTTGGGGTGTGCAGGATTTTCATAGTCTGCCTTTTTAGAGACTTATGGATGGGGATCAAAAGTCTCTTGGAAGCAGATACATCCATCATCTCTACATAGTCAGGTTCTTTCTCTTCCTCAGAAGCTTCCTGAGCAGGGAGCTCGAAAGCTTCTGCTACCTTTTTTTTTTATAAAGGCATAATGGGAGGCAGGGTCCCCAGAGGGACGAGGAGGGTACTCAGGATCCAGATGTTCTGGTGAAACCTCAGGCTCGATGAGTTCACCAAAATCATCCGCCTCTTCATCCTCTGCTTCCCACCTGTTCAGAAAAAGGTTCTGACCCAAATGAACTGGATGGAAATGCAGTACCCAGTATTTGAACTGGAGTTTGGGTCGTTCAGTGCTGACCCGGTTCGCCTGAAGCAGTCTGCAGAGACTGGATAATTTGAATGACTTTCACCATCTCTTCCATGGTTGGAGCCACAACCGTAAATGTTTTTGCAGTTCTGAGCCATCTGTTTTTCTCTTTTTTGCCGCAGGCGTTTCAAGGCCTGAGTCAGCGGCTCTTTTACTTGCGGAAGTTTTGCCCTGGTCAGAGGGCACCCCCTCCAATTCCACCAGTTTATCCTTAGTGGTGGAACCGGATCGACCTTCCATGTCAGTTACTTTATCAATCATTCTCTCCTGCAGCCTATTCAAATGCCTATCAAGCGAAGAATGAAGGAAATTTTATTTTTACAAATTTCACAATCTGCCTGAAGGTGGTCAAACCCAAGGCAGAAAACACAGAAGAGATCGGATCAGCTTTAGCAAATGGTTCACCGCACTCTGTACAATGTTGAAACCCTGTGGGACCGGTTCTTTTCTTGGGTTTCTGTGACATAACAACAACCGAGAAAAATGTTCTTTAACACTTATCCACAATGGGCGGTTTAGACCTGGATAAGCACAGATGCCTGGTAAACAGTCGGTTTACCGGCTGAGGGGAAAACCGAGAAGAAAAAATACAGGTTTCTCACCTGTAACAGGAGTTCTAGGAATAGTATATGTTGTTCATCCACACTTATTGGCAGGTTCCTTGCCGCTTTAAATCTTGCCGGAAGGTCTTCAAGCTGGCTCCTCCCACCCACCCGGGTGGTAAAACTCTCGGCTCGGCCCCATGACGCCAGATCTGGCCCGCTGGAAGCTCAGGTTGTGCATCGAAGCCGGGGAGGTCGGGTGGGTCGTGTGGATGAACAACATATACCATTCCTAGAACTCCTGTTACAGGTGAGTAACCTGTATTTCTAGGGACATGGATATGTTGTTCATCCACACTTATTGGCAGACTCCTAGCAGTTCTCCGGGAGGAGGGAGGCAAGGCGCACCCCCGATACTTACTTAGGGAATAAAGACTGGAGAACCGAGGCCCCAAAACCAGCATCCCGGCGTGACTCAAGGTTGATGTGGTAATGGGTAATAAGGTGTGTGCTGACTTCCGGGTAGCAGCCCTGCAGATTTCCTGGATAGGGACGTCCCTGGAAGCAGCCACCGATGCAGCAGTATGACGGGTAGAATGAGCTCTTATCCCTCTGGGAGGCTCCATGCCCGCCAACTTATAGCAGCAATCTATGCAGGAGGTGACCCACCTGCCTATCGTCCGCTTGGCTGCAGGTCTGCCAGGTGCGGCTTCAGCGTAGGTGACAAACAGCTGGCGAACCTCTCCCGGAATTTCAGCCGTGCGCTCCTTATAGCGGCGCCTTCTGGGGTCAGAGTATGGAGCCTATATTCGGCCTCGAGGTGTGATTGGGGTAGAACACCGCAGAGTCAGCACCTGGTTAAGGTGAAACTCCACACCACCTTCGGAAGGAATTTCGGTGGGCGCAGGACAACCTTGTCCCTGTGGAAGACCAGGTAAGGAGACTCTATGCAAAGCGCCTGGAGCTCTCCCATCCTTCTGGCTGACGTGATAGCCACCAAGAAGGCGGTCTTCCACGACAGGTGAGAGATCACACCTGTGCATTGGTTCGAATGGCTTGCCCATGAGCTTTGCCAGTACCAGCAGTAAATCCCACGGAGGTGGAGGTTCTTGCACCGGAGGGGGAAATGTGATCAAGGCCTTTGAAAAAGCGCCCGACCACCTTTTCCTGCGCCACCGACTGCTCCCGGCCGCGCCCGGTAAGCAGAGATGGCTGCCAGGTGCACCTTTAGGGTCGTCGACCTAAGCCCTTGACTAGAAAGGGACCATAAATAGTCCAAAATGCTTGCCACAGAACAGGAGGAAGGGTCCAAGCCCTTGCCCTGACACCAAATGGAGAATCTCTTCCATTTGAAGGCGTAGCATTTTCTGGTCGACTCCTACGGACGCCTCAACAACATTGAGGACCTGCGTCGGAAAGACCCAGGCCTGGAACCTCTAGCCACTCAGGAACCAGGCCGTCAGGTGCAGGGATTGAAGGTCCGGATGGAACACCTTCCCTGATTGACTGAGAGCAGGTCCGGGCGAGCTGGAAGCTGCCTCGGGAGCCTGGAGCTGAGGCTGAGGAGATCTGGGTACCAGAACTGGCGGGGCCAGTCTGGGGCTATCAGAATCACCTGCGCCTTGTCCCTCCTTGCTTTGAGAAGCACCTTGAGCATCAAGGGAAATGGGGGAAAGGCGTAGAAGAGGCCCGGGGTCCAGAGCCTCGAGAAGGCATCCCCCTGCAGCGAGCCCTGCTGAGGGGGGCGGGCATGAAACAGCCTCAGCTTCGCATTCTCCCTGGAGGCAAACAGGTCCACCTGAGGGTGCCCCAGTGGGAGAACAGATCTTGTACTACCTCCAGCAGAAGAGACCACTCGTGAGATGCAGCCCCTATCCGGCTCAGGGCATCGGCCAGGGTGTTGGAGGCTCCTGCCACATGAATGGCTAGGAGATCTGCCTCCAGGCTGCGCACGAGTGACTAAATGCGGAGAGCTTCCTTGCACAGAAGCATGGAGCGCGTCCCGCCCTGGCGGTTTAGGTAGTACATGGTCGCGGTATTGTCCGCCTGACTCGGATCACTTGACCCCCGAGAAACGGAGCAAAGGCGGTGAGAGCTAGGCGGACCGCTCGGAGCTCCAGCAGGTTGATGTGGCATCGGGACTCCCACGGGACCAGAGGCCGCGCACTCTGTGTTCCCCCAGATGGGCACCCCAACCCATCAGAGAGGCATCGGTCGATAGACCGTCAGCTCGGGGCGGACAAACGGGATGCCCTCCTGCAGATGGAATGGAACGGTCCACCACTGGAGAGCGTTCCACATCTCCTGGGTCACTATCACAAGCTGGTCCAAAGGATCGCAGCGTTGTGACCACTGGCTGGCCAGACCCCACTGAAGGGGGCGCATGTGCCAGCGAGCCCAATGGACCACGCTGGTACAGGCCGCCATGAGACCCAGGAGGCGCAGGAAGTCCCGGGCAGGGCGCGATTGCCCAACCAGAAATGATTGGGCAAAGGAGGTAAGAACCTCGGCCCTGTCCGCCGGGAGTCGTGCTCTGGCTTGAAGAGAGTCGAGCTCTGCCCCAATGAACAGGTTCACCTGCTTCGGCTCGAGTTCCAACTTGGCTTTGTTGATGAGAAGGCCAACTTGAGAGCAAACCTGGAGGGCCAGATCTCTGGACCGCTCCACCTCCCATCTGGAGGGGGCTGCTATCAGCCAATTGTCCAGGTAAGGGTACACCCGAACCCCTCGGCGCCGCAGGAATGCTGTCAACACTACCATGCATTTGGTGAAGACCCTGAGAGCTGGAGATAAGCCGAAGGGCATGGTTGGGAACTCGAAGAGGGATCCCTCCGCTCGAAAATGGAGAAATCTCCGATGTGACGGACGGATAGGGACGTGAAAGAACGCGTCCTGTAGGTCCAGAGAGCAAAACCACACGCCGAGTTCCAGAGATGGTATTATCTGTGCCAGAGTGACCATCCTGAAGGTTCGAGACCTTAGGAACTTGTTCAGGTCGTGTAGGTCGAGAATGGGGCACCAGCCCCCCGTCCGTTTCGGAACCAGGAAATACCTGGACACGAACCCCGGGTCTGAAGGGGGGTCCTCTACCTCCGTGATCACCTCCTTTTGGAGGAGGAGAGCGATGTCGGCTTGGCGAGCCGCCAGTGAGGCTGCGGACCCCGAGGCCCCCCGAGGTGCGACGGCTCTGAAGGGCGGGGCCTGCTCGAATTCCAGAGGTAGGCCTTTTCCCACCACCTCCAGTACCCACCTGTCCGTGGTAACAGCAGACCAAGTGGAAAGGAATTGTCTGAGCCGTCCCCCCACGGGGGGGAACCAGGGGTGAGGTGACAGGGATGGGGGCGACACCCCTCAGCCCGTCACTGGGCAGGCTTGGAGGAAGGACCGGCCGAGGGACCACCTGGGCCTTTTCCTCCCTGCTTCCTGTTGGAGGAAGCCGACGGCTTGGGTTTGGGATGCCAAGCTCGAGCCTGCTGGCCTGAACGTTGCTGGGCGGGCGCGCGGCGGGCGCTCCGGAGACGAAGGGGCTTAGGCTGTGGCTTCGCGGCCTTTGTCCTTCTGAGCGGAAGAGACCGAGTCCAAGGTAGCATTGGACTTCTCGATCCTCTGCAGGTGACCTTCCACCCCAGGGCCGAAGAGGTCAGTTCCCAAAAAGGGAACATCCGCCAACTTGTGCTGGGTATCTGAGGTAAAGGTGGATATCCTCAGCCAAGCCCGACGACACATGGCCACTGCGGCCGCCACAGACCTGGCACATGAGTCCCCAATGTCTAACGCAGTCTGGAGTTGCTGTTTTGCCACTGCCCTGGTCCCGCACCTGCCTGACCGTAGTCTGCAGATCCGCGGGAAGATGAGGGACAACCTCATCCAGGGAGCCCAACAGGGCGTGAGAAAAATGTGCCATGAGGACGGCCGAACTGGCCTGATGAAGGCCGAGAGAGGACGCAGCATAGACTTTTCGCCCGGTATAGTCCAATTTCTTGGATTCCTTGTCGGGAGGTTTATCTACATCCCTGGCGTTCCCGGCACGCCAGACGCTGTCGGTAACCAACCCCTCGGCGAGGGGTGTTCAAAACGGACAGGGAACCTGGGAGACCGATACTTCCTGGCTGAAGGCGAGGGCAGGAAGCAGGACGCTGCCAAAGTTCCAAGGCCGGACCCACTTATGGCTTCGCCACTGGAAAGGCCTCCGTAGGAGAATCCCTCAGTCCAGAATCTCCGTGAGGGATACCTGGCCGTTTAGAAATGGGTTCGAGCTTCATCCCGTGGACTCCGAGATGAGTCAAGCAACCCTAAGAAGGACGAAGGGGCTATCGTCCACTGACTGCCCTCCCGAGGACTCCAAGTCCATGCGCTTGGAGAAGAGGGAGGAACCATCATCGGACTCGGAAGAGTCCTCAAAGAGCTGCCTCGGGCCTGAGCCACCCTCCACCTGCCGAGGTTTATCAGGAGTGAGGGTGACAGACAGCCTATGGGGCAAACCCAAGGCCGACCGAGAATTTTGGGCCGGAGCCCCAACTAATGGCTGTGGAGGCGGAGGTTCCACCAGAATCGGTGGGGCAGCTGGAATTGGCCGAACAACCGGCCTGGGAACAGGCTCCTCGGCTACAACGAGGGGTTGTTTCGGCTGCTCCGGTGACAGCCACTTAATGGCCGGGGAAGACGACTGGGTCGGCTTATTCCCGGTTAAAAGGAGCTGTTGCCACATGAGTTCGTCGTACCTCTGACGCAACTTGCGCCGAAGCCTCCCTCGTCCGAGGAAGGCAGCGGCGCCGCTTACTGCGGTGCCGAGACCGCCTATGGCGGCGGGATCAGTTGGACCGCGAGGATGTCCAGAGACCGAGAGTCTCGACTAGGCCGAGGAAGGCGAGGAGAAGTGTCAGAAACCAGCACTCCCCTTGGCTCGGACGATCCCACCGAAGGCTCCGGAACCGGAGGCACAGACAAGCCGACGGGATCCTCAACTCCCACCGGGGAACTGGGGAGAGGGGATTCTCAGCTTCTACAGCCGACAACCCGTCTAACGGGTCGAGAAAAATCTTGACCGCGTCGACGGGAGTCTCGGTCAACTGGCCCGACGGGGACAACGTGAAACCAGTGGCTGAAGCTGAGGGGTCGACTGTCGACAAGGGGAGGGGGATCCTTCCCGCTCCCAAGAGCGTCGACGGAGAGACTTACTTTTGCTCTTTTTGGACCTGGAAAAAGGTCCCGAAGAAGTTGGACCCTCACCTTTCGTCGAGAGGGTCAGACAAAGCTCCTTAAAAGAAGCCGAGTATGAGGCACCGAGAGAGAGCGGAACAAATGCCGCAGCCGAGGTAGAAGCGCCCGCCGCCTCCTCTTCGAGGGCGATCATCTGCTCGAGCTGATCCGCGCGGACACCGCCAACCGGCCTCTTTAGATTTCACCGGTGGAATTCTTTTCTCGGGGCGCCCCAGTTGTAATCGGGCAGCACGGTGTTCAAGGACGTAGGCCAAAAAGAAGAGCACAAGTCGCAGGCCTGCGGGTCGTGCTCAAGGCCCAGGCAGTAGACGCACGTGGAGTGCGGATCCGCCCCAGACATCTTTCGCCCAGAAGGGCACCTCCGGAAACCGAGTCGATGTATCCATCGCAGCTGCTAGGAGAAGAAGACCAAGTTTTTTAGCAAAAAATTTGATTTTAACTTCAAGAATTAGGAACCAGTCTTAAATCGCAGAGCGTTAAGGAGGGAACTTGAGCTTCCAAGCAGTAAGGAAGATCTGGCGTCATGGGGCGGATCCGAGAGTTTTACCACCCGGGTGGGTGGGAGGAGCCAGCTTGAAGACCTTCCGGCAAGATTTAAAGCGGCAAGGAACCTGCCAATAAGTGTGGATGAACAACATATCCATGTCCCTAGAACTCTTGTTTTCTTACCAAAAGTCTACTGGTCCTTCAAACAGTAAATTTTACAATAGAGACTAAGAATTTATCTTAAAAGATAATAAAAAGATCTTCGGTTTCCTGCTGGTTGCGAAAACCGATTAGAACAAAAAAAAAAAAAACGCACTGGAAAGTAGAAACCCTAGTCTAACCTGTATTTGACAGGTCTAAGAGGTATTCCCAGCACTTTATTCGGTGGACAACAAAATCTGTCCAGCATGGACTTTTTTGCACACCAAATGGAAAATGATTTCCACTTAGCCATGCAAGTTTCCTAGTGGAAGGCTTAAGTCAAGAGGATTTCTGAGATCCTTTGAGAGACCGCAGACCTACCCACTTCTATCTCCTCAGAAGCCAGGCATGGAGATGAAGGAAGCGCAGGTTGGGATGGACCAAGGGTCCTTGTGTCAGGAGGTCCGTCCGAAGAGGAAGCTTCCTCAGGGGGGAAGAGGGGGAACGACGACAACTTCTGTTGATTAGTGGAAACCATATCTGATGAGGCCAATGCGGGGTGATGAGGATCATCCTGCCCCCCGTGCCTTCAGCTTGAGCAGCACCCTCTGAACTAAAGGAAGAGGAGGAAATATGTACAGAAAGCATATTGTCCACCACAGTCTGAACGCATCCTGACAGAAAACGTCAGGTTCTGGATTTATGAAGCAGAACAGAGGCAGTTTTGCGTTGAGTGTGGATGCAAAAATAAAAAAAGATCCAGGTCTGGACTGTTTCACTCTTTGAATAGCGATTGCTCGCTGCTGGAGCGAGTGACCATTCATGGGAACCCACCTCCGGTTTGCTGATGTGATCTGCTAGGTCATTTTCAATTCCTGACAGGTAGACTGCCTGAATTAGGGTATCGTGCCAGAGACATCACTCCCACCCCCTCATGGCCTTCCTGCACAGAGGGTAGGAGTGCGCTCCACCCTGCTTGTTGATTTAATACATCACAGCCTTATTGTCCGTCTGAAGGAGAATACCTTGTGGTAGAGGACATCCTTCAGGGCTCGGAAGTGTAGAGGACAGCTCTCATCTGTAAGACATTTATGTGAAGATGAGACTCTTCCTGGCTCCACACTCTCTGAGTGCGGAGGTCTTGACTGTGAGCTGTCCCACCAGAGATGCATCCATGGTGATGGTGATCTGAGATGCCAGTGTGGTAAAGGGTAGACCTTGTAGAATCCTGTCTTCCTGTGTCCACCATGCAAATGATCTTGTCAGGGGTTCCGTTACTTTTACGTGGAAGGTCTGTGGGTGCGTGGTTGGAGACCATCATGTGCTGAGCATCCACTGTGTGGTCCTCATGTGGAACCGGCCAGAGGCACTTATGGAAATGGCAGAGGCCCTGAGGCCGACCATCTGCTACATGTATTGGGATCATACAAGGTTACGCTCTGTGAGTAAAAGAGCCATCCAGACAAAGATGGCCCCCCGATCCCCTGAGAGGAGGGCCCCTATGAAGAGACTTTTGCAGGGTCGGCAGTACCTTCAAAGAAGTGTCCTGAATGTCCACGGATGCGAACCAGTCGTGCTGCTGGAGAGGTGGTGGGAGAGTCCCTATGGATACCATTCTTCCCTGAACAAAGACCTATTCGGTTTCTGAGGTCGAAAATAGGGCACATGCCACCTGTTCTCTTAGGGACCAGAAGATTACGAAGAAGATCCTGAATCTGTAAAGTGAGGAGGTCTGACTATGAAGTGGGGAGACTGTGCTGCTGCTTGGGAGAGACAGTCAGGGGAGTCTCAGATAGCTTCCAGAAATCAGAAAGACCCACTTATCTATTGTTATAGACTGCCATAGGCTGAGTGAGTCAGACAACCTCTCACCGCAGGGTGAAGTTCCACCTCAGGCAGCTGAGATGGAACCCAGACTAATGTCTCAGAGAGTGGCACTTGGTGTTTTCAGGCCCTGTGCCTTGAGCTGCGTTTTCTTCACAGCTGATGGGGTTGAACTACGTTAAGGCCCCCAGGTCCCCACCTCAAAGGACTGCTCATTGCAAAACTGACGATGGTTCCAGACCCTTCGAGGGGATGAAGGAGCCGGTCCGGCTGTTTTGAAGGCAGCTATTTGAGTGTCGAATAGGTGAGAATCATTAGAAAATCCTGATATTCTAAGGCAGGAGAGTTGCCCAACACAGATCCCAGCAGTAGCTGCCCTGGAGGCAGAGTTGTAGGCCTCCACAGCTTTTGCAGCAGCGACTGCTCGTTTCCCTAAGGTGTCCATCTTACAAGATTCCCTGTTGATAGGACGAGCTGTGGACCCCTGAGGGAAAACAGCCTAGTCATTCTCTGCTCTGACAATCATAGTATCTGCAAAGGGTTGTGAGCTAAAAAGTGTCCCTCGCTGGGAGGGGCATCGAAGGAATCAGAGCTGGCCTTTCCCACACCACGTGCGATAAGATGTCAAGGACGGTGGGCAGAAGGGTCTGCAGAGGCAGGTCAGAACCCATGTTCTAAGGAGAAACTGAAAAGACATGGCTGCATCCAGGATTCAGTTGGGACAAGGAGTTCATGTCCAGGCTGTAAAACAAGTCATCTTACCATTGTCAGATTGATCAGGTCCAGATCAGACTCATCATGTACCACATCCACCCCCTAGAAACAGGAAATGCATTTAAAGTTAACAAACTGAACAACTAAAAGCTGCTGTTGTATAGACAAGAAGTTTGACTCCTAGCAGGCGAGCGTCGTCGTCACTGAAGTGCACTCAATGGCGGGAGAAAAGGAACTAAAGCGTTTGGAGGGTCGATGCCGAGGTAGCCCATACATGCAAGAGCCAGCCTCATGGTAGTGCACATGTGCCGTCCTACCTCAGCGTCGGCCCTCCTGAAGATTTTTGGCTCCCGCTGGGTCCTAGCACCTCCAGCATAGTCCCATTAGTGTGAATGAATGGTGAAGACTTTTAGTTCAGGAAGATCAAGTAACTGCAAAAATGAAAATACTCAGCTGCCTGGTTTGTAGTCCCCTTCCTGCCGAGCCCTGGGACATCCGTATCCTGTCACTCCCCCGAAGTCCAGTGCTGCCAACCCATGGAACCGTAGAGTCCGCAGAACCTAGATGCAAACTGACCCCTCCTTTCTCAGCAGTAACACTACCAGGCCATGCTCCGGTGTTGTAACCCACCCCTTCCTATCCCCTGCTCCATCGGTAATGCTGTGTGGGCCTGTTATACTTCTCAGGGACTTGTGGGCACAATGCAATGACCGAATGACAACTTAAGACATTGAAGGAAATTTGATTTCTCTCTCCTTACTTTACAAGGCCCTTTGAAACTAGCAATATCCTTCTTCTACAACTAGCTCACTTCCTTTCCAGTCTCCCTCCTGTCCTACCTGCCTTCCCTCTTGCCTTGGCCCCTTGCCTCACTCTCCTTATCCAAACCGGCAACTTTCCATCTTTCTCTGTTGCTCTCGTCTCAGTCCCCCATACAGACTCATCCCCTGGATCTAAACAGTCGTTGCTTTGGCCATGGCCAGGTGCCACTCCCTTCCCAGATGTATGCCAGTTAACTATACCGACCCCGTAATTATCCTCCTAATCTAGTGTCCCCCCCCTTTTTTTTTTTCTTCAGTGAACATGCTGGCTATATTCATTTATGAGCCTATCTGTTGTAAAGGCTCTTCTGATCAATGTTAATGTATATACATTGGTTATATGCAGAAATGACACCATTTTACTTCGCTGTATGATACTGCACTATGTTTTACCACGTTACTGTACTATGATTTTTGTATGACCATGTCCATCTTGCAAATCAACCTTGCTCAACGGTGCCCACCTGGATAAATAAAGATTTGATTGACTGAAACAGTATTTGCTGCAGGCTGGAAGACAACATGTCAGGAATTACTCACAAAAAATTCAAAACCTTTATTTCACATAGTTAATCTTTTCACATCCATATTCATCACAATTAAGAAATTGATAATGATAAAAATAGCCGTGGTTCTTGGGCAGAAAGGTTTCACTATCTTTATAGTTAAAACCTTGTTTAGTCTTTTCTGCTGCTCTTAAAAGTCTACTACCGTGTATATAACTAAAGTGTTATTCAACAATAAAACAGTAGCCAACAGCATTGCCGCTATTTTATTATCTTGCAATTCCCTGATGACATTATGGGGAAGTTGCTCAATTTTCTTTTCACTTTGTCCAAAAACCACAGCTTATCGTTATTCAATGTCTTCTGGTCTGACTGGGTGAGGTAATGGGACTATCGACTTCTTTTCTGTGTCTCTGGAAAGAGCTTTCCTCATATCTGTTAACAAGAAAACAAAATTAAGATCTGGTCACAATGCTGAGTCTTTTAGACTTCAAACAAGTAAAATCTGTAGTTCATTGAATAGTTTAATACTACAGTATATGATACTACAGTATATATAGGGGATACATGATGGGCAGGAGTGTGATAACGGAAAAAATTTTCACTCCTGCAGAGTGACCCCTGGATACTCACGAGTGCCGAAGGCACAAGTGAGAGTATCCAGAGATCACGATGCAGGAGTGAAAATATTCTCCATAGCACACTACTGCACATCATGTGTCCGATTTATACAACAGGGGTTTCCAGAACTTTTGGTTTTTTAATTCACTTTATTTTGTGGAATAAAGAAAGAAGACACAGGACAAAAAAAGGAAACCTGCTAAAACAAGCTGAAACACTAATTTGCCATTTGGGATGGAGCAGGCTGTATTCATTTGTAGTTGAGGTACTCGTGGATGTGGAAGGCTTTGCTGTTTTTTGGCTTCTTGTCAATATGAAACTGGCTGCTGTTAGCTTGCTTTGGTTCTCTGCAGGAACACAATGGGCAGGATTCACAAAGCATTCTAAAGGTGCAAAACCTTCCCAAGTCCCCAAAACTTCCGTAGCTAAGGAAAAAAAAAAGGAGAAAAAGCTCTGAGTGCATTCACAAAAACTTCCGCAGCTGTGGAAAAAAAGACACTATGGACTGTGGAAAAAAGTGCAGCTGCGGAAGTTCCTGAGGAAAAAAGGCAAATGATAAGTATGGCACAGCCCCTCACAGGCTATTCTCAGCCAGATTTTTCCCCCAGTTGCGGAAAAAATGTTACACACATTGGAGTGAGGCGTTAACACTCCCTCAGCAAACTGCAGTAGTGCCCCAACAATTTAAATACAATTAAAGTGGAGGTGAGGCACAGGTAATAGTATCCCAGTGGGTATATCAGTGGCTGAAGTTACAGCAACATTAGCACATGTTGCCACTGAATGGCAACAAACCACCACCAAACCCAGTGCAGTTCATGAAGGAGCCCCACAGGCAGTAGAGCCTGAACAGCCTGCAGTGAGTGTTACTCCTGCAGGCAATAGGCACACTCCAGGGAGGGACGACCAGCAGTGACAAACAGCCACTGTAGTGCCATGGTATTGCTGGTACCTGTGGCGCTGCAGTGGTCCCAGTCGAGGAACTGGTTGCTGGTCTCTCTGTGGGTGCTTTCAGCTTTATGCTATGGCAGAAATGTTAAAGTCTGCTGCTCCAGCTAATTAGGTTCACTGTTGCTGTGCCTCCTAAGCCATTTCCGCAGCTGCGGGGATTTTTTTGCAGAATTCCACACCTACGCAAGTTTTCCTTCAGAATATCATGCAACTGCGTTTCTGCAGTGCTGCAGGCTTTTTTCCCCCCGCAGCTGTGGGATTTTTGGCCTTCTTTGTGAATCCTGCCCAATGTGCTTTTCTAGGGCTAGCAGGCGAGTTGCAGGTAGAACTGATATACTGATTAATTTCCTAGGCTACTGAGGGTTTGGTGGAGTTCCTGATTGCTGTGTTTGGGAAACTTGCTTAGAGTGATGATATATCTACATCAGCAGAGTCCAGCTGAGCTCTGACTGGTCAGGATGTCATTAAGAGATCAGGATAGTGATTGTATCAGGCTGTGAGGTAAGCACAATATGTATAAATGTAAAATATTATCACACTGATTTTTTACCAGGAATATTATCTCACACTGATTTTTTACCAGGATTTATATCACCATGTGTAAGATACATTGATTTACCCACAAGACTCATTTGTCTCACCCCTATTGTATAAATGCATTTATACAATTAAGCCATACCGGATTAAGGATAACCAATGCTAGGGACACATGAGTAGCCATCAAAAATGCAAACAGTGAGCCGTCCGTGGACGCCTTTGCCTCACGGTGACGCTGGCTTAATTCGGTCTGGAACGAGCCTGGCCGGAGGGCGAACTGGATGGAGCTGCCGAGGCAAGCTCTCCTCTCCAGGGAGGTGCAAGGGTCTTCCTGAGCCAGGCATTAGGCCTGGGGTGGGAGGAAAGGGGCCGCTACCAGGGCCATGGGACTAATGTGTGTGCCTCCACACGCATGCTTACCCACTCCTGGGGCACAAATGGAGGAAAAAGCCAGCGGCAGGATGGCGACTGACTCCCCACAGGCTCCGCTCAGGGGCGTAAGGTAAGCCCCGGTAATTCCGGGTGATGGGCTGGGGTGAGTCAGTCAAATGGGGGCTGTCCGGGAAGGGGGCGGTGGCACAAAAAATGATAAAAAATTAATGCAAATGGTGCATGTAAGCCAAATGTTACACTTATGTAAAACCCTTTTGAGTTCATTGGCCATAGCAATCTGGACTGCAAGGTGCTGGATGTGCAGAAGCGTATGCACCTGGGCATCCCTTTGATCCCAGGATGCTTTAGTTTAAATATTTCCACCAGCTGGTATAGCCGATAATCCTCCTCTCTGCAACTGGAGGAATTTCTAAATTGGTTTAAACCTGGGGACTTATCCAGGTACCAAGTCCAGTGCACAACTTGCCAGTGTGGGGAAATAAAGCACCACACTGACGACCTGCAGAGAAAAGAACAGTTATGTACATATCATAACAGTAGATCTTCGACAGACTCTCCTCCATCAGGTCACACCTTTGGAACTACAACCATCAGGCAACAGAATCATACAGAAACTTCTGCTAGCCGGGGGCTGCCCACGACTACTTCATATCACTGTCTATATAAACATGGGTGGCCTGCTCACTCCTCAGCTCCCTGCTGGAAATTAGACTAGAAGGACCTCTAACCGTGTGGAACCAGGAGGTGAGACCAGCACCAGACATACAAGGAGAGGCATGGAGCGGAATATATGATGCACTGATTTGGTTCAGGCACAATATCTTATGTAACCCTCAATGAAGCAGAAGGGGGACAGAAGGACGGACAGCATGGCCTAATGGAGCAGATTTTCTTAAAGATTTGTTATGGTTAAGTATGTAACTGTTCTACCTTCTTTGAGGCTATCTCCTCCATTAGGCCACACCTTTAGGATGATTCCAAAGTGGGCCCAAATAACAAGTGGGAAGCGGTTACAGTCAGATATATATATTCAGGATGGCAGGCCTTGCAGTACAGCAAGCCCGAAGCCACCGTGTCTTTGAGAGACTATGTCCAGACTGTAATGTTTAGTGACGGTGTGGACAGTGCTCCATGTGGCTGCAGCCCAAATGTTAGCAGCAGAACCATTTCTGAAACAAGCAACAGAAGTGGCCACTCCCCCAGTGGAGTGATCACGAATTGCACCAGGAAGTTCCTTACCATACTTCCTATGACAGAACATAATATAATGTGCCAGCCATTTAGACAAGCACTGTTTAGACAAAGGAGCACCCTATTTCCCAGGGGCAAAAAAAAAAAAAAAAAAATAGAGGACTTTCTGTAGTACTTGTTGCAATTCACACAGTATCTGAGCATTCTATGTACATCAGCCAACGTCAGTGTCTCAAGTGCAAAATTTAAGTCCCAAGGCGGGACTGGATTGCGGTTAGTAGGTGTCATGCAGAATTCCTCTCAGAAAATTACAGGAGACCTCTAACTGGACCACCATACGACTTTAAAATACGTGCATGGAAAACTGATGTAACACCCAAATGCACCTTAAGTGAGGAATACTGTAGACTACAGTCTGACAGGGACAGCAAGAGGGCAACCTAACTGCAAGGGGGTTGCACAGGAAGCCATATGAGGAAGGCTGCAGGAACTCAACATGTACTCCCCTAGAACAGAGGGGACATGACTGAAACCTAAAAGTAGCTCAAAGGAGTAGTGAATAAGGTGCAAGTGGAGAGTCTATTTCAGAGAAAGGAAGGCACTAGAAAAAGGAGGCATGTGATGAAGCTAAAGGGGGGAAGTTAAGGAGAGATGTGCGGAAACACTTCTTCACAGAAAGGGCTGTGGATGACTGGAACAGCCTGCTACAGGAAGCAACGGGGAGCTTTAAGCATGCATGGGATAGGCACAAGGGCATATTAAGTAGAGGAACAGGGATGAGGGGGGTGAGTGACACCTATGACTAACTAAGATCAGTGGTGATGGAACGGGCAGGGACAAGGTGCAGACCAGATGGGCCTAAGGGTCCTTTTCTGATGACAAAATCTGTTTCTTTACAGGACATGTAAATGGGTCCAGATTTCTGGAATCAGCCCACAAAGTGAACTGCTTCCCAGTTCAAGGAATATGTATGTCTGGTAGTAGGCATTTTAGCTGCAATCAGAACATTAGCAACCTTAGGGCATACCCCAGAACATGCAATGGCTATGTCTTCAGGAGTCATGCGAGCATATAGTGATTTCAGGTTTGGATGGACCAGGGATCCCTTGTCCTCTGACAAGGCTCCAACACATCTGTTGAAGAAGTGGAAACCATATCAGTGAGGCCGTAATGGAGCAATGAGGATGAGAGCGACACTCTCCATCTGCAGCTTGAGCAGCACCCTCTGTATTAGTGGAACTGGGAGAAATGCATATAGGAATTTCCCTTTCCAAGACAGGGACAACACATCTTGCCAGAAAACTCTAGGCCTTGGAGTGAGCAAGCAGAAATGTGGCAGCTCTGCGTTGTGTGGGAACACAAAAAGGTCCAACTCTGGACAACTCCATCTTGTGAAGAGGTTGTCTACCCTGGAGGTCGGCAATTTCCATTTGCGAATATTTGATTGTGAACTGCTCATTCGGTCTGGTAACACACTTTGGAGACCTGAGAGATGCATGGCTAACAACTGCAGACCACAGGACAAAGCCTAGCACCATACCCTCATTGCTTCCCTAAATGAGGGCTATGAATGAGTGCCCCCTTGTTTTCTGATGTAACGCATCACACTGGCATTGTCCGTCTGTATTAACAGAGGACCGGGACACAGATGCTCCTGAAAAGCCAGGAGACTGTACAGGACAGCTCTAATCTCCAAGACATTTATCTGTAACCTGGCCTCCACATTGGTCCATGACCCCTACATCTGGTAAGGGCCAAGATGAGCACCCCAGCCAGAGTCACAGGCATCCATGCTGAGGATCAGTATAGGAGCTGGTACAAAAAAAACAGAATGCCCTTTCACAGGTTTTCATGATCCATCCACCACAGCAATGCTCTGTGAAGGGGGGACATGACAAGAACCATTTGGTCTGGCTCATCTGTCAGCTGATCCCACTGACCCCTGAGTTTCCACTGAGAGATTCTCATATGTAGGTGGGCCTGTGGCACTGTCACAATGGTCGCAGCTATGAGACCCAGCAGACTCAACATTTTTCTCGCAGAGACACAGCGACTCCTGTACACCAACTGTGCTTGGACAATCAGATTTACTGCTCTGTCCTGTGGCTGTAAAACACAACCTTTCTGCATCCAAGACTGCCCCTATGTACTGTAATCTTTGGCAGGGAATCATCACAGATTCTGGGACATTTACTGTGACCTCCAAGTCCTTAAACAACTGCCTTGTCCGTGACAAGGTTTATACGATAACTTCCCTGGAGGTGGCCTTCAACAGCCAGTCGTCCAAATAGGGGAATGCATACAGGTCTTCCCTTGCGAAGGGCTGCTGCCACTACTGCCAATTATTTGGTAAAGACTCGTGGCGCAGAAGACAAGCCAAAGGGCAATACACTATTCCCCCCCCAGCACAAAGTGGAGGTACTGCCTGTGGGATTTTCTGATCCTGACATGAAGGTATGCACCTTTAATGTACAGAGAACAAATCCAATCCCCTGTTTGCAGAAGGGGGATCAGAGCTTGAAGGGATACCATTGAAAACTTCTTGTATTCATTGATCCAACACAGGATGCAGATTCTCTGCCAATTCTGGGATAAGGAAATATATCTGAAGAGAGAGCCTTTTGTTTTCCTGTCAAGGAGGATCTAGATCTTCAGCACGTTTTTGGAATAATGACTGAATTTCTTTCAGAACGGACAAATGGCCAAGAAGATAACAGAAAGGAGGCAGAGAATGCTCTGAAGGGGTTTCTAGCAGCTCCAAAGCATGCCCCCTTGCAATTATCTCCAGGACACCCTCATCTGCTGTAATCTTCCACCACTCTTTGAAACGTAGGAAGAGTCTGCTGCCCAACCACTACCCTTGGAGGTAGCAGTGGAGGTGGGGGGTGTTTCCAGAAGACATTCATGCAGAACTGGTGGTGGTAGTGCCACTGGTATGGACAGCTTTGGATGCTTTTGTATGGGCACCTGGGGGAAAGGGTCACCTCTGCCATGACGTTGCCGACGGTAGACATGGCCACCTCTAGCAGCAGGCTGACAAAAGGATCCCTCTCATGACCCCTGGAAGGAGTGGGATAAAGAGATCTGACACTCACTTTTGAGGTCTGAAGTCCTCTTTAGCACCATAGCCAAACAGTCTTGTACATCTAAAAGGGGTATTCAAAACTGCTTGTTGCATATCATTGGCAAAATCAGCAACTCCGAGTCAAGAATCTCTCTTTCCATACAAATGGCCAGAAGCAGCAGCCTTGCAGAAGCATCAGAGACCTCATATGCTGAGCTTAGCAAATGCTTGCCAACCTGAGCTCCAGAAGTTAAGGTTTTAAGTAACTCATTCTTGGTAGAACCATCCGGCAAAGCCTGGGGTGCAGTTTTTGCAGCTTTCTATAGGCTGTTCTGATATTATCAGATGAGCTGATAGTTTGCAATACTAAGCCCAGTGAGGTAGACGCATACATATGCCTGCCCATCACATCTAGCCTCCTAGATTCTTTATCAGGAAGCAAAGTACTCATATGTTTAGGTGCTCCAGACTTATCATGAGCAGTCATGCTAAGTACAAAGTCAGTTTCTGGCTGGTTAGTATAATAAGGCTTAGGAGAATGTGCATGATCTGCTAATCAGCCTTTCTAGGAACTGCAAGCCGTGAGTTTGGTCTGTACCATGCAGCAAAGGTAGCATCCTCTAATACAGGGTATATAGGTGGAATTAAAATGAAGGGTGTACAAGGGACCTCCAAAAATTCCATCAAATTTCTTTTATTGGACTCTTCCTCTACAGCAAAGCCCATGGCAGTTTGCATTTGCTGCACCATGGCTTGAAAAGTCGGATCCTCAGGAGGAGTCCTCGCTGCAGGATAAGAAAGTAGAAAAAGAGTATGGTGCCACATACTGTTCTCCCTCATAATCCTCCTCTAAATACTCCTCTCACACCATGAGGTCAGGATCATATTTAACTTGGTTGTTGACGACAGGCGCCACAGAATGCGCCGGTGATAAAGAGGCAAGAATATGTGGCATGCAAGTAGATGCCGACGACGGCTTCATAGCAGGAGGCCCCGTCGGTGGAATAACTGCCTGTAATGGTTGCCCAGGCAGAATTCATCTGATCATTTCCGAGAATTACACCAGCAAAGCCTGAGAGTCAACGGCACCCTATAAAGGGGTCAGGACTACTTAAGGCCAGACAATGGCATTGTACTGTCCACAGTAGGTACAGCAGCACCCAAGCCAAGCCCCGACCTTGGTCTCTCATCAATGGTCCTGAGGGTGGGGGTAGGCTGCTGCTATCAATACCACCAGAGCAGGAGGATGGTGCAACAGAGTTATCTTGTCTCAGCAGCAACACAGACCTCACCATTGAAGCAGATCTCTCTATCTATATTTGTGCTTGTGGCCAAACAATGAAGAGGGCCAAGACACCAACCATTCCCTGTCTGGTGCCTGTACTTCAGTGGCTGTTTCTTGCCCTACTGTGAGGGAGACAGATTTCAGGCCCTGTTCCTTCTCCATGGCTTTTAAAGTTTTAAGGAGAAGGAAATATTCTAGAGCTTTTTTTGCGGTGTTGCCTTGTAGCCTGGCTGAAGCTCTGGAAAATCTCAAGTCCTTATGTTGTGAGACAGGCCCAAGCAGCAGTCACATACCATGTGGCATGCATTTTCTTTATAAATTCTCTCTCCACACTTGCAGTACCAAAATAAAGGCTCTTTTGACTTCAGCAGCATGCAGAGATGACAAAATAAACTGTTAAAGTAAAAGAATAAATGGCAACAGCTCGTTGACATTTCTACACCAAGTCCAACGAGGATGACAGACGGTGGGAAGAGAACTGGGAATTGATGGGTCCGCCTATGTTTATACAGTTGCTGATGCATGAGACTGTCATGGGCGTCCCCGGCTAACAAACATTTTTGTGTGGTCTCAGTGCCTGACAGCTATAGTTCCAGAGCTGTGGCCTAATAGAGGGGCTATCCTTGAGGACTGTCTTTTATAGCAGTTTCTCTGTAGGGACTGCCACTTTCCCATTCTGCACAGAAGCTATGCCTGGCCATATTAGGCGTAGCATGTATGCAGAAAAAAAAAAGGCCATAAGCAGCCATAACTTGGGGAGGGGGCATGAAAAAGCACCACGTACATAAATCGTGCATCTACTGCAGGACTTATGGTAGCACTATTACCTAGCCTACTGCATCTGTGTGATTTTAGATCCGCTGAAACATTCTGCTCCAGGTGTTATTTTCTGAACACTACTACAGTTCTGGTTTTGCATATGTATTTACACTGGCAACAGGGTGTGAAGGGCTTAGAAAACTCCTTGGACAGGAAATACAGGTTACTCACCTGTAACAGGAGTTCTAGGAATGGTATATGTTGTTCATCCACACTGTCTGGCAGGTATCCTTGCCTCTTTAAATCTTGCTGGAAGGTCTTCAAGCTGGCTCCTCCCACCCACCCGGGTGGTAAAACTCTCGGCTCCGCCCCATGACGCCAGATCTGGCCCGCTGGAAGCTCAGGTTGTGCGTCGAAGCTGGGGAGGTCGGGTGGGTCGTGTGGATGAAAAACATATACCATTCCTAGAACTCCTGTTACAGGTGAGTAACCTGTATTTCTAGGGATATGGATATGTTGTTCATCCACACTGTCTGGCAGACTCCTTGTAGTTCTCCGGGAGGAGGGAGGCAAGGTGCACACCCCCTACATAGGAAATAGAGACTGGAGAACCGAGGCCCCCAAACCAGCATCCCGGCGTGACTCAAGGTCGATGTGGTAATGGGTGATGAAGGTGTACCCGACTTCAGTAGCAGCCCTGCAGATTTCCTGGATAGGGGCATCCCTGGAAGCAGCCACCGATGCAGCAGTATGGCGGTAGAATGAGCTCTTATCCCTCTGGGAGGCTCCATGCCAGCCAACTTATAGCAGAGATCTATGCAGGAGGTGACCCACCTGCCTGTCATCCGCTTGGCTGCAGGTCTACCAGGTGCGGCTTCAGCGTAGGTGACAAACAGCTGGCGAACCTCTCCCCGAATTCCAGCCGTGCGCTCCTTATAGTAGGCAAGCGCCCTTCTAGGGTCCAAGTATGGAGCCTATATTCGCCTCAAGGTGTGATTGGGGTAGAACACCGGCAGAGTCAACACCTGGTTAAGGGTGAAACTCAGACATCACCTAGGAAGGAATTTTGGGTGGGGCGCAGGACAACCTTGTCCCTGTGGAAGACCAGGTAAGGAGACTCGATGCAGAGCGCCTGGAGCTCTCCCATCCTTCTGGCTGACGTGATTAGCCACCAAGAAGGGTCTTCCACGACAGGTGAGATTCACATCTGTGCATTGGTTCAAATGGCTTGCCATGAGCTTTGCCAGTACCAGCAGTAGATCCACGGAGGTGGAGGTTCGCACTGGAGGAAATGTGATCAGGCCTTTGAAAAGCCAGACCACCTTCTCCTGCACCACCGACTGCTTCCCGGCCCGCGCCCGGTAAGCAGAGATGGCTGCCAGGTGCACCTTAAGGGTCGTCGACCTAAGCCCTTGCTGAGAAAGGGACCACAGGTAGTCCAATATGCTCGCCAAGGAACAGGAGGAAGGATCCAGGCCCTTGCCTTGGCACCAAATGGAAAATCTCTTCCATTTGAAGGCGTAGCATTTTCTGGTCGTCTCCTTACGGGATGCCTCAGCTACGTTGAGGACCTCGTCGGAAAGACCCAAGGCCTGGAACTCTAGCCGCTCAGGAACCAGGCTGTCAGGTGCAGGGATTGAAGGTCCGGATGGAATACCTTCCCCTGATTGACTGAGAGCAGGTCCAGGCGAGCTGGAAGCTGCCTCGGGAGCCTGGAGCTGAGGCTGAGGAGATCTGGGTACCAGTACTGGCGGGGCCAGTCTGGGGCTATCAGAATCACCTGCGCCTTGTCCCTCCTTGCTTTGAGAAGCACCTTGTGCATCAAGGGGAATGGGGGAAAGGCGTAGAAGAGGCCCGGGGTCCACGGCCTCGAAGGTATCCTGCAGTGAGCCCTGCTGAGGCGGGCATGGAACAGCCTCAGCTTTGCATTCTCCTGAGGCAAACAGGTCCACCTGAGGTGTGCCCCAATGGGAGAATAGATCTTGTACTACCTCCGGCAGGAGAGACCACTTGTGGGACGCAGCCCCTATCCGGCCTAGGGCATCGGCCAGGGTGTTGGAGGCTCCTGCCACATGAATGGCTAGGAGATCTGCCTCCAGGCTGCGCACGAGTGTCCAGATGCGGAGAGCTTCCTTGCATAGAAGCATGGAGCACGTCCCGCCCTGGTGGTTTAGATAGTACATGGTCGTGGTATTGTCCGTCTGGACCCGGACCACTTGACCCCGAAGAAACGGAGCAAAGGCGGTGAGAGCTAGGCGGACCGCTCGGAGCTCCAGCAGGTTGATGTGGCATCGGGACTCCCGTGAGGACCAGAGGCCGTGCGCTCGGTGTTCCCCCAGATGGGCACCCCAACCCATCAGAGAGGCATCGGTCGATAGAGAGACCGTCGGCTCGGGGCGGACAAATGGGATGCCCTCCTGCAGATGAACTGGAACGGTCCACCACTGGAGAGCGTTCCACATCCCCTGGGTCACCGTCACTAGCTGGTCCAATGGATCGCAGCGTTGGGACCACTGGCTGGCCAGACCCCACTGAAGGGGGCGCATGTTCCAGCGGGCCCAGCGGACCACGCTGGTACAGTCCGCCATGAGACCCAGGGCGCAGGAAGTCCGGGCAGGCGCGGTGCCCAACCAGAAATGATTGGGCAAAGGAGGAAAAACTTGGCCCTGTCGGGGCCGTGCTCTGGCTCGAAGAGAGTCGAGCTCTGCCCGATGAAAAAGAATCACCTGCTGGCTCGAGTTCCGACTTGGCCTCGTTGATGAGGAGGCGACCTGAGGAAACAAACCTGGAGGCCAGATCTCTGGACCGCTCCCTCCCTGTCTGGAGGGGCTGCTCAGCAATACGTCTAGGTAAGGGTAAACCCGGACCCCTCGGGCTGCAGGAATGCTATCACCACTGCCATGCATTTGGTGAAGACCCTGGAGCTAGAGATAAGCCAAAGCATGGCTCGGGAACTTGAAAGGATCCTCCACTCGAGCGAAGGAACCTCTGATGTGACGGACGGATAGGGACATGAAAGAACGCGTCCTGCAGGTCCAGAGAGCAGAACCATATGCCGTGTTCCAAGGATGGTATTATCTGAGCCAGAGTGACCATCCTGAAGGTTCGAGACCTTAGGAACTTGTTTAGGTCGTGTAGGTTGAGAATGGGGCGCCAGCCCCCCCCGTCGGTTTCGGAACCAGGAAGTACCTGGACACGAACCCCGGGTCTGAGGGAGGGTCCGCCACCTCTCTGATCACCTCCTTGTTGGGGAGGAGAGCGATGTCGGCTCGGCAAACCGACAGCGAGGCTTCGGACCCCGAGCCCCCCCTCTCCCCGAGGTGCGATGGCTCTGAAGGGTGGGGCCTGCTCGAACTCCAGAGGCAGGCCCTTTCCCACCACCTCCAACACCCACCGGTCTGTGGTGATAACGGACCAGGCGGAAAAAAGTGGTAAGCCGCCCCGAGGCACCTGGAGTGAGCGACAGGGTTGGGTGCGACACCCCTCAACCCGTCACTGGGCAGGCTTGGAGGAAGGACGGCCGAGGGGACACTCAGGGCCTACCTCCCTGCTTCCTGGAGGAGGAAGCGAGGCTTGGGTTTGGGATGCCAAGCTCGAGCCTGCTAGCCCTGGCGTTGCTGGGCGGATGTGCAGCATGAGCGCAGAGGGGCGAAAGGAGCTTAGGCTGTGTCCTGCGGCCTTTGTCCTTCTGTGCCGGATGAGACAAGAGTCCAAGGTAGCATTGGACTTCTTGATCCTCTGCAGGTGACCTTCCACCCCAGGGCGAAGAAGTCGGTCCCAGGAAGGACATCCGCCAACTTGTGCTGGGTATCCAGTGAAGTGTATATCTCAGCCATGCCGAGCGGCGCGCCGCCACTCGGCCGCTACTGACCTGGCACGTGAGTCTCCAATGTCCAGAGCAGTCTGAAGCTGCTGTTTGGCCACTGCCCTGCCCTGGTCCTGCACCTGCCTGACCGTGGTCTGCAGGTCCGCGGAAGATGAGGAACTACCTCGTCCAGGGAGCCCAACAGGGCATGAGAGAAATGTGCCATGAGTGCGGCGAACTGGCCTGCGAGAGAGGCGAGGGAGGGCATAGTAGACTTTGCGCCCGGCATAGTTCAATTTCTTGGACTCCTTGTTGGGAGGTTTGTCCACATCTAAGCGTTCCGGTAGCGCGCGCTGTCGGTAACTAGCCCCTCGGCTGAGGGTGTTCAAAAACGGACAAGGAACGGTGGACGCATACTTCCTGGCCATCCTGGCCAGGGCGCAGGACAGGAAGCAGGAGCTGCCAGAGCTCAGGCCGGGCCCACTATGGCCTCGGCCACCGGAAAAGCCTCCGTGAGGAGTCCCTCGGTCCAGCATCTCCGTGAGGATACCTGGATCGCTTAGACACAGGTTGAGCTTCATCCGGTGGACTCCGAGATGAGCGAAGCAATCCCAGAATAGAGAGGGCTATCGTCCATCGACTGACCTCAGAGGACTCCAAGTCTACTCGCCTGGAGAAAAGGGAGGACTCGCCGTCGGACTCTGAAGAGTCCGCAAAGAGCTGCCTCGGGCCTGAGCCACTCTCCACCTGCCGAGGTCGATCGGGAGTGAGGGTGACAGACAGCCTATGGGGCAGTCCCTGAGCCGACCGAGAATTCTTGGTTGGAGCCCCAAATAACGGCTGTGGAGGCGGAGGTTCCACCGGAATCGGTGGAGCAGCTGGTTTTGGCCGAACAACCGGCCTGGGAACAGGCCCTTTGGGTAAGTCGAGGGGTTGTTTGACGCTCGGTGACAGCCATAATGGCGGGGAAGGCGGCGGCGTCGGCTTGTTCCGGTCAGAGGAAACTGTTGCCACATGAATCCTAAATGCCATCGGCGGTAGCTTCGTGGAAACCTCCTAAATCCGAGGAGGACCCGGCCCGCTCTGACCCGGCCGGGATCGGCTGAACATGAAGAAGTCCGAGACTGAGAACCTCGGCTTTCCGAGGGGTGTGTGAGGGAGGGACAGGGGAACCGCTCTCCCTCGGCTTGGAGGGTTCACCGAGGGCTCCGGAACTGGAGGCACTGGCAACCCACAGGATCCTCAACTCCCACCGGAGGAACGGGAGAGAGTTCTCCTGGCGACAACCCGTCCAGCAGATTAGAAAAATCTCGACTGCGTCGACGGGAGTCTCGGTCAACTGGCCTGACGGGGACACCATGAGACCAGTGGGCGAAGCCGAACGATCGACCGAAGTCGATGGCTGACAACTTGGGGAGAGGGACCTTTGCCGCTCCCAAGAGCGTCGACGGAGGGACTTACCCTTGTCTTTCTTTTTGGACCGAGAAAAAGGTCCAGCAGACGTTGGTCCCTCTCCCTTAGTGGAGAGGGACAGACAAAGCTCCTTAAAAGAAGCTGTATAAGAGGAACTCAGGGAGAGCAGGATAAATGCAGCGGCTGAGGAAGATGCGACCTCGCCGCCTCCTCTTGAGGCGATCATCTGCTCTAGCTGATCCATGAAACTCCCGCCGCCCTTGGAGACCGCCGACAGGGCCTCTTTTGACTTTACCGAGCGTTTCTCAGGCGCCCCAGTTGTAAGCAGGCAGCACCGGTCTTGAGGGCGTGGGCTGAGAAGGAAGAGCACAGGTCGCAAGCCTGCGGGTGGTGCTCAAGGCCTAAACAGTAGACACACGCAGTGCGGATCTGTCTGAGACATCTTCTGCCCGCAAGGGCATCTCCGAAAACCAGGAGTCGATGTGTCCATCGCAGCCGCGAGGGATAGAAGACCGAAGTCTACAAGTGCAAAAACTTTTAAATTCGCAAAACTGAAGAATTAGGAACCAGTCTTATACACAGAGTGTTAAGGAGGGAACCTGAGCTTCCAAGTGGTAAGGAAGATCTGGCGTCATGGGGCGGAGCGGAGAGTTTTACCACCCGGGTGGGTGGGAGGAGCCAGCTTGAAGACCTTCCGGCAAGATTTAAAGCGGCAAGGATACCTGCCAGACAGTGTGGATGAACAACATATCCATGTCCCTAGAATTTACATTTTTAGTTTAGGCCCTGATGCCTCAAACCAAAACCAGATCTACATCTGCATGCTAAGTATTAAGGAAAGAAGGGTTTCTGTTACAGGTAATTCTTTTACTGTTCAGTCACCCCACTTGATAAGAGCAGCATGGTATTTTCTGGTCAGTTCTCAGCTGGGCAGCTTATCACAACAGTTCCTGTACATGTACTCTCTGACATGGCATTTATGGGAATGTCCACTGTGTCCTCGGCTGCAGCCCATTGCCTGAGGGTATTCACTGGCCTAATGCAGACAACACTTCCTTCTCAGCACTGCTGAGCATCTTATGTAAGACCAGTCACTTAAGGCTTTACTATGCTGTCCTTGATACTGGGGTTAGTTAAGGCAACAGACAAAGCTGGGCTATACTCAAGATAACTTACACAGGTAGACAGTCAAGTCAGTGTTTAATGGGAGTCTAACACCTTATGTAGCAGCTATACACTTAAGTCCCAAACCTACTGCAAGGTATACTGGTTATATGGTTTGCAGTGGGTCTGGGACAGAGAAAAAACACAAATCTGTTCTCTTCCCCATACCCTTTTTATGGATTCTATGCACTGCTCTCTCTGCAAACCGTCTTGCGTTTACGATACCAATGGAGTAACTACCTAGATTTAGTTCATTTCTAAACTTGGACAGTCTTCCACTGAACATGCTTAGTCACAGGAACAGTCTTCAAGCCTCAACTCCAGCTAATACCCCGCCACATGGTTCTCCAGCTCCATCCACATTGTGCTCAGATTTTACATACGAACATACAAAATTTCCAGCAGTTACAGGCCATTTGGCCTAAATGTCTGCTTGAGTGTACTGTATGCTGTCCTGTTAAACTGCAGCTGCCTTCACTGCACCCCTTTAATAGTACACCTTCAAACTTCTCTTCCCCACCCTCCCCACAGTTCTGACCCTCGCTTTAGCCCTATTCCACCCTCTCTTGAAGCCTCCCACTGTCTGCAATGCTACCACTTCTTTTGGCAGCCTAGTCCAACCAGCCACCACCCTCTCCATGAGATAGTGCCTCCTCACCTTCTCTTGAACCTTCCTCCATCCCTCCAGTTTCAGACTGTGTCCCCTGGTGTCCCTCCTCCCTTTAACAAGCCCTCTGAATTAACTCTGTTTATGCCCTTTAGGTACTTGAATGTCTTAATCACATGCTCTCTCTCCCTTCCATCTTCTAGTGTGTACATGTTGAGCTCCCTCAGTCTCTCCTCATGTCTTGTGCCCCACCCCCGATCATCTTCATCGACCTACGCTGGACCCCCTCCAGTTTGATGTCCCTTTTCAAACAGGGGCACCAAAACTGCACACAGTACTCCAATTGTGGCCTCACAAGTGACCTGTACAGGGGCAAAATGACTTCCTCACTCCTAGAGGTGATTCCCCAAGCAATGTATCTTAGCATTCTGTTCGCCTTTGCAGCCGACTTCCTGCACTGTGTCGAGCGTTTCATGTCTCCCATCACCAGCACTCCCAGATCTTTCTCCTCCTCCAAATGGCCAACTGCACTCTCCCCAACTAGTAGGTGTTCTTTAGGTTTTTTTGCACCTAAGTGCGAGACTTTGCATTTTTTGGCATTGAACCCCAGCTGCCATGTGGCTGACCAGCACTCAAGCACTGCCAAATCCCCCTACAGCGTCTTACTCCCTTCCTCACTATCCACTTCAGCACAGGTCTTGGTGTCATCTGCAAAGAGAAGAAGAAGAATCAGCATTTATATAGCGCTTTTCATACACAGTATCCCAAAGCGCTTTACAAGTAATGCTAGACTGGTAGTGAAGTGACAATGTGTGGTGGCGGCCATATCGCACATCACCACCCACACACAACCTGGATAATTGCATGAACCAGTTTATGGGAAGGGGAATGTTGGCCAGGACACCGGGAATGTTCTCTGCTCTTTGTGAAGAGTGCCCTGGGTTCTTTTACTTCCACCTGGACACCCACCAGGACAACACCAGGATGGGCAGAAGGGGCCTCAGTTTAACGTCTCATCCGAAGGATGGCACACCCCAGCAGTACAGCACCCCCCAATACTGCACTCGAATGCCAGCGATTTTTAGGTGCAAGTCCAATCCTTGTGTGGGACGAGAACCCACGACCTTCTGGTCCAGAGGTGGATGTGCTACCAAATGATCTTGCTCCTTATCCTGTTTGATATGTCTGCTATAAATATGTTAAATAGCGGTGGTGCTGAGGATTGAGGCACTGGATGCCACACCTCGCGCCATGCTGACGGCCTGGGTTCGGGAACGAGCCAGGATCGGCAGGGGCGACCGAGGATTGAGCATCCGGAGGACTGTTCTCCTCTCTCAGGGGAGGGAGGGAGGGAGGGATTACCCTCCCGTCCACTGTTTGCCCTCTAGCGAAGGCTGGAGGGGATACGGGTCGGACGGCACGTCGCTGACGTTCACCGGACAGGGAGGGGGGACAGGAGTAAATAAGAAAATGGAGTTGGCAGGCTCCATGATGGCCCCGACTGTGCCTTCGCCGAGCACCAGGGTCTGGATGCTGGCTATCCATTGGGAGGGGACAAAGCCAGTGCTCCTCGCCCCCAGCCCTGTCACGAAAGGGGGGTAAACCCATGGCGGATTTCTCAGGGAGGGTCAGTGCGGGAGGTCGGGGCTGGAGAGATGCACTACCCCGTGGGGTGAGCCTAAACGCCTGCCAGCTCCGCCAGGAAAAAAAAAATTGTTAAATAGTACTGGCCCTAGCACCAACCCCTGTGGGACCCCACTGGTTACCACCCTGGGTGCTGAGAGCTCTCCCTCAACCACCACCCTCTTGCCGCCTGCTCTGCAACCAGCTCTTGATCCACCCAACCAGCTTCCTCCCTGATCCCAGGCTATTTAACTTGCTGGTCACCCTTCTGTTGGGCACAGAGTCAAATGCCTTAATGACCTCGTCACCCAGTCAAAGAAAGTCAACAAGGTTGATCCAACATGATCTCCCAGATACAAACCCATGCTGCCTGTCATCCTGTAAGCCATTCTCCAGGAAACTCACCAGCCTTTCCTTGAGTACAGTCTCCATTAGTTTTCCTGCAATGGCTGTAAGGTTCACTGGTCTGTAGTTCCCAGGTTCATCTCTGGGCCCACTCTTATGGAATGGCACCACATGTGCCATCCTCCAATTACTGGGCATGCTTCAAGTATTCAGGGAAGTGTTGAACAAATCTGCCAGTGGTCCTTCCAGGATCCCTGCCTACTCCCAGAGTAGGCTAGGATGCACTCTGTCTGGACCAGGCATCTTATCCACCCTTAGGGACCTTAGGCTCCCCAACACCCTTTCGACTGGGATCTCCACATCTGTCACCTCTCCCTCACCCTTCCCCTGAGGTATAGTCCCATCCCTCTCCCTAGTAAACACTTAACAGAAGTATTCATTTAGTGCTTCCTCCTGCTCTGCCCCTTGCTCTAGCTACCCTTCCTCCTTCCTAATCCTTACAGTCTGGTCCTTGCCTTTCCTCCTCTCACCTATATACCTAAAGAAATCCCTTTCCCCTTCCCTGATCTCCCCTGCACCAGCCTTAGTTCTTCTGAAGCCTTGGCTGCCCTCACTACATTGCTCACCTCCCTGGATTTCTTCACGTATTCCTCCATATCCTCATCCTGGCAGGATTGCTTGTACTTTGTAAATGCCGCTCTCTTTTCCCTTCACCCTTTCCAGTACCTCTCCATTCACCCATCTAGGTCTCTTGTTCATATTCTTGTTCCTGGCCTTCTTGCTTTAGCACTTGGTGCAAGAGCTAGTGACCTCTGCCAGTCCCCTCTTTAGGATGTTCCATTTCTGCTCTGCATCCATGTTTCTTCTGTTGGAAGGAAAAAGGTCTCCCCACAGCTCCTGCTTTGGAATTTATATTCTGCAAGTTTTCTGTTGCTTTTTTTTTTAGTTTTGTAAAAGTTTTGATTCTCGTGTTGACTCATCTTTAGGGCCCCGTGAAAGTCACAGGCACAACAAAAATAATGCAGGGTTTCTTACTCAACTTCAGGGAATATGTTTGTTAAACAGCAATGCATTGGGGGGAGGGGGGAGTGGTTTCAAAACCAGCAAGTACCAGTTAAAATGCCATCTGGATACATTCTCAGTGCAAAGTCATGGTTTTCCACGGATTTCATGAGAGATACCGGATGTCAACATTTATAGAAACCATGACTTTCACGAAAATGGAATTTACACAAGGCCCTACACATGTGCACCTCGACTCTGGCTCACTGCTCCATCAAATGTGACCAAGGAACAGAAGCAAAGGCCAGAATTTAAAAGGGAATGTGGCAGAGCTGCCCCCCCCCCCCAAGAGTTCAAACTGCACCCTGGGACATTCCTCCTACTCTTTTCCCCATCTTGCTAAAGCCTGCTGCAGCAGCAATTGATTCTGTTTGTTCCTCCTCCCCCCCAACCTTTCTACTTTAGTACAGTGGCCTCCTACTGGAGTATCTCTCCTCTGTTCTTTCCCCTCTATTTCCTTTCCTGCCCCGGGTGCAAAATGCTTAGGTAATGTGAATGCCTAAATCTAGTAAAGCCTCCTAGTCTAAAGAATGGCCAATGAAATGGTCTGCAAAGAATGTATTTTGCATCGGACCATGTCTGTGTGTTTAAGTGCTTGCAGTGCTTAGCGGTCCCGATGCTGCCTTTAAGTAGTTTAAGTCTGTTCCTGGAAATGGCCCCGAAGGCTCCCTTTTGGGTACTTTAGCCAAACCGCAAGTTGTACAGCACTTTCTGCGCCTTGTCGGTCATGGCACCCTTAATGTAAAAATACTTCTGCTGGTGTGAATTAGGGAAGCCCTTAGCTGCTACGGGGTGTGCAGAGCTGTGATTATGAGAAAGCACACCCCGTAGCTGCTTCCTTTCAAAGTGTCCCGTTCGCTCCTTCTAAACGGAGGACTTCCGTGTGTAAACTGCTGCTTGCAGTATAGAAATAAAATAAAGATGCTGCTTTCACTGTCCATAACTTGCAGCATGATGATAGCAGGCACACTGTTACACATCAGCATCAGTTGAAGTGAGTAATACTCCGACTCAGATGCATGGTGCAACCCTTTGGTTACGAGCTAAGAAAGGCTCTAAGGACTGCGCAAAGACGCAAAAGGAAAGCGCACGTCTCCCTGGGTGTCTAGGAGAGTGGAGCTTAAACACCAGTGGGGACTTTTAGGTCCCAGGGAAAAGGCTTTCTCTTTTTTCAAACCCTAAACAGAGGGGGTTAAAGCAAAAAGGGACCAGTGAGGAATAAGGAAAAGCCCTATGAAATAATTTAGGCCCAAATGAAAAGGCGACCTGTTGGCAGTTTATTTCAGCCGACAGAACAGTTTAAATGGTTGACAAAATTCTGAAATGGGTAGCCTTTATTTTCCTCACAAAACAGTCATGAAAAGCAATGCATTTTACAACTGTTTTTTTTTGGGGGGGGTTAAGACAAGGAACTCCCTTACCTGTTGCCATGCACACCCTCATACCTCTGCTATCAGCAGCCAAGCGGCAGAGAGAGAGAGAGAGAGAGGCTTATTTATGGGATCTAGCAAAGTATGACACTATTGTGGGAGGGGCTTAACCTCACTAATGAGCTATTATAAATGCAACCCTTGTAACTGTTTTCTCCTTTACAACAAATAAATTATTTGAGTTCTTGGTAATGTGAAATATAACATTAAAGTATTTTGTGTCTAACTGATCCCCCGAAATATGTGTATTAGTTCAGAAACTCTCTGTATTAGTGTAGGGGCGGATAAGTAGATCATGTGGTACAGCCAGAAGACAGTATAAAAGCACCACTGATACTCGGTGAAGGCAGATTAGCCTAGGGAGCCATACTGAAGGTAAGTACAGCAGGTTGTATGTGCACAGAAGATAGTGGAAAAGCTGTGGTCTAGTCTATCCACTCTGCAGCAGCACTACTAGGGAAGAATATTGCTGGAACTTGGTGTGAGCTAGTTTATTATTCTGTTTCTTTTTTTGAATCCAAGTTAATTACCTTTTTTGAAGAAAATAAAATTCACACAAAGCAACTGTGTGTTTTAAACTTACTCGGCTGTGTCGTGTGTTTTCAATTCCCACACCCTTCCACAGGGAACGCTGTCAGTCAAGGGACCATTTGCATTTTCCACTTCCGGAGGGCCCTCAAAGTTGATCAAACTGCTCGTGGAGCCAGGTTGGTCCATGGAACTTCCATCTAAACGGCTGAAGACCTCTATGTTGATCTGTCAGATCTGTCATTGGGCCTGGGTGATGACAATGCAGAGCGAGAGGAATCCTCCCTCTTGCAGACTGCGGTGATCCTGATGCTCCTGCCCAAGTCTGGAAGGCATGACTCGGATGAACTCCTGGTTGAACTTAGTAAGCCTCCACCAGTCATTATGAACACAGTGTAACCAGCACCACACCAACTGGATTGTCAGCGATTGCCACTGAGCTACGCATCCTTTGTCTCAAGCCCATCACATGTGGGAGGCCACATAGGAACAATGTGCTTGTGAGGTGTATGCCCAAGGCCAAGGTCGACCGATGACACTGGCCAGACCAGTCAGGCCATGGCTGACTATTCTGGGTCTGACTCTAGCCATGTATCTGACTGTGCCACCTCCAGCATTGCTGGTGGCGCCTCTGTGGATTATTTTGGTCCAGCCTCCATGACTGCAACACCGTGTGAGGGCTCCAATCAAGGATTCCAGACTTACAACAGGGCTGCCTCATACTCTGCACGATGTGGGTCACCCGTAATAAACTGGGTGGTCACTTCACCTCAACTGGCAACTGGGGTGCTCTACCTGGACTTGAACAAGAAGTCGTTCTGCTTGACAATTGGCTGTGAGATGACAGTTTGCCAAAGGAGAATCCTGCCTCAGAGAACCACTCCTCCTTTGCCTCATTGCTGGACAGAATAAACAGGTTACTCACCTGTAACAGTAGTTCTAGGAGTGGTATATGATGTTCATCCACACTTCTTGGCAGTGTCCTTTCCCTTTAAGATGTGCCGGAAAGTCTGCAAGCTGGCTCCTCCCACCCACCCAGGTGGTATCGCCCTCGACTCTGCCCCATGACACCAGATCTTGCCCCGCTGGAAAAAGAGTATGTGCATCGAAGCTGGGGAGGTCGGGTGGGTCTGTGTAGATGAACATCTTATACCACTCCTAGAACTGCTGTTACAGGTGAGTAACCCGTCTTTTCTAGGGACGTGGATATGATGTTCTGTCCATACTTCTCGGCAGACTCCTAGCAGTTCTCCGGGAGGAGGGGAGGCAAGGCACACACACACACTACTTAGGGAACAGAGACCGGAGAACTGAGGCCCCAAAACAAGCATCCCAGTGTGACTCTAGGTCAATGTGGTAATGGGGAAATGAAGGTGTGTGCTGACCTTCAGATCACAGCCCTGCAGATTTCCTGGATAGGGACATCCCTGGAAGCAGCCACCGACGCAGCGGTATGGCAGGTGGAATGAGCCCTTAGCCCTCCGGAAGGCTCCCTACCCGCCAACCCACAGCAGAGATCAATGCAGGATGTGATCCACCTGCCAATCGTCCGCTTGACATGCAAGTCTGCCAGGTGTGGCTGCAGTGTAGATGACAAACAGTTGGTGAACCTCTACCCAAACTCCAGCCATGTGCTCTTTGTAATAAGTGAGCGCTCGCCTCAGGACCAGAGTATGGAGCCTGTGCTCAGCCTCCAAGGTGTGACTGGTGAAGGACACAGGGAGATTAATCACCTGGCTAAGGTGAAACTCCGACACAACCTTCAGGAGGAACTTTGGGTTGGGGCGCAGGACAACCTTGTCCCTGTGGAAGACCAGGTAAGGACACTCCACCGAAAGCACCTGGAGCTCACTGATCCCTCTGGCTAACTTGATAACCACTAAGAAGGTGGTCTTCCATGACAGGTGAGAGACAGCACACCTGTGCATCAGTTCGAATGGACTGCCCATGAGCTTTGCCAAAAACAACACATCCCACGGTGGTGGTGGTTCATGCATTGGAGGGGAAATGTGGTCAAGGCCTTTGAAAAAGCGCCCGACCACCTTCTCCTGTGCCACCGACTGCTGAATGGCCCACACCCGGTAAGCATAGATGGCTGCCTTGTGCACCTCAAGGGTCGTCAACCGAAGGCCCGACAGAGAAGGACCAAAGGTAATCAAGGATGCTAGTCACTGGACAGGACAAAGGGTCCAACCCCTTGCCCTGACACCAAATGAGAATCTCTTCCATTTGAAGGCATAGCACTTCCTGGTCGACTCCTTCCGAGATGCCTGCACATGATGAAGACATCTTCAGGAGAAACCCAAGGCCTGGAACTCTAGCCGCTCAGGAACCAGACCGTCAGGTGCAGGGACTGAAGGTCCGAGTGGAGTACCTTCCCCTGACTGATGGAAAGCAGGTCCAGGCATAGGAAAGATGCTTCGCGATCCTGCTACTAAGGCTTAGGAGACTGGGGTACCAGAACTGGTGTGACCAATCTGGAGCCACTAGGCGCCTTGTTCCTCCTGGCCTTGAGAAGCAACTTGTGGATCAAGGGAAGTTTAGGAAAGGCATAAAAAGAGGCCCGGGGTCCAGTGCCTCGAGAAGGCATCCTCCTGCAGTGTTCCCTGCTGAGTGGGGCAGGCACAAAACAGCCTGCAGCTTTGTGTTCTCCCAGGAGGTGAATAGGTCCACCTGAGAGGTGCCCCACTGGGAGAACAGACTGTGAACTTCCTCTGGATGGAGAGACCACTTGTGAGATGCCTGGCCCACCTGGCTGAAGGTGTCCGCTAGCTGACTGGAGGCTCCTGCCACACGGATGGCCAGGAGATCCGAGCGGAAAGGAAGATCTGGTGTCATGGGGTAGAACCAAGGGAGTTACCACCTGGGTGAGTGGGAGGAGCCAGCTTGAAGACTTTCTGGCACATCTTAATGGGAAAGGACACTGCCAAGAAGTGTGGATGAACATCATATCCACGTCCCTAGAATGTCCTGGTCTCTGGACATACTGCAACAGTGAAACCTATTCAGGAAAGGGGTGCCTCACCTGGAATGCCCTTTCCCATCACTTCTACTGTGCTGGGAGCGCCTGGCTTCTTGCCAGCTCCACCATGAAAGAGGGACCGCAAGTACGGTGCCCCCCCCCTTGGTGGGGGGTGTTTACTGGGATAATGGAGCACCTTTCCCAGAAAGTCTGGTGGCAGATGTGGTTTACTCCAAGGTCACGTTTCAGGGAGAGTCAAGTAAGTATCAAAACACAAGGAGTCTAAGAGACCGGACCTCTCCAGACGCAGAGTATACATGGCAGCATCTCTGGGCATTCATTAGGCCAGTGATGCGGCCCTCATGGCTAGGTATAGCCACAGGCTGTTTGAACTCTTGGGCTGTGACCTCTCCTGCCGGAAGATAACTAGCAAGCCTGGACAGTCATCTGGCAGATGGAGTTTTCCTTGGCCAAACCATCAAATGCAGGTAGCCTTTGATTATGTGTCAGCCATGGCCGTGGCAGCAGCTGTGTCTACATGGTATTGGATGTGGCTGCATATTTTACCCTTTATGTAAGAAATCCAGCAGACTGTGGCAGACTTTCCCTTCTCAGCAAAGGACCAGTTTGGGCCAGAAGCTGAGGGGTATCTGACTAGGGGTGAGAACTGCCATGTCACCTTGGACTCTACCACTTTGATCACTACTACTAAAGACTGCTAAGTCGCATACACAGTATCAGCAGTACTCCATGTCCTTCAACTCCAAGAACTTTGGACAGGGCCAGCGTAAGGGCAGTGTCTCCGATGGCTAGGCCTCCAGGTCTTCCTTGAAAGGCAGAAAGTGATGGGATGTGGGGCCTATCCTCCCTGCTGTAGCTCCTATTTGGGGGCCAACTCTCCCTCTTCCTTCTGGAATGATCCACTATTACCTCGGACAGATAGGTCCCGGAAAAAGAAGTTTTTTGTGTGCATGCGCCCTGTACAATTCTTGTAGATGTGTTCTTGCTGCAGATTCTCACAGTGCTGTGGAAAGAAGTATAACAGCTCATAGTGAGACATGCCGTATAGCCTAGCCCAGAAAGTTGAGTTCAGCAGGGATCTGTGTCATTCTATTTTTTAGTAGCCAAACAGATGGGTGGGCATGGCGCCCCATTCTCTTATTTGAAGATAAGAAAAAATTACTCACTGTAGTACTCTTCTTTCTTCCAAGGAGTCCTTTAGCATCAGTAACTATAGCAGTTAGCTGGCTAGGTGCAACTGCCCCGGAGGTATGCCTTTAAGATAATTAGCATAATGAGCTTGGGCATCAACCAATCAGAAAAAAGGAGCGGAGTGTGCCGAGGAAGCAGCCTGAAGGGCTTCAGAATTTTTTCAAAGATAATGTGCACATGCCCCCAAAAGTGAACCAAAAGGATTCAAAAAACATGAAAATGTCCAAAACCAAAAAACAGATAACAGCAACCTCAGCACTAAAACGCTAATAAAACTCAGAAATAAAACTGAGAACAGAGTCCTTTTCTTAAAAGGTGAACCAAGGAGGAAGGGTAGGAGCTTAGTGATGCTAAATGACCCCTTGGAAGAAAGAAGATTACTATGGAGAGTAATTTTTTTCTTCTTACCCCAGGAGTCCTTTAGTATCAGTAAATATGGCAGACTACCAAGCAATACCAAGTGGGAGGTGAGCAGAGAACCAACTTAGGAAACAGGCTCTGCAGAACTGCCCTGCCAAATTTGGCATCAGATCTGGACTGCATCTAAACTGTAGTGTTTAATGAAAGTATGCAGAGATTTCCAGGTAGCTTCTTTGCAGACATCCAGAAGGGGTATGTCCCTTGCTGCTGCCACAGAGGCTGCAGTGCCCCTGGTGGAGTGGGCCCCGAGCCCCACAGGAGGTTGATGACCAGCCTTTTTGTAGCAGAATCTAATACAAGAGACCAACCAGTGGGAAACCGTTCTCTTTGTAGCTGGTGTTCCTCTGCCTACATCCCCGTAGGTGAGGAACAGCCGAGTGGAAGAGCCTCTGGACTGCCTAGTATGCTCTAGGTAGTAAAAGAGAGCTCTTCTGACATACAAACTGTGGAGCTTTTTCAGTGAAGAAGACAGGTAGAGTAACAGACTGGTTAAGGAGAAACTCCAAAACCACTTTAAGCAGAAACTTTCTATTTGTCCTGAGCTCAAGTTTGTCTTTGTGAGGAATGATGTAATTAGGCTCAGTGCACAGGGCCTGTAACTCAAATCCTCCTGGCAGAGGTAATGGCTACCAGGAAGACAGACTTCCAGGTCACAAACTTGATACGTGCAGTGGCCATAGGCTCAAAGGGTGGTTGCATGAGCCTGGCTATGCAGAGATTCAGGCTCAAGGAGGAACTGGCTCCCTAGCTGGAGGCTGGAGGTGCAAGAGGCCTTTGAAAAAACTGTTTGAATATGGTGTGGGGAAAAAAAAACTGACTTTTTCTTCCCCACCGAAAGATAGGCCAAAACTGCAGCCAGGAGTAGCCTGAGGGAAGAGGGTTTCAAGCCCGACGCTTGCAGATGTACAAGGTAATCCAGCAACTAAGGGTCTGAAGCTGTAAGAGGACTGACCTTTTTGCTCTTGCACCAGGAGGAGGACAGTTTCCATTCAGCTGCATGTCTTTTTTTTTGGCCAGTCTCAGGATCTTAAGGACCTGCTCCGAGTACTGAGAGGATGAAAACTCTAACTCCTCATGAACCAGACCTTGAGGTGAAGAGTGTGTATGTCTGGATAATGCACTCCCATCTGGGGAAGGGTCAGCAGACAGTGAGTTGCTGGCAGGCAAATGGGCCTGCTGCAGCATAGTGAGAGAAGGAGAGGGTACCAGGCTTGCCTGGGCCAATCCAGAGCCACCAGAATCATTGATGCAGGCTGTTGTCTGAGTTTCAGCAATACACTGAGTATCAGGGGAAAGGGAGGGAATGCATATAGGAAGCTCCCTGACCAGCCCAAGATCAAGGCATCCAGGGGAAGCTTTCCCGGGACTGGCGGCCTGCAACAGTACTGAGGAAGCTGGAAGTTGAGGGGAGAGGCAAACAGATCCACTTCTGGTGTTTCCCACCGCCTGAACACTGTGGTACTTGCTTGTTCAGAGTCCATTTGCTCTGGCCTTGACTGATGCAACTTAGAGCATCTGCCAGGGTACTGTGCTTGCCTGGGAGGTGAATAGCTGAAAGGCTGACTCCCAGGGAGAAGGTGAGAGACCAGATTTTCCTGATCTGGTATCACACTGCTTGTTAATGTAAAACACTGCAGTGATGGTGTCTGTTCGAATTTGTACAGTCTGCCCTTTTATGACATGGAGCAAATGCTTTGAGAGCTAGAAAGATTGCTCTGAGTTATAGAAGGTTTATGTGCAAATGTGACTCTTGAGAGAGTCTAGGTGCCACTTACTGAGGCACTTTCCAGAAAAGCTCCCAACGCCAGGATGGCGGCGTCTGTGGTGATCACCTTTGTGGGAAGCGGAGCCTGGAAGGGTGTCCCTACTGCTAGATTTGCAGGATTCTTCCACCAAAGCAGAGCCTGAAGAACTGTTCTGACACAGGCATCAGCTTTGAAAAATTGTTGCTTCTTTGAGACCAGCAAGCTCTGAGACAGGCTTGCAGGTTTCATATCATTTACCCGACTCCTGCGACCACTGCAGTCATTGAAGCCATATGTCCCAAGAACCTAAGGAAATGTCTGGCTGGTCTTAGCTGTCCCTGGACGAAAGAATCTGCCACTGAAAGGAAACTGTGAATTCTCTCCTATGGGAGGAAGGCATATCCTTTCTGGGTGTCCAGCTGAGCTCTTATGAAGGTGAGTAGCTGAGTGGGTTTCAGGTGAGACTTCTTTAGATTTATCAGGAAACCCAGAGACTCCAGAGTGTTCCCTGTAAGGGAAAGGGACTCTTTGATCTGACATGGAGGCTGACACTTTGAGCCAATCGTCTAAATAGGGGTAGACAGAGACACCCAGCTTCCTGAGTTGTGCTGCTACCACTGCCAGGCACTTGGTATAAAGATTGCTGGGGCTGAGGACAGGTTGAAGGGCACTGCAGCAAACTGATAGTGGCCCGAAGGGAGTTTGAATCTGAGACGCTTCCTGTGAGACCTCCTTATTAGTATATGGAAGTAATCGTCATTTGGGTCCAGGGAGGCTAGCCAGTCTTCCTGCTGTAAGGACTTTGACTACTGACAGAGTGACCATCTTGAATTTGGGTTTTAACAGATGTTTGTTTAAATATCTGAAATCCAAGATAGGTCACCACTCCCCAGTTTTCTTCTGTGTCAGAAAGTACCTAGAGTAGAGGCCCTTACCCTTTTCGTGGGCCGAACCCTCTCCACTGCTCATAGAGCTAGAAGTTTTTTTACCTCCAACTTTAACAGTAACAACTGTGTTGGGGTTAGAGGCTTTGACACCTGGGTATGCTTGCGGTCTGGCATCTGCTTGAACTGGTTGAAGTGGCAGATCCCTTTTCACTATCTCCAGAAACCACTTGTCCGAGGTAATGAGGGACCAGTTCTGAAGATAGTGGGAGAGTCTGCCTCCTACTGGCAGAGGGGAGGAGACCTGGACACTCACATCAGGGCTTAGACTGTGAGACTGCTGGTTGGGTAGAGGTGGCCCTTCTTTGGCTCCTTCTGCTCTTCCCCCTCTGAAAGCACCTGTACTGACAGAAATCAGACTGGGGATAGGGAATATAAGGCCTGGGAAAATAACCTCTGCCCCTATTGACCCTCGGGTGGGATTTCTGCAAGGCAGGAGGCTCAGGTTTAGAGGAGTGACTCTCCCAAGAGGTCTTGTACGCAACTACCTTTTTCATGTAGTCAGTTCTGGAATCAAACAATATGTTATGATCACAGGGAAAGTCCATGTCCTTAGACTGGGCATCAGGGGTCACACTGGCAGTTCTAAGCCAGGCAAAGCACCTCAGAGAGATGGCATGGGCCATGGCACTGGAGGTGGCATCACTGTTGTAATCTGCCACGTAGAATTGGTATTTCGTAGCTTTCAGGGCAATTTTGGCCATATCCATCAGCTCCTATACCAGTGTATCCGACCCATTGCGGGTACTGGCCAGGACAGAATTCCACAGTGCTTTCTGATATTTGGCAGTGAAAGCCATGCAGGAAGAAAGTCTGACCAGCAGAGAACTTGTGGTGTACATTTTCTTTGCTATGAAATCTACTTTTCTGGAGTCCCTGTCTGGGGGTAAGGAGGACAAGGAAACCCCAGCTTTCTCACAAGCTGCCTGCTGTACTATACTCTCATGACTGTGATGTACAGACAGGAACTCAGTATCATTTTTAGACAATTGGTAGTTTTTCTCAGCCCGCATGTCAACCCCTGCCACAGAAATGAGGGTCTGAAGCAGTTTCATGGTATTTTTTCTGAAAGCATTACAAATAGGCATGACTAGTCTCATAGGCCCTGTCCACACTACAACCCGAAAACCCCTCTGTAACGTTACAGAGGGTCCAAACCGTTACCACAACAGTTTGCGTTTACACCTGTAATGTTAGAGGGCGTTTTCATAACCGTTGTGGAAACCACATAAGGTGGTTTCAACAATGGTTATAAACCGGTTCTGCCTCGGTAACGTTACCAGGTGTAGTGTGGACGCTTGAGCGTGTTGCCCCACCTGTCCCCAGTGCAGAATGCACTGCATTTTGGGACAGGGTGCCGTCTGTAACGGTCCCACAGCACCCACAATGCGGATGGGCTGTCACAGTTCCACACCGTTACTGAGACGGTGCACTGGCAATGTGGACACACTGTAACGGTTACTGTCTGTAACGGTGTGGAACCAGTACAGCATCTAAGCGGCGTAGTATGGACAGGGCCTTAGGGGGTGGGAAACCTTTCATTTCCCTATAATCTTTATCCTCATCCTAATCCTGGATGGACTCCTGAGTAGGGAGGTCCAAGGTGTCTAGCGTATTTAAGCATACAGGGTTTTTCCTGGTCAGCACAGGAAAGGGGGACACATCAGGTTCTACACCCTCCAAAGTCGTTTTCTTCTTCTTCTTCATCTGCATCACCTTCACAGTCTCCAGAAGACAGAAGTGTGGAAAAGTGCTTACCAGCCCTGGTAAACAGACTCCATCTTCTGTAGGGTCTGAAAGACGTGCCATACTTTTGCCATGTCTTGCACAGATGGGAGTTCCTGTGCAGGCTGTGGCTGTATATGCTTGGTTTTTTCTTTATGTTTTAAAGCTACCTGTTGTCTTACTATTGGCCTTCCCAGGAGGAACAGGAGCGTTTTAGTCTTTACAGACCATCTTTTTAGCCACTTCATCAGCAATTTGATCATGCTTCCTTTTTTTGTACAGACACTTATTCAGCACCTTTGTTTTGGCTGGGACTTGAAGGCTTCATCAGTACCCCTGCTTGAATTCTTACTGTTATTCATTTTAGGTGGTCCCTTATCAGTAGCTTTTGATTCTTCCTCAGCCATATTTTTTTTTCTTTTTCCAAAATCTCTTTGCTCTGTTTCTCACCAAACTGTGCAAAGAGAACAAGTAAGATCTGGACCTAAACACCTGAAGCACAGGTTGCTGAAAATCTGTTAAGCCAAAATCCTGTGACAGATGACACTTTTGAAAATCCTGTAGGCCCAGATTTCTTTCCAGTTCTGGGAATCTCTGACAAGTGAATCCACAGAGAACCCAGCAATAACTGACAGAGTTTGAAAATCCAAAAGGTCACTTCTCAGTAAGGAACCGCGATTACCGAAGTAAAAAATACAGAAAACACTTTAAAAATCAACGGTTCCCTCAAGAAAAGGGGAACTGCAGTAAAATAGTGATAGAAACCATTGAAAATATCCAATAGCGGTAAAAATATGTATAAAATAAGCAGAAGGAACCATGGGGAACCCCGCGGAAAAGCAGAAAAAAAAACTACTGAAAAAACAGTAAAATTACACTCGGCACAATAAAAAAAATTACATTTGTGGGGAAAACTTTACCAAGATAAGCAGAAAAAGACTGTCAACAAGGAAAGTTGAGAGACACCTCTAGGGCAATGTTGCTCAGTCAGCGGAGAAAAAATTCTGAAGCTTTTCAGGCTGTTCCCTCTCTGCACACTCCCCTCTTTTTCCTGACTGGCTGATGCCCACACATTATGCTAATTATCTTAAAGGCATACCTCTGTGGCAGTTGCACCAAGCCAGTTAACTGCTATAGTTACTGATGCTAAAGGACTCCTGGGGTAAGAATGAACATCTTCGAGTGCAGACATTTCACTCGTAAACCCCGTATCGGTTCATTCCATCCCTGGAGCCGTGGGCTTGGTTCTTCTCCCTGGACCTCCAGGATGTGTACTTTCACACAGGCTGGGGCACATTACATCACCAGGTTACTAAATGTGACCTTGTAAATGAACACTGGGCAGTACTATGCCAAACACTGTGATGTCGTAGAGGAACAAGCAGTGCCCAACTACACCAAGTGAAGCACATTTTTTTCTCAAAATCACTGTGTTCTACAAATGGCTGCAACACAGTATTAATATAGAACAAACTTGGTCATTTATATTTTTGGAGTACTTCAAGCTATGTGTGAGCTCAATACCTCTTTTGAAGGAGTTGCTCATGGACTTTTAAACAATGCCACCCGCTGTACATGGAATGTTTCCCTTGAAGGGCTCACTCCACCAGAAATAGTGCTGTATCTGTTGCTGCCACATACATCCCCAGCTGCAGAGATTTGCAGGGCTGCTAACAGGTCTACTGAACAAACATTCTTATCCCAGTACACAGCATTGACATACAATTTCTGGGATGCTGCTCTGGGGTCCTCAGTCCTCCACTCTCTTCACCTAAAACGTGGGGTGCTCGCCCTGCAACCTCCTTTTAAGGACTTCTAGGAGTCTGGCCAAGTGTTAATAGTGAACTGAACACACAATCCATCCAACCTCCCCTGGTAAGGCTTGCTTAGGTATGAGTTTCCAGCTTGGAGATCCAAGAGCAGTGGGGCACAGTCTGAGCACCATATGACGGGGTGGAAGGAAGCATCAACTTTGAAAACTGTTCTGCTGACTAAGCATGCTCAGCAGAAGGACTACCCAAGTGTGGATGTGAACCGACTGCCAGTAGTAGAACGAAGGTTAAAAATAAGTAATCAAGACAGATGCAGACCAAGACCCACTCACTGGTTAAATTTTTTAATTTTTATTTATAAGTAACATAGTTATAAAAATGTTGTCCATCACCTGAAAAAAATTTAAAAGGAAAGAGTTTGGACCAAGAAGTAAGCCACTTCTCTTGGTCCTGATAAAGTAGTAGTAGTAAAAAAAAAATGTTATTCAATTGACAAGCAAAAGAATAGGAAACTCGACTAAGACAAGCTAATTTCCAGCGAGGTCTGGTAGTGGGTCGGTGCACTACGAAACAGACAGATGACATTTTGGTAGATATGCTTTATTAAAACTTTCAATGCGATAGGTAGGATGGCGGCCATTCTGGGCCAGCCGTCAGAGCAGTGATCAATAGCTACTTATTTTATTCGTTTTTATTTGTTTTATAGTGTTTATATTGCGTTATATTTAGTTTTTGTTTTGTCTCCTGGTTTAAATCAAAGTCGGGAATTTTCTCTGTGCTACACTAAACTCAATATCAGTGCACATTTTCCTTAGTGAAGCCGCGGCGGTGCGCTTGCTTTTTTGACCGATGCGTTTGGACTTTTTATAGGATTATGCATTGCTCGCTTTAAAAATCGACAACGAGCTTTTGCCTGCTACTACTGATATTTTAGTATCAGCAGTACTGAGTGCATCATACTGGTGCTTTTAGCGCTGGAGAAACTTAACGGCTACTGGAGCCACTGTGAGGATTGCCTGGAGACCCTGCTGAAGCTGAGCCACTACAGAGACAGCTGACCTGGGAGATATTGCCTGGTGGCCTGGAGCGGCTGGGGAATTACCTGACTGAAGTCAGAGAGTGCCTTGATGAGCTAGAAGGGACTTTGCTGCAGCTGAGCCAGCCTTGAACGGAGAAGGATCGCCGTTACCATTGGTGGACTGGTTACACAGATACATAGACAGTGTCGGCAGATAAGGGCCTATGGCCCACCCAGTCTGCCCATTTGAGCTTGTGAGTTCAGTTTGTTTTCCTAGAAGTCTGTTGCCCCTTACCCCTGACCTCCAGAATTCCTTTATGTCTATCCCATGCATTCTTAAATCCCGTGATTGTTTCAGCCCCCACCACTTCCTCTGGCAGGGTGTTCCACTTGTCCACCACCCGTTCTCTGAAGAAATTCTTTCTCATGTTTCCTCTGAATCGTCCTCCCTCCAACTTCATCCCATGCCCTCTAGTCCTGGAACATCTTTTTCGCTTAAAATAGTGTTTTCCTGCGCCTGTTCCTCCCTGTAAGATACTTGTATGTCTCTATCATATCCTCTCTCCCTCCTCTCCTCCAGGGAGTACATGTTCAGTTCCTTCATCCTGTCTTCATAGGACTTGTGATGCAATCCATGCACCATCTTTGTTGCCCTCCTCTGAACCTTCTCTACCCTGTCTATGTCCTTACGTAGGTGTGGTCTCCAGAATTGTACACTGTACCCAGGTGGGGCCTCACTAGTGTCTTGTATAGCGGAATTATGACCTCCATTTTCCTGCTGGTGATGCCCCTGCCTATACATCCCAGCATCCTATTTGCTTTACCTGCTGCCTTGTCACACTGTTTCCCTACCTTGAGGTCATCAGAGATGATAACCCCAAGATCCCTTTCCTGCTTGGTGCATGCTATATCCTCACCCCCCAACTGATATATTGTGCCAGGGTTTTTGTGCCCCATATGCATTATCTTGCACTTCTTTGCATTGAATTTCAACTGCCAAACCCCTGACCATTCTTCACATTTCTGCAGGTCGCGTCTCATTCTGTCTACACCCTCTGGTGTGTCTACTCTGTTACAGAGCTTTGTGTCATCAGCGAACAGTGAAATTCTGCCTTCTAGGTCCTGCACAATGTCACTGATGAAGATGTTGAATAGGACCGGTCCCAGCACTGATCCCTGTGGTACCCCACTGGTCACTCTTCCCTCTGTGGAGTGACAGCCATTTACCACCACCATTGCTGTCCTGCCAGACAGCCAGTTACCTACCCACCACACTACTGTCCTGCCCACACCCATATTCCCAGTTTGTGTAATAGTCTTCTATGTTGCACAGTGTCAAAGGCCTTGCTGAAGTCCAGATAGGCCATGTCCACTGCCCTCCCCTGATCCACCTCCCTAGTCACCCAGTCAAAAAATTCAACGAGGTTGGTCTGACATGACCTCCCCCTGGTGAAACCATGCTGCCTTGGGTCCTGAAGTCCACTGACAACCAGATGTTCCACCAATCTCTCCTTCAGTAGTGCTTCCATGATCTTCCCCACTACCGAGGTGAGGCTGACTGGTCTGTAGTTCCCTGCTTCCTCTTTGTTCCCACTTTTGTATAAGGGGACTGCATCTGCTGTCCTCCAGTCTTTGGGTACCTCCCCTGTTTCCAGTGATCGGCTAAACAGGATAGCCAGAGGTTCAGCCACCACCTCTCTTAGTTCTTTAGGACCCTGGGTGCACCCATCTGGCCCCATTGCTTTATAAACTCTTATTACTTCCAGTTCCTTCAGGACCCTTTCTCGTGTAAAGGGACTTGTGTCCATTTCTGCACCATTCTCACCCCTTGTACTCCCTTCAGACCCATTACCCTCCTCTTCCTCAGTAAAGACTGAGCAGAAATACCTGTTCAATATGTCAGCTTTACTGTTGTCATCCTCCACGTGGCCCCATCCTCCCCATCAGTCTCACTATCCCTCCCTTTGTCTTTCTTTTTTCACTTATGTACCTGCAAAAGGTTTTGTCCCCTCTACCCACTGATTTTGCAATGTGCTCTTCTGTCTGAGCTTTGGCTTCCCTTACTGACCTCCCTGCCTCCCTTTGCTTCTCCTGGTACTTCTCCCTATCCCCTTCTGCCTGTGTCTTTTTGTATTGCCTGAATGCAATCTTTTTGGCTTTCACTTTCTTTGCTACCTCTTTGGAAAACCATAATGGTCTCCTCTTCCTTTTCCTCTTGCTAACCTGCTTAATGCATAATTCTGTTGTTCTTGTAATCCCCATTTTAAATACTGCCCACTGTGCCTCAACCCCTGATTCCTGTCCCATTCCCCTTAATGCCTCTTTCAAGTATCTCCCCATTTTCCCAAAGTCTGCCCCCCTAAAATCCAGGATACGTGTTTTTGTGTGGTTTGGTTCTGCTCTTTCTGTGATTTCAAACCACAATGACTGGTGGTCACTGTTTCCCAGGTGCTCCCCCACTGTTACCCCCATCACACTGTCCCTGTTTGTTAGCACAAGGTCCAGTATTGCCTTCTGCCGAGTTGGTTCCATGACCAGTTGCTTGAGGAAGGCACCCTGAAGGGAGTCCAGGATAAATCTGCTCCTAGTTGATGCTGCTGCTGGGATGCTCCAGTCCACGTCTGGAATATTGAAGTCTCCAACCAGTGCTACCTCACCCTTGTCTGCCATCCTTTGGATGGATAGCATCAGCTCCCTATCTGTTTCTTCCTCCTGGGCTGGTGGTCTATAGCCCACACCTGTGCGGATGGCTGTCCCCATTTTCCTTTCCAGCTTAACCCACAGTATCTCTCCCCCATTTTGTTCCTACTGGATCTCTGTGGCCCTTATGTCATTTTTCACATACAGTGCCACCCCTCCTCCCTTCCTGCCTGCCCTGTCTCTTCTGAATATGCTGTAGCCAGGTATGGCCATCTCCCAGTCGTGGTTATCATTACACCAGGTTTCAGTGATGGCCACAATGTCCAGGTCTGACTGCACCATGACAGCCTCCAGATCTTCCATCTTGTTGCTAAGGCTCCTGGCATTTGCACATGGCTTTGCATGATTTGACCTCCTAGACTGTTTCACTGTTCTCTCCAGCCCCTTCCTTGGTTGTCATTTATCCCTGGTTCTCCTTGCTGTCTGCCCTTCTGCTGTTGCCCCTTTCTGCTTATCCACCTCTTGGGCACTAATCTCAATCTTTTGCACACTGCTTTGCAGAGATAGCCACTCCTCTAGTTCACTGGTTCCACTGCTAGCTGTGGGGTGAGCAAGTAGTACCCTCCTTGCTGGCCTGCCACCCCTTTGTTAGTTTAAATGCTTGTCAATGTAGCATTTAAACTTATCATTGAGTGCTTGGATTCCCTCCAGCATGGATGCAGGCCGTCAGGCTTGAACAAACCTCCATCCTCCAGGTGGGTCCCCAGTCACCAATGAATCCAAACCCTTCCTCACAGCACCAGTTCTTCAACCATGAGTTAAAGTTCCTGGTGCATGCACTCCTATGCTCCCTTGCCTCTCACAGGTAGTACTTCTGAGAAAGTGACAGAAGTAGCTACTTGCTTGAGACCCTCCCAGTTTCCTAAACTCTTCCTGAACTTCCTTTGGCTCCCCATTTGCCAGGTCATTAGTACCTAGGTGGATAATGACATCCAGCTCACCCTCCTGTCTTGCCTTCCCAGTCATCCCCAGGATCTTCCTTCCATCCCTCCATGCCGTGGCACCTGGTAGGCACCTCACCTCCCTGTCCTCCCCCTCCTGTGTTCCTAGCTGGATCCCTCTTATGATGGAGTCCCCCACCAGGATTCGCTTCCTCCTCCTCTGGGGTCCACTGCTCCCCGCTGAGGTCACCTCCTGGCTAACCTCCACATCCTTTCCTTCCACTTCTCTGGGTACTCTCTATTTGGTTGTCCTCATTTGCCAGTGTGGCATATGAGTTCTTGAGTGAATAGGATCTGGGATGTGCCTCTGCCTGACCGCTCTAACCCTCCCTGAGCCCACTGTCATCCAAGTGCTCCTCGTTCTGATCATTTGAGGCAGTTGCATTGGACTGGGTGGTCCCTGGATAGGGGTGATGGTACTCCTGACCCAGTTTACTTCGCTCTGAGTCTGGCTACCTCCTCCCACGGTCCAGAGATGCATGCAGATAGGGCAGCACCTCAGTGTCCAGAAGGTCTGCCTGAATATGGCTGCCCCATAGCCACTGCATTGTACCACTCCACATTATACTGCAATTCCACTACTTGTCTGCTACTGAAGCTCTCCTAGTTCCCTTTTTATTAATTTACTGTCCTAAAAATCCTGCCACTGATCCTCAGATCATTTTTTTTTTTTTTTAAAGAAAAAGAAACCAATAAATAAATAAATGAATCAAAACACTTGTCATGCTGAGGGTGGGCTTCTTCCCCCTTATGCCCCTCCTACTTCACACCTCTTACTATACCCTGTGTTTAGCTCCTGTCAATCAGATAAAACAGGGCATATAATTAAGAGTTGAGGGAGGGGGGGTGAAAATTTGCAGCAATTAAAGACAGCACAGAATTACACCACCACTATGTTTTAAATTTTCAACAGCCCATAAACAATTATAAGTAAAGACAACAAAGAAAGTATAGTGTCACTAAAAGCCCACAATCTAAGTTTAAAAGAAAAATAGCAATTACCAGTTACTCTAAAGCACTGAATTGAATATGTTTCCTTCCTTCCCCTTCTGGCTGGCATGGACGGCTGACCCTGTGGTGCGTGTCAGTTCTGAGGACCCCCCCCCCCCGTGGAGTTTAGGGGTGCTGACTGGAGGGTGGGCATCCGATTTGTTCTCTGAAATCACAGCAAGCTACCCGTCTAAGGTCAGATGGCTCCGGTGGTTTAAGTGGGGGTGGGTTTCTCCAGGTTCAGGCATCTGCTTTGGAAGAGGCCAAGGGCTAGCTGTTTAAATCTTGTGAGGATCCATTTTCTCAGGAGTAGCTTAAGAGGAAGACCTTTAGCGTTTGACGATCTGGAGCAATCTCCCCCTTAAACTCTTTTGCACTGGCTGGTACTGTAGTTCATACAAATTTCGTGGAGGAGGCAGTGAGAGTGCTTCTTTGCCTTTTTTTAAGTTCTTAACACAACAGCATGGCAGTGAGAGGGCCACTGCATTCTGGACAGATTTTGTGGATGGCTAAATGTGAGCTCCCCTTCCCCATTGCAAGTTACCTGGAGTAAAGACGTGGACAATTCTAAAGACAAATTCCTGTTGATAGTGGACAATACAATTTAATTTTCCACATTTTAGAAAAATTTTTTGCACTTCAGTAGTTTTTGGGTAGTGTTTGTTACTTTGGGAGTTTCAGCTCTGGGTTATGTTAGGTAAAAAATTGGGTAATAGTTCTTTGTTGATTTATCGGATTTTTAAGAGAGTGTTAGTGAGTATACAACTGATTGTGTGAGTGCTTGATAAAGAATCTATTTATGTAACCACTGATTATTAGGTAATGGCAGGATGTGTAGGCAGAGAGCTTCGTTGTGCAGGCACTACTCCTCCGTCGAGCTGCAGGCCCTCAACCCCCCACCTTTTTTTTTTGTTTAACCAGGAATAGCACACTAAGCTGAAAGTTTTTTTACAGGAGCGACCTGGGAGCACAAGAAAGTTAAGTGACTTGCTCAGGGTCACAGAGTATGCAAATGGAAGCTGTGGGATTCAAACCCAGGTCTGGTCTGCTGGATATCACCAGATTTGCAGCTCAGAGCCTTAGACCACTGCGCTACACTGCCTCAAAAGTGTTCTTAGGTGGCCTTGAACCACCAACCTTTTGATTAAGATTCCAATGCACTGCCCAATTGTGCCACAGAGACAACTGCCCCCCACTTCCAGGAGAGGTTTATAGGCACTATGGCACCCTGGGCAGAGCGAGGGGGCATCGGAGGGGTGGGGACCGCAAGCCCGGCGAGGAAGGGGAATGGGGTGGACGAATTAGGGTTGTTGTGGGTCAAGGAGGTGCCCTGGGGAGAAATGGGCCCAGGAACGGGGTCCACCCTGCCTGGTTCCCATACCCAAGGGCTCCACTTTATGTGGGCAAGAAGTGTGGTCGACCTCGGCTGCTCATCCGACTCGAGCAGTGTTATGCAATGCCAGGCCAATTAGAAACAAGACAATGGTTATAGCTGAGCTTGTTGGAACATCTGACCTGGCATGCATCACCGAGACCTGGCTGGACAAGAATGTGGGTCTCATTCTGGAGTCAGCTGTTCTGACCGGGTACTCAGTGATACACCACCCAAGGATGGACTGTAGGGGTGGGAGGGGGTAGCTATATGTTTTAAGTCAGAACTGGGCCTTGTAGATGTGCCAGCTGGAGCCACCAGATCCTTCGAATGTATCGTGGATGCAGGTGTGGGTTGTAGGATACTTCTCGTATACCGTCCTCCTGGGAGCAAGAAGGATTTCCTACAGGAAGTCGTGGACTTCATTGTTGAGATGGTGTTGGAGGCACCCAAGTGGCTGGTCCTGGGGGACTTCAACGCCTGGGTCAATGATGAACTCTCGCACTTTGGACAGGACTTCCTCCAATTGATTATATCATTGGGCTTTAGAAACATAGACCTTAATGGCAGATAAGGACCGCTTGGCCCACCTAGTCTGCCCATTTCCCTATCTACAGGATAAGCTGCAGATCCTAGTTAACCAACAGCCTATTTCTTCCTACCACCCACAAGAATTGCCTTATGTCTGTCCCATGCATTCTTGAATTCTCCCACACTTTTAGACCCCCACAACCTCTTCAGGAAGGCTGTTCCATGCATCCACTACCCTCTCTGTGAAAACATACTTCCTCACATTGCCCCAGAACCCCCATCTTTAAATTGTGTCCTCTTGTTCTTGCATGTCTCTTTTCTCGAAGATGCTACCCTCTTGGACTTTGTTGATTCCACTGAGGTACTTAAAAGTTTCTATCATGTCCCCCCTCTCCCTCCTTTCCTCAAGGGTATACATATTAAGCTCCTTTAGTCTCTCCTCGTATGACTTCTCTTGCAGACCCTGCACCATTTTAGTTGCCCTCCTCTGGACTGCCTCTATCCTGTCTATGTCCTTGCGGAGATGGGGTCTCCAGAACTGGACAAAGTACTCCAGATGGGGTCTCACCATCTGTCTGTACAGAGGGATAACAACTTCCTGTTTTCTGCTGGTGATGCCTCTCCCTATGCATCCCAGTATACCCCCAGCCCTCCCTACTGCCTTCTTACAATGCTTGCTAACCTTAAGGTCATCTGATAAGATTACCCCCAGGTCCCTTTCCTTTTTTGTTGCGGTTACTACCTCCCCTCTCCCCTGGGTTTTTGTTTCCCAGGTGCATTATTTTGCACTTCTTTGCAATGAATCCTAGCTGCCTTACTTCTGATCATTCCTCCAACCTTGCCAAGTCCTTTCTCATCCTTTCCACGCCTCCTTGTGCATCAACCCTGTTGCAGATCTTTGTGCCATCTGCAAAGAGGCATACTTTTCCTTCCAGTCCCTCTGCAACGTCACTTATAAAGACATTAAAAAGGACTGGACCCAGTACTGAACCCTGTGGTACCCCACTAGTAAATACAGATTACTCACCTGTAACAGGAGTTCTAGGAATGGTATATGTTGTTCATCCACACTTATTGGCAGGTTCCTTGCTGCTTTAAATCTTGCCAGAAGGTCTTCAAGCTGGCTCTTCCCACCAACCCGGGCGGCAAAACTCTCGGCTCCACCCCATGATGCCAGATCTAGCCCACTGGAAGCCAGGTTGTGCGTCGAAGCCGGGGAGGTCGGGTGGGTCATGTGGATGATCACACATACCATTCCTAGAACTCCTGTTACAGGTGAGTAACCTGTATTTCTAGGAACATGGATATATTGTTCATCCACATGATGGCAGACTCTAGCAGTTCTCCGGGAGGAGGGAGGCAAGGCGCACACCCCCTACTTAGGGAATAAAGACTGGAGAACCGAGGCACCAAAACCAGCATCGCGGCGTGACTCAAGGTCGATGTGGTAGTGGATAATGAAGGTGTGTGCCGACTTCCAGGTAGCAGCCCTGCAGATATCCTGGATAGGGACATCCCTGGAAGCAGCCACCGATGCAGCGGTATGGCGGGTAGAATGAGCTCTTATCCCTCTGGGAGGCTCTATGTCCGCCAACCTATAGCAGAGATCTATGCAGGAGGTGACCCACCTGCTTATCGTCCGCTTGGCTGCAGGTCTGCCAGGTGCGGCTTCAGCGTAAGTGACAAACAGCTGTCGAACCTCTCCCTGTACTTCAGCCGTCCGCTCCTTATAACAAGCGAGTGCTCTTTTAGGGTCCAAGGTATGGAGCCTATATTCGGCCTCCGAGGTGTGATTGGGGTAGGACACCAGCAGAGTCAACACCTGGTTAAGGTGAAACTCCGATACCACCTTCGGAAGGAACCTCGAGTGGAAGACCAGATAAGGAGACTCAATGGAAAGCGCCTGGAGCTCTCCCATCCTTCTGGCTGACGTGATAGCCACCAAGAAGGCGGTCTTCCACTACAGGTGGGAGATATCGCAACTGTGCAGTGGTTCGAATGGCTTGCAATACCAGCAGTAGATCCGACGGAGGTGGAGGTTCTCACACGGAGGAAATGTGATCAAGGCCTTTGAAAAAGTGCCCGACCACCTTCTCCCTGTACCACCGACTGCTTCTGACCCCTGCAAGCAGAGATGGCTGCCAGGTGCACCTGAGGGTCACGGGATCAAGCCCTTGCTGAGAAAGGGACCACAGGTAGTCCAGAATGCTTGCCAAGGGACAGGCGGAAGGGTCCAAGCTCTTCTCCGTACACCAAATGGAGAATCTCTTCCATTTGAAGGCATAGCATTTCCTGGTCGACTCCTTACGGGATGCCTCAAGAATGTTGAGGACCTCGTCGGAAAGACCCAAGGCCTGGAACTCTAGCTGCTCAGGAACCAGGCTGTCAGGTGCAGGGATTGAAGGTCCAGATGGAATACCTTCCCCTGACTGACTGAGATCAGGTCCGGGCAGGCTGGAAGCCGCCTCGGGAGCCTGGAGCGGAGACTGAGAAAATCTGGATACCAGAACTGGCGGGGCCAGTCTGGGGCTACCAGAATCACCTGCGCCTTGTCCCTCCTCACCTTGAGAAGCACCTTGTGGATCAAGGGAAATGGGGGAAAGGCGCAGAAGAGGCCCGGGGTCCATGGCCTCGAGAAGGCATCCCCCTGCAGCGAGCCCTGCTGAGGGGGGCGAGCATGGAACAGTCTCAGCTTCGCATTCTCCCTGGAGGCAAACAGGTCCGCCTGAGGCGTGCCCCAATGGGAGAAGAGATCTTGTACTACCTCCGGCAGGAGAGACCACTCTTGAGACGCAGCCCCTATCCGGCTTAGGGCATCGGCCAGGGTGTTGGAGGCTCCTGCCACGTGAATGGCTAAGAGATCCGCCTCCACGCTGCACAGGAGGGACCATATGAGGACGGCTTCCTTGCATAACAGCATGGAGCGTGTCCCGCCTTGGCGGTTTAGGTAGTACATGGTCGTGGTATTGTCCGTCTGGACCTCAACCACTTGACCCCGTAGAAACGGAGCGAAGGCAGAATGAGCTAGGCAGACCGCTCGGAGCTCCAGCAGGTTGATATGGCATTGGGACTCCCGAGGGGACCAGAGGCCGTATGCTCTGTGCTCCCCCAGATGGGCACCCCAACCCATCAGAGATGCATCAGTCGATAGAGAGACCGGCGGCTCGAGGCGGACGAACGGGATGCCCTCCTGCAGATGTGCGGGAACGGTCCACCACTGGAGAGCGTTCCACATCTCCCTGGGTCACTGTCACGGGCTGGTCCAACGGATTGCAGCATTGTGACCACTGGCTGGCCAGTCCCCACTGAAGGGCGCGACCTGTGGCCCAGCGACCTACGCTGGTGCAGGCCGCCATGAGGCCGAGGAAGTCCCGGGCAGGGCACGATTGCCCAACCAGAAATGATTGGGCAAAGCAAGAAAGAACCTCGGCCCTGTCCGCTGGGAGCCGAGTTCTGGCTCGAAGAGAGTCGAGCTCTGCCCCGATGAAGAGTATAACCTGCTTCGGCACGAGTTCCAACTTGGCCTCGTTGATGAGAAGGCCAATCTGAGAGCAAACCTGGAGGGACAGATCTCTGGACCGCTCCACCTCCGCTCTGGAGGGGGCTGCAATCAGCAAGTCGTCCAGGTAGGGGTACACCCGGACCCTTCGGCACCGCAGAAATGCTGTCACCACTGCCACGCATTTGGTGAAGACCCTGGGAGCTAGAGAGAGGCCGAAGGGCATGGCCCGGAACTCATAAAGGGATCCCTCCGCTCTGAAGTGGAGGAATCTCTGATGAGACGGACGGACCGGGACGTGAAAGAAAATGTCCTGGAGGTCCAGGGAACAGAACCACACGCCTCGTTCCAAGGATGGGATTATCTGAGCCAGACTGACCATCCTGAAGGTTCGAGACCTTAGGAACCTGTTCAGGTCGTGCAGGTCGAGGATGGGGCGCCAGCCCCCTGTCCATTTTGGGACCATGAAATACCTGGACATAAACCCCGGGTCTGAAGGAGGATCCGCCACCTTCCTGATCACCTCTTTCTCGAGGAGCAGAGCAATATCGGCTCGGCGGGCCGACAGCGAGGCTTCGGACCCCGTGGCCCCCTTGGGGAGACAGCTCGAAAGGGAGGGGTCTGCTCGAATTCCAGAGGCAGGCCCTTTCCTACCACCTCCAACACCCAATGGTCCATGGTGATAGCGGACCAGGCGGAAAGGAAGTGGTGGAGCCGTCCCCCCACAGAACCCAGGGAAGGGTGATGAGGTTGAGGGCGACACCCCTCAACCTGTCACTGGGCAGGCTTGGAGGAGGAGGAACCATCCAAGGGACCTCCTGGGCCTTTACCTCCTTGCTTCCTGTTGGAGGAAGCCGCTGGCTTGGGTTTGGAACGCCAAGCGCGAGCCTGCTGGCCCTGTTGCTGGTGTTGTTGGGCCGGTCGTGCTGCAGGGGCCGAAGGACGAAAGGACTTATTCTGTTGTTGACGGCGGCCTTTGTCCCTCTGGGTGGAGGTGACAGAGTCCAGAGTGGCACTGAACTTTTCGATCTGCTGGAGGTGTCCCTCCACTTCAGGGCCGAAGAGGTCAGTCCCCAAGAAGGGGACGTCTGCCAACTTGTGCTGGGTATCCGTCGTGAAGGTGGATATCCTCAGCCACACCCTGCGGCACATGGCCACCACGGCCGCTACTGACCTGGCACAGGAATCACCTATGTCCAGAGCAGTCTGAAGCTGCTGCTTCGCCACCGCCCTACCCTGGTCCTGCACCTGATGGACCGTGGTCTGCAGGTCGGCCGGGAGATGAGGGACAACCTTATCCAGGGAGCCCATGAGGGCATGGGAGAAGTGTGCCATCAGCACGCCGAGCTGGCCTGTCGGAGGCCGAAGGAGGACGCAGTGTACACCTTGTGCCCGGCAAAGTCCAGCTTTTTGGACTCTTTGTCGGGGGGCTCATCCACGTCCCAAGCATTTCTGGAACGCCGGAAGACGCTACCGGTGACTAACTCCTCGGCAGAGGGGTGCTCTGAGAAACCGGGCAAAAAGCCGGTAGGGACCGCATACTTCCTGGCCATCCTGGCCGACAGCACAGGACAGGAAGCAGGCCGCTGCCAAAGCTCCAAGGTTGGGCCGACAATAGCCTCAGCCACAGGGGAGGCCTCCGTGGGTGAATCCCCTTGGTCCAGTATCTCTGTCAGGGGATACTTGGCCCGTTTGGATACGGGCTCGAGCTGCATCCCATGGACTCTGAGATGAGTCGAAGCAGACCCATGAAGGACGATGGGCTATCGTCCAATGACTGGCCCCCTGAGGACTCCAGGTCGACCTGCCTGGAGAACAGGGAGGAGTAGTCATCGGACTCCGAAGAGTCTGCGAAGAGCTGCCTCGGGCCTGAGCCACCCTTCACCTGCCGAGGACGGTCAGGAATGAGGGTGACCAACAACCTGTGGGGCAGGCCGTGACCCGACCGAGAATCCTTGGTCGGTGCCCCAGACTTCAGTTGTGGAGGCGGAGGTCCCACCACAATCAGTGGAGCAGCTAGTTTCGGCCAAACAACTGGCCCAGAAATGGGCATCTCTACTGCGGTGAGCGGTTGCTTCAGCCGTTCGGGCAACAGCCACTTGATGGCCGGGGAATGAATCGGAGTCGATTTACTCCCGGACAACAGCAACTGCTGCCACATAAGCTCCTCGTAACGCTGACGCAATTTACGTCGAAGCCTCTCCTCATCTAAGGAGGAGGAGGATGACGAGGAACGGTGTCGCCACTTACTTCAGTACCGAGATCGCCGATGTCAGCGGGAACGGCTTGACCGAGACCCTCGGGGTGACCGAGGGCGGGCCTGGGAACGGGCGGGGACACCCACTCTTCCCTCGGCTTGGGCACTTTAGCCAGGGATTGCCGCCCCAAAGGCGCAGGCAGATCCTTGGTCTCCACCGGGGGAACCGGCGAAGATGGGTTGTCAGCTTCACCAGTCAACAACCCGTCCAACGGGTCGAGGAACATCTCGATTGCGTCAACGGGAGTCTCGGCAGGCTGGCCTGACGGGGGCACCGTGATGCCAGCGGCCTGAGCCGCAACTTCAACCGAAGTCGACGGTCGGCTGTCTGGAGAAGGAGACCTCTCCCGCTCCCATGAACGCCGACAGTGGGACTTACCCTTCAACTCCTTCTTCTTGGGCCGAGAGGAATGTCCCGATGGCCCCTCTCCCTTCGTGGAAAGGGACTGACAAAGCTCCTTGAACGAAGCAGAGTATGAGGAACTCAGAGAGAGCGGGATAAATGCCACGGCCGAGGAGGAGGAGGAGGAGGAAGATGTGGCCTGGGCCGCCTCCTCCTCGAGGGTGATCATATGCTCAAGCTGCTCAGCTGAGCCAGTTGCCGCGGACACCGCCCAACGAGCCTCTATGGATTTCACCAGCGGGTAATGCTTCTCGAGGTGCCCGAGCTTCAATCGGGCAGCACGATCCTCCAGGACGGTGGCCGAAAAAGAGTGGCACAACTCGCAGGCCTGCAGGTCGTGGTCTAGGCCTAGGCAGTAGACACACGTGGAGTGCGGATCCATCCTGGACATCTTCTGTCCGCAAGGGCACCTCCGAAAGCCGGGGATCGATTTGTCCATCGCAGCCACGAGGGATACTGAAGACCGAAGTTTAGAAAACTTCAAAACTAGTTTTGGATGAACCGAAGAGTTAGGATCCAGTCTAAAACGCAGAGCGCTAAAGAGGAAACCTGAACTTCCAAGCGGTAAGGAAGATCTGGCGTCATGGGGTGGAGCCGAGAGTTTTACCACCCGGATGGGTGGGAGGAGCCAGCTTGAAGACCTTCCTGCAAGATTTAAAGTGGCAAGGAACCTGCCAATAAGTGTGGATGAACAACATATCCATGTCCCTAGAACCCTTCTTTCTTCAGAGTGGACTCCATTTACAATTACAGTACCTTCTGTGTCCTGTTGTCCAGCCAATGTTTTACCCAGGCTACCACCCTGGGACCCACTCCCAGGCTGGTTAATTTGACTATTAATCTTTTGTGTGGGACTGTATCAAATGCCTTGCTAAAGTCTAGGTAGGCCACGTCCACAGCCCCTCCCTGGTCTACTACTTTGGTCACCCAGTCAAAGAAATCAATCAGATTTGTCTGACAAGACCTTCCCGCTGTGAACCCATGCTGCTTTGGGTCCTGTGCCCCACTGGCCTCTAGGTACTCAACAGTTCTTTCCTTCAGAAGTAATTCCATCATTTTCCCTACAACAGAGGTCAAACTGACAGGTCTGTAGTTTCCTGCCTCTGTCTTGGTCCCACTTTTGTGAAGGGGAATCACATCTGCCTTCCTCCAGTCCTCTGGTACACCATCCTCCAATGATTTGTTAAAAAAGGTAGTCAGTGGTTTCACTAGTTCTCTCCTTAATTCTTTTAGAATTTTTGAGTGAATTCCATCAGGCCTCATTGCTTTGTCCACCGTCAGTTTTAGGAGTTCTTTTAGAACCCTTTTTTCCTGTGAAAGGACTGGGATCAACCCCCCCTCACCATCAAGAGTGCTTCTGTTAATTGGATTTGGCACCTCCCCCTCCTTTTTTGTGAATACTGAGCAGAACTATACGTTCAGTATCCCTGCTTTTTCACTGTGCCCTTCTGCCCACCCACCATCCATTCTATTCAGTCTCACTATCACTCCCCCTTTGTCTTTCTACGCTCCCTGATGTACCTTTAAAAGGTTTTATCCCCCTTCTTAACCAAGTTGGCCATCTTTTCCTAAGTTTGGGCCTTTGCTGTTCTGACTTCCCTCCCTGCTTCCTTCTGCCTTAACTGGTACAACTTTCTGTCCTGCTCCTTCTGTTTCCTTACACTTCCTAAATGCTATCTTTTTCTCCCTAACCTTCCCCGCCACCTCTTTTGAGAACCATAGTGGCTTTTTCTTTCGTTTTGATTTGTTTGCTTCACACAAAGGCTTGTTGCCTCTGTGATAGCAGTTTTGATTATTCCCCATTGTCGCTCCACCCCTCCTTCTAGCCTGTTTGCTAGTGCTTTTCTGAGGCACTCTCCCATCTTGCCAAAGTCAGCCTTCCTGAAGTCCAGTACCCTCACTTTTGTATGGCTTGACTCTGTAGCCGAGTTTAACGTGAACCACACTGTTTGATGGTCAATTGTTCCCAGATGGCAACCCACTTCTACATCAGAGATCCTCTCACTGTCCCTATTTGAGGAAATGAGTCCAAGATTGCTCCCTCACGAGTGGGTTCCAAACTAGCTGTCTGAGGCATGCCACCTGAAGGGCATCGAGAATGGCCCTGCTCTTGGATGTGGCTGCAGCAAATGTGCTCCAGTTAACATCTGGCATAGTCAGGTCTCCCATCAACAGTTATCTCCCCTTTCTCTGCCATCCTAAGAATGCCTTCCATCATATCCTTGTCCATTCCCTCCCCCTGACATGGGGGTCTGTACACAACCCCTGTGCGGATTGTGGTGCCATTTCCAGTCTCCAAGGTGACCCACAGTGCCTCATTTCCTCCCTGTTGACTCTTTAGTTCAGTTGCTTTTATCTCTTCCTTTACATAGTGAGCTACTCCTCCCCCTCTTCTCCCCTGCCTGTCTCTCCTGTAGGTTATGTACCTTGGTATGTTAACATCCCAGTCATGGTTCTCTGTGTACCGTGTTTCTGTAACTGCTACCATATCCAGGCATCCCTCTTCCATCAAGGCCACCAGTTCAGGGAGCTTGTTGTCCAGACTACGGGCATTGGTACTTACCACCCTCCATTTCCTGATGGCCTTACTCCTTTTTGCCCCATCCCTGTCCTTCTTGCCTTTGTCACTTTCTCCATTTACCCCATCTCTTCTCCCTATCGGCATTTCTATGCTAGAGCTTACCGCACTTACTACCTTGACTTTTTTTTTGGGGGGCTAGGATTTCCCTGCTCCTTTCCAGTGCCTCCCCCCTTGGCTACTTTAAATGCTTGCCAATGAAGCATTTAAACCTATCACCTAGGATCCTGGTCCCCCTCCTGGACAGATGCAGCCCATCATGCCAGTACAGGCTTGCATCACTCCAGGTGGACCCCTAATCCTCAATGAAGCCAAATCCCTGAGCTCTGCACCGGTTTTTCAACCACTGATTGAATCTCATGGTGTGGAGCACCCTAGCCTCTCCTACGCTATAGACAGGCAGCACCTCCGAGAAGGTTACCGTGCATGCTACTTGTCTAAGGTCCCTCCCCAATTCCAAAAACTCTTTCTGCACTGCTCTAATCCCTTTCTTAGCCAGGTCTTTTGTCCCTAGGTAGACGATTACATCCAGCTCCCTCCCCTGCGTAGTTGCTCCTGCAATCCTGAGGATTCGCTCCCTGTCCCTCCAAGACATGGCACCAGGCAGGCACCTTACCTCCCTCTCCCCTTCCTACCCCAGTTCTACCTTCCTAACAATGGAGACCCCCACCAGGAGTTGTTTCCTTCCCCTGTGGGGTTCCATGCCACCCTCCTGTGGGTCTGCTTTGTGGAGGTTCCCAGCATCCTCCTTGGTCTCCACTGCAGGTGCCTCCATAGAGGAACCACATTTTGCCAGAATGGCATAGAAATTGTGGAGAGGTTCAACTGGAGGGATGCACCTCTGTGCCACCACCCTCACTCTCCCTGAGCCCACTGTGGTTCAACCGCTTCTCTTTCTTGGCAACCTCTGAGGCAATGGCAGTGGCCCTGGATGCAAGACGAGGTCCCACAAATCCTCGCCAAATCAGCCTGGAGATGAGCAACCTCCCCCCTCAGCCCAGAGAGGTACCTGCAGATGGGACAACACCACATCCTCCAGAATGTCTCCTGGAAGACTGCTGCTCCACAGCCACTGCACTGCACCACTCCCATCATGTCTTATTTCTGGCCCCTTCACTATTGTTTGGAATCCTTACTCTTTTCTCTGTTTTTTTTTTTTTTTCCCTTCCTTCTCTCTACTTACTTACCGCTACTGTGCCCTTTAAGCTCCTGATCATCCAGTTCTGAGACAAGAAGATCCTATATTTTTCAGTAGACCCCTTACTTTCTCAGAGACAGACGTCCAGCAGTTAGAGGGGGCCAGAGAGCTACTCCTGCCCTTCTAGGATGGTGCGTCTTTGGTGGCTCTGTGATCACTCACTTCCTGCTCCCAAACAGGAAGCTCCTGTTAGTCAAATCCTGTGCCTATAAAATTAGAACTAGTTTTGGATGGGAGGGTGGAAGGATGGAGGGCAATATAGTCCCAGTACAGAAGTCCAGTCACACAGCACTCCTTCTTCCTGGTGTCCTCTGCCAAGCTTCTGGCAGAATCTTTCCAAGGCAGTGCTTATATCTAGCTTCCTTTTAGGTAATCCTCTCCCCCCTACTTATTAGATCTTTCTACAAGTAATTTAATTGCACAGCTATCAAGCCCCTTCAGCCACCTAAGATTTACACCTAGATAACTGTTCAGACAACCATTCACTACAGCTATCTCAGACAAACACACCGTTTTACATGGGTTACTACCTCTGCGACCCACTCACAAGGTCATTCGTTGGATCTGGCGTTTCTGCTGGGGATGGAGATCTCCAATGTGGTGGTGGAATTCATTGGATGGTTGGATCACCAAACTATTGGGTTCAGTTTTGTAGCCAGCCCCCCCAAACAGGCCTGCCTGTATGGAGATGGTCTTATGGCAGTCTTGGACCCATCAGGAAGTCAGAGTGTTGGATGGGATCCAGAGGGGCTACTGTTAGCCTGCAATAAGGCTGTGGTGACTGCTCTGGATTCCATAGCTCCTGTCCGGGTTCGGCTCCACAATCTTCAGCCTCAGACCTCCTGGTTTGATGGGACCTTGAAGGAGTTGAGGAGAGTAGGGAGCAGGTTGGAGAGACACTGGCAGAAATCTGGCCTGACTGATGACAAACTTAGATTGATGTCCCATCATAAGGACCATCAATCCGTGGTCTCCCCTAAGAAGGCAGAGTTCCTGTCCAGGGAGATTGCAGCTGCGCAAAATCGACTGGCTCGGCTCTTCTGTACTGTGAACAGGCTGTGCAATCCATCCTGTCTCCAGAACTGGGGAGCTTTTTCACAAGAAAAGTGTGATGAGTTTGATTTTTCGCGGATAAGGTTGCCAACATCAGGTCAGAGATCGGTGCAGCTCGCTCAAATGGGCAAAGCCGTGACAGGTGGGAGATTACAGTCACCCAGTCTGTCTGGTTTGACTTTCACCAGTCGGCGATCGTGGATGTTGTCAAGATTATCCAGGGCTTGTGACCAACTTACTGTAGTTTGGACCCAGGTCCAACACGCCTCCTGGTGGGGTGCGTAAAGGTCATCGGACCGGTCCTGGCTGAGATCGTTGGGTGTTCATTAGAGACTGGAGTGTTTCTGGACACCCTGAAGGAGGCTGTGGTACACCCCCTTCTGAAGAAATCTTCTCTCTCGACCCCAACTGTCACGCCAACTACAGGCCTGTCTCTAACCTGCCTTTCGTGGGCAACATTATTGAGAAGGCAGTCGCGCTGCAGCTCGAAGAGCATCTTACCACCCATGATATCTACAATCCTTTCCAGTCTGGTTTCAGGAAAAGGCATAGTACAGAGACGGCATTGGTTCGGGTACTTAATGATCTCCTGATAGCGAGAGATCGGAGGACTTGCTCCATCTTTCACGTCCTTGATCTCTCTGCAGCATCTGACACCGTGGACCATGAGGTGTTGCTCAAGAACCTGTGGCTACTCTGTGGATTGTCTGGAACAGTTCTAAGATGGTTTCGATATTTTCTCACTGGCAGGACGCAGAAAGTGGAGTCCGGGGTTTTTCCTCGGCCCCTCATGCCCTGCCATGTGGAGTACCGCAGGGTTCTGTACTTTTGCCCATGTTGTTTGTGGTGTATATGCTGTCATTGGGAGACACTATAAGGCGGTACGGGCTGAGTTTTCACTGCTATGATACTCACCTGTACATGTCCTCTGCACCCGAACAAAATGACACTGTCTCGGTCTTTAATAACTGCCTCTCTGAGATTCAGGATTGGATGAGTGCCAATTGGCTCTGCTTAAATCCGGATAAGACTGAGGTGTTGGTTGTGGACCCAGGTTGTCGGGTAGAGGGGTCATTGGCTGGACAATCCTCTGGGCTTTGGCTTGGAGGTAACCAGCTGTTGACCTCTGACCAGGTACGGAATCTGGGCGTTGTGCTTGATGATGAACTGACACTTAAGTTTCAGGTGTCGGCTGTCATCAAGATCTCTTTTTACCATCTGAGGAACATTGCTCAGATAAAGCACCTAGTCCTGCCTGATGATCTTCCGACCTTGGTCCATGCCTTTGTGACCTCTCGCCTTGACTACTGCAATGCTCTACACCTAGGGCTTCCGGGGGTGGACCTTCGCCGCCTACAGCTCATGCAAAAGGTTGCTGACTGTTTTATCAAGATCTTGCCATAACACACCTGTGCTTCGTAGATTGCACTGGCTGCCAGTGCGGTGGAGGACCACCTTCAAGGTCGGTTTGCTGAACTATAATGCTCTATACGGGACAGGGGCCATGCTATCTGCAAGACCTCCTGTGCCCCTACCACTCCCTTCGTCCACTCCGCTCTGCCGACGAGGGATTGCTAGAAATTCCCAGGGTCCGTCGGACTATGTCCTGAGCTAGATCTTTCGCATTTGTAGCATCGACCTTGTGGAATTCTCTACCTCGTCGGATCAGAGTGCGCCCATCCACTGAGGCCTTTAGGTCTGCCTTGAAGACCTACCTTTTTGATTTCGTCTTTCTTGAGGTTTAATCCCTGCTAATTTTATATTTGACTTTAAGTATATGTTTTATGATAACTGTGTTTTTAAATTGTGCCCATGTACAATGCCATGGTCTTTTGGAATGGTGTTTTATAAATAAATTTGCTTTGCTTTATGAACAAAAAGTAAAAAAAAAGATTAACTGCTGCGTGGGTCTTGGTCTTCATCTGTGCTGGTATCTGTCAAGAGGTTAATGGAGCACGACCCCTCCTGATTTTTTCAGGTGCCAAGAAAGCTATACTACCACTGTGTGATTGGTTACAAATAAGTAAGCCATTCATCTTCAGTTTCCTCCTTAAAGCCACACTCTTCAGGCTTAGCTATGGAAGTACAAGGGCCCCACAGGAACAAGAACCTTTGGCAGCACAAATATAAAGGGAAAGGGAACATTGTTTAACCAGGAGTAGCACAGTAAGCCGAAGCTTTTTTCCAGATGCAACCTGGGAGCCCAAGGAAGTTAAGTGACTTACTCAGGATCACGCAGTATGCACCTAGGCGGTTGTGGGATTCAAACCCAGGTCTCTAGATCTGCAACTCAGAGCCTTAACCCACTGTGCTACACTGCCTCCAATATACAGCACTGACATATGGTGCAACACACAGACAGGTACCAAGTACAGGGTTGCTGGTCCCAAACAGCTCAGTTTCTCTCTTTCTTTTTTCCTTCACATCACAGGCAGTACCAGATCTGGGACAAAGACTTCTTGTTGCTCCATGGATTTTCTATCTAGTCTGTTGTAGTTTTTGTAATTTTGTAACATCCTCCTTCTACCAGTAGGGGACAGAAGGTTGATTACCCGACTCAGACCCAGTCCTACTTTCTATAAATAAGCAAACAAGTAGGTTCAGCACACTCTGGCACCTTTATAATAAAGGAGTCAAAGTCTCATTCAAGATATGAATCTTCTTAAAGTTTTATTCCAAGATAAGTCTGGACAAGTTTGAATTGGCAACGCCAAAAGAAAGTCCTGCGCTTCAACCAATGTCTTCATGAGGGGGCAACATTTCTTGTAACAGTCTCCCATTTTATACAATTTTGTAAGCTCTCCACTGCCATTAAGTGTTTCTTTATTTAATTATATATAAATTTAACTAGATTTATAAGTGGCCAGTATTGGGATTCAAACATTAAAATAACTACTTTGTGTCTGCCAGCCCTGAGGGTTGAGGCACTGGACGCTACACTTCGCTCCACGCCGGCGACCCGAATTCTGAAACAGACTCAGGTCGGCAGGAGGAAGAAGGACTTCGCGCCCAATGGCTTGCCTCCTCTTCGGGAGGATGTAGCCTACCCGCTGCAAGACCGCCAACTCCTGGGTAACCAGGGGGGATCATTACATAAGGGAGCATAGGCAGCAACACAAGGGGTAGATGCTAGCAGGGAACTGGGACAGACGCACGTCTCAATGTGTGCCTGATCCCTTGTTCCCACTGCACGCTGGCATCAGGGGCGGACCAAACTCTGAGGAAAAATGTCCTTCAGCACCCTGGATGAAGTCCTCTGGAGCTAGACTCACCATCAGCCAACCAAGGGCAGATCCCGCTGTGCAAGCTCGCTGCAGAGGATAAGAGGGGAGGTACGGGGGAGATCTCTCCTCTCTCTGCCGGAGTAGTGGGACATCTGATAGGTCCCAGTAAGAGCGAGCGTAGCACTCGGGCAGACTCTAGATGGCCGGGATAGATGTGGAGGGTGTCATTCCCGGAGCACAGAAGGTGAGGGGGTTGAGGGGATGTAATGCACGAAAAATAAGTTACAAAAAAAAAAAAAACTACTTTGTGAAATGTTACTCTATTTAAACATTGTCTTATAAATACTTATATGAAATATGTTTAGATTTTACTTACTACTTGCCAGCAGAAACAGGCCACATGGTCTATGAAGTCTGTTCGAGTGTGCAGCTAGCACCCCACTTTCTGCAGCTGCCCTTCCCCCTCTCCAACACAGATGAATGCTGACTGACCTTGAACCAGATTAAGCTGTTGGTGGTATTTTTAGTGAATAAGGGAAATTTGGCCAGGACACTGGGAAAATTACCCTACTCTTTTCGATAAGTGCCATGGATCTTTAACATCCACCTGAATTGCCACCAGAACAGGCAGATGGGACCTTGGTTTCACGTCTCATCAGGCAGATGGCACCTCAGAAGTGCAGCACCTCTCCTCATGCTGCACTACAGTGTCAGTATTGGGATATTAACCTAAGTGCCAGGAGTGGGAATTTAACCCACAGCCTTCTGACAACCCTCTGATCTTCCAGCCTCGGAGGAGAGTGTGCTACCTGCTGTGCCACTGACACGGCTGTGTGTCATCCTTTTTTTTTTTTTTATCAAAAAGGACAAAGAAACAGTTTAGTGAATTAATTAATTCAACATTTCAACAAATCCATTGCTTGTATTTTTTTCCTTTTTCTTACTTTTCTAAATTGCAGATTTTTAGATATAGTGTAGAGATGTGATCACCCATTTTTTTTCCATGGTGCACCTTAAATTAAGGGATCCACAATATCCAGTATCGCCACTTTCCAGAGAAGCTGGTTCTGAAAACAAAAAAAGAGGGGCAAGAACATTAGCCAGGTCGTTGTTTACAGGCTTTCAAGCAATTTTCAGTTTTATGTATTAGTTTTGCATATTAATTCTGAATTTCATCAGGATAGTTATATTTTCTTCTTTTTGAGAAATGGTTTGAAGTCAGGTTCAGTGTTTAATCCTTTAGGTTGTAGGCTTCCTAACTGGTAGATCCAGTAGCTTTCCTGTTCCAGCAGTTTGTTTGTTCTGTTCCCCCAACTCCCCCCCTCCCCGGGTGATCTGGGTATAAAGCCCAACAACGTAAATTTAGTCTCCTCTGGTTCACAATTGTGTTTTTCTATGTAATGTCTCCACAAGGGTTTGGAAAATAGGCCCACTTTAATATTCCTAATATGTTCTTGTATACGTTGCCTTACGGGTCCGATTGTGTGTCCTACATATAAGAATTTGCATGGACACCAGATCCCATAGACAATGTACGAACTGCTGCAAGTTGCAAAGCTCCTGTTCTCTACTGTATTCTCACAGCCTTCCAGCTGGAATCTCTTGCTCTGACAGTAAAATTCACAGACATTATATTTCCCACATTTTTACTCTGACCAACCCCTATTACTTCATGCGTCTGTTCTCCTTCCTAGACCCCGCTTACTACAGTATGACTGTTCCCCTCTTACTGTGAATCACTGTAAACATCTACGTATTTTAGTTTGTATTTAGAATCTTCCCTATTGAATAGAACACCTGAGAAGTACAGTCTCTGATATCATTATAATGTACCTCAATTGTATCTGTCTGACTCTTGTATCCCCCGTCGCATCTGGAAACGAGCTTTGGTTCATGGTGCTTTTCCGGTTATCAACTTTTAAATAAAAAGGTAACTAAAATACTGTGTGTGGCTTAGTATAGATGTTGAATCATTGTATACTAACATACCACATAGTCTGGGGATCGAAGCTTGACAAAAATTTTAAGAGAACCTGAATGAATGGGATATTCCTATACCATTCATCCTGAAAGCTTTAGTTTGTTCTTAGCCATAATTATTCTGAATATGCTTGTAATTACCATCTCCAGTTAGAGGGAACAGCCAGAGGTGCTGCCATGGTGCCCCGCAACGCCAATATTTTTCTTCACTTATGGGAACAACAAACTGTACTGAATAAAGCTGCCAACCCCTTTTTCAAAAATATAAGGAGTTGGCATTGCTTTATAGACAATGTAATTTGTGTGTGGAAAGGAACTGAATCCGAAGCCACTGAATTCATGACATGGGCAAGTGCAAACAACATAAACTTGACATTAACACACAAGGCTGATAAAGAAAATATATAATTCCTACATCTAAAACTATTTGTTGATGCTGAGAACAAAGTTCAGTCTATGAACCACAGGAAAACTACAGCCACCAACAGTTGGTTAAGAGCAGACAGCTCACATCCTGTTCATTTGATTAAATCTATGCCTTATAGCCAGTTCATAGGAATCAGGTGAAACTGCTCACATGAGGAAGAATTTGAAGTTCAGTCCAGAGAACTGTACAATAGATTCACTGACGGGGGTATGATAAGACATTACTGGACACTGCTTTAAGAAAGAGCTAGAAAGAGTCAAAGGGAAACCCTGCTGTAACCAAAGAAAAAGTAATGGGGGGAAACAAAAATCACCCAGTATACTTTGTTACCAAATATAATAGAGCATCAGAAGCAATTGGCAATATTATTAGGAAGTACTGGCCAATTCTAAAGAATGACAATATGTCTAAAGAACGAACTGAAAACCCCAGAATAATTTTTTCAACAGCTGACTACCTCAGAGACGGACTTGTTCACAGTCATTTTATAGAAGAAAAATCAAAGATGCCATACAGACAATGGCTTCCCCCACTGCCCAAGGGGATGTATAAATGTGGCAAATGTAATGTCTGTGAATTCTGCCGTCAGAGCAAGAGATTCTAACTGGACAGTCATGAGACCACAGTAGAGATCAGGAGCTTTGCAAACTGCAGCAGTTTTTTTTTTGTTTAAGTCTTTATTTCAGTTTTGTTTTAAGGGGAAAGGGGAGAAGGGCAGAGAGTGTACAATCACATACAGTGACATCAGAAATCAAAACTTAGTATAGTTTTTATACAATATTCAATATCCATTTCTCCTTAACTTACGAGTATATATCTTGTTTATAATGGAATATGTTTTAATAAAAAACAATAAAGCGTGTGTCTGCAACTTAATAGCTTACTGCTGGGAAAAGATGCTGAGTACAGTAGCAACTAAACTTCTGTAAGGAAGGAGGACAGTAGTTCCCCAAGAGGACATATTATATGATAACTAATAAAGGTATATTATTCCAGTCGCTGTCCGCCCAGGGCTAATCATGCCCAAGGAGGAGCGGCTGGGGGTGGACAGAATTCCCAGACAGCTCGAACAAGATCAGCAGTTCATATGTTGTCTATGGGATCTGGTATCCTTGCAAATTGTTATATGTAGGACGCACAATCAGACCCATAAGGCAACGTATACATGAACATATTCCGAATATTCAAGTGGGCCTATTTTCCAAACCCTTAGGGAGAAGACATTACCTACAAAAACATTACATGAAAACCAGAGGGACTAAATTTATAGTGTTGGGATTTATACCCAGATCACCGGGGAGGGTGATAGAACAAACTGCTGGCAAAGGAAAGCTCCTGGATCTACCAGTTAGGAAGCCCGACTTCAAAACCATTTCTCAAACAGAAGAAAACAAATATCCCGATGAGATTCAGAATATATAAAACTGAAAACTGCTTGAAAAGCCTGTCAACAAACAATGACCTGGCTAATGTTCTTGCCCCTCTTTTTTTGTTTTCAGAACCAGCTTCTCTGGAAAGTGGCGATACTGGATATTGTGGAACCCTTAATTTAAGGTGCACCATGGAAAACAAATGGGTGATCACATCTCCACACTACATCTAAAAAATCTGCAATTTACCTCTATTAAAGTGAATATCATTAGAAAAGTAAGAACAAAAATACAAACAATGGATTTGTTGAACTGTTGAATGACTTCATTCACTAAACTGTTTCTTTGTCCTTTTTGATAAAAATATGATTAAAAACAGGATAAAATTTAAAAAATATTTTACGTAAAAGTATAAGACAATGTTTAAATAGAGTTTTGTTAATCTGTAAAATTTTTCAGTTTCACAAAGTTATTTTCATGTTTGAATCTGACAACTAGCCACTTGTAAAGCTAGTCAAATTTATATGTAATTAAATAAAGAAACACTTGATGGCAGTGGAGAGTTACAAAATTGTATAAAAAGGGAGACCGTGTTACAAGAAATTAGCCCCCTCAGGAAGACACTGGTCAAAGTGCAGGGGTTTCTTCTGGTGTTGTTAATTCAGACTTGTTCAGAATTACCTTGGTATAAAACTTTAAGAAGATTCATATCTTGAATGAGACTCTGACTCCTTTATTATAAAGGTACCAGAGAATGCTGCACTTGCTTTCTTGTCTGTTTACTGGGGGTTAGCAACCTCCTGTTTAGCACTGGGACTACATCCATTGTGCACACCTGTTCTTGATTGTGCTTCTACTTTCTATAAATGGCTCTTGCTTAGATAGCCTAGTTAGAGCAGCACAGTGATAGAAAGGAGGGTACTCCTGACAGCTTTGGCCCTGGAGTGGCAAGGACCTGGCTCCAAACATGTGAGACAGGTTCAACTTGATGCCTATGAGTTTTCAGGGAAAGGCCCAAAGAGCAGTGTAAATCCAGGGAAGGGGTATGGGGGCATTTAAGGCAGATTACGAATAATCTGAGGAATCATGAGAGCAGGGACACCACAAGGGTGTCGGGACCCAGAGGGGGTCCCCCATCAAAGCGAGTTCCTGGCTGCTTTGTGGTACAGGAAGTGTCCCTCAGAAGATGGTGTCTCATTTGGGGGGGCTGTATGCAGGCTGGTGCCCACAATATGCTGCCAGCCAAGCTGCTGATGGACAGAGACCTGGTGAGAGACAGAGAAATATGCCATCATTAAGTGAAAGGAAATCCAAATGGGGATGGATACTGGATCTGCTGCCACTGACAAAGGGGCTCAGGCAACTGCCAGCCACTGCCAGTGGGCAGACTGGAGTACACACTGCCATGCTTTGCCCAGCAAACCATCTGGTGAACAGCACCATCTGTGAAGTGAGGCACTCCTTAAGGGGTGACCTCCTGGCTCCAGAGGGGAGATGGACCTGGCATGGAGTGGTTGCCCTCAGGATAAGGGAACTCAAGGATACCACAACAGTGAATCAAATATTGTTCCTGACTGAGTGAAGCCACCAGAGTTGTACAGGTGCAAATGAAATGTCCCTCCAGAATCATTTGCTGGCCCGGCACCAAGGTGCTAAACTATGTGAAACCTGTCTAAGTAGTGAGACTGCAGCACAGTGTGAGCACTGATAAGCTGTGCAGAGTAGGCCAAGCTTTGACCCAAGGTATAACCTTATCTACGGATGTATGGGCATCCAACTGTAAACAGAAAGAAGGGTGGGGTGTCTCCATGTGCATGAGGCATAACCTTTTAAAGGGGCCTCAGGGATTCCAATTCTTGTCCAAGGTCAGGATCAGATCTGTAACGTGCCACTATGAAGCGTGACTGAGGAACGTGGTTCGTGAAACTGCTTACTTGACATTAAAACATGACTACTAGTTATTCCATCGTGTTAGAGTGATTTATTACTGTCAGAATGGAGGTCTGAGTTGAACTCACCCCATGATTATGAACTGGCTAATTGGACTACATGAGTGGCAAAAAAAAAAAAAGCCAAAACAAAAGCAAAACCCTTCCCCCAAACCTTGTAGCATCTGATCTCCCTCCACATCACCCCAAGTTCCCAAAATCAAAAAGTTGTCCCTTCCCCAATGCACTTAGCACCGTAAATCCCTCCCTCATGGTCCAAGTAAAGAAAGAAGAATACCCTTTCTCTGCAACAGCTGTAGCATCCCATCTCCTTTCCTCCCCCCAAGATCCAACTGATAATACTGTACATACCACCCAGTCCAACAGCACTCCAACTCACACTTCCCCCATGATGGTGACAGGTTCAACTCTCTGCACACAAAACCTGCTGACTGCCATCTAATGGAAACTGCTACTGCGACATACCAACTGCGAGACAGCTCACTAAAAATCAAGCAAACTCCTATAGCAATATGTCGCTATAACAGAGAGAGTGATTTTCTGTGAGATGTCTCCCAACTATTATAGCAATAGACCCTTTGTTATAGCACTATACCAGTTTGCATTAGATAGCAGATGGCCAAGGCAGTGAGCTGAAAGTCTTTGGCAAATTATAATTTATTTTTTTTTTAAGTCAGTGCACCAAAGTGGGGTGTGGGGCATTATTTATTTATTTTAATCTTTACTAGGACTGTGGTGGGAGGAGGCTGGGAGATGGGGTGCTAAGTGTGTTGGGGCAACTGGATGTTACGGGGGGGGGGGCGCGCTTTTTTGTTTTGTTTTTGTTAAAGCAGGTGTTCACCCATGGGGCCAAGATTTTTGACACTGGGGCACTGTGGGTGAAGTAATTGTGAAGGTTTTGGTGAAGTGCCAAATTTGCTGGCATTTTGCCTGACCTTTGCAAAGTATAGTACTAAGTCTGCCACTTTACCGAAGTTTTACTTTGCAACCTCTCTATTTGAGAGCAGTTTTGGTAAGTAAAGAGGCAGCAGCTCGATTTCAATTACATATGAAAGTGGGTTACAATAAAAATGAGTAAAACTTGGTTTGTAAGGGGTTACCAGCACGTGACGGCCAAGCTTATTCATACTTCAGTCTGAAATTGGGGAAACCAGGCAGAAAGTCCTAGTTAAACCAGGGTAAGAAAAAGAAACAAGGAAAAAGTTTTAAATAAAATTACAATCCTTTTTTGTGCAGTGATATTCAAGGGGGTGCCTGGACTCTGTAATATACCTGTATAATGAAAACAGTTCAAACAATGACGATGGTAACTGTAAGAAAAAAACCAAAAACAAAAAAAAACAGTAAAGATGGCTTCTATAAATGCTTACCGTACGCATCTTCATCTGGCTCCCCGTTGCTTGCCGAGTAGTACTCTATCACCGTCCGCTACACACTGTAACCCAGTTGCCTATACATGCTCACTGCAACCTGATTGGACACTCGCACAAACAGGTCCACAAAAAATCCACCCTTCCTGCAACAGAAAACAGCAAAGCAACAAGTGCAACATTCCGTATCTATTGATGGCTTTGCTACTGATCAACAGGACTGCACAGGTTGGCAGTATAGAATAAAACTAACAATTAGGGCTTCCAAAAAATCCCAGTTTTCATAGGTGGTCAGATTTCTGAAAGCTGTAGGACAGTATTTGTTCCCCACAAACAGTAGAATTTGAGAAGATCCATTCTTCTATTTAAAAAATGCATAGTAGTACTTTTTTTTCTTTTTTTTTTTTAATACAATTTCACTTCATTAGGTCGCTAACAAAATGGTGGTGAGACTTGGTAGCATTATATTTTTAATCTAGGTTTAAACAGGGATACACAGTTATGCACATGCATATACTGGTATGGCCTGCAACTTCTGCAAGCATGTTGTGAGCAACTGGCTACAGGTACGGGAAAGGGCTTTCCTTATACACTTCCCAACAGTCACCAGGGATGGAGCTGAAGAGGCAGAGAGTGAGTAGAGAGGGGTAACTGCTGCATCAGAGATGGAGTCTCTGTTTGTGAGACTGTATTTGGGGAAGGAGGGGCGATGTCCCTATTGTGCGTTATCGCTGTAAGCCCATATATGATAGATATGCTAGAGACTTTCAAGTACCTTGAAGGAATAAACAGGGTACAGGTGCAAAGCATATTTCAGAGAAAACTCTGCACAAGAACAAGGGGGCATGATATGAGGCTGAAGGGTGGAAGGCTCAGGGGTAATGTTAGGAAGTACTTTCTCCAGATGGCCCAGAGGCGCTGGACGGCACTCCTCGCGCTATATTGGCGACCTGGATTCAGAATGAACCCATGATGCTGGGGGTCAGCTGGGTGGGAGAAGAGCTGGACTGAGTTGCCGACTGGCAACTCTCCTCTCCTGGGGCAGGTTGGGCATCGTGCCAAATGGTGGGCGGTGTCAGGAGGGGGAGGTTGTCTTTAAGAGAGTGGCAGATGGCGTGTCTCACCACAGTTAACTGCTTGGGACTCTGGTCCTGTTCGCCAGCATCCTCGGGAGACGGACAATGTAGCTACTTAACAAAAAATACCAGCTGTGCAGAGTGATCCCAGACTGGGGAGAAGGAGCCCCCAATGGCGGGACGCCGCCAAGCTCTAGCTGCAGTAGGCTTAAACGTATTTTTATATATATATATATAGAGAGAACTAGAAATATACATACATATATATATATATATATATATATATATATATATATATATATATACACATACACACACACACGTGTGTGTGTGTATGCATATATATATATATATATATATATATATATATTACTTTTAACTGAAAGGGTGGTGTAATCTGTGGAACAGCCTTCCAGCAGGAGAGGCAGGATTGAAAACGATACCGGGGTTCAAGAGTGCATGAGGTAGACATAAGGGTACCCTGGAGATATGCAGAGCAGGAGAGCCGCAGATCAAATAGGATCTGGGGCTGCAGCAATGAGTAGGGAAATGGGCAGACTAGGTGGGCCGTATGGTCCTTATCTGCTGATAGAGTCCCTGTTTTGCTGAACTGTAAAAGCCTATCAAATGCATGCCACACTGGTCAGCCAGGAGTTGCATCTTGTGATGGTTGTGCTGGCCCACTGTACAAGTGCTAAATCTCTGAGCTGGCACCAACAGTGCTGGATTGACTCTGCATAAGGCTCAGTTGTGCCTGTGCAGACTATGTGACTCTGACCTTACAACACAGCACTCTTGGGCATAGGTGCAAGTCAGTAGCCACTAACTAGCCTGCAAAGAATCGAACATGCAAACGCTCCATTAGCTGTACACAGGAACTACAAAGTACACATTTACCTCCAATAGTGATCCCTCTCTATCACTGCATTTGATTACATGCAACAGGAACTATGTCTGAAAACTCCGCAGGTAAAGTGAGAAACATTTTTGAAAGTAGTGTCTATGATATCAAGAAGATAACGGCAGCTTTGGGAAGAGTAAATGGATTTGTTCCTTTATCATCCAAAACAAGCAGGCCAACTAAGCCTGTATAGTACCACTCTCACCCCATGCTGGCATTTCCAGAACTACTGCTGACCCCATTAATAAACATGGATTGACTACATTACCCTTTTATTTGACAGTTTTTCCTCACCTTTCTGAAATTTCTTCAAGCAGTTCCATTAGTTTAGCAGCCAGGCCAAGTCTACGGAATTCAGGAGCTACGGAGAGAGCAGTGACGTGTCCATGCCATTCTTCCCGGGCAACGGAACCTTCTGCTTTTCCCATTACTGGAACAAAAAAGAATTGAAGACCCTTCAGCAGCGCCAGTTGCATTCCCTTCAAACAACAGAAATATGAGCCTAGGCTAGAACACATCCGGCAGCAGAGGCACTTCAGATTATGTCTTGAAGGGTGGCTCATGTTATTTCAGGCCTGCCCCATGGCAACCCTAGGGGAAGGAGTTGTGTGTGATCACACAAGTAAGGAGTGGTGCTGCGAGAAGAAGAGACAAAGGGGCACCAGGTATCAACTACAAAAAAGTATATTTTATTGCCCAAGACAAACCACGAGCATGGCCAACTACCCTGGTGCTTCAGCTCGCTCTGAGCTTTCATCAGGGACTGGCCCTCCTGACAAAGGCTCAGAGCAAGCTGAGGCCCTGGGGGATTCGGCCATGCTCGTGATGTGTCCTGGGCAGTGAAGTACAATTTTGCAGTTAGTACCCGCTATCAGCCTATCTTCTTCTCACAGCGCTTCACCATACTTATCTGTTCTCTGTTGAGTCAGCTACAATGGAGATGGCTGCAGCATGGGACTCAGAAGCATGTTTTACTTTGGTGGAGAGAGCAAGTTGTGTGGGGGTGGGAATACACGGCTCCAGACAAGAGTGGGGTATCATTTTTATCTCTTGTGCGATATAGGACACGGACATATGACATGTTTACATCATACATCCAGTCTTGTTACAGTCAACAACAATCAAGAGTGCAGTGAGTGATCCCGGTCCCAGTCTTCTAGTCAGAAAGGTTTCCCACCTCGGGCTGTGCCTCAGTAGATTGGATGGTGTAACGATAGACTCTCTCCATATCCAGTTATTACACCATTACTGTGGGTCCCCCCCCCCACCCCCAAAGTTCTGTCCAGCTCTCCTCCCAGCCAGTCCCACTCAATAAGTACATGACAGAGTAGGAGGGAACAAGCAGTGGCTATCTTGTCCCTTGCAAAAGTTGCTGGAGCCAAGGCTTGGGGATGTGCTGAAAGACAACCTGACCTACCAGGTTTTGAGGGCAAACTAGACAGTGTACAAAAGATTACCTACAATGCCAAATATAATTCAAAATAACTGTTGTGTGTATAGAACCCTTTGCGTACTAACGCCACTGCTTCAACTTAAACTGTAATTGGAAGCACAGAGTTCTTAATTTTTTCTTTGGCTTATTTTATGGTTTCTTCTCCTCTTGTCCAACCTGTCCCCATCTGAACAGGTCCCCCCTAGCTTCTTTACCAGACATCCCTTGGTCTTACCTTCACTCCAGTTGTGCACTGCCACAGGACCTGGTAAGAGGTTCTCAGTCATTGGTGCAAGGCCTGTGGGGGACCAGGCCATCATCCAGCCATGGTCAGAGGTTCACAGTCATTGGTGCAAGGCCTGTGGGGTACCGGGCCAACATCCAGACATGGTCAGAGGTTCCCACTCATTGGTGCAAGGCCTGTGGGGGATCAGGCCATCATCCAGCCACAATCAGAGGTTCCTAGTCACAGGTGCAAGGCCTGTGGGGGACCGGGCCATCATCCAGCCATGATCAGAGGTACCCAGTCATTGGTGCCAGGCCTGCAGAGGAACAGGCCATCATCCAGCCATGATCAGAGGTGCCCAGTCAATGGTGTAAGGCCTGTGGGGACCAGGCCATCATCCAGCCACGGTCAGAGGTTTCTCTTCCCTTGTCTCCCCAGGGTCACATGCATGCAATGGCAGAATGTGCGTGCTCCGCCGCCACAGAGATTCCCCTAGCATCTAAGTGGAGGACCCCTTCCTAACCAACAGGACACACTAACCCCCACCCATGGGAGGAGAGCTGTGTAAGGGATATTCAATCCTTCCTCCCCCGACCACCCCACAAGCAACCCAAGTTCATTCCCTAACCTGGGTTGCTGGCATAACAGACAGTAGCTCTAAGACTGTGCTACCAGACCAGCTAGAGTACACCATTCTAGATAGAAGTGTCCTTCCAGTACTCTGTCTTCTGGGCCTGCCTGTCCCAAGTACAGTCAAAGTGCATGGTAATGAATAAAAAATGAAACAACCACTGAAGCCATTGGTCAAAGAAGATCTTGTTGGACTACTGGGAGAGCAACAGTCTACAGGACAGTAAACAGCACAGGTTCACGGCAGGAGGTCCTGTCAGATGAACTTGATATCTTTCTTTGACTGGATGATGAGGGAATTGGACTAGGGTCACACCCTGAATTTGCTCTATTTCGACTTCAGCAAGGCTTTCAACTCTGTGCCCCACAGACCCTTACTGAAGGAGATGGAGGTAGAATCTGGGTGTGGTTATGTACATAGTTAACTGGGTAGAAAATGGGAAAAATTGTTGCCAGCAGAGAGCTGGGGTCAACGGTGCCAAATCAAAAGAAACGGAGGTCCAGTGGGGTGCCACAGGGATTGATGGGCAGGGTCCTCTTCAGTATGTTTAGCAGCTACATTGGAGAAGGTATTGGGGCAAGTTATGTCTCTTCACAGACCACATCAAGCTCTGTGGGAGGGTGGATGACTTACTAAAGCTAGTAGAGTGGTCAAAAGTTTGGCAGTAGAAATTCAACACCAAAAAGTACAAAGTAATGCACCTTAGGGAAGAGGAACCCCAGGACAGAGTACTGGATGGGTGGGATGAGACTCTGTACTGTGGAAGAGGAATGTGACCTAGGTGTTATCAGCGATACCCTCAAGCAACTGAGCCAGTGCAAGAAAGCCTATGATAAGGCAAGCAGGATGCTGGGGTGCACAGGGAGTGGGTACTGCTAGCAAGAGGAAGGGGTACTATGACCCCTTTACAGATCACTGGTGAGGCAACACCTGGAAAACTGCACCCAGTTCTGGAGCTTTCACCTACAGAAGGATAGGGACAGGCTGCAGATGGTGCAGCACAGGGTAACAAAAATGATTCTGGACCAACATGGCAAGTCTTACGAGGAGTGCCTCAAGGCACTGAACATGTACTTGCTGGTGACCAGAAGGTAGAGGGGAAATATGATACAGACCTTCAAGTTCCTAAAAGGAATAATCAAAGTGAACAGCAAGGTGTTATTTAGCTTGAATGCTACTTCAAAGTCACGAGGGCATGAGTGGAAACTGACAGGAGGGAGGTTCAGGAGAGACATGAGAAAGCATTATTTTACAGAAAAGGTGGTGGAGTAGTGGGACAGTCTATCAGCCATACTGGTGGGTGCAAAACAGCTGATGGTTTCAAGCACGGATAGAACAGAGTGAAGGGTATAATAAATACTCAGGGTGACCAAATCGGAGTGAAAATGTTGGGGGGCTAGGACCCTGGATGGACACTAGGTCACAGGATTGGACAGGGAACTCAGGCAGACTGGATGGACTACTGGTCTTTTTCTGCCAGAGTACCTGCTAAGAATAAATCTGTCTTATTCCAAAAAGTAGTCGAGATGCTGACCTTAAATAGTTCATTCTATAGGACTTGCACATATCCATGTAGAGGTTGCCATTGTTATCCATCAACTCCACAGTGCAGTTCTTCTAGAAACTCTGGCAGAACCCACATTTAAAATTACTGTTTGAAGTACAAAAATGACTTACTATAACCCATCAACTCTCCTCCAGGTGCCTCCGCAACTATAAAATACTCTGGCCAGTGAGCCAGATACTGCAAGTAGAATGGGATCCCATACTGATGAATCAGTCAAGGATACAAAGAGAAAAAACAAGCTGTTAAAATATTCTCACATCATTTTTTTTTTATTTGTTTACTTAAGTAAAATAAGGTGACGGACAGGCACACTGCGTCAAAGCTCACTTCCAGGTGCAACCTGGAGAAGGGGGAGCAGTGGAGACGAGGCAAGTGTACAGCAAGCAATGTGCAAGTATGCATAGGGTAGTGAAAACAAGAAAAAGTGCAAAACAAAGTACCATCAATGTGGAGACAAATTACAAAACAAAGGTGTGCACAAGTTACAATATACAGGGGATGCACACTGGCCTGACTTAAAACATGCACTTTATCTCCAAGAGTGTATGTGTATGTGTATGTGTGTGTGTGTGTGTGTGTGTGTGTGTGTGGTGGTGGTGGTGGTGGGGGCGCACAGCAAAATCATAACTTATGAGTGCTGAAGCCACCAGTCAGCTATGAAAGTCTTATCCCTTTAAAAGTAGAAATAATTGTGCATTTTAAGTCAAGCCACTGTGCATTTGATTTATACAACATCAGTTTAACAATTATAACTTAAAATCAGTTTTTTGTGTAAAAATGTTACTGGTTTTCTATTTGAATTGCTGGCTTCAGTGCTGCACTGGCCTAAAAGAGTCTCAGCAGAATGGAACATCAGGGCTCCCAGTAGGATTTTTTCTTTGGGGGTCCTGGAATTTCTGGGGAAAAAATGGTACTTAGCTAAAATCCCACTGAAATTTTTGGGGGTCCCCATTAAAATTAATACAATAACTGCAGTGTCCTGCTGCCATACCTCTCAACTGCCCCTGATTTTACTGCAATATTTTCCTCTGCCCCTCCTAAACTTTGTGTTTCCATGACTGAATGGTGGGGACTATAAGCACAAAATAATGTCAAGTATTAGATTTACAGACTTGTTCTTCAGAAAATGCATTTTACACTATGCCCCTTATTCTAGCAGCTTCCTGAGTAGACATCACCATGCTTTAAGATCTGTCCCTTATTTTGGTCCTTTGTCACTAATTTTTTTAAGCCCTGTTCCTGATTTATGATGCAGGAGGTTGAGAGGTATGCAGATGTAGGAATAGGACTGAGGGAATCAATATACCCCCCATACCTCTCAACCTCTACTCGTAAAGGAACGATTGGGGGTGTACTTGGAGGAGGTGGGAGGTCTGGATAGTTGGCAACATGGGTTTGTGCCAGGTAGATCATGTCAAACAAATCTTGTGGAGTTCTACGAATGGGTAACATCAGAACTGGACAGGGGAAAGCCTGTGGATGTATTATTCTTGGACTTCAGCAAAGGCGTTTGACTCTGTCTAACAATGGTCTGGTGGAGAAACTGATGGGGTTGGGAGTAGGCCCTTTGATGGTCAGATGGATTGAAAACTGGCTAGCTGGACGCACCCAGAGAGTAGTGGTCGGTGGGGAGCTCTCGAACCCTAGAGAGGTCGGCAGTGGGGTACCGCAGGGCTCGGTCCTGGGTCCGATCCTGTTTAATGCATACATATTGGACACCAGGGAGGGTATAGGGTGTGAAATGAGTCTCTTCGCTGATGACTCCAAGATGGGAGCAGTAGTTGAGGGAGAAGAGGGGAGGTTGGCCCTGCAAGGGGACCTGGACACCCTGGAAAGCTGGGCTCACGCATGGAAATTAAATTTCAATATCACCAAGTGCAAGGTGTTACATCTTGGTTGGGGAAACCCTAAACCCAGGTACACCCTGGGAGGGGAGACGCTGGAGGCCTCAATAGGGGAAAAAGACCTAGGGGTCATGGTGGATGCATGTATGAATAACTCTGAGCAGTGCAGGAGAGCAGGTAGCAAGGCAAACAGGATGTTGGGATGCATCGTAAGGGGGGATCACCTCTAGGAGCAGGAAGTGATTCTGCCGCTGTACAGTGGACTGGTTAGACCACACCCTGAGTACTGTGTACAGTACTGGAGACCACACTTGAAGAGGGACATACAGCTCCTGGAGAGGTACAGAGGATGGCAACTAAGATGATCTGAGGGCTAGGGATTTGACATATGAGGACAGACTTGAGAGCTCTGCCTGTTTTCATTGGAGGAGAGGAGGAGCCAGGGGACATGACTGAGGTCTTCAAGTACCTCAAGGGAATAAATAAGGTAAACATGGAGGGATCTTTAGACTAAAGCAGGAGGTATCACCAGAGGGCATGGTTTGAAGTTGGAAGGGTGGGGGGAAGAGTTGGAGGTTTTTCACTGAGAGGGTGGTGGACCCTTGGAATGCACTGCCTGGCGAGCTGGTTCAGAGATCCACAGTGGAGGGTTTCAAGAGAGAGAGTGGGCCAGACACAGAAAGTGGATGCATCAGATGATGGCCTGGCCCATGTGGGTGGGGATGGATGATAGGGGTTTCTGGAACACAAGGGGGGGGGGGCCTCAGCACCCAACTAGGGATCTGAGGTTTGAGCAGACTCAATAGACCGTAAGGCCTAATCTGCTGGCTATTAGTATGTTAGTATGTAAATCAGGGACAAAGCTTAAAAAAAATCAGGGACAAAGACCCAAAATCAGGGACACATCTTAAAAATTGGTACTATTCACTTAGAAAGCTGATAGAATAAGTGGATTAGAGTAAGATGCATTTTCTGAAGAAGAACAAGTATGTAACTTTAATGTTTGGCATTATTTTGTACTTTCACTCCCCACTGTTCTGTCATAAAAACACAAATTTTACGAGGGACAAAGGAAAATTCTGAGTCAAAATCAGGGACAGCTAAGAGGTATGCCCCCCCCCCACCCCCATTACCTCTGTTCTGACAGATTTCCCATGCCTGCTACTTTAAGAAATGACATGCTTAGAAATCAGCCGTTGCTATGCAGTGTTGAGAGAATCTGCAGGTCAGAGCTCACAGCAGTGATTCATCCAGCTGAAATCGGAGCGAGGGCAGAAGAGAGGGGGTGTGAAGTATGTCATCTGCATACTTCACGCCCCCTCTCTTCTGCCCTCGTTCCGATGTCAGCTGGATGAATCACTGCTGTGGAGCTCTGACCTGCCACTTCTCTCAACACTGCATACAGAGAGCTGCTTGCAATGACTGATTTCTAAGCATGCCAATTCTTAAAACAGCAGGTATGGGACAACTGGGGCATTTTGTGTGAGTGTCTCTGGGATTTGCTGCTGAAATTTCGGGGTGTCCCAATGACCAGTTGTGAGTAAAGGATGAGGGTAACCGGCACTCCTGGACTCAATTTTCAGGACTAGGGTGTACCAGAGCTAGACCTTTTTATTTATTTATTTCAAACGTTTTACCAGGAAGGGCATACTGAGCAGGTAACGGCTCCCTTTCAGATGTTTCCTGGAGGACAGAAAAGTAGGGGATACAGTGCAAAATAAACTTTGGTATAAAAGGTGCATACTAAATACATTTTTGCATCCTGGAAGAACAAAAAGTTACCACAGTTTTTGTCACAGTCCCAGAAAATTCACTCAGCATGGCATGTGGTGGTGGTGGTGGGAGACAGATTTCTTTATGCTTTCTGTCCTTTTCCTCTAATTCAGAAGGACTTCTGAATTTTTTTAATGAATTCATTTTTGTTGACCAGAAAAAAAAAAAGCTGAAACAATTCTGCTATTTTCAGTCTTGTTCAAGGGGGCGTTAGTTAATACAAATGGAATCCAAGTGAAATTGAACCAGATTAGGCCACTGAAGACATTTTTTTTCTTAATTAAGAGAATGGGGGAATCTGACCAGGACACCGGAGGATTTCCCTATTGTTTTAACATCCGCCTGAACCAACAGAACAGGCAGGGTGAAACACTGCTTAACGTCTCATCCGAAAGATTAGGATGGCACTTGCAACCTTGATAAATTATACTACCAGACTGGCCAAGACAATCCTGGTATTCACTGCTGGTGCAGGTGCTGGTAAAGTGGCATTAAAAGATACCCACTGCCCTTAAAACACCTGGCAATATCAAAAGGTAGAGTGACACACCCAGATCTGGGGTCAATGCATTTGAAAGCACGGTACATACTGCAGTTACTTTAAAATATCTCCTACATTTTAAAGTCCAGGGGTCAGAGACTCTTCTTTTTTAAGTCTACCGCTTCAGCAGGCTCTCTGGTAGTTCACCCAGTATTCAAAAGTGTTCAAGATGATGATGATAAAACTTTCATTTTTATACGAGAATAAACACATTAGAGCAAACCTCTATTTACAAGTTTAATTCTGTGCAGCATAGTTACATGACACATAATTACAGCATAATAACTTGAACAGCATGACAAAAATATATATAAACCCCCTCCCAAAAAAACCAAAAAAAAAAAACGAACAAAAAAAAAAAAACACATACAGGCTGGAATTGTCAACAAGCAAGAACAATTTTTCAAGCACCCACATGTGAACCGTATTTCCATATCAAGTTTTGATTAAATAACCCAGATGAATTTAGGGTGCAGAATTAAACTACATGTACCCTCCAGTTACAAAAAAAAAAAAAAAAACTTCCAGCGTGAGATCTCAATTTATATGGATACATAGATGTCGGCAGATGAGGGACTTTGGCCCACCCAATCTGCCCTTGAATACCAGTAACAAGATCTGCATATGAAAATAAGATAACAGTTAATTATAGTATAAAAAGATATGGAGAAAAAAAAACAAGCTGCTAAGTATTGGAACATGTTTCCTCATTCCATGAGAACTACAACACTTCAAATACAATTTAGTTGTGAACTAAAAGCTATTTTCCCTTAGTATGTAATTGTTAAGCCAGTTTTATGGATTTTATATCTTCGGTTTCTAGCAATGTATTCTATGGTGTATGTATGTTTACATATTTTAGTAATCTGGAACGTATATTACACGATATGTATTTATGGTGTTTATAAATCACAGTATAGGTCTGTTTGTAAAAATTGTACATGAAAAAATGTTTTTTTCTATGCTGTAACATTAAAAACAGGACTGTCTTGTAAACAGGGATTTATATCCCTTACGACACATACTTATCCTGTATGAAAATAAAAATGATATCTGTGCTTCTTGAAGCTTCCTTGGAACTAGGTTTTCCCCTTACCCCCCGACTACAAGGATCGTCCTGTGCTTAGCCCATGCATTCTTAAATCCTGTAATAGTTTCTGATTTGGTTGTTATACAACTAATGGACCCCTCTTTTGAGCCTATGGCTAGTAAAGTTCCAAGTATCTAACATAGAAAAACATTGTTTCTAGTACCCATAACTTCTACTAGGACGATTTGCGAGTTATAGGTACTTAGCATTGATCCTTCTTATTTGGTATTACATAAAGAAAAGGTCATGTTCCAAACCTGTGCCCACTTCTTGCCAATGTAGTGTCAGAGTTCCATTTAAACCAGGCTATAACTCTGCCTGTGTACTTCACAAGCCCACATTCCAATAACAGGAAGGAGAAACTCCATTCACTGGATGTTAGAAGGGCCTTCAGTTTTTTTATAATTTAAGGAGACAGGACATAAAAGGAGACAAACAACTGCTTGTTACATATGGTGAGGTGGCTACAGGCCACTTCATCTCTTCAAACAAAACAAAAAATATCCCGCTGGAGGGCTGAGGCACTGGACGCCACACCAGCGTCCCGGGTTCAGGAACTGACTCGGGTCATTCGGGGGTCGGTAAATATTGTCCAGAGGACTGCTCTCCTTCCTCAGTGAGGGAGGTTTGTGCTGCATGCGTCAGCACAAGAAGGGTTCGGCCCACACCCAGGGTGCTTGGCTGCCTCTACGGAGGTGGAGACAGCTGTTGCGCCCATTGCGCAGGCACGGGGAGAAAAAAAGCGGAGGAAAATACGGGACTGCTTGGGACCCGCAGTGGCCCCGATGGGCCAGAGGACGTACCCCTCCCAGGTCCACGAAGGTGGTAAAATAATATTGTGATAAAAAAAATAATATCTAGGAGGATTACATTCACCATTATGTGAAGGTAGTCAAAGTACACACCACTAGAAGTACTGCATCATCAGGGAATGTGCCACTTCTGAACATTTATAAAGCTGCCACAGGGGCTTCTATTCACACATTCACACCCCTTTACTGTCCTGACACACTGTAATGGAGCGATGTTAGGTCTGGAACTTCTGTACCTCAAAACCGGTTTCTTAAATATTCTTAAACTCTCCTTCCATGTTACTGCTTAGAGTCTGCCAAAGTTAAAATCACCAAGTCAAATTCATGTTGCTGGAAGAAAGGGTTACTCCCAATATGAACAGTGTTTCTTCTAGTATACACGACTCGGTATTTTAATTACCCTTCCCTGCCTCCTCTGTCCTAACTAGGTTTTTTCAGTAATGAACAGAAAATTGTAAGTATGCTATGATGCTGTAAATGTTGTATAGTCTATCGAAAGTTGTACTGTATAATTTATAATATGTGAATGCGTGTAGGTTCCAGGTCACCTTTGAAAATGTGCATTCATGCCCTTGGTTGATCATTTCTTAGATTTTCAATGTTAATGCAAGTTTGCCTTACATACAATATTCAAATTTTTTTTTATTATGACTAAAAGTATTTTATCTTTGTTTATTATTTAGGTCACAAGTTATCCTGCTTTCTTCAGCTCAAAGGGTTCTATGTGATAATAACTAAATGCAATGGCAATCACTATTAACCATGAGTGTATATCACCCGAAAAAGCAGTCGGCGTCCGCCGTGGCGTCTGACATCCATAAAACACCCTCGCACCTCCCCTCCGCAGGGGGCCCTGCCCCAAAGCACCCTTGATTTTAGATTCCTAACTTCGGGGAGGGGGGTGAAGTCGAGGGGCAAGACCGCAAGTTAAAAAAAAATAGGGTCCTGCAGCCGCAAAATTTAACTCTCCCGACCCCAGCCCCGAATCCAGTGCCTGCTGCATCGAGCTGGCCTCCCTCCCTCACCACTACACCACACGGCTGGCTCGGCAGCAACAGGCACACTCCACTGAATTAACCCTATTCCCTATTCCTCCCCCTCCCCTTCCGGTCGCCCTCCCCTGCCCTCATGGTAGCAGTGAGTCGCTACCTTTGCAGGTCGTCCATGATAATATTGCCAAATAAGAGTCGCAGTTTTGATGGTCGCTCATATTCAGTTGCTGTTATCACAGGATACCAGCTCAAAAGACATACCACTGGAATGCTGGGAGGCTCATGACTAGCACAGTGTAGAGGGCACCCTTTCCAAAGTATGAGAAGAAAATAAATTACTTGATGTAGTAATGTTTCTTCTCTCAATGAGCCTTACAAATGGCATCACTCCACTGGACTGTGCTGCCCCAGAGACAGAACTTAATGCTAATTTTAGAATGTAGAACACAAGTTCAAATTCTAAAGTGTGGTTACATTCCCCTGCTGTACAAACGTCAGATGCGTTTCTACTCCCAGGGAAGCAGTGACTTAGTCTAAATGGCTGCTACAATATTTCTAACATTTCTGGAAACCCCAATTAACTGAAGCTGACAAACAGATAAGGCAAGGTTTTTGAAAGGTAACCCAGGGCTTGCGTCAAGCTCAGCGGCAACCCCCTTTTTTGGCACAGCTGTTCCAATCATCTTTGCTGCAACTGTGCATGATTTTAGCACATCGGGTGCAGTTACAGTCTTCCCACTTTACGGTGGCTTGCGTCAAATATTTGGCGCAAGTCCAGTGAAAAAGGTACCTGGGACTGATGCAAGCTAAACCAGCAAAAAGCTGGTGTAACTTGCAGCAATCAGCGCACGGGATACAAAATCCCAATCGCTGGCCAGGAAAATGCCACAAGCCCCATGCACTAAATGATCGCCGCACCAGGGGCTCGCAGTATTCTCGGGGCTTTGAAAATCTGGTCCGTAGAATTAAAATTATCACATTTTTTTAAAACTGTCGAGCAACTGCAATAAGTAATGCTCCAGTAACCTTCAGATAAAAACAGATTGTTGTGTGAACCCGTTTAAGAAGCAGAGGCAGGGTCAGGGCTCGGAAGGCTCAATGATGGATCCCTGAGAAGGAACAACATTTACTATGAGTACTCCCCCACCAAAAGCAAGAATTCATCACTGCACTGCCTTTGCAAATGGCAGACTCACTGGCAGTACCTTGGGAGGATGAGTCTAGAACATATTTAGGAAAGAGGTTTTGCAAGACAGCGGTTCCAAAACTGGCATCCCTCCTGGATTGTATGTTCAAGCAACAGTGTTCCGTGAAGGTGTGCACTGTTTTCCAAGAAGCTGCCTTACAAATTCCTTGAAGGGTGACATTCCTTGTGGCTGTCACAGAGGCAGAGGTGCCCCTTGTGAAATGTGTTCATGGGCCTTGGGGAAGGGGGGTATCTTGTCAGCTTTTTCATAACAGAATTGTATGCAGGAATCTATCCAATGAGTCAAGTCTTCCTAGCTGCTGGCTTACCATTTCCAACCTCTCTAGCTAACATAAAAGCTGTGTACTCTAGGAGCAGACATCCCTTGTCCGGTCCATGTAGTGACCTAGTGCTCTTTTTACATCCAGACAGTGCAATTTCTGTTCATCTGTACTGGAATGTTTGGGCTAGAGGACAGGAATGGTTAACTGACTGGCTTAAATGGAATTCTGACACCACCTTGGGTAGAAAGTTCCTACTGGTTCCAAGGTCTGCCTTGTCCCTGTGGAAAAGTAGGTAGTTTAGATCTATAAAAAGGGCTTGCGGTTCACTTACCCTCCTGGCAGACGTCATGGCTAAGAGGAAAACTGTTTTCCAAATCAGCTGTAACCATAAGCTCAAAAGGAGTCTCCATCAGCTGGACGAAACAGATGTTTAGGTCCCATGGAGGAACTGGGTCTCTTACAGGGGTACACAGATGGCTGCATCCCTTAAAAAGCCTTTTCAAGACAGGTTGTGAGGCAAATAACTTGTCTTTGCCTGCTGATGTGCAGGCTGACATAGCTGCCAAGTGTACTTTCAGGGTTAAGGGTCTCAGACCTAAGGACTATAAGTGTACCAGGTAGTCCAAGAAGGTGATGGGTTCTAGCCCCACACCAGGAATGTGAGATAAATCCCAATACTGACACTGTAGTGCAACAAGAGGGGGGTGCTGCACTCCTGAGGTGCTCTCTTTCGGACAAGACGTTAAACAGAGGTCCCGTCTGCCTGTTCTGGTGGGCATTAAAGATTCCATGGCATTTCTCAATAAGAGTATGGGAATTTCCCCCGTGTCCTGGCCAAATTCCTTCCATTCACTAAAAGTTCCAACAGCTTAATCTGGTTCTGTAAGTCAGTCTACATCTGTACATATATTCCCCTTTTCTTGCCCCTGGGTCGCACGTGGAAACGAGCCTCAACTTGGTGTGCCTCTCCCAGTCACAAACTTTTAAATAAAATAAACAAACAAACATCTTTCAAGGGACGCACCAATATCAGAATCTCTTCCACTTAAATGAATATGCTTTCCTTGTTGCTGGTTTTCAGGAAACCTTCGCCACCCTCAGCACTTCCTCCGACAGATTCTTACTAGAGAATTCTAGCTGTTCAAGAACCATACCTTCAGATGTAATGTACTGAGGTCTGTGAATGTCTTCCTGCCCTGGAATTTACAGTCAGCATGTTGCATCTCAGTGGCACGTTTACTGGAATCCTGCTGGACAGAGCTAGCAGCACTGAGTACCAAGCTGTATGGCCCAGTGTGAGACTTTCAGGATCATTGTTGCTGGCTCTCTCCTGAACTTTACGAGTACTCTGCATGAGTGGGAAGGCATATAGGAACTTCCCTGTCCAATCCAGGGCTAGAGCGACCTCTAAAATTGTGGTGGCCTTCAAAAAAAAAAAAAAAAGTTTCCTGGGAGTTGTGTTCTCCAAACAGATAAACAAACATTTCTGAAGTACCTCATCTTCTGAAGACTGAAGCCAGTACTGGCTGATTCATGGTCCACTTGTGGATTCCCTTACTGATTCTGCTTTGGGAGTCAGTCAGCACACTGCCCTTGTCTCCAGGTGGACATCCTACTCTAGGAGTGAAACATCTGTTGTGAGAACTTTTGCTAGGGATTGCTGGAGGAAGGGAATGCACTCTCTAAGGTTGTTTTCCTCTTTCCACCACTTTAGTGTTTCTACAAAACCTTCTGTGACTGGTCCTAGCTTGGCCAGAGAGTTTGACCTTTGAGACTAGTAATCTATTAGATGGTACTAAAAGTTCCCCATCTGAAATCTGGCCAAAGGTACCACAGCTGTGGATAAGGCTAAGTGTCCCAGTACTTGCAGAAAATCCTTTGCAGGCCTTGGATGGCCCAATGTGAAGGGTTCTGCACTGGCAATCAGATCTGAAACCCTTTCCTGCGGAAAGAAGACTTTCCTCTACAGGGTATCTAGTTTTGCACCTATGAAGTCCAGCATCTGCACTGGTTCCATCTGAGACTTCTGCAGATTTATCAGGAATCCTAGGTTGTATAAGGTGCTCTTTACCCGTTTTATAGAGCACACTGCCTCTTGTTTAGTTTACACTGAGACTAGCCAGTTGTCTAAGTAGGGAAAAATGACCTCACCTTGTCTTCCTAGGTGAGCTGCCATCATGGCTAGGCACTTCGTGAACACCCTTAGCACGGAGGTAAAACCAAAGGGAAGGCCTGTAAACTAATACAGGCAGCTTCCCAGCCTCAAGCGGAGGTCTTTTCTGTGGCTGGGTTTCACCAGAATGTGCAAAAATGACATCCTTCAGATCCAGTAACGCCAACCAATCCCTTAACTGTAAGGATGGTATCACTGTGCCCAGTGTAACTATCTTGAACTTTTCTTTTCTAATATGTTTGTTCAGATATCAAGTCTAAAATGGCTCACCATTACCAATTCTTCTTGTGGGTCAGGAAGTATCCTGAAAACAGACCCTTGCCCAGCTATGAGGCAGTGACTTTACCACTGCTTTTGCCTGCAGTAGTTTCTTTACTTCCAGTTCCAGCAGGATTCTTTCTGCTGGTAAACCAGCCCAGGAAGTTTAACTGGTCTCTGCAGTTTTGAAAATGCTGGCACTGCAGGGACACTCCCTGACACACTTGTCTGTAGCAATTTTTATACATTCCAGAAAGTGGTGTGCCAGCCTCCCCCGACCCCCCCCCCGCTGCCAAAGATTACCAGTGACCTGGGCAGAAATGCCATGTATTTACTTTGGCTGTGTGCTGCAGCATGCCTCAAGACCTTCCTGCCTTTGCCCCTGTAGTAACTTCTAAGGTCAGTACTCACAGGAAGCATAGGGCCATGGCTAGTAACCCCTGCCTAGGCGTCTACAAATGCCACAGCCTGTCCCAAGCCATCAATTTACCCATAGGGACAAACATGTGTTGGGCAGTCGGTTGTCCCACAGGCAAACATACGAAGAAGCCAGCAGAAGGAGGACATTTGGTCCATCAAGTTTGCTCATACTGCAGGGTCCGCAGCGTGAGCTAATGACCCTGCCCTCCCTCCCCACTCCTCCCATCCTCCATACCCATGATCCTTACTTTCCCCATATACCTATCCCAGCCTCTCTTAAAGCTGCCCACTGTCTTCCACGAGAAGACCTCTTCTGACAGCGCATTCCAAGCGTCCACCACCCTCTCTGTGAACAAGTGCTTCCTGACTTCCCTCCTAAACCTCCCACCCTCCAGCTTAGGACTGTGCCCCCTCGTGTTATGGTTGTCACTCAGCTTAAAAAGACTCTCCTTATCCACCTTATTTATCCCTTCCAAGTACTTGATGACCCCAATCATGTCGTGTGTCTCCCCCCCCCCGTTTTCTAGGGAGTACATGTTCAGTGCTCTCAACCTCTCCTCGTATGCCTTACTCTGCTGACCCGCTATCATCTTTGCAGCCCTTCTCAAACCTTCTCCAACAAGTTAATGTCCTTTTTAAGGTGTGAGCACCAGTACTGATCTCCATACTTTAGATTCAGCCTTACCAGTGACCTGTACAAGGGCAGTATAATCTCCTCTCTCCTCCTACTGATCCCTCTAGATATGAATCCCAGCATCTTGTTTGCCTTTGCTGCTGCTTTCTTGCACTGCATGAAGTGTTTCAGGTCACTACTGATCAGCACTCCAAGATCCTTCTCCTCCTCCTCTGATGCAGCTACTCAGACTCCACCCAGGTAGTACTCTGTCCTGGGATTCTTGGCTCCAATATGCATAACTCTGCATTTCTTAGCATTGAAGCCAAGCTGCCAGATCCTGGATCACCTCCCCAGCTTTTCCAGATCTTCCTGTAAGTCCTGAATCTCTTCAGCGGTGTCCACTCTCTTGCAGAGCTTGGTGTCATCTGTGAATAGACACATTTTGCCCTTAATGCCATCCCCAGTGCCACTGATGAAGACACTGAACACCAGCCCCAGCATTATTGCGAAACATTTTTATTCTCACTTGCCTGCCTTTTCTCAGTCTACCACTGGGGAGCTTTGTCCATCAGGGTAATGCGCATCATGTCAGCCATGAAGCGGAAGATCATGCGAGGCTGAGTGGAGGCCTGAAGCTGCAGTAGGAGCGGGGTTAAGTGGAAGGAGGCACATGATAGACATCACAGCAGCACTGCAGCAGCCCGAGTGACAGACGGGTCCACAAAATGAAAATCTGTTGTAAGAGGGGGCGCTGTGGAGCCCGAGCTGCATGGTTGCAGACCATTACAGCTGCACATCAGCGATCACAATAAACTTTTTCGGAGTTTCAGCCATAATTTTAACGCACAAAAAGGTAGTGATCGGTGGCTGAAGGGGTCCCTGGTAAGACGGACAATCAAAAAAACAACCAAAAAAAACCAACAAACACCATCACACTGGTCAGCCAGAGATGGACGGAAAACCCTGGAAAGTCGACGTCGGCAGGGCCTGCCACAAGGCCTGCTCAAATGGGTTCAAACGGAGGTTGCACAGAGGAAACCCTGCAGTCTCTCAGCTATAAAATGTAGGCACTTCTGTCTTGTGTCAAATATTAACAACAAGTTGGATGGCCTACTGGGGAGATTCACTGTAACAGAGACTGGTAGATCAACTAAAGGGTGACATGGAAGACCTTAAAAGACATGCAGACAAGTGGCAGCTACTATCCTTGGCAGAGCTAAAGAGACGCAACATACCAACTCCAAGGTAGAGCTGTTGGAGAACCAGATCTGTAGTGCAAATGTACGAGTCATTGGCTTGCCTGAGGGAATAGAAAGGGATCATCCACAAATGTTTATTCAGGTCTGACTATTGGAACAATTTGAAGGGCAGGGATTTTCCACTGACTGGAGGGTTGTAAAGGTGCAACTTTGTGGTCAAACTGTGGAAGAAGTCCCAAGAGCTTTAATGATTTTTAGCAATAGCATGGGCTCCAGAGATTTGATCAGACTAGGCGAAAAGACATGGACCCCTTAGCATTGAGGGGCATATGATTCACTTGTTTCCTCTCATTTGCAACCATCAACGCTGAAAGAAATTCGACGGGGTGCAAGTGAAGCTTACAGCGCCGAATGTTCCACACACTATTTTGTTCCCTACCAAGCGTTGCCTAGTGCACGATGACAAGGTCTATATCTTTACAGATCCACTGGATGCAGGCAATGGGGTGCTAAAGTGGAGGCTTTCCATAAGAGAGACCTGGAGCAAAGCAAACAAGATGACTTGCAGGTCAGCACCTGAAGCTTCCTCGAGGGGACTGTCAGTCCAAGATGGCGCCTTGCCGGCTCCTTGTTCAGCACCTGATGGTTTGAACATTTGTGTTTGCTATTACTCTACTAAGCTGGTTAGATAGAAGAGGGGAGGATGTAGAGCTCTTGTTATATTACACGTTTAAGCTCCTTTAAGATGATCATGGTACTGACACTCTGCTTCTTACCCCATCCTGATTACAGTGTTCTGTACCTTACTAAGCCGTAAGCATTATATTTAAAAATCTCTTGATTGGGGGATGTAACTGTATCCCGCCACTCGCTGTAGGAATGCTTCAGCATCTGAGGATGTGGATCTGTTTTACTCTGTGCCCATATTACAATTACTGAGGTTGAAGTTACCCACACAATGGATTTCTCTTTAGTTATATATGTAGGGCCAGATATTCAAACTGCGCTCTTCTTAGGCGCAAGCCCTAGCGCTGTTCAAAATAGTTGTGCAGGGGTGTGGCCCGGGCGATATTCAAAGGAGTTGTGCTATTGAGCAACTCGCTGAATTCACCCGGCCACAGCCACTGTGCATGGCGTGCAGAACTTGGCGCCACCGCAAGTTGTCAGAGTGGAGCATCTGAATACCTATGTGGCGCAAGTACCATTACGCCCATGCGTAAATCCCCGATATTCAAAAGGTGATATGCAAATGGGGCCATAATTCATGCAAGGCGCAGGCCATTTGTATCTGATTATGGCCCCATTTGCATGCCACTAGCATGCAGGTGCGCCGATCCCCGAGGACTTGCGCCTGGCGCCCTGCCAGGCAGCAGCTGTCGGGGACCAACACCCCCTGCAGCCCGATCGCGGGCAAAAGAGTGAAAATCCCCACCACCACCCCCCACTGGCCCTATCGCTGGCAACAGCAGAAATGTCCCCCACACCAGCCCGACCGCAGACTGCATTAGTTTAAAACAACCCCTCCCCTGAATACATCCCTGGTGGTCCAGTGGACCAAAAGCCCGATCGCGGGATGGCAATAACCCCCAACATAGCCCTGGTGGTCCAGTGGACCGAAACTCCGATCGCGAATGTAATCATAAACACACCCCAACACATCCCTGGTGCCTAGTGTCCCCACCCCACTCACCCATGAAGCCCCACCACCCGCCCTCGGCAAGCCGGCAGCATCCACCGCCTGCCCGGGGAGTTGCACGCCCATTGGTGTAGCAAGCTACGCAGTAGCCCATAAGTCAGTAAGACAGTCCGCCTTTTGTGAATAAACATTCATTCACAAAACTGGACTGTCTGTCTCAGAGTAGCAACACCCATGGCTCTTGCTCTGCACCAATGGGCGTGCAGCCTACCGGGCAGTCAGTGGGCGGGTGGGTGCTGCCGCTCCCGCCGGGTGGTGGGGCTTCATGGTGGGGTGGGGGACACTAGGCACCAGGGATGTGTTGGGGGGTGTTTGAATGATTACATCCCGCGATCGATCTACGGTCCACTGACCACCAGGATGTATTCGGAAGGGTGGATACATTGCTGCCTGATCGGGCCGGGGTTAACCACGACCGCCGATCGGGCTGCAGGGGCATACCTCTCAACCTCTGCCTCATAAATCAGGGACACGACATTAAAATATCAGGGACACAGACCCCATATCAGGGACACATCTTAAGATTTGGTAGTATACACTCAGAAAGCTGATAGAATTAGGGGATTTATGTAATATGCATTTTCTGAATAGGAAGGAATCTGTAACTTTAATATTTAACATTATTTTATGCTTACAATCCCCAGTGTTCTCTCACAAAAATACAATTGTTATGAGGGACAGAGACAAATTCTGAGGCATAATCAGGGATGTCCCTGAAAATCAGGGACAGTTGAGAGGTATGAGGGGGGGCACAGGGAGTGGGTTGGGGGCCAGCCACAGGTGGCAGCTGCTGTGTTGCGCCCTGCAATGCAGCAGCTCACCTGTGGGTGGCCCTCGACTTAAGCCTTTTTTTGGCTCAAAGTTGTGCAGGCGCAGGTTGGGGGTTGCGCCTGCACAACTCTGCACAGCCCGGCTGAATATCGGGCTGTGCAGTTTATGCATGGTTCCTCCCCCTCCAGTTCAGCATGCATTCATTTGCATTGCGCTGTTGCTCAGCCTGTTTTCAGTGGTGCAACTGCCTCCTGCTGAATATCGCAGAATGGAGCAAGTTCGGACTTGCGCAGGCGCAACCCTTTTGAATATCTGGCTCGTAGTACTCAAATGCTCTATTTTGGGTCTGGCTATTCTTTGGACACTTTTCACACACTTATTTTAAGGTATTACCACATGCTCATGGGCTACAGTGCCACAGATTGATAAATAATTCTGTTTTAGGTTGAAAAACAAAACAAACAAAATAAAAAACAGCAAAAACTATAATACAGTTCATAGTGTGTGTGTGTGTGTGTATACTGTATATCTCAAGTTACCTGGAGATACATACATCCCTCTCAACCTTTTGTCACTGAAATGAGGGACATGGACATTTCTGGGCACCCAAAATGAGGGACAATGACCCCCACAACGAGGGACACATCCTCAAACATGAAGATAGAAGCTCAAAACACTGTGAAAACCATAGTGTTTACTTGTACAAAGTTTATTTTTGATTTAGTATTTTAGAATATTGTGAATTTCTTCTTTAAAGTCTGAATTTACACTACATTCTTTTTGTGAGCAGCACCTTTTCCATGAGGGACACAGCAATTTTAAGGGGTAAAATGAGGGATGTCCCTCGTAATGAGGGACACTTGAGAGGTATGGATACATATATACTGTTTATGAAAAATGTACGTTCTTTCCTTGAGGCATTAGGTTGTTAAGTTTCTAGGCTCAGATATGTGTAATGATATTGCTCTGTTTACTATGCAAACTAATAAAATATAAAAAAAAAAAAAAAAGGAAAATCTGCTGTCATCACCAGGCCTTCCTAGTCCCTTGAACTACTGATCACAGTGGTGAGTAAGCAGTGGTGAAACTAACTGAAATTTTGAGAGGGAGCCATGTGAAATTTAGTGAAATTATATATTTGGGCAGTATAGCGCAGTGGTTTAAGACTCTGAGCTGCAAATCTGGTGACATCCAGCAGACTAGACTTGGGTTTGAACCCCACAACTTTCACTGTGCGACTCTGAGCAAGACACTTAACTTCCCTGTGCTTCAAGGTCGCACCTGTAAAAAAGCTTTCAGCTTAGTGTGCTACTCCTGGTTAAACAACTTAAAAAAAAAAAAAAAGAAGTCAGTGCAGTCAGTAAAGGTCACAGAGGAAGGTCATCAGTCAGCATCACTGAGAGCGCAGCACTTACTCTTAGGCACTGTAGGCAGAAAAAACGGGATAGGAGAGGGAGACAGTATCTCGGTCCAAAAGAAGACAATACTAAATATGAAAAAAAAAAATATAACTTAAATCAAAATATACATTAATAAAAAAAAAAAAAAAGTAACCAGAAGTGGTTGGGTTAGGAGGACACAGGGGACTGAATAGTAAAAAGGCAGGTCAAGCTGCACCGTGGCTGGCCAGGGTTGAGACTCAGGACCCACTGACCTGTAAGTAGCTTGCTGCTACAAGAAGTGAGATCCTCTTTAATTAACAAAAAAAAAAAAAATGTTAACATATGCCTATTTCTAAATGGACTGCTACTTTTAATCTAGACACTTGTCCATGGACAAATACTACATTTTTAAGATTTGTTGACCCCTGCCTGTGTCTACCCCTTCCACAAGGCCTACAGAAAGTGAAGGCCTTTTCTTTTAAGTGTTACTCTTAAAACTGGTAATGTACAGTATTCGTTTGATAACTGATAACACTATCTGTTTGTGTTAAACTACAGTGTATAGTATTTGTACAATTTTTAGATAATTTTAGGCAGAACCAAAAATTTGCTTGTACCCAATTTGAGAAGGAAGCCAAAAGAAATATAGGTATGGCTTTAACAACTAAAAACAGCTGTCAAATGGGCATTTTGTTTAGAAATGTCTTGGGGATTTTCATCGGTTTAATATGCTTGACTCAACTATGCACAATTACTAATGAAAAATTCCCGCTATCCCAAAGCATATGCATTTTACAATCAAAGAAGTTAAAAGGAAAGTGAAAGAGCTAAAAGAAGAAATTCCTTCAACAAAATAAAATTGCAATTGGTTACATAAATCTGGATTTAACCTTAAAGCAAGTCAACTAGTCGTGTGTTTTGGATGGACTTAGTGCTCAGTGGGGAGATCAAAACAAACCCAGGCCCAGATTAATAGGCCAATCGAGGTTATGCAGGACAATGCAAGAAGCCTTGTAAATAAAATGGATCTGTTCCATATCTGGGTGGAGGTGGAACTACCCGACATTGCTGCATTAACAGAAACATGGTTAAGCAAAAATATTGATACTAAGGAAACTGCATTGAATGACTATTATAGTCATAGATGAGACAGATGTTCCCAGGGTGGGGGTATTACTGTACTTTTCACTGGGACACTCAGAGGTCCTTTTCTCCAACAAAAAGGTATAGAATGCATATTAATTTATCTACAAACTTTGGACCTGGGAGTGGTTTACTCCCTGCAAAGAACAAAAACAACTTATTTTGAAACACTTGCTCAGGCAGTTTTGGAACATACAGAAGACAAAGTACTGGTATTGGTGGGAGATTTTAACTTTGCAAGGGGTTGTAAGAGAGGCCAAAAATTAGAGGAATCACTACAGAGTTTAAACCTGGTGCAAATTTTAAACACACCAACCAGAAAAGGAAAAACAGACAATTTGGGAAATATTCTAGGGCCAAGATATTCATAACTTTGCCCTGGGGCTAAATTAGCACTGCCCAGCAGGCAACTTGGCCCAGAGCAAAAAGCAAGCTATATTCAAAAGGAATAGCCAGGGCAAACAGCTTCTGAATATAGCATGGGAATGAGGCCGGGCAAACTGTGCTGGGAGTACAGGGCACTTAGCCCTGTAATAAGACAGCTCTGAATATGGCAACCAGGAAGTGCAGACCACAACAGCAACACAGTGCACAGCGACATGAAGGTACGTAGAGATGACCTGTGGCCAATGTGTGTGCCAGCAAATGCGTGGACACAGTACAGCTGCTGCGAGCAGCGCATGTGAAAGTACAGCATGCAAAACTGTAAAATATGCCCCAAAATCGAAATGGCTTTAAACAAAAAATAATTAACACCAAAGACCCCAAGCAATACCTCTTGGCGAAGTGAGAACCGTGGGCACGGTGTTAAGTCATTGACAAACCCCAAGACCAAAACAGCGGAGATAACAATTTTAGAAAATGGAGTACCCCAAATCCCAAAGCAGCAGGTATTTTAATAAAAATATTTTATCGAGCTCCCTGACCTAGAAATTCAAAATAAACAATGAGGAAAGCAGCCCTAAAAGTAATGGTGATCTGGAAAAACAAGTCCCAACACCCAAGTTTTGGTTTAAAAAAATAACTAAGAAGGAAGTGATTACAGAAATAAATAAATTACAAGTAAATAAAGCAAGCGGACCCAGTAACATTGAAATTAGGATTGCAAAACATGCTATTCTAGAAACAGCCCAGACTCTGACAGATCTCTATAACTGCAGCTTAGAGGAAGGCATATTTCCCAGCAAATGGAAGTTGGCTAAAATTGTACCAATCCATAAAGGCGGAGAAGACCCAAGCCCCACAAACCACTGGCCCATTGCATTATCATCGCAAACTGGTTGAAGGGCAGAAAACAGAGCGTGGTGGTAAACGGTATACAGTCAGAAGAGATGCAAGTCACAAGTGGAGTACCTCAGGGATCAGTCTTGGGGCCAGTCCTCTTCAATATGTTCATCAGTGACACTGCAGATGGACTGGAGGGTAAGGTTAATGTGTTTGCAGATGACATCAAGATCTGCAACAGAGTAGATGATCCAGACCGGGTGGGCAGAACGAGAAGAGATATGGATAAACTGGCAAATGGTCAGAACAGTAGCAACTGGAGTTTAATGCAAAGAAGTGCAAGATCATGCACATAGGGAAGAGAAACCCAGAAGCCACCTATAGGCTGGGAGGGGAGTTGCTGGCAGTCACAAGGGAAGAAAGAGACTTGGGCATCATCATCACCGATGACCTGAAGTAATTCAAGCAGACCTCTAAAGCAGTAGGTAAGGCTAGAAGGATGTTGGGGTGTATTAGTAGGGGTATCACAAGTCGGAAGAGGGAGGTAATAATCCCTCTTTACAAGACACTGGTTAGGCCCCATCAGGAGTACTGCGTGCAGTACTGGAGGCCATACCTTCACAAGGACATTAACCAAATTGAGGCAGTCCAGAGAAGGGCAACCAAAATGGTGCAGGGACTGCATCAGAAAACATATGAGGACAGATTAACGGAGCTCAATATGTATACCCTGGAGCAAAGGAGGTAGAGAGATGATATGATCGAAACATTCAAACATCTTAAGGGCATTAACAAGGTGAAAGAGTCTAACATGTTTCAATATAAGAAAAACAACAGGAGAAGAGGACACAGCATGAGATCAGAGGGAGACTGATTAAGGGGTAATGTGAGGAAGTTATTTTTCACAGAAAGGGTGGTGGATGCATGGGACGACCTACCTCAGGAAGTGGTGGATATGAATACAGTGTAGGGCTTCAAACAGGCATGGGACAGGCATAAGGGAGCAATACAGATGAGTATGAATAGATAGTCCATTGACAGAGCATAGGCCGATGGCACATTTATAAGGTAGAAAAAGAAATGGGCAGATTGGATGGGCCTTTCGGTCCTTATCTGCCATCAACTTCTATGTTTCTATCAATTTTTCTCAAATATCTTAGAAAGACTAGTACATAGCCAATTAATGGATTACCTGAAAAAATATAAAACTGACCAACTTCCAGTCGGGGTTCAGGAAGGGACTGTCGAACACCCTGCTCACGGATCTTTTAGACTTGGTGACAACACCTCCTGGAGCAGCGAGAGCCATGGGGCGTGGTGTTCGTGACTTATCAAAAGCCTTCGACTTTGCAGACCATAAAACTTTAATAGGCTAAAAGATATGGGAATAGCTGATGAGCCCTGCCAATGGTTTGAGTCATATTTAACAGACAAGTCCCAAATTGTTACAATAGGAGGCAACACGCCTATATATATATATATATATATATATATATATATATATATATATATATATATATATATATATATATATATTATATATATTTTTTACTTTTTGTTGACTGGATAAGTGCACTAGACAAATTCTGCCTATTTTCAGGCACGACCAAGGGGAGGGGGATACAGATGAATGCTAACTGACTTTGAACCAGATTAAGCTGTTGGTGGTATTTTAGTGAATGGGGAGAAATCTGGCCAGGGCACTGGGGGAAATTCCCCTATTCCGTGGTAGGGTCCCCCTTACATCCTGGCACTCTGCCAAGATGGCCGTCCCTGGAGGAGATATGGAGGACATGGAGGTGTTGAAGGCCGAGGAGATGGTCTCCTCTCCTGTCTCTGGATTGCTAAAGACCTCATCGGTTGTTTCAAATGTGTTTATTCCTGAATCTGAGCTACAATCTTCTGCCAGTTTGACCATTTCCCCGGAGATTTTGGTGGATCAAAGTAAGCAGATTTCTACAACAGTTTCTTCTACTGGTGCTACTACTCCTGTACAGCTTGCATCTCCTATGGAGCTAACTTCATCACCTATGCCTGTTATAAACTTAAATGGGGATGCATTGCTTCAACTTGAGGAACAACGTTATCTCCACAGAAGACAAGAACTTTTGGCTCAAAACACTCTACAGCTATGGTACCTATTGCTCCCTGTCCTGACTCACTGCTAAAGACTGCAGCACCTGATGCCCCAGTGGAACCCCTGACATTTCCGCATTCCACTGCGGATCGCTCAACACTCCCTTCAGACCTCCCCACTTCAGTTCCGAACAGTGCCACTGTTACACCTCCTGAGCCTCAAAGACCAATACAACGACAGGACACAATACCCTCGGGAGTTCTACCTGACGGAGACTGGTCAGTTGACTCGGCACTCACTGTGGCAGGGTGGGAGAAGGATCCGGTAGTAGGAACATGGCGTTCTGGTCCTTCCCCCATTCGGATCCAAGATATGGGCATCTCGCTGGTAAGACTCAGGGAGGTCTCTCCAGACAAACAGTTTGATTTTCCGCTAACTCCCGCTTTACAGCTGACTAAAATTCCAATTTTGCATTTGCCTGTTTCTGCATCTTCCCCTGATCACGGTCCAGCTTCTGACTCTTTTCCACGACACTCTCAATCCTAGGGCCCTGGTCTACAACCTCAACTTACAGAACGAATGGACTCTGTACTACCGCCAGCTTCAAAACCCATGGTTCACCAGCTACCTTGATAATTGGATCCAACGTGTAAGGATTGCAGGGATCTCTTCGGATGAGAAACCGGTCCGCTCTGGAGTCCCCCAGGGGTCTATTCTGGGCCCTCTACTCTTCTCCCTCTTCATCAACAATCTCCCCAGTGCCTGCCAAAAAATATTACTACACGCAGCGATGCCGTCCTGTTTTCCAGCCACCATGACATTACAGTCCTTGAATCCCATCTGCAGCTCGACTTCAATCGCGCCGAAGACTGGTTCAATTCTCATAAACTTGTCCTGAACCACAGCAAGACTAAAGCCATGTCCTTCTGTAACTGACAGAGCAGGCACAACTCTCTGTCCCTCACCATCAAGAACCGCGCTGGGAACCCACTCGAACACGTCAAGGAGTTCAAGTACCTTGGTATTACCCTGGATAGTACCCTCTCCTACACTCGGCATATTGACACTGTTGCCAAGACCGCCAATATACGGATTGGACTACTACACAAACACAAGCATTGCATGCCTGTGGATGCCCTTAAACTAGCCATCTACAGCTCTGTCACCTCTATCATTGACTACGGCCTTGCCATCTATGGCTCTGCCCCAAGTGCCCTCCGCAGGATCTCAGTTGCTCTCAATAAAACCTGTAGACTACTGACAGGTGCAGCCCGACTAACTCACACCTGTGACCTCTATGCACAGGCCAGCTGGCTACCCCTACGCAGCAGAATACAATACCAGACCTGCTTACTTACCAAAAAGATTCTCCTTGGTCTCATGCCACCTGGTGTTAGCTTACTCCTTACTACCTACAGTGGCACTCAACAAACACGTGGTGCCCAATCTCTAACCTTTCAGGTTCCCAGATGTCGTACCTCCATGGGTCAGCGGTCCTTTATCTACAGAGCTGCTCAATGGTTCAATTCCCTCAATAAAGAATCACTTTCCTCTACTACACTTGGACCCTTCAAAAGGAATCTCAAACTTTACCTCACCTCTACCACTCAATTTGACTGCTTTGTTGAACAGAGTTCTCTCTAAGCACCTCCCAGCTCACTCATGTGTCTCAGCCCGCCCTTTCCCAATCTCATTCCATCTGGCACTGGGTCTTCCTTGTGACTCCTTTCCTGCTTCACATCTCCACTGGTACAAGACATTTTCCACTACCATCGGACAGTGGCCCATTAGCCTGCCAACTTCCTCTCCCAGTCGCATGCCTGCAAAACTAACTGCCCTATGGTGTCCTCTTTCTCTTATTGTTACCACAGCCAGCTGCCTACTCAAGCTGCTTGTTTTATGAATATTATCTCAAAGTATGTTAAAACTGAGTATATCTATTTTTTCTTTTAGTTGTTTTGGTTGTTTATTGTGCATTCTTTTACTACCTCTGTATGTATGGTGACCCTCATCCTTTGACGTGGAACCTTTGTAAACGAGCAGTTTCTGCTCAAAGGTATTTGTAATCCGAGAATTTAATAAATAAATAAAAATAAATAAATAAAAACGTATGCTTCATGTTTTTCTGTACCTACCCAACAGGCTAAAAGACATGATGCTGTAAATTGCAGTATCTGGGGGGGGAATGCCTGATGTACCCAACAGACTTTTTGTGGGCTGTACTTTACTAAAGGAGTCAATGAAATTTGCAGCATATGAGAGTAATGCTTTGATACATGTGTCTAATGAATCACACTTTGATGTTAGTTTTAAGACCTTGAAGGGTTTGGAAAACTTCTGGTCTCAGTTTCATTTGTTAAAGAACTCACCTTTATGGTCACCTTTTAGCACTATCCCTTTAACTAAACCTGCATAGAAAAATATCACCATTTTGTTTCGAAATGAAGATGTGAGCTTAAATGATACCACAGTTTGGTTAAAACAAAGGTGCCCTGTTTACAGGAAGCTGTTAGCCCTCTGTACAGACAGTTGGTGAGACCCCATCTGGAGTACTGCATCCAGTTCCGGAGACCCCATTTCCGCAAGGACATAGACAGGATAGAGGCAGAAGAGGGCAACTAAAATGGTACAGGGTCTGCAAGAGAAGCCATACGAGGAGAGACTAAAGGAGCTTAATATGTATACCCTTGGGGGGGGGGTGCGGACATGATAGAAAATTATAAATATAAATTATAAATAGAGATGTATGTTTGTCAAAGATGAGGTTTTAATGACTCACTGTTTGTTCATTAAATCATTAGTTAACAGTAGTAAATGTTGTGGCACTGTCATCATTGCTATACTCTGACGACACTAGTGAAAGACATGGAAGTCATGGAATCAAAGACGTGTATGACTGCCACGACAAACTTACATCCCTACTTATAAGTATCTCAGTGGAATCAACAAAGTCCAAGAGGGTAGCATCTTTCAGAAAAAGAGACGTGCAAGAACAAAGGGACACAATTTAAAGATGGGAGGGGGGGGGACAATGTGAGGAAGTATTTTTTCCACAGAGAGGGTAGTGGATACATGGAACAGCCTTCCTGAGGAGGTTGTGGGGTCTAAAACTGTGGGAGAATTCAAGAATGCATGTGACAGACATAAGGCAAGTCTTGTGGGGGGTAGGAAGAAGTAGGCTGTTGGCTAACTAGGATCTGCGGCTTATTCTGTAGGTAGGGAAATGGGCAGACTAGGTGGGCCAAGTGGTCTTTATCTGCCATTTCTATGTGCTTTCAGATCCTGAGGCAATCTTTGATACAGAGAATCTGTGGACAGGGGGGTGGAAGGTTAGGGTTATGCTTAGAACCACTGATAATGGCTTTCAGCATTCGCCCAATAATTTTCTGTTGGGCAAAGATAAGGGTGAACTGTTTTACCCAGGGCACCCGAAGGTGTGTTACAAGTGTGGCTCTCCGAACCACTTAAGTAGCATTTGTGATACTATAAAATGCACCGTCTGTGGAAGCCTTGGACATGCACACTCACAATGTGTTGAAGAACCTTGTTGTGTTTTGTGTGATGACTTGGGCCATACTTTTCAGCAGTGCACCTGGGCAGCTCATAATTCTTCAACCTTGGCTGATGGGGAAGAACAGAGGCTTATCACAGTGGCCCAACATACGAAAAATCAATGATCCATCCCCTTCCTCTAATGTTACTAGGCCCACTTCTTCTGCCTGTACTAGAACACGAGATCTTACTCTGACAGACTATTGCCTCTGCTGGTGAGGGGTCCACTGCAGTTGTCTCAAACCCTGCTCAGTCTCCGCTACCTACAGATCTTCTGCTTTCTTCTCGTTTTACCTAGCTGTTCAACCTCAGACGGCACTACTGTGGTGCCCCTCCCCACGGAATCATTGGGAACAATGGACCCCCCGACCCTTTCATTACACCTTCCAGAATTACCAGGGGTTCTAAGAGATTTGCTTCCCCTTCTTCCAAAGCTCAGAAGACAGAAATCCTTCTCTTAACAAATAAATTTGAATTATTACGCAATACCTCTGATAACAATGATTCGGATTCTTCCTCTGCCTTCTCTTCTCACCCTGAACTTACAACAGATACTGAAATTCCTACTGATAATATAGGGTCTCAAAAGCGGAAAGCAAAAGCTAAAACAAAACATAAAGACAGTACCCCAAGAAAGGGTAGGCCTAAGTGATTTTTTTTATGTTTCTGGTTAACTTTCTTCTTTCTTTTGTATCATTATGTATTCCTCATTTGCGATATATACTGTTAATGTGAACAGTATCAAAAAACAACTTAAGAGGGACTCAGTTTTTTTTCATTTTTGTCCAGTCTTACAGCAGGTATTATATTGTTACAAGATGTCAGGTTTCATTCCCTACCTGAAATTTCTAGGGCCAAACAAGCTTGGTATTCAGGCTCTTCCTACAGGTCCTTTGGACAAGAGACATGCTCTGGAGTAGGCATCCTGTTTAATCTTCCTAATGTTTCTATTGTTAAAATTTTAGATTTATGCCCTGGTAGGTTGTTACTGATAGATATTACAATATGTTCTGTCCCCTTCCAGATTGTGAATATCTATGCCCCGCAAACTAAGTCCCTCAGAACTGAATTGTTGAAAACTGTACAACCTTATCTTTATACTTCTACGCACATTATTTTTGCTGGTGATTAGAATTGCGGTTTATCCACCAAGGACAGATCTGCTGCCTCAAAGACCACCAAATTGTTCTATGATTCCAACTTCTTCATCATCTCTTGCTCTCTGCAAAACTTAGGGATGCTTATTTGACTTTGACCCGGACACATACTCCCACTTTTCATAAAGGCCCTTTAGCTACCCGAATAGATTTTGTTTTTGTCTCCCCATATTTACAACTTTCTGCAGCCAAAGTACAGGTAGCTGAATTCATGGATCATAATTTGCTTACCATCCTTTTTGGTCCCGAGCATGCAAAAGTCTTGGCCCTGGCACTTGGAAATGTAATACTTCACTTCTAACTAGCCCTTTGTTATTGGCGCACCTTAAGGTTTTGTTACCAAACAGAAAATCGTTTTTTTTTTTTCTGTATGAAGATCTTTGGTGGTGGTGGCTAGACACAAAAAAGGACTTGACACAGTTATTGAAATCTTTTAGTAAATTACATCACGGAGATTGCAATTTTCAGTACCATAAAACACGGCGTCAGTTACATAAACTCCTTACCCTTTCTTACACCACGGGCCAGGATTTTTCTACACAAATTAGTATTCTTAAATAAGAATTAATGGACTACCATTCGACTAAATATCTTTGTATGCAACAACACTAACGTTTTGGCACGACAGGCACTTATGATGCGATATGTCCGTTTGCCAATTACTGTAAACGGACTAATGGTAAACTCATTGAAGCTCTTCGTACGGAAGATGGGCTAGAAATTGTAGATTCTTTACAAATTCAGAATTATGTGGCTGTCCATACACGTAATTTATTTAGTCCTTTGGCCACACATTCGGATGATATATTACACTATCTTGACCCTATTGAAATCCCTGATGTTCCATAATCAGTGATAGACATGCCTGATCGTGACGTACAGGCACAGAAAGTCATAGACGTTATTAAATCCTTACATTCTGGAGTGATTCTGGGCCCGGATGGCCTACCGAACGAACTTTATAAGTTAATTATTAACGAATTAAGTGAAAAACTGGCTGCAGTGTATAGTTCTCTTTTACAAGCAGACACCCTTCCCATGGATTTTAATGTGGGAAATCTTCTTCTCATTTATAAGAAAGAAGACAAAAAAATTACTCAAATTGGAGGCCTCTTACTTTGTTAAATACAGATTTTAAAATTTTGACCAAGATTCTTTCCCTTCGTCTTGCCAGATTAGCTCCTTTTGTCATTTCCATGGCTCAATCTAGTAATGTTCCAGGGAGAAGCATTCACGGCCACATTCTTTTATTATGGGAACTAGTGGAACAAGGCAATTTGGATAAATTGACAGGCCTCTTATGTCCTCTAGATCAAAAACGGGCACTGCATTCGGTTAATCATGACTTCTTAGGGTACACTTTAAGACATTATAGAATTCCTGAATGAACCCTCTCTTGGTTTCAATTATTGTATTGTACTGCCACCACCTTTCCTATAGGTAATGGTTGGAAGGGTCCCTTAATTTCACTAAAGAGAGGTGTACGACAAGGATGCTCACTTAGTCCCGTTTTATATATATTTTTTCTAGACCCTTTACTTCGTACTATAAATACAGCACACAATATCAGGTCTCTATCTCCTACACCATTGTCAGTTTTGGCTTATGCCGATGATACGAGTTTAGTAGTAGCAGATGTTTCCTCTGCCCACACAGCTATTCAACACTGTACACTCTTTGGGAGGGTTTCAGAGGCAACTCTGAACCTTGATAAATGTGTTGGTCGCAAACTAGGACACGGGACATTGAATGAGACCGCAGATTTCAATATTGCAGTCTGTGACTCTCCTACTAAAATTTTGTATGGGGATAGTCCTATTGATGTTTTAAATTGGAGTTCTAAGATAAATCTTGCCCAGGCCAAGATTTCTCTTTGGAACACTTGGAAACTGAGTAAGTAGAAAACGGTCGATTTAATTAAAACACAATTGCTTCCTATTTTCTTATTTTTGGCCTATGTTTTCCTTCCCCCTCAAAATTTAGAAACTAAGCTACTGATTATATTTTTTTCAGGCCTTATGGGGCAGCCGTTTGAACCCCATTAAGAGTTGTATAACTTGTCTACCTTTGAAAGATGGCGGTCTCAATATGATATACTATAGTAAACAAATAATGGGTGTATTTTTTATGACTAATCTTAAACTCCTTTTGATTAACTGCGATATAGGATGGGAATCCAGTTTCTTTGACTCATGTAAGCCCTGGTTCCCTCTTTGGGAATCTAACAATTTGAAAATAATTAAACGAATTTGCTGCAAAGCCCAGAACAAGAAGGCTAGGGCTAAGAAACCGATCTGGTTGAGCAAGGAGGTCATGGAAAAGGTAAGGAGGAAAACAGCTGCCTTTAGGAAGTACAAGGAAACAGGGAGGGGGAGAACAAGGAGGAGTACTTGACAGAATCGAAGGAGGTGACAAGGGGAGCCAAAGCATTTACGGAACTCAGGCTGGCACAAGGCATTAAGAAGGAGAAGGACTTCTTTAAGTACATCAGGAGAAAAGGAGCTGTAAGGACCACATAGTAAGGATTAGGAAGGAGGGGAGTTGGGTGGAAGCAGGGTGCGATAAGGTGAAGCACTAAATGAGTACTTCTGCTCAGTATTTACTAAAGAGAAGAGGGGGGTGACACCCAAGGTGGGAGAAATGGCAGAAGCAGGGTGGGAAGTGGTGACAGATGGAAATCATGGAAAGCAGAGTTCGAGAGGGTTTGAAAGCACTGAGGGTGGACAAGGTGCCAGGCCAGATGGCATCCACCCAGGGTACTGAAGGAGCTGGCAGAGGTCCTTGCGGACCTTGGCTGACTTTAATGCCTCACTACATCTCGGGTGTGTACCTCAGGACTGGAGGATGGTTTCATGTGGTGCCCTCCACAAGAGTGGCCCCAAGGATGAACCGGGAACTACAGACCAGTGAGCTTCACATCCATCGTGGGTAAGCTAATGGAGACTATCCTGAAGGAGAGGCTGGTGGCCCTCCTAGAGGCCAAAGGACTACAGGACAGCAGACAGCATGGCTTCATACGTGGCAGATCCTGCTAAACCAACCTGGTGAGATCTATGACTGAGTAACTGAGGCAACTGGACAGGGCCATGCAGTGGATGTCCTGTATCTGGACTCCCAGTAAGGCATTCACCCAGTGCCATGGAAGGCTGGGAAGGAAGTTAGTAGGCACAGGGGCGGTGCAAAGCTGATGAGATGGGTAGAAACTGGCTGCAGGGAAGGCAACAGAGGTGGTGGTGGGTGGGAGCTCTCACACCCAAAGGCAGTGACGAGCGATGTTCCACAGGGCTCGTGTTGGGACCACTGTTGTTTGGGATATTCATTGCAGACATATCATGGGACATCAAGAGCAAGATCAGTCTGTTTGCTGATGATACCAAGGTTGGCGCGGTGGTGGATGACCTAGGGGGATGGCAGGGGTTGCAGGATGATCTGGCAAAGCTTGAAACCTGGTCAGACACCTGGCAACTGGGCTTTAATGCCAAAAAGTGCAAGGTGCTGCATTTTGGGATGAAGAACCCAAGGAGGAGTTACCAGCTAGGGGGAGTGCAGCTAGCCCAGAGGAGGAGAAGGATCTGGGTGTGCTCATTACATGGTCAATGAACAACTCAGCACAATGTAGGAAGGCAGCTGCAAAGACCAACAAAATGCTGGGTTGTACTGCAAGGGTATATCCTCGGGAGGTGATTCTGCCACTGTATAGGTCATTAGTTAGACCACACCTGAGTACTCGTGCAGTACTGGCGTCCGTATCTGAAGAGGGACATTAAGTTACTGGAGGGGGTGCAGCGCAGAGTGACAAAGATGATCAAGGGGCTGGGGGACTTATCATACGAGAGGAGGTTGAAGGAGTTGAACATGTACTCACTGGAGGAGAGGAGAGACAAAGGTGACATGATTGAAACCTTTAAATACATGAAAGGAATAAACAAGATGGGTACAGAGGGGCTGTTCAAAGTAAGGGAGGGGAGAACCACCCGGGGCCATGATATGAGACTGGAGCGAGGAAGGTTCAGGAGGGAGATGAGGAGACTTTTTTTTTTTTTCTCCACAGAGAGGGTGGTGGCTGGGTGGAATGAGTTACCTGCTGAAGTGGTACGCAGCAGAACAGTGGACTTCTTCAAACGAGGATGGGACAGGACAAGGGGGAGGGTTAATGAAGGGGCAGCTGCAGAATAAGGGGTGCTAGCTGCACATTCTAGCAGACTAGATAGACCTCTAGGCCTTTATCTGCTGGCAAATTTCGTATGTTCGTATGAATACTCTCTATTCCCTCATATAGTAGAGACGCATTTTATCGCCTGAAACAATTGAAGATTACTAGTCACATGATGATCTCTCTTAATAGAAAAGCTTTATATAAATAGTTCTTAGATACTGCCTGTTCAGATTTAGTAATATTTCCCAAGTGTCCACCTCAACATTTCACTAATTTATACACTCTGTTACAGGACTCCCGAATCCCACAGAAGATGTGGCATTTACACTGGCTCAGTTGTCATGAACGAATATAATAGCAAATCATAAGCATAAACAACTGACTGAAAAGCAGTGTTCTAGATCTTTATGCATACAACAGGATGAAACAATACCACACCTTTTTTTTTTCTTTGTTCTTATATCACAGGCTTTTGGTCCCTTCTAGCACATAGGTGACAAGAAGAAAAAATTACTCACCTTAGTAATGTTGTTTCTTCTAATGGAGTCTTGCTATATTATGACAATTGCAGTTTGTCCCACCATTAGAACTGCTCCGGAGGTGAAAAAGTTAACTTCCATGCCAGGCATGGAGCTTAGAGCGCGAGCTCGGTTAGAGAAGCTCTGTCTGGATAATTTCAAACTGAAACTGTCAGATCTTACGAGCAAACTCACTAAGGTTCTGTGTGAAGCTGTAACTCAACACCAGCCAACTGGCTACTTTAAATATTAACACATATTCCTGGTCCCAACACCAAGACTCAAGTCAGGGGGCCAGAAAAATAGATAAGATAAAATAAAACACAACACCCCAAAACCCCAAAAAGAAGAGGTGGAAAACATAAAATGGGCATAAACAAGTGCCCACACTGGACTGCCCACCCCATACCCAAGTAGAAGTTCTGAGAGGGGCAGGTTGGGGGGAGGTCATAATATAGCAAGACTCCATTAGAAGAAACAACATTACTAAGGTGAGTAATTTTTTCTTCAAACAACATGAAGTCTTGCTATATTATGACAATTGCAGGCTACACAGCAGTACCTCCATGGAGGAGGGACAGAACCTACTTAGGGAATAGGCTCTGAAGCACGGCTGTGCCAAACCGAGCATCCCTTCTGGCCTGGACATCCAGGGAGTAATGCTTGGTGAAAGTGTGTACCGTTTTCCAAGTAGCTGCTTGACATATCTCTAAGATAGGGATGTCTCTGGCAGCAGCTAGAGACGCAGCTGTACCTCTGGTAGAGTGAGCCCTCAGGCCTGAAGAGGGAACTTTTCCCAGTTTTTGACAAAATTGGATACAAGAGACAATCCACCTGGCAATGGATCTCTTAGTGGCAGGTTTCCCTTTCCCAACCTCACCATAAGTGAGAAAAAGTTGGAGGGATTCGAACCTGTGACCCCTGGTACGCTCTATATAGTAACTTAGGGCCCTCTTAACATCTAAACTGTGCAACCTCCTCTCACCAGAGGAGGAATGGTCAGTGAAGAACACTGGAAGGGAGACAGATTGATTAAGATGGAAATCTGAAACCACCTTAGGCAAAAACTTCCTGTTAGTCCTAAGGACTACCTTATCCCTGTGGAAGGAAATAAAGTCAGTCTCTACTGACACAGCTTGTAACTCACTTATGCCTGGCAGAAGTGATAGCTACTAGAAAACAGTTTTCCAAGTCAAATACTTAAGCTCTGCAGAAGACAGAGGTTCAAAGGGGGGTTGCATCAACTGAGCAATGCAAACATTAAGATCCCAGGCAGGGGCCGGGTCCCTGAAAGGTGGATTAGTATGAAGTAATCCTTTGAAAAACTTGGAAAATACAGGGTGAGCGGAAAGAGAGGAGGGCTTTCCTGCTGAAATAAAAGCAGAGACAGCTGCCAAATGTACTTTCAGGGTAGCTGGTCTCAGACCCAAAGAATTAAGATGGACCATATAGTCCAAAACAATGGGCAAGTCAGCAGATTCCGGGGAAATATGTTTCCCAGAACACCAGATGGAAAACCTTTTCCATTTAGAGTTATAAGTAGCCCTAGTGGAAGGCTTCCTAGAAGCCTTCAGGATTTCAAGAACACCTTGAGAAACGTGTAGGTCAGCAAATTCTAACTCCTCAAGAGCCAGGCCTTGAGGTTGAGGGATTTGAGATTCGGATACCAAACTCTCCCCTGGGCACAAGTTAACAGGTTGTGATTCCTGGGGAGTCACAGGGGAAGACGGACTGCTAAGGACAGAAGGAGTGGGTACCAGGGCTGCCTGGCCCAATCTGGAGCAATCAGAATCATCTTGCAAGGCTGGGATCTGATTTTGACTAGGACCTTGAATAGGAGAGGGAAGGGGGGAAGGCATATAGAAACTTCCCTTCCCAATCTAGGAGAAAGGCATCCAGGGGGACTGAGCCCATCACTGGGGGCCTGCAACAAAACAGTGGAAGTTGGTGATTGTCTGGGGCTGCGAAAAGATCTATCTGAGGGGTGCCCCATCTGGCAAAAACTATTCCCAGTACTCGGGGATCCAGTGACCATTCGTGATGGCCCTGGGAAATCCTGCTGAGAGCATCTGCCAGGACATTGTCCTTTCCTGGGAGGTGAACTGCTATGAGGGAAGTGTTCAGGGAATAAGCCAGAGACCACAACTTCATTGCCTCGGTGCACAAGGCCGAAGACCGAGTGCCCCCTTGTTTGTTGATGTACCACATTGTAGTGGTGTTGTCTGTTCTGACTTGTACCACTTTGTTCTGAACAGACGAGAAAACACTTGAAGTGCTAGAAAGACAGCTCTGAGTTCCAGCAAATTGATGGGAGCAGAGATTCCTGAGGGACCACACTCCCTGGGTGGAGAGGTCGCCCATGTGAGCTCCCCATCCCAGAAGGGACGATCTGTAGTAAGGGTCAAGGAGTGAGATAGAGGGATGAAGGGGACCCCTAGTCTCAAATTGCTCTGATCCTGCCACCACTGAAGGGCCTGGATCAGGGTTCAAGTCACTGGGATCAACTAGGAAAGGGGATCTTTTCTTTGAGACCAAAAGGCTCTCAAGTGAAACTGAATGTCCCTCATCCGAAACCTTGCTCCTTGCACTACAGCTGTGGAAGCAGCCATGTGTCCTAGTAGCTGTAAGAAGTGCCTTGCTGGTCGAGAGACCTGCAGAGTGAAGGAGGAGGCCAGGGCCACTAGGTTCCTTACCCTTCTAGGGGCAGGATTCTGGCCTGCTTTGTGTCCAATTCTGCACCTATAAAGGTGAGTACCTGGACAGGTTCCAGAACTGACTTTGGAAGATTGAGAAGAAAACCCAGAGAGGTGAGCAGCTGCTGGGTAACTTGCAGGTGTGATCTGACCTGGTCTGGAGAATGACCTACAATGAGCCAGTCGTCTAGGTAGGGAAAGATGGCAATCTTTTACCTTCTTAAATGAGCAACTGCTACTGCTAGACATTTTGTGAATACCCTTGGGGCAGAGGTAAGGCCGAAGGGCATTGCTTTGAACTGGTAATGGCCTGAGGGCAGTTCAATCTGAGGTACTTTCGGTGAGCTTCTGATTAGAACATGGAAATAGGCATCCTTGAGGTCCAGGGAAGCTAGCCAGTCCCTGGCCTTAGAGAAGGTAAAATCATTGCCAGAGTCACCATTTTGAATTTTGGTTTCAAAAGGTGCTTGTTCAGATATCTTAGGTCCAAAATGGGCCGCCATTCTCCTGTCTTTTTTGGGGTAAGGAAGTACCTGGAGTACAGACCCTTGCCCTGGTGTAGGGGAGGAACCCTTTCTACAGCTCTGAGAGCCAGGAGGGTTGAGACTTCTGTTTCTAAGGCAAAGGTCTCTAGAGGGTTTGTAGGTGGAAAAGATCTGATTCTCATCTTTGGAAATTTTTTGAAGCCGAGAACCAGACCCAGGCTTACTACTTCCAGGACCCACTTGTCTGATGTTAGAGACTCCCAGTCCTGAACGAAGTAAGCCAACCTGCCCCCTACAGGTAATGGAGAACCGGCCCTGGGCACCCCATCAGGGTGCCAGTTTGGCAGGGGCTTTAGGCTGAGAGGTGGGAGCAGACCTGCTTGCACCCAGTCTGCCTCTCCCTCTGAAGAACCCCCTCTGAGCATAAGCAGAGTAGGCCTGGGTTTGGTAAAAAGGCCTGTGAAAAGGCCTACCTCTACCCCTGGGGGTCTGCCTCTGAGGAGTGGCTTGCCGCTCCTTGGCTTGTGCACTCCTATAAGTTGTCCTATATTCATCCATTTTCTTCATGTAATCCTCTGTCTGCTCCCCAAACAGAGAATTTCCTACCACAGGAAAATCCATAGCCTTAGTCTGGGTATCCTGTGACAAGCTAGTACACCTGAGCCAAGCCAACCTACGAAGGCCACAGATGTAGCCATGACTCTAGAGGATACATCATTAGAATCCACAGCAGCATGGAATTGCACCTTGGATGCCTCATACTCATCAGCAGCCACCTGCTCCAGCTCCTAGCAAGCTGGCCAGGGCCTGTTTGGCCAAAGCCATGACAGTGTCCCATCTAGATTTTTGGTATCTTGCCACATAAGCCATGTAATTTGCTTGTCTGAGTCCCAGGGACGCTGCCATGTATTGTTTTTTAGCCATGGCATCAATCTTCCTGGAGTCCTTGTCAGGAGGATGTGAAGCCAGGGGAATATTAGCCTTATCACAGGCTGCAGCCTGAACTACTCCAACATGACTGCATTGCTGTGAAAGGAATTCTGTATCAAGACCTGACAAAGTGTACCTCCTGTCCATCTTCTTGTCCACAGGAGGCACAGAATTAGGAGCTTTTAAAATGTTTATTGTTTGTTTCCTAAATGATTTATGTAAAGGGATAGACAATCTCCTAGACTCTGGGATATCCATCATTTCCACAAAATCAGGTTCCTCTTGCTCATCCACAGCTTCCTCCAATGGGAGCTGGAGGGTTTCAGCAACCTTTTATAAAACAGAAAGTGAGAAGGGACTCAGAAAGCGAAGGGGGAGATTCTAAAGGTCTGTCTGGGGAGATGTCCGGTTCAACGGGCACATCCAGACTCTCAAAGTCACATTCACACTGTTCATAATCATCCTCCCCCTCCTCTGGTTCAGAAAACTATTCTATATCATATTCTTGAACCGGTGGAACCGGCCGAACCGACCTTTTGCCAGACAGTGGTGGTTCGGACGGAACCGGAGAAAGTGACTGGACAATTTGTATAGCTTTTGCTATCTCTGCAGCAGTTGGAGAAGGGATTTTAGACTCCACACCTGCTGATTTTCTAGTTTTCTTTGCTGGGACTGGCTCCTCAGAGTCAGCTTTACGTTTGCCTGAGGAAGTCTCGCCCTGGTCAGAGGGCACTCCCTCCGGTTCGGTTGGCACCGAACCGGGCTGGCCATCCGGGTCAGCTGACTTTTTGGCCTCTGCTCCCTGAGCCTGCCAACTCTCTTATCCAGGGTGGCTGCAGAGAAATTCTTACAAATCTGGCAGTCTGAATTGAGGTGGTCAAACCCCAGACAATATACACATGTGGTGTGTGGGTCAGCCTTGGCAAAGGCTTCCCCACAGACACTACAGTGTTGAAACCCAGTGGGCCCGGTTTTTCTTTTGGGTTTCTCAGACATGATGCCAGCCTAACCAAAAAACTTGCCCTTTTAACGGCAGTGCCAGGCAAGACACCCTTATTGGTTCATAACCGTGTCACGAGTCGTGGAAAAAACCATAATGAAATCCGTTTTTTTTTAGAACAGATAAGAACCGGGAACCACACTCTAAAAGCTTTTAAATGCTTGATTTTTAAAGTTTTAAATCAACCTGATCGGTTCGAACCGAACCGATAAACATTTACAAGTTCCACACAGAAATAAACCTGTCTATTACTTACAATACCACAGACACAGCTTGAACCGATTGGTTTGCGGTTAAAATAATAATACTTGCGGTTAAATTTAACCGAGAAAATACTGTTTAAACCGAGAAATGAACCGAGCAGTAGGAGAAATCTCCGGCGCGACTGTTCAGTGAGGCGGAGTAAAGAATCTGATAGTTTCAGTTTGAAATTATCCAGACAGAGCTTCTCTAACTGAGCTCGCGCTCTAAGCTCCATGCCTGGCATGGAAGTTAACTCTTTCCCCTCCGGAGCAGTTCTAATGGTGAGACAAACTGCAATTGTCATAATATAGCAAGACTTCATGTTGTTTGAACCTTTGTTTAACTACGTTACTTGTGAGATATTGCTATGTGGTACATTTCCAACATGTTGGAAGAAACTGAATGTAGACACTTTAAATTTGTTGTTTACTGTCATAAAATGGCATATCAGGAATACTTGATGTCTTTTTACTCTGCAGCAAAAGGACGAGCCCCAGCTTATGGTGGTTCAGGGTATTGAAAAGGATCTAAAAGACATTTACTTCTTGGAAACAAATTGTCGCTTAGAACAAAGTTGGACTTATAGAAAGGGTTTGTCATAGATTACTGATTCTGATTTTCCTGTAACGTGATTTGTCTGCATTTTTTATGTTTATAGTTCATATATGCTATAATCCTTTCTGTTTTTTTGATTCTTTCGTTATGATTTTATGATACAATACACTTTTGTATATTTTCTTTTTCAGGTTGTTTTACAATAAAAAAAATTCCCCTACTCTTTTCCAGAAGTGCCATGAGATCTTTAACATCCACCTGAACTACCACCAGAACAGGTAGATAGGACTTCGGTTTAACGTCTCATCCGAAAGAATATAACTCCAGTGACATGTGGGGTACCACTGGAATCATCTTAGGCCTCCTGCTGTTTATAATTCACATAAATGACTTACCAAGAGACATGAAATCAACAAGTATAAGACTACACGCTGATTATACGGTCCCGGTATCAGAGGGGATAGACACCAGAAAAGTAGAACTCAAAATCAGATTTCACTATACTACAAAACTGGTTCACTTCCTCAAACGTAATATTAAACACGAAAGAGGAAAAAAAAAAAAAAAGAACAGTTTATGCTTTTTTTCAGCTTCAACTAAAAATACCGGAAAAACAAATACATTAGAAATGAAAACAACAACTGGAACTACACTAAAACAAGTTTCTGCATATAAATAGTTGGATGTAACCATAGACAAATCAACTTTTTTTCCAACAACATATAAACAGCTTGGTAAGAAAGGTGCACTCTAGGATTGGGGCACTGAGAAGAGCGTCAAGCTGCATTACAAAGGAAACTACATTAATTGTGACAAATCAATAAATTCTTCCCATAATGGACTATGGGAGTCACAAATACACCCACACAAACAAACACGTATTACATAGACACCTGCTACAATAGACTGGCTAGGTTTGTACTTAAATGCAAATTTAACATACACCATTGCTACACGTATGAAAGTTTAAACTAGATGCCGCTTGAATACAGAAGAAGAGAGATCTGGGCAACATGTATATACAGAGGCCGGGATATTCAGACTACGCCAAGCAGTGGCGCAAGCCTGGGCGCAGCGCAACTGTGATGCGCCGGGGGCCAGGTCCAGGTGATATTCAACGGAGCTGCGCCCCGTTGAATATGGAACAGGCAGCGCACAAACTGCGCATGGCGCAGTGGCACTGAGCCGACGCAAGCCACTGATAAGGAGCACGGGAATGCGCCAGGTGTATCACCTGCGATATTCAGCAGGGGGCATGCAAATGAGGCCATAATATATGCAAGGCGCAAATGGGGCCACTTGCATGTCATTATGGCCCCTATCTAGATGTCCCCACAGGCATGGCCAGTGACTTGTACCTGGTGCCCTGCACAGCATGATGTGCGCTGTGGGGATTCCGGGGCATCCCCGGCCCCTTAGCAGTGATCGCGTGGCATATGTCACTAAAGATAGCCTTGGTAGGCTAGTGGCCCCTTCCCCAGTCCCCGATGTGTCTGAATCACGACCATCCCTGGCGGCATAGTGGTCCCCCCTCCCACCAGAGTCTCGATATATGACATTAAGAAGTCCCTGGTGGTCTACACAGAAACATAATTTGACGGCAGATAAGGACCACTTGGCCCACCCAGTCTGCCCATTTCCCTACCTGACGGATAAGTTGCAGATCCTAGCTAACCAACAGCCCACTTCCTCCTACCCCCCACTAGAACTGCCTTATGTCTGTCCCATGCATTCTTGGAATTCCCCCACTGTTTTGACTCTACAACCTCCTCAAAAGGCTGTTCCATGTATCCACAACCATCTCTGTGAAGAAATACTTCCTCACATTACCTCTGAGCCGTCCCCCCTCCATCTTCAAATTGTGCCCCCTTGTTTTTTGCACATCTCTTTTCGGAAAGATGCTACCCTCTTGGACTTCGTTTATTCCCTTGAGGTATTTGAAAGTTTCTATCATGTCGCCCCTCTCCCTCCTTTCCCCGAGGGTATACATCTTTAGTTCCTTCAGTCTTTCTTCATATTTCTTCTGATGCAGACATCATTTTGGTTGCCCTTCTCTGGACAGCCTCCACCCTGTCTAGGTCTTTGCAGAGATGGGGTCTCCAGAACTGTACACAGTACTCCAGATGCGGTCTTACCAACTGTCTGTACAGAGGGCCAACAACTTCCTGTTTTCTACTGGTGATGCCTCTCCCTATGCATCCCAGTATCCCCCCAGCCCTCCTTACTGTCTTCTCACATTGCTGGCCCACCTTTAGGTCGTCTGATACGACTAGCCCCAGGTGAATTTCCATTTTTGTTGTTGTCAGTATCTCACTCCCCATTGTGTATTCTTCCCTTGGGGTTTTTGCTTCCCAGGTGCATTACTTTGCACTTCTTTGCATTGAATCCAAGCTGCCATACATTTGACCATTCCTCCAACCTTGCCAAGTCCCTTCTCATCCTTTCCACCCCACCTTGTGTATCAACCCTGTTGCATGTCTTCCAGTCCCTCTGCAATGTCACTTATAAAGACATTGAAAAGGACCGGCCCCAGTACTGAACCCTGCGGTACCCCACTAGTAACCCTCCTTTCTTCACTGGGGACTCCATTTACTATTATCCACTGCATCCTGTTGTTCAACCAGTGTTTTACCCAGGCTACCACCATGGGACTCACTCCCAGGCTGGCTAATTTGTTTATTAATCTTTTGTGCGGGACTGTGTCAAATGCCTTGCTAAAGTCTAGGTAGGCCATGTCCACAGCCCCACCCTGGTCTACTGCTTTGGTCACCCAGTCAAAGAAATCAATTAGATTTGTCTGACATGACCTTCCGCTGTGAATCCATGCTGCCTTGGGTCCTCTGCCCCACTGGCCTCTAGGTACTCAACAATTCTTTCCTTCAGAAGTGATTCCATCATTTTCTCTACCTATTGGTCTCGTGGAAGCCCCCCCGTCATTGCCGCAATGGCAGTACACACCGATGTGTTAAACGCCCTGGTGATCCAGTGGCACATACCCCACACAGAACCCCTTGCCTACCCAGTCGTCTCCGCCATCGGTGGGTGGCTTGCATCCGCCTGCTGAATGACAGGTACAGTATGGACTTGCATTAATATATCAGATTAGACAGTTCCCAAATATGTGAATGGAGCCATTCACAGTTTTGGGACAGTCTAGTACAATATGCCCTGCAAGCCCACTGGTCCACACTGGCGACCAATGGGCTTACAGCCCATACTGTACCTGTCATTCAGCGGGTGGCTGGGCGAGATGCAGCCGCCCGCCGATGACAGGGGGTGGGAGCGGGGTGGGCAAGGGGTTGTGTGTGGGTGGGAGGTGCCACTGGATCACCTGGGTGCTTCAATACGGGTGTGTACTACGATCATGGCAGCGGGGGGTCCCACTAGATCACCAGGGACGCCTTAATGTTATATATCGGGGACTCGGTTGGGAGGGAGGACCACTACACCGCATGGGATGGTAGTGATTCATAAACATCGGGGCATTGGGGGGCACTAGACTACCAGGGCCATCTTTGGACACATACCGATGATCGTGGCTACAGGCGGGGGAGGGGTTCCACTAGACCACCAGGGTTGTGTATGCTTGCGGATTGTGTTCTGGGCAGGTGGTGGCCACCCACAGCTGGGCTGCTGTGTTGCGCCCTGCAATACAGCAGCCTGCCTGTGGGTGAGCTGGGATTGTTCCTACTCTGTAACGGGTTCAACTTTTAACCCCCCATGGTACAGTGCAGGGCTGCCCCAGCATGTGCCGACATGCATGGCCAAGCTCTCTACATCTGCGCCGCATACATTATCATTGCACCCTGCGCATCGGGATTTGTGCTGCACCATTCAGCCTTCTCAATATCCCACTGGGACGCAATGCAGGGTTGGGCTAGTGCAACTCAGTTGTGCCAGGTGCAATCCTTTTGAATATCTGGGCCTGAATGTACAAAAATAAAAGACCTTCTGGACTCTTAGATATATTGATTAGACCAAATCATAAGTTCACATTAAGGAAAATGGGAGCCAGAGACACAGTGGTACTGAAAATACAAAACATTTACGGGAAAATGACGTTTCAATATAGGGCAGCCACTACATGGAACAATTTACCTTTACATCTGAAAACACAAGATATAACCGCAACAGCTTTTAAGACTGCTATGAAACATTAGATGAGCAATAAGCTTGCTGACTGGCTGTATTTGTGGTTGTTTTTAATTGCACATGTGTTTACAGACTTGTACAAATGAACATCTATCTTTATAATGTATTCATGTTTTTGTATCAAATGCTTTTATGTTGTGTTTATGTGTAATTTTTAAAGTTTTATAAAAAACATCTCAGATAGGAGCACCCTGAAAAGAGGGTATCAAAAGCCCTAATGGTGTAAATTTCCTTCGTATCCTATATAAACAAACATTTTACTACTACTTACACATCCCCTCCTCTATGTGCAAGTGGTATGGAACCAGAGCTGGGGGGCACATTAAACAAATTTCCCACAGCCTGGAAGGCTTGGGAAAACTGCCATACCCTAGTTACGTTCTCTGATGGCATTTGTTTCCGATTCACTGCTTGCTCCTTTGTCTTTACAGGAAGAGTAGCACAGACATGTTTTTCTTTTTGATTTTTTTCTTGGCAGGCACTGGTTCCAGTACCTACTCCGAGGCTCTTTTATTTGTATGTTTGTCATCACTGGGATCAGGGTTCCCCCTACTAGACATCCTGATCTATTTATATTCTTTCTATGCCTTTCGATAACTCAGCAGATTTACCATTTTTATCTGTCCCCTGTGACACAGACTGACGCTTATGAGAAGAACTCTCAGACGTGTGCTTTCCCCCATCTTTAGGAACTCCCTCTGAGCCTTTATTGTGCTTTGTGACATAGAGGCAGACTGAGAAGCCATAAATTCTTCTGTTTGTAAAGCTCTTCTCTTTTTGGTTTTAGGGCAAATAGTTTTACAAAGTTCACAATTAAATTGTGATTGGGATCAAGGCACTAGACAAAACACTTAGCAGTCTGCCTTTGTCAGGAGCTGAAAACTATTTTTAAAACCTGCAGGTCCTGTTCTCGTTTTGGGTCGATCGGTCATGACAAACAGTAATAAGAGCTGTAAATATTCAGTCCCCAGTTACAGCAGCAGAAAAAATAAAAATATTTTCATAAGAAAATATCAAAAACATTTTTAACATGAATAAAAGTGAAATCGATTAGAGAGTTCAATACACAATACAGTCGGCTCCCTCAGTCTGGAACCATGCTGTCAAGTGGTCTGCGCCAGCTCCTGGGAACCAATCAAGAACACCCATTACTATAGTGAGTAATCCTTGCTCCTTTCATGTTAATAACACGTGGCTCTGCCAGTGTGATCTGGAATAGTGGGACTTTAATTACTATACAAGTTTAGTTCCATGAGGAACACAAAGAAATGTATTCAGTTTCTGTGGACAGGTCTTTAAAATGCACTTGAACTATTCAATAAAATTTGAATGATCAAAAGCCAAACAACAAACGTGAATGCAAACTTCTGAAAATTCTGAATACCACTAACACCATCAGGATACAGTCTCAGTGAGTGGATCCAGATTTTTGCAGAAAAAAAAGACAATCAGTTTACAGATTCTCAAAGAAAGCAAAGCTGACTTTAAAAGTACTAAATCATGTCACAGTAATGTCAACTCAAAACAACCATTACTTTATGGCTAAACTCGGCAGTGTATTACATAACTGGTATAGCATAGCAAAATACTACTCAAACCACGGGGTAATGCTAACCATTTCCAAAAATGAGTAGCAGTAGACCACTAACCACTCTTTTTTTAAGAGAATCCATGGCACAGCAGACAAAATTAATAAAACTATATAATTTCAAATTTTGCAAACCGTTGTGTGCCAAGTGCTATGCATTTTCACAGATAATTAGCCCTTTAGCGTGCAAAACTGATAAGTTTTTTTGGCTTATTTAATATCCTGCTTGGTATCTTGTCCAAATGTACATTATAAAAAGGGTCTGGTGAATGCTGCTATCTGACTGACTGCCACCATTTCCAGAACCCTAAAGTAATGCACTATGTATCATTATGTGTAGCTTTATACACCCCCCCCCCCCAAAGTTCCGCCTGTTATACATTCTTTAAATGGACCATTCAGCTACAGCATATCGCATTAAGGCATGACCTGGGGTAGGGTAACCATCATTTAATCTTACTTTAGTGTACTCATGGGGTAGGAGGTGCAGCAGAGTGTCTTATGCACCCCGAGTCAGATTAACAAAGGAAGCACAATCCCAGACTGCCTTAATGCTATTAATATTCTAAACTGTTTTTATATTTTTTAATTCATATTTTCAAAGCTAAAATTCTAATTGCTTGGTCGGCCAGCTGGCACAGCAGAAGTGCTTCTGTCTGTGGCACTGACGACTGAGGTTCGTGAACGGACCTCCTGATGGAGGGTTGGGGGGGGCTGAGAGTCCCAGGGACTGCTCGCCTTCTCCAGGGAAGCAGGGTGCTTGGTACTCAGCACTCACTGAACCCTAGCGCTGGCAGGGAGGCACGGCGTCCAGGATCGTAGCAGAAAGTACAGCGGGGTGGAGAACAGGGGACTTCTGCAAGTCTGGGGCAGAAGCATGTCCGGCCATGTACCTAGGTTACTGAACTTCCGGACCTAACTTGGCTAGCTGGGGAGGGGAGATGTTCGGGGCAAAAATCCCTCGGCGCATGCTTCATTAAACTGGATCCTGGTGCAGTACTGGGACCTAGCCTAAATGGGGCATTCCCCCCAGCAGTGTCCATAGGGCAGGAAAACAGCATGCTCTACTGTACATGAGAGTGTCCAGCTGTTAACATAACCCTTTCTGAGCCTGGAGTAAATGGAGCAATGCTGTGCAAGGCAGTTCGTGGCAAAGGCAAAACAACAAATGTTATTATAGATCACGTGCCACTTCCTTAAACTAGCCTTGGCAACAGATGAGTGCACTGAAACCCTGTACATGAGTTCAGGGAGAAATATGCCCAATTCCTGGCCATGCCTTTGGATGAGAAGGAATGAACTGATAAGAAAGCTCACAGAAACATAGACTTTGACGGCCGATAAGGACCGCTTGGCCCACCCAGTCTGCCCATTTCCCTACCTATTGGATAGGCTGAAGATCTAGTTAACCAACAGCCCACTTCCTCCTACCCCCCTACTAGAACTGCCTTATGTCTGTCCCATGCATTCTTGAATTCCATTGTTTATGGCCCCACTACCTCCTCAGGAAGGCCACTCCATGTGTCTACCATCCTCTCTGTGAAAAGAATACTTCCTCATGTTGCCCCTGAGCTGTCCCCTTCTATCTTCAAATTGTGCCCCCTTGTTCTTGCACATCTCTTTTTCTGAAAGATGCTACCCTCTTGGACTCTGTTGAGTCTCTTGAGGTACTTAAACATTTCTATCATGTCCCCCCCCCCTTTCCTCGAGGATATACATATTCAGGATTCATTTGTTGGTGGGGGATTGGGACAATTGGCACGCAGTTTTTAATTCTGACCCACCTTTTCTTCTACCTTGTGGACAACCTGCTCACTGTTATAGAGGTTTTTAAGACTGCTGTTTTATGAGTCTGGGCTCGGTTGAAGAATACGACCCTATTATTTTTTCATTTGACCGTTACTTTTTATACTGGGGTCAATATCTCACAGTTAAATATCTTAAGGATCCTTCTTAAGTTGATGACACGCTGGCTGAATAAAATATACCTTGCCACTTTTAGACTATTTGTACATGTACCCACATAGTCACAAATACTCCTAGGTAGTGTCCCTTTTTGAGAACTAGTTGCACTGTTAAAATGAAATGTTTGAACAATTTCATTTAATTGAATCTGGTTCTGCTTTTTAATCTCATTCCTAAAATTAAGTTATCTACAATGTATTTCAATAGGACAGTTAAAACTCTCCCTCTTCCCTTAGCTCATTTTTCCTGTTTAGACCTTAAACAGTTAAGCATAGTAAACACAAGTCCCCGCTCTTGTCTGACTCAGCCATATAAAGACATCTGTCAGGTCTCTTGATTTCAAAAATTATGAAACCGATATCGGCACTATTAATGATGGCTATACCAAAACGCCGAATCATACCGCTCAACCTTTCTTCCCTGAAATGTGTGGCAAAATGTATGACATATCATCAAACTTGGCACTGCAAGCTCAGAACACTATTGCTGTCAGTACACTGTTTGCTGATAATAGATAATTATGAATTTCTGCTTTAAAGTCTCAGTGGAAATGTGGAATATCCCCCTTCTTTTTGTGGGGCAGAGGATTTCTGAGGGTTAAAATGAGTGACGTACCTCGTACTGTGTGACAGTTGAGAGGTATGCGCCGAATGCTAGTACTTCGTGTAACAACAAAAAGTTGTGAGTCCAGAGATGCCTAGTACAAAGAATCACACTGCAATACAGAAGCTTTAAATTTAATTCAACCGACAAAATCCGGGGAGCTACGTTACACACCTGCCCTATTACTCACATGTTATTAAACCTGAACAAGTCATCGCAGGTAAACGCTCGCAGAGTTGTCATCTCCACCAGAGATTATACGCGTTCCCGTCTCCCCAGAACTGTACTCTACGACCAGTGAGCAGGCAAGGACCCATTTACCTTTCGCCCCTGAAGATGGGAGATCGATTACTTCCGGGCTGAAACACAAGCACGTGACGGAACGTGTAGTGGTCACGTGTCGGTGTAGAAGCGAAAGCTGCTTAGAGCAGGGAGTCTGAGGAAAAGTGACAGTCTGGCGGGAAGATTCTGGGTTGAATGTCAGTTGGTGTGTGTTTATTTATTTTTTTAGGTCCGACTCCAACTCCCAAACATAAGAACATTAATGCCTTTTGAAAAACAAAATCCAAACGAGTAATCCTAGGAACGTACACTGCAGCTTGGCTACGCAATCCATTCTCAATAAAATCCCCAAAACATGATTGAAAGCAGCTTAATTTTGCTGCACGAACGAAGTTGCTCTTGAAACAACATCGGAGCAACGTCACTCGTTGATGGCAGAGGGGGAAGTGCTAGTCCAGTGATTGTGTTGTGTAGCGCAAAATTGCGTTCAACCGCGCCAAAATTTGGGGATTTTATTGAGTCTGAATTGTTTACTCGAGCTGCATGCAGTGTACGTTTCTGGAGGTTCTTTTGTTTTTCAGTGTTTGGCTGCTTTCCCACGGTGTTCTGGGCCAGGACCTACGAAACGGAATGCCCATAAACTATAATGGAGAAAGTGGAATGACATCGTATTTCTAATGAAAAATATTATGCAATGAAAACATTTTTTTGCAGCTCCATCCAGTTGCTGCCCATATTTAAATAGATGTACACACACTCTCCAACTGCTGCCCCCAAATACAAAACCGATTATGTAAGCATTAATCACCGACAGAAGAGGGCTCTACTGGTGGATTAATGCCTGCTGGGGGGGTTGGTGCATGAAGACGAAGCCCGGAGGTTCCAACCACCCAGTGGGCATTAATCACCGGTAGAGCCTGACTCTGGAGGTGATTAATGCGCCTGTAACATGGCAGGGGTGACTAGGATACTGTGTGACCACTATTTCGCTACAAAGCAGAGAGCAGTCACATCACAGTAGTATTTGTCGATCCTAAACGATCAGGGGCTTGTGTAGTAACAGCAGAGTGAGATGATCGTAGACTGTGCGCGGTGACGTTTTTCGATACAGATTCATTTATATAGTATTAATAAATGTATCCCTTTCTCCCTGGCTACACAAAGATTGATTAGTGTTACACATAATGACAAGTGAACAATGAAACTTTATACAAAATCACACATGCCCCTACAATGCAAAGCATCATGGGCTGCATATGCAAATCACCACAGAATGTTATGCTGGTCCAACTTAAAGCAAAATTGCATGGTGCCGAAAGGCCTCTCACACAGTTTGCAAAGGGTGCTAACAGAAGACATAGACACGTGTTTTGTCCTACCAGGACTCATCAGTATGCCTCGTCTGTTTGACACCCCAGTGGAATGGACCAGCTACCCTAGAGGCAGTGTGCCTTGGATATATTGTGGTGAACCCATTAAAATAAAAAAAACATTTAAAAGACAAAAGAACCTCTGTGCGCAACACTGAGGCAAGGTTACCCAAAGGGCATTTGGCTGAGCCAAGTTTCAAGAAAATACAAAATCACACATGCCCCCACAATGCAAAGCATCATGGGCTGCATATGCAAATCACCACAGCTTCCCAGCCAAATGCCCTTTGGGGTAACCCTTGCCTCAGTGTTTGCGCACAGAGGTTCTTTGTCTTTTAAATAGTTTTTTATTTTAATGGGTTCACCACAATATATCCAAGGCACACTGCCTCTAGGGTAGCTGGTCCATTCCACTGGGGTGTCAAACAGACGAGGCATACTGATGAGTCCTGGTAGGACGAAACACGGTTCATGTCTTCTGTTAGCACCCTTTGCAAACTGTGTGAGAGGCCTTTCGCACCATGCAATTCTGCTTTAAGTTGGACCAGCATAACATTCTGTGGTGATTTGCATATGCAGCCCATGATGCTTTGCATTTTGGGGGCATGTGTGATTTTGTATTTTCTTGAAACTTGGCTTCCCAGCCAAATGCCCTTTGGGGTAACCCTTGCCTCAGTGTTTGCGCACAGAGGTTCTTTGTCAATGAAACTTTATACTTTCTTTAGCACTACACATCTGGTTCCCACTACCTACTTTTATTCTCACTGTTCTCCAAGTTACACACGATGCTGTACTTTCCGACCATTTACTCCGTATTTTATAGACCACTACTACAGATTTCAATGCTGAGTAAGAAGAAGCTGAGTTGTATTGTCAAACACCGATATAAACAAGTACTGTATTTATCGTCAATTTCTACAAAAGTCTAGTAAATGCTCTCGGAATGTTAGGCGTGGTGCCACATGCACACAAGTAAGGATTTCAGTGGAGGACAACAGTTTTACATATGGATTTCGATTTGAGCAACGGTAAAACCAGCTGTAACCGAGGGTAGGAGGGTCTTTTACATCTAGCAACGTCGGAATCGACATAGGACTTACACTTTTTAATTCTCCTCCTGTGCGACTCCGATGCCAGGCACCTCCTACACTACGATTACATCTGTGGTCTCTTCCTTCTCGTCTTAGTGCTGCACCCTCTCGCTGGTGGACATTCTGGGTACTAACCCAGCGGGCTCTAATGAGTGCTGCTGTCTGTAGCCAATAGTAGGAACTAAACCGAGCATGCGCAGCTAATACCCGCTCGGTTTGTGTCACCTATGCCACTTTGGCCAATGTGGCTGCTCCATTTCACTGCTCTCTGGTGAGCTGTGTTACAATGTCAGTTTACTCATCTCTAAACATGTTTTACACATATTTATGTCCAAAACAATAGAGGTTTAAACATATGTAGAAACTACTCAGAGGCCTACACTAACTCAAATACTCTAGATAAGAATGATAATGGTAGCAAAAGGGTATATCGTTTGGGATACATACTAAAAAAAACTACACAAATGTGTACCGATGGGGGCCTACACCCTTTTTTTGCAGGGACCCTTATCTGGCACTGTGCCACATAGCCAAGGTGGAATTATGGAATGACCTCTTTTTCAGATATGCTTAGGAATGCTTATAGACTATAATGGAGAAGGTGGAATAACAGCCTAGTTCTAATGAACAAAATTGTAGAATAAAATAATCCTCTGCAGGTAGGGTTGCCCCTTTTAGTAAAATGTTATGCAGGACAAATACACGGAGCACGAACACCCTAAAATGGCCAGGGGTGGCCCCTAGCAAATGTTTTGAGATGTTGGTGTTCTGAGATGAAATCTGAGCATTATTCTAGTAGTAATACTACTCTGTAGCTAAGTCATTAATTGGGTATTTATTTTACATTTATTTGGCTTTAAAGCAGCAGTGCCAAGATTGTCAAAAAAAAAAAATATCAATGCTTTTGTTTGCCTCAAATAAAAATTTGCACTTAGTTTTGTCTGCCATGGTTTTATTACTTTTCCTGTCCTTCTGAACGAGATACTAGTATTTTAATTTAAATTGCGCGTCTTTTTTTTTTTTTTTGGTCCTGCAGTGTGAATGGATGTCTTCTCGGGAGTTACGTCTCGTTGGAGATGGTGAAGAGAACACATACACATTAAGGCATCTCGTGCATGCATGTCCAATGATGTGGTTGTGGATGCTCACGGAGCGAGACAGGTGTCAGCAGCAGTTTGACATCTGTAGTTAGATTACCGACTGGCATTTGTATCTGTGGTAGTCAGTCAGTAGCTGTGTTCCTTCCTTTCTTGTATTTTCTCAATTTTAATTCAAAAGATCTTGTAAGGTACGACGCTAGAACTGGAAATGGTTTTTTTATGCCTCGTTGATTTAATCGCATACTGTGTGTGGTGTTATGAAGAGCTCATTTACTGCATTTTTAAATATGCTTTTATGATACTGTGTAACCCCTAGCCAGCGCTATTCCAAGGACTACTACCCCTTCTTGTATGGTTATGCACAGGTTGAGGGGCCTGGATTCGGTATTAAGGTGCCTCCACCCAGAGTAATGGTATTGGGGATGTTTACCTATTTTGCTATAGTCTTCTTGGAAGCTGTAACCACCCACCAACCCTCCTAGTGGCTCAGTACTTGACACAGCAATAACTTTACAGTCTGCATAAAGCAATAATAATATGCACACACCCTTCACACTTACCACCAGGGTTGGACTTGCAGCAACTTGCCAGGAGACCCCCTGTAAAGTAAGGTTAACATTACAATTGTACACTTTCAACACTGTACTCCAACTAATAATATGCACACTAACCAGGTTAAACGTGAAAAAAGACAATCAGGTTTATTTAGGGGCAGCGAACAAGGAGGGGGCGTGGATTTAGTCAAATGATTTGCAATCTGATTTAGTTCAGTTTTGGCACGCACAGTTAGTCCCAAATTGGCAGTCATACAACACTAGGTACCCAGGGTGGAAGGTCTGGCTAGCCAGAGGCGTTGCTCGGGGGTGGCCAGCAATGCAGCTGATGTTGGGGCCCTTGGTGGAAAGAAAAGGCAGTTTACATACTAAACAGCCAGATGATTATTTGTAATCTGAGTTGGAGGGCTCAATCTCTTGCAAAACCCAGAAACAGAAGTAATTAGATGGTACCTCAAATCATCTAAATATTTGTTGCAGGGAGCTGCCCTGGTTTGTACTCACAATACCAGGTTTCTGCTGGAATGCAGGTGGTATGGAGACCTCATGGTGTTTACCGCTGAGCCGGGGGAAGGGGGGACAGGGCTAACACGACGGACCTCTTCTTCACGGCCTTTCCTCCAGGTTCGCAACTTGTGAGTTGTTGCGCAGAGGTTGGATTCCCAAAGCCAGTCTCTTGCTGAAACAGTCTCAGGTGCAAGAATTTTGGTCTGTGCCAGATTGGCAAGGCCCATGTAGGTATAATGGATTGGTAAAGTTCATAATCTTCAGCTGGTGAAGCTTCCAGCTGGTGTAACAGGTTTGGCTGTGGGCATGCAGGTCTCGACCCATGTAACACATTCAGCACATTTAAAATAGCCAACTATTTCTCAGAACAGTTAGGATATAGTCCGGTTGCAATTCAGCAGCTTTACTGAGCAAACCTTTTGACCTGAGCACGTCTCGCACACATGCTGGGCCGATTGCTTCACTGGAGCAAATCTTCGGTCCAAATCACAAGTAGCACTGGTGACACTTCTTTCTTCTGCTGCGGTTCCGCTTTATGCGGAAGGTTCTGACCTCTGCTATCAGGCAGTCCCAAGTAGGAGAACGTGGCAGGGAGGCAAGTTGGGCCTCTTCCCACCGATTTCTTCCACTCCTTCAGGGAGCAGCTGCTCGAGCTATTCGCATGCCAAACTCCAACTCTAACTGGTCCACTGTCTGTGCACACACTGGTGATTTCCCTTGTCAGTCCAGCATGCAGGTTGGCTGAGAGAGCTGTCAGTCACAGTTGGGGCTCCCCCTCCAGGTTAATTTGGTGCCAACCTAAAAACTACAAAACTACGGACTTTCCTTCCCACGAAACTCTGGGGTAAAGATCCATTTTAGATCATCAAGTTGTATTGGTCCAATTACTGGAAGTCCCGGACCTAACATGGTGACTTCCATCAAGAAAAATAAGCTGCAAGGAAAGCAAGTTACAGAAACTTCTTTATCTCAACTATAACAGCACATATACAGTAAATAAGCAGTTTCCATACAGGCTCCCTCTGCACTATTATCGACTGCAGAATGGAACAAATTAGAGCAGTGTCTGGCTGGTCGCAAGCCCTAAATCGCTTGTACCTAGCTCAGACCATTCACATAACACAGATTAGCTAGTCTCTTAAAGGGATAGGCGCGGAGGCACAGCATGGCACTCTCAGACAAATAAACAGAATTACTCTGGGAAGGGACACCAGGCTGACAGTGGGCATTTAAGAAGCCCTGGAAGACATTAAGGTAAACCCCAAATTGGAGGGAGGGTTACTCTTCCCTGCCTGGAAAAAACTTGGCATCCGTGTCAAGTCTACACCTAATACACTTCTACATAGAAAACATTATACGTAAACACATGCATGTTTAATTGATATACCATAAAATAAATTCTGATGCATCAGAGAAAAAATAGAATAACTGCAATGTGATAGTTTGAAGTAACACCCCCCCCCCCCCATAACGTACTACTGGAATGAACTCCATCCTATCTTTCTGCTTCCTGCCTACCTTTTTTTCTTTCTTATCAGTCTGTTGCGCAACAGCATTTCTTCCCTAGCCTATCTTATACTTGTCATGCTTGAGAAGGGTGGGTTGTCCACCTGCTGTTGCCTCTTTATCTTGGTTATGATTTTTACTTTCTTTAAAATTCATTCTTGGAGTAGTAATTCCAGTGTCTGTTATGACATACTCCCTGTGGCCTTTTAATTTGGATGTAAAACACTGCCATTTGCTTGTGGGTTAGTTGTGTGGATATAACGGCAGTAAAATTGTTTACTTCCTTATAGAATTATGCCCTGAGATTTTTTTTTTAAGCTCTGTGCCCAGTTGTATAATACTGTCCTAGTATACTCGCTCCTCCTTGCATGTTACAAGAGGGTACGCACTTGTACAGCCACAGAAAGGAGCAGCCGATGGGCTGCAAAGGTCTTAAAAAATAAAACTCATTCTTTTTGTTTATGTTGCCGACTTGCTGAGCGGCATGTACATTTTGGTACAAAAGTTGTTTAGTGGACTGAGGTATTGCAATGTTGTACATTTAGAAACTAGACTTTGCAAAAGAATAGGTATCTTTACTGTTTTCCCGGGTTGCTAATAAAAGGTTTTTTGTTGTAAAATACAGAAATGCATTAGTGTGGGAACATAATATAAAGTACATATTTGTCTTTACTAATCTCCCTGAAAGAGAAAAAGGTTTTAAATGACAGAGATAAAACACTGTAAAAAGGGAGTCATTTCACCTTGGTGTTACTTTGCAAGTGGTTGCTAGAGGTCTAAGTGTCCCAAACAGGAGAGACCTTCTAGCAGGGTGGGGGTGCAGTCTCCTATAGGGAAACTGCGGCACCCTTTCTGATATATTTATGGAACCTGAAGTATCAATCTCCCAAAAAGGGGGTGCAGCCAAGGTTCATTAGAGACCCTTTTTGTTTAAAAGAAGGTTTTTGTTGATTTAAAGGGTATAAAAAGTTACTAGTCTTTGATTAATGCTGATTATTATTGTTTAGTAAAATATAGGATCCGGTATTACATTGTTGGAGTGAGTTGAGGGAGAGTACTGAGGTCCAGTGCTGCAAAATGGCAATAGGTTGCAGGAACACAAGTGTCGAGAGGGCCCAAACAATCCACCAGGCAATCCAGTTTCAGAGGATGAGTGTTCATCTTTGTCAAACTTTTGGCAAAGAGCTTTAACAGATTGTTAGAAAATGGGCAGGGATTTATTTAACTCTATAAATAGATTAGCGTTTTGCTCATAAAAGTGCTAAAACATTGTAAAAATGCATAGCACATACCTCATTGTGTTTAACAAACATAACACTTCTAGAAAACCTATATAAATACTTTCTGTACAGTTACTATTGTCCCAGGGAAAAAAAACTGCTAATCAATTATTTAAAACTCTGATGGGCTTGAAAAATAATGCATGCTGACAGGATGAAAGGCCATGCAAGGCATGCATTTATTTTTCAATAGATGCCCAGCAAAAAACATGTCAATTTGGGGTGCCCCATTACTTAGCATGTCATTGGGCACTCTGAATTTCATAAATGACCAGCTGCCATTTTTGTCTCTTGCTTAGCGAGCGAGTTGGCAGCCCCCCTCCTCCACCACATACTCTCTGTCTCTCTCTCTCTCTCTTAGAAGTGAAAACACAGTCAATAAGCAATAGCCACACATTAAAAAATTAAAAAGGAAGCCCTTCAGCCATCAGTCCAATCGGCTTCGCATAACCCACGGTAGGCAGAGCAGGGTTTTCAAAAGGGCAGCTATGACAGTAACAGTAATACTGGGACCTAAAGTAATTCAAACAGAAGCAAATGCAGCGGTGCTGGTAGTCAAACTGCAGAGGACACCGAATGTAGAGTGATGGAAGTGTGTGTGGGTGGGGTGGAGGGCAGAAACCATACATATTTTTTCACTGAGGTCTCCTTTTAAAACACCCAACACTGGAAAGCGGGCAGCAGCAACTCCTTTGCAAGGTGACTGTCCTATTGGGGAGGAATAACAATCACAAACTACTCACTAGCTAACACAAAAAGAGAAGAAAAACTGTCAGCAAATCTGGGGCAGGGAGGATGAGAGAACTGACAGCAAACCGGTAGCTCGTTTTGAAATGTCCAATCCTTTTATAGTCGCAAGAAAATGAAACAAAAAGAAAAACACAGACAACAACAACTCTGGGGTAACTACGGAATTCTGGTGTATCAGGGAGAACCAAAAGCCAAAAGTACAAGGCTAATTTTTTTTTACTGCTGTTCGTCAGGGGGAAGAAACAACAAAAGAAAAGTGGAATAAAACAAACCAGTCTAAATAGCAGCAGTTCCCTCTACTAGCACTACTAAATGAACTATTTTACAGCAAAACTGACTTAATTCCTTTTTACTTGTTTGTAATGTATTTTTTATTTATTTCTAAATATTTTATATGATTGTTATCTATAGCCCATATTCTAAGCGCAATAATACCCTTCAGGATGGGCGGTATTGGGGAATACTGGACCTTCCAGGGGCTACAATGCCCTCCACCTTCGGCATCGAGCCTCATTACGCCCCTGGGCAGTCCGCTATTCCCCAATACCGCCTACCCTGTCAGGTATTATTGCTTACTACGGACATTCTCACGCACTCAGAATTGAAGTCCGGTCTTCTTGAGAGAGCGTCAGCATCAATGTGATTTAGGCCAGATCGATACTCTGCTGAATAGTCATAGGTTGAGAGGGCTGACAACCAGTGGTGCCCAGTGGCATCTAACTTTGCTCAGGTTTGAACATACGTGAGTTTTTTTTTTGGTCAGTTTTCACTAGGATCTTCCTACCATAAAGGTATTTACAGTATAAAATTGATCTACGATGGGCCATTTTAGTGCAAGGAATTTAAGTTTGTGTATGGGGTCGTTCTTTTCAGATGGGGTCAGGCTTCTGCTGGCAAACGCCACTGAGTATAATCCTTCCTCCTACTCCTGGTAAAGCACAGCGCCAAGCCCCTTTAAGTTGGCATCGGTGTGTAATACATAAGGCTTGGTGGGATCTGCATAGGCAAGGACAGGGGCATGGGTGAGTTGGTGGATGATATAAAAGGCCATCTCACACTCTTGGGTCCACCTTCTTCTGAAAATTAATTTGTTCTGAAACAGACCTTTTCTTCCTCTTTGACACTGCTATTTTTGTATTTTCGGTTTGTTGGCGGATACCCTTGAGTTAAGTTAAGCAAAGGGCGGATGACTTTTGTATAATCTTTCAAAAACTGGTGATAGTATCTGCTGAACCCCAAGAATCTTTGCAGTTCTTTAAGATTGTTAGGCTGTAGCCAGGTGGTGAGAGCTTCTACTTTGTTAGGATTTGTTTGAATTCCCTCAGAGGACACAATGTGGCCGACATATTTTACAGATTGCTGGAAGAATTGGCACTTGTCAATAGATAGTTTTAAACCAAAATCCTCCAACCAGTATAGAACCCTAAAGAAGTGGGTCTCATGCACTTCGAGGGTCTTGCCAAACACAATGACATCATCCAGGTAAACAAGGCATTCATGTCCCCCACAGCTCACTCCATCAATCTCTGAAAAGTGGCAGGTTCTCCCAAAATGCACTGAGGCATGTGTAGAAATTCGTAAAAACTCAGGGTACAGATGAATGCTGTTTTTTCTCTATCTTGGGGTGCCATCGTGATCTGGTAATACCCACTCCAGAGGTTTAGCACTGAAAACCACTGGCTTCCATTAAGGCATTCAAGGGCATCCTGGATGCGTGGCATAGTATATTGGTCAGGTATAGTTCTTCGATTCAGAGTCTGGTAGTCCACACACATCCTCACCAAGCCATTCTTTTTCTGGACTATCACTATCACAATAGGAGAGGCGTATGGACTACAAGATTCCTGTATAATTCCAGCTGCTAGCATCTCCTGGAGGTGACGTCGAACATCATTGATGTCATCTCGTGCCAGTTACTACTCGGTATTACTCGGCGTAAAAAAGGTGGAAGGAGGCTCAAGATCCATCGTGACCACCCTCCCTGCACAAGCAGGGGAGATTAAACACTAACCCAACAGGAATTTATCCAGTTAATTTTTGAGTGACTCAAAAGTAGACATATTAACCACTGAATCTGGCAAAGTATTCCAAAGAGAAGCTGCTCTAATAGTAAAGTAGGATTGTCTTTTAGTAGTACAGGGCTTAGGAATAAAATGTGTTTATTATGACATCTAAAATTTTGTAATCTAGGAGCAGTTTTGATATTGGTACGATCCATCAGTGTAGTGTCCTTCAAGATATTATATAGAAGCAACGTATCTCCACGATCCCTTCTCAATTTGAGATCATATAAATCTAAGGCCTGTAGTCTTTGCTCATATGACAGGTATTTAACTCTCGGTATCAATTTATTAATCCTCCTTTGCATACTCTCTACCATTTTTTGATCTTTTTTATAATGAGGTGATTAGTAGGAGGCAGCATAGTCTGTATGTGGATGGATATAAGATTTGTAAAGTGGTAATAAACAGTACTCATTTCTACTAACAAAAGTTCTTTTAATGGCAGAAAGTATATTATTACCGGTCTGAGTAATTTTTCTGAAATGGTCAATGGCAATTCAAAACTGTTAATTCTGTTGACTAAACTGAAAATTCTGTTGGATCATGGATTTGGAACCATATCAGGCAACAGAGACAGGGACTCATTATTTCCTGGTCTCTGTTGCCTGATACCGGATTGGCTGGTTGGTGACCTTAGCCAATCAGCTTATAGAATTTCCCCAGCCCATTTGTTGTAATAATAATTACCACGAGATCTCTTTCAGTTTTTGTATGGCTTAATGTTACATGGTTTAAATGATGATCAGAAATGACATTTGCAGTTCCAAGATGGATAACAGCACACTTATCAGAATTATTTTTAAGTGCCCACAATTCTATAACATGTAAGTCCTTCTGTAACAATAACATTTTCTCTGGGGTGTCAACCTCAGCTGAAAGTTTTGTATCATCTGCAGATCTGCAAATATTATTGGTCACGCCAATATGAAGATCACTAAAATAGATTCCGAACAATATAGGCCCTAACACGGATCCCTGTGGGACCCCACTAGTCACTTTAATGCTAGATGACAATGAAATACCTATTTTAACTCTTTGTGTTCTATTTAAAAGCCAATTATTAAGCCAATTAGTCAAATAGTCACTAAACCCAAAACAAATCATTTTGTTTACTAAAAAAAATATGTGGCACTAAATTAAAATCCTTTTGGAAATCAAGATATACAACATCCACTGGTATGCCACAGTCCAAACTTGCACTAACATTTTCATCAAAGGCAATCAAATTAGTAGTACATGATCTTCCTTTTTAGGAGCAATGTTGGGTTATAGCTATTTCATTTTCAGTTTGAATTTTCAAAATTTTTTTTATAAGTTTCCTGCCAATGGAAGTTAGACTAATTGGTCTATAGTTATTTGTTAGTTTATTAGAACCTTTTTTGAAAATAGGAACCACATTCGCCATCCTACAATCCTCTGGAACCTCCCCTGTTGCTAGAGATTTATTAAATATGATATATAATGGAAGCATCAGTTGTTCTATCATCTCTTTAAACAGTTATTCAGATTATCTGGGCCGGGGAAGAGTTATTGTTTAGCGAACAAATAGCTGCTATTCTTTCATCCTGAGTAATATACCCATGTTGATGAGAAGGATGATGTGATGAATGAAGGATGGTTTCTTCCCTCGAAAAGACTGAGCCAAAATATTCATTAAAGAGCTCAGTTGGGGGGGGGGGCGCTAATGAGCGGCTGGGTGAATAGACGTGCTTTTGCGCTGCTCTGTCTCTTCGGGCAACTAAAAGTAAAATAAATCAGAAAAATCTACTTGTTTTGGCAAAATCATTGGTGCAGCTTGTATTGGAAGGCAGGATGGAGGAGTATTTGGTGGCAGGAGGCGGAAAAGGCCAAAGATAGGCTGGCAAAACTGGCAAGAAAACAGTGGCTTCTTCGGCCTTCATTACAGGAGACAACATGGGGGTAGTCTCGTTATCGGCAGCTGAAATTGGAGCCCTGGGTCGCGAAGTGACGGGCCAAGTGATAGCGGCCTTAGAACCCAGGCTGATCAAACTTGAGGGCAAGATTGATCTCATGCTGCAAGAAATATTAGAGCAGCAGGTGGCCTACACGAACAGGATTGCAGAGGCTGAAGAGAGAATATCCAGATTAGAGGATGATACAGGATGAGATGCTAAGCCAAGTAGTACGCCTGCAAAAAGAGTTGGAGGAGCTAAAAGATGTGATGGATTACCAGGAGAATTATTATAGGAGGCTAAATCTATGACTCAGAGGGCAGCCAGAAGGAGCGGAAAGAGATGATATGTTGGGCTTTTGTACAAAGACCTTGCCAGAACTTCTTGGACTACAGCCTAAAAATGGGAAATTTAAGCTTGACAGGGCTCATTGTGCTGTGATGCCCAGGCCCCCGGGGGGGGGGTATGGCCCCATGACAAGTTATTCGCTTCCATTTCTATCAAGATAGGGAGGCGACCCTGTGGGCATATAGAGAAGCTGGAACATTGGAACACCAAGGCACACGACTGTTTATTTCTCAAGATTACTCGATGAGGCCGCTACAGAAAAGGAAGGTCATTAATGGTTTGATGGCCCAATTACGGAACCTAAAAGTTGAAAATGTCATGGTATATCCTGCAGTATTAAAGATAAAGCACGAGGGAGTGACTTACTCCGTTTGGGAACTGAGCAAGGCGGAGCAGTTTGTGGCTGATCTGCAGAAGAAAATGAACAAGTGAATGCTGGACTGGTATGATTTTGTGGGAGTGCTGAGGAGTGACATACTGATGTGCCAGGAAAGGGAAGGTGTCAGACCATCAAACAGGTTGCGGGAACTCAAGTGGTGTCATCAAAACTCCCAGGGACACAAGGGCATATGGGGGGGGGGATGGGAAAGATGTTTTAAATGCTGGTGGAGAATTGGCGACTGGTATGGAGGACCACGAGGTGGCGTTTGGCAGGTGATGATGGAAGGGAAGTGGTGAGGAATGCTGCACCACGACCGGAACTTGTGGGAGGAACTGAACCAAGAGAGACAAAGAACTTGTCTACACGGAACTAAGGGGACGAGGTGACAAGTACTGTGTGGACTTGAAGGGAAAAGGGGAGCCGGGTGGTGCAGAGGGGGATAGTTCAAATGTACGCCACAGTAATGTAAACAGCTACGTTGGGGTTATAGTTGAACTATATTGAAGAGACTTAAAGCATCACTTTGCCTGTGTAAAACCGTAATTGGATGGGGGTTGGAAGAGGGAAGGGGATGTGAGTCACGATAAATATATATGTGATGGAAGAAACACGGGTGTTGGGGAGGGGGGGCCCTCTCAGTGTTCCTGGGAAGTTATGTGACAAATGCTGAGAAGATAGGGGCTTAAAGGGGCACTGCCTACTTTTATTTTTCCATTTTTCTTTCTGCTCCCCATGAGCTTGCTTAATAATATAAATTTAGATGGTAAGACACCAAATGCTATATGTTATGATCATATGAAGCAAGTCGATAAAATGGGAGTTGCTCGTGGACAAAGCGGTGGGGCACACATATTGCTAGGGTGAGATTTGGACACTTATGCTAGATTTGCACTTAGTGTCAAAGAGAGGGGGGAACTCGATATGGGATAGATTATGTTAAAGGTAGTTTAAAGAATGGAGGAGGCGAGGGGAAAAGGATATGAAAATGGAAAAATCAAGAAAGTCTTCATAGGGGGAAGGGGGGGTGATGTTCTTGTTACTATGTTTGTACTTAGGTTGTTTAAATGTGTTTTATATTGTTTGTTGACAGATGCATTTCATACAAAACAAAGGCTAAAAGGTACCTGTGGATGGGGAGGTAATGGTGGGATAAGAGGTGCAAGGATCCGGAGGGGGCTCATGGTGGAATTAGCTGGATAGAAATGGGGAACATACAATACACTTAGATGGCTGGCAAACAGGAAATGGTGGTAGTCTCCTGGAACGTTAAAAGGATTGTAAACCCGATTAAGCACACAATGCTTCTGGCTGCATTGCGAAAAAAGGGAGCACAAATCGCCTTATTACAGGAGACGCACTTGTTGGATGCTGAGCATGCAAAATTAGCACAGGGCTGGGTGGGCAGGTGCTTCACATCCTCTTACTCATCCCGCAAGAGAGGGGTTACTATCTTTGTGAATAAGAACCTGCCACTGGAAGTTCACAGAATTGTGAAGGACAATAGGGAGGGCAGATACATATTTCTGACAGGGAAGCTTTATGGTGAGTTAATCACACTAGGGAACGTTATATGCCCCAGCCCAGTATGACCCACAGTTCTTCCCAGGATTGTTGGACTTGATTACTAGGGAGCAATTCCCAGGCTTAATTATAGGAGGAGAACTTAATAGTACCCTGGACCCTATATTGGACCACTCAGAGGGTGAGGGGCGGGCACCAGAGGCAGTAGTCCAATGGAAGGTGGGCATGTCAGAGTTGGATTTAGTAGACAGTTGGAGAATGGCATACCCAGGAGCCAGGGAATACACATTTTATTCTATTCTGCATGGAACGTGGACAAGGATAGATTACATCCTGATACCCAGGGCGTGGCATGATAGGGTAATAGATGTTTCGCATAGCCCTATTCATGTATCGGACCATGCTATGGTGGTGGGTAGGTTTAAAATGAAGGAAGAGAGGGACATAAGGTCACAGTAGAAATTTCCCACATATATGCTCCAACATAAAGACTTTCGGGAATATTTGAAAATGCAGTGGTAGCTATATAAAGAGACTAATGGGGGCCCAGAGGTAGCTAAGATAGTCTACTGGGACGTTGGGAAGGCCTTTCTTAGAGGCTCCATAATAGCGTACATGGCCAAAATTAAAAAGGAGAAGAGGGACAAACGGCAAGGGCTGGAAAAACAATTAAAGGAGCTGGAAAAGCGAGTTGGTAGTGGAGAGAGAGGACAGGTGGCGTGTCTTCTGATGGTGACAAGAGAGGTGCTAAATTCCCTGCTAAGAGGGGAGGCCCAAACTACCTGGTTTTATTGCAGGAGGCAGGTGTTTAAATGGGCTAATAAGCCAGGCCCACTATTAGTGAGGCTAATGAAAGGGGAGGAGTGCCCTGTAAGGTTAACAGGGATTAAGAATAAGGAGGGAAGGGTGCAGTGAGGGGCGGGCCAGATGAGAGAGTGTTTCCGGGAGTTTTATGCTCACCTGTATAGGGCGGAGGGGATGGGGGGGAGACAGAGGATGCAGGACTTCTTGAGTAAGGTCGACCTACCCAGTTTCACAGAAGAGCAAAGAAAATGCCTGAGCCAGCCTATGACAAAGGGAGAAATATTAAAGGTGATTGGGAAGCTTCAACAAGGGAAAGCAAGTGGCCCAGACGGATACCCTTTAGAGTTTTATAAGGCCCTAGTGGGCCAGATGGTGGAGATATTAAGTGAGGTGTTTAAGGTGGAAGAGGGGCAGGAGAAGCTGTGTCTTCCGGATATGTGTTATGACGCCACAATCTGTCTGGTTCCAAAGGGGGGCAGGGATCCTTTGGAGTATGCCTCATACAGGCCAATTGCCCTGTTGAATTGTGATCTTAAAATCCTTGCCAAGGCGCTGGCTATGAGATTAGAGGAGTACCTGCCGTCGTTGGTTCATCCAGACCAGACTTGGTTTATCAAGGGGAGGTTATATCACAATTTACGTAGGCTACTCAATGTGGTGTGGAGGGCAGGCCAAGATATAGAGAAGACTTGTGTTATATCAATGGATGCCGAAAAGGCTTTTGATAGGGTGGAGAGGGAATACCTCTTTGAGGTGTTGGACCAGTTTGGCCTGGGTGACCCATATGTACAGTGGGTCAGAGCAATGTACCGATCTCCTAGGGCCAGCGTTCTGGTCAGTGGATCCCCTACGGTGCCCTTTAAATTGGAACCAGGCAGGGCTGTCCACTTTCGCCATTGTTGTTTGCTCTAGCGCTGGAGCCACTGGCGGCAGCAATTAGGCAGTGCCAGGGGGTCCGGGGGGTGAAAGGGGCAGACAACACTGAGCACAAGGTCACGTTGTATGCAGATGACATGTTGGTGTTTTTACAGGAACCGGGGGTATCCATGATGTCTCTCTTGCAATTAATAGAGGGCTTCTCGGAGTTCTCTGGCTACAAAATAAATTTGAACAAGTCGGAAATGTTGTGCTTCCCCAAACAGGAAATAGGAGATGAACGATGGGGTATACAATGCAAATCCACAAGTATAAAATACTTAGATATTAATGGGGGGAAGAACAAATGGATTTCTGTATGGCCTGAATTATGTCCCTTTAGTTAAAACAATAGAAACAGACCTGAGAAGGTGGATGCAGTTACCAGTATCATGGATGGGGCGGATTAATGTATTAAAAATGAATATTATACCCAGAATAATTTACCCTATGCAGATGCTCCCTATGCGAATCACACAGGGGTATACTGGCAGGTTAGAAAAAGTATTCGCTCAGTTTATATGGAAGGGACAGAGGCCAAGAATGCGGCTCCAAAGACTTAAGGCGGAGGTATCTAAGGGTGATCTTAATTTCCCTGATCTGCTAAATTACTAGTTGTCCATCCAGCAGAGATATATGGCGGATTGGGTATTTAGACCAGAGGTAGCAAGCTGGGTAGCGTTGGAGCAGGAGGGATGCACAGGGCGGTTATCAGCCTACTGTACCTGCACAGTAAAGGACCGCAGGCATATCGGAGTCAAGGGGGTCGGAATCCTTTGGTAGGAATGACTTTGGTGGCTTGGGAGATGCTAAAGAAGGCAAGAGGGATAGCCAAAGGGGAAACTATATTGATGCCACTGGCGAGGAACACTTTCCTTTAGCCAGGGTTAGAAGATAGGGGATTCAGAGAGTGGGAAAGAAGGGGGCCAAAATGTGTGGGTAGTATGATTAGTAGAGGGATGTTGCTCCCACTAGAGGATATTAAAAAGAACTTAAATTTGCAGGGGCAACAGACGTTTTGATACCTCCAACTGAAAGCGTTTATAGGTAAAATGGAGAGAGAGAGAAGTCAGAAGGACAGGGGTGGGGCTCGGTGGAACTAATAATACTGGGAGTACAGAGGGATCCTAAAGGGTTTATTGGGAAGGCGGCAAAAATTGGGAAGCAGGGATGGCCGGATTATACCCAGAAAGTGAGGCAGCAATTGAGTAGGGATCTAGGGAGGGAAATCTCTGAAAAGAATTGGCAAAAGCTATTGTTGGGACATAGAGGCCTGCTGATCTGTAATAAGTTCAAAGAAACATATTTTAAATGTATACATAGACTGTACTATCCCTCGGCTGTGGTGCATAGGGCCCATCTGGCTGTGTCCCCATTATGTGGGAGATGCAAAAGAGAGGTGGGGACATATATGCATTGTTTTTGGAATTGCTCTGTTCTGCGATCTTTCTGGGGGAAAATATTTAAAGAAGTGGAGCTAATGGCGGGGGCCCCCATCCAGTTGGACCCTATTAAGGGGCTATTTGGTCTGAGTGCAGATGGGACAGAGGAATGGGAGACAATGCCGTGTTGGATTAAAGTTCTTATGGTGATGGCTAGGCATTGTATCCAAAACACCTGGGTTAATAATGTTGTACCTACCAACCAGCAGTGGCGACAATTGATATTGCAAAATCTGGCATTGGAAAGACTATCACTGGTCTTGGCAAACAGATCGTAGGTATTCTATAGAGAATGGGCACCATTTCTTTCTATGCTTAAAAGACAAGAGATGGTCACTCTCTGTGAGGGATTGGAGATTGGAAATTGGATTTAGGAAGATGGGGCCTGACTGGATGGTTGCCCCCCCCCTGAGGATGGAACACATAAGGATGTTATGTACTGGTATCCACAGTATATGTGCCTGATAATTAGCTTGGATATTAGTCTATTTTGTCATTTTTAGCACTGTCAATGAGTATTAAGAATCAATTGTCTGGGGAAGAATTATTGGATGTAAAAGTAACTGTATGGAAGTGCATTTGTCTGTTTATTCTTTGTATTAGCAGCTGTATGTATGTATGTATAACTGTCTGTCTATGTAATGTGTGTGTGTTGACATCAAAGAAAATAATAAAAAGGATTATACAAAAAAAGGGAGCTCAGTTATCCCCTGAGTATTATTTATGTCTGGGCCATCTTTAAGCATAGAAGAGATTGGGTTGATGGTTTTTTTATAGGAGTTAACGTACGTGTGAAACACTTTAGTATTCCTGTTTGAAAATGCAAGTTTAAATTCCTGTTTCTTTCTTTCTATTTTGGTAAGTGCCTTAGTGTTTTTTACTTCCGTTTTAAAACATAAAATAGTTTCAGCATTTTTATATTTTTTCATTTTGTGACATACAGCCTCTTTTTTTTTTATTTGTTTCTGGATTGCTGAAGTGAACCATGGAGGAATCTTACCCTTGTCATTATTAGATTGTTTGATATGAATATATAATGATTCCAGTTTTAGTAAGGTGTTTTTTAGTAGGTTCCAACTGTCGTTGACCTTTTGATTGGACAGAAGAGTGGTCCAATTAAGTTTGTCTAGAGATGATCTAATTTTATCGTAATTACCCCTAGGGTAGTTGTTTCCGAAACTAATAGGATTATTACTGGTTTTAGATCTAATTGACTCAAATAATATTGAATTATGATCACTATTGCTAAGAGGATTTGTTATAAGGATATTATCTATTTCAGATTCAAGATTAGTTCGTATTATGTCTAAAATATTTTTATCCCTAGTCAGTTCTGTCACTAATTGGTTCAGGCCAAGAGTTATAAATAGGTCCAAGAATTGGGACTCAATGTGATTTTTGCTGTTAATGCGTCCCAATTTACCCCCGGAAGATTAAAGTCTCCCATTATAAGGATGTCTGATTTGTTAGTTAAGTCAGTAATTAAAGTACAAATATTTTCATTATAGCTTGTATCAGTTAATGGTGGTCTATACACAATCCCTAGAATAAGTGGTTTATTGGATTTATTATTAATTTGTACAAAACAACCTTCTATTTTATCATAAGTATTATTAATCTCTTGAAAGGAGATATATTCTTTTAAATAGAGGCATACTCCACCTCCCCTTTTAATAGCTTTATTTTTGTGAATTAAATTATAACCAGAAATGTTGACCCAGTCCGATATTCCATCCCACCAAGTTAAGCAATGGGCAGATGACTTTGGTATAATCTTTCAAAAATTGGTGATAGTATCTGCAGAACCCCAAGAATCTTTGCAGTTCTTTAAGATTGTTAGGCTGTAGCCAGGTGGTGAGAGCTTCTACTTTGCTAGGATTCATTTGAATTCCCTCAGAGGACACAATGTGGCTGACATATTTTACAGATTGCAGGAAGAATTGGCACTTGTCGATAGATAGTTTTAAACCAAAATCCTCCAACCGGTCTAGAACCTTAAAGAAGCGGGTCTCATGCACTTCGAGGGTCTTGCTAAAGACAATGACGTCATCCAGGTAAACAAGACATTCATGTCCTCAACAGCTCACTCCACCAAGCTCTGAAAAGTGGCAAGTTCTCCCAAAGTGCCCTGAGGCATGTGTAGAAATTCTTTTTTATTTATTTAGTTGTTTAACCAGGTATTGCACACTAAGCTAAAAGCTTTTTTACAGGAGCGACCTGGGAGCACAAGGAGGTTAAGTGACTTGCTCAGGGTCACACAGTATGCAAGTGGAAGCTGTGGGATTCAAACCCAGGTCTGGTCTGCTGGATATCACCAGATTTGCAGCTCAGAGCCTTAGACCACTGCGCAATCGTAAAAACTCAGGGTACAGATGAATGCTGTTTTTCTCTATCTTCGGATGTCATCGGGATCTGGTAATACCCACTCCAGAGGTCTAGCACAGAGAACCACTGGCTTCCATTAAGGCAGTCAAGGGCATCCTGGATAAGTGGCATAGTATATTGGTCAGGTATAGTTCTTTGATTCAGAGTCCGGTAGTCCACACACATCCTCACTGAGCCATTCTTTTTCCGGTATATTACAATAGGAGAGGCATACGGACTACGAAATTTCTGTATAATTCCAGCTGCTAGCATCTCCTGGAGGTGGCGTCGAACATCGTTGATGTCTGCTGGTGCCAGTTGGTGAGACCTCTCATGGAAGGGCCTCTCGTTGTGAAGTGTAATGTAATGCTCTGCTCCAGTGATGCATCCAACATCCCATTCTTTCAGAGAAAATACCTTGCTTCACTGGGCCAGTTTTTGGCTGACCTTTGCTCTCCGCTCTTGAGTCATGGGAGATTCTCCAAAGTCAGATCAGGAGTTATCTTGTCATCCTCACCAGTGCATTTCTTACTAGGCAGCACAACAGTATCTGCACAGTACACAGCCAGGGTGCAGCCTTGGTTGACTCTAATATCATGGTCAGACAGGTTTTGTATTTGCACCACTACACGCCAAGCACAGACTTGAACTCGGGCAGGCAAGATGCTAGGCTTAACCAATAGTTCCTCAGGAAGTTTCCTCTCCTCTCCTCTGGGGCATCCAGCATGAGAATCTTATTCTTAACATCTTTCTTGATCTGTACCTCGCCACTGATGGTACAATGAGCATTGGGTGGCAATACAAGTGATTCTGGATCTTTCTTCTGCACAACTCCCACCTGCTCATCTTTCTTAACCTCTTTGGCTTGCATCTGTAAGTCGTAGGCTCTGCGTACCATGGCAGGGATGTGTAAAGCCCGCCCAGTCTTTCTCGCTTGCTTTTCTTGACAAAGCTGAGCAAGGGGAAAGGGGAAATTGTTTAACTAGGAAAGGCACACTAAGCCGGAGCTTGTTTCCAGGTGCGACCTGGGAGCATAAGGAAGTTAAGTGACTTGCTCAGGGTTACACAGTATGCAAGTGGAAGCTGTGGTATTCAAACCCAGGTCTGGTCTGCTGGATGTCACCAGATTTGCAGCTCAGAGCCTTAGACCACTGCGCTATACTGCCTTCCCGCCGGCCAAACATATGGGCGTTAGTGTCAAATAACAACAAGATACCATCATACATTCCAGTCAGTGGGCATACCAGGGCCAGGGTCTCTACTGGTTCATCCACGCCAGCAACAGCAGTAGGAAAAGATAACCACAGTCTTATATAACCCAAGTATGGGTCGGATTTGTCGCTCAACCCCCACACATGAAGTCCTTCAAGGGTAGTAGCGGGAGCTCAGGCAAGTGTCAGTCGTACCAATCTTTAAACACAATAGTGACCTGTGAGCCACTGTCCATCACAGCTCAAGCTGAAATCCATTAACTGTTACTGTTGTCTCCATGGAGAGATCCACCATCTCAGACCAATCTGGGGATGCCTGTTTGGTGGACTGGCCCACAGCAGTTTTGGAGGAAAAGGATTTTCGTGATGGCCTGGTTGGGGCTTTATATTGCTTTGCCAGACTTGGTTGAGTAGCTTCGTAGTGACCCACCATAGATCTGGGCATTGCAAACTTGTCTCGTGTGCCCATCATCTTCGCACCGGTAACAAAACACCTTGGCTCTGGGGTCAGCAGGACAGGTCATGTCTTCACAAGGTTTGTAGTGGTCGGGGGTTGGAACCCTACCCTCTTTCTTTGGCTTAGATTCAGATTCGGCTCCCCCATAGCCCCTCTAAGAGGCGGATGGTCGTGTGGCATAAATGAGATCCTTCACCATAGCTCATAATTCCCTCATCTCATGTACCATTGTGGGGTCAGCTCGAGGTTCAGCAGCAAGGGCATTGACCCCAGCACCTACAGGTGAGGTCTCACAACTAGGCTCAGTCTTGGTGGGGCAAAGGCCAGAGGTTTTAGTGGACTCGGCCGCAGCTTGCTGGCTGGCTTTCAGTTTTTTCAATTCCTTCAATAATTCACTGACTTGTGACTCAAAGTGGTCCTCTTTCTCAGTAGGTCTGTCGGGGGTTGGGGAAGTTCGTATAACACCAGCATATGGATCCCAACCGTCATTATCATTTTCTGCTTCCCAGATTTCTTTCATTAACCAACAATATTCAGGAGGGTTAGCTTTGCGGTCTTGAAATGTTAACTTCAGTTTGAGCACACTCGAATAGCAGGCCGACTTAAGGATGTGTTCCAATCTGATACGATTCAGTTCACTAGCTGAGATGCGCCCTTTGCAAGGCCCGTTCTACATGGGTCACGAAAGCAGACAGTCTCATTCTTCCACTGTTTAGTACACTTAAATTTCCACATCAAATCCTCTCCTGATTCAGTACTTCCAAATACCCCTTCTAAAGCAGATAAGTACTCAGCAGCAGAAGCCTCTGCGTTGGTGGACCGGAGGAACCGGATGGTCTGCAGTGCAGGGCCCCTTAAACTCTCCATAAGTCTTTTGTGTTTCTCCCCTTCAGAACACTGCCACTCTTGGACCAGGGGGGTGGCATAGACCAATCAGGTTTCCAAGTCATCTTCTCTCACAGGAGCGGCACCTGAAAACAGCCTGATCCTGTGATAAGAGTCCAGGTGCACTGATGGAATTACAATGGGGGGGGGGGCGCTACAATGGTGGATATACTGGATGAATACGGGGAGGCCAGAGGAGAATGAATGGAGTGACCTCCTCAGAGTCCTTCAAAGCCTTCCGAAAATCTTTAATCATCTGCCGTTCTGCAGTTAAAAGTCTCAATAACTTGTCTCTAAATCCTTCCACCTTTGGGGTCCTCCCAGGGGAAGATGGGTTGCTGCATAAATTAATGACCTCTACCACATCAGGGATCCCTCTGGCATAATACACGGGGAGGGTACTGTCTCAGGGCCTATGGGGAGGCTACATGAAATGAGGGTCACTAGGGTTTGTTCAAACAGGTCTGAGTCCCACCCTGCACTACAACCTTCCCCAGGCACTTAACCTTTCCCACAGTTTCCTCTATAGTGGCGTTAGTAGTCCCCAAGGGGATGTCTAGTAGCAATAATGCATTGTGGGGGTCAACCCCTTTGGCCTCACTCCACCCCATTATGCAGGTGCATGACCAGCTTGTGGAAGAAATCTTCCACTTGGGCATAGTGAGTGGCAGTGCCTCCATTTCAAATTTTCCCCTAAATTTACAACTGACTGAAATTCTAACTTTCGGCCACTAGAGGATGCTAGTCTCAGTGGTGCCTCAAAGATGTAACCATTAGGCGGTGCTATTCCAAGGGCTACTACCCCTGCCTGTATGGCTATGCACAAGTTGAAGGGCCTGGATTCGGTATTAAGGCGCCTCCACCCAGAGTAATGGTATTGGGGATGTTTACCTATTTTGCTATAGCCCTCTGGGAAGCTATAACCACCCACCAACCCTCCTAGTGGCTCAGTACTTGACACAGCAATAACTCTACAGTCAGTATAAAGCAGTAATAATATGCACACACCCTTCACACTTACCACCAGGGTTGGACTTGCAGCAACTTGTCAGGAGACCCCATGTAAAGTAAGGTTAACAATACAGTTGTGCATTTTCAGCACTGTACTCCAACTAATAATGTGCACACTAGCCAGGTTAAACATGAAAAAAGATAAACGGGTTTATTTATGAGCAGTGAACAAGGAGAGGGCATGAATTTAGTCAAATGATTTGCAATGTGATTTAGTTCAGTTTTGGCATGCACTGTTAGATGTTAGTCCCAAATTGGCAGTCATACAACACTAGGTACCCAGGGTGGAAGGGGCGTTGGCCGGGGGGTGGCCAGCATTGCAGCTGATTTTGGGGCCTTTGGTGGAAAGAAAAGGCAGTTAACATACAAAGCAGTCAGATGATTATTTATAATCTGAGCTGGAGGCCTCAGTCTCTTGCAAAACCCAGAAACAGAAGCAATTAGATGGTGCCACAAATTATCTAAATATTTGTTTCCGGGAGCTACCCTGGTTTGTACTCACATTACCAGGTTTCTGCTGGAATGCAGGTGATATCGAGACCTCATGGTGTTTACCGCTGAGCGGGGGGGGAAGCAGGGCCGACAAGACGTACCTCTTCTTCACGGCCCTTCCTCCGGTGGCCGCAACCTGTGAGTTGTTGCACAGGGGCTGGATCCCTGAAGCTGGTCTATCGACGAAACAGTCTCTGGTGCAGGCATTTCGGTCTGGGCCAGATTGGCAAAGCCCAGGCAGGATGAATGGATTGGCATAGTTCATAATCTTCTGCCTGGTGAAGCCTCAGGCTGGCGTAATAGGTTCGGCTGTGGGCAAGCAGGTCTCGACCCACTTAACACATTCAGCACATTTAAAATAGCCAACTATTTCTCGGAGCAGTTCGGATATAGTCTGGTCACAATTCAGCAGCTTTACTGAACAAGCCTTTTGACCTGAGCATGTCTTGCACACAAGCTGGGCTGATCGCTTCACTGGAACAAATTTTCGGTCTAAATCACAAGTAGCCCTGGTGACACTTTTTTCTTTCTTCTGCCGCATTTCCACTTTAACTGGAAGGTTGTGACCTCTGCTATCAGGCAGCCCCAAGCAGGAGAACGTGTCAGGGAGGCAATTTGGGCCTCTTCCCGACGATTCCCTTACCCTCTTTTAGGGAGCAGCTACTCAAGGGCTTAAGCTGTTCACACACCAAACTCCAACTCTAACTGGTCCACTCTCTCTGCACACACTGGGGATTTCCCTTGTTAATTCAGCATGCAGGTTGGCTGAGAGAGCTGTCAGTTACAGTTAGGGCTCCCCTCCAGGTTAATATAGCACCAATCTAAAAAGTACAAAACTATAGACTTTCCTTCCCACAAAACACTGGGGTGAAGATCCATTTTAGGTCGTCAGGTTCTATCGGTCCAATTACTGGAAGTCCCAGACCTAACATGGTGGCTTCCGTTCAGAAAGATAAGTTGCAAGGAAAGTAGGTTAAACAAACTTCTCTGTCTCAGATATAGCAGCATATACACAGTAAATAAGCACAGTTTCCATACAGGCTCCCTCTCACTATTATCAACTGCAGAATGGAGCAAATTAGGGTGGTGCCACAGAAACATAGAAGCTGACGGCTGATAAGGACCGGATGGCCCATCCAGTCTGCCCATTTTTTCTACCTTATGAATGTGCCATAGGCCTTTACTCTGTCAATGCCCTACCTATTCATACTCATCTGTATTGCTCCTTCATGCCTATCCCATGATTGTTTGAAGCCCTGCACTGTATTCTTATCCTCCAGTTCCTGAAGTAGGCTGTTCCGTGTATCCACTACCCTTTCTGTGAAAAAGAACTTCCTCACATTACCCCTCAATCAGCCTCCCTCTAATCTCATGCTGTGTCCTCTTGTCTTGCTATTTTTGTTATATCGAGACATGTTAGACTGTTTCACCTTGTTAATGCTCTTAAGGTGTTTGAATGTTTCGATCATATCACCTCTCTCCCTTCTTTGCTCTAGGATATACATATTGAGTTCCGTTAATCTGTTCTCATATATTTTCCGATGCAGTCCCTGCACCATTTTGGTTGCCCTTCTCTTGAATGCCTCAATTTGGTTAATGTCCTTGTGAAGGTGTGGCCTCCAGTACTGCATGCAGTACTCTAGATGGGGCCTAACCAGTGTCTTGTAAAGAGGGATTATTACCTCCCTCTTACGACTTGCGATACCCCTACTAATACACGCTAACTTCCCTCTAGCCTTACCTACTGCTTTAGTGCTCTGCTTGGATGATTTCAGGTCATCTGTGATGATGATGCCCAAGTCTTTTTCTTCCCTTGTGATTGCCAGCAACTCCCCTCCCAACCTATAGGTGGCATCAGGGTTTTTCTTCCCTATGTGCATGCTTTTGCACTTCTTTGCATTAAACCCCAGTTGCCACTCTTCCGACCATTTTGCCAGTTTATCCAGATCTCTTCTTATTCTGCCCACCCTATCTGGATCATCTACTCTGTTGCAGATCTTGGTGTCATCTGCAAACAAACAAACCTTACCCTCCCAGTCCATCTGCAATGTCACTGATGAAGATATTGAAGTGGACTGGCCCCAGGACTGATCCCTGAGGTACCCCACTTGTGACTTGCATCTCTTCTGACTCTATACCATTTACCACCACTCTCTGTTTTCTGCCCACCAACCAGTTTGCCACCCACTTGACCAACTTCTTACCCACCCTGAGCCTACCCAGCTTGTTAATCAATCTTCTATGTGAAATAGCATCAAAAGCTGTGCTGAAGTCAAGGTAGGCAACGTCAACTGCACCACCTTGGTCCACCACTCTGGTTAACCAGTCAAAGAAATCTATGAGATTAGTTTGACAGGACCTTCCTGTTGTAAACCCATGCTGTCTTGGATCCTGTGCTCCTATGGATTCCAGGTGTTGCACTACCCTTTCCTTAAGGAGTACCTCCATAATCTTGCCCACTACTGAGGTAAGACTGACTGATCTGTAGTTCCCTGCCTCCTCCCTGCTACCACTCTTGTGGAGCGGGATCACATGAGCCCTTCTCCAGTCTTCTGGGACCTCTCCTGTGTTCAGAGACTCATTAAACAGTTCTGCTAATGGCTCTGCTAGTTCCACCCTTAGCTCCTTTAGTACCCTGGGATGTATGCTATCAGGTCCCATTGTCTTGTCCACCCTGAGCTTAGTGAGCTCTTGTAGGACCCTTTCTTTTGTGAAGGGACTAGTGTACACCTCCCTCTCCCCTGTGTCCATGGTGCTTTGCTGTGGGCCCTGCTCTACCTTCTCCTCAGTAAATACTGGACAGAAGTATCTATTTAAGATAGATGCTTTTCCTTGGTCCTCCTCCGCACACTCCCCTTTATCCCCTTTGATCTTAGTAATACCCCCACTGGACTTTCTCCTTTCACTAATGTATATATAGAAAGTCTTGTCCCCTTCTTTTACTGTTCGTGCTAGTGTTTCCTCGGTTTGGGCCTTTGTCTACCATACTGCCTTCCCTGCTTCCCTGAGGGAAGTTTGGCATGCCTCCCTATCTTCATCCCACTGCGTTCCCTTATATTTCCTGAAGGCCAGCCTTTTGGCTCTGAACTTTTCTGCTACTGTTTTTGAGAACCAAAGTGGTTTCCTCCTTCTTTTGCTCTTGCTTTTCTCTAACACAATGGGATGTTGCTTCAAGTATTGCATCCTTAATTCTTTCCCACTTTGCCTGCACCCCCCTCCTCTGTATTTCTTCTTGCCTGGGCTAACTTAACTCTGTTTGCCATCTTATGAAAGTCAGCTCCTATGAAGTCCCATATTTTTGCCTTGGAGTGGGATGATTTAGTTCTAGTGGCCAAATTGAACCATACCATGTGATGGTCTCTGGCCCCCAGGTGACCTTCTACCTGGAGATCTGTGATCCTTTTCCTGTTAGTCAGTACTAGATCTAGGATAGCCCTGTCTCTTGTGGGTTGTTGTACCAGTTGTTTGAGGCCTTCCCTCTGCATGGAATCCACCATGTGTCTAGTTCTGGCGGATGTTCCTGCTGGTATTAACCCATCTGTATCTGACATGTTGAAGTCTCCCATTGTCAGAACCTCCCTTTTAGCTGTCATGTTTTGTATATGTTCTAACAGTAATGTGTCTATGTCCTCCTCCTGGTCTGGAGGCCTGTAGTCAACCCCAGTTTGTATGGCTGTCCCATTTCCTGTTTCCAGGGTGACCCACAGTTCTTCTGGCTCCTTATTTGTATTCTGAATTTCTGTAGCTTTGATATTTTCATTGACATAAAGGGTCACTCCACCTCCCCTTTTTGCACCTCGGTCTCTTCTGAACAGTACATACAGTGGCGTGAAAAAGTATTTGCCCCCTTCCTGATTTTCTCTATTATTGCATATTTGTCACACTGGATGTTTTCAGGTCTTTAGACAAAATATAATATTAGATAAAGGGAACCTGAGTGAACAAATAACACTTTTTTTTTTTTACTTATTTCATTTATTTAATGAAAAAGTTAACCAACACCAACTGGCACTGTGTGAAAAGAATTGCCCCAGTTAAATCAACCCAATTAAAGGGATAATTAGAGTCAGCTGATTGAACACAGCCAGGCTTGATTACAGCCAGCCCTGCTCAATATAAACCTCACTTATTTTGGCCCTACCATCAGAGTCACGTTGCCAGCACAAAGATTCAACAAGCACATTATGCCATGATCAAAGGAAGTTCCTGAAAAGATCAGAAAAAATTGTTGCCCTCATCAGCCTGGAAAGGGTTACAAAGCTATTTCTAAGGCTCTGGGACTCCATCGAACCACAGTGAGAGCTATAATCTCCAAATGGAGAACACTTGGAACAGTAGTGAACCTTCCCAGGAGTGGCGGCCTGCCAAATTACCCAAGGGCACAGTGTAAAATCATCCAAGAAGTCTCAAAGGATCCTAAAACAACATCCAAAGAACAGCAGGCTTCTCTTGCCTCAGCTAAGGTCAGTGTTCATGACTCCACAATCAGAAAGAGACTGGGCAAAATGGGCTTCATGTGAGAGTAGCAAGGCGGAAACCACTGCTAACCAAGAAGAACATAAATGCTCATCTCTCATTTGCCAAGAAGCACCTGATGATCCACAAGCCTTTTGGGAAAATGTTCTATGGACAGATGAGTCCAAAGTGGAACTTTTGGACAACATGGATCCCATAATGTCTCCAGGAAGCAACACACAGCATTCCACAGTAAGAACACCATACCAACAGTCAAACATGGTGGTGGTAGTGTGATGGTGTGGGATGCTTTACGCCTAAGGACCTGGATGACTTGCCATAATTAAAGAAACCATGAATTCTGCTCTGTACCAGAAAATTCTTAAGGAGAATGTCCAGTCATCCTTCCGTCAGCTGAAGCTGAAGCGTAGTTGGGTCATGCAGCAAGACAATGATCCAAAACACAAAAGCAAGTCCACATCAGAATGGCTAAAAGAAGTAAAATTAAAGTTTTAGAGTGGCCTAGTCAAAGTCCAGACTTAAACCAATAGAGATGCTGTGGCAGGACCTGAAATGAGCAGTTCATGCTCGAAAACCTACCAAATGTTACTGAATTAAAGCAGTTCTGCAAGGAAGAGTGGGTTAAAATTCCTCCACAGCTATGTGAAAGACTGATATTGAATTATAGAAAGTGTTTGGTTGCAGTCATTGCAGCTAAATGTGGCATAATCAGTTATTAAGTGTAAGGGGGCAATTACTTTTTCACACAGTGCCAGTTGGTGTTGGTTAACTTTTTTTCATTAAATAAGTGAAATTAAAAAAAAAAACAAGTGTTATTTGTTCACTCAGGTTCCCTTTATCTAATATTACATTTTCTCTAAAGACCTGAAAACATCCAGTATGACAAATATGCAATAATAGAGAAAATCAGGAAGGGGGCAAATACTTTTTCACGCCACTGTAGCCAGTTACTGAAGTTTCCCAAGTGTGGTTACTGGTGAACCATGTCTCGCTAATGGCTACTATGTCCAGTTTAGCCTCTGGGATCTTGTTTCCCATTCTGCGGGCATTTGTGTACCTGATTTTCCATTGGCCAGATTTCAGTGTGTTAGTTGTTGGGCAAGGTGTGGCATTTGCTCTGCGTGTCGTATGGGGAGCTGGGCCTTTTTCCTTACCTGGTGATGCAAATGAACTATAAAAATGCTGAACTCCTGTTTGAGTACTTGCTCAGGGGGGAGGGTTGTTCTTCCCTTTCGATGTATCGGGTGCTGCACCCCTCTCCCCATTTGCTAGTTTAAATATTCTGCAAAGACGTCAAACTTCTGCCCCAATGCACCGACTCCCTCCTTAGTCAGATGCAGTCCATCAAATTTAAAGAACTTTCACTCCCAAAACTGTTGCCAGTTACCTACAAGTGTATGTCCTTTTTTCTGGCACCAGCCGTTGAACCACATGTTTAGCTCCCCTGTCTCCCCTTCTCTGACCTTCCGTCTGTCTGCCCCCCTCTCCCAGATCGGCAGGATCTCAGAGAAGGAGATACCAGATGAAATGGATGACGGTTTGTCTCCCAGCCTGTTCAGATGTTCCTTGGTCTGCACAACTGACCAGCTAGCGAGATCGTTAGACTGTTTGGCTGGTCACAAGCCCCAAATCACTTGTACCCATCTTAGACCATTCCCATAACACAGATTAGCTAGTCTCTTAAAGGGCATGGAATTCTCACGCAAATAAACAGAATTACTCTGAGGTGGGACACTAGCCTGATAGTGGGCATTTAAGAAGCCCAGGAAGACATTAAGGTACACCCCAAATTGGAGGGGAGGTTACACTGTATATTGTCAGCCTTTTTCGTGTATGAAGTTGCTGGTGGTGGAGCTCTAACATAATAAAAGAAAGGCCCAATTGCCTTCATAATAAATGCACTGCACTGTGGCTTATTTTATAACCCCTTGATGTATAGAATCTATATTAGCAATATGTAAACTTGCTATGAAACACATAGTATTATGACAGTTATTAACATGTCATACTGGCAGTAATCAAGTCTTTATTATTGTGCATGTTAGAATAAAAGCACTGACATACATAAATGAGAAACTTGGGTACTACTACAGGCTGGTAAGCCTCACATCCATCGTTGGTAAACTGATGGAGACAATCCTGAAGGAGAGGCCGGTGTTCCTTCTGGAAGCCATTGGGCAGCAGGACGTTAGGCAGCATGGGTTTGTCACGGGCAGATCCTGTCTGACCAACCTGGTGGATTACTTTGACTGGGTAACTAGACAGTTAGAGAAGGGCCATGCAGTGGATGTCCTGTTTCTGGACTTCAGTAAGGCATTCGACTCGGTGCCGCATGGGAGGCTAGGCAGTAAGCTGGCAGGTACAGGTGCAAGGGTGAAAATGGTGGGATGAGTAGTCAACTGGTTACAGGGAAGGCAGCAGAGGGTGGTGGGAGGAGAGCTCTCATCTCCTAGGGCAGTGACAAGTGGAGTATCGCAGGGCTCAGTGCTGGGGCTGGTGTTGTTTGGGTTGTTCATATCAGACATCTCAATTGGCATCCAGAGCAAGAACAGTTTGTTTGCAGATGACACCAAGATGGGAGCAGTAGTGGATGACCTAGGAGGGTGGCATGGATTACAGGATGATCTGTCAAAATAGGAGACCTGGTTGGACACTTGGCAGTTGAGGTTCAGTGCCAAAAAATGCAAGGTGCTACATTTCGGGCCAAAAAACCCAAGTAGGAGCTACCAGCTGGGGGAGGGGTTCAGCTAGTCATGACAGAGGAGCAGAAGGATCTGGGGGAGATTATAGCAGGCTCAATGAACAACTCAGCACAATGCAGGAAGGCAGCTGCAAAGGCCAACAAAATGCTGGATTGTATTGTCAGGGGTATATCTTCAAGGAGAGGGGAGGTGATCTTGCCGTTGTATAGGTCACTGATTAGGCCACACCTGGAGTACTGCATGCAGTACTGGTGCCCATATACCTGAAGAGGGACATTAAGTTACTGGAGTACTGGAGGGGGTGCAGCGCAGGGCAACAAAGATGATCCAAGGACTAAGGGATATACCCTACATGAGCAGGCTGAGGGAGTTGAACATGTATTCACTGGAGGAGAGGAGAGACGGGGATATGATTGAAACCTTCAGGTACATAAGGGAATAAACAAGATAGGCATGAAGGGACTATTCAAGTTAAGGGAGGTAGGGACACTCGAGGTCACAATCTCAGACTGGAGGGGGGAAGGTTCAGGAGGGAAATGATAAGACACTTTTTTACAGAGAGACTGGTGTCTGGGTGGAATGCATTGCCTGCGGAAATGGTATCCTGTAGAACAGTGGACTACTTCAAAAAGGGATGGGATAGGGTAAGAGGAAGGGTCAGGGGAAGGAAGGGGCAGCTGCAGTATAAGGGTTGCTAGCTGCACACTCGAGCAGACTCGATAGAGCATAATGCCTTTATCTGCTGGCAAATTTGTATGTTTGTATGTTGTACTAAAGTGGGTGTGTTTGTAGATTGTTTAACCAGAAATCGCACACCAAGCCATAGCTTGCTTCCAGGTGCGCCATGGCAGCATAAAGGAGTTGACTGACCTGCTCATGGTCACACAGTACACAAGTGTGGGCCGTGTGAGTCAAACCAATAATAACAAGATAGAGAATCACTAATAAACAACGGTATATTTTTCCCTAAAAAATGTTATTTTTCTAAACGAGGGGAACCAGTATAACCGAGTGTTCAATTGTTCTTGTCAGTATAGTGCAGTTTGTTTTAGCTCTTGTGTACCTGGGTTTTACTCCTACAGTTCTCAGTTGTACACTTTGTGGAACTGTGGGATGTGATTCCCTTACTTCTGACCCTTGGTTGTTATCTGGTAACACACTTCAGTAAAGTTTGTCTATAATGGTGATACAATTTCCCTTGCACCTTACTTTATCTCTTTCTGGTATGCACGTTTTCATTTTTAATTGCATTTTTTTAGCCAAATAATATTTACAATGGGCAAGGTCTTATAAAGTTATTCTTATTTCTTTCAAAATCTTTCTTTCCCCAAGTGTTGACTCAAAATCTGCACATTAGAGTTGTTCACCAATAATTATGCAATACGGGCCCTATGCTCGAAGGTGCGGAGTGCATCTGTGCAGTGTATGTGACGATCAGAGACACTCCACACCCATTGCGCCCCCCCACATGGGATGCACCAAGGGGGGCATGCAGCCCATATGTACCCGATCCCTCACCCGCATGAACCACAACGAGCAGAGGACGGGTGGGGGTCATGCCAGCACTGCGTGCAATGCACAGTGGTGCATAGTGCTGGCTGCGGGGGGTTCAGAGAGGCCACTGGTTATGCCAGGTAGAACCCTGCCGTAAGTCACCTGCATGCCCCATGCATCCGTCCCACACCAAGGGGACCCCAGCATACATAGCCACAGGCCGTGTTGGGCCACCGACCCCGGCACCCTGCTGTGCCCCTGTGTATGCCACCCCCATACACTGTTTGGGGCGCTGCCTCTGCCCGGGTGAAGCACACACACCCCCATACAGCATTGCCTGCCTGCCTCTGCCTCCCCACGCTGTGGATCCCGGCACCACCGGGCGTGATGTGGTTGACTGTGTTACCCCCCCCGCAACACACACATACCCATGTGGCACTGCCCCCCACCACCATACCTCCCTGTCAGTTTGGGGGCATGACACGGCCAGTGGCACATCCCACCTCTCACCTCCATGGTCGATGGCTGTGTAGAGATCCACGGGGGAGCGCAGCCAACACCCCACATAGGGGAGCCACTGAGGGATCTGGGACAGTCATCCCACTGGGTGACTGCCAAGGTACGCTGCTCCAACCACACCTGCCCCACGTGAATCTGCACAGAGCTGCATGCCGGAGGGGTGGGGCCATGGACAGGTGGCCGGCAGTCATAAATACCGCTTGGGGTGCACCTGTCCACAGGTGCGGAGTTGAGCGGGTGTAGTTCCCAACTCGTCTAGCATAGCCCCCCCCAAGGTATTACCAATGGTTTGATGAGCAGTCTGTTAATCACACCCTAGATCTTACTTCGAGAGGGCTCTTGCAGTAGGTAATTACATATAAGACAGACGCCGGCCGGCGGTAGGACCCTACGGAAAAATTTCTAGCTAGCAGTACCTGGCGAGGGACCATCCCCCGCCAGGTGACCGGCGGACGACGCCGGTATAAAGGGCGGTCCCGACGCCGCCCAGTTCTTTCCTGCTATTAGCTCGCAGCACCTCACGATAAAGTTCGTGCTTAAAAGCCCTGTTCTTTCGCCGGTTTTACCGAAAAGTTTCCAGTATTTTCTTCACATCATCAGGTTAACTTCGGTGTATGTCGTCCCTTTCCAAAAATAAGTGCGACTCGTGCGGCGCCCAACTGCCACACAGGGACGGCCATTCTCTCTGCCTTTTTTGTCTAGGCTCCAACCACCCGGTCGAAAAAGTGCCCGCATTGCCTACACTTCAACACATCTACCCGCAGACGACGCCAACAGTCCCTGGAAGCCCATCTGCTCAAAAAGAAGATGTCTTCAATGGAAAAAGAATTGAAGAAGCTCAAGCAGGCATCAACCTCTCCTGAAGGACACCACAAAAAGCGGGACAAAGAAAGGCACAGGGAGAAGGCCTCCTCGTCCGTGACTCCGGCCGGAGTCGCGGTTCAGGTAACATCCCCTCCGGGGGATTGTCTGACGGCAGCCTCCAAGGTTTTGGAGGAGGCGTCGGCCCGCCCGTCGAGCTTGCGCCGGGCTCCCTACGAGTGCCTCCGGGCTAAATGAGGCCTCTGCTTCTCAGTACTGCCGCCGCAGGCTTGCGCCTACTGGCGCTGGCATGTTCTACGCGTCGGACGCCGGCTCCTCCGAGTCCGCCAGGATAAGACCAATAAGACGCCTGCCCTTCGGGCGCACACAGTCGGCCCTCTCAGACGGGCCGCTCTCCTACCTGCCCGCCTCCGACGAGGGACCCTAGCCAGACGCCAGCCTCTGGCGCCCGCCGGGTATACAGCCCCTTGTCGCACGCCGGCTCCTCCGACGGCGCCAGGCATCAGAACCACGACAGATCCTCTATCTTCTGTCGCCCCAGGTTCCCGCAGCCTTCACTGCCGTCCGGGAGCTGAGTCGCTCCTGCCTGACTCCGGGACTTTTTTCCTCCGCCCCCGGGCGATGCTGGGATATTCCTCCACCGCCAGACCTCCTCCTACAGAACCGGATCTGACGCTGCTCGGATGCCAGCCTTCGCCGACCGTTCCAACGCCAGCCCCATCGACGCCAAGTGGGAATATTCTTCAATCGGCCCACCCCACGGGCCTTCAATGTCGACTCCACCTGCGGGGCTTCCTACTGGGCCGCCTGCTCCAGCAGCTTCTCGTACCTGGTATCTGCCGTCCCATCCGACGCCGTCTTACCCGGGTCTGCAGTTTCCAGCGCCGCAGTACCCGACGCCGCAATACCCGGCACCAGTTTTCCCGCAGCCGGGTTACGGATACTCTCCTTACGGATATAATTCGTATAGTTATCCCCCTCCTCCTCCTCCTCCACCACCCCCCAGGCCACCGGTGGATCTGCAGGAGACTCTGGCTTCCTGGTGGGCTGAGGCCAAGGCTCAGCTCACCAAGGAAGTAGAGAGCCGCCTTACGGCGACGGTGCCACTCCCGGCCCCTGTATGCCCGAGACGGCACACTCCCTCTCCGCCTCCTGCTCATGTCCAGATAATCAGTGCTATAAGTTAGTATACCGATATTATCTCATTCACATCAAAAATAATTTTTTTAAATATCTTCAAACATACATTAATAAAGAATAATTTTAGTGATAATTTCAGATTGTCATGATAATGCTTATATTTTAGAACAGAACAGAACTACCCAGGAATGAAACTCCAGATTGATTTGTGGCATGCCAGTAAAGCCATCAACAAATGGAATACATAAGGTGCGTTTGCTGATGTCTTACTTAATATTTTTTAACCCCGCATTGAGTCTTAAACAAAAAAATGAAAAGTTATATGAGAAGCTGAGCCTATGAGTGCATAGCACATTGTTTAATATTTTGGAAATTAAAGTTAACAATTAGGATTCTGACATGACCGATGTTATATATGGACCCCAGACTTTCATACAGTGCATTTTTATTTATTTATTTATGACTTTGATAACCGGGTGAGTGCACTGATCCCAGGGACCGTTTTCACTACCTGAGCAATAACACATGGCGAAGGGTGACAGTGGAGTACAAGGTAACAGTAATACACATGAAACAAATTTGACACAAGCAACACTAGTAAGCACAATACACAGGTTTGATGCATAGGTCCATTTGAGAACAGTGAATACAAGGTTTCAATATTGGACATGAGGAGATTTGCTACAAAACAAACAAATCGTATGCACAGTGTACAGTGTGTGACTGCATCGTCCAGTGAACAAGTAATACCCAGAATACTCAGTAAAAAATATATCTACAATATGTACAGGCAAGGAAGTCAAATATTACTGTGAAAAATACAATATAACAGTTGTAGGCAGGGGAGTTGACTAGTGTGGGTAGGTGGGTAACCCCTGGGCTGGGGAGTTGACTAATGTGGGTTGGTGTCAGACCCCAGGGAGCAGCAGCAGGATGAGTTTGCCAGGAACCAAACTTTAAGGCGGGACTTGAAACTAGAGTGTGTATCAATGGAACGCAGTTCAGCCACTGCAAAGGGGCAGCTGCAGACCAAGCTCTGCTACCCATGTTGGTGGATACCCTAGGAACAGCTAGAGGGGGAGTACCATTAGAGCGGAGGAGCGTTCTGGTTTTCAGAAGGGCAGTTAGGGGGGATTCTGGAGCCATGCGGATGACATTGTCTATCATGCAGCAGAGGGCTAGGTCAAAGCGACCTTGTAGCAGTAGCCATCTAAGGGTATTATAGAGGGTACAGTGGTGGGTGGAGAAAGGGGCCAATAAAGCAAGGTGACAGGCGCTGTTGTAGGCAGCGAAGAGTTTAGCCATGGCAGTAGCTGAGATCCTGGCATAAATAGGGGAGCAGTAGTCAAGAATAGGGAGAAGATTACCCTGGATAAAAGTCTGGCTTCAGGGGTAAGGTATTGCCTGAATCTCTAGGCGGCACCTAACTTTTGATGGAACCTTCTGACAAAGGAATTTGCATGCTCAGTGAAGGTGAGGGAGGGGTCGAGCAGTACTCCTAAGTATTTGAAGGTGTTGACAACATCCAGGGCTGGGCCATCTGGGGTGAGAATGCGTAAGGGGGCATGGTTTTTAGTTTTGGCCAGAAAGGGCTTAGATCCGAACAGCATGGATTTAGTTTTTTTGGCATTTACTAAGAGGAGGTTTTTTGAGAACCAGCTGTGGGCCGCAGCATAGTTGTGCGAGAGAACTGAGGAGATTGTGGCCATGGATTTGTCACTGTGGAAGAGGACATTGTCATCGGCATACAGAAGAAAGTGACAGTTGAGGCAGTTGAAGGGAAGCACATTAACGAATAAGGAGAAAAGGAGGGGACCCAGGATTGAGCCTTGAGGGACCCCCATAGAGACAGGCAGGATGGGGGGAGTAGGTTTGACCAATACACGAATTGTGAGCGATCGGTAAGGTAGTTAGTGAACCAGCTTGTGACTTTCTGAGAACAACCAAGGAGGCTAAGCTTGGAGGTAAGGAGAGCATGGTTAACCATGTCAAAAGCCTTTGAGAGGTTGATGAAGACAGCCCGGGTGGCTTTACCATTATCCATGTTAGAGAGGATGTGGTCGGTCAGAAGGGCGAGGACAGTGGCAGTGGAAAGATTCTTGCAAAAGCCGTGCTGTTGGTTGCATAGAAGGGTGTAATTGCCTATGTACTCAGTGAGCTGATTGTAGATTCCTCTCTCAAGTAGTTTACTGAGATGAGGGAGGATGGATATCGGACGGTAACTTTCGGAGGAATTAGGGTGACCAGATTTAAGAATGGGAATAATCTTAGCTATCTTCCATGGGTCAGGCATGGAGGAGGTGGAAAGGGCAAGGTTAAAGACGAAGGTGAGTGGCCTGGCAATCGCCAGAGAGATCAGCTTAAGGAAGACTGGAGATAACCCATCAGATCCGGAGGAGCCGTGGTTAGGTAGACTTTCGAGTAGCTCCACTGTGTCGTGTATGGAGAGAGCATTAAAATAGAAAGGCGATATTTGCGGGTGAGTGGCAGAGTTGGAGGAGGATGACAGTGTATCAGGTATTAGGGCTGAGTTTTGAGGTTGGGCAGTTGGCAAATTATTTAGGTACATGGATAAGTTGGTGAACTTACAGTTGAAGACACTGGCCACATTGTGAAGGTCGGTCAGCAACCCGTCCTGGGAGTTGAGATGTGGTGCAGTGTAGCTGGGGCGGGGGTTTAGGAGGGAGCTGATTGAGTCCCAGAATTTTCTAGGGTCTCCAAGGTTGGCTTTTTGCAGATTGCGGAAGTGGGTGTATTTCAAAAATGTGGCCTGTTGTTTACATTTGTTCCTCATGTGCCTGTAAGCATCCCAGAGGGCAGGAGAGGGTTTTGCTTTGAAAGTGGATCGGGCATGGTCTCTGGCCTTCATAAGTGTTAGGAGGTCTTTAGAGACCCAGCGCAAGCACCCGCCTCTGACCCATCTGGTGGTGACAGGGAAAAAGCGGTCCTGGAGTGTTAGTAGAGTCCAGGTAAATGTGGAAACTGCCATGGCTGCATTGGAAAGGGAAAAAAGGATGGACCAGTCCAAGGACTGGGCCTCCTTGAGGAGATTTGTGGAGACTGGGCAACTGAAATTTCTGAGAGATAGGTAATTGGGTGGGGGGCGCTTTAGTTTGGAAGACCAGAGGAGATAGGTCAGTGAGTGATCGTTTATAGAGTCAGCCATGGTGCCAGCATGTAATGCTTGGTCCTTCCTGTTTATGAGGATCCAGTCTAGTAGAGTCTGGGTGGCCGAGCGTGGATTAAGTCTGGTGGAGAGAGTGATCGTCTGCACCAGGTTGTGCTGCTTTAACAGGGATACATAGTCAGGCTGGTGGCAGCTCAGCCATTTTAGATTAAAGTCGCCAAGAAGGATAGATTCCCTATGGGGAGTTAGAGAGCTCAGGCCTTGGAGAAGGCTGGTGAGTCCAATGGTTCCGGTCGCAGGGGATTGTAGCAGCAGCCAATATAGAGTTTCTTGCAGGATCCCAGGGTCAATTCGGAGAGTAGCAATTCACTAGGTGAGGAAGGGTCAGAGTGTAGGGCAATGCTAGATGAGAGGGGTTCCCTTAGGAGCTGGGCCACACCGCCACCTTTTTTTCTGCCTGGCCTGTTGAGGCGTAGGTAGGAGTAGCCAGGTATTTTGAAGGTGTTTTCGGTGTGGTGTGGCTTTAGCCATGTTTCAGTGAGTCCCAGAATATGGGGCTTGTGTAGCTCAATCCAAGCCTCAAGGTCAGTGAATTTAGATGGAAGGCTACAGACATTGATATGTGTGATTTTTAAGACCAGGGGAGTTTGTCCAGATGCTGGTGGAGGGGGTAATATTGGAGTTTGTTGGGCCAGGGTTGCACTCAATGTCCCCAGCAAGGGAGAGTAGTGATAGTAGGAGAATGTATGGACAGGAGGGAATAGTAGGAGACCAGGAGAGGTTAGCCAGGTAGTGGCCAAGGAGGTGGCATTCTCATTTAGTGAGTAGGATGAGAGAGATGTACCCCAGTGTGGACTTATCCCCAGTAGTGAGTGAAGAGGGTTGAGACGGGGGGGGGGATGAGAGGAAGGAGAGGCGCTGTTGATCGCAGGCCAGCACCATAGCACAGAAGTTGGTCAATACCAGTGCAGTAGCTAGGGATATGGCCCATAATATAGGCAGTGCCAGCTTCATCTTTCCGAGGAAGAGTGGGGGTGAAGGGGAGGTAGTAGGAGAGAATTAGCGTGGTCAGCCTTATGAAGGGGGAGAGAAGGGAGTGGTGAGGCAAGGGGGCTGTTAGAAATGTAGTTCTGTGGGGCAGGACCGCACTCTAGGAGGTGTTCTGCAGCTTTAAATTTGTGTAGGACAAGATGGCCAATGGGAGGAGGTGCACAGAAGGGGGCGTGGTTTAGGTGTATTTAAGAAGTTGTGGAGGAGAGGATGGGGGAGAGGGAAAAAAATCACACAGAGACACACACAGGAGAGAATGGGGAGATTAAGGGGTCTGGCTAGGCTAAAACTGTGGGAAACTAGCAAAACAAACAGTATTACACCTTTTTTTTTTCCTACCAGAATGAGCAACTACAGGCTAGTAGCAGTCCTTAAACAAACAAAAAATCGGCAGTAGGAATCCCAGTTTTCAGTTTAGCTGTAATTGGTATTATGTACACACACTAGTAGCGAGGGCCAGGCAGCACAGACTACAAAATTTGTGCACAGGCGTGCAATTAGGCAAGAACTGCGTATCTCTGTACTGGAGCAAGGGAAAGTCATTTCAAACTTGGTGGCACAGTTCTGAGAAAGAAGCCACGCTGGATTCCAGAGCTAGCCACTCAGGGAGTTCACCAAGATGGTGAGCAGCCAGTGGGGGCAGTGCAGTCAGATGGTGCCAGTAATTCGGAAAAAAAAAATCCAGGATCTTCGCTGCAACAGCAGCTGAGGGCTGAAGATCTGGCTTCGGCAATTACCTGTGCTTGGAGAGCGGTGGGCGGGTGGCAGCAGGCGGGCTCCCAGTCTTGCCGCTGTAGTCAGCGGGCAGCTCCAGCTTGAAAGCATGTAATGTGGAGAAGTGTAGATATCAAATGTTTCAAAATATGACTGCATTTTAAAAACATATAAAATAATAACGTGATGAGAAAATGGCAATGTGTTTCATATAAACATGAGTAGTTACATCACTGCTGTGTTGGTATAGTTACTTCTATTGAAACCTACATTTAGTTTCCTTATATTAGCATTTATAATAGTATGCATGACCAGTGTAATACATGATTTTTTTTTCATGTTATCCACATTTGAAATCTTTTTTTTTTAAATCAATTATTCAATCAATAGTGTAGGAATGCTACTGCAGAATCAAAGTGCATAATTTCAAACATTAAGCAGTCTTAGACGATTGAATGCTATCTGGAAGAACTCGTGACATAGTGATCAGAGTGTACGTGTCAGTGTAACAAGGATTACTGTAAATTGCAATATTTCTGATGTACTTTTATTTTGTACAATATAAATGTGATGTTATGTTAGTAATTATCTATGTAATTAAATTACTCAGCTCTACCAGTGACCTGGAAGCGTTTCATAATCATATATTAATGTATGCAGCAAAATGATTTGCATACACATTAGTACAAGTTAGATTAATGTGATGGATGCTATATTAATAGTTTGTTTATAGGTAATGCTAAGATTGAGTAATCAGTAATATAAGTGATTGCGTAGGTTCAACTGTACCCCAACCTTAGCGAGTAGGGAAACATGAGAGTTGGTGTGTTTTAATTGGTTTGCACATAGTTGGATAACCTTTTTTACATTTTTTTTACAAATTTAGAATGTGTTTGTTGCCCGCTCTGAGCCAGATATTGGCCATTGCGGCCCATGTCTCCTACCAACCCCCTCACCCCACCCCGACTTACCTGCAATGGTGATGATGATCAAAGGCTTACCACTACCTGGGAGTGGCTGTCGGTCGACTCGTGACACACATACTTGAAGTCAGGATTTCTGGAGGGCACCACCATTGGAGGAAAACCTTGTATTACCCTCCACCCCCACCTCATGTTGGTCCACAGTCCCATGCTGCCTACGATACCACTTTTACCCTGTCGCCAAGAAGAACCGGGGGGGGGTGGAGGGGCAGGTTCATGGGGCATTAATAGAGTGCAGCAGCAGTAGTGTAATGGGCTGAAGATCCCCGAGAGTGGGGAGAGCAGTGATGTGAGACGTCTGCCTTGACCCCCTATATGAAGTCGTCAGACGTGATGGTACCCCCACCCTCCACCAGTGGTCTGTAATGTGCTTATCACTTTATCACCCTCCTCCCCTGATAAGGAGAGCTGTCCCCGGGATGTTCAGTCCTTCTTCCACCATCCAGCCCTCCACTTCCCAAGTCCATTACCGAACCAGGGATATGAAGGGGATTTGTCATTGTCATGAAAGAAACACTTGCAATGGAAACTCTGAATAGTACTTTATTTTAAAAATTTATGTATGTGTGCAAAGGGTGCTCATGAGTGTAAATAGCATTACATTATCTATGTACTTTATTTAATTTAATGCACGTGTATCTTAGGACCACGCTGAGTTTTTTTCATATACCTGCATGAGTAAAGGCTGCAGCCATGTTGGTGATGTAAATCAGGCATTATGTGGCTCATGAAATATGTGAGTGCCCTGGTAGGCAGTGTAAATGGGTGTGGGATTGATACACAGACTCAGCGTTTAAGGTTTAAAACACACCAAGGGTGTGATATTTATTAAACTCAAAGAATAGGCAAACAGGAATAAAAAATCAAGACAATAAACAAAAATCTGCTACTGGAGTAGTTTCCAGAGTGTTCACCCTGTCAATACAGATATAATAACACTATCTCTAGACTGGCTACTTCACTTAGGTAGCTCTTCACTTTACCATCACCCAGGCTGCTCTGACTTGCTCACCTCAAGGAGGTGTATATATAGTACTATGCCAGGTAACCTGGCATGACCCTTAAGTTACATATGCATTTTATTACCTTTTATCAAATCAACTCTGGTCAGGATACCCATTAAACATGTAAGCATTAATCACCGGCAGAGGAGGCTCATGGATTAATGCCCGCTGAGGGTATTGTTGCACGAGGCGAAGCCACGCGGTTCAACCTCTAGCGGGCATTAATCATCGCAGAGGTCGACGCTGCCGGTGATTAATGCCTTTGTAACACGGATGCGCGATGTATACTAGGACAAGCAGAGTCATTAAGAAAAAGGCACCGGAGACTGAGGCGATCTTCATAGACTTTATTGTTACTTTATAACGCGGCATTATTGAGGGCTCTCGAGGCCCTCTGCGATAGAGCATCGCCGTCACATGGTGCAGGAGCTGCCCGTGTTGCTGTATTGCTAGAGCTGCGTTCACGACTCCAACCGCGGCATTATTTTCATAATGCCAGAAGAGTCTTAAGTGCTTCGGGCCCAACACGGCATTATGAGAAATAATGCCGTGTTGGAGTCGTGAACGCGCTTCCCAGCACAGCAACACGGCATTATCGGCTCACAATGCCGTGTTGCTCCTGCACCACGTGATGGCGTTGCGCCTATCCCGGGGCGCCCTCCTAGAGCCTTCAATAATGCCGTGTTACAAAACCAGTTTAGTACATAGCATCTTACTGTATAGCCTAAATTCTTATAACTTCTGTAAGGGCTTTGAACTATTACATGAGTAAACAACAAGCTATAATGTGCCCTGAAACTCCTCCAACAATGTGAAATTGACAGTTCTTATTCTTATAAAAGTAGGCTTTAGAGGGCACTGCTTTTCCTATAGCAGATCATTTCTCTAGTATCTTAGATTGCAGAGGGTCTGGCACCAAAGAAAATAAGGAACATGGCACAATGAATTTGCAAAAACCTAAGGTAATACCTGTTTGCTTTATCCAAAACAAATGTTTGCAAGAAGAAACCAAAGGAGTTAATCTAACTTCATATTTACACCATGAAAGCAAGTCTTAATTAGTTTTATTACATCTTGGAAGGTAGCTCTCCTAAGGTTTGCTGTTATTTATTTGTGTTCCTCTGCCTCTTTTAATATAGCCCAGTAATAATAAAAAATTCCCTTTCCTGAGGTCTCCAAATAGCTTGAAAGGGGGGTGGGGGCTTAATGAATAAGGCAACACCTTCTGTGGCTTCCCCCATGATACATGTACTGGGACTTTCTGCTAGCCAGTACCTGTGTCCATTTTTTCTTGAAGGACTCTGAGAAGGGCTTGCAGTCTGGAGCGGTGGCTGAAAAGTTAACTTGGCACCTCACCCTTCTGCGTCTCCACAAACATTATTTTTAGTTTTATAAGGTATTTTACACTTTTGTTAGTGCAGTTCCGTACATTTACTCGCAGGGAGGTGAGTTCCCTTTTCTTTGCGGAGCATCTCCATAACATTATGCCTTTAGCATACAGGGCAGCAAAACATAATTACTTAAAGCCATGCTATCCTGCCGGTTCATGGCGAATTGATAAAACTGCCAAAAATGCACCTTACTTAGTGGTGCTCTACTTGTACACCTGAACTCAATATTTTCTTAACATATACAGCAATGAAAACCTTAGGAGGTCTATAATCTGTTTAGGACTGGAAGTACATAAACAGCCTAGGATTTGTTTTCTCTGTACGTTTCGCTTTTGGTCATTAACGCTATATACTACATGAACTCATACAGGCATTATATTCGTACATGCCACACTGTTACTATTATTTCTTTATTCCAAAATGGCTTCAAGCCTAGCAACCTATACAGATATCTTTTTTTCTAGGAGTGCACTCTATGTATGCTGGTTGCATTTAGGGATGTTCCTTAACATGCTTTTTCTCCAGCAGGCTCCTTCCCAGGGAAGTACTGAGAGTGAAAGGGATACAGAAAGAAGGCAGAATAAGTAAGAAGGACAGGACAGGTCTACAATGGGTGGCGATTCCACCATAACCTGAAAAAGGGTTAGGGAAAAGATAAAGATACTGCTCCGCAGCAGATTTAAGTTAAGGAAAACAATGTAGAAAGGAAAGGACTTCAAGGAGCCTTACTTAGCTACTAGGGTGGAACACTGGTCCACCACAGGCAGAGTCTCTTTTACCGCCATGGCTAGAGCTAAGTCTCAGCCAATCAGGACACAGGGACTGACTTGCCTATTTTATACATTCATATATGTGATACTTATACGTTGCTATTTCAGAACCATAATTATACACTGATTAAATGTCATTCTAGAAATGAAACGTATGAGGCAAGAGTGCAGTTAGCTGCCATTGATTACAACTCGCATCTTGATCGAGCAGTCATGACGAATAAAAATGGCAAGTGTTGTGAGTTAGTTATGTGTCATGAACTGGTTTGTTTAGTATACTGTGATAATTAGGTTGTGGTTGCTACAATCCCAAGAAATGTCTGAGTATCATGAAGAAACTGTGTCAAGCTGTTTGTTATTTTGAGATTTTGTAATAACCATATCGCATTCAAACATGACCTATTTTTTTCCCTTTTTTTATACTTATTCCAAAAATTCTAACTGTCATAGGGTTGTGTTCATGCTGCAATAAATTAAGGTCAGGATTTTTAAACTGCACCTGGATAGGGCGCATGTGGTTGTTCCCCGCAACTGAGTAGCGTCGATACAAAAAAGTGATGTATTCAAATGAGATGCACCGAACGCAAATTGCAGATATTCAGTCTGAAACATGCAGACTGCTGGGATGCGGGGGATGTGAGGTGGGATGTGGGTCTGCAGTGGGTGAGGAGGGAGGTGGGTGGTCCACTATACTTCCAGGGTACCTCTGACGGGGATATTTTTGGTTACATCAGGGTCAGGGATGGGCGGGAGTGCCACTAGACTGTCAGGGACTTTCGGAGATGGTTGTTCAATGTGACATCAGGGTCAGGAAAGGGGGGCACTAGGATCCCACAGACTTTCGGACTGGGATGAGTTGTGATACCTCGGGGTCCAGGATGGGCCAGGGTCCACTGGACCACCAGAGTGGATTAATACAAGGTATTTTGGCACAGTTGGGGAACGGGGCAGGGAGGGAGCCACTAGACTATGAGAGACTGTAAAGACTGTATATTCCATCACGATCTGGGAAGGGGCAGGGAGGGGAGGAAACCAGACTACCAGTGATTTATTTATTTATTACGTTTTTGTTGACCGGGTAAGTTCACTAGACAAATTCTGCCTATTTTCAGGCACGACCCTGGGGGACGGGGATACAGATAAATGCCAACTGACCTTGAACCAGATTAAGCTGTTGGTGGCATTTTAGTGAATGGGGATGTTTGGCCAGGGCACCGGGGAAATTCCCATACTCTTTCTTGCAGAGGGCTCTGTAGCACTGCAAGAGAGATGGCTGACCACAGTGTGGAACAGAACTTTGAGGAAAGAGGACGTAATGTAGCAGTGCTGGCTGCTTCTTTGGATTTATATACTGATCTGTGTACTGCAAGACCGGCTATGGGAAAGAAAACCCTTTTGGTGACTCCTCTCACTGTAAAACAGAAACCGAGCTGCACAGTATGGAGCATGAAGAGGAGAAGTTACAAGCAGAATTAGAATTTAAAAAACAACAATTGCTGGGTCTTATTATGGCAGCTGAATGGGATTTTCTAACAAGTAAGCAGAAATTGGAGGATGAAAAAAAAAAAGAAAACGGTCGACGCTAGTCCGTCCCCGGGTTTCAGTAAACGCTTACCACTAGAGACTGAATCTGGACCTAGCTTAGGAGCTTGTTTGGATCGCGTCTTTAATGCGGAAGTATCAGTTTTGAATAGTTCTCAAATGGCTGATGGTGCCCCAATTCCAGATTGAACCCCAGGTTCTGCTTTGCAACAAGTGGGATGGTTGTTCCAATGGGATCATTGGGTCCCTGATCCTGCTATTCCCTTGCCAGGTTCTCTGGAAAATCTAGCAGTACGACTTCGGGGGGTATCGAATTTGCAAGACGCTGACGCTGAGTCCCAGCCTATAGCAGCTATTGCTGCGCAGGATGAAGTTGAGGGCTCAGCTGGACAAACTGCACCAGACGCAATGTCACCAGCAGACTCCCCTTTACCTACTGACCCCTCCCAGGTTGGATTACTGAATAATTTGTCTCCGAATTTGTCAGACGTGCAGAATGGTGAGCATTGTTCTTCTGAAGCTCCACTTCCTGGTATGTCTATACCACAGATGTCTGAGCAGGAGAACATGGGAGGGCAGGGAAATTCTCGACCAGGTTCACAAGGATCTAAGACATTTGCTGGCCTTTTTCACAAACCAGCAGAGGCCACAAAAAGACGATTTTTGGTTCGTCTCAGGTATAATAGTGCTGCACCCATTGTGCCTGATAGGGTATGGGTGGGGAAACCTTGATTAAAGACTCTGTGGGATTTTCACCAGCAGAGGTTTATGCTTTTATTCATGCCCCAGAGGATCAAACATATGACCTTAGCTTTTGTACAATGCAATCTTTGGATAAATTCTGAAAACAATATTATGTATTAAAAGACACGGATATTTGGCTTGATTTTTTGGCTATTCCTATAACTAAGCCAACTATTAAGACTGTGACCATTCTTTTCCGGAATGAAGGAGTTTGTATCAATGATATAATGTTTTGGTTAGAAAAAAAGTGCACTATTATGGAGCAGCCCAGACCAATTATGGACGAAAATGGGTTTTGGACTGGGGGATGGCTGTTTTGGGTTCAACTCCACCAAACTGAGGCAGGGATCCAGCCTTTGCCCAGTTCTTTTTTTTGGGGGCGTGATCAGGGTGTTATCTTTTATGCAGGACAACCCAAGAGTTGTTATCATTCTGGGGCCTTGGATCATTTGAATGTTGATTGTGATAAAATTAAATGCTTTAGTTGTGGTCTGTTGGGGCATACAGCTCCTCAGTGTGCTGCACCTCCTTTCTGCAATTTATGTGGTGAAGAGGAACACTCTTTCCAGGATTGCCCTTGGGCTGCCCATAATACAGCAGAGGAGTTTGATCATGATTTATTTTTGGCTAAAGCAAAACAGTCTTTGGTCATTCTTTTAATACCCCCACAGAAGATAGTTTTCCTCCCTGTGGTCGTGGGAGGGGCAGAGGTAATAGCTTTGGAGATAGGGGGAATCTCAGAGATCTAGACCTCGAACTGCTAGACAGGACACTCGTGTTTTGGATATTCTTGAGTTTTCCAAGGGACAGCAGTCATCTCAGATGAACACTAGACTAGCAGAAGAGATTACTCTGTATGCCATCCCTCAGGGGTCACCCCTTAGAACTGTAATATTGACTTCCTTTTTGCAACAACAGTGTGCTAATGTTTCGGGGCTGATTCTTCCCTCCCCCAAAGTCTTCGAGGAAGAGTTGAGGGGTTCATTGTTGTCTGGTCCATCTGATACAGTTTTGTGTTCAGAAATTTTAGTGGTTGAGGATAAAACTTTACCTCCTCCGATTTCACAGGAGATGGTGGGTGAGGGGCTGGGAATTTTGCTGTCCCTTCTTCCTTTGTCTAGTAGAGTTGCTGCTTTCACAACTTGAGGAGAACAGGTGGATTCTGAACTCCCTATGGAGAGTGTTCTATTAGATTCTTCCCCCTGCGGGAATTGACCCCCATCCTCAAAACCCCCCAAATGTTGATCACTCCCTGAAAAGGATAACTCATTCTAGTGGAAAGGTGACTGTGCTTCCTCCCTGAACCAATATGTTTAAAGATTGCTAGCTTGACTGTTAACAGTATGCAGTCAATAAGAAAATGTTTTTCTACATTTGGGGTTTTACAATGCTTGCAATATGACATTTTTTTTCTCCAAGATACCAGATTATGTTCAGTTGCGGAGATAAATCAGGCCTCTGCAGTTTGGATATGGGGACCGTCTTTTTGATCTCTGGGGCCAGATACCTATAGTGGTATAGGATTTTGTTTCACCTCTTCAGGGGTGAAGGTTTATTGACTGGTAGATATTGACCCAGGTCATGCATTGTTGTTGGATGTAGAATTAAATTCGGTTCAATGTAGATTGACGAATATTTATGGGCCACAATCCAAAGCATTATGTATTGAATTGCTGAAAAAACATTCAACCCTTCCTACATACTAGCCGACAGATAATTTTTGGGGGTGACTTTAATATTAATTTATCACATATAGGATCTGCGGATAAAATTTATTGTGATAAGGCTTTTTCACGTCAGATGATTGGACAAGCAGATTTAAAAGATGTTCATGGGACAGGAAGACGAATTCTTAATCCTACTTTTTATAAGGGATCTCTCTCTTCCTGTATTGATATGATTTTTGTTCATTGCACATTGCCTGTGTTTAAAACACAATTAATACCTATAGAAACTTCTGATCATGTGCTATTAGGAGTATATTTTGAGTCTCTGCCCCGCAGAATGGATGGACCAGGGTACTGGAGATTGAACTCTTCGAGTTTAAATGACCCTGAATTCCTACATGCATTAACTGTTATGGTTCAGGATAAGGTTACTACGCAATTTTTATATGATGATCTTGGTGGATGGTGGGAGTATCTCAAACTTTGTTTGAGTAGTTTTTTTCGGGACGAAGGGAGAACTAGAGGGACATCTGCTTATTCAAAATACTTAATGCTTCGGAATTGGTTAGGAGTATTGTTGTCCAAACTCCATGCTGGTCATGAGGAGGTTCATATGGAAACACAGGAGATTAAGTCTGAAATGACTTGTTATCAATACGATCGTTTACAATCTTTAAGTAAGGAACAATCTTTTGGGACTCAGGGGAAGTTGGAACAAGGTAACCCTTCTTTTGATAGTCAAAAGAGGAGAGAGAAAAAGTTGATGTCTGGTTTGTTGAATTCATAGAGGGTTTTGGTGGAGAATAATACTGGTATTATGATGGTTTTGGAAAATTATGTACAGGTGGTATTCAGGACTCCAGTACCAGATTTAGTCTTTGATACACAAATGTTATTGTCAGCAGCACTCCCACAGTTGCAGCCAGAGTTGCAGGAGTCTATGGTTTTGTCTTTTTCCCAGCAGAAACTCGATACAGTACTTAAGGGATTAAGAGGGAATGTCGCTCCTGGGTCTGATGGGCTATCTGGGGACATTTATAAAGTGTTATGGCAGATTATACCTGAAGACATGTTAGTGGTTTATAATTTTGTTTACAAGACCAATGTTTACCGACTTCATTATATGAGGGGCTTATGTTTTTTTTATTCAAATCTGGAGATCATGAGAATATTTTAAATTGGTGACCCATTACTTTATTAAATACGGACTTTAAAATACTGGCTAAATTATTGAGTAATGGATTAGCAGCTGTCATGGAAGGACTGATTATCACTACCCAATTTTGTTCAGTTCCTGGTCGGAAAATAACTGATGCTCTATTATTATTGAGGGAATTAATGGAGGTTCCTGGTTTATCGGGGGGGAGGGGGTGGAGATAAGGGATAGATTGTTAGTTTAGACCAAGCGAAAGCATTTGATGGAGTATCACATACAAATGTATGGCATTGTTTGGGGGCATATGGAATCCCAGAGATCTTTATCCAGTGGATTCAATTATGTTATGCTTTGGCATATGTGCGGCCATACAAAAATGGGTGGAGAGGGTGGAAGATTCGGGTCCAGAAGGGAGTTAGACAGGGCTGTCCTTTAAGTCCTTTGTTGTATGTGTTTATGTTAGATCCCTTACTCCATTTGATTCAGCATTCCCCTTTGATATATGGGTTGAGAAAAGGAAGTAATTTGGATTATAAGGTATTGGCCTATGCAGATGATGTCTGTCTATTAGTTAGGGATGGGTCATCCATTTGGTTGGCCTGTGGATTGCTTCAGGAAGTGGGTAGAATCATGGGGGCTAGTATTAATTTGTCTAAGACTACATGTTTAGATTTTAATGGATTCCCAGGACCTGGAATCCTTGTAGGCGATAATCCGGTTTCTGAGATTCCTTGTAGAATTCTGGGTATTTATTTTTTTGGGGGGGGAAGAATATGGCAAAGTTTAATTGAGACCGTGCTGTGTTGTCGGGACATGCTGAAGTAAAGTTATGGAATAGATGGGGGCATAGAGATGGAATCCAGACTGTTGGGAACACATACGGTTGGTCCTCCTCGCTCACCATTGCCCCTCTCAAATCGCTTTTCATCTTGGGGAGACAGAGTGGATTTTAATCAACCCATGAGTACTGAAGAGGCTTCTTCCTTACCCTCTCCAGGATTGCAGGAGGCTAGTATTTTAGAACCGCAGTCCCCCAGACCCCAATCAAAAAGGGTAATGAGGTCAAGTACTACACTCGTAAAACACCCTCCCTGACCTCACCCATGTGAGGCTGGTGAGCCTCGATGTTAATAGTATAAAATCTACATTCAAACCTACAACTACGTTTTCTGTTTTACAACATTTGGGGTTTGATGTATATTTTTTACAGGATACTAGACTGCATTCAGTAAGCGATGTGCAACAGGCTAAAAAAGAGTGGGTTCTCATACTGGTCGATTGGGCCTGATTTATATTGTGGGGTGAGGATATGTTTTGCTACACAGGATGTCAGTGTTTTACGTATGGTGGATATTGAACCTGGACAGGCAGCTTTATTGGATGTAGTTGTTAATTCAACCCCATGCCATTTATTCAATATTTTTGGCCCCCAGACAAAAGCCCTATGTACAGAGTTATTGACAAAGGTTCAAGCATATCTTCACACTAGTAGACATATTTTTTGGGAGGGGATTTTAACATTAATTTCCAGTTATGGCATTCAGAAGGTAAGCAATACTGTGATAAAACTTTCCTTAAAAAGGTTATGATCGGGCAGAATTAAAAGATGCTCATATTGCTGGATCCCACAAGCCCCTACTGACCTTTTATAAAGGAATCCTTTCCTCTCACATTGATTTTATTTTTTTGAAAAATACATTACTGGTATTTAAGGTTTTGAATATCCTGGTTGAAATTTCAGACCATACCTTGGTGGGAGTACAAACTGCATGGCCACCACCATGAGAAGCAGGTTCTAGCTTTTGGAGGCTGAATACTACTTTATTGGTTGATCCAGTTATTAGAGAAGAGTTGGTTTCTATCATTCATGATAAAAGTACTACAATATTTTTATATGAGGGGGAACTGAGCCATTGGTGGGAGGGTTTGAAATCTTGTTTGATAAGTTATTTTTCAAATTCGAGCATGGGCTAGAGCTTCTACTGCGTTTGGGGTGCATGTGGAACGTAGGAAAAGAAAGAGATAGTGAATCTTGTTTCCCCTCAAGGGGTAGTAGTAACAGACAATGAGGGTATTATGACATTATTGGAAACACATGTTGATAAAACATTGGGTCGCCCTGTTTTGGATTCAGATTTCACGCCACAGTTATTACAAGCAACTCATCTCCCTACTATTAGTTTGGCTCAAGCGACTGCCATGGTAGCTCCATTTTCAAATCTAGAAGTTCAGAAGGTCATTCAGGGCCTTCACAATGATTTATCTTCTGGGTCGGAAGCACTCTTGGGAGAATTGTATAAGGTCTTATGGGACTTAATGCCAACGGACCTGTAGCAGTGTTTTTTTTTTTTTTTGGCACCTCTTCTTCTCCCTGGCTGCCCACTCCTTCGGGTCTCTTAATGCCCCTCCCGACTGCCTGCCCCGACAACCCATACCGGCTATCACCTCATATGGCAGTCTGCCGCGGGTAACCTGGTGTAACCCTTCGCCGGGCAGGTCCCCCTCCTCCAAGGGGGAAGGCACCGGTGGGGCGGCCAACATACTTTTTTCCATTGGCCCGGGGTACTGCTGAGGTGTGCCGGTCATGGTATCGGCGGCAGCGGAGGGCATAGAGACCATCATCCGGCCAGCCAGGAAGCATTTTCCCTGGTTTTCTGTGGGGAGTGACATCCTGACGTCAAGGCGTACGCCAATGTCTGTCACTCCCCTTGAGCTTCAGACCAGGCGTCACTGCTGTGCTCCCAGCCTCTGCCAGGAGTCAGCATGTGCCGGTGTGCATCCCCACCTTCCCCTCCGGAGAAAGAGAGCTGTCCCTGGATGCTCCATCCTTCTCCCCCTGGCCGGCCCTCCGGTGACCCAAGTCTGTTCCCGAACCTGGGTCGCTGGTGTCGCAGATGGATATCCAACCGCTGCGCCGACGGGCCAGCTGTAGCAGTTTTTAACTCATTTCTGTTAGAACATTTTTTGCCAACAACAATGTATGAACGATTGTTAATTTTTCTCTTTAAATTAGACACCCGATCTGACATCCAGAATTGGCGGCCTATTACGTTGTTAAATATGGATTTTAAAATATTGGCTAAGTTATTAGGGAACAGACTCGCTTCTGTAATGAGTGAGATATTGAGCCCTGCTCAGTTTTGTTCTATTCCAGGAAGACGGATCACTGAGGCTCTTCTCTTACTGAGAGAGCTAACGGCACGGGAGGGAGAGGGGAGTGTGGGACAGCAAGAAGAAGGCTTTGTGGTGAGCCTTGATCAAGCGAAGGCCCTTGATGGCGTGTCCCATTCTTTTCTCTGGCAGTGTTTGGGGGCCTACAGGATACCGGAGTTTTTTATTGCATGGTTGCAACTCTGTTACAGTTTGGCCTATGTAAGCCCTTTTGAGAATGGCAGGCTGGGTTTGAAGTGGCAGATTCACATGGGAGTTAGGCAAGGCTGTCCTTTAAGCCCGTTACTGTATGTTTTTACAATAGATCCTGTGTTACGAATCCTCCAGGCATCCCCTCGGCTACAGGGCCTGGGGGGGGGGTGGCTCAAAATCTTAAAATTTTGGCTTATGCTGACGATTTGTGTTTACTAGCAAAAGATGACAGGTGTATTTATGTAACTTGTAATCTTATAGACGTACTGGGTACGATTATGGGTGCACATCTTAATACAAGGAAAATCCAATGTTTATGATTACAAGGCTTTTCTTTATCATCAGCGTTAGTGGCAGGTATATTGGTAGCTAAAGTCCCTTGTAAAATTTTGGGGGTTTATTTTTTGGGGGGGATCCAGGGGGTTATAATTGGGACAGGACTTTGATGGTTGGATTAGAAAAGGTGAAAAGATGGAATGTCTGGAAGGCTTCCAGAAAGAAACATATTTATTTGATGAAGTCCTTTTTGATACTTTTTTTTTTTCTTAGTGCTGTTTATCCGGTCCCAAAACAGTTAGAAACGAAACTTATGGGATTTTTTTTTCTTGTTTCTGGGGGAGTAGGTTGAACCCCATCAAGCGGAACACATTGTGCAAAACAGTGAAGGAAGGGGAGTGGGCATGGTGACCCCCTATATTTTTTTTTTCTTGTAATTTTTTAATATAATAACTTGGTTCCACTGATAAAAGGCATTGCCCATCTTTGGGGGGTATGGGGTTCCCAGACCCTAAACGGAGTGTTAACTGAGTGGAAAAGGGCTTCTTCCTTCACAAAAATAAACTAAACCCTCGACTGCAGATTATGTGGGCAGGGGATTTTGATAATATAAAAAGGTGGAAGGTTGATTACCAAACTGTGTTACATTTTTCTAGAAATTTTTTATATCAAGATGTTATTACAGAGTGCTTTCTGGAATACCTGTTTTCGGGGTTTTCTAAAGTTCACCAGGAACGAATATCTTCTTATATTACGGATCCTAGGATTCCTGAGAAAATGTGGGACGCTGCATGGTTGGGTATTCATGGAAAAGTAAACGTGAAGGGTAACCAAAAACATAAACCTTTGGAGGAAAGATACTGCTCAAGAGACCATTGCTCCATGAAAATTGAAACTATGGACCAATTATATTTTGCCTGTCCGTTCATTATACAATTCTGGGATATTGTTAAGATGAGATGGACATGGGGCTTTCCAGTCCCTCCAGACCCAGGTCTTTTGTTTTATGGAAAGATAACTTACCAGTTACCAGTACAATTGAACAAATAGTACTCTCCGTATAATGTTAGTTCATTTTTATATTGGATATGGATTTGCCGTTGTCGTCTAGTGTTACAACAATTGTTAACAGGCTTAGAATTATTTCATATTATTTGTACTGATTTAAGTCTCTTCGAGGTATCTGAATCTAAGGTGCATGATGAGAGGATTTGGGGGCAGCACTGGAGGCATTTTGAACAGATTTAATGAATAAGTTACATATACTCACACTTTAAAGTTAGTGCGATGGTTTTCTGTATTTTTATAACTTTGTTTTTTCCTTTGCATTTTGTTTTAGGATTTGTGACTGATTATTTTTTTACCGGCTTTCTAGAGAAGGGTGGGTTGGTTACGAGATTTGATTTTAGTAATAGGACTTACAGCATATTGAAAGGTTACAATGCATGTTTGTTTCATTTCTCTGCTACATCCTGTCTGAAGGTCTTCTGGATTTTAACTGATTATTCCTCTACTTCCAGCAGTTTTTTTTTTCTTGATTTAAAAGATATGAAGTAGTATAGATTTGGTTTGAGTTATGGAATGCTTTTTTGTTTCAAGCAACTATGGAAATTCCCAGGAGCCATGTATGCATGAATATTTCTTTTCTTTGCTCCTTGTTTTTATTTTTCCTTTGATTGTGGGGGTTTTCTTTTGTGTTAAGGGGGAATTTGTAGACTACATGAGAGGGACTTTTTGTTCTCTGATTTCTTAATTATTTATTCATGTATAAGGTTGCGGGTAGGGCGTAAATTTGCTTTATGGTCTTGTTTTTTATCTAGTATGAAGTAAATTTTTTTTTTTCTTCCATAGGTTTTGCTTCATTTTGAACAAAAATTCACCTACTCTTAAAAGGGGGGGTCTTTCTTTCTTTATTTAGTATGATGATTTAATTTTGGTCATTAATTGGTCATGAGGAACTCTATTAGAGAATGTATGAATGTATGAATATAATAATTTTGTTCTGTTTTGTATACTTTTTGGTGTGATTTAACATGGTTTTGTTTTTATTTTGATTTCCTTTTAACTTTATGATGTGTATGTTGTTTTGTGTGATTCAGCACTGTTTATGATTACATAATTTTGATGTTTTTCATATAATAGTAAAAAGTTCCCGTAATCTTTTTGAGAAGTGCCATGGGATCTTTAGCATCCACCTGAACTACCACCAGAACAGGCAGATGGGACCTCGGTTTAACGTCTCATCCAAAAGACGGATAACTGTGTAGTTCTGTTATGTCTCCTTTCTGGCCATCTGTGCGCCGGTCATTCTCAGTCTTACTTACTTTCATCATATATGGATCTAACTCTTAGACAGTGTACATTGTGTAATATTACTGAATACTTCAAGCTGTATGACTGTAGTAGTAGTAGTAAGCTTTATTTGTTTGGTTGAACACCATTACAACAGCAGACAGAAAATAGTCAAAACAGATTCTGTACACTCATACAATTATCTAATACAGTAATACAATATTTTTTTTAAAATCCTTTCCATCAGAAATACAGAACATTGCATAAAATATAATCTCCTTGCTACGTATACTTGAGAGTTCCTATTCTAAATTTAACATTACTTAAATTCATGTCTAAATATAAACTCCTTCTAGATACAATGTACAATACTAATTTTGCCCCAGCCTTCTGGGCTCTGCCTTACATAAGTGCAGTACTTTAAACAAGCATTTGTCAATGCCGAACGTTCGCTTGCAGGTATTTGCAGTGGTGTTTGGCATGTATGGTGCTTTACCCTAATGCCCTGTGCGATTGCTGGTATTTGCACAATAAATTTTCAGCAAGACCTTTTTGTTACCCCCATTGTGCGCTACATAGGCGGAAACACGTTTTGGGCAGGATGTGAAAAATGACAGCTGTACTGTTCATAAGGAAGTGTGGTAAAATGGCAATGTTGAAAATCTGGAGTGGAAATATTGAAAATTCGCAAACCTACGAGCGTGCGTGGGAACTGTGCAGTGCACGCTCCTAAAACAGTTATTGTTAGGAATTTTTTCACCAAATTGTCAACTTTGGCATTTTAAAACCTCTGCTAATGAACAGTGTCACTGTGACTGTCTTACTGTGTGCCATACATTGATTTTACACACCGACTGCGCCATTGTGCACTACATGGGTGGAAACATGTTTTGGGCAGGATGTGAAAAATGACAGCTGTACTGCTCATAAGGAGGTGTGGTAAAATGGCAATATTGAAAATCTGGAGTGAAAATATTGAAAATTCGCAAACTTACGAGCGTGCGTAAGAACTGCACAACGCACGCTCGTAAAACAGTTATTTTTAGGAATTTGTTCACCAAATTTTCAACACAGCCATTTTAAGACCTCTGCTCATGATCAGTGTCACTGTGATTTTCTTAATGTGTCCCATACATTGATTTCACACACCGACTGCGCCATTGTGTGCTACATGGGCGGAAACACGTTTTGGGCAGGATGTGAAAAATGACAGCTGTACTGCTCATAAGGAGGTATGGTAAAATGGCAATGTTGAAAATCTGGAGTGAAAATATTGGAAATTCGCAAACTTACGAGCGTGCGTAGGAACTGCACAACGCACGCTCGTAAAAGTTATTTGTAGGAATTTTTTCACCAAATTTTCAACATAGCCAGTTTTAGATCTCTGCTCATGAACAGTGACACTGTGATTTTCTTAATGTGTCCCATACACTGAGTTCGCACACCAACTGTGCCATTGTGCGCTACATGGGCGGAAACACGTTTTGGGCAAGATGTGAAAAATGACAGCTGCACTGCTCATAAGGAGGTGTGGTAAAATGGCAATGTTGAAAATGTGGAGTGAAAATATTGAAAATTCGCAAACTTACGAGCGTGCATAGGAACTGCGCAATGAACACTCGTAAAACAGTCATTTTTAGGAATTTTTTCACCAAATTTTCAACATAGCCATTTTAAGACCTCTGCTCATGAACAGTGTCACTGTGATTTTCTTAATGTGTCCCATACATTGAGTTCGCACACCGACTACGCCATTGTGCACTACATGGGCGCAAACATGTTTTGGGCAGGATGTGAAAAATGACAGCTGTACTGCTCATGAGGAGGTGTGGTAAAATGGCAATGTTGAAAATCTGGGTAAATATTAAGATTACGCCAAACCCTCGACGTCTTGTGGGAACTGCTAGCGCCATTTCATGAAAACAGTCATTTCTAGGAATTTTTTCGCCAAATTTTCAACATAGCCTTTTTAAGACCTCTGCTAATGAACAGTGTCACCATGATTTTCTTAATGCCTCCCATACATTAATTTTGCACACCGACTGCGCCATTGTGCGTTACATGGGCGGAAACACATTTTGGGCAGGATGTGAAAAATGACAGCTGTACTGCTCATAAGGAGGTGTGGTAAAATGGCAATGTTGAAAATCTGGAGTTAAAATATTGAAAATTCGCAAACTTACGAGCCTGCGTAGGAACCGCGCAACGACGCCAGAACAAAGTCAATTTTGATTTTAATTACCATCATGGTTTTGGGACCCTTCTCATGAATGATATTGATCATGAGAAGAGCGAGTCCGGCGGTGATTTCACGCAGTGACTGCAAAATCACCCTTCGGGCCCGAATAACGTGATGACAGTGACATCATTCTTGAGAAGGGGTCCCAAAAACCCCATGTTGAAAATTTGGTGCAAAAATTCCAAAAAATGACTGAGATATGCAATAAAGTTGAAACTTCCCTATCTAGCCCATCATACAGCTTACCGGCATTTCCTCAGTTCGCGGTCGGCTTTGAAGAGTGCAGACGTGTTCCCGGTCCACCGAAGATCGTCGCGCGAGCTCCAGAGGTAAGTATGGGGTGAGGGGGGGTGTGGGGAGGCTGGGTGCGCAGTGGGTGGGTGCGGGTTGTGGGAGGGACTGGAGACTTCGTGGGACCGTTTTTCTTTACAGTATTTTTTAAAACGACTATGGGGCGCCTGCCACGCTTGGGGTGGGCTCTCAGTGTGGCAGAAGATGGCTGGGGGCCGAGGAGTTGACGGGATTGGGCACCCCGCTGGCAACCACGGGAAGGAGGAGCCGACGGGGATTGGGCACCCTGTCGGCAAAAACAACGGAGGTTTGCCACGCTGGGGTGGGCTCCCAGAGTGGCAGAAGGATGGCTTGGGGTGCCGTGGAGCCGACAGGATTTGGCACCCCCGTCGGCAACACGTTTGCCACGCTGGGTGGCCCCAGCATGGCACCAAAGCTTTGGGAGGCGGCAACGAGCGTGGGGGAGCAAGACGCGAGGGGTTGATATAGTGCTCGGTATGACAGTGGTGGTTTTCTTTGAATCAGAAGACCACCGCTGTCATACAGAGCTCCCGCACCCTTTGGTGCAGGACCGCCACGCCTGCTCAACAGCACTGGATTGAATGGGAGAGGCACACCTCCAAAGTGTGCTGCTCTCCCAAAACGTTCCTTGCGCATGCGTGCAAGCGAACGTAAAAAGCTTGTGGCTTAAGCCAAATATAAACTTTCCAAGGGGAATACTCATATCAAACATCTCTTACCCAGAGTTAGTTTGTATACTCAACTTACTGCTTTCTGTATGGGCTGCATGCCAATTAACATACTTATATATCTTAGCACCTAGTAGTTCTCCATTCTTACGCTTGACGAGCGTCGCTTGATCAGAACTTAGTCTGCATACTTAACCTAACACTACTTTCTGTATCAGCTAAAAGCCATTAACATACTTTTACAACGTTTTTCTGTCTGGCTACATCTGACTCCTGAATGCTTTAGTCATCATTTTAACAAAGAACACCTTACTAGAATTTGGTCTGCATACTTAATGTACATTTTCTGTGTTGACCAGGAACCCATTATTATACTTGCAGATAGTTTTTCTACCTTCACCACTTTCATTAAGTATGAGTTTTTAGAGGAAACCGTCATTGCAAGTTTTTTCTTTGGACAATAGCCCTCAAGACAGTTTAATTTTTTAATAATGCAAGCAGGCACAGAGCCTGGGTAACCAAATGAGTGTTGCCAAACAGCACCATCATAAGGAGTTCTCTAGGGGCCTAATTGAAAGAATACTTAGCAACATTCATTCTAATTGCATTAGAGCATGTATACCTTCTATTATTTTATTAAGACTATCAAATAATTGATTGAACAGGACAGTTCATTTAGAAAGCTTATTAAAACGATTTGCAAATAATAATAAGGCAGAAGCTTAAACAACATTGTGCATATAAAGCACATGGATAAGCGTGCAGTCGATAATTCCATTTAATCACCTTAAATATATAATAATAATAATACTTTATTTATAATGCGCCTTTCCGAAATCAAGGCGCAGTACAGTAAAACAACTGATACAATTAAAACAGAGTCATCGTCATAAGAAGTACAGTACAGATCAAAAATCATTACTACCATATGCTTTGACCCAAAGAAATGATTTTAGGGCCTGTTTAAAACTCCCCACAGTCATGCATTCCCTAATCCGATGGGGTAGAGAGTTCCAGAGGGACAGGGCCGTGAACATAAAAGCACGGGCACTGGCAAATTTTAAGGTCACCCTCAGAATCTCTAGCAACCCCTCGTCGGCCGAGCGGAGTGGTCTCACAGGGTGATAAGGAATCAGGAGCTCTTTCAGGTAGTCGGGCCCAGTTCGTGTAGGGCTTTATTAGTCAGTAATCCGACTTTGAAGGTGATCTGCCACTGAACCGGCAGCCAGTACAGTTCCCGCAGCACCGGTGTGATATGGGAAGATCTAGGAGTCCCATCAACAACCGGGCTGCAGAATTCTGCACCAACTGCAGGCGGCAGATGTCAACCTCAGAAAGCCCAAGGTAAAGCGAGTTGCACTAATCTAAACGCGAGGTCACAAAGGCATGGATTAATGCAGACAGATTGCCGGATGGAACAAGGTGCTTGATCCTAGCTATGTTTCTCAGGTGGTAAAAAGATGACTTAATGATAGCTGACACCTGAGTCCGAAGTGTCAACCCTGTGTCCAACATCACCCTTACGTCTCGCACCTGTTCAGAGACCTGAAGTTCAGCATCCCCAAGGAACAATCCTAGAGGGGAGCCTGCTTCAAGCCCCCCTATCTGGTGATCTGGATCCAAAACCATCACCTCCATCTTCCCAGAATTCAACTTCAGCCAACTGGACCTCATCCAATCCTGGATTTCCTTGAGGCAGTTATTAAATACCGAGACTGGTCCTTCCTGGTCGGGGCCAAAAGACAGGTATAGCTGGGTATCATCGGCATAACAATGAAACCTCAGCCGATACCATCTCACACTGTCTCCAAGGGGAAGCATGTACACCACAAACAACATAGGGGACAATACTGAGCCCTGAGGGACCCCACAAGACAGAGAGATAGGGTCAGAGGAAAAAAAACCCTGACACTTCCCTCTGAGTTCTTCCAGTGAGATAAGAAGTAAACCATCTGTGGACCAAACCAGAAAGTCCACAGATGAATCTCAGGCGCACAAGCAGAACCCCATGGTCACGGTGTCAGAAACTAATGACAGATCTAATAATACCAAAATGGATTGTTTTCTCTGGTCTCTCGCCATCAGGAGATCATTGAGCACCCAAACCAGCGCAGTCTCGGTACTATGCCTCTTTCAAAAACCTGATTGGAGAGGTTCGTAGATGCTATGGATGGTCAAATGATTCTCCAGTTGAGCAGCCACTACTTTCTTGATCAACTTCCCCACAAAGGGGAGATTCGAGATGGGCCTGTAGTTTGCAAGAGAGTCTGGGTCTAGAGAAGATTTCTTCAACAAAGGTGTCACCACTGCCTCTTTCAAGGAGCAGGGATATTCACCCGAGTTGAGGGAACACCAAACTATCTGTGCCAGAACTGGGGCGATGAAATCACCACAACCCATAATCAGGGATGTAGGGCCCGGGTCTAAACTACAGCATGTAGGGCGCATCCCTTGGACAATCTGCATAACATCCACGATTTCCAGATGGTCGAAGGTACTCCAGGAAAACGGAGGGACAGTGACCAAGCCCTGATCACCAGCAGCTCGCATAGAATGTGTCAAGTGGATCTCCGACCTAATGTCAGCCACCTTATCAGCAAAGAACCAAGCAAGCTTATCACACTGTAATTGTGATAAAGCTGTTCAGAGCTGCAGACAGGCTGGGTTGCACAGCCTGTCCACAGTTCTGAAAAGCTGAGCTGGTCGATTCTGAGCGGCAGAAATTTCCCCGGACAGGAACTCTGCCTTCTTACGATAGATTTCTGACTGATAGAACCGATAATGTTCTAACAGTCTAAGATGGTCGGCATATAAGCCGGATTTCTGCCAACAATGTTCTAACCTGCGTCCTAGTCGCCGCAACTCCCTCAAGACTCCATCAAACCATGGAGCCCGAGGTCGAAGGGAGAGAGGATGCACACATACTGGAGCAATAGAATCCAGGGCAGAGGTAATGGCATTGTTATATGCCAAGACCAAAGCCTCTGGATCCTTGCAATTCACAGGAAATTGTGATAGGTCAAGCACTGCAACAAGGCCATCAGAAGTAATGTTCCGTAAAGGTCGGTACTTGACCATCTCCACAGGGGTTGGCCTACAAGGGGGGGGGGATGCCGAAATTGAACCTCACAGTATAGTGATCAGACCACCCAACTGGTTCCACCCCCATGTCAGAGGCCTCGATACACAGAAGGAAGACCAGATCAAGAGAATGGCCACACTTATGAGTAGCAGTGGTAAACACCTGTGTCAGGCCCAGTGAATTCATCAACTAGGGGAAGCGTTGTCCAAATTGTGACAGTTCGTTGTCAATCCAGGCATTGAAGTCACCCAGGACCATCAGCCTGGGTGACTCAAATGCCATATCAATGATGAAGTCCGCCACTTCCTTAAGGAATTGCTTCCCATCTCCGGGTGGACGGTAGATAAGAACAATTCTATAGCCTGCACCTGCTACTACAGCACATTCAAATGACCTGGCCTCCTCAACTGGAACACTGATGAGTTCCAATTTGGTCTTGAAACAGACCGCAACCCCTCCTCCCCCCGTGGTCCAACTTCGGGCGGTGTATCACTGCATACCCGGCTAGAATTGCAGCCTCAAATATTGGGCCCGCATTATCATCCAGCCAGGTTTTGGTGATACAAGCCAGATCTGTCGACCCAACAAGATCGGAGATCACTGCGGTCTTGTTCCTGACAGATCTGGCATTGCTCAACAGCGCCTGGGTTGGACAGAACTCCTGGGCTGCCCCAACCACCCGCCCACCACCAGCGATGGTGTCCTTGGGTATGGGGACCAAATAAGATGGGCCACGCTCTAGAATCCAGTTCGCCGCAGGGCTTCGTCTGGGCTTAACAACCCTGATGAGAGCATCCCGCTTTTCCAGCCTCCACTGTTCACGCCCCCCCACCCCCTTCTACGGGCAATACCCAAAGCCCGACAACGTTGATAGATGGAAAAGACCAATGGAGGGGCCAAAAAGGGCGGAGAGCATGGAGAGCGGAGGCTGAATAGCACACGACGGGGGGAGTAACAAACTGACACATATCCTAGGCCCACAACCTAACAATACAATCTAAATTTAGATACACACTCTAAAATAACCATAATATAAAACCCCAACAATTACAACCTATCTTAAGCTTCTCCTAACGCTCCCCCAACTAAATAATCTATATCAACTACAAAAATAACAAATAATTAAATTAAATAACTTAAAATGTAAAAACCTAACCTCCTACCACAAACCATATTTAGCCCGCAGGTCCTCTCACTACCTGGGGGACAAAACATATAAAACTAACAAAACAATTTTAAAGCACCCAGGCCTCTCGTTTCCTGGTGCTACTATCAGTAACAAACTAAAGAAATATAAAAAATAGTCTGAAAGTCCATCCTCCAAAGAGATCTCTTTCAAATATCAACCGGGTTGAGTTTACAGATATTCACTCAACAGATATGCATCAAAAGTAAAAATAATAAACCAAACAAACTAAAAATAAGTATAAGGAAATAATTTGAAAAACTACCCTCCAGATAAGTCTCTCACAAATATCGATATGAGGGTGAGATTACAGATATTTACTGAGCACTCGTACTGCTCGAATAATTTCCACAAGTTAAAAATAAGAAGAGCTTAATAACAGGAGAAGTTCAAGAAACATTCCAAGGACCTCAATCAAGTAATTAATCGCAGTGTGATAGGCAGCACTACTAGGCCCACAGCTGAAAGTCTCAGCAGCAGTCCCCTAATTAAACGTTATCCAGAGCCCAACAGGGTACAGAGGTACACCCGGGGGGCAACAAACTGGGGGATTCCAAAATGCAAACCAGTCCTGTTAATCGTATCGGGCAGAGACGGGGACGGCTTGCAAACAGTATTAGCAGTATACCCACTTAAGCAGGGACTGATAACATCCACCGCTACTTCACGATACTTGGATCGAGCCCATAAAGCCTGCAAAAAACTCCAAAGACTTCCAGACAGGACCACGGAGCTAAGTCGTGGTTCGCGGGTCACACAAAGCACAAACAGCAGGATTAAAATTGCAAAATGTAAAAAAACAAATACAAAAATAAAAAATACGTAGGCATAGGTAGCGAACGAAGATACTCGGCAGACAATGCTACCAAAACAGACAGTACTACTGGAGACATACGGCTAGCTCAGTGTGGCTGCCACCATCTTGCCCCTAATGTACTGAAAAAAGTTTAAGTATATGGAGTGCCCTAATCAGAATGCCTAAACCGTTTTGAGCTTACTCAATTAAGGAGTTAATAATACATTCCCTTTTATCCTATAGAACCTTTTGTTAATTCAAAACATTTAAAATACACTAGTATTCAACAGTTATTAAACATATATTTACAACATAAAACTAAAGTTTCTGCTAAGCATCTTTATGGCTCCTTTTTACTCAGGAGTCCATACATATTAGAATCATTCAGGACTCTTGAATCATAGGACCATCTTTTAATATGAGGAGTTTGAAGGCTCCATTTATTTTCGGGAATCCAACAATTTATAGTCAAAAACACTCAGCGGCAGAAGAAAAAATACAGAAGCCATTTAAATATCCTCTCATTGCTGAACCGGCATTGTGGTATCATGCTATTCCAACATATTAATATTTCTCCATGCTCCCAAGACACGTACATTTAAATAGCACTGAGTGTTCATAAGGAAAAATATAAAACCGCATCAAGAGAGGAACAATTAAAGAGTACCTTTTTCGGGATTCTACCCTGAAATTTGCTTCCAGCATCCTCTTTATAGTTTTAAAACTGGTCTGAAAACATATTTATTTAGCCTGGCGTTTGTTTAGTTATGGTTGTTACATTTTAATGCTGTTTTAAATTTTATTATTATGTATTTGTTTGATGTACAGCGCCTTGGTTTGGAAAGGCGCTATAAAAATAAAGTTGATTTGATTTGATTTGATTATAAAAAAAATGACAGATTTGTCTGACTTAGCGTCATTCTCCGACTCCGGGAGTTCATGAGTTCATGAGATCCAGCAAAGTTGCTAGCGTAGTAGAAGCCCACAGGGATTGTCAGCCCAGCAAAAGGTCTTTAGAGATTGCCTCTGTTAATTTCACAAAATCTGTTGACTTCCTGGATTTTCCTTCTCATCAGGTACGCCTAGTGAAATAAAGAAAAAACAACACTCCACTGAACGTAGTAAATTCAATAAATACAAGACCCCCCCTTCCCCGGTCCGTGGCAACAATGTCATACCTTTACTTAAAAATATTTGGGCATTTAAGCACCATAAGTGCACCTCCTCTCCTCCTTGCTCAAGGTTCACATCAGCAGCCGCTGTGCTCTACCTGCGTCGGGCCATTCAGGGTCCAGTCCATTAGTCCATTGTGGATTCAACACAGCGGAGCAGGCCCTCTCATCTGAACAATTTTGGTAAATACTAGCTGGTCTTTCCTCGTTGAAATAAAGATGGCACAATGTTTAGCCAGCAAAAAAAGCATCTGAGCCTAGACTCGTTTTTACATTGACATTAACAATTGGAGGGGAACCTCCCAGCTTCACAATTCTCAATTCAGAGTACCAACCAGAAAACAGCAACGCTGTCAAGATGTCTTTCCTCGTTGAAATAAAGATGGCACAATGTTTAGCTGGCAAAAAAAGCATCTGAGCCTAGACTCGATTTTACAGTAACATTAACGATTGGAGGGGAAACCTCCTAGCTTCACAATTCTCAATTCAGAGTACTGACCAGAAAACAGCAAGGCCGTCAAGATGTCCGCTGATACGGCATTACTCAACAGATAAAGCTATCTCCAAGTCACCGTTGAAAATCCAGTTACAAAGTAACATTAGTCTTATTCATAAATTACCAGAGCAAAGCTGGAAAAGATATAAAAACTTAGAAACAAGCACCCTTGTTTGGCGTGGTGAGGTGCGGAGCAGCAGCATGGCCCATATGACTGTAATGCAGGTTTTTATGTAATTGTAAGGGTTAATAATTTGTGTTTATGCTAAACAGCGTGTCAGCTAGTTATGATAGATTATAATGTGCCAATTCCCAGAACATTCACTATTGTCAAACCTCAGTATGTAGCAAAAACTTCCCCATGAGCAATAACTGAACAAAAACTTATAGCATTACTATGTATGCCTCCGGTTATCGTCTTGGTCAACTCCTACTTATACAATACATGCTTATTTACTAGAAGCAAACACGAAGTGTAGAACCTGACTGCTCATTGGAGGTCACATAATCATATCCTTCTACATGGGCAGTGGGAACTCTCATTTGTGAGTGTCAGATCACATCGAGTCTGTTGTCTGGTGTTAAAAAGTAGTCCTACAGAAATAATGCCTGCTACACTTATATAATTAATGGTGAGCAATTTTTTTAATGGGCTCACTGAGTTGATATTTGCTGTAATAACCAGTCAGTTATTACGGCATTCGTGCGCTCCATCTATCAAAAGGGAGCGCTCCCTCATTGGTTCCGGTTTTGTGAGTGGGCGGGCTAACGGTTCTGAAAACATGGCGGCTCCATATCTTAGCGAGGCGCCACCATGGGTAAATCCTTACCTTCCAAAATTCCTTTTTTATCTATTTTGTTGACCCTACCATTTTTTTAAGTATCTGGTTGATCTTGCGGTTAACTACAGTAGCTTTGGGCAACACACAACAGTGGCAGCAATAAGTCTGTGTCTGCCTGACACAGGTAGGCACAATCCTAATCGCGATCGTGATTTTAGTTTTAAATAAAAAAAATTTTAAACTGGGAGCAGAGTGAGCAGAAGGATGCTGTGGGGCAAGAGACAGAGGGACTGTGGAGTGCAGCACAGCTCAGCTCAGCTGGGGAATTTAGAGTGGGGGCGGGAGGGGAGCTGCTACTGCATTTGGTGCCCCAGAGAACTAGAGTAAACGTGCCACTGTGAGAATGACAGATGGAGAGAGAGAGAGAGAGAGAGAGAGAGAGAGTGTGTGTGTGTGTGTGTAGAGAGAGACAGACAGATACTCTGTGTGTGTGTGTGTGTAGAGAGAGACAGACAGAGACTGTGTGGGGGGGGGTCACAGCACTTGATTTACAAAAATTGCTCACCAGCAAATTATATAAAATAAAAGATGGGGACGCGTGCATATGAGAATTTAATGCAAACCCTTGGTGTGGGATGCTTTGATAAACCCCTTGGGCTTCACTCTCGGGGTTTATGTAACACTCTACACCTTGGCTGTGAATTAAATTCTCATGTCACACACTTCCCCATCCATTATTCTCTATGTTATGAAGGCTGAGGTGATACAAATGTACTAGTATGTTAATTTCTGCCATTTTGTTCTTCATAGCATAACTGTCACCCTACCCTACCCCAGGTACAGACGGATGTATGTCTCCCGTGCACAGGGTGAGTGGAGCATGGGAGGTAAACATCGTGTGGGGGAGGGGCAAAATTCACTACTAATGAAATTTGACCACAACTGCATTGATTGCTGAACATTATGACTGCGGTTCCACAGCTAGTACCACAACTGGACATGACGTGCTGCTAATTGTTTTGTACAAAACAGTCACAATGAATGCATTAATCACTGACCTTTCATTATACAAAATTCTGTTAGCCACCGTGCATTTCAACAGAAATTTGGACAGACAACAGGCTGTTAGTGAGGAAGGACAGGCACCATTCACAATCAATGTACCGAAGTACAAGGGAGGTCGTGGACGGAGACGTTCATGAGATAAGAGTGGTTTCACACACATTCTGCTCCAGGGAGAACAGTGAGGTGAAGCTGAGCTTTTCCGGCTGGAACAGAAGGCAAGTGAAACCACTCTTATACCGCAATGAGTGGCAAGGTGCGATATATACATATATTATAGTTAAGAGAATTATTTTTTTTAAACCTCCTGGAATGTGACCATTTCCAAGGCATCTGCATGTGAGATGCACTTCTTGGAATACGAGTGTCTCATGCGTGGGGGAAGGAGAACTCCAAATGATTGGGAGAGCTCCCTTGATTTATAGTTTAGTTACAATGTCTGACAGGGCAGTGATCAGATGTGGCAACGATGATATTGAACATGTTGTGATGACATGTTTCGTGGTAAGGGTTGTAATGATTAAAAACATTGATGTTATACATAGATCATGCTGTATGCTGACAGGTGTATTGTGGTTACCTACAGCAACTAAGTTACTGCACCATGATGTAAATGTCACGCATTATACAGAGAGAGGGAGTATATAAGTAATACAGGTGGCAGTAGCAATGCAGTGAACTTGGATGAGATATGTGTGGGACAGCAGGTGGCAGAAGTCGACTGGAGTTGTTGTTACAGTTGCAAAACAATTTTTTGGGATGCCCGCTTTATAAACAAAGACGCAGTAAGGCTGTTGGCAAAGTTAATAGAATGATGACAGAGGAATTTTACCTCTCGGTCTATTAGAATAATCAAGGAGAATATTCTCCCTCATGGTTGGGAACCCTACTTTACGAAATGTATACTACACCCTTCAAGGAAATGGTTGCACGAGTGAAAAGGAGGGTAAGAGCCATATCAATCTCTCAAGATCAGGAAAAAATAGATAGTATCTTACATTATAAATGATACAAAGTTATTAAAACTAAACAGAATTTAGAACAGTATCTAACTATTCTGTCAAAGCCGGAAGAGAGAAGGATTATAACAAAATTTAGGTTAGAACTCTATGCTGCTAATTACACCCTATATGGTCAAAGAAGGGAGGAGGTTTCAAACCCAAAGTGTAACTGTTTATTTGGTTTTGAGGATGATCTGAAGCATGTTGTACTACATTGTCCTTGATATGAGATTAAAAGGAAAAAGTGGTTGGCACCAATTTTGAGCACCCTTGGTCTCCTCTCCGAAGAGTTAATAACTCTTTTGTTTAATACTACTAATATTCACATCTTACAGTCACTGTATAAATTTCTACAAGCTACAAAATTATGAGATCTAGGAAGTCGAGGGTTTTATTATTGAATTATAAGTATCTCTGGAAATGTTAATGATGTCATTGATGAAATATGAAAGAATATGTATATTTTCATTTTAACTTTTTATTCAGAAACTGACTAGGATTACTCAACTGAGACAAGCTCATTTCCAGTGAGGTCCTTGTGCAAAACAGCAATCAGTTACATACAGTACAATAGTCACAAGCAACAAGCAGTATAAAAAAGATATACATACAATCCTACGATACAAGACATATGTACGTTAAACAGCCATTACACAATCGATCAACATATTATCTAAATTCTATGGCAGTTCTTACTCGTGCTTCATTAAATGTCCCCTTTTTTACTGGACTAGCACAGATCTTCTGACCCCTAAGAGTTAAAGGTAACAAGTTCCAGGCTCCAGGACCACTATATAAAAAATGTTTCCTACCTAATACTGTTTCTTTAAGTTCGTGAATTTGTACTCCAGACCTGATGCAGTCTGAAGACCAGGTCTGACCTTAAAATAATCGGAGATATATTCAGGAACAAGTTGCTTTGTACATTTTGTCATAAAATGAACTATATGAAGAGATCGTCTTTCTGTAAGACTAACCCATTGTAACCTATAGTATAATTCCAACCTATGTGTTCTTTTCGGAGCACCCAAAATAAATCTGGCCAGCTTATGATATATACCATCCAGCCTAGTCAGGCTCCCAGTTGAAGAGCCTAGGTACGCTATATCCCCGTAATCAATTATAGGCATAATTAATAGTTGTACCACATTCCTTTCTGTAGTCTGTATCAAACAACTCTTGTTCTTATACAAAAGACCCAGACATCTCCACACCTTCTTTACTTTTGATTCCACATGTGTATCCCATTTTAAAGCCGAATCTAAATGCATCCCTAGATATTTATAAGTGTGCACTTGTTCTAGCAGAGTATTATCAGACGTTCTTATTTGTAGAGAAACATTCATAGGGCTCTTATTCCTCTGTCTTGTGAAATAAATCAGTTGTGATGTTTTAGCATTTAAAACCAATTTTGATTTTATCAGAAATTTTTGTAGCTCATCAAATGCTATCTGCAGGGGAGGTTGTATACTAATTGCGGAAGCACCCTCTAGATATATAATGGTGTCGTCTGTGTATAAGTGATATCTAACCCTACTGTCTGAGATATTAAATTTATTCATGTAAATATTATACAGAATAGGTCCCAATGTGGAGCCCTCCGGGGCACCCGACACCATGGTTCCCATATCCGAACTCCAGTCCCCCAAAGATACCATCTGTTGTCTCCATGTAAGATATTGCTGAAACCATTTTATTACTGAGCCTGACAAACCAATATCACTGAGGTTGGACAGGAGGACGTCATGAGCCAGAGTGTCAAAGGCTTTAGATAAGTCAACAAAGACTGCTCCCATAGAATCCCCTTGTCCAAAACCTCAGTGATATCTCCCGTAACTTTTATAAGGGCTGTCATTGTACTGTGTAGTGGTCTGAAACCAGACTGAAATGGATTTATAACCTTATAACACTCCAAAAAATGTTGTAACTGATTTGCTAACAGTCTTTCAAATACCTTTGCGATAACTGGGATTAATGATATAGGCCTATCATTTTCAATCGATGTTCTTATACCTGATTTATATATAGGAACCACTTTTGCTGTTTTCCATAACACAGGGATGATTTTAATGATACATAATATTTATTTATGTTTATTGTATTGCCCATTGTAAAGACTGAATGTCGATTAATAAATATTTACCTACCTAATAGAATGAGAGCATGCATAGGAAGGGTCATAACTAGTAGGAAGAAGGAGGTGTTGATGCCTTTATATAAGACCATGGTTAGACTGCACCAGGAGTATGGAGTACAGTTTGGAGACCTCATTTAAGAAAGGCCATAGATGTAATAGAAAAGGTTCAGAGAAGGGCAACAAAGATGGTGCACGGTACGCAAGGGAAACTATATGATACAAGATTGAGAGAAATCTGTATCCGCTGGAGTTTAGAAGAGAGAGAGAGACAGAGGAGACATGCTAGAGACATTCAAGTACATGAAGGGGATAAATAAAGTGAGGGAAGGAAGTCTGTTTAAAAGGAAAGTAGGAGTTAAAACAAGAGGTCATACTTTAAGATTGGAAGGAGGAAGATTTAAAGGTAATGTAAGGGTGTGTTATTTCACTGAGAGGGTGGTTGAACCCTGGAACAGATAACCTGAAGAGGTGGTAGGTGTTGAAACAGTGGAGGGATTCAAGAGAGCATGGGATAGTCATATGGGGTTGGTTAGAGGACAGATGATAGGCTCCTTGTGCTCCGGTGACAAGTAGGGGAGGAGGGGGGAGATGGGCAGACTGGATGGGCCAGGATGGTCCTTTTCTGCTGACATTGCTATGATACTATGATGTATCATATATGCGTGTTTGCCTACCAGCATCCTACTGAAAAGGCAAACAGCACCACATGATGTTAACAATAGTTGTGTAGCATAACCTTAAATGTTTTTTCACATCAGAAGATTACTCAGCCCATAATCTCCACCTTGTACATGAAGCTATCTGTACTACCTCACTCTTAAAGACATTGTAAGCTACAAACAGTTGCTCAGAGACATCGCAAGTGAATTCAAACTGTGATGTAAAACATAAGAAACAATGAATTAAATACATCTATAGTACAGAATATTAACTTAATTGCATCCTTTTTTTTGGTCATCCAGATCCCCCCTTACTGGGAAACCCATCCCCCATCCCTCACACCACCCCCAAGATATAAACACCTCCCCACTAGGTGGGCCCCTCTAAGGAACACATTCGCTTACCCTGGCTTGCCTCCCAGGGCGGGGCCACGGGAGTGGGACCCCTCCCAGCAGACATTCATTGCTGCAGGAGTGGCGGCGGAGGCAGGGGATGTCATGAACGGGCCCAGGATTTTTTGGCATGCAGTTTCCTTGGGTGCGGGGATGTGCAATGAAGCCAGCGTCTGCCCCACCTCTAACATATGGCGGTAGCCGCAGCAGTACCCCCAACCTTCTCCAGGGGTCCATATAGCACCAGACACTCTCCCCCAGAGAAGGAGAGCAGTCTCTGGGACGCTCAAACTTAACTGCATCTTAACCAATTATATAACTGTCAACTATACATATTGACATTTTTTGGGATGTTTTCTTTTTTTTTTAAACAACAGAATTTGTGGATGCACTATTGACAGCGTGTGAGTCTACTGTCAAACTTGGCCAACCTACGGAGAACTGGATAAGTGGAGAGGTACCACCACTGCTAACTTCTAAGTTTCCACCAGTTCGGAAGAAAACAGCAATTGAAAACTGGTTAAAACACAAATGGTTCAACGATTCAGATTCGATCCTCATGGTGGGGGCAGGAAACCAACGTAGTGATCCAATGGCCAATGCTCTATGATACGGTTCACTGTACAGAACAGAATTACAATATGCGCTCCATCTGACAAAGCTCCTATAGGCGAGGAAGACATCACGGCTGTAAGAAAAACAAAGTTTTGCCATTGGCAAGTATGAGTGAAGAAATAATAATTGCAAGATCATCATATATTATATGTTTGTGTTTGTAAACGTTTATTCCTTATAAAAATTCAAGGAAAAGGGTAACCCATTGAGCGTTAGCTCATTTTCAATGTGTCCATATGACACACTAAACTGTGATTTCTATGTTAGGTATGACTATTCCTGTTGGTCACAATAAAAGTAATGACAGATGCAGCATTACTTGCATAATGGGTTCATAATTAAGAGCAGCATTACAGAATCCTGACACATCCCTGAAAAAACATGAGCATGCGTAACTGTGGTCCCTTATAAATGTAATAGCCGGAAAGTACCCGGAAGATGAATGGCAATAGATTCACATATGCTATACACCATTCATGGACAGTATGAATGTTGCCGTACGCATTTACAACACAAAACACACTTGAATGGCGGAGCAACAAACATCCCAGACTGGTTCCATTACAGTACCACTGAGTGGTAAGACCCACATTTCATGACTGGGGAGGCAACAAGTTAGTTATAAATGGATTAATTATCATGGGTGAAGAAAAGCATGTTATTCTGCTGCAACCCATCATGTATTTGTTATAGACCATACCATTTATAGTGCATAGTATAGCACTGTTCTATATAGAATTCCATCCATTATAAATTTATGTTGTGCCACATATAGATGATCACAAAATGCGATTATGCCCTTATGTAGTTAATCAGCATTCTGCAACCGGTAGAGATAGCACAAGTCAAGTTAAATACAAATCAGCAAATATATCACATAGTACTATACACTATATAGTGATTAATGGATGTCGACTATGCTCAGCCACTGTGCTCTGCTTTAGACGTGTTCTGATGCCTTGTGACCTGGACAGCAAAGCTCCAGTGGTCATTGAGATTAATAATCATGTGGTAGCAAAATAAATGTGGCACGCATAAAGATGCTCATCCGGTATTTTTCATAGTTTATGCAACTGTGTTACACGTGTGCATGGTTGTTTGTTTCTATTTCAAATATAGAATGACTTGTGCAGTCTGTAGTGTTTCTGCAATGCACTTGTTCCACGGAAGGGTACAATCAAATTCCATGTCAAAAGCACTTAGAAAAAGAAATATCTGTATAGAAAAATGGAGTTTAGTACAGTACGCCCCCAGGAAAAAAAAAAGGATAAGCACCCTTTCGCACAACCTGTGTGTTCAGTCACTTGACGGTTCTGAGCGCAGAAGACCTCTTGAGCTTTGCTGTCGTAGTCAGAGAAATAATCGGAACGCCACTGTGTCCAAAAAAAGTAGTTGTGCATGTTTGCCCATAAAAGTTTCGCAATGTAGGGTTTCTAATGATATTTTCTCTTGGTTTAGTTTGAACCTCTGTACATTTGCATTCTAAGCTCTATATTTGTTCCTTTGATCCCTGTTTTCTATTTCTAGAATCCATGAGGAATAAGTTGTTCTAAGTTACATAAATTGTGCAATAAGTGTGAACATGGGTGTTGTTAAAATAAATATTTACCAATTAGCTACATACTGCATTTACTCATTTCAGTCACGCATTCAGTAGTGAACAATCTGATTCATGCCAGTGATTGGAGGTTGATTTTCACTGCTGATGCCATAAAATGCATTTGCACCTCTCCAGTACTTGACGTGGTATGAAGGGAGCCGTGACTTAAATGGTCAAAATAGTGAACATCACACAAAATGTTGCTGCTCTTAAGTCCACCTATGCCAGACTTGACCCCTTCTTTCACTACTTCTACCGTTTTGCCTTAGCTTGCCCTACCGGTACTTACCACTATTCTCTATATTCTGTTCTTTCCCTCAGCCTGTTTGTAGATCGCTGCCTGTCCAACTGAGCAGCCTTCATTTTAAAATTCTGTCTGGCTTAGATGGATAGAAACTTTATTTATATAGTGCTCCTTTCCGGAGTGCTTAACACTATTTATTTTGATATTTCTGTTTACTCTCCTCCCCCCCCAGCCCCCTACACTCTGCTTCCTTGGGAGTTACCAAGGCATCTGTCCCCCTCTTACCTCTCAGTGCTCCCTCATCAAGCCTTGGTTGTTCCCCCAGGTGGGGCTCGTACACCCTGAAACTTAGAATTTCATCAGGCCACTGCAGAGGTGGAGGTCGAGGATCTGTGCCGGCGCTCCATCTCCCTGGAGTGTAGGAGGCTGATTTTCCATTTTTATGGTATATGACAACGCTTGGATGGCAAGGCACGAATGCCGATGTTCGTCACGTCCCTCCTGTCTCTCTTTATGGCTGGCACTGGCTGTACCTCTGGCTTCCACCAGAGTCCAGCCATGCACCAAACCATGTCCCCTTCCCTCCCAGAGAAGGCAAGCTGTCCATGGAAGCTCAAGTTTCCTCCCCCTCCCCAGCTGGCCCTCTGGCTCCCGGACTCGTTCCCGAACCTGGGTTGCTAGCGTTGTGAGCTGTAGCGCTACCCCTGCGCCAGCAGACTGGCCCTTAACATATTTTAAGCATACAACATAACGAGCATTTTAACATATTACAAAGATCTCCATAAAATTATCTTCCATTTTGTCATAGCTTGCTTCTCTACCCTATGCCTCCTTCCTGTAACTCACTCCATAACTCGGGCCATTTCTCCCTACTGCGCCCTTCTTGTACCTCCCTTGCTAGTCAGAATGCTTTTGGTTTCCGCTTTCTTAGTATCTGGAGCTCTCTTCAACTAACAATTCACTCTGCCTCCTCCCAAAACTCTTTTTCTTCTCTACTCCAAGTCCACACCACTCCCTCCAGCAAATGCCTGTAGCCCAATGTCATGCCTCCACCTTTTCCTCTTTTCCTACACTCTTCCTGTCTCCCAAGCGCCTACACCCCTGTAGACCTCGCTTGTCCCACTTCTAACGTATTCCAACCTCTGCACTCATCCTCTCCCCATCTAAACCCCATCCCTTCCTCTTGCCCTCTAACCCTATAATCCCTCCCTCCCTTCTGCCTCTCCCTCTCTATCTCCTCCCCTCCTCGCTACCCCTCCACAAATTACCTCTACTGATTCCCATTCTTCTTGCTTCCCCTTACCCTTGATAAGCCTATGTTTTCTGTAGAGTGTTGCAGCACCGTAAAGGTGTATTTAGCAGTAGTTTCTCAGTACTAGAAGCTAGTAAAAAATTTAGCGGATGTTGCCTACATAACGATGCTGCACTAACGAGGACTGATATTACAGTGAATTACACTCGTATCATGTTAAGCAACCATTTGTCAATGCCGAATGTTGTCTTGCTGACATTGGCATCAGTAGCGCAGGAGTTGAACACATGCTTAATAGGAATGGCAGTGAAGTATGAAAGTAACGTCAAACCCCATATCACCCTACAGAGACTGACAGGTGCTGAGGTATGCCTTTGGGCATCGGCCATAATGTTCATGGCATTTCAGCTCACCCTACCCTGCAGTACGACAAATATTGCATTGTGCCTTGGGGTCCTCGGGCCTTACGCTCACCCCATTCGGTCATAACACTCATGGCATTTTACCTCACCCTATCCTGCAGACACTGACAAGTGCTGAGGTGTGCCTTGGGGTGTTCGGCTTCACAGTCACCCCATTTCATAAGGATATATGCTGAAATGGGTGCAGCATAGGAGAATGGGGTGAACTGTGGGGCCGAAGAGTCCAAGGCACACCTTGATGCCTGTCAGTGGCTTGAGGGTGGGGAGGATGGTATGGCGTGAGCATGACAGCCGGCAATGTAAAGACCCCCCCGACGCCTGTCAGTCTGTACAGGGTGGGACATTATGGTTAAAAACCCTAATGCCCCTGCCGTTTGTTGGTATTTGCACTACAAATTTGCAACACGGCATTCTTGTGACCCCCACCTCATGAAAGTGTTTGGGACCTCTGCTCAAGAATAGTGGCACTGTGATTTTGTTAATCTGTCCTGAACATTGATTTCTCACAGGGACCGCGCCATTCTACGCCAGATGTGGAAAAACACCATTCGGGCAGGATGTGAAAAATTACAACTGTACCATTCATAGGTAGATGTGAAGAGATGGCAGTGTTGAAAATCTTGAGTGAAAATATTAAAAATGCTCAAATTTATGAGCTTACGTAGAAACTGTGCAATGCACACTCGTAACACAGTCATTTAGTGGAATTATTTCACCAAATTTTCAACATAGGCATTTTGGGACCTCTGCTCGTGAACACTGTCATTGTGATTTGCTTCCTCTGTCCAGATCGTTGATTTCCCACAGCGACTGTGCCATAGTGTGCCACTTGTGCAAAAACACATTTTGGGTAGGATCTGAAAAATGACAGCTGTACTGTTCATAAGGACGTGTGCAAAATTGACAAGGTTGAAAATTTTGAGTGAAAATATTGCAAATTGTTGAAGTTACGAGTGCGCTTGGAAACTGTGCAACATACGCTTGTAACATAGTCATTTTATGCACTTTTGTCACCAAGTTTACAACAAAGGCATTTTAAGACATTTGCTCATGAACAGTGTCACTCTGATTTTCGTAATCTGTCCCGAACACTGATTTCCCACAGCGACCACGCTATTCTGCGCCAGTAGTGTGAAAACACATTTCGTCCAGGATGCGAAAAATGACAGCTGCACTGTTCATAAGGAGGTGTGAAAAAATGCCAGTCTTGAAAATCTGGAGTGAAAATATTACAAATTGGCGAAGTTACGAGTGTGAGTGGAAACTGCGCAACGCGTGCTCGTAACACAGTAATTTTTTGGAATTTATTCACCAAATTTGCAACATAGGCTTTTTGGGAGGCCACCTCATGAACAGCGACACTCATTTCGTTACTCGGTCCGGAAAGGTAATTCCACGCAGTGACCGCAAAATCACCTTTTGGGACTGAATAATGCCATGACAGTGACTGAATTCATGAAGAGGGGTCCCAAAAACCCCTTGTTGAAAATTTGATGGCAAAAGTCAAAAAAATGGCCGAGATATCCACATAAGTTGAAAGAAAAACATTTATGCCATTATACAGCTTATCAGCATTTCTCCAGTTCGCGGTCGGCTTTGAAGAGTCCAGACGTGTTCCTGGCCCACTGAAGATTGTTGCACTGGGCTCCGAAGGTAAGTATGGGGTGAGGGTGTGTGTGGGGAGGCAGGGTGCGTAGAGGGTGGGCGCGGGTTGGGGAAGGGGCCACCGGACTCAGCAAGGGACCTTTTTCTGTTTTACAGGTTAAAAAAAAAAGAGCATTGCGGGACTTTTTTTTCTTTACAGGGACATTTGGCACACTGGGGTGGGCTCCCAGCGTGCCACCTGAGTGTTTTGGGGCCTGTAGCCGACGGGAGGATTGGGCACCCCGCCGGCCATACAGAGTTGGGGGGGTCACATGAGCTGAGGGGGATTGGGCACCCCTCAGCACACAAGAAATGGGGGGTTACAGTATGCCGATGGGAATTGGGCACCCCCGTTGGCAAATTAACTTAGGAGGGGGCATGCTAACAGGGGGATTGGGCACCCCGTTGGCTTTCAGAGGGACTGTGAAAGCGGCTATCCCTCGGCTTCTTTGGGGACTATGAGAAGCTGACGGGGAAGCCGCCACCATGTTGCTTGACGGGGACACCAGACGAGACAAGCAGTAATTGGCTGCTGCTATCAGGGATATCCCCGTGGCACTCCCTCTGATTGCAGTGGCTAATTTCTTTCAAGGTGGTGGCACATTTCTCAACTGCTGTCATAGACAGCGTGCTATGCCACTGGTGCCACAGAGCCCGGCCACAAAAAGTAGTGGCGCCATTGGCTGCAGCAGAACCGCACCTCCGAAACCCGCTTCTCCACTAAAGCAATCACAATATGTTGTCTGCGCTGCGCACGCAAGACAACATAAAAAAAAGAGTTAAACTGTCATGTGACACTACTCAGAAAAATATCATAGCATTGTTATATTAATATGAGGTTTAATATCTTGATTATGGTGTAAACCTGCTCATGCATCGGCAAATCCTCACTGTTGTGATACTGCCGATACATGCCTGAACAGTTTCCAGAACCCATATACTGAGACACACATCAGGAAATCCGGGGTGTTCAGTGATACATAATGGTATAGCCGAATCTGGGTCAATGTTCAGAGTATCATTCATCTTCTCAAGAACTCTTGAAATTTCTTTACAACATCTGGACTCAACCTCTGTTGGCATGACAACACAATGGCCACATGTTCACCTCGAGGGAAATAAGTGAAATGACTCCATTGCAAAAGAGCAGGTATTATGGATAACAAACATATGACACAAGTAGTGACTGCAAAACATTTAGGCCATCAAAACAATTGGAGATGTATAAATAGATTTGAATGGGTGGGAGTATGATACATTGCCTGAAACAGAAACACAACTGTACTGTGCATGATGTAGCAAAGGTGATACAGGCAGGTGGGAGTGTTTGGACACTTCATTCAGCTGTTGGGTTGTAATTAGCTGCACTGCAGTGACGATACCAGTTCCACTTCTCAATATACCAGTGACATTCATGATAACAAGTGACACAAGTGTTACATGCACTGCATTTGAGAATGGAATACCCAGAGCCCGATCTACAGCGGCCAACAATGCATTATCAGCAGAATGAAGTAATAAGTCAGTTTTCTGGTGACTTCTATCTGTCTTATAGTTCTACAACATTCATAGGTTGGGATCCGAATCTCAAAATGTATGCTCTGGTGTAATTGAAAAACTCACCAATTAGTGTTTGACCGATGGCTGTTTACAAGATTAACTTCAGCGCTGTCATTATCATTGGCAGACTCATCAGAGCTGTATACAGGATCAAAAGTATGTGTCATCAACGATGGATTCCTCGAATTCAAACACAGACACATCAGCAAAACTATCGCTGTCACTGATTTTGATGCTGGCATTGTCGCTTTCATTGCTGCTCATTGTGGCACGGACCCTCTTGCTGTCTTTAACACTTTCGGACCCATGCATTGTATCACACTATACCCCATACTCTGTCACACTTGTATCATGCACAGTTTCACAAACACAGACCTACCCCATGTAAATTGTAACACCCACCAACCATGTACACACGTGTACTGTGTCACAGCCACCAGCACCATAGCTCCATGCATGCTTTTAACACACAAATTCCTGCATTCCACCAAGCATTGTGTTGTACCCATTGAAACTTCGTGTTGCTCCCTGTCCTTGCATGAAAGTACACATCTGTCCCTCCAGGACTGACTGAAGCACCTTATCTGATTGTTATCCCCCTCTTCCAAACTTTATCCATTTCATTTAAAAGGCTAACTAAGCCTAATCCAAAACACTTGGAAAGCTCAACATATTTCTGTATATCCTCTATATAGAAGTGTTCATTTGAAAACAAAGCATAGTTTAAAATAACAGAAAAAAGGATCATATCTAATGCCAGCATTAACCAATCTCAGCAAAATACAAGACAGAAAATGTAACATGTTATTTATAGAATAGTCAAGACAGTCGGTAAGGGTATACATACAGTAACAATAGGGTAGCAAGTCAGTAAAAATTTATACCAGATACAACAACATACATGGTTTAGTATTCCTGTAAGGTAAAGGCATTATAGTCCAGCGAAGAGATTAGTTGAAGTGGATGCTACAAGGGAAGAGACATACACAGTCAGTTTAAAAAGACCTAGGCGCATCAAGGGGGAGACATGTGTCGGGAGAAGTGGGCAGCCAGTTGGGGGGAATAGTGTCTTTAATTTTACATTGCTCACGTCAAGATGTGATGAACAAGTGACACTTGCCAAGTGACAAAAATGTGAAATTATATGTAAAACACCAACACACTGAATTGTGTACAGCATCACCACAACTACAATAGAAAATTTTATGTTAATACGCCAGTGAATTTATTTTTCCATTTTAGCAACTTTGTGTTGGTTTAAAAGTGATTATGTCATTTTTACTAATATAGTATTATAGCTGTTTTATGGATTAGTTATTAACATCATTGTTTAAGCAATAAACCACAACAGGATGTGGGTTATGCTTGGTTTACCCAAGGCTGGCCTGGATCAGTCATGAGGCCACAAGCCTAGAGACCAAACCTTGCCAGGTGCGGGTAAATTCCAGCATAACCCACACCCTGTCATGGTTTATTGCAATTACACAATGTCCCCCTTCACTTACTGTAACATCAAATAATAGAAAAACATAGTTTTTTTTTTGTTATTTTAACTAGTTATTTATTGAATTTATTTTTGTGCCCCAAAAAATAGATTCATTTTACTGGGTAGAATACTGCCTCACATACAGTATGTCTAAGCTAGTAGAAGACCGTTTGAGGATTATATGTTTTTGTTTGTTGGGTTTCTTTTTGTTTTGTATTTTTATTAACCCCCCCCCCCACATAAGTCACTTTAGTGAGGGAGCTGGCCACCAGACTGCAAAACAGATTCTGCTGGTGTCTGTTTCAAAGTGCCTTACGTTTGTCTGATTTTTTTCGTTTTGGCTGCACTTCATCACCTCGTTCCAACACAGCTCTCAAGTGGTAGCACCACAGTACAACATCATTTAAACATCCTGCGCTCTTCTCCCAATTTAAAAAAAAAACACAGAAAGAAAAAGTGAAAAACCGCCGAGTGGGACACTTTCTTTGGGCAAGACCTCTACTTCTTATTTACTGTAGTAGCCAGCGATGAAGGGCTACTGTGCGGTCTGCTTCTGGGATTACATTGCTTGTTTGTTCACCAGGTCTTGCCCGTAGTAACTGTAAGTGTCACACTCATCGTTTTTGTCTTTTTCTTTTTCAAATTTGGAGAGGAGCTAACTGAGGGTATTTAGTTTAAAGGAAGTTGTACTGCTGAGCTGGCACTTGTTAGCTGTGTCTGAATGTGCTGATGGAGTGGAGACAACCAAAAAATAATGAGGTACAGGTAAGGCACTTGCCAATGGTCACAGAGGACCTTCTGTAAAAGGAAACAATGTTATACATACCATTTTTTTTTTATTAAGGATCTGGTAACTTGATATGTTTGTGTGACACTCGCTATATGAACACAGTGGCTACACATCAAAGCTGGCTGTTTACCGGAGTTCAAAAATGGTGACTTGTGCAATGTTTTAAGGGGGGGAAATCGAAGAGATACAGCTGTTGGGGCTCCTTATTGTGAGGCTGGCTGGCACCTCTTCTGTGGGTAATGTCAAAATTTACTACGGATGTGAGGTGCCAGTTAACCAATCGGATTTAATGATTTTTAGTCCACATTGTATAATCATTTGTATGCCCGCCATAGCTTTCACTACATGACTGTATTAGACATACAATCATGTCACTCTAAATATCACTTTATATTCAGTTTATAATATGTATCTAAGCCATTTATGAGTGTCATAGCCATTATGATGCTATGGAGCTCTTGTCCAAGCGCAGTCGACAAATCACTGCATAAACTGAGTCATTACACAGTGTATATTAAAAATAATACTTGCTGAGTTGAGCATGGCCTATCCTTGCAGGATATGAGTCCAACCCTCTTCTTTGGTGTGGGAGTCTGTGTTTCTCACCTACAGTTATGTGTAGTGGGTGATCAGTGGTAATGATGTTGCCTGTGTTATTTCATTTGATGTCATTTTTTATTAGCTTAGTTTGACAAGTGTTAGTACAAATATACATAAAGTCAGAACTTAGTTACAAAAAATTCTTTGTCTTAACCGTTGCAGTTACTTGTACCTGTTACTGGTGTATGTTGCTATCTGAAAATTATTATGAAACCCCTTGCCATTTACAAATGCATAGTATACACTGACATTTAGTGTTGTGTCACATGGTCACACATCTGCTGTCAGGCAGGCAATCAGTTATCCCTTCACCTGTAGTTAAGAAATGATAGATTCATGATACACCCTCTTACTAAACATTAACACATGACCTAATGTCAAAAGTCAACATATTTTTTGTTCACAACCACTTTGTATTACTGAACCCTGGGAAGGGCAAAGAAACTGAGTTGTTCACTGTTGTGCAATATCCAGGGGCCTTGAGATGGTGGGGGAGCAGGGCATAATTCCTGGGGTACAGCACCAAAGAGGGGCCCCAAGTTCCCTGGTATGCCACTGTATGCCGCTGTATCAGTGCCCAAGAGTCTGAACTTTTCCCGAGGCCCAGAATTCCTCTCAAGGGGTCTGGCGATGTCTCTGGAAAACTTCCCTCCAACCCCAAGTGGTGATCGAGATGTACTCCAGGGATGTACTAAATTAATTTGTCATTGTGTGACACATTGAACTGCTGGGATCACATAACTTGACTTCTGTTGTTGTAACATCAGAATTTGTTGGTATCAAGTCGCAACAGTGATGTGAATACAGCGAAGACCATCACAGTGACATTTTTGGTAGTTCGCTGTGATGGTCTGCTGGATTCCCGACACTGTTGTCTCCAGGGTGTTGGCCCCCTCCCCGAACCAACTCTGAATCGCAAAACACCAGTTTCCTCAGTGACGGCATAACACTAATTGGTGGGTTTCGCCATCGCTGTGCTGACGGTTGGCATATTCCATGTCACAGCGGCATGGTGGAACCGAACTTGTTTTAAGTTCATTTGACAGATTTAAAAGCAACATTCTGCATTGCAGGTTCCTATGATAACATATGTCATTGTGGCTTCTTTCTTGTCAGAAATCATCACGTTCTTGTTTCCTAAAGATCAAATGCAAATATTTGTTGTAGAAAGATGAATAAAGTGATATTTCATTAGCCTACCATCTCCTGATTCATTTCATGTAACTTGTTTTCTGTCCCGTAGTTGTAATTTAATAAAAGTGACATTTATATATTGTCTGCGCGTTGGACTGCACGCTCCGGTTTCTTTTTATTTACTGTGTCTCTGCGGGGTGCCTGGGAGCAATGTGATGACATCATTAGGAGGCGACCTTGTATCCTAGGTAGTGGCAGCAGTCATGTTTTCTGATGAATATGAGACATTAGATGAATTAGCTGCCCTGCCCTGTCCTGTGTTGCTGGTCAGTCGTGTGGCCAGATCCTCCCTTACTGCTTCAAGACCCTTGCTGGGGCTCTTACTCATTCGGACAGCAGCCAAATGGAGAGCGAAACTGAGGATGAAACACGAGACGATGGCAGCAGCATGGAGCTCTCCCAATAGTGATGCTGTCCTCCTAAAATGTTGTTTTCATGCAGATATACATGTTGTATTTTGTCCACCGTTTGTGTTCTCTATCCCCACAACTGATCTGTGTACTCCACAACTGTCCTTACCCTGTGTACCCATCTCATTGCGATGTTCACGCAGTGGAAATGACATGAAATGCGGAAGTATGTTTCATCTGTTTGATGTTCGCAGCATGTCTATTAGTGCCTGAGTATTGTATGTCCTGCCCTTCCTGTCTTGGACCATCTTCCATGCAGTTGTCAGTAATCCAAGTACTTTTGTGTTTTAATGTCACTGTTACCATGTGAAATCATAGGTGATTGATCAGTGAATGGGGTGGCAAGTAGTGTGAATGGTGCAGGTGATTGTTTTCTGCTGTATAAGGAGGATATTTCATGAAAAGTGTTATGTCTGTATGAGCTATCTAGCTGTCAATTACTGGACACCTACGATCAGGCAGATGGCTTCACAGACTAACAGTGAGCTCACAATCACAGCAAGTATTCAATTTCCATAAAGTGTGTTTCAGAAATTAATCATTCCTGTTTTGTGTTCATTGAAACATTATTGGCAATGTATTTTCCATTACTATCGTACGAACATATGATACTGGAAGGATAAAATCCAATTTTCTCTATCGACTGTGCTCAATTTAACAGCTAACATGCCTATGGTGCATCTAACCATCACACTCTACACCTCCTTCACGTGACACTCCCTTAGCCATATCCAGGCCCACTTTGAGGCATCTTACTGTGTGACAGGCCACCACCTCTGGCGGTAGTGTTCCCTATTCTGATACAAACTTTTTTATTTTACAACAAGTGCCTCGCCATTCCCATCCTAAACCTTCCACCCTCCAATGTCATGACCCTGAAGGTCTGTACTCAGTGTACCCTGGAACACAACCTCTGTGCCTATCCCCCCATCCCTCCTCTCCTGCTGAGAGTACATTTGCAGCTTCCTCAGTGTAACACATGTTATAGGTACCCCATACCCCTTCCTGCAATGTAATCTACCTCTTTAGGTAAGTGCACCAAAACTGAAGACAGTACTCCAGGTTGGGTCTGAGCATCGACATGTGTAAAGGCATTCTGAATCACTTCCCTCATCCTGCAACCCAGCATCTTGTTGGTGACTGCTGCTGCTTTCGCACATTGTGTTCAGTTGTTCATTGGTCCCATAATGAGCACCACCAGATGTTTATCATCAGAAGTCACAGGTAGCTCACACCACCTGATGGTATGTGCTGTTCTGATTCTTTGCCCTTTAATGCAGCACCTTGTTTTTCTTGGCACTGGAAACAAGTTGAAATGTGTCCGACTGTGTCTCCATGCCTTGTTACATCTTACTGCAATCACTTCCACCACCCCTTGGAACTGTAATGATGCCGTCAATATAATCACTGGTCATGTTGTTACTTGTGAACCATGGTGTCACAGGATGGCTGATTACTGTGGATGTATATTGTGCGCTTCTCAACAGATTTCATGATTATCACACTTAATTGTCATAATTATTCCTCACTGAGTTGTCATACTGTCTCACAGGAGTGATTGTGCAAATTCTGGTTCCTCACACAGTATTTGATGACCCTTTCATCTCTTTCTATGTGTATGTGTGTGTGTGTCTCTCTCTCTCTGTCTATACACAGTATATATATGTATTATGGTAGCACGGTAGTGCTACTATAGTTAGGGTTGAGGAGCCATTTACATGTTAAACCCCAAATTTTGCACCTTAATTACTTTGCAACCGTTTGACGGATTTGCCTGAAATTTGGAATACACAATCAAGACCCATACGCCTTGGGATCTGCCAAGTTTCGTATTGGTCAGATACACGGCCGCGGAGTTGTTAAGCGTGATCTGCACGTGCGTTTATGCTTTTTTCTGGAATTCTACAGTCGCACCTACAGGTCACACGGTTTGCGTGACCCGTCCGAAATCTTCAGGGAACGTGTGGCCAGGGTCCCCGATGTGCCTTTTGAAGATTTAATGAAAAAATGTGAAACAGTTCAAAAGTTATTCAAAAAACAATTTCCCATTATAAGTCAATGGGAAAAGTTAACAAAAAGTTCGACAGTGTCAGAAATGCACTTTTTACTGTCGCAAATGGCCCTTTTACTGTCGCAAATCCGCCATTTTGTTTTCAGTTAGTGATCAGAAAAATGCTTGCCATTTAAAATTGGGACCCTCTAGCAACCAAATTCTTTTTGTAATCACCTAGTCGGGCCCTGAGGATGCTAGACATGTCTTTATTTGTGGGTAAAACACCCCAGAAATAGGTTTTTTAAATTTCTGGAAAAGTACTTTCGCAAAGTACTGTCGCACTCACGAAAGTGTCGCAAATTTTTACGAAAGCTTTTGCAAATTGCGACAGTACTTTTTCTAGGCTGTGGGAAAATTACAGCAATTCTTTGCCACCCTGCTGCAAAAGAACGGTTTGGTGCTTTGGCCTGAAATTTGGAGGGAACGCAGCCGACATCTCACAGATGTGCCTTTCAGTGTTGCACTGCAAAAATATTACATGGCGGCAAAGTTACAGCACTCCAAAGTTGACGCTTTTTCCCATAGGATAACATTACGGCATTCGCCACGCCTTTCAGGGCCCGGATCTTGGAAACGGTGTGAGATACAGACTTTTCATCGAAAAAATGCTAGCCAGGAAAGTCATAAATCATATGACTTTTAAATTTTTTTTCTACGTTGTACGGTTCCTGAGATATAAGCTATTTAGTATTCCAACTCCTCATTTTCTGCTCCGAGACCCATTATTATGCATACATTCTTTGTACTCACTGTCTTTCTCTATGCAGCTTTTGGGAAAACTAGCCTGTGCGCTTACATTACTGTTAGCGCTGCCATTTCTGCTTGCAGTTCCGTATCTGCTTCACTTTCACTATCTACGTCACATACCATGTGCGCTATCCTTATGCTTTCATTTGCGCTTGTGTTTCTGTTATTTTTGCCATTTATGTCTACAGTACTGTTTCTGTTTTGCTTTGCATCACCATGCCCATTGACATTTCCGTTTGCAGGCACCATGTTACTATGTGACAAGACATCAAGTGGCGGACTGTTCCCGTCTACGCCACCGTGTGCGTTACCCTTTCTGTTCTCATTTGCGCTTGCATTATCATGTGCGCCACTGTTAGCGCTTCTGTTTGCATTGCTGTTCCTGTTACTATGTCACAAAGGCCCCGCGCTCCCGCTTCTGCATTACGTGGCAGGAGCGTGGGGCCCGCTCCCGCTGCTGCATTACATTCACTATTTCTCGTTATCATTCTCAAAAAGAAGGGAAATTAGAGGCAAAAAACTCTGTTTAATGCATCAGTTAGGGTTGTTCCACAGCGACAAAAGTGAGGAAATTTCTGTGTTAGGGTTGAAACCCCCTCTTGGACCCCAGCCCACCCCCCAACCGGCATTGGGGTGCGCATTGGGTGTTCGGTCCTAACTCTCACCCCATTCTCCTATACTTCTGCTGCTTTACACATGTGATGGGGTGAGAGTTAGGGCTGACGACCCCAATGCGCACCCCAGTGCCGGTTGGGGTGGGTGGCTGGGAGGGGCCCCAAGGGGTTTTCACCCCTAACACCGAATTTCCTCACTTTTTGTCGCTGTGGAACAACCCTAACTGATGCATTAAACAGAGTTTTTTGCCTCTAATATGTATATATATATATATGTAGATACACACACACATATACATACATTGGCACATATATGTGTTTGTATGTAATATATGTGTGGGTATGTATATATACATATACATACATCTGTAAACATACATAGGTATGTCAGTTGCTATTTAATTGTAAGTTTGTTGTTGTAACAAGAGTACACAAGTTCAACATACAGTTGGAAGGCTCAGGGGCACTGTGAGTAAGTATTGTTCCACAGAGAGGGTGGTGGATGCATGGAAGAGCCTTTGTTAGGAGGTTGTGGGGTCCCAGACACTTGGGAATTCAAGACTGCATGGGATAGACGAAAACATTAGTTATCTTTGTAGTATTCTTTTTTGAAAATTATTCCTCCATATTTACAACTGTCTGCAGTGTAGCTTGACAACATCTACTAAGTACAAAATGCAAGCATGTATAATGAACAGAATGGTGAGATAAACAAAGTCACAGTGGAAAGACAGATTGTATAATGAAGAGGGGCAACATGAGGTAGTGTTGCTCATGCCAGATAGTGGTTAAACAATGTAATTCACTCACCTGCAATGCCATATGGGCACATACATTTTGTGAAATGAGCAGTACTGGCAGCATAAGTCACACTCAAAAGGTGTTATGCAGATGTGTTTCAAGCTATGTATTTTACTCATGTATGTGCAGCTATACAGGTACATGGAGAGATACACATTTTCATTACACATGCTTTCATTTTGTACTTACTTGATGTTCTCAAGGTACATGAAAGATACCGGGATAGTCACCCGGCTTCACGTTCACTGATGTATATTTATTTTCTGTTCTTCTCAGGTGCAGCTGTGGCAATTGCAAAGTGATGCCGACACCCATTGAGAACCGGTGCTGCTATTTCTACACAGCTGTTATGGTGAAGTTTGAGAGCATGGAAGAAATGCAGTGTGTCACACAGCTACCTGCATTTCGTAACCTATGCCTGGACGAAGATGTGCTCATGTCCTGTTTATATGAATACATTGAAGTTGATGGTCCTGTCGGCGATAACGAGTCAAGACATGAGTAAGTTTAAATGATGTGCATCCAGCAATATAGAACATATGCCATGTGGATGGGAACAGGGAACTTCATGACCATCCACGTTGCTTGCCTTTCTGTACTTTACTGCAATGATGCTATGCACAGAAAAGCAACGTCTAGCACTTCAGAATATTGTAGTTTCTCAAATGTATGAGTGATTTCAATTATGAAGTGTCACAGTTGTTAAAAGGTGTATCACTCGATGATAAGCTAAACACAGCCATTGATGATGTGACGTGTGACAATATACATGTTGTAAACAAAATACGAGGACTAGGAGATTTGACGTATGAGGACAGACTTGAGGAGCTGTGCCTGTTTTCATTGGAGGAGAGGAGAGACTGGGGGGACATGATTGAGGTCTTCAAGTACCTCAAGGGAATAAATAGGGTAAACATGGAGGGGATCTTTAGACTAAAGCAGGGAGGTATCACCAGAGGGCATGGTTTGAAGTTGGAAGGTGGAAGGTGAGGGGAAAAGAGGAGGAGGTTTTCACTGAGAGGGTGGTGGACCCATGGAATGCACTGCCTGTGAGCTGGTTCAGAGATCCACAGTGGAGGGCTTCAAGAGAGGGTGGGACAGACACAGAAAGTGGATGTATCAGATGATGGCCTGGCCCAGGGAGGTGGGGGTGGATGATAGGGGTTTCTGGAACACAGGGGGGGGGGCCTCGGCACCCAACTAGGGATCTGAGGTTCAAGCAGACTCGATAGACCGTAAGGCCTAATCTGCTGGCAATTAGTATTTTAGTATGTAAATTAAGGACCTACAAAGGAGGATGGCCGGATGCGGTGTAAGACCAAGGGGCAGTGTATGAGTGAAAGGGGCAGTAGATCGCAAAGGGCAATGGAGGTTGGAGATGGGAATAGAGGACGGTCCTCATCAATGCCAGGAGCATAGGGAATGAGATGCCCAGGGGCATGGTTGAGGAAGATACCGTGGAGGTGTTCAAGAGGGGTTTGGACATGTACAGGTGGATACTGAAGCCATGGACTTCCTTTTACATATAAATGCCATGCATAGATAATGGTTGATCCGAAAGGGTTTTGGGTGGACATCAAAACGAGCGCCCAGTCAGAGTGCTGGCAACTGTGCAGACTGTTTTAGTTGTACTGTAGTACAGCAGCTGCAAGGGTTATTACCCTGTTGTGGATGTGCAAAGCACCTACTTGTAAAATGGTAGAAATATTTACCAAGCATTCAAGTGTGGATGTTCAAGCCAGAACTGATGCCATGTTGTGAACTGCAGTATTGCAGAGCCTATTTACAAAGCAGGTTATGTGCCCTCCTCCAAGGGAAGTGCTTGGTAGTCTGCATATGTCGGAATACATTTGTACTTTTTTAGTTTGAAGAAAAAAATTATCACAGGGATTGTTTATTGTAAAGGAGTCCTAATGTATTCTGACCACCACCATGCATCCCCTGATACAACCTCGATTCTCTGCACTCCAGCTGTTACATTTTCTGTGCGTTGCAATGCAACTGTGGTGTCCATTGTTGCGTGCTGTACACACGTTCTGTTGTGGGTTATAGGTAATGCAGATGCATGATACTTTAAGACAAAGGTGTATACCTTGATCCAGACCTTCTTCTGGATTAAAATATACCTGCTGCTGCCCCTGTTGTACTGAGTGCTGCGGCGCTGGCTGCTACACCTCACTGGTGTCTCTGGTTCATGAACAAGCCAGCCCGTGGGAGCTCGTCGGGGAGGGAGAGGATTGAGCATACAACGACTAATAGGTGCTTAGGCTCTGCACTTGACTGGCCTGTTGTGCAGTTCTGAAGCTCAGCGAGTACCTTGCCTTAATAAATGCTGGGAAAATACATGGTAGACATTGGCGGTTATGCCTTGATGTGTGGTACACACGCCATGCATAGATCACAGGGAAAATTGCTCTTTATGCTAATGTAAGACAGAGCACCTCAGTGCAGACCCAATAAGGCAACCTGACTGTCCTTGTTCGGTGTCGTGACAGGCGGATGTTGTTCAGGGGTGTACGGGCCCCCACCTCTGTCCCTACATGAGCTGCAATGCAAGGCTACATTGAGTGAATAGTGCAGGCTCCAGGGAAGGTGGGGTAGGGCAGACTCAATTACTTACTCCTGATGCGGTGTAGCTTTGGGGCATGGTGGAGTATAAAAAAGAAATGAAAAAAAAAACAAAAATCAAGGGGATTGCAGTAATGGGCCAATAAAGATAACATGGAAGTAGCTCAGAAGGTGAAGTATCATTGGTGCTGCAGAGCCGTACAGGTGTTGAGAAATTCATGACTGATGGACAAAGTTCATAAATTTGATGTACAATGGCAAAAATGGATATCATATCAATTAAATCATTATAATGATTTTGTACCTTGAGCTCTGTACTGATCATGTAATTTTGCTCTTCTTTTGCACTGAAAAGTTGCTCGGGATACGTCCTGTGTAGTTCCTTGAATTTTAATGGGACTAAAATCTGAGAGGAAAAGGGGAGGGCTCACCATGTTATGCCTGGTTTGATATGAGTGGATCACAGACTGAACTTAAAATGAGTAATTATGATTCTCTGGATATTGAAGTAATAAGACGTTAATTTATTTTCCCCAAACATGACTGATACAAGTATACGTGTAATGTATTGTGATGTTATCAACTGGTATTAACAAGTGATGTATTACTGCCTGTAAAATTGCGGCATTTAAAAATTAAATAAAAAGACTAAATTAAAAAAAAAGAAATTCAAGACTGTACGAGAGTGCTGTTTTTTTCTGTAGCCAATTACTGTGGTTACAAATGCAATTTAACAGTCAGTATGGTTGCCATACAAACTCATTTGTTGTCATTTCTATGGTATTTATTGTACTTCTGCTGTGCTACCTTCCAGAACAATTTCTGTTTCATTACTATTTCATACCCCTAATCTACCTTTTTTGTTATTTGACCGTAGACTTCTTCGGTACATGGCTTACTGCCGCTTTGTGTACTGGGTCTGGAAGAGGCTTGGGCGCCATAACTGGAAGGTACTACCATCATGTGTGGTGTCTGCAATCCATGACCATTTCCCTTCAGATACCTATTGAGGGTTTATGGAAGCAGTCCCATAAGTATCTGTACCTCTTCATATTCAACGTACAAATCAGACATGTAACCCATGTCACGATGAATTTTTTTTCATTTATTATGGTTTTGCTGACAGTGGAAAACAGCTTAATTAATCTGTCACAAACACCCACTTACACTACCACATGGGTTGTGTCTCTTTGATGACCACCCTGTGTTACCCCCCTCCGTGGCGTGGCCATTGGATGGGCCATACAGTGTCTCCATATTGCGATGAGTTGAGTGGACTGCCTAATAGCTATTGAAGCTGAGTGCGGTGTTCATTAGGTTCAGCCGAGGGAATTTTTTTTGTTTCGGTCTGTGGATGTGCAGACGTGCATTGGCAGCCACCGTCCTACCCAACACCCTTGATCAAGTGACATCTGCGTGGCTTGCTACATATAGACTCTGAAACGTGTCTGTGTTGTGCCACACAGTCAACCACCTTCCCTACCAACTGCAGAATGAGCGCAGTCCTTGTACACTCAATCCTTCTCACCTGGATGTCCATCGAATGTCATGGCTCCATGAAGAATGCCTTTAACAGTGTCATTCAGTACATCAACAGAATGATGTTTCTTAACTGCACAGTACTTCACTTGCTACGCTTTTCCCTATTTTCAGCCTCCAATCATCCTTCCTACTCTGACCCTTACCTTCCCATATTTCCTATGCCATACTAACCCATTTTGTTTCAGATCATGTCTTCTGGCACTTCATTTCAAGTGTCACCAACCGTCTGTGTGAATAAGTGCCTCTTGACCACCATCCTAAAAGCGTGTACCTCACCATGTAACTCTTTTCACCCTTGTGTTACTGTTTTCGGTCAGCTGAAAGACAGTAAGGTTAGCAGCATTACTTTTCACTTCCTGGAACGTGAAGCTCACAGTAGGGTGCCCTGTGGCTTATGTCCTCCTCATGCTTCATTTTCACTGTACTTGACAGCGTCCTTGACTTACCTTCTCATGCTTACCCATTAGCATCTTTATATGTGTCCTCTGTGCCTCATGTAGCATGCCGATGTCCAGTTTGGAAGTGTGTGTACTAATATTGAACTACATGCAGTATTACAGGCATACCTGCTACAACAGAAGAAGTCCATCATAACGTCCTGTGACCTTGTTGTGACCACCTTAGCTATACACCCTAGCTTCAGGTCAATAGTGATGATGTCTTTACACTGCTTGTCAACCTCTGCTTCTGCCACACTGCACATACCTCTGAACCACAGATGTTCTATTCTGGCAGGGTCACTAATGTCAATGTGTGCTACTGTTGACAACATGTTCCTGGCATGATGTTAGTGTTACAGACATGTAAATGTGTTTTATGATATCATTGGTGATAAAATGCATATGGTTCATTAATCACCCTTACGTATGACACATTACATGGCATGGTTTTGTGCATGTAGTGTGTTTTCCTTTCACTGTATATGGTTAATCGTTGAAAATACATATAGAATACTGGATGGCCAAATATGCAGAACCACCGTGTTTTTCCTCTGTGGGGTTCTAATTACCTCTGACTTTGATGGCAGACATGGACAGATACATGGCAATTACAACCCCGAGGTGGTAAACAGTACTAGTTCTGCATGTATTTGCTCCTCCTGTATTCTTTTTAGTGTGTTAGATATGTCTTTTGCTTTCAAAATTAAAGTGAGTCAGTGTCTAGTGGTTCTGTAATGCTGTTCTACCACAGAACTGTAGAATCATATTTCATTACCTTGGAACTGTGGTACAACAGCATTTTGAAATGTATGGAATTCTATATAGAAGATCAATCCAGTATACTCTACATATTCAAAGGTGTTGCACATGGTGCAACCGAGTTGTGCTTGCGCAACATTTGCAGTGTGACACGGTACGATATTGTAAAGATGGAGTTGCGCATTGGAAGTCCTAATGATCTGGTGCACATTACTAATGTATGGGGTACATCTGCGGGATGCATGCGTGCATGTACATATGCGGCGCATAAAGTACAGTTACGTAAGAACTTACCATAACAGTAGATCTTCAAGAGGAGCTCTTGCAGCAGGCTATTACAATAAGGACAACGCCGCAGGCACTAGGACCCTCTGGTGAAAACTTCAGCTAGCAGTACACAGCAGGGACCGCCCCCGATGCCGGCCCTGCCTCGACATTGGTCTGGGTACAAGAGGGAGCAGACCCAGCTCCACCTCAGTTCTCCTGCCAAGGCCCGGAACAAGGCCTGACAAGAGAAGGAGACGAAGCAACTGTAGAAGATAAATGGAGATGTAAATGAAGATGGATCTGCACACCTTGAGGGGGAAGGCGGGTGGGAAGTAGCGCCTGCTGCAAGAGCTCCTCTCGAAGATCTACTGTTATGGTAAGTTCTTGCGTAACTGTACTATCTTACTTTGAGTGGGAGCTCTTGCAGCAGGCTATTACAGTAAGGACTAAATACCAAGCAGTCCCACACCAAAGAGGTATACAACCCCGGGAGGTGGAATATGCTGACTCCAGAGGCCTCAGGACAGAAGCCCTTGGAAAACAGCTAGGCGGAAGCCAGCTCAGCGTCTGGAGATGATATCCAAGCTGTAATGCTTGACGAAGGTATGCACCGAGTTCCAGGTGGCAGCCGCACAAATGTCCCTTATAGAGACATTTCTCAGTGCGGCGAATGAAGCAGACACTCCTCTGGTGGAGTGACCCCTGACCGGGCTCGGTAGGGGCTTATTGTGTTTCTCGTAACAAAACAAGATGCAGTGAACTATCCACTTCGAGATAGTCTGCTTGGTCACTGGTCGACCCAATCATTGTGGTGCAAAGGCCACAAAAAGTTGCTCCAATTGACGGTGTGTAGCCGTCCTCTTGAGGTAATACCTCAAAGTCCTCTGGACATCCAGTGTGTGGAGGAGAGCCTCCCCTCTATTGGATGGGGAAGGAAAATAAACAGGAAGGTCAACCGACTGGTTGAGGGTCAACTCTGAGACCACTTTTGGAAGAAACTTAGGATTTGTTCTGAGGGAAACCCTTTCCCTGTGGAAAACTAAATACGGCTCTTTACACATCAGAGCCTGAAGCTCGGAAACCCTTCGAGCTGAGGTAACAGCAACTAAAAAACAAATCTTCCAAGAAAGGTAACGCAGCTCCCAATCCACTGCCAGTTCAAAGGGAGGGAGGGTGAGTTTCTCCAACACAAAAAGGAGGTCCCAGGGTGGAATAGGGTCCCGAATGGGAGGTCTCATATGCAGAATTCAACTAAGAAAGGTGCGGGCGACATCTAAATGCGCCAATGCCCTATGTCCCACGAGATCATGATAAGTGGAGATAGCCCACATGTGCACCTTGATAGAGAAGTAACTCAGGCCCTTTTGATATAAGGAGAGGAGATACTGTAACGCTGAGTTCACTGGGCAGGTGACGGAATCCAAACACTGTGGCGATGCCCAAAGACAAAAACACTTCCACTTCATATCGTAGGCGGAGAGGGTAGAGGGCTTTCTCGCCAAAGCTAGGACTACTGCCACTTCTGGGGAAACCCCGTATCTACATTGAGCTACGTCTGAAGGAGCCAAGCATGTAGGTGTAAGGACCGAAGGTCCGGGTGGACCAGTGACCCTTGGTCCTGGGACAGTAATTGCAAGCATATGGGCAGCGGAATTGGAGGTTCGGGTGATAACCGCTGCAGGAGTGGGAACCAAATCTGCCAAGGCCATCTGGGGGCTAAGAGGATCATTCAGGCCCCTTCTGCCTGTAACTTGAGCAGCACTCTCTGAATGAGAGGGAAGGGTGGAAAGGCATAGAGAAACCTCCCTGCCCAGCAAAGGGATAACGCGTCTGGCCAGAAAACTCCAGGTGCGTGCTCTCGCGAGCAGAGCATTGGCAGTTTGGCGTTGCGTGATGACGCAAAGAGGTCCAGCTCTGGAAGACCCCACCTGTGGAAGAGCTAGTTTGCTATGGACTGTAGCAGCTCCTACTCATGCGCTCTGGATCGCGACCTGCTGAGGCTGTCGGCCAGATCGTTGAGGATGCCTGGAACGTGCACTGCGGAAGCAGAATGTCCCGCTCCAGTGCCCAGTACCAGACTCTCATCGCCTCCCTGCAAAGGGGGTATGAATGAGTACCTCCTTGCTTGTTGATGTAGAAGACGACCGCCATGTTGTCTGTCTGAACTAGAAGAGAGCGCCTGGCACCAGGTCCTCCTGAAAGGCCTGTAAGACATAGAGAACTGCTTGCATTTCCAGTACATTGATGTGAAGGGACCGTTCCTCGGGTGACCAAACCCCTTGCATTCGACGAGCACCCAGGTGCACCCCCCCACCCCAGGTCCGATGCATCCGTTGTCAGGGTTTGACCTGGTGGCCCTGGACGAAAGCTGACCCCTTTCTCTAAATTCCTGGGGTCCATCCACCAAAGCAAAGTTCTCCTGATTGTCCCCGAGATCTTGACCGGAGAGTCTAGATCGTCGTAGTCTTGGTCTCACTGCATCCTGAGCATCCATTGTGGGACCCTCATGTGGAGGCGGGCCAAGGGTATGACAGGGATGGCCACCGCCATGTGCCCCAGTAACCTGAGGAAGTTCTGAGCTGGAACTTGAGGAGTTATTGAGATCCGTTCTGCAATCTCTCGCAGGCGATCTCCCCTGTCCTGGGGGAGGAAGGCCATGCCCTGGATGGAATCCAGGATTGCTCCGATGAAGACGAGCTTTTGACTGGGCTCCGGGGATGATTTTCACAGATTCAGGGTGATCCCCAGCTCTTGGAACAGAGTATAGGTGTCTTTGAGGGCGCGAAGAAGGCCTACCCTCGACGGGGCCCTAAGCAGCCAATCGTTGAGGTAGGGGAACACTTAGTGCCCCATGCACCTTGGAGCCGCAGCCACTACTGCTAGGCATTTAGTGAAGATTCGCGGAGTGGAAGAGAGGCCGAATGAAAGCACTCGAAATTGGTAATGCTTCCCTTGGAAGTGGAACCTCAGAAACTTCCGGTGGGGATGGTAGACCCCGATGTGCATGTACGCATATTGCATGTCTAGGGAGCAGAGCCAGTCTCTTTGGTGCAGCAGAGGAAGAAGTCCTTGGAGGGTCACCATCCTGAACCTTTTGTACTCGATAAAGAGATTTAGAGGGCTGAGGTCCAGAATGGGACGAAGGTCCTGTGTCTTTTTTGGAACCAGGAAAAAGTGGGAATAAAACCCCTGTCCTCGCTGATGCAAGGGGACTATCTCTATTGCCCTTTTTTGCAAGAGGGTCTGAATCTCTCCTTCTATTAGTGGGATGTGAGAAGGAGGATAACAGGAGAGCTTTGGTGGAGTGTTCGGGGGGAAACTCTGTGAACTCCAGCGTGTGTCCCCTCCTGATGATGTCTAAGACCCATTGGTCTGCAGTTATTGACTTCCACCCTTCGAAATGAAGGGAGAAGCCTCCCCCAACCAGCTTCCCTGGATCTTCCTGCGGAACGGGGGGTGGAAGGGAGTCATTGGGCTGAGCCGGGTGTAGGCAGAGAGGCCTGGGAGGACTTGGGCCCATGGGTGGGAGGTCCACCAGGCTGCTGGTTGCCGGATCTCCTGCGAAAGCCTCCTCTCTGCCCCTGTTGGTTGCTACAGGCTTGGCCTTGACCACCTGAGGACTTACGAAAAGGCTGTTTTCAGTGTCTTCGCTGGTCACCGTGGTACATCTGGCAGACTGATCAGATAGACTTGCCCGACTCCTGGAGACGGGAGATCAAGGCCTCTGTCTCCTGCCCAAATAGCACGGTACCCTGGAAGGGCAAATCCTTGATACCGGCCTGCAGATCCTGGTGAAAGCCAGAGACTGTCAACCAGGTGTGGCACCGTAGGTACACCCTGGAAGCATCTGCCCTGGCTGCCATATCTGCCGTGTCATACAAGGCTCTCAGAACATGGGAGCCTACGTCTGAGCCCGATTTAAGACGTCCAGGTACTCTGTCTTCTGGGCAGAGTCTGGAAGGGCCTTCAGCAGCTCTTGTCCCCTCTCTCAAAGCGCATTCTGGTACTGGACCATATGCGTCAAGAAGTTGAGGGAACGTATGGAACAGGTGGAAGCAGCATATACCTTCTTGCCCACCTGGTCCAAATAGCAAGACTCTGGATTGGGAGGCTGAGAGCTGAGGTGCTTCGGCTGCCTGGACTTATCATGGGCAGCCGTGATGACCGAGGAATATGCCTGAGGGTGTTCAGCGAGGAGAGCTTCTGCCCTTGGGGCCTTGTACAGCCTACCCGACTTCTTCAGAACAGCTGGGACTGAAGCCGAATGCTTCCAGGTGGTTCTAGTGAGGTCCTGGAACGTATCCACCAAAGGAGGGATTACCAAAGGTTTAGGCTCCTTTTGCCGCAGGTACTTAGCTAGCCTCCGGCATTCCGGGTCCAGGTCCTTCGTCTCCCACTCGTTGGAGGCCTGGATGTGTCTCATGACGTCCATAAAGGTAGGATCATCTGGAGGCGAGCGAGGCTAGTCCTTCTCTCCCGGGAAGCGCTGCAGACTGAGAGAGGAAGTCGATGAAGACGATGGTGAGGAAGATCGACTATAGGATTTTGAATAGTCTGACCTTTCCATGTGACCAGGCTCCTGCTTTCGTCGGTAGCTAGGGGACTGACGTTGGCCGGAAGACCGACTCCGGTCCCTGGACCGGTGACGGAGCAGAGACTGACATCGGTCAGAGGAACGACGTCAGGAGCGTTCTCACCTAGAGGACTGAGAAAGGCTCCTAGAGCATGACCTGGAGCATCGCCAGTGGTCCCCGGACCTGGTGCGGGAACGAGCTCTAGAGGGAGGTGTAGGCGGGCACTCCGGCAACTTCCGCGGGGAAGCCTCACCTCCCGGCTGTGGTTTTTCCGCTGGGTTTGGTACTGGTGTCTGGGCCGGCGACAGGGGGACCATTTGTGGACCTGCCCCCACCAGAAGGAAAACAGTTCCTGGAGCTCGTCCTTCGTGAAGATCTGTGCCACCCGGCTCGGAAAGGAAGTATCCGGGACGCTGGGGTGCGAAGAAGAGCCTTCCTGGGTGCCCGGGGGGAGGAGGACTTGGGCGACAGGGATGTCGGCTCTTCCACAACCGATCCCTTGCCTTCACCCCTTCAACCGGCGTCAGTGTAGGTACCGACGATAGGGTGCCGCCGGGGGGTACCAGAGAGTCCTTGGGCTCCGGAGGCATGCCTTTAGCAGGCGGCACTGGTGCCTTGGGAGGTGGTGCCGAAGCATAGAACTCCAAGGGCTTCATGGTGACCATTAGCGGGGTCACCGTAGGCTTAGCCAGCTTCTCCCCTGAAGGGCCGGCCTTAGCCTGAGCGGATTTTGGGTGCTCTCCTGAGCCAGAGGGATGGGCCTTCTTCAGAGAGGGCCGCGAGTGAGAGTGGGACCGACTACAGTCTTTGCTGTGCCGCTTCTTCTCTTTCCGTTTCCCCTCTGAGGAGTGCAGATCCATTTTCTGCTCCAATAAGAAGGCTTTCAGGGCCTTGAGGTGGCAAATGCGGGTCCTGCTGGTGAAGGCCTGGCAATCGGAGCAATTTGCGGTGTCGTAGTCTGGGCCTAGGCAAAAGACACAGCAGCAATGGCTGTCCTTGGCTGGGATCTGCCTCCCACACTCACACTTATTCAGTTGTTTCGGTGAGGCCGACGCCCGAGAAGACATCCGTCGGACTTCCAAAAACCGTCGGGCAACGGTGGACGTCGGTAACCTGAGGAAAAAAATGTCAAAAAACGGTTAAATAATCGACGGACAGCGGACTGACGTCGGTGTAGAATCAGAGGAAAAAGCTGTGGAAAAAAACAGTTGAGTAAGATCGATAGTTAACCCAGGATGTGCAGCCCATCTGATAGCACAACCTCTAGATGCGGAAAGTTGAGCATGAAATATTTTGCTGAAATTCTGTACACCCACAGGCGGGCTGCAGTATTGCAGGGTTCAACACAGCAGCTGCCACACGTGGGTGGCAAACATCCTAGCAAGAACACTGTCCACAAGCAGACAAACAGGCTCCGGTAGTGTGGTGGTACCCTACTCCCTCCTGTAACCCCTATTGCAGATCAAATAAAATAAATGCAATCCCTGGTACTCTACTGGTACCCCCCACTCCTCCCTTAACTTGATCACGGCTAACAGTAAAATCAGAGTAGCCCTGGTGAAGTAGTGGTACCCCCCCGACACCCGATTGCTATAACGTAAATGAAATCTCCTTCCCTGGTACTGTACTAGTCCCCCTACCACACCTGACACACCGATTGGCAGTGCTCCATATTGAAACATCCCTGGTGGTCCACTGGCACCACCCCGCACAGGACCCCCTTCCCACCCTGCTCCCCCCTCATCGGCGGACAGCTGTAGAGGAGCAAGATTACCTCTCGTCACCTGGACAAATCAAGTCTCACTATGCACCCCAGCATTTTTGCTCATTTTGGCATCTGCTCTTTTGCACTGGGCAGTGTTAGTCATGTTCCCTGTCACCATTGCCCCATGGTCCTTCTCCTTCTCAATGATCTGTGGATTTACCCCACCCAGGCAGTATTCTCTTCTTGTGTTGCTCACCCAGAAATGCATAACCTTAGATTTCTGTGGATTTGAACCCAGGGGCAGAGGATGGTTCAGAGGCACTGTGAGGAAGTATTTTTCATCAGAAAGAGGGTGGTGGACTAATGCAATGGCCTTCCTGAGGAGGTTCACGTGTCGACACCAGTGGGTGAATTTGCTAATCCATCGGACACACTTAAGGCTATTCTTTTGGGTCGGAGGAAATAGATCATCAGGTAAGTATGATCTGCAGATTACCTAGTATGTTGGAAAAATAGAAAGATTAGGTATACCAAGCGTTTCTCAGCTATCGTAAAAGTCTGTGTTTCTATCATTTCTGCATTTAGCTGATTTTGTACTTATTTCTCAACAGGTAACAACACAGACTGACTGCGGTTTCATGATATCAGAAGCAGAAGAAGATGACACTGAATCCAAGAACTACAAATATTATCAGTCATAAGCCAGAACTGCTCATGTTATATAACCTTGTCAAATATAACACTAATTCCATTGTGATCTGTCAATAAATAAATGTATTTTTTCTTTGAAAACAACAATGTAATATATGAATAATTAATCAAAGTTTCAAGAATTACAATCAATCGTTATGTGAAACAGTCTGTCACCTATGGATATAGTAAAATGTGAGACACCATTGGGAACTATTCACAATAAGTTAGGCAATTAACATTTTTTTCAAAGTTAATATTGTTTAAGAAAGCACCGTGTGTGCACAGTTTGCTGCAGCACAGTTGTTTTGTTGAGTGGATGTCGTGTACACTATGACACATCCTCGTCAACAGTTGTTCAGAAATAGTAATACTGAAATGGAGTGCTTTACATATGGCTAGTTCTGTCACATTGACCATTGCAAGGGATGGATATCATATGGTGTAATAATTACTGTTGAACCCAAATAATACCCAGGGTACGGGTTTTTTCAAATGTCGTAATAATAGGATTTTGGGTTGTCATGCTCCTAAATGACGTAATAACCTGATATCCTGTTGTAACGGCATTTAAAAGTTCTTTCACTATCACCAGACTGAAGTGTGACCAAGCAGTTCACAGTTGCAAACCAAATGTTGATAATTTTCCACAAAATAGTAGTATCCGGAACAAGAAACATGTACAGCTTTCTTATTTTACCTATTTTCTCGATTCCGTTAAGAGATAGTCAACGACTGTAGAGTGAGCATACACAGTGACTCGCCGGTTCCAGACTACCATACGCAATCATTACTGATCCTGCTAATGCTTGCATCGAGTATTCTGAAGCCAACGGGTCACTCGCTGTTCTCGCTGTACATTAGGCGGCTCATTCTGATGAAAATACTGAAAACAAGTAGAATACAAAGATGTCCATGTTTCTTTATCCAAATAGTACTGTTTTGTGGCAAATTACAACAATTCAGTTTACAACACCGAACCACTCTGTCATGCTACAGGCTGTGACAACAGCACAGACAACTCATAAAATCAATCCATACACCATCAATTATTGAAAATCAGAAATGGACAACTGCGTATTTATGAATTTCTTTGGAAAACCATCAGTGTTTGATGACCACATAAATTTCTCGAGCACTGCTGTCAAGGTTTATAGGTTATCAAACACCTTGGGTGTGCAGAAAAAAAAAACACTAATACACAGTTGCCTATCCATTCTTCTATGTTGTATTACTGTGGAAACCACCTCAAGGGAACAAGAGCAGAGTTTGGAAAGACATTTAAATACATGTTATGAAATATAAAAACATGTACAGTAGTTGACACACAGGTTTCCAAGAATAGTGGCTCTACAGTTAATGTACCAAAGGGGGTGACTGTGTGGTCAAGTATAGCCTTTCAATATATGCTTTGCGGCACAAACTATAACTGCTTAATACCAGAAAAGCAGTATATTGGTATGCTAGCCCACTAACCCCAACAAATTAAAATTAACAACTGTTGAAAAATCTGTTCCACGGTCTCATTTATTTCAACATTAAAAAAAAGGGTAGGCTAAACCAGCCGATCAGAGCCAAAGCTCTCCCTTTACATTCGCCCATTCTAACTTTCAGCTTGCCCCTCTACCTTGGCAGCACAGAGTCTCTGAAGGGGCTTCCTACAGTAAAACGGCACATGGCACATTTCCCCACCCTAACTTACCGGCGCTTTCTCTCGGCAGATATGCTAGAGACACCTCGCTGCCTCCCACAACCGATGAGAATGGCCTCCCATGAAGTAACTAAAGTGTGCTGCAGTCCCAGGCTCGGTGCCTCTCAATGAACAACATGCCGCTGGAGCGGTGCAGTACCAGGGGTGAAGCCGTCTCGACTGCAACCATTTGTTGAAGAGCACCGGGTGGTGGTGGTATCCTTCATGCCAGGACGCTAACATGGAGTCAGAACATCGCTGCTGCTGCTTCCTGCCTGTCTGTGGGTCAGGGATTGGGGAAGTTAGCTGCTCGCTCGTAGCAAGTAGTGATGGACTGAGTTCCGCCTACTGACTGCCCCACGATTGGAACTCACTGCTTGTTCTGGGTGAATGACCAAACACTTAGTAAATCCACCATTTGAGTATGTGATGAAACAAAAAATCAGCTTGCATGCCCAAAACTGCGTCACGTGGCTAATGTTTTACAAGCTCGGTCCCTGTGGAAATTGTACTTTATGAGTGGCTGGGGGGGTGGGGAATGGGGCTCACAACACTATCACAGGAGGTGCTCCACAGATACATTGTCATTTTCAATTTGGTGGAAGGATTACTTCATCACAAATAGTGACCTAAATATTCCTTTTACACCTATAAAAACTTCTTTTTTGAGGAGACGTAAAAACTTTAAACAAAATTAGCCCATTTTATAAGTGCAATAAGACACTCCAGGTGTGTGAATGTAACAGATTTAATCGCACGCCGTAACCTTTAAATAAAAATTAAATAAAATTAATTTTTTTAATATTGTTTTATATATTACATTGCCATCAAACTTATTGATTCTAAACATGTTTCATTTATAATCATCATTTGATGTCAATGTAACATACCAAACAAGTTTTTGCATTTGATTTGAATTTGTGGGGGTGACTGGGATACCATACCAGTATACTGCATTTCTGATATGAAGCGTCAGGTAATATTGGACATTGGCTTCTCCCCAAGAACAGAATAGTAACCTAAATTCCTTTATTTTGAGGATTTGGCTGTACTGGAGAAACCTTTTAACTGCATAATACCATGAACCTAGACATATTTGTTTAACACTATGCAAATATCAGACCAGTACTAAACAGTAGGTAACATGTCAAAATAACAATATACCAGAAACAGTATTTTTGCATGGTACATGAAAACTTAACTGCTGTATTGTCGCCATCAGTGCCTACTCAGGTGGATGACAGTATCAGTGGATATCCACGCTCACGAAAAACAAACATCGATGCACGCGTTGAAGGCAGAAGTTACCTGTATAGCAACACCATGCTCTAGTTGTCGCAGTTTAATACTATGCTCAAGGCTATTGCTTTTTAACATAAATTGACTGAAGCGGACAGTCAGTGTAGAACCTGTGACTCGCAGGCATATGTGTTGACTTGTCCAAACAAATTTCTACTTCTTGTTGAATCTTGAGTGATGATCAGCAACCAACTGATCTTTATCTTGTTTTTCGTATGGTGAAGCAATGGGAGAAGGGATTACATGCATCACTTTGGCATTATTAGCAGTTCTGTAGCTTGGAAATTCAGCCCTCATTTGACAAACTTCGTTCATGAGTTCTTCAACATATCCTGTAAAGAAAATATGACTGGCAATCAGAATATGCATCACCCACAGTGCTGCTTTCAGTTTCAAAAAGGAGATGAAAGGGACAGCGTACTGGTGGACAGTGATCAGATGAGGAGCATAGAGGTGAGGGACTCATTGGCAGGGACTGATCACGCCTTAGTGTGGTTTTTTTGGACCTGAGGGGGAGGAAAGCCTAACAGGGATGGTAGTAAGCGACTTTAGGGGTAAAGACTTCAGGGCGATGGGAAGGATCCTTAAAGATCTATTGGTCCGGATAACTCTGGATATAGATGCTGATAGCAGGTAGGAGATCGTTATTGGGGAGTACATGCGGTTACTAGATGCTGTGCAAGGGAAAAGCATAATTTCTTTGGTGCCATAAAACCCCGCTGGTGGACCTGGGATGTTGAGGAGGTGGTGACGGACAAGAATGCAGCCTATACGCACTTCAAGTCACTGAAGGAGTGAAAGGGAGCGGGGGCGGTATGAAGTGTCAGCCAAGAGAGTCACCAGGATGGTGAGAGTTAACAGTCTGTAACTACATAACAGGGATCAATAAGGGGGCCCAGTAATGGTGCTCCAAATTAAGGAGGAGGGGTCAACGAGGGGGAATGGGTATAAGCTGGAAGGGTGCAGGCTCAGAGGGGAGAGGAGGAGGTATTATTTCACAGAAAGGGTAGTGGTACAATGGAATGCGCTGCCCAGGGAGCTGGTAGAGGCAGACACTGTGGACGGGTTTAAGAGGGGGATGGGACAGGTACAGGGAGGGGGAAGGCTGACCAGGCCCAATGCAGGTGACACATCTGGGACTGGGGACAGTATAACCCCAGAGGGAGGGGAGGACACCATAACTGACCCTCAGTGTGGGTGCTGAGAATTGCGCAGACTCAAGACTGTTAGGCGTATTCTGTTGCCATTTTACTATGTTAATATGTTCTGTACCAGAAAAAGAAAACTGTTCCTGAGGTAAGTCCAGGGTGCCTCCTCCACCAATCTGCACCCACCCTCGGTGTGCACACACCCCCACCCCACTCCATACTTACCTATGGAATGCTAAATGTAATTGTGCTATGGGCGATGACCAAAAAACAACAGCTCAGTGAATTTCAGTCTATGCAGGGTGGGAGAGAGGGGCTGGCGCCACATATTTCGCTTTCAGAAACACTATTTTTCCCTGTAGTCTGCAGCACATAGTAAGTAAGTAGGACAACAGACAAGCACGCATTTTCTGTTGTCTGTTGGTCCAAAATGGAATGTTTACTGTACAGCACGGTATACTCACGATATGTTATTGGCACCTTGATCTCCTTAATAACCGGTGCTCCTGCACGTGACTTTGCAAACGACATTCCCCACTGCAGTTTTCCTTGCCTTGTTCTTGCCTGTGTCCTTGATGAGTTTTCATGAAACTGGAGAGCGGCAAGCTGCAATCTGCAAAAGTAAAGAGAAAGTGTTAACATTTCAGGTTCATCAGCAATGTCAACGTTATGTGACTGGGCTGGCACTGTAGCTAGAGGTTAGAGGTATGAGGTATGAACACGCTTGATACATCCATCAGACCAGACCTGAGTTTGATTCTCACAACCTCCACTTGCAGACTGTGTGACTCTGAGCAAGTCACTTAACCGCCCAGTGCTCCCAGGCCACCCCTGAAAACAGGCACTTGTGCCTAGTCGGCCTTACCCGGTTACCAAAGACTAAAATAAAAATAAACTGACCTGTGCAGAATAGTGAAAAAATGCATTGTTCTTTTACCATTTTTATGTTTGCTTGCACGCATGTGCAAGAAACATAGTGCCATCATCCGAGTTTTCCAGAGGTGTGTCAGCATGTTCCAGTTCAGTCAGTGTGTTTGCAGGCACGGTCGCAGTGCGCCAATCACTATTCCAGCTGTCTATGACAGCAGTTGAAAATGCAGTGGCATGCAGTTGAAAGGGAGAGCTCCGCTTCAGTGAGCGAGCTCCCCTCAACACGCACGCATATTGCGTGCTTATGACGCATCGCATATTGTATAGCTGACGGGTGCCCAATGCCCCGCTGGCTCCACGCCCCACAAAACAAGCTTTTCCTGGTGCCACGCCAGAGCCCACCCCAGCGTGGCCCACGTCCCCAGATGGCCGACGGGAGATGCCCAATCCCCATCAGCTCCAGCCTCCAAACAGTTTACAGCTGCCACGCTGGGAGCCCACCCCAGCGTGGGCACAAGGCCGTGGCCGACTGGGGTGCCCAATCCCCCATCAGCTCCAGTCCACCCAAACAGCCTTTCCAGCTGCTACGCTGGGAGCCCACCCAGCATGGCAAACGTCCCGCGTCGTCTTAATAATAAAAAAAACAAAAGAAAAACTGTAAATTAAAAACAGTCCCTCACAGTCTCCATGCCCCACCCGCACCCACCCACTGCACACCCTGCCTCTCCACACCTCCATACTTACCTCCGAGTCCGGCGCGACGATCTTCGGTGGACCAGGAACACGTCTGCACTCTTCAAAGCCGACCGCGAACTGAGGAAATGCCGGTAAGCTGAATAATGTAATAGATGTAATAGATAGGGTTTTTTCAACTTTGTTGCATATCTCGTGCATTTTGTAGAATTTTTGCACCAAATTTTCAGCATGGGGTTTTTGGGATCCCTTCTCATGAATGCTGTCACTGTCATGGCGTTAATCGGGCCCAAAGGGTGATTTCGCAGTCACTGCATGAAATCACCTTTCGGGACCGATTAACAAAATGACACTGCCAGTGTTCATAAGGTAGGCTCTCAAAAAGCCTATGTTGAAAATTTGGTGGAAAAATCCCTAAAAATGACTGTTTTACGAACATGCATTGCGCAGTTCCTACGCACGCTCATAAGTTCGCAAATTTTCAATATTTTCACTCCAGATTTTCAACATTGCTATTTAACCACACCTTCTTATGAGCAGTACAGCTGTCATTTTTCACCTCTCACCCAAAACGTGTTTCCGCCCATATAGCGCACAGTGGCGCAGTCGGTGTGCAAAATCAATGTACGGGACACATTAAGAAAATCACAGTGACACTGTTCATGAGCAGAGGTTTTAGAATGGCTATGTTGAAAATTTGGTGAAAAAATTCCTACAAATGACTGTTTAACGAGCGTGCGTAGCGCAGTTCCTACACACACTCATAAGTTGCGAATTTTCAATATTTTCACTCCAGATTTTCAACATTGCCTTTTTACCACACCTCCTTATGAGCAGTACAGCTGTCATTTTTCAAATCTCATCCAAAACGTGTTTCTCACTATGAGCGCATAAATGGCGAGTCGTGTGTAAATCAATGTATGGGAAACATTAAGAAAATCACAGTGACACTGTTCATGAGCAGAGGTCTTAAAATGGCTATGTTGAAATTGATGAAAAATCCCTAAAACTGACTGTTTTCTGGCGTGCGTTGCAGGTTCCCTAACTTCTTGCGGCGTAGGATTAAAATTTTCAATATTTTCACTCTGGATTTTCAGCATATAGAATATGGATGGGTGACCATCCACACAGCGTTAGCCTCGAGGTTGATGACATCAGCGGGACCTCAAGAGCGGGTCGAGAGGTCTCCTGATGTCATCAACTCCCGAGAGGGAAATATTTAGTTGTGGATGGTCACCCATCCACTGTTTTGTATAGTATATGGTTAGGGCTTATTTCAATTGTTTTACCTCATGCCGCTCACAGCTTCTCCTGCTCCTGTTGCCACTTGCTCCAGATTTGCCCTGCTCCCACTCGCTCCGGCTTCTCCCTGTCGGCCTGCTGCCACTTGTTCAGCTTCTCCTGCTCCTGCTCACTCTGGCGTCGGAAATTATAATTTTGTAAAATAAAATTTAAAAAAAAATTTGCTTTTGTGACACGGAGCAATGATAGCTCCTTGTGTCAAAATAAGCAGTGTCCACTATTCTGCGCTCGCTAAACTGCAGCCGCCATGTTCGCATAATTTTTTCCGTTGAGCTTGGTGGAATAAGCCAATCAGAAGGCAGATCAAAGCTAAAAAGTTGTTGTACTATTGATGTGACATCAGAATGATAGTACAACAACTTTTGACCATTGAACTGTCCTACAAGATTTAGAAAGCCACTGATTTCCACCAACAATTAGCCCTAACCATATACTATATTGCCATTTTACCACACCTCCTTATGAGCAGTACAGCTGTCATTTTTCACATCTCACCCAAAACGTGTTTCCGCCCATGTAGCGCACAATGGCTCAGCTGGTGTGCGAAATCAATGTACGGGACACATTAAGAAAATCCCAGTGACACTGTTCATGAGCAGAGGTCTTAAAATGGCTATGTTGAAAATTGGTGAAAACATTCCTAAAATGACTGTTCTGGGCGTACGTTGCAGGTTTCCCTATGCGCTTTCGTAAGTTATGGAAATTTTCAATATTTTCACTCCAGATTTTTCAACATTGCCATTTTACCTCACCTCCTTATGAGCAGTACAGCTGTCATTTTTCACATCTCACCCACAACGTGTTTCCGCCCATGTAGCGCACAATGGCGCAGTCGGTGTGCGAAATCAATGTATGGGACACATTAAGAAAATCACAGTGACATTGGTCATGAGCAGAGGTGTTAAAATGGCTATGTTGAAAATTTGGTGAAAAAATTCCCAAAAATGACTGTTTTAGGAGCGCACATTGCGCAGTTCCTACGCACACTGGCAAGTTTGCGAATTTGTAATATTTGCACACCAGATTTTCAACATTGCCATTTTACCGCACTTCCTTATGAGCAGTACAGCTACCATTTTTCATATCTCGCCCAAAATGTGTTTCTGCACATGTAGCGCGCAATGGTACAGTCGGTGTGCGAAAACAATGTTTGGGACAGATTAAGAAAATCACAGTGACACTGGTCATGAGCAGAGGTCTCAAAATGGCTATGTTGAAAATTTGGTGACAAAACTCCATAAAATGACTGTGTTACAAGTGAGCATTGCGCAGTTTCTAAGCACCCTTGTAAGTTCTTGAATTTGTAATATTTTCAGTCCAGATTTTCACCAGTGGCATTTTTCCACACCTCCTTATGAACAGTACAGCTGTCATTTTCTACAACATGCCCGAAATGTGTTTTTACACTTTCAGCGCAGAAATGCGTGGTCGCTGTGGGAAATCATTGTTCGGGACAGATAAAGAAAATCACACTGACACTGTTCATGATCGGAGGTCCCGAAATACCTGTGTTAATCTGCTGTAAAAAAAATCCCCAAACTAGTTATATTATGGGTGTGCGTTGCACAGTTTCTACGCACGCTCGTGACTTCACCAGTTTTTTTAAGATTTTCACAGCAGATTTTCAACATTGCCATTTTTTACACCTCCCCATGCACAGTACCGCTGTCTTTTTTCACATCCTGTTTAGAATGTGTTTTTGCACCTGTGGTGCCAAATGCCGTAGTTGCTGTGCAAAAGCAGTTTTCGGCTAACAAACTGTTATTGCCACTATTCATAAGGTGGGGGTCACAAAAAAACCATGTTGAAAATTTGGAGTGAAAATACCAATGAATGCCTGAGGCGTTACGGTTTCCGACCATAACGCCCCACCCTGTAGAGAATGACAGGCATTAGGGGTGTGACTTGGGATTCTTGCCTGTAATGCTTATACCATTCCACCCCCACCCACACCCTGCAGCCAGTGAGAGGCATCAAGGTGTGCCTCGGACTCTTCGGGCCCAAACTTCACCCCATTCTCCTATACCGCACCCATCTCACAATATTTCCTGATGGAATGGGGTGTGCATAAGGACCAAAGACCCCAAGGCACACTGTGACACTTGTCAGTGTCTGCAGGGTAGGGTGTGGTGAAATGGCATGTCGTTATGCCTGATGACCCAAAGGCACACCCCAATGCCTGTCACTCTTTGCACGGTGGTGGTGGGGTTGGCTTCAGTTCAATACTTCGCTTCCATTCGGCATTGACAAATGCTTGTTTACATTATTTCAATTTTTTTAGTCTTTGCCGATGTTCAGTTACCCTTCAAATTGGTTCAACGTACAGTAAACACAAAAAAGTAACACTGTAAGGAACATAACAGATACAACAGGAAACATAGGGTAAAAAGTAGAAATGCAGGAATGTACAGTATGCAGATGAATTACCATAACTGCCCCCCCCCAAGAAGGATGCTAATGAAAACTACACAGTCAAATCGAATTGACAATATTACAACAGATGGAGAGCTACGTAGTGTCAGTATGGGTGCAAAGAGGTTGGGAGAGGTAGGTTTGAGAAGATGTTGGGAGAGGCCGGTGAGATGGAAATGATTGGGGTGGGGGTGAAGAGGTTAAGGAAGGAAGTGCTTTGGTCAGAGGCTTGGAGAAGTGTAGACGGTGTTATGGTGGCTAGTGTTGATAAAGTTTAGGGGATGATATGTGTGGTGAGGGGACAGAAATAATAAAGGCATGAATGAGACTCATCATCACAGGAGTCATTGTCACAGAAGGTGTGGAGATTAGGGGCGAAGGGAAGTGCAAGAAATGTGAGGACAGGCAGGAGGAAGTATTGGGGAGGTGTGAAGCTGTATTAAAGGAGGGGGGAAAGTGTTGCTGTAAAGGGCCTGCAAAAAGGTGGACATGATGCATGTGTGCAATGCATATCGTGCGAAGTGTTAAGAGACACAGTCGCAGCTGTCAACAACCAGTAACAAGTGTCTATGCTTGCATTAAAATGAGCGCAGTGATGGTGCACTGGAAATATCATGTGTGAGTTAATTCAGCAACAGTGTGGCCCGGTAAGCAAAGGATCTGTGGTGTGCCAAAGTATGACACATTGGAGGTCTGCAGATTATTTTCACAGACCTTGTACTGTGTCGATGGTTTTCAGACAGGATGAGAAACTTATGAACACCAGGGGGCATCATACTGAGGTTACCTTTTTTGATGCAACATTGAACACATGGTTATCATTCTGTGTTTCACAAAAATTGAAGACACATGCTTTGTGCTGTCCCCTAACATGAAACACTGTAGCAAGTGTGAATGCAATGTTGTTTTACTGGCACCACCCCTTGAAACTGCATCCTTAGGCAAACCATTGACATTATAAAATGGGTACAGAAATCACTGTGTCCTGACTGGCAGACACTTGGTTGTAACCATTGTAGTTAGACAGTACTACCACTGGCTAAAGCAAGTCCCTGCCAACTATGGCAACTCACAGAATTCATAAGCCAACTATTTCCTAGTTGCCGTGGTTGGCGGGTACTTGTTTTAGCCATTGTTGGTACTGTCTTACTACAATGGCTACAACCAAGTGCCAGGCAATCAGGACACAGGGATTTCTTTACACATTTTATAATGCTTACCTGCGGTGTAGTGCCTACGTATGCCCCTGGGTGTGCGGGTATCTCACTACTAAACAAACAAAATAACCAAGGGAGACATTATATTATTGCAATATTCTACTAAAGTGTGTGTGTAAGGCCAGGATTTACCAGCCTCTAGTGTGTTTCTCACTCGGTCTGCACATCGTGAAAAAAGCACACCCAATGGGTAAATTATGACATCACCCACACCCTACCGTGGTATATACTGCTTAATTCACCAAGTTGTGAACGACTGGTACAGTACACACCACAAACACATTGCCTGTCTTTCTTGTGACACAGTTTACAGTAGCAATAGAAGTGCAAGTTAATACTGACCGTGCTTCCATACTGGGAAAAAAGTAGTGTGTCATTTTCAGTGCAAAAAACAGCACCACCTTGTGGAATGCTTCCAGGGGCGATGTCTGCTCCTCTGGAGACAGCCTTGGTATGTCTTTCAACAGCATGTTGTTTGTTGCAATGACTTCCAGCTCCTTCAGTGCTCTGCTCCCTGTGAGATTAACAAATTGTTTAGCAAACTGTTTTACACCTGTGTACTATGACAACCAGTAGAGTACATTGAAACTTCTGTCTTCTGAGGGACGTGGCCAGCAGCCAGACAGAGAAAATGCACTTTACTGGAGCACCTGCCTGTTTTCGTATTAAAACGTACTTTTACAGAAGAAAACTTCTAATTCTGTGGTAAAAAGCTTGTACCTGGTGTCTGAAGAACGTCTCGATGGTCGATTTGGCCAGTTACCATGGGGAGCATGCGCCAGACGACGCAACATGACTTGAATAAGCAGAGAACTCAGCAAGAAATGCCACATGGCAGCGGCCTAGCAGCAGAGGGGAAAACATCAGAACCCTCTATCACAGCTGTCCTTCATGCAATCAGGGACCTGGACAGAAAGTTTGATGGCCTGGGCACTCGCTTTTCTTGAATGATATCCCGCTTAGATGCAGTTGCTTCGGAGGCTAAAACCACAGTGGATTCAGCAAGTACATCAGTGGCAGCCGTGGCTGGGATCCTGGCCGAAAATAAGACCACGCGACTCTGATTGGAATCAGTGGAGAACAACATGCGGGCCAGTAATCGACAGCTATTGGGGTCCCAGAAACACAAGAGGGTGAACATTTGCCGGAATACATTCAATCCCTGATTTACAAACAACTAAACTTGGACTTGCAGGGGCAAATAGTAAAGACCTACCGGGACTCAATAAAGCACTAGATCTGTTAAGGGGTGTTTGGCGCCTAGGTAATTATGAGAATAACATTTTTGTTTCTCTAGTCCATGTGCATGCTGCAATGGTCTCTTCTTGAACTGACATAGAGAATATTTTTTTAATTTAGCATATAAAGACCCCACCATATGATGTAACTCAAGTGATAGTACACAAATCCCGTAACTGCACTGCTACTGTACAATTTTGAGTTTGCTACTGCTTGAGTGTACCTTTTCTTTTGTGTATTACACAGTGAACAATGAATAAAAATAAAGTTTAAAAAAAAAAAACTTCTGTTTTCTGAATGCATGTAAAACCCTATATTATGCTGGTTGACTTGAGGCCCAGCCTCTGTATACATCCTGACCAAACTCAATGTAATTTTCACCAACACCCTAAGCAACACCATAAACAACAAATGTGTATCAGGCAACCGCATTCGGATGGCGGAAGCAGTTCGGTGCATACAGTGTGTTACTGTGCTGCTGGTGTATTACCGGTGTGGTCCAAGCATTATACATGCCGGACGTTTTAACAAAGTATAAGAAAATATGTATTAGTAATACAGTTCTGGGAAGTCATTCTGTATCTTTAAAAGTACTGTTCACTACTCCACTCATAATAGTCTAACCTTGCTCTATCCAGTTTCTGTCTTCAAGGGTGCCATGTTGACATTGCTGAAAGACATGACCGTGGTTTGTGTGTATGTTACACACATGGTTGAGAATTGATAGCCACTTTGCCAGAACAAGCTCGCCATCGCCATGCCTTGAACTAGCACACCAATACAAGTGGTGGCTAACCCCTTTTGCCCAGTCAGCCAACGAATGACAAGCTTTGCGCTTTGATTTCTCGGCCATTTTCTTCTTAATTCCTGTACAGGGAAAAAAAAGTTACTTTTGTGAAACAAATTTTCTGTTCGCATTAATATGTGGTCTGGCGCAAATCTTCTGCATGATTTTCATGTATTGTTCAAACCTTTTGCGACATGCCACACGTCAAACCAGTGGATAATGTCCTTTTGCTGCTCTCTGATATATTTTTTTACACTGACATACCTGTCTGTTGTTAGGCTATGTACAGAGACTCCGGATTCTTTCACCTTCCTCAAACACGTTTTCAAACCCTCCAACTCCATAGCATTCGAGCTTGACACCTCATTGCTCTGTACTAGTTGTTGCTCCGCTATCTTGCTTCTGACAAGATCCATTAGTGAATATGAGCTGAACTTTGCAGTATGGCCCTGCAAGCAGCACCTTGCATCTCCTCCCAGTTTTGCTGGCTATTTGCATAACTCTGCTAACTGTTTTTCTGTTCATGTCTCCAAACACGTCCCACCGATTGAAGGAGGTATGCGGACTGCATCAAGTGGTATGTTCTGAGTGCAATGCATGGCATGTTGAGATGTTTCAGAAAATTTTAAATCCGTACTGGGCTTCCACCACTGAAAAATATTGCAGATGCTGTCATAAGATTACCAACAGGTAGTGTCCCTACTCTTGGTTGAGTTTCCCATATCCTTCTATGCCCCTACTTGCAGACCTGATGAAACACAGCAAACCCTCCAAACATTCTACGTAGCTGCACACTACATTCTGTGAAGCATGTAAAACACGTCTGCAGCATCAGCAGTATTGCACTTTCGAAAACCATAAATGTTCGCTGCTTATGCGGTGGTTTGTCTGCAGATAGCTCGATGACACTATTGAGACAAATGCATTTCTTACTGACCGTCTTGTCTGACACATAAAATAATTACACAAATTAAAACAACACATTAGGTTATGTAAAAAAACAGGAGTTCTATAAATGATAATCACAGAAGGTATAAACACTAGAGTGCTACAGCCTAGTGATTAGGAAACGGTGGCAGTTTTGGTGACCATTTGACAATGGAATGCTCAATTGTTAATGTTTCATACCATCTACATGAGTACATGACATGATTGTGACATAGAAACAGAATTTGATGGCAGATAATGACCGCTTGGCCCACCCAGTCTGCTCTTTTCCCTACCTAATGGATAAGCTGCAGATCCTATTTAACCAACAGCCTACTTCCTCCTACCACCACCCCCCCCTAGAATTGTCTTATCTCTGTCCCATGCATTCTTGAATTCCCCCCCCTTGTTTTTGACTCCACAACCACCTCAGGAAGGCCGTTCCATGCATCCACAAGCCTCTCTGTGAAATAATACTTCCTCACATTACCCCTGATCCATCCCCCTTCTATCTTCAAATTGTGCCCCCTTCTTCTTGCACACCTCTTTTTCTGAAAGATGCATATATACATGATACAGGATATCAGGATAGTAATAGACTAACCTGTCTGCATCGCCATCATCTACAAAGTCATTAATATCAGAGCTGCAATCCACATCACAGGAGTCATCCATGATCCAGTCAGGATCTTCAGCATCATCATCCTCCCATTGACATTCCTCTTCTGTGTCATCCACATATAGAATGGTGCTGTCATTAATATTATCATCCACACCCACTTCACCATCATACTGTGTTGTGATGCTTCGTGTGGGAACTGGAGGCATGCACAACTGAACTCCACGGATGACCCCCATAGAAAATGTTTGTGTCCCACATGAGAAGATGGTCCTTCCAGATCGAACGGGAACACATTTTAAAGTTTGAATTGCCTTGGACACATAGCACTGTGAAATAAATAGGAGTAGTATAAGCAATGGAGTAAAGATTCAGCACTGGTGCTGCTATCAGTTTCAGGACAAAATCAATAACAACGGGTGACCTACACTTCAGGACTCAAAATCTTTGTTTTTTAAAATATTATGTATTAGGATGACCATCCGATAATGAAAAGAGAAGCTGTACATCCCCCACTACCTGCTGGATATTTGAATGAGCAAGTAAGAAGGAGAACAATAAGAAATAGAGGAAATGCCTGTCCTATGACAGTACAGCAGGAGTTTCAAGGGCATAGAAGGCAGTAGAAAAGTATGATTAAAAAAATTAATAGCCTTAGTTTAAATACACTCTGCTTAGGTATGGTGATGGTGGTTGAAGTGAATCCTCATATTCACATGAGCAGGCATATAGTGGCGCAGTGGTCTGTTTCTCTCCAGGATGTGAACCAGGAACACAGGTGATATGTTTAACTGATTTGTTGGCAGGCATATATATACTATGACCTGAACCAGTGCAGGGAAGTCATGGCCACCACAACAAAATCAGGGTCATTAGTGAGGTGAACGCCAAGATACAGATGTTGATTGAGGGAAAGGATGAAAGAAACAATTATTGAGTATTTACAGGACAGCGGGTAACAGGACAAAAAGGCAGTATGGAATCACAGAGGGTAGGTTTTGTCAAAGAAATGTAATTGATTGCTTTGACTGGGTGACCAGACTAGTAGACCAGTGAGGGGCTGTGGAAGTGGCATAAGGTGACCTCAGCAAGACATTCGCCATACTCCCACCCAAAATATTAATAAACAAATTAGCCATTCTGGGACTCGGTGACGGGGTGGTAGCCACGGTAACAATTTGGCCGCAGAACAGGACACATACAGGGTAATATTACACATAGTCCACTCTGAAGAAAAGGAACATCAGTACTAGGGTACAGCAGGATTCAGGGGTGGGTACGGTTATTTTTTCTGCCTTTATAAATTTAATGATGAAAGCCTGCAATTTCAAAGAAATTAATGTAAAAGTAGCTGAGACAATGAAATTCAGAGGTATTTGTGTAGTCTTAACAAACTTGAATTAAAAACAAAAAGTAAGATCAGAGAAAGACCAGGTGCACAACGGGGATGGAAAGGCTGAAAAGGGACTTCACAAGGTTGGAGGACTGCTACAAAGAGTGGCAGTTTACATTCCATGCAGAAAAGTTCAAAGTAATGCACCTGGGAAACAAATACACAAGGGATCATTACACAGTGCTGGTGCTGGTGGTGGAGTATTAGCAGCAGCAGACATGGAACTGGACATGGTGGTGGTCGTTTCACATGACCTAAAGGTAAGCAACCAATGTGAGAATGCAGTAAGGAGGGCAGTGCAGATACTATGATGTATAGTGAGTGGCATCACCGGTACAAAAGATGAAGTGGTTATCCCTCTTTACACACAGTTGAGGATACCCCATCTGGAGTAATGCGTGCAGTTCAGGATACCCCATGTACACAAGAACTTACACAGGATGGAGGTAGTACAGAGGAGGGAAACTAAAATGGAGCAGGGTCTGCAACATAAGAAATAAGAAGACAGAATAAACAACATTAATATGTATACCCTAGAGTCAGTAAAGGAGGGAGAGGGGTGACATGATAAAAATTGTCAAGTACCTCAAGGGACTGAACAAAGTTAAAGAGGGTAGCATTTGTCAGAAAATTAGATGTGAAAGAACAAGGGGACACAATGTGAAGATATAAGGGGGACAGCTCGGGGCAATGTTGAATTCCTGCAGTCCATGTTACCATTCTGTGTGTCTGATGGGAAGGGGGGATTCTACTGCTGGAATAATGCAGAACTTTGAATTCTATTCCATGGCAAACAATCACACAAGTAAAGAAAGACAGATGACTGACAGGTAAAGGACATATGTGAAAGAAGTGTTTTACATTATTTAGCAACATTTAATTTTTTTGGGGGGGGCTGACTTTTAAAACTTTTAAGATGCTATTTTTTCTTAAAATTGCCGAAGAGAACATTTTATATAAGCCATAAAACATGGCTTGGTGTTTGTAATACTGAGATACCCACATAACCAGAGACTTAATACACTCGACCTGCAGTCTCGTGCCTAACTATGCCTCTGGGTGTGCGGGTATGGCAGTACTACAAACAGCAAGCCCTGTGTTATTGTTTACCTATTCAAGGTATGGGGGGAAAATCATTGTACTGATACTTACTGGTGAATCTGTTTGGCATGACGAGTCAATGGCAATACTTGCTGATTCACAAAGTGATGGTGATGTGAGAACATGACTTTGTGGCACAAATTCCTCAGTCGAAACACACACATTTGCAGTTTCATTGTCAGATGTTTCCAGCTCATCTTTCAGATCCATGTTATTGGAAGAAGTAGGTTTACTTTCAGCGCTTGGAAGCAAACCCAACTGCTGTAGAACCTAGGAGAGTGTGTGAAGAGGACATCATTAGCTACTGAATTTGAATATTTCATTGGAATGAGTATGGTGTGCAGCATGACATTAACTGTAATACCACTATTCAATTCATAATTTCTGAAACTGATTAGCAGATGAATATCACAAGACAGCAGAAAGAGGCCTAACAATGCAACAAGTGTGCAGTATTGTGCAGATTACTAATGCCACAACCACTCCTACACTATTCATAAGTCCCACCGCCCAATCACTGTGTCTCATTCACTATTAAAACTGACCAGCATTACACAGGATAGCACCTCACGTGCCATACTGTCTCCCAGACTCTGTTTTGTGAGTCAACCAGTTGGAGTGACCGGACCATAGCTAATTCACAACGTACCATTAGCTGAAGGCATATAGATATAGGTGGATCACACACAGTAGACACAGAACTGCACAACCATGACCTCTATAATCCCTGTATCTGTCACACACTAACCCCCTGCCAAGTACACCACGCACTTCAGTTATACAACTACCTTTCTGATGCATCTACACTGCACAGAAGTATTCATTCAGTGCCTCTGCATGTTCATCGCCCTTCTCCACCCATCCAATGTGAATTGTACTCCTCAAAATATGCCACTTGTTCTTTATTCTATCACTAATGTATCTGCACATATACTTTTATTACTCCGTAATACCCTGTTTATGTCGAACCTTAGTTGACGCCTTGCTCGTTCTGACCAGCCTGGTAACATCCTTAGACAGCTTCATATATTCATCCTTGTTGTGTCCCACTGCACATATCTTTAGTTTGTCAAATGCTTTGCTTTTTCACATCTCCCCTGCCATGACTCCATACAACATGTTATATGGACCACACAGCCACACGCATAACACTCACACTGAACATGCACGGGTTCCAACAGCACAGTGACAGGACAAAGGATAGGAGGCATCGTCTCACCTGGTTAAACAATTGGAAAGAAAGAAAAAAAAACTATCACAGAAACCAACACATAGAATCGACATTCATATATGAGGTAATGACCACAGTGTGTCCCACATGGACAGTGACCTCTCCTGTTATACACATGCTGTACACACCCCACATTGAAGCAGTATGTGCACGCATGTGTAGGCAATAGGCATGATCACCCAAGGGTCAGTGGCAACACATTTGGAGAGGTACGGTGGCACACAGTATGTGTAGCTTCCAGGACACAACAGTGACATGAAGCAAGTTAAATAAGGAAAATTGGGCCTGTCTAGCATGCTTATGTTGCTGGGTGACAACCTTGATTTACTGCACTATACGTCATTGAACATTACCACAACAGAAACTTCACATCATAGTTCCCTCAATCTGTACCATGACCTGTTTTGACAGCGCATTACAATTAACAACAACCCTGTCTGTGAATAACTGCTTCTTGACATCACTCCTGAACACTCCAACATCCAATAGCTGAAAAAAGTTAAACTTGAAAGGAATAAATGGTGTCAGAGACAGTACAACACTTTACAACACAATGGCACCTACCTGCAGCCTTTGTCTCTTCTGTACTGCAGTACTTGTCCATTGTGGTGGTGGCAAGTTGGAGGAAAACACAGATGGGCAGGCATCTGACTTCAAATGACGCTGACCAGGTTGGAAGCCAGTGAGGTCAAGAAGTGACTGTGGTATAGCAAACTGGTCCTCTGTAAAATGATCAGCACATATGACTGTACTGTCATTAGGCTGCCAGTTGGCACGCTTCACAGCCAGGGCCCATTGCTTCTGTCGCTTGGGGTCTTTTGGGAAACGGTAGAAACTGCATTTATAATGCTTTCCATTGTTACAACCGACCGCACAACAGTGTTTCACTGTGACTGTCTTTCAGATACAGAAAGGTTATTATTTGTATTACTTGTGACTATAAGCCACAAAAATTAACACAAACAAATGACAGATTAACTTTTTGTATTAGTTGTAGTTAATTAGTACACTGTAATGTGAAACACACAAGCACACACATACATGAACCAAACTGCAATGACATTATGGGGTCTGTCAAAAGGGATTGAACTGTGCGAAAGGGATGTGCTACCAGACACTTATATTGCAACTATATAACGACGAAAAAAGCACAACTGCACTACGTACAGATAATTATTATTAGGCAGTGAAATGCTGTATAGGTATATAAATATGTATGATGTGTGCTTTGAAAGTTCACGGTATCAGTAGGTAAAATGATTGGAGGCAACAAAGCACAACAAAAACATCTGTGAACTATCCAACAGGAAAACAGCAGACTGCACACTTTTACGCATGTATTCTTCACTGAAATACAGCTGTAGGACAAACAGTGATAAAAATGTGAAGTTAGTCACAGCTGTCTGTCAAAATGACAATGGAATCGCTGTGGCACCCAGTGGGAAAACCGTCTATACATCTCAGGATATGTCTCTACACTCATCGGATGACAGGTGGTGCACAAAACGGCAAGTTCTAAATGCTGCACTGTAAAGGAACAAGGGGCCGGTGAAATGTTTATTTAGAGTATGACCCGCATATTAACATAGCAATAAATGATTACATATGATATGTATATTGATCACTACACAACTATTGGTAAAATCTGGAGCCACAGTTCACTCAGGGCAACACTAACACAGGGCACCGACAAAACGGAGGAAACAAATATAAAAGAACTCTAGCAGCAATCAGATTAGTAAAGAAAAGTAAAGAGAAGAAAAAAAGTAATTGGATTACAGAAGGAGACACACAGTGATACTGCTGGAGTGACACTGGCAGAACGTCACAATCGCTACCATGCTTTACACACTGACAGCTCCAGCGGGAAGCACTGACAGATCCAGACACCCAATTGTGTCACAGCACGCGGGCACGTATGGCAAACCACATGGCTGCCGGTGAAACAGAAAGTGTAGATCCGCTTCACGAAGTGGGAAAAAGAAAGGTACAGAACTTGAAATCTCAGACATTTTTAAATAAAAAAAAACACCACGCATTGGGGATAACATGATTTATTGATCAAATGCACAAAACAAATAAATCTCGCCATTGCATTTGATCTTTAAGCATGTGAAACTAAAAGTGAAAAAGGACAAGTTATTTATCTGCATTTTGATTTTTTCTTTCAAGATCATGGTACAATTTCTGCTGTCTGCATAGTTATTAAAAATGGTTAGCATAAAAACTATCTTATTATTTGATGATGCACTTGTTACTGCCATTAAATTATTTGACATTAAATGGCCATCTGTTGGTTTCTATTACATGGCAATCTCTCATGTGATATCACACTAATGATATTGCTAAAATGTGTTTCAACAATTAATTTTACAAGTCACGTGATACTACTTAAGTATGTCAGATTTGTCTACTCTATCATAATTTAGTTCTCAACACATCAACAATACCAAAACCATGCTTAATGTATCTTTTTTATGTGGTGATGGTTGTGCAGACTTCCATAACTTTCAAATGACATCTGTTGTAGTTATAAAGGGAAGCAAAGGACGTACCCATTGGCTGATGTTATTCACTTTATCCTGATATTAATACACTGTAGCTTAATGAAATATATCATAAATAAACATACCCTTTTTTGTGGTCATGCTTGATTTCATTGCTAGTCCTTTTCTGAATACTCTGTTCTTGTTTCTTCAGTTTGCACTGGAAATAGTAATAAACACAACCTTTCTATTACTGCTAGCTTTTTTAAATACATGAATATATTACTTTATACTTGCCAACGTCAAGCACAATGCAGGAAGGTACAGCTAGAATACAGAATGGACAGTTACTGTGATTGCAGCAACAGTTATTGACAAACAGTGAACCTGCATCACATACGTACCACCCCTATGTATTCCAGGCATCATCGTTGTTTCGTCATTGTTACGTGGCAGATTTATATGCATTGACAGTCTGTGAGACCAACCGTTCAGCATGAGTTACTGACTGCTAGTGAATTATGAACAGATACTTACTATCCCAATGTGTTGGTCCTTACTTTGAGGCATTCATTTTTATGTTGACTGCATGCAGGCGCAAGAAACATATTGCGGCAGCTTGCTGCAGAAGCAGGCTGTGGAGGCATGGCACTGTTGTGGCCAGTGCCCCCACACCCTCTGGAGGCTTGGCCCGCTTTTCCCAATGGGGTGTCATGCTGTTGCTGACACTAGTTCAGCCAGCGTGCCACAACCTTGTAAGGTTTCAGCTGCTGCAATCAGGTGCCACCTTGTCATTGCAGCGTAAGCTAATGCTGCAATGAGGGAGTGACCCGTCATTGCTAGGCGGAACCTTGGTACTGTGATATTGCTTGTGAACATGGTGGCGGCTTGCCGCCATGTTCACAAACAATATTACTGAGCCCCCAGTGTTGAGGGGGTGCCCAATCCATGTCGGCATTATCTCCCCCCTCCCAGTTTGATTTGCTGATGGGGGAGCCCACTCCCCGTCGGCATCATGTCTCCTCGTGAGGAAACCTAAGTGTGTGGTGAGGGGGTGCCTCAATCCCTCTCGCTATGTGCGCCCACCTCAGATATGTTGACGGGGTGCCCAATCTCAATCAGCTACAGTGCCCCCCACAAAACAGTAGGTTGGTACACTGGGAGCCCACCCCAGTGTGCCAAATGTCCAGAAATACCCTGTAAAAAAGTCCTGCAATGTCTTTTATTGTACCTGTAAGCAAAAACGGTCCTCACGAGTCTGGCGTGCCCTCCCAACCCGTGCCCACCTCTGCACACCCTGCCTCCCACACCCCCTCACACCATACTTACCTCCAGAGCCCGGCATGATGATCTTCGGTTGACTGGGAACACGTCTGCACTCTTCAATGCTGACCGCAAACTGAGGAAATGCCGGTAAACTGTATAATGGCATAAATCGTTTTTTTTTTTCAACTTTGATGCATATCTCAGGTATTTTTTGGAATTTTTGCACCAAATTTTCAACATGGGGATTTTGGGACCTCTCCTCATGAATTCAGCCACTGTCATGGCATTATTCAGCCCCAAAAGGTGATTTCGTGGTCACTGCGCGGAATCACCTTTCGGGACCAATTAACGAATGACAGTGCCAGTGTTCATGAAGTGGGCTTTCAAAAGTCTATGTTGCAAATTTGTGGGAAAATCCAAAATGTTTCACGAAGCGCATCAGTAGTTGCTACGCATGCTCAGAATCTCTCGCCAATTTGCAATATTTTCACTCCAGATTTTCAACATTTCCATTTTTATGCACCTCCTTATGAACAGTACAGCTGTCATGTTTCACATCCTGGCCGACATGTGTTTTCGCACTTCTGGGGCAGAATAGCTCGGTTGCTGTGGGAAATCAGTGTTCAGGACATATTAAGAAAATCACCGTAACACTGTTCATGAGCAAAGGTCCTAAAATGCCTGTGTTGAAAATTTTGTGATGAAAGTCCATAAAATGAGTGTGTTATGAACGCGTGTTGCGCTGGTTTTATGCACGCACATAACTTCTCAAGTTTGCAATATTTTCACTCCAGATTTTCAACATTGCCATTTTTCCGCACCTCCTTATGAACAGTGCAGCTGTCATTTTTCATATCCTGGCTGAAATGTGTTTTCACACTTCCGGCACAGAATAGCAAGGGCACTGTGAGAAATCAGTGTTCGGGATGCATTATGAAAATCACAGTGACACTGTTCAGGAGAAGAGGTCCTAAAATGCGTATGTTGAAAATTTTGTGATGAAACTTCATAAAATGACTGTGTTACGAGCGTGCATTGCGCAGTTTCCACGCACCCTTGTAACTTTGCAAATTAGTAATATTTTCACACCAGATTTTCAACACTGGCATTTCTTCACACCTCCTTATGAACAGTGTAGCTGTCATTTTTCACATCCTGGCCGAATGTGTTTTGCTTCCAAGAATAATGAGTCGCTTTCGGAAATCAGTGCTTGGGACAGATTAGGTTGAGAGAGGGGAGGATCGAACTCAACTGAGCTCTGTCAGAGCTGCCATGGATTTGTTTCTGCGGCAGTGGCCAACGCAGGCAGGAGCTCAATACAAAAGGGCAGCCTGCAGCGCCAGGAAAAATAGAATGAGCAGGTGAGGGAGGGGGAGTGAGTGAGCTCAACGGAGCTCTGTTGTGACTGCTGCGGATTTCTTTGTGGGCAGAAAAAGGCAGCAATGCAGGCAGGGGCCCAGTACAAAAGGGCAGCCTGCAGCGGCGGGACAAACAGAACGAGTGAGTGAGAGAGGGGGAGTGAAAGAGCTCAGTGGAGCTCTATCGTGACTGCTGCGGATTTCTTTGTGGGAAGAAACCGGCAGCAATGCAGGCAGGAGCCCAGTACAAAAGGGCAGCCTGCAGTGTTGGCAGAAACAGAACGAGCGACTGAGAGAGGGGGAGTGAGTGACCTCAACAGAGCTCTGTCAGGACAGCTGCAGATTTTTTTGGGGCAGAAAACGGTGCCAACACATGCAGGAGCCCAGTACAAAAGAGCAGCCTGCAGCGCCAGGAGAAACAAAACATGCGAGTGAGAGACGGGGAGTGAGCGAGCTCAGTGGAGCAAAGCAATCAACATTCGGCATTGACAAATGATTGTTTGACTTGTTATGCCGATGTTTCCAATATGTTATAATTCAGTTAGACAAAAACAGTTACTTGTTAATGTTAGTGTAGCAATGGGCATCGACTGCCAGCAAACTTACGAGCAGATACTTACTGCCGAAATGTATTCATCTTGTCTTCAATGCAGCATTTTTTTTGTCCTATGTTGCATTTGTCAAAACACTAGAAATCTGTTAAGACCAAAAAAGGACGAACACTTTCTGTTAGTACATTACCAGTTGTTAACTGACAGGGAACCCTGATCAGAAACTTATCACCCAAATGTATTGATTGTGACTTATATATGTAACATGTTTTTACTTTTTTTGTTGTGTTGCAGTTCACAATACATTGGCAACCTGTGGGACCAATACAATTACACGAGTTACTGTTACTGCATCAACATCTCTTGGCTGGCAGTAAACCCTGAGCAGATACTTACCACAGCAATGTACTGATCCTCTCTTCCAGGAAGTATCTATTTTTAATCCTTTTTAGGTGTCATTTTTGAATGCACTGGCAATCTGTCAGACGTAAATAAGGTAGAAAAGTTACTGTTAGTGTAACAACAGTTACTGACTGATAGTGAATCTAGATCAGATACTTACCACCCCAATGTATTATTGATCTCTTCCTCAAGGAAGCATACAGGAATTTGTTTATTTCTTGTACAGTGGTGTTTCTCAGTACATTGTCAATCTAGCGGATGATGATATGGGTGAACAGTTACTGTTTGTTCAACAACAGTTACGGACTGATAATGATTCATGATCAGATACTTACCGCCCCAATGTATTGACCCTGTTTTCCAAGCAGCATCTTTATTTCTTCTGATATGGCATCCCTCAGTACACTGGCAATCTGTCAGATGAAAATAATGGTAAAAAGATACTGTTAGTGCAGCCACAGTTACTGACTGATAGCAAATCTGGATCAGATACTTACCGCCCCAATGTATTGATCCTGTCTTCCAGGCAGCAGACTTGTTTATTTTTTCTTATGTGGCGTTTCTCAATACATTGGCACTCTGTCAAATGAAAAAAAGGGTGGAAAGTTCCTGTTAGTGCAGCCACTGTTACTGACTGATAGTGATTCAGGATCAGATACTTACTGCCCCAATGTGTTGATCACTTCTTCCAGGCAGCAGAATTGTTTATTTCTTCTTATATGGCGTCTCTCAATACACTGGCAACCTGTCAGATGAAAATAAGGATGAAAAGTTACTGTTAGTGCAGGCTCAGTTACTGACTGACAGTGACTCTGGATCAGATACTTACCGCCCCAATGTATTGATCCTGTTTTTCAGGCAGCAGAATTGTTTATTTCTTCTTATATGGCATCTTTCAATACACTGGCAATCCATCCGATGAAAATAAAGTTGGAAAAGTTACTGTTAGTGCAGGCACAGTTCCTGTCTGATAGTGAATCTGGATCAGATACTTACCACCCCAGTGTATTGATTCCTTCTTCCAGGCAGCATATTTGTTTCTTTTTTGTACAGTTGTGTTTCTCAATACATTGGCAATCTGTCAGATGAAAATAAGGGTGAAAGGTTACTGTTAGTGCAGGCACAGTTACTGCCTGATAGTGAATCTGGATCAGATACTTACCACCCCAATGTATTGATCCCTTCTTTCAAGTTCCATGTCATAACAGCGATCGTGGAAAGGCGATCGTTGTTACAACAGTGTACATTACCAAAAGTCAATTTACGACCATGTCCTCGGCCATTCTGGCAAAAGGGTGCTGAGACTTGGATTTATTTTATTATACAGGCTGTGTCCCTCTGCATCCCCCTACTAAAGGATTCTCAACTCTGGGGGGGGGTGCATGGGGGGGTGCAAAACACAAACAGAAAAAATTCCCGGACCAGTGCCAAAAAGGAGTGCACGCCTAGAGCCGAACCTGGCACTCTAGCAAACCCAGCCTGCCACCAACCCACCATTCCACACCGCCAGCTCAGCAGGGCACCACCACACTACACCCAACAAACCCTCCCTCCCCTTTCGCACGTCGTGGCCCCCCCCCGTGCGTGTGTACATATAGCAACATCCTGTCGCTATATTCGCTGACCCCCCATCTGGTCACCACCTTGCTAGGTAGCCATGAACACGTGTTGTAATTGAGTTGCCGTTTGTGTAGGCACTCAATTTCGGTCACCTTGTTCACTGGATACCCTTTTTTCAGGCAGCAGAATTGTTTATTTCTTCTTACATGGCATTTCTCAATACATTGGCACTCTGTCAAATGAAAAAAAGGGTGAAAAGTTCCTGTTAGTGCAGCCACTGTTACTGACTGATAGTGATTCAGGATCAGATACTTATTGCCCCAATATGTTGATCACTTCTTCCAGGCAGGAGAATTGTTTATTTCTTCTTATATGGCATCTCTCGATACACTGGCAACCTGTCAGATGAAAATAAGGTGAAAAGTTGCTGTTAGTGCAGCCACTGTTATTGACTGATAGTGATTCAGGATCAGATACTTACTGACCCAATGTATGGAATCTGTCTTCCAGGCAGCATATTTGTTTCTTAAGTTACTGTCCCGTGAATAATATTGTTTTAGTCAGTTTCTGTCCTACGCTGCTTTTGTGGAGTTTCATTTTCTCAGTCTTTGCAATGTGATGTTGCCTGATGTTATAGGAGATAGACACTAGCAATTGTAGCAAATGATAATGATGATTATCTATTCCGGACTGACTCTGTTCCGTGTGTCCACACAGATGAAATATAGCACTGCTGCCAACTGCATATACCACTGCATGCTGTAGTCATAATACACTAACCATGTTCTTCACACTAATGATGTTCATCATCTGCTTAAGTTTCTGCTCTGCTGTCAAAATGGTTTTCACTGTTCCTTCAGATGGAATAACCAGACCTCCATTATCCTTCAGCTGCAATAAATGGTATGCATCTGTAAAATCCGATGGAATTGTGTCAGTGGTTAGTGCGTATCAGCATTCCTTGCATGCTACCTGATTCATTGCTTTTCGGACAACCCAGCCTGCACTGTATACTGCGGAATTCTACAGCAACAAGTCCAGTGTTTCTGATGTGTAATCATGACCACTCAGTACCAAGCTGCTGTCGCTGAATGGGCAGGGAGCTGTTGCTGGCCAACGTCTTGCCAACTACGGTTTTCAGTTGCCATAATGAAGCCAGTGTTGTCTTGAGCATTTACAGTACATTACCCAATTGTTTGGCTTGAACACCTCATATCTAAACTGTGATGCTGTAGGATTATTATTCCAGCCACCTGTAGTAACACCCCTACCAAAAAAACATTGTAAGACATCATGATAAGCAACATGACACATCATTTAGTGTCTGTCTTGTGTTTACAGAAGTATAAATACAATTAAAATTGATTTTAATAATATAAAAACTATGTGTACAGCTACAGAGATTGGAAACATTTCCAAGGATGCCTTGATGCTATTGTAACCCCAGGTGGCGCTATCCCAAGGGCTACTACCCCTGCCTGTTTGACTACAGACAGGTTGAGGGGCCTAGGTCCTATGGCGGGTGCCTCCACCCAGAGGTCAGGGTTTGTAGTGGTTAGACTAGCTTGGTCACAGCCCTCTGGGACACTGAGACCCCCTTTTATTCCCTCTAGTGGCTCACACAGTACACTGGAGTTACAGCCCCAATACCCCATGTATACATACTGTTCACTCATATAGATACCACTTACCCTCGAGATTGATTCTGCAGCACGTCTCTGAGGACCCCATGTAAAGTAAGGTTAAACAACATACACAGCAAAACACAATACTGTTTCCATAAGTACCAACATCACAGACAGTATATAGTACAACAACAACAAATCTGATTTAGGGGACATTAACAAGGAGGGGGGCAATCAGGTTAATTAGTGGTATTAAATCACAGTACTGTGCACACATACAGGGTCTGAAAAGTCACACTCTGGGTACCCAGGTTGGGGGGGGCTAGCCAGGTCCGTTGCCCGGGGTTGGCTGGCAGGTGCAGATGGATAGGGCCCTGTAGAAGAAAATATATGAACAATACCCAATTGCAATCCGGAGCCGGATGGCTCAGTCCATGAAGCAGTGAAACAACAAGAATTAGATGACACACTTGTGATTGAAAAACAAGCTGCAGGGGAATACCCTGATTTGTACTCACAACACCCAAGCTGAGGATCAGATGGAGAATGTCCCTCTGGATTGCCAGAAGAGCAGATCATGAGGACAAGGTCCTTGTGACTGGACCCCACTGCAGTTGATAGCAAACGGATGTAGTCAGATTAGGCTGGGGTTTACTTCCCAGCTTCAGCACTGATTCACTGTGGAGGGATTTGAAATAGTGATTCCCCACAAGCACTACGCACATTTATATGTAAAAAGAAAGTACTATACCAGGCAGGCTGCTCCTCGATCCTGACCGCAATTACTGCAAGATACCCAGGAGAACACACAGCAGCTTCAGATCCTGACAGACCGAGTACGATTCAGCAATTTCTCCAGTCTTCTACAGGGTGAGCCTGGTTTCCACTCTTCAGACTTCCTTCTGTCTCCTCACAACTCGGATTCAATCCGAACTGGCACTTGCAATGGCTGCAGGCCAAACCTCAGGGCCTCACACACACTTCCTGCACGAAACTATACACCACAGAAGCACAGAGCTCCTTCTCTCTTCACTGTCACAACTGATCTGATCTTTCCAGTCACAGAGCAGGGCATTTCCTTTAGCTCCACACTATTCTGTTGGCTGGTTCAGCTGTCACTCACAATAAGACTACCTCTGTTGGTGGAAAAAGGCGCCAAGGTCAAAACTACATTTCCCAGAGTCACTGCCCATACAATTCCCTTGTGGCTGGCTCAAAATTAAGAGTCCAAGTTCTGATTCGTCCACAGGCTCCATTTTAGGGCTCCCTTAACCCAATTGGCTCAGCACAGCAGTTTAGGTCCAAAATGGAGGGGTAACACACAAAGAGTCCCAGCTGCAATAAAGGCAGGTTAGACAAACTACAATTTTGCTAATGCTTTAAATGATTACAGGCAAACAGTTACAGCTTTCAGATGGGCTCCCTCTGCACTTCCAGCGACCGCAAAATGGAGCGATTACTCCGCAGCTCGGACGGGATTCGAACATTAAATACACAGTCCCCCCATACAAACTAATTAAGTCTGCAAGCAGACAGCTCTTAAAGAGACAGTACGTGAAGGCTCAAATAGCACTCACTTGCAACCACATTTAAGCAGCTCAGATGCCAAACTCCACCCAGACTTGGAACATTCAGGCAAGCTCCTGGAAGACTTTTGGGAACCCCCATTTGCAGGAGGGGTTACACTATATTTAACAAAGAAATTAAAACAAATGGCAGTATATGATACACTTATTGCTGGTCAATGCTTAGTTATAATTCCATCTTACCCGATCTGTGTACTGCATTGAAAAACAGTTCCAGATGGTCTCAGCTGAACTTGTACGTGAAAACATATTTCTGGTGATTAAAGGAGATAGGAAATTATTTTTACATAGTTAACTGCCCTTCCATCTTCCTTTCCATGCCAGTTATGTATTCTGATATGCTTTGATAAACAAATAATCTAGCTTTGGGGCGCTCTCAGATCTACATTGAGTTACACTCTTCTCTCCAGCTACTGCTCTTGATTTTCATATTTCTAAGACATTCTATGACATCAGAAACTCCCATTCCGTGTTATTCATCTGAATGGCCTGGAATGGGTGTTTCTGATGTCATAGAATGTTCAGGCAGTATGAAAACAGAGAGCAGCAATTGTTGAGCAGAGAGGGATTCAGGGTAGTTACAAAGGGAACAAAATTAGATTATTAATTTAACAAAACAGGTCAAAAACGTATCAGAATAGTGGGTAGCCAATAAAGAAACAACTGGAGGGCATCTAGAGGTGTAAAAACTGTTTCCTATCACCTTTAAGCAAATCTGGTAGCATTGCACAAACCGAGTCAATATTTATGAGGAATCCAACTATGCATTATCCTGTAAGATAACATACATTTTAATTTTAGTAAATTTGCTAGTACTGATTTGTGAGACCAGTATCCATCTATTAATTTTTTTACTGCATGCTGACCATCATGTACATTCTTCCTGTTCCTTTCACCATCTCAGTTATGTGCCCTGTCACGGACATACCCTAACAACCTTATTACGCCATTCATTGCATAATAACAATGCGCACACACATACATTAGATGTGCAACACTCTTTACTTTGTCACTGTCACCCAGCATATCTCATACAGTAGCTAAGGATCAAGACGGCAGTTCCCTCCACACTAGCAGACGAGAGCAACTCGTCAGATGCTCCATCCTGACCCCCTCCCCCAACATGAACTTGTTTCTGAACATGGGTCACCAACGTGGTGAGATGTATGGTTCATAGCGCATCAGACCTGCGTGACACCATGATGGCTGTTATTCTCAATCCTAACATGCATGAACTGTATGAGTAGTTCACGAAATCAGGACATATATGATCATCTCTGTAAAACAAGTCAGGTAATTATAGAAATCTTTACCTAGGACTTTTGTACAGAGCCTTTCCATCAGCTGTGGTTAGTGACAGCAGATAATCCTGAGTGTCTTGCAGAAAATCAATTGTGTTCTGTAAATTGCTGCCCTGCACAGCTGCTTTGTATCCTTTCGCCCTTGGAGTACAGCTGTTCAGGACATCACATAGTTTCTCAACTCTCTGCAAATATGGACAATATAAAGAAAAACAAGTGCGATTCTAAATGATGAGAAGAAATAGTGATAACAAAATCGTGTATTTTAGAAAATATCCACTGCAGTTATATATTACAATGTATGCTGACTTTTCAGTGGCACAGTAACATTTCTGAAAGTACCATACATGCTACATCTGTGTTAATGCATCGCAATACTTTTTACGGTTTAGAGAGTATACTTATATTGTTTCATTACATCTTACTTGAAGGTCATTCAGAAATTAGCACAAACTATGTCAACCCTGTATAAATGTAGTTGTCGTAGAACAGTCTGAAAACTGTTGATATCCCAAGTCACGCAGCATTAATCGTGCTTTTGCAACATAATTGCTTAATGTCTGTGCTGCAGTAATACTTTCATTACTCATGATGCAAAATGAATGTGCCTCTCAGGTAACCTGTTATCAGCCCGTAATTCAGATTTGGTTTGTACTGCATTTAAATCCACAATGAACTGCCATTTAATGCTCCCACCAGTACTATTTATGGTACCGTATGACTCCAACATGTTGCTCATCAGCTTAATCTCATGACAGACGTCAGATATGAAGTGGCAATTTTTGCTTGTGCCTGGAATGGTGAAGTAAGTTTTTAAACGTAAAGTGTCAGCCCTACAAAGTACACATCTGAATGTTTGTCTGGTGTCCGTCCATGGTAATGGATACAATGTCAAAAACATTTTTCATCAGTTCTTGCAAAGCATGTGTTGCAAGGTTCATCTGTGCCTCTGCTGCCAATGTCTTAGTTCAGAAGTATGTAATCGGAGCCTTCCATCTACCCACATTGCCCACAAGCATGAACGCTAGTGCCTCTGTGGTGAAATCCTCACTGCTTGTTTCTGCCCCATTTCCAATATCGACAAAACCAACCATCAGTTGTTGCCATGGGGTCTATGACACTTCGCTCCCGTCAATTTGTGCCGGGTAAATACGCTCCCGACGATTAGCTCCTGTGTGAATACGCTTCTCACTCTCTTGCTCTCGGTCATTTGGCTCCCGCTACACTGCTAATATACATGGCTAAAATATATATAAGGAACTTCAATTCCCAGACACCCCAAATTCTAAAAATTCAAAAAAAACAACATGGTAAAACACATCCCATGAGAGGCAGCATCCTACTCCCCCTCCCTCACTCTTTTCGTAACTGTGCACAGTTGATTCCCAAGTCTCTCCAATGAAAATATAAAACCACAATGAGCAGCAGCTTCTTCAAGCTGTAATAATATTAGTGTCTGTGCATGCATATCCATTCAAGGCGGAGAACGTCCAAAATCATATAAACCTTTCCATATAGCTGATATAGACATTAAAAATAAGAGGTAATTTAAACTGAAGTAGAGAGTCTATGCATTTTTTTGTTATATATATAAATAAATGTAGTAAATGTTGCTTTGTAGTCCAAAAATAAAGGCTTTTGGTTGCTGCTGCAGTATTCAACTGATTTATGAGACGCGGGGACCTAACTGTGGATGTTTCGGTCCAAGCTGCACTAGTACGTACAGAGCAAACAGTTCAAGGGTTCGAGGAAGTATAGCTCTAAGTAAAAGGCAAGTCCATGAAGTACTTTTAGGTTCTGCCCTGCACTGATCTCCTAAGTAGCCAGTCAGGTGGGAATCTGGGAAGGAGCCATTAAATCAAATGCCCCGCTAATGTTTCCGATTTCGATTGCTTTAAACAGTAAAATGCAAGGGTTTATTAAAGGGGGAGCTGAGTCGGGAGTTAAATGACATGGAGCGAGTTGTACTGGGAGCGAATTTGACAGGAGCGAATGGTCAGAAGTGAGTTGTCGGGGAACGAATTGACGTGCTCCCGTTGCCATGAATCACATGCAATGTACTGCTGAATAGACATTGCTTCGATAACTAGGTTTGCCCCTGTGTACTCATAGGGATTTTCTTTTCGCTTATCAATTAGTGGCTTCATAACAGAAGTGTTCAGGCCCGGTGCATCATCAATTGCTTTAAGCCAACTGAAAAAAAAACCACGTCATTACTTAGTGCCCCATACTCAGTGGTTTTACGCTGCACACAAGTGGTTAACATTGTCATTTTGCACAGTGAATATACCACCTCAAAACATCTTGTCCTACTCTGGTCATCTATAGTGGCTGCCGGAGGTGATCCAGCAAACCATCAGGTTCATAGCTGGGATACCACACATGCCCCCTGTGGTCCTTAGTCCTACTCACACCTTTGTACGAATAAAACCCTCTCTGATGCTAGTGTACCCCATTGTCTGTCCCATCAACAGCCTGTTGAAAGAATAAAACCTACCCCCCACTCTAACTGTTCATGCAAAGATGGATCTGATCGCAGAAGAAATTCAGAGATTAGTTCAGCACTAATTTTATTTAAAGAGCCTCTGAAGTAGCCGGCCCAGTGGTGCTGAGAGCTGAGGTACTGGACCCTTATGTCGCAGTACGCTGGCGACCTGTGTTCCAGAATGAGCATGGGCCGCTGTGGGTTGGAAGGGGAGGAGAAGGATCGAGTGTCTGAGGGACTGCTCTCCTTCTCCAGGAAGGGGGGATGCCAAGTGGTCGGCCCTAGACTGGCCCCTAGCGGAGGCTGGGAGGCAGCACGCCGACGCTGCAGGAAAGGGATGGAGATGGGAAGACACCTGGAGGGAGCGCGTGCGGACACATGTGCTCTCTCTCTATTGGCATCATTGCATGCCACATCTTCAGGGGGACTAATCGAAAGTCAAGCAAAATGGTCCCCAGATCGTAGCAGAGTGAACAGCCACCCACCACAGGCCCCTGACCCTGAATGGCGATTCCCCAGATGGTGGATCCTATTAGAAGTGAGTTGAGTTGGAGGCTCCTCACCGCCCCGCCACAGAGGGGAAACCATGGGGGAAGATGGGGATTCTGCCTGATGTCAGGATGCAGGGCTCCAGATGTGAGGCAACTGGGGACCAAGGAGAGAAACAAATTAACATAAAAAAAAAGAGCCTCTGACGCAAAAAATGCAACATTGCAGAATCCGCATAAGCATATCCCCAGTAAATCTCATACCAAAAACTAAATTTCTACGTTACTTCATTTTAAAGTTATGAGCTGTAACCCTGATCGCACTACCTGTTCAAAACAACCTGTGTCAGTGAAGAGCTGATGATGATGTCATCTCAGGACCTCACAGTCTAGTATTTCCTGTCAGCAAGCTTATAGGACTTGTTTCTCCAAAGTTTTAAAGATCATGTGAGAGGGTTCTATGATAAACAATATTACACAAATTTGCAAGTGCCAACTTGGGGAAGACAATCTATTACATCTATTGATTTTATATCCTCTTTATATTCAAGGAAGAAATCTGCACTTGGGTAGTGTATTATCAACTTTAGACATGGAACTTAAATATCAAGTGAATGCATTATTGAAATCCCAAAATACTGAGATATTATAAAGTGTTACATTGTTCTGTAAAAAGATAGAACATAAGAAACTGCATATTATAAATAAGGGATAGGTTACTATAAGGGTGGCACTTATATTTGTTACTAAATTTTAGATCTAGAGACATGTGCAATAGTTTAATTATAAACATCTGAATGAGTTTACTGGTAGAAATACCAATTTAATTGTACTACTCAATTTCCCTGTATATTTTTTGGTAATTGTACCTCTATGGATTTTAACAATGTAGAATATTATATGTATATTTATGTATGCTGAAATGTATTGTGCAATATTTTGTAATGACAATTCTGTCTTGTCAATCAATAAACTGAACTGAACGGAAGATCATGTGCAGTAGTTGTCTAAAATAAACAGGCAGCACCATTCAAAAAACATTGTTCTAAAAACTGCATGTGTTTCAGATATGTAACAAGGTTGACAAAATTATATTTTATAATGCCTTTTGGTGTGGTCCATTTCCCAAGGGTTGCAGGATGTTGAGTCAGCATGGCTCCAGGCTGCTGAAGCCATTTGGAGTGCTACTGTACTGTGCCTGTTAGGAAGCTAAGTAGTAGCCCCTTGCTATAGCGAAAACTCGGCTATAATGAATGCCTCTGTGGTTCCTGATGTTTCAGTATTTCTGTTCATCAGAATTCCTATCCGTGCCGGCAATTGGCCAGCGTACATATCATCCACACACATCAAACACTGTCCATATGTGCTATACACTGTACTGTCAGGAAGACAAAGTTAAAAACTAAAGTAAAAAATATCCACATCTTAACTGCTAGCTGAGACTCGGAGTTAAAGGCAGCACCTGTAACATGGATGGTGGATCAGAGATTCCACGCGCTTTACAAACACGCTCCCCTCCACCCCCACCTGACTCTCATCTTTACTTAGCAAATTTATGTTGTCCAGTACTGAATTTATTTTACGCACAGTAGGTTCTGAATCATACTGAGGAAGTCAGATGTGGTGGAGCTGGAGCTGCGATCTGTAAGTTGGATGCGGGTGATGATGAAAGCAGGAATGGCATCAAAAAAGATCTGGAATTTGGAGAGAGGTGTTTTGTTGTTGTTTGTTGGGTTTTTCTTTTTGTCAATCTGTTTCTTTTTTGCTTTACTATTGCCCAGTGTACTAGTCTGTGAACTGGGTGGGGGGGGGGACGTGTTTGTAAAGGGCGTGGAAGCTCTGAGACGCTGTTCTTGTTTCAGGTGCAGTCTTTAACTTGGAGTATCAGCTAGCAGTTAAGATGTGAATAGATTTTGATTTTGCTTTATTTTGCTGGCAGTGCAGTATATATGGCATATGGGAAGTGTTTGATGTTTGCGGGTGACGTATGCACCGGCCGACAGTAGTGCATATTAGCATCCCTCGTTGTAATGAATGGGGAGCTCTAACGAATACAGATTATGGCTCCCTTTTAGTTTGTTATAGAGAGAGGTTACTGTACTGCTAGTACTGTAATGTTGGTAACTTCACTGCTGTTTGTCAGTGTCTGCTTTACATTATATTTTAATAGGTGCCTTATGTGTGTTAATTCCTACCAGGGGTGGAAATGTTGGCTCTGGTAAAATTATCTTTTTAATTTAGAGTAGAACATAGATGAGCCTGAATGCACATCAAAACAGCCTAACAGTGGGCTACGCACAAGATGGTTCACAAAATCCATAGAAAAAACAGGAGAAACAGACAAGTGCAGGTTCTGTAGTACAGAATTAGAAACAGTTGCACATCTCGTGGCTGGATGTGAAGCACTCATGGCAGAAGGCCTGTATACTGAAAGACACAACAATGTAGCAAGATTGATCCACTGGAAATTGTGCAAACACTATAACATACTTGTAGCAGAGAGACACTGGAAACATGAACCACAAAGAATCACAGAGAATGAAGAAGTAATGATCACATGGGATCACCCAATACCAACAGCCAAGAAAGTGGAAGCAAGAAAACCCAATATTGTAATACAAGAAAAGAGAACAAAGGTAGCATTTCTGATTGGAATAACCACCCCCTAGTGACTACAGTGTGCTGCGTACAGAGAAACACAAAATCATGAAATACCAAGATATGCAGTCAGAAACCAAACTGATGTGGAATAAGGACACACAAATTGTTCCAGTAGTGCTTGGAGCAATGGGACTAATCAAAAAGAACTTTCAGGCACATTTAAATATGCTACCAATACTTGTGACACCTTATGAACTTCAAAAGGAAGCCCTTCTTGGGTCGTTACGTGTGCTGAGAAGAGCACTCTCAGCAAACATCAAAGATTAATACAGTACTAGTTTCTTGAGTTTTGAATATGCCCTGGCTAAAGAATGGGGTCCATTCTTGCCACGGTATTAGAAATCCCTAAACATTTGGAGACACTAACCCTGAGGAAGAACACATGGTGCTGGCTAAATGAGAAACTCCTAGTAAGTTTTCAAAACAGCATTACCTCTCCCACCCCCATTGACAAGGAAATGGAATAATTGTTTTAAGTGCCTTTCTTAGAAACCACTTCAATTGAATGATAGGTGTGAATGATCTCAGCCTTTCTCCACATCAGCAACTTATTTTGTGTGCAAACCTCACAACAGTGTGCTATGACCCAGCATCCAGCAACCCAGGAATAAAGGACCACAACAAAAAGGCACATAAACAAAGTATTGTCAGCATACCTCTCAACCTTTTGTCCCCCAAATGTGGAACATTGCCTCTCAAAATGTGGAACAAAGGAGCAAAATGTGGAACACTTAATCAAATCTTTACTTAAGAAGCTCAGAACACTGTTAACATGTTTGCATTTATGTTCAGAAAGTTTGTTATTAATTGAATAATATATTTTTTGCATCATTTACTATACATTTTTACTTTAAAATGTTAACACTGAATGTGGGACAAATCCTCACAATGTGGAACAGAGAGCTTTTGTGAAGTAAAATGAGGAATGTTCCTCGTAATGTGGTACAGTTGAGAGGTATGATTGTCAGCTTTGTTACAAAACCTGAAACACACACAATTTTTAAAGCAATGTTTACTGACTGGTGCTGCCTGTTTTACTTGGGAAAACCATTGCACATGATCTTTACAACTTTGGAGAAACAGGTCCTTTAAGCTTGCTGACAGGGAATACTACTAGACTGTGAGGTCCTGAGATGATATCAGCAGCAGCTCTTCACTGATACAGGCTGTTTTGAACAGGTAGTGAAATCAGGGTTACAAAATAGCTTATAGCTTTAAACTGAAGTAACGTAGAAATCTAATTGTTGGTATGATATTTACTGGGGGTATGCTTATTCTAATTCTGCAATGTAGCTCTTTTGGCCACATGGTGTCAGTTGCTCTTTAAGCAACAAGTCATGACCAGAGTTGTGTTAATGGTCTGTTAATCACTTTCTAGGGGTGTAGTGACATGAGGCATAGCTGAGTGCCACATGCTCCTAGAGGGTGATTCACAGACCATTAACATAACCCCTGGTCATGGCTTATTGCTATTGTAATAAAAATGTTTCTTTAAACCATGTTAAACATTGTTCAGCATATGGTTAAGCTCTACATGTATGTTAATAACAGATTAACATAAGGCTGTTAGAATGTTTACAGCCAATCAGAAAGCTCTATTTCTCAGACCCTTTTTATGTTTGCTTGCACGCATGCGCAAGAAACATTTTGTGGCAGCTTGCTGGAACAGCGGGTTGTGGAGGTGCAGCAGTATTGTGACCAATGCTGGCAGTGCTTTTTGGGGCTGGTCTCTGTGGTGCCAATGGAGGAGCATGCTGTCGATGACAGCAGTTTGAAGCATGCCACCAACCTGAAAGAAATTTGCCACTGCAATCAGGGCACACCCCGTCATTGGAGAATCAGCTGTTTTTGCTGAACCGTCTGATGCTGGGGCAGTACCTGATTGCAGCAGCAAATAGCAGCCTGCCTTGTCTGGTGTCACATTTCAATAAACAATGGCGGCAGCTGTCGCCGTCCACCTCTCACAGTCCCCATGAAAGCTGACAGGGGTGCCAATCGCCATTGTCGACATGCCCCCTCCCCAGTTCATTTGCCAACAGGGGAGCCCAATCCCCATTGACATAATGTCCCCCCCATTCATTGTGTGCTGGGGGTGCCCAATCCCCCTCGGCTCATGCCCCCCCAAACACATTGTATGTGCTGACAGGGTGGCCATTCCCCATCGGCTCCAGCTCCTCCACAACAAACACCCAGGTGGCATGCTGGGAGCCCACCCCAGTGTGCCCATTGTCCCTGTAAGTAGAAAAAACATCTCGCAATGTTTTTTTTTAAACCTGTGAAAACAGAAAACCATCCCTCGTTGTATCTGTTGTCCCTCCCCCAATCCGCATCCACCTTCTGTGCATCCCACCTCCCCATACCCCACTCACCCCATACTTACCTCTGGAGCCCGGAGCAAAGATCTTCAGTGGAGCAGGAACATGTCTGGAATCTTCAAAGCCAACTGCGAACTCAAGAAATACCAGTAAGCTGTATAATCGCATAAATGTTTTTTTTTCCCAACTTAGATGAATATCTCGGCCATTTTTGCGAATTTTGGCACCAAATTTTCAACATGGGGTTCTTGGGACCCCACCTCATGAATTCAGTCACTGTCATCTAGTTATTCAGTCCCAAAGATGATTTCGTAGTCACTGCATGGAATCACCTTTCGGGACCGATTAACAAAATTACAGTGTCACGATTCATGAGGTGGGCTCCCAAAAAAGCCTATGTTGCAAATTTGGTGAAAAAATTTCAAGAAATGACTGTGTTACAAGCATGCATTGTGCAGATTCCATGCACACTCGTAACATCGAGAATTTGTAATATTTTCACTTCACATTTTCAACATTGGCAATTTTTCACACCTTCTTATGAACAATACAGATGTCATTTTTCACATCCTGGCTGAAATGTGTTTTTGCACATCCGGCGCACCATAGCGTGGTCACTGTGGGAAATCAGTGTTCGGGACAAATTAAGAAAATCACAGTGACACTGTTCATGAGCGGAGGCACCAAAATACTTATGCTGAAAATTTGGTGACGAAAGTCCACAAAATGACTGTGTTACGAGCGTGCATTGCGCAGTTTCCACGCACACTCATAGCTTTGAGAATTTGTAATATTTGCACTCAAGATTTTCAGCATTGTCATGTTTGCACACCTCCTTATGAACAATACAGCTGTCATTTTTCACATCCTGTCCAAAATGTGTTTTCGCACATCTGGTGCACAGTGGCCCGGTTGCTGTGGGAAATCAACGTTCGGCACAGATTGAGAAAATTATAGTGACACTGTTCATAAACAAAGGACACAAAATGCCTGTGTTGAAAATTTGGTGAAATAATTCCACAAAATGACCATGTTACTCACGTGTGTTGCGCAGTTTCCATATACACTCATAAGTTTGAGAATTTTTAATATTTTCACTCCAGATTTTCAACATTGCCATCTCTTCACACCTCCTTATGAATGGTACAGCTGTCATTTTTCATTTCCTGCCGAACTGTGTTTTCGCACATCTTGCGCAGAATGGCGCGGTCGCTGTGGGAAATCAACGTTCGGGACAGAGTAACAAAATCACAGTGCCACTGTTGATGAGCAGAGGTCCCAAATGCTTTCATGAGATGGGGGTCAGAAAAAGGCCATGCTGAAAATTTGTAGTGCGAATACCAACAAATGCCCAGAGCATTAGGGTTTCTCACCATAATGTCCCACTGTAGCCAGTGACAGGCATCGAGGTGTGCCTTGGACTCTTTGGCCCCAGAGTTCACCCCATTCTCCTATACTGCGCCCATTTCTGAGTATTTCCTTGTGGAATGGAGTAACTGTAAAGCCGAACACCCCAACGCACACCTCAACACTTGTCGGTGTCTGCAGGATGGGGTGAGGTGAAATGGCATGAGCGTTATGGGTGACGACCCAAAGGAACACCTCAATGCCTGTCCATCTCTGCGAGGTGGAGGTGGGCTTGGCGTGAGTTCAGTACTTCACTGCCATTCCTATTCTGCGTCTGTCTAACTCCTGCACTTCCTTTTTTTTTTTTTTTTAATTTTTTTTTATTAAATATTTTTCATCTGGTTACACAATGGACAGATCCAAATTACATATCAGTCTTTCTGGATAAAATACAGTGGTTAGCTTTTATGAAATACTTTTTCTATTAAATCTCATATAGAAAAAGACACTGAATAAATTTTATAGGCGAAACCGTAGGTCTAGAGACAGACAGGGAAAACATGACTGTATAGCTTTTTTCCCCCTCTTTTAATTAATTACCAGGTCAGGATTCATAAAGCAAAATCCAAACTTTGTGAAGTTACATATTGGATCCATTGATTCCATTTCCGTACTCGTGGGGCAGATCCCCCCCCCCCCGTAGCTCTACATTAAAGGTCTCATTTTTATAGATTTCGACATTATTTGTCTCAAACTTTGGACAGTAAGAATCTGGGGCTTCATCCAACATCTTGTGATTGCCTTCTTAGCAGCCACAAAGCTTATCAGGAGAATGGATTTTTCCTGGGGGGGGGGGGCATGGTCTGGATAAACCCCCAAAAGGAACTGTTCAGCAGTGAGCTCCACTGGTTCAGAGAAAAGGGTAGTTAGCTCGTTTTGAAAGGTTAGCCAAAAAGGCATGAGAGAAGGGCAGGACCAGAAAACGTGTCCGAGGGTAGCACGATGACAACCACAGTTCCTCCAACACCTCCCATATATGTCCGGGAGATATTTCATTAATACTGAAGGAGCTCTAAAATATCTGGAGCGACATTTCCATGCAAACTCCCTCCAGTAAGGAGATGAAGTGGACTTTATCTCAATTAAGGATGTTCTTGACCATGAATCAGGGGAGACTTGCAATTGCAGGTCTTTATTCCAGGAGGTCAAAATTGGTAATGTAGTAATGGGGAGGCCCATACGCAGCTCCGTGTGTATTAGGCCAATTAAATGGGTTCCTAATTTACCCTCAGTCGCATCAATGAACAGTTTAAGCAAGTCAGGGATAGGGGAAGGCATTCTGGGAGGTATTATAGTGTTAGGAATGATGTGGTTACGAACCTGAAAGTATCTGAAATGATCAGAGGACCCAAAGGCAAATGAGGACTGGAGTCTATCAAAGGGGATAATCCCTTCCGGGGACAAAAATTGATATATGTGTGATAAGCGGACTCCTCGCCATCTAGAGAAGGATTGGTCCATATAATTGGGGATGAATTTTTCATCTTGTGATATTAATTTACAGTATTCATATATTTTTTGAATGAAGCCTGCTTTTCTTAACTGTTTCCAGAGTCTATATGTTTGGGCCGTTATTTCTGTTAAGGTGGAGGGGTTAAGGGATTTATTGTCAGACGAGAACAGGATCTTCTTTATATCATGCAAATCATTGAGTTGAAATTCTATAGTTTTCAAGGGGGCATTGTATGATTCAGTGAGCCATAATACAAGAATTCTTAGGAATGATGCTTGGATGTATAAGCGGAAATCTGGAAGGTTCAACCCTCCTTGCTTTAGAGATAATTGAAGGATAGGTAATCTGATTCTTGGATGTTTTTTTTCCCCATATAAAGTTTTGTATAATTTTGTTCCATGATGCAAAATAAAATAGGGGATAGGGGATGGTCTGGAGCAGATATAGAATCTGTGGGAGGATATTGGTGTGGATTATTAATATTTTTTGGTGTAGAGAAGTACAAAACGAGGACCATCTGTCCAGGTCAGCCTGTACCTGGGCTGTAAGAGGCTCATAGTTAGATAATTCGATAACCCCAGGGTCAAAAGGTAGATAGATGCCCAGATATTTTATTTTGGTTGTTGGCCATTTAAAGGAGAAGGCCTTTTTTAACTGGGGAGGGGGAGTAGTTGAAGGATAATATCTCCATTTTATTTATGTTTAGTTTGAAGTCTGCTAGTTTCTCAAACTGTGCCAGAATTTTCCATGTTGATGGGATTGATTGTGAGGGGGAGAGTAGAGTAAGCATTATATCATCAGCCAATAGCCCAACTTTATATTCTCTTTGGGCAATCGGAATGCCTTCCACCGAAGGGGAGTTTCGAAGGAAAGCTGCGAGAGGTTCAATAAACAAGGCAAAAAGATAGGGGGATAAGGGGCAACCCTGCCTAGTCCCTCTGGCCAATGGGAAGGGGCGGGACAGGGAGCCGTTTTCTCTGAGGTATGCCTTGGGGGAACCGTATATTTTTTCTAGGCAGGCTATAAATTGAGGGGGGAAATGGAACTTCCTAAGAGTTTCCCATAAAAAGGGCCATGAGACGCGATCAAACGCCTTTTCCGCGTCTAGACTAATGAGCACCGCTGGAATTTGCCTAGTTCGTATAAATTCTTGTAATAACAAGACTCTACGAATACTATCAGTTGTGCTCCTGCTTTTAATAAATCCAGTTTGGTCAGTATGTATTATATTCGGGATTATATTTTCTAGTCTTGTTGAAAGTATGACCATATATATTTCAGGGTTTTAAATAATTGATTAGCAGTTTTTTTCTTGGGATGATGCTAACTGTACAGAAAGTATTTATATAGATTTTCTAGAAGTGCTGTGTTTGTTAAACACAGTGAGGCAAGAGTTATGCATTTTCAGAAAGATTTAGCACTTTTATGAGCAAAATGCTAATCAATTTTTAGAGTTAAATAAAACCCTGTATTTTGTAGTCAACATTTAAGATAGAGATTGGCCTAAAAGATCTATGATCTACCGGGTCTTTATTAGGTTTTATTATTGGCACTATGGTTGCATAATCCCACGAAGGGGGGGGTAAACCTCCCTGAGAAATGTTGTTAAAGAGAGCATGGAGTCTGGGGATTAGGTCTTTTTTAAACTTTTTATACCACTCTGGGATATATCAGTCTGGGCTGAGGCATTTTCCTGATTTAGTGTTGTTAAGTACCTCTTCGATCTCCAGTGGAGAGATCGGGGCTTTCAGGGAGTTGATTTGAAGGGGAGTGAGGGTTGGGAGATTGGCTTGGTTTAGAAATTGGGTTATTTCTAGTTGGTTTGGTGTATTTCGGGGGGAGTAAAGCTTGGTAAAGTAATCTGTAAAAGCTTTCTGGATATGGGCAAGTGTATGATGAGTCTGTCCCGAAAGAGGGTTTCTAAGGTGGAGAACTGTAACTGTTGCCCTGTTGTTCCTTAATCTACGGGTCAGGTATTTAACACTCCTGGGACCACCTTCGTGCACTGATTGGCGTAGGTAGTATAAGGATTGTCGGACTTTACTGTCTATTATCTTCTGAAGGTCTGCTTTCGTGTTTCTAATCACAAGTTGGAGTTCAGCGTCTCCATCCCTGTATAGCAATTGGTAGTTCCTTAGTTGGTTGGATAATCTGTGATATTCTAGGTCCCTTTACTTGTTTTTTCTGGAGGAATAAACTATCAGTTCACCTTGGATGGTTGCTTTCATTGCGTCCCAAAGCATGGCTTGAGATATGAAGGGGTTGGAATTTTCAGCAAAGAATCGGGAAATTTTGGATGAAAGAGAGTCTACATATTCTTGATCCGACAAAATTGCCGGGTTAAGCCTCCAGAGCGACCTCTTTCCTTCCCTTCCCAGGCCAAAGGAGATGATTAATGGGTGATGGTCCGATAATAGTTTAGGGCCTATAGAGATGTCCTATACAAGTGACAAGTGCTCACAGGTTGTGAGGAAATAATCTAATCTGGAGTAGGTTTTAAACCTCGGGGAATAATAAGTGAATCCTGGATCTGAAGGGAATATCTGACGCCAGACATCTATCAGGCCCAGGTGATCCATAGTCAATCTGAATTGTCTGGTGGTTTTGTTATTTCTATGATTAAGAGGTTTTGAGCAGTCCAGGTGGGGGGATAGAGTTAAGTTAAGGTCACCACCCAAGATCAGCTGCCCTTTCATGAGGGAAAGCAGCACGTTTATAAAGCGTTTGTAAACCGGGAGAGTGGTTGAGGAGCAGAAATATATGCTAGCTAGGGTTACTTGTTTGCCGAAAAGCAGTCCTTGTTTTATTACGTATCGGCCACTGGCATCTATGTGTGTTTGTTGGATTTCTAAGTGTGTATTTCTGGGAACAAGGATTGCTGCTCCCCTCTTCCTGCCCCTGGGGTGAGATGAGGCAATCACTCTGTATTTACCTCCCCACTTCAGCTTAAGGTGTTCAGCCTCTGAGAGGTATGTTTCTTGTAGAAAAATTAGATCCGAGGACTGTTTAGATAAGTATTGCATCAACCTAGCATGTTTGATTGGGTCATGTATTCCATTTATGTCATGGGAAAATATCTTAACAGGGTTTAGCATAGCCATTTTTAAAGGGTTAGGGTATTAAACTTGTATTTCTTTCTTTTTCTTCTCCAGGAAGAAGACAAGGGGAAAATCCAGACCATGCTACCCCCTTTCTGGAGCTGACCCTAAGTTTCAACAACAAAGCTTTAGCATTATGAAGTTCATTTTTCAATAAAGCATGTTTCCAAAAAAACTGTTCCATTGTGTGGTTATTTTTCCTCTCCCCCACCCCCATTTTGGCATCTCTTTAGGTGCCATAACAAACAACAAAATAAAAGTCTGTTACTTAAGACTAAGAACAGTGTTAACAATAACCAACAACTTTTCCCCAATACTTCAAACAGAGGTAAGGAGTGATATTTGTTTAGTATAACTCTGGGGGATGAACCTATGTACATTCTGACCTCCAAATGTGAGGAGCTCATCTAGAGCTACTCATAGAGTCTCCTAACCAAAGGGACTTGGCAGACCCTGGTGGAGAAAAGGGTTCCTAACCTGGGCAGGAAGAGGAAATCTTCAGGGACAGGAACAGAGCCCCTAAGGGAGTAATATCAAGATCACTCGAGTGGTTCGGTATTTTCCTTTTGGTGAAGAAAGGAAAAAGGAGTGTAGCGGCGAGTAAGCTCTCTGCCTTTATCAAGTTCAACAATCTGTATGTTTGTTAATTGGTAAGCTGGTAGGTCGTGGGACTCATATCAAATAAAGTAAGAGGGGGAGAATTCCTCCCGTCCCCCAGCACCCCTACCCCACCTGAGGAGAGAAGGAAGAAAACAAAAAGGGGGGAGGACAACTCATGTCCCCCCACGTAACCTCCCCTGCCCACCCCCGGGGCCCAGAGGTTGATACCCCGCAGGGACCACAACGGAGAGGGGTCAGATCTCAGGGCGTCAACGTAGGGTCAGGTCAACTTGAATGGCTGACCAAGGGGGGTCTTCATTAGGTCAGCAAGACCCCTTCAGCTCAGTAACCCATCCCATGGCCACCTGTAGAGGACATTCAATATTGCTACATCATTCCAAGTGCTATCCTCTGGGACCAATCGCTAGGGGGAAATCTGTGGAGAAGGGAACCCCTAGCCCTTAGTCAAAGGGGCCCAAAGGGGGGTAGGGAGCAATCCCCTCCCGAAGATCCCCCCCCCAGGACCGCCCGGGGGAGGCAGGGATGCCCCCATCAGCTGCCCAATAAAAAGAATCCCACCCCTGCCAACATGTCTGTTGAGTGGCTGGACTTGCAATATCTGACACCGCCCAGTCGCACCTCAGCCCTAGCCAGGTATTGACAACAGTCAAGTGATATGAGCACAAATCTTCCCCCCCCGCCATCCATCCCATTTCATCCTAGGAAGGTATAGTGGGGGGGAAGGAACAAGAAAAAGAGTAAAAAAGGGGGGGCCAGGGAGGAAGGGGGCCGCCCTACCCATCCTGAAAGACCCAAAAGCAAGAAGAATGGACTGGACCTTGAAGGGGCAATGGGACAAAGTCTCACAACCTTGTGTACCCCCAAGGAGGGCAGAACATATCCCCCAAACCCAACCACCCCCTTAATCAGTCCAGTAAGCCAGCTCGAGTCCGGGGAGAATGAAGCCCATTAGAGCAAGCGATTTGGCGGCTTTATGGAGCCGAAAAGTAAGCAAGGGGAACCATACCCATCAAGAAAAAACTCAGAAAGCCTCAACGTCCCCATCAGCTATGGAGGCAGCCTACCAAGGGAAGCCCCGGGCCTCGCCAGGCCCACCTGCTCAGCTTAACTGTGCATTCTGATGTTCCTCCTCCCGAGTCGGGAAAAGATGGGCAAGGGTGGAGTCGGAGAAGTCGCAGGGACCCAGTGGGGAAGGGGGGCGCGGAGGGGACATTAAATAACAGCAGGAACCCAGGGTTCCCCTCGTTCTGGAGATCTGGTAGTCACAGATCATTGCCAAGGCGAGGACGCTGCAACTCTGGCCAGACAAATCCAGTAACCGACCCCCGTCCCCATGGGGGGGGGGGAGAAAGGAAAGCCTGGCTCCAGCAGCCGTCTCAAGTCTACCAAGCAACTGTGCCCATTGCCACTGAAGCCAACCCCCCCCCCAGAAGGCACACGAGGCTGGGAGATCCCCCCACGTCCAACAAAATGCCGCCCGAGCCTGGTCCCATGCTGCGGCCTCCATCCAAGAACTGGCAGCGCATCACTCCCCAAGACCACAATGCCTCTCGCTGGCGGAACCAGAGCAGCCTCCCTCTGCGAGTCTGCCAAACTGGGGAACAGCCACACACCAGCAGCGTGCATACTAGGGGACTGAAGGAACACCACCCAGGTCGTCCCCTCCCACCAACCCCCCCGGAGGAATCCTCATCTCCCACGCCGGGAGGGACATTTGCAGCATAAAAAATCAGGGTTGGAGGAGTGGGGGGGTGGGGAATGAGGGCCATCCGAACCCCCCACGGACTAACATCTGGATGGCGGGAATAAGGGGCAGCCAGAAAACTGCTCGGGGACCTGGAGATATACTAAACAGGGGCAGCAGGGCCAAGATCAGCCCGGAACGAGGCCATCCAAAACTGTGCAACAGTCTGCCTCGGAGACCGCGGTCCAACCCGAGCCTCCCACAACCCCCCCCCCCAGCCTCAGCAGGCCGCACCCAGATCTAAGCAAGCACAAAGTACTGGACCATATTCAAGAATCAAAGTCAAACTGGATTCAGGACATTGCAATATTGCTGGAGCTTCAAAATAAGTTTGGGGATCTCTGAAGAAGATTGTAAGTCCTGGTCCTTCTGTTGTGTCGGAATTTGCCTCTGACGTTGGTTGATCAGTTTGTTAATTTTTTCAGGGATGACACCTTTGGCTTGAAAGTCCTTGGCTGCTTCTTTCGCTGATGTGTAGGTTTGAGTGCCAGTTGAGAGATGGACCACCAATTTTGCTGGGTAAGGGGTCTTAAAACAAATTTGTTTCGCTCTTAATATCGGAAAGAGAGGGCCATATTCTCTGCGAAGATGCTGGGTCAGGAGGGCATAATCATTGTCGAATAGGAGGCAGGATTGACTCCACATTATCTTTCGTTTTTGCCAGGCTTTGGCTAGAAGGGCCTCCTTTTTTGTCTGGTAACTTAAGAAGCATATCAGGAAAGAACGCGGTCTGGAGTCCAGACGCGTGGGTTTGGGGCCTAAAGCGCCGTGCATCCTCTCGACATCTATTTGGAAATCAGGATCGAGGGACAGCGCTGTTCTCAGCAAGTAGTCTGTAAAGGCCCGTAGGTCTGTGCCCTCCTCCCCCTCCGGCATACCGAAAATTTGTATGTTGCATCTCCTACTCCTATTTTCGGCATCCTCTTGGCGTGCCGCGAGGGCTATTTGCTCTTTAAGGACCACTTTAACATTCTCCTCTAGATCGTCCAGTCGTGAGGAATTTGTGGAAATCTGCCGATCGGCCTCGGAAATCCTCGATTCGAGGTGAGTTAAATCATGTCTAAGGGTTTTAAGAGAGTCCCGTACTTCGCCCCTGAAGTCTTCCATAGCCCACAGAATAGTTTAGTCGTTCGCTTTCCAGAGCTTATTATTTGGTTTTAGCTTTTGAGCTTTCTTGTCGGAGGAGAGGGCATTCCTCGCGTAGGCCCTGCCATCGTCGGACTGTGCTTCAAATAAGTCGGTATTGTCTGCGATCGGCTGGAAACGGTTTCGCTGTACTTTAGCCATTTTTCAAGTGACAGCTTTATTTCAATCAAAAAAGATGAGGCTAGCTTAGTGTTTAGCCCAGAGTTTTGCTGAAATGCTCAATTAATTTTATAGCAAGGCAGGAGCTTGCCGAATTTGCAGCATCATGGAGTCATACCGGAACCGGAAGTCTGACTCCTGCACTTCCAATGCTAATACCAGCAAGCAAACATTCAGCCCTGACAAATGCTTGTTATAATATGAAGTAATGTTCAACATAGTTTCATTAACTTACTGTCTTACTGTTCGTGGACTTGGTAGAGGAAGTTTTATTTAATTTCTTAAGTACTCATATGCCTTTGGCCCATACAGGTGAAGGGTTACTGCAAATGAGTGTTGCTGCATTAAATACTTACATGATGGTTTCTTGCACAGTTCCAAAGGAATATCTGAAATCATACAACAGAATTTGGTAGTGTCTCTTATCAGAACAAATAGAATCTGTCATCATTCCGCACAGTACTGCAGGCACATTTTGGACACTTCCCAGAAGAGCTTATATACATTTATAATATGGTTTTACAAAAGGAGGGAAGACAATTGGGCAAACACCATCACCTGACCATAGATTACATTTACTATTTATTCCACAGTTGGGGTGACAGTTGACTAACAAGAAATTGTTGGGGTTACAATGTTTACATAACAGCAGTTCATAGTACCTCCAGAAGCCTGCAGTCTCTACTCAAGCTGCCTAGGAAATTACATTTTTATTAGCAAGCTCTTTGTTGATGCTACCACAAGTTTCTGTTAGATGTCTTTCTCTATCGCTTTCATTTCTTAGCCCCTTTACTTTGTTTAATCTCATATTCTCTGATGCCTGAAGTTTGTTTTTAAGAATCGCCATGTCAGGAGTTGCATAACTGTGTTCCCATGGATGATGTGTGAAAAGATTGCATGATTTTTAATTTTGTTTTTAACTTTGTTTCCTTCCCGGTCACTGACTACCGGGGTGTCTCTCGGGCAGGGACCCTCTCGCCCAGCCTCTGCCACCTGCCTGAATCCTGTCCCCGACTGAGGAATTGGGTGCTGGGTCCCCCCTCTCCCACCCCACCATAACAGGAGGAAGCAGGGACCACAGAGAGTCAAGTTGGGTCAGGGCCGGCATTGGGCATGTGGGCTTGGGCACTTGAGCCCCGCCATCATCTCCCTGGCAGCTGGAGTTTTCCTCCATATATGTCTCCCCTGGTACACAGACGTGCAATGACGTCTGTGCATGGAACGCGAACGTCTGCCGTCATCCCACCCCTCAGCAGCTCTGCTCCTTGTAGTTCCTTTGATCTCCACTGGGGGCCACTACAGAGCGAGGCAACCCCAGCAACCCACCCCAGGAGAGGAGAGAAGTCCTCCAGACACTCAATCCTCTCCTTCCCCTGCTGCCCCCCGGAGTCCTGAGTCCATTCCTGAACCCGGGTCGCCAACCTGGCACGAGGTGTGGCGTCCAGCCCCTCAACCCTCAGCGCTACTGGGCCAGCAGATTGCATGATCTTAAATTTATCATATTTTACATGACACTGATTTAACAACATTGCGACACTAGCAATATTTTGTGTCATGGTGTAACCAGATCTAAAGAGAAACAGTTCAAATGTTATTTCATAGCATATATGAACTAGTATTTCACAGTAGTGAACTGTAACCAACTTAAAACAAGACTGAGTAATGTGACATAAAACAGCCTAAAAAAAAAACAATGATAACTTTATTTTTAAAATAAATGCTTTGTCACGATTTATCAATGGGTAGCAAAATGTATTACATACCGAGGGCCCGATTCTCAAAAGGTTACATCTGGCGTAACTTGACTTGCGCCCCCAAAAATGGTGCAAGTAGCAAGTTACTCCAGCAGCTGCGACATTTGGTATTCTGCAAAGCAGCCTGCAACATGTTGCATGCTGCTTGTGCTAGAGTGGACTTATGCCACCAGTTACACCCTAAACTCCCTGCGACATGACACTAGGGGGTTTACGGCAGCTGTTGCACCCTATTCTGGAAGGGCTGCAACAAAGTCCCCGAATGTGCTATTCTAGAACAACCCCCAGAGGACATCAGTCAAAGTTAAGTTACACCAGCAAATAGCTGGTGTAAGTGTACTTTGCAGCCACTGGAGGTTGCACCAGTGTGCCGCCAGCCCGATTCCCCAGTATCTGCAACCACCCCCAGCCACATCCCCAAACCAGTTGAGGTGCCCTTGAAATGCTCCGATGCCCATTCCACAAATGAATGAGAAATGCCTCGAGGGCTAGCGCCCACTCCACGAACCCCGGTAGTGCAGTGCATGTCCTGTAATCACGGAACATAGCCCTCGATCTCCTGGCAGTCTAGTGGCCCCCACCCCAGCAGTACAAGTCCACCCCACACACCCCACCCTTCCCCAGCCAGCGACTGTCAAAGCCCACCTCTCACCACCCTGGCCAGCCACCGACTGAGCGCGTACTATTGTAAATAGTACCTTTACAAGGTGCAGGCATCCCCGCCCTCCTCCCACCATTTGCACTGTGATAAGTGCATTATATGTTCAAGTTACACCACAACCAGTAAGGTGTTCATTCCACTATGCAGACATCGATCCATCCCGTCCTTCATGTGGCACAGTGATAAGTGCACTGCAGGTTCGAGTCTCATCACATCCACTGTCTGTAATCAGACAACCACCCTCCCACCACACAGCCAATTACGCCCAATGACTAATGACAGTACTCAACATAGTGTGGTTAGATGTCTATAAGCACCATTGCAACGTGCAGGCACCCCCCCACCACCACTCAGCCCATTATGCCCCAATTACTAGTGGCTGTACACAACACAGTGTGGTTGGTGCCTATAAGCACCATTGCAATGGGCAGGCATCCACCCCCCACCACACATTCCATTATACCCGATAACTATTTATCATATATGACCCAGTGTAGCCGCAGTGCCTATGAGTACCTTTACAAGGTGCAGACATCCCCGCCCTCCTCCCACCAACTGCACTGTGATAAGTGCATTATATGTTCAAGTCACACCACAACTAGTAAGGCGATCACTCAGCTACACTAGTGCTTCATTATCCAGGCAGTATCTTACCTAACACCAACTAAAAAAATCTACTTTTATACAGAAACAAAAGTACAATCATAGCATGAAAATAGTGCTGCTAATTTGGAGACTGTATGCTTCTTTACATGTTCAGCTATTACTTACTTCATGTGAAGTATGATAAAACACACACAATTAAAATACATAATTATTTCATTATATTACATAATTGAACAAGACATAGTTTATTTATATGAAAGTCCACAAATGAACAATACATAAACCTCCTGACCTGCTCTAGAAAATGTATCCATTTCCGGTGTCAGCTCACTGGCCTGAACTTGCTGAGTTCTTCCTGTGTGCATCTTTTGACCTCACAAAACACTTCCTTCCTACACCACTTCCTGGATATCATGATTTAGCTTTCTGAGGTACTGTGTAACTGTTATCTTACTAAACTGGAAAAAAGAAGAAAAAATAATTATCAGATTGATAAGCTCAGCACTGTTTGGTACAGAGTTGACAACATGCAAAAAATTCAAACAACTCTACTGAAAGCAGAAATGAAAATTATTATACCAAGATATACTGACACTGGTTTATGACCGAAAAAAAATAATAAAAAGAGCACAAAATTGATATTTAGTCAAGGACAGATGTTTATTTTACATTTTTAACAATATGGGCCCAGAAATATTTTAAAAAATTATATTTTTGTCAGACTGTTTACACATAGCATAATTACATTTACATAAAATCATAAAACAAGTCAAATAAGAATTGCCAATCTACGATAGTTTTATAGAAGTTTTTGGGCTGAACATTTCTTCTTCTTACAGTTTTACAATTGGTGTTACAGTTTTCAAGATATAAGTGTCAGAAGACAGTGTGTTTGTATGGATGCTGCAGATCTGAAACTGCTTCAGGCACGCACGTGTTCCAGCAGCAGGCAGAGGGTGCGTGAACATTCTAAATGACAATAGGATAGAACGAGTTAAGCAATGAATGGTTCCGACACCATATGGCGCTAACAGATAGAATGTTAAACAGTTGGTGAAAGAACTATTTTTATTAGAAATCTACCTCTAAATGAGAAAGAAACATTGAAAAGGTATACTTTTTAACATTTTCTCTTTTGGAATAATTTTTTTATAATACCAATGAAGCACACTCACGAATTAGATCAACAATCAGTCAATCACACCCTAGATGCAATGTGGTATTCAGTTGCAACTCGTGCAACATTACACTCTAGAGGGTTATTAACAGACCCTTGACATAACCCCTGGTAATGCCTTATTGCTTAACTTTAACATGTTTATATGCACATTTAAATTACTTTTACAATGTTTTTGTCTATTGCATTACCTGTGGAATGTCACTCCAAGTTGCCTTGCTTCAAGACTGTTTCTTGAAGTGCATCCAAAGGCAGCACATGACACTGGCATTTTAGATATATTTTCCAAACAATGGGAAAATAATGTCTTATAAGATATGTAATAAATATTTATGCAAATATATAACTACAAGAAATATGATAACTTACAAACTGCAGATTGTGAAACTAGACATCTGAAACACGTTCTGAAAGTTGTATGTATTAATTCACATGAATTATGATGTGTACAGCAGATTATATGACAATGTGAACCAGACTTAAAACATTTAATAAAATAATATCTTGTGCAGTCATTGCTGAAAAAGTACCTTTGTATCTGTAATCAAATAGGAAAGTTCACAAAGTATTTTCTTCCATCAACCTGCAGTCACTTAAATGACGAATCTTGTAAAATACAGCTTTGCAATGAAGGTGTTTCAGTTCTTATTGCTATACTGTTCATTGAAGGTATTTGTTAGAAGATGTAACTTACCTGTAAACATTGAAATAATGGATTATTTGTGACTTTGAATATCCTGTTAAATAAGGTAAGATAGTTTATAAATTTAAAGTCAGGTGAAATACATCCCTTGGGCATTGTAAACATGGGGTAAAGACATGTGCCTTCAACCCCTTACTATGGGGTACACCTACAGGGCTTGAGTTAACCCCTACTGAAGTCCCAAAGTGAGAGTTTTGAGGATTTTGAAGCATAAAAATGAAAGCAGTGCTTTAGCACTGACCTTGTATATAGACTGGTTTTCATGGCTTTCGTTAATAGAAAAAGTTTCAGGTAATGTTTTACAAAGTCAGTACAGGAAATTTATGACCCCAGGATTCTCTGGTCTGACCCCCAACATTTGAAGCAGAGGGTCAACCTGACCTCCATTTTACTAATGCTAATGCAAGCCCTGCACCGAGTACAACTAATGTCCCTGAAGTGCCTTATTGAGTATATAAAATGGGTCCATAGCCAACTCTTTTAAACAGAACACTCTGAACGTTTTGAAAGTCACCAAAAAAAAACAGTAAAATGTTGCTAAAGTATGTAAATATTACATACACACATGTTTCTTACCTGCCAGACATCTGTCTTTTTTCAGATTCAGCACATTTTGTGATTGTTTAACGTGCAATAGAAGAATTAAAAGAACTGCATTTTTCCAGTCATAGGATACCCCCCCACCCCAACACACACACAGAATGGTAAAAGGGAATACATGAATTCAAAAATCTTCAGAGTTCCACTGGCACACACACACAGTTACACACACAGGCCTTGGCCATTGGTGGTGCTCTCTGAATGCAATAGCTTGAACCAAGTCTCAGCTAGTCAGGACACAGGGATTTCCTTGGCAATGTTATAGTCAGTTTTAAAAGATATTAAATAACAGCGATCTTGGATGTCTTAAGTATGACCATACACTCTAAAAGATTGTGTATGGTCACCGATATACAGACAAGCCTGTCTATGCCTCTCAAGGTTGCCTTGGCAACCAGTATACCACTCAAGCTGCACTCCAGAGGTCTGTTTGCTACCGCAACCGCTACAGTCATACACAGGCTTGTTGAGTATGGTTGACGGTACACAACCGTCTGTATTGTCCATGGTCATGTGGTGCATGCAGTTGGTACACAGGGATCTCATGGTCCCAGTCATGGTGCAGGGTTGCCCATGTCTCTGTGATGGTAGCTATGTCTACCTCCCCTTTGACCATCAGTACCTGTAGGCCTGCTGTCTTGTTTGCCAGACTCTTGGCATTCAAGGAGACTGCTTTCCAGCTCGACAACTGCCACACTTTTCCCCTATTCCTTTAATTGATTCCTTCCCCCCCTTATCTCTGCTATACCCTCCCTATTCCCTCTCCCCCCTCCTCTAGGTTCCCACCTGGGGGTGGAGGCCAAGAGGCCCCATTGTCTGGTGCTGATTGCTGTACCCTGTACTGCAACCCCCCTTTGTTAGTTTAAATGAAGCTTATCTGACAGGTACCTTCCCAGGTTGTCTGTCATGACCCTTGTGCCCTCCTTACTCAGATGCAACCTGTCATGTGCACATAGGTCATTGTTTTCCCATGTTCTTCCTCAGTCTCCCACAAGCCCATACCCATTTGCCTTACACCAACCTCCTGGCCATATGTTGAATTCCGTAGTCCTCAGCTTTCTTGCAGGATTGGCTCTGTTCCCTGAAATTTTCTTTCATTTGTCTTATTTTGTTGCTTTTATACCAAAAAAAATCATGTCCCCTTATGATACTGCCTGGGCTATTACATAGCACATGGAAACAGAAATTACCAGCAGATAAGGACCACTAGGCCGATCTAGTCTGCCTATTTTCCTTGGCTACTATAAATGCCGCAGACCCTACTTGATCTCCAGATTTACCTCCTTGCTCCAATTACAAGGGTTCCCCTATCCTGTATCATACATGCTTGAATCCCCCCACTATGTTTGCCCAGACCACCTTGGCTGGGAGTCTATTCCTTGCATCCACTACCCTCTCTGTGAAGAAATGCTTTCTCATGCTACCCCTTAGTCTACCCACTTCCAACCTCATGTCATGCCCCCTTGTTCATGGACATCTCCTTTTCTGAAAGATGCTACCCTCCGATACCCTATTTATGCCTTTTACATATTTTTAAGTTTCTGTGATATCTCCTATGTCTCTTTTATCCTCCAAGGTATACATATTGAAGTCTCCTAGTCTCTCTCCTTATATGACATTTGGTGCAGGTCCTGCACAATCTTTGTTGCCCTTCTTTAAACTGCCTCCACCTGGTCTACATCTTTACGGAGATGCAGTCTTCAGATCTGGACACCATATTCCAAATGAGGTGTCACTAATGATCTATTTTTTCCTCAGTTTGCACCTTTGCACTCCTTACTTCTTTCCCTACTTCCCTCTGTCTATTTATTTTTTATTTATTTTTGTTTACCAGCTGGGACAGCTAGCCATAAAGATGACTGTTTTCAGGTATGACCCGGGAGGTTACAGGGCAGACATTGCAGGTATAACAAACAGTAGATTACATTGAGATACATTAACAAGGTGTTGTGAAACATTAAACAATAGGCTAAGCAGCACAGGTAGTATACAGGGTATTTTGAAAAACATTTAACAATAAGCTAAGTATTACAGGAAGTACACAGGGTGGTCCTGGTAGGATTACAGAGGTTTTTACAGTCATAGCATGACAAAAAACATACAGTAGCAAGAGTATTGCAGTAGTAGTCCTGAAAATACGATTTAGAAAGTACAACAAAAATAGATAAATAAAAATGTGGTCAAATACTGACAAGCTAAGGGGATAATGGGCAGGGGAATGGCAAGATTGTGAACAGTAGGGATAATGGCAGATCAGGATAAGGAGAGATAGGGTATAGGACAGGAGCCAGCAAAGAGAGAGAGAGGGATGGTTACAGGGGGCTAGTGTCAGGAGAGAAAGCTGGGATAGGCTGTACTGCAAGGGGAGTATTGTGGAGAAAAGGTAAGAGCTTTGGGATAGGCAGGATACTCAGAGGACTAAGGAGGTTTGAAACAGGAGCACTGGTTGGTGGAGCTGAGATGCTGGCGGAGCGCTATTTTAAAAACATTGTGTGTAGGAGCTAGTCAGACGTTCAGAGGGAGTGAATTTCATAAGTGAGGTGCTTGGTGGTCAAAGGCTCTAGAGCCTTTGGTGGTACTGCATTTGTGGGTGTATAGTAGGGATTTGTCAGCCAAGCATAGGCCATAGTTGGAGGTCTGGTAGATGAGTAGCTTGGCCAGAGTTGTTGGGGTACGAGATCTCATGATGCTGTCGACAGTGGAGCCGAGGGAGTAAAGTCTAAAAGTCTAATATCGTTTGGGGACAACCAGTTTAGATCCTAATATAGTAGACAACGATGTTTTAGTCTGCGGGAGGCTGAGGCGAACCTACAGATGTTGTTATAGATGGCATCCCATCTTTGAAGATTTGATTTTGGTAAAGGAGCATACGTGGCCACTCTATAGGTCAGAGTAGGTAGTAGTATGCCCCGAACTATAGCCACTCTAGCAGTAGGGGTTAGCATATGGCCAGTCCAGAATTACATGCTTAGCTTGGAACTGACTGATCTGCATGCATTGATGATGTGGAATTCAAAATTTAGAGATTGGTCAAGGGTGACCCCAAGGTAGTTAAACGACGTTACAGGAGTTATGAGTGAGCCATCTAAGCAGGAGACCCTGAACTTATCTTGGAATGTCTTGAGTTTAGGGAGGGTCCTGAATAGCATGGACTGTGTTTTTGCTTCATTTAGAATGAGTTTGTGGTCCCGTAGCCAGGCTTGTGTGCGTTGGAAATCGGAGGCAAGACATAGGTTGATCTTGGACACATCCTTTGCACTGGCATACATGATTATATCATCCGCATAGAGTAGAGATGAGGTGTCAAGGAGATTTGTGGTGATGCTGTTGATAAAAATTAAGAAAAGAAGTGACCCAAGGATTGAGCCTTAGGGAACTCCAATGTTCACTGTCTTTAGGTCAGAGCATGTAGAATTGAATTTAATGGTTCGGGCCCTATTTGACAGGTAACTGTTAAACCAACTGACAACACTAGGAGCAAAGCCCATAGAGTGGAGTGTGTCGAGGAGACGTGGGTGGTCTACCAAGTCAAAGGCTTTTGACATATCGATGAAAACCACTCCCGTGAGAAGCCCTGTGTCCATGGCAGTGAGCATGTCTGTAGTAAATTTGAGTAGGGCGGTTGTGGTGCTGTGACCTTTTCGAAAGCCATGTTGTGCAGCAGTTAGGAGGTCATTGTCTTGGAGGAATTGGATGGTTTGAATGGCAACTAGCTTTTCCAGTATTTTGCTTAGAACTGACAGGATGGCTATGGGTTTATAATTAGAGGGGTCTTTAGGGTCACCTTTTTTGAAGACGGGTGACTCTTACTGTTTTCCAAATGTCCAGAACTCTGCTATGACATAAGGAGAGTGTAAAAATTCTAGCCAGGGGTCCAGCAATGAGAGGTGTGATGATTTTTAGCAGCCTGGGCTCGATACCATCTGATCCAGTGGCTGTGCCATCTGAGATCTTTCTTTCTTTTTTTTTTTATGCTTGTTTATTGCAAAGTACAAGTATATTACAATGGTGTGCATTACAATTAAAAAAACGAGGTTACAGTAGATCACTTTTCATTTGTAATACAAGGGTGAGACATTTTATATTAAATACAGCACTCTTCCCCATATTCTCAAATCAATCACCTACGATTTACATTGCTGTGATAATGTAAACTAACATCACAATTAATTGAATGCATGAAACCAACACAAAACTGAATCAACACACTTAAAAAGAGAAAATAAACCAAAAACTACTACTGTGACATGCTTTTTCTCCTACTTTCAAGACCGAGTTAATTGTTATTTTCATTTTTTATACACACAGGCTTATTTAAATTGTCCTATGAAAAGGAACTATACTCTCATCTGACCCTTACTTAGAAGGATGTTCTAAAAAGGGGGTGGGGGGGGGCCAGAGGTAATGTAAGGAAGTATATTTTCACAGAGAGGGTTGTGGATGCATGGAACGGCCTTCCGGAGGAGGTTGTGGAGTCAAAATCAGTGGTGGAATTCAAGCATGCATGGGAAAGTCATAAGGCAATTCTAGGGGTTGGGGGTAGGAAGAAGTAGGCTGCTGGTTAACTAGGATATGCAGCTTATCCATTAGGTAGGGAAATGGGCAGACTGGGTGGGCCAAGCGGTCCTTATCTGCCGTCAAATTCTATGTTTCTATGTAAGTTGCCCAGGAGGGACTCTAAGGAAAATGCCTTGTTGCTTTGAAGGTATGGGGAAGGGGGAGGTGGAGGGGGGGTAGAATCAATAACCCTCTTAACCAGAGCCATCTATTAAAAGGACTAGTTCACTTGGTCTTTGTATAGTTCCCAACGAGTCCATCTGTTCACAAAATGCTCCGTTCTTTGATTATTTTTATAAGTCAATCTCTCCATAGTTTGTATTCTTTCTATAAGTTGCACCCACTCTGTAAGTCTCAGAAGATCTGTTTGCATCCATCTTTTCGAAATGGCTTTAAGAGCAGTTACAATCAGAACAGCCCATAAATAATGACCTTCTTTACCTTGAATTTCTTGCGGGACAATCCCCAACATGGCATACTCTGGACCCAACCTTATCTCACCCCCAAACAGGTTAATTAGTTGCTGTTCTATACTTTGCCAGTATAGCACAACTATTGGACAGGACCACATTACATGTGTCATGTCAGCCTGATTGTCTCCACACCCTCTCCAACACCTCCCTTGGGCAAGAATCCCCATTTTGGTCTGTCGTAGAGGGGTAAGGAAATATCTGAGTTTGACTTTCCAAGCATATTCCTGCCAAGTTGGTGAGGATACCACCCTCCAAGTACTTAAATATACTTTCTGCCACATGGAGTCGTGATATTTGACTCAGGCTTCCTTAACCCACTTATATTGACAGGCCTGTAATGTATGGGCCCTATCTGTTATTAAATTTCAATATAACTTGGTGATGGCTCCTTTGCCACTAGAAGAAGCCCAAATACGACCATACGAAATTTGTCAGCAGATAAAGGCCTAGAGGTCTATCAAGTCTGCTCGAATGTGAGGCTAGCACCCCTTATTCTGCAGCTGCCCTTCCCTTTCACCCTTCCCCTTCATTGACCCTCCCCCTTGTCCTGTCCCATCCCCTTTTGAAGCAGTCCACTGTTCTACTGGATACCACTTCTGCAGGTAACGCATTCCACCCAGCCACCACCCTCTCTGTAAAAAAGTGTCTCCTCATCTCCTCCTGAACCTTCCTCCTCCAGTCTCATATCATGGCCCTGGTGTCCCTCCCTCCCTTACTTTGAACAGCCCCTCTGTACCTGTTTTGTTTATTCCTTTCATGTACTTAAAGGTTTCAATCATGTCCCCTGTCCTCCTCTCCTTCAGTGAGTACATGTTCAACTCCCTCAGCCTCCTCTCGTATGATAAGTCCCCAGCCCCTGATCATCTTTGTCGCCCTGTGCTGCACCCCCTCCAGTAACTTAATGTCCCTCTTCAGATACGGGCACCAGTATTGCACACAGTACTCCAGGTGTGGTCTAACTAATGACCTATACAGTGGCAGAATCAACTCCTCCCTCCTCAAGGATATACCCCTTGCAATACAACCCAGCATTTTGTTGGCCTTTGCAGCTGCCTTCCTACATTGTGCCGAGTTGTTCATTGACCCTGTAATGAGCACCCCCAGATCCTTCTACTCCTCTATCTGGGCTAGCTGCACCCCCCTCCCAGCTGGTAACTCCTCCTTGGGTTCTTCATCCCAAAATGCAGCACCTTGCACTTTTTGGCATTAAATCCCAGTTGCCAGGTGTCTGACCAGGTTTCAAGCTTTGCCAGTTCATCCTGCAACCACTGCCATCCCCCTAGTTTATCCACCACCACTCGTACCTTGGTATCATCAGCAAACAGACTGATCTTGCTCTTGTCCCATGATATGTCTGCAATGAATATCCCAAACAACACTAGTCCCAACAACGAGCCCTGTGGAACACCACTCGTCACTACCCTTGGGTGTGAGAGCTCCCCACCCACCACCACTCTCTATTGCCTTCCCTGAAGCGAGGTTCCTACTCATCTCACCAACTTTGCACCCCCCCCGTGCCTACTAACTTACTTCCCAGCCTTCCATGTGGCATCAAGTCAAATTCAGCCTTACTGAAGTCCAGATACAGGACATCCACTGCATGACCCCTGTCCAGTTGCCTAGTTACCCAGTCATAGAGCTCCATCAGGTTGGTTTGGCAGGATCTGCCCTGTATGAAGCCATGTTGTCTGCTGTCCTGTAGTCCTTTGGCCTCTAGGAGGGCCACCAGTCTCTCCTTCAGGATAGCCTCCATTAGCTTACCCATGATGGATGTAGGCTCACTGGTCTGTAGTTTCCCGTTCATCCTGGGCCACTCTTGTGGAGGGCACCATGAGCCATCCTCCAGTCCTGAGGTACACCTAATGTAGTGAGGCATTAAATAGGTCTGCCAAAGGTCCTGCAAGGACCTCTGCCATCTCCTTCAGTACCCTGGGGTGGATGCCATCTGGGCCTGGCGCCTTGTCCACCCTCAGTGCCTTCAAACTCTCCCGAACTCTACCATCCATGATTTCCCCATCTGTCACCCCTTTGCCCCCTGTTTCTGACATTTCTCCCTCCTTTCTCTTTAGTAAATACTGAGTAGAAGCATTCATTTAGTGCTTCTGCCTTATCGCACCCTGCTTCCACCCAACCCCCTCCTTCCTAATGCTTACTATGTGGTCCTTACAGCTCCTTTTCTCCTGATGTGCCTAAAGAAGTCCTTCCCCTTCTAATGCCTTGTGCCAGCCTGAGTTCCTGTGAGATGCTTTGGCCCCATTACTGCCCTTGTCACCTCCTTTGATTCTGTCAAGTACTCCTCCCTGTCCTCCCCCTCCCTGTTTTCTTGTACTTCCTAAAGGCAGCTGTTTTCCTCCCTACCTTTTCCATGATCTCCTTGCTCAACCAGCTCAGTTTCTTAGCCCTAGCCTTCTTGCTCTGGGCATTGCAGCAGGTTTTGGTTGCCTCCACTATCCCCAGCTTTATGAGCTCCCACCTCTGGTTAGTGTCCATACAAGACTGAATTCTGGTCAGCTACCCTTTTACCACTTCCCCCATCCTCCCAAAGTCGGCCCTCCTGAAGTCCAGCACTCTTGTGCCAGATTCCACTCCTTCCTTGCCCATATCCAATGTGAGCCATACTGAGTGGTGGTCCCCCACTGTAAGTTCTCTCACAAAGTCTCCATTTGCCAGCACAAGGTCAAGGGTATTCCCTAATCTGGTGGGTTCACTGACCATTTGCAGCAGGAAGCTGTCCTGGAAGGTATCCAGCAGTACCTGCTCCTTCCTGTTCCTGGTTGTTGGCGTACTCCAGTCCACGCCTGACATGTTGAAGTAACCCCACAATCACCACGCAACCCTTCTCGCAGGTTCTCCTGATCTGTCCTGCTAGTTTCCTGTCTAACTCCTCTGTCTGAGATAGTGGCCTGTACACCACTCCCGTTCTAAGAATCCTATTCTTGGAATCCTGGATTTGCATCCAAAGTGACTCCGTACTACCTTCCTCCCCTTCCTCCCTTACACACTTCAGTCCTTCCTTCACATATGGTGCCACTCCCTCTTCTTTCCCAGTCACCCTGTCCCAACGAAATAACCTGTACCCTGGTACAGACAGGTCCCAGTCATTGTATTGGGTGGCCCATGTTTCTATGATGGCTGCAATGTCCACCTCTTCCTCTGCCATGAGCACCTGTAACTCTGCAGTTTTCCTCACAGGCTTCTAGCATTAAGGGTAACCACCTTCCACCCTTCCCCCCATCCTGCCCTCCTTTACTAGCATCACCAATAGTACTTGCCATTTGTCCTTTGTCATTGTTATGGGGGGTAAGCTCATATGGTTTCCCAACCTGTGGTCTCTGCACATCTCTTGCCCAATTACCAGCCCCCGCTCCTAGTTTACATCCCAACTTCCTCTATGTACGCCTCCATCCTCTGTTTCAACACTTTCTTTCCCTCCTCACTCAAGTGTAGTCTGTTCTTGGCATAGAGACAGCTGTCCTCCCAGGTCCCTCCCCAATTGATTCATTTACTTCAGGAAAGGGTTTAGGGTCCTCAAGTAGATCTAGACTTCTAAGTTTTTTATTAATCCAGTCCCTCATTTGGAAGTAATGCATTATGTCAGGTTGTTTCCACCCAAATTTTCTTGCCAGGCTCTTAAAAGATAGAAGAGCATTTGCTTGCATTATCTGCCAAGCCGCCCTAAACCCCTTCTCTGCTTGCCTCTTGAACCATTGATGTTCAGTAGCTGGTTCTAAACTATTATTTCCTATCCACCAAGTATATTTCCAGCTATGTCTGGCCGTATAACCTCTACCATGTCCCACGTACCAGCCTTGCAAGGTGGTGTTTATTGAGGACAATAGCCCCTGATGTTTAAAACTTTTACCCCTCTGTGAAAACATTAGCATTGCAGGTGTATATTCAGAACTGTACTGTAATTCTATCTGTTGCCAATGAGCTGTATATTGTCTACGGGCCCATAACAGTGCTGTCTTCATATGTGCAGCCGTCCAATAGTCCTGCAAATTTGGGCAAGCTCTACCCCCATCTTTTTTAGCCAAGTAAAATGTTTTACATGAAATTCTGGGTTTACATCCTGCCCACAGAAAAGTTATGAAAAGCCTCTGCAAGTCATCATTTCTGACAGGGACAGTACAAGGTACACTCTGAATTAGGTACATTAGTCTAGGCACCACATTGGTTTTAATCATTTGTAATCTTGAATGAAAAGGGAATGGTAGTACATTCCATTTTGTAAATCCATCTTTATATTTTTAATCAAAGACGGGTAGTTATTGAGAAAAGTTGAGATGTCACCACTAAGAAAGACCCCAGATATTTAACCACCTTACAGTCCCATTTCATTGGGTATGCTGAATCCTCCAGGGTACCTGTTAGTTTAACGTTAAGACCTCTGTCTTTGTCCAGTTTAACTTATATCTGGATAACTCTGAAAAGAGTTCTATCTGTTTAAAAACTTCAGGCAGGGACCTCTCTGGGTCCGTGAGATAAAGCAGGTCATCGTCGGCATATAAAGCTGGTTTATGTACTGTTCCTCCTAAATCCACTCCACTAATATTTTGATTTAAACAAATACTTTGAGCTAAAGGCTCTATGTAGAGTGCAAATAGCAGAGGGGACAATGGGCACCCCTGCCTAGTACCCCTTTCAAGTTCAAAGGCTTTGGATAAATGCCCATTAGCCCTGATGTATAGCTTTGGTTTAGTATACAATTTAAAAATTAATTTGATGAAAGGAAGTGGAAAACCAAAACCGGCCAGGGTACCCAGTAAGAAACTCCAAGACACCTGATCAAAGGCTTTCTCAGCGTCTAGGCACATCAAGTAAGTTGGAAGTTTCTTATTTTGTACGTGTTCTGTTATATTCACAGAGTGTCTTACATTATCCATTGTTTGCCTACCGGGGCAAAGCCAGTTTGGGTTAGATGAACAAGGGAAGGGAGAACCTGTTCCGTTCATTTTGCCAAAATACTAGTTCGGAGTTTATAGTCCGTGTTCAATATGGATATGGGCCTATAAGGTGCACATAATGCGGGGTCCCTGGCCGGCTTAGGTATCACAGAATTAATTGCCTGTGCCCATGAGCGGGCCACCTCTCCTCCCTTAGTCCATACCCAATTAAAAGCTGACCGAAGTACTTCAGGAATAGCCTTTCTGAATAGTTTATAAAACTCATTTGAAAGACCATCAGTCCCTGGGCATTTACCTGCCTTTAACCTAGTAATAGCTGACTGTAGTTCTCCCAAAGTTACTGGGGCAGATAGCATCTCCTGAGCCTTCTCAGTAATCTGCAGAAGCCTTAAAGGAGCCAAGTAGTTCCTTACTTCTTGCTCCATAGGGATGCACCATAGGCGAGGTTTCTGCTAAAAGTATTTAAAGACTTCACCAACTCTTCTACTCAGTATTTCCTGGTCCTGTTATCTTCTAAATCCAAAATGCTCAGTATACTCACCTTACCTCTGTTTCGTCTCAGTCTGCTAGTTAAAAGTCTTAAGGCCCTAGGCCCGCATTCATAATACCTTTGTCTTAAGTACAATAATTTTTGCTCTATTTGATAATCCATTATTCCTAAAAACTCTTTTTTTATATTGAGCCAGTCTCTTTCCCCTTCACCCATCTATTTTCCATTGCTGCTCTTGTTCCAAGCATGCTATCTGCTCTTTTAACTGTTTTAACCTTTCATCTCTTTTCCTCTTCAAATGACTGGAGCCTGCTATAAATTTACCTCTAATTATAGCCTTTATCGTGTCCCATAGTATACCTGGCTTAACTTCTGGTGTATCATTGTCTGTTATGGCTTGTTCTATTGTAATTTTGATTGTATGCTGTATATCTTTACATAGATACATAGACAGTGTCGGCAGATAAGGGCCTATGGCCCACCCAGTCTGCCCATTTGAGCTTGTAAGTTCAGTTTGTTTTCCTAGAAGTCTGTTGCCCCTTACCCCTGACCTCCAGAACTCCTTTATGTCTATCCCATGCATTCTTAAATCCCGTGATTGTTTCAGCCCCCACCACTTCCTCTGGCAGGGTGTTCCACTTGTCCACCACCCGTTCTGTGAAGAAATTCTTTCTCATGTTTCCTCTGAATCGTCCTCCTCCAACTTCATCCCATGCCCTCTAGTCCTGGAACATCTTTTCGCTTAAAATAGTGTTTTCCTGCACCTTGTTCCTCCCTGTAAGATACTTGTATGTCTGTATCATATCCTCTCTCCTCCTCTCCTCCAGGGAGTACATGTTCAGTTCCTTCAACCTGTCTTCATAGGACTTGTGATGCAATCCATGCACCATCTTTGTTGCCCTCCTCTGAACCTTCTCACCCTGTATATGTCTCACGTAGGTATGGTCTCCAGAACTGTACACTGTACTCCAGGTGGGGCCTCACTAGTGTCTTGTATAGCGGAATTATAACCTCCTTTTCCTGCTGGTGATGCCCCTGCCTATACATCCCAGCATCCTATTTGCTTTATCTGCTGCCTTGTCACACTGTTTCCCTACCTTGAGGTCATCAGAGATGACAACCCCAAGATCCTTTCCTGCTTGGTGCATGCTATATCCCACCCCAACTGATATATTGCGCCAGGGTTTTTGTGCCCTATATGCATTATCTTGCACTTCTTTGCATTGAATTTCAGCTGCCAAACCCTGACCATTCTTCAAGTTTCTGCAGGTTGCTTCTCATTCTGTCTACACCTCTGGTGTGTCTACTACTGTTACAGAGCTTTGTGTCATCAGCGAACAGTGAAATTCTGCCTTCTAGGTCCCGCGCAATGTCACTGATGAAGATGTTGAATAGGACCGGTCCCAGCACTGGATCCCTGTGGTACCCCACTGGTCACGCCTCCCTCTGTGGAGTGACAGCCATTTACCACCACCCTCTGTAACCGCCACCCAGCCAGTTACCTCACCCACCACACTACTGTCCTGCCCACACCCATATTCCCCAGTTTGTGTAATAGTCTTCTATGTGGCACAGTGTCAAAGGCCTTGCTGAAGTCCAGATAGGCCATGTCCACTCCTCCCTGATCCACCTCCCTAGTCACCCAGTCAAAAAATTCAACGAGGTTGGTCTGACATGACCTCCCCTGGTGAAACCATGCTGCCTTGGGTCCTGTAGTCCATTGACAACTAGATGTTCCACCAATCTCTCCTTCAGTAGTGCTTCCATGATCTTCCCCACTACCGAGGTGAGGCTGACTGGTCTGTAGTTCCCTGCTTCCTCTTTGTTCCACTTTGTATAAGAGGACCACATCTGCTGTCCTCCAGTCTTTGGGTACCTCCCTGTTTCCAGTGATTGGCTAAACAGGATAGCCAGAGGTTCCACCACCACCTCTTTAGTTCTTTAAGGACCCTGGGTGCACCCCATCTGGACCCATTGCTTTATCAACTCTTATTACTTCCAGTTCCTTCAGGACCCTTTCTGTCGTAAAGGGACTTGTGTCCATTTCTGCACCATTCTCACCCTTGTACTCCCTTCAGACCCATTACCCTCCTCTTCCTCAATAAAGACTGAGCAGAAATACCTGTTCAATATGTCAGCTTTACTGTTGTCATCCTCCACGCTGCCCCCATCCTCCTTCAGTCTCACTATCCCTCCCTTTGTCTTTCTTTTTCACTTATGTACCTGTAAAGGTTTGTCCCCTCTACCCACTGATTTTGCAATGTGTTCTTCTGTCTGAGCTTTGGCTTCCCTACTGACCTCCCTGCCTCCCTTTGCTTCTCCTGGTACTTCACTATCCCCTTCTGCCTGTGTCTTTTTGTATTGCCTGAATGCAATCTTTTTTTTCACTTTCTTTGCTACCTCTTTGGAAACCATAATGGTCTCTCTTCCTTTTCCTCTTGCTAACCTGCTTAATACATAATTCTGTTGTTCTTGTAATCCCCATTTTAAATACTGCCCACTGTTCCTCAACCTCTGATTCCTGTCCCATTCCCTTAATGCCTCTTTCAAGTATCTCCCCATTTTCCCAAAGTCTGCCCCTAAAATCCAGGATACGTGTTTTGTGTGGTTTGGTTCTGCTCTTTCTGTGATTTCAAACCACAATGACTGGTGGTCACTGTTTCCCAGGTGCTCCCCCACTGTTACCCCCATCACACTGTCCCTGTTTGTGAGCACATGGTCCAGTATTGCCTTCTGCCGAGTTGGTTCCATGACCAGTTGCTTGAGGAAGAAACCCTGAAGGGAGTTCAGGATAAATCTGCTCCTAGTTGATGCTGCTGCTGGGATGCTCCAGTCCACGTCTGGAATATTGAAGTCTCCAACCAGTACTACCTCACCCTTGTCTGCCATCCTTTGGATGGCTAGCATCAACTCTATCTGTTTCTTCCTCCTGGGTTGGTGGTCTATAGACCACACCTGTGCGGATGGCTGTCCCCATTTTCCTTTCCAGCTAACCCACAGTATCTCTCCCCATTTTGTTCCTCCTGGATCTCTGTGGCCCTTATGTCATTTTCACATACAGTGCCACTCCTCCTCCTTCCTGCCTGCTCTGTCTCTTCTGAATATGTTGTAGCCAGGTATGGCCATCTCCAGTCATGGTTATCATTACACCAGGTTTCAGTGATGGCCACAATGTCCAGGTCTGACTGTACCATGACAGCCTCCAGATCTTCCATCTTGTTGCTAAGGCTCCTGGCATTTGCACACATGGCTTTCCATGATTTGACCTCCTAGACTGTTTCACTGTTCTACTCCAGCCTCTTCCTTGGTTGTCATTTATCCCTGGTTCTCCTTGCTGTCTGTCCTTCTGCTGAATTTTGCCCCTTTCTGCTTATCCACCTCTTGGGCACTAATCTCAATCTTTTGCACACTGCTTTGCAGAGATAGCCACTCCTCTGGTTCACTGGTTCCACTGCTAGCTGTGGGGGTGAGCAAGTAGGTACCCTCCCTTGCTGACCTGCCACCCCCTTTGCTAGTTTAATAATCGTCAATGTAGATTTAAACTTATCATTGAGTGTTGATTCCTCCAGGATGGATGCAGGCGTCAGGCTTGAACAAACCTCCATCCTCCAGGTGGGTCCCCAGTCACCAATGAATCCAAACCCTTCCTTACAGCACCAGTTCTTCAACCATGAGTTAAAGTTCCTGGTGCATGCACTCCTATGCTCTCCCTTGCCTCTCACAGGTAGTACTTCTGAGAAAGTGGCAGAAGTAACTACTTGCTTGAGACCCCTCCCCAGTTTCCTAAACTCTTCCTGAACTTCCTTTGGCTCCCCATTTGCCAGGTCATTAGTACCTAGGTGGATAATGACATCCAGCTCACCCTCCTGTCTTGCCTTCCCAGTGATCCCCAGGATCTACCTTCCATCCCTCCATGCCATGGCACCTGGTAGGCACCTCACCTCCCTGTCCTCCCCCTCCTGTGTTCCTAGCTGGATTCCTCTTATGATGGAGTCCCCCACCAGGATTCGCTTCCTCCTCCTCTGGGGTCCACTGCTTTCCGCTGAGGTCACCTCCTTGGCTAACCTCCACATCCTTTCCTTCCACTTCTCTGGGTACCTCCATTTGGTTGTCCTCATTTGCCAGTGTGGCATATGAGTTCTTGAGTGGAATAGGATCTGGGATGTGCCGCCTGACTGCTCTAACCCTCCTGAGCCCACTGTCATCCAAGTGCTCCTCGCTCTCGGCACCCTTTGAGGCAGTTGCATTGGACTGGGTGGTCCCTGGATAGGGTTGATGGTACTCCTGACCCAGTTTACTTCTGCTCTGAGTCTGGCTACCTCATCCCGCAGTCCAGAGAGATGCATGCAGATAGGGCAGCACCTCAGTGTCCAGAAGGTCTGCCTGAATATGGCTGCCCCACAGCCACTGCATTGCACCACTCCCCACATTATACTGCAATTCCACTACTTGTCTTCTACTGAAGCTCTCCTAGTTCCCTTTTTATTAATTTACTGTACTAAAAATCCTGCCACTGATCCTCAGATAATTTTTTTTTTTAAAGAAAAAGAAACCAATAAATAAATAAATGAGTCAAAACACTTGTCGTGCTGAGGAGCGGCTTCTTCCCCTTATGCCTCTCGTCACACCCTTACTATACCCTGTGTTTAGCTCCTGTCAATCAGATTTAACAGGGCATATAATTAAGAGTTGGGGGAAGGGGAGGGAGGGGGTGAAAATTTGCAGCAATTAAAGACAGCACAGAATTACACCACCACTATGTTTTAAATTTTCAACAGCCCAAAAACAATTATAAGTAAAGACAACAAAGAAAGTATAGTGTCACTAAAGGCCCACAATCTAAGTTTAAAAAAAAATAGCAATTACCAGTTACTCTAAAGCACTGAATTGAATATGTTTCCTTCCTTCCCCTTCTGGCTTCTTTGTCTTGCAATAGGGACGTATTCAGCCTCCAGAATGTGGTTCATTTCATTGGCCCCAAGGTTACTTTTAAAAATATTGGGGCATTGTCAGATAAAGTAGTATCTCCCAGCCAGGAATCCCTACATATACTTAAGGAGTCTCTGGGTGCTAGAAAGTAATCAAGTCTTGAGTAAGACTGGTGAGCCTGGGAGAAGAAAGTGTATTGTTTACTGTCTTTATGTAATGTTCTCCAAATGTCTATTAAACCTGTCTCTCTCAGCAGTCCTGAGACCTTCTTTGCTGTCCCATTCTCCTTTCGAAATACCTGAGCTGAAGAGTCTTTAGCTGCACTTAATCTAATATTGAGATCTCCCCCTACAATCAGGCATCCTTCCACCCATTCTGTTATTTTTAATATTATGCCCCTATAAACCTGTATATCTGATTCTGGAGGTACATAAACAGACACCAAAGTGATCGTGGCTCCATTATAAATCCCTTTGATGCCCACATACCTGCCCTCCCTGTCCACTAAAGTATCTTTTTGCTCAAATATAGTTTTATTGGGAATCAATATAGCAGTGCCTCTTCTAAGGCCTTTTTTATACGAGGAATCTACCACCAATTGATACCCAAATTTCTTCAATTTTGAATGCTCCCCCTTATTTAGGTGTGTCTCCTGCAACATGATAAAAGAATCTTGCGAATATATGTCATCATTCTACTGCACTTAGTAGGATGTGTTAGTCAATTCACATTATAGGATACCACTTCCACATTTGTCTTAGCCATAATTGTCCTGTTCCCTACGTCTCTTGTGAAATCCCTTTGTAATTCCTCTATTTTTGTCCTTGTATCTCCTATTTATAGTCTCTGTTGGTTCTTTATTCCCCACTGGGTCTCAAAGCATGTCATAAACTGCAGTAGTCTGAACCATTTTGAACATGAACACAACCAAACTATTTAACATTTTTAAAACTTTAGTGTACTTCCACTATGTGGAACTTCTCCTATCTTGGCGACTTCTATCTCCAACACTTTTCATCTAAGAGCTCTAGACCGAGGGGTTTTCCGTTCACCACCCATACAAGTAGTACCCCTTGAAAGTCTAGTAGGTGTAAGTCTTGGGCTACACTATGACATCACTACTTGTGTCATCCTCGCCGGACAATCAAGATGGTACTATCTGGCCAACAGCAGTGTCACCCCGAGAGAGACAAAAATTCAGGGTAAAAGAGCAGTATAGAAAAACTCCCCAACCCCAAAACACCAAAACCACTTATTAGTATAGAAACTTTTGTATTTTTATTCCTCACCGTAACAAAACCTTTATTTCTGTCAAGAAAAAAACATATTACTGATTTATGTCCTCCAAATGCAGATATCTCAGGCTTTTCATTATGAAGGGCAACCCTGACCTTAGCTTTGGGTCTTCTAAAAAAAAAACACCCACTCTTATGTTCTATTGCCTGTAAGGCAACAGCAGATTCTGCCCCAAGTCAGCCCCAATAGCTACTGTATCATTTGCTTTTGTGTCCAAGTCTGTATCATCTTTAGACTTGTTAATAAAAAAGAAAAAGGTTGCCTGATATATATATAGCCCTTCAAAATAGTTATTGTAGGGTCTGTTATTTTGACCTTCTCATTTGTTAGCTTAGAGACCATTAAAGCAAGAAAAGGGCTTCATTTTCAAGCCCTACCAAGGCTACAACCAATAAGCAACTAAGGCTGCATATACGAGTAGGGGCAAGGCTCTCTGAAAAAAAAAAATGCTTCATATTTTTATAACTACGTTCACCACTTGATATATCAGTATTCTCACAGTGTCTATTAATGCCATTTTTATCTGTCTGTTAGGTCTTTTAGTCCATTGCATAGCTGTGGTGACTAAAGGGTTTATAACAAAAGAAAAATAAAGAGAGAAACATTCGTAGTAGCTATATGCCTTATGTTTCATCCAAGTCTCACCCTCCTGTAATAAACCGTTTACCAGTATTTTTAGTGGGGGCAAATCCATTATTCCTCGAGGTATCCGGGAAACAAAAGGAACCCCCAAAATTCAATGGAAAGCTGTAGATGGAGTTCCATAGAAGAAAAATAGATCTTTCCTACCAATTAAGTCTCAAGTGTCCCCGTTTCTCTCTCTCTCTCTCTCCGTGTTTCCAGTACCTTGTGCAACATTTGTGGTATGGTTGCAGGGAAGCAATCAATAGCACACACTCATCGCGACCCCTCTTCCTGCTATTGGTGGTGATCATCCAATCAAAACGTCCTGCATAGGATTGCTGGGAATTGTGGTTTATTCTCTGTACTTCTTCTGGCTTGAAAAGACCCTTTTCCAGCAAGGCCTGACGTGCTTCCTCAGCTGAAACGTATGTTCTCTGTCCTTCGGGCCAAAACACACACATCCGAGCAGGATAAAGCATGTGGAAATGGATCCCTTTGCTTTTAGTTTTTTAATTACATCTACATATTGGACCCTTAAACGTTAGCTCTCCGGGGGAAAATCATGATCAAAAAGAGTCTGGTTGTCAGGTATTTAACTTCCTTCATTTTCCACGCTCTACACAGAATACCCTCCTTAACTTTGTAACTATTGAATTTCACGATAATCAATCTTGGTCTCATTTTAAGGTCTGTCGGCTTGGGCTGTATAGCGTGATGTGCTCTTTCAATGCCTAACTTGCATCCCCCCAGGTAATTGCAGGACATCTATAAGCAGATCCGTTAGGAAATCCGTCATTTGCCTGGTCTCAGTATCCTCAGGCAAGCCATAAAGTCTCAAATTGTCTCTCCATGACCTACTCTCCAGGTTGACACATTTTTCATGTAGTCGCTCCATTTGCTGTGCCAATGCTTGAATTATGAGGGCTGTTTGCGTAGTGCCCTCCTCCATAGCACCCACTCGATTTTCAGCCGTCTCCAACCGACTCTCCAAGCCTGTTAGTTTTTGGTGTGGAAATCTAAATTCTTGTTTATTCTCAGCTCACATTTCCTTTAATTCTTGGAAGAGCTGTTCAAAACGGTTGCGAGAGAGTTGCTCGTGCTCTTCCTCAGTGTCGGCCATGCTTGCTGGAGAAGGGCTCCTGCTCGAGGTTGGTGCAATCTGCGAGATTCTCTCACCATCCTTAGTTTTAGGGTTAGTTTGAACCCTCAAATACCTTTGTCGATGTTTAAAATGTCCTGATGTGGCCATCTCTCCACTTTTGGTGGGGTTATTACTCTATAAAAAATTATTTTAGCGATGGGGGTGAGGAGCTGGTTTCTCAGGTTCCTGCTGGAGGCTCCATGACATCACCAGAAGTCTGTCCGAGATCTTTCTGAGGAGTTTTGTGACCTCCCTATAAGTAATGGCATTAAAGTGAAAGGAGAGAATTTTTGATGCTTAGCAGGAGGGAGTTGAAGGACCCAGTTGATTCGAGGCAGGAAATGTAGATGTGTATTTGGTCAAGTCTGTAAATTAGTTATTTAAGAAATTAGTGATGGTCTGAGGATTGTTGCAGTGGGCACCATTTAGTACCATGTCATTCGAGGTAGGGGAAAGGTTAGATTTCAAGAATGTTTTTTATGAGGGACCAGAATTTTTTAGGATCCCCTGATGCACTGGTTAATAAGCTTTTGCAATAGGAGCTTTTAGCTGCCCTGATCTCCTTTTTGCATGTATTTCTAAACGTCCTGAAGGGGTTTTGGTCTTCCTGTAGGCCAGAGGACTTGAAACAGCTCCAGCTTTTATCACGCTGTTTTATTTTGTTTAGTAGATCTTTTTTTTAGCAAACGGGTATGATTCCCTTTGACTCGACGTGTAATCTGAGGGACATGAGTGTCTTGAATGACTGAGAAATTTGCAGTGAAGATGCTGAGAGTGGTCTGCACATCAGAGGTCAGATAGAGACTGGACCAGTCTATGTTGTCTACATCATGAAGAAAGCTGTCGGTATTCAGGTTAGCATAGTTTCAGATGGTAATGAAATGCGTTTTTTGTGGGGGTGATGGATCCGGCCCCCGGGAGCAAAAGATTGGATGATAGTCCGTGATGGCATCTGCAAGAGTGCCAAAAGAGAGGATATGCTCAGTATGGTTTACTAGCACCCAGTCGATTAAGGTGCTGGAGCTGGACGCAATCCTTGTAGGTTTGGTGATCATTTGATGCAAGTTGTAGCTCTGTATTTTGGAGAGTGAGGTGGCCTGCACTTTCCTAACCAGTTTATATTTATATCCACTAGTTGGAGTACTTCATTTTTGCCAGAGAATGTGGCTGTTTGATTGAGGAGCTTATCTAAGCCACAGTGGCCACTGTCTGGGGGGTTGTATGCACAGATAATATATAGCTTTTTTGCCCCAAGTGCAAGGAGGGAGTAAAGAGACTCACACTGCATCGGGGGTCTGTGTTCAGGACAGTGAGATGCAGGTGACTCTTCAAAAAGATTGCAATGCCATTCCCTCTTTTAGTGGAAGTACTATCTTTCTGGAGTAGGTGGTAGGAGGGAATAGAGCACCGAGAATCTGGGACCATGGGACCCAGCCAACTTTTGGTCAAACACAGGATGTCAGGCTCGTATAGGGAGACGCAGGCCTCCAGTTCAGGGAAGTTATGCTCTAGGCTTCTAATGTTGTGATGGACAACAAGGATGCCTTTAGTATTGTGCAGCAGAGCATCCGAGTGGGGTAGGTGGCAAGTAGGGCCAGGGTTAGTTTCAATGTCGCTGGAGAGCAAAATGGCCAGTAGCAGGAGGTACCAGAGTTTCTGATGGTAAAAAGGGCATAGAATCAGGTGGTATAAGAAGCATTTCTTAGTATTTGATACAGTGTGGTAGATCATGCCTTTAATTATTAAAAGAGGTGTCGAGTCTCATGGTAGTTCATGAAGGCAGAGGAGGTTGGAGACGTGAAAATCATTCAGAGGTGGCATAATTATGGTCTGTTTCACTTCTGTATTGACTATTCTATTAGTAGACAAGTGGATCAGGAGTGGCACAATGGCTAGAAAAAGTAGGTGCCTAGATCGGTCCATGGCACTAGTTCTCTTCGCACAAAGTAGGAGACCTAATTGTAAGTCAGCAGGGGTGTTCTGCCAGGAAGGTGCTTGGCAGTGCATATAGTGTCGCGAGAAAGGAGCTCAGTTGAAGTGATGGGGGCTTTGACCAATCAGCAGCCAGGTGCTTCCAGTTCAAAATTCTGGATGCTTGAGCGGCGGCTAGGTGCCAAAGATGTACCTGGGGAGTAGTGGCTTTCAGTCAGTTGAACCAGTGGAATGGCTTGAGGCTGTGCTTCCGGTGGCAGAGAGGGCTTGTCTGACAGCTGTTTGCTTGGGGGTGAGCAGGTGCCTTTTCTTGTTGCTTGTCTTTGGAGAGCACAGGACCGGCCTATAAATCAAGCCCGGTCCACTGCGCTCAAGCTCCCGAAGGCGGTTTCCCTGGTCCACAGGAGTGGACGTGGAGTCAGCAGTCCAGCAGCCTCAATATAGGGGACCAATGGAAAAATATGCACTTAGTCATGTGACCACACAGTGTCTATATAAGGCAGGGTCTACCTAGGATGGGTGGGGAGCTGGCGCGAAGCACCAGTGGGGTACGACTTTCAGCTGAAACCAGCAGGGTGGCTCAAAGCTGATATCTGGTGTGGGAGGCCTGGTCAGTGGTTTTTGTTAGTTTTTCTAGCCCTGCTACACCAGCGTGAAAGTGGCACAGGGGCATGTGTTCAAGTCCAGTGGCTTTAAGAGGGTGAGCATGGTCCGGCCCGAGAAACAGGCGGGAATGACAGCTGACGCCCAGGGGATGGTCCTCAGAAAGAGCGGTGTCCAGAAGGAGTAAATATTAGGTGTTGCCTCTTTAACAGGAGAGACTGCTGTTGTTGCCCTCTAGTGGTTATGCAGTATAATGTGCAAATGGGAAAGTAGACAAAAGAGGAGAGAGACAACCTTTCTTGCTTTACAAAAAATAAAGATTGTCTGAGGGTTAGCAGCACTGATAATCGTCTCTAATGAAGCAAGGTGAAATGGGGACCAGCTGGAGAGAAGTCAGTGAGACTGAGATCCTCCAGTCAGAGTTTTGCAGCTGAAAATTCAAAATATTCCCCTGATGACACCTCCACATACTGTACTCCTCCCTCTGCAACTCCTTGTACCATCTGAATGCAACCCTTTGTGCAGTCTTCTAGTTTGTCCCACTGTTCCTCCACTCCACCCCATCCACCCCACCCCCACTCTTGGCTAGGTCATCTCTGAGGCATTCACCCATCTTTATAACATATGTCTTTTTAATTCCTGTTGCCTATTGCACTATTTAATGTATGTGTTATATGTAATTAGACCTTACTGTTATAATGTCTGCACCTTGCCTTTTGCCCTTCACACTGTTTTGCCTGTAAAATGCTGTTATATTGTTGCTGTGCCTCTTTGTATTTAAACTGTACTCTGTATTGTTACTGTGCCTCCCAGGTCGTGCCTGAAAATAGTCACCTGTTGGCTAGAGCACTTACCCGGTTAACAAAAACTAAATAAATAAATAAAAATTCCAGGACACTTGCTTGTCTGAGGTTTGCTCGTGTTGAGCCAAACTGTACAATGATCACTGGACTCCAGGTGGCTTCCCAGCTTGACATTTGCACCATTTTCACTGTTAGTGAGAACCAGGCCCAGTATTGCCCCATCACGAGAGGGTTCACTGACTGTTTGCATGAAGAACGCCCCCTGCATGAAGTGTAGGATGTCTATGCTTCAAGATGATTCCGCAGTTATGAGGCCATAATGTACAACTGGCAAACTGAAGTCCCCCAAAAGCAGCATCCCTCCGTTTTCAGGATTTTGCCAGTTGCTTCCAACATTACCTTGTCTAACTCCTCCCACTGTGCAGAAAATCTGTAGATTACGCCTGTGCAAATAGTTTCTCCATTACCTGACTCTGTGTGGACCCAAATTACCCTTACCCTTCAAAGTTGCATCTTCATTGCTGTTATGTGTTCCTTCACATAAAGCAGCACTCCTCTACCTTTCCTGCCCACCCTGTCCTTCCGGAACAGAGTGTAGCCTGGTATGGCCATGTCTCAGTTGTAGTTGTCACTGCACCATGACTTGGTAATGGCCACAATATCAAGTATCCAGGTCAACTTCTGCAATTATGGCCTCCTGGTTTGGAAACTTATTTCCTAGACTTGCAAGACTGCATGGATGTACAGTCCGCACCACTGTAGGCAAACCAGCATGCTGGGGGGGGGGGCGGTGAGTACAGGTGGCCGGAGGAAGCCGGCAATCATGAATGCTGGTCACCACACGCCCGTCCTTGGGGTGGATCCGCGGGGGCTGGTTACATGCCTCTCACATGTACTCAACCCACAGTAGATAATATACACCCTTAACAACAATGGAAAACAATTATTAGACATCAAGTTACTGCATCAGCAGCTATTGCTGGCTCTTGACACAAACATACATAGAGAATAATTAACCAGAAAGTGTTACAAACAGGCTGGATTACACACCAAAGTGATGTCACAGCAGTGACAGCACTAATGAGGTCTGTGAACCAGCAAGTTCTTAACACTTAGATATTTATACTACAGTTACCATGTTTTGTGGACTACATTTTGAAGCGAAATCAAGGTTTTACTCAGTTTACAGCTATGACTGAACCAGATGAGACTGCAGTTCAGCTCATGCTACAGTTAGCTATAGTTCTATACTTAGTGTGCAGCTGTGATTGCAGCAGCTGTGTAAGGTTCATCAGAAGGATCCGAAAAGTTAATTTAACATATATTAGAAAAACTGTATAAGATGACTGAAAAAAAAATTGCTGTCTACTATATACAGATAAACGCACGACACGTGCGCAGACTCACTCACTAACTCACAAACACAGACTCTAACCACCTCACTACTAAGATGCATGCACACCCCGACTACACACAGACACATAGTGACCCAGGGTGTCCCCAGGATCCTGAAATAAAGTTTAACAACCCCCTCCCCAAGACACTTAAATCACACCTCTACCAGCAGCAGGAGCATTATTTTATCCCTTGTTGCAGCATGAGCCTCCAGTAACCCCCCTCACCCCGGCCCCACCACAGGCAGATAGGATGGCATACGGGGAAACCCATCCATGATACCCATACACAAGCAAGGACTCCTGCTGAGTTGAAGGAGTCAGCTTACAGCCCAGAAATCAAAACCCAGAAGCACTGACTGTGGCTCAACGAAAGGCAGTTAAGACAGACTGTTGGAAAGGGCAGATACAAGAAGCAGCGGTGGATGAATTAACTTCCTTTTCATGCTAGTTTGGATATACTGGCTACAGGTGCATCTCCTCTGCTTTCTGGGTACGGGTACAACTGTCTGCTTGTGGCTTCCAGTGAGACCAAAGTGAACTGATAGTGCAGCTGAGCAGCAGACAGTAGTAACAGTTGGGAGTAGGTGAAGTGTATGCACAATGGCCAAATTTATATTCAGACTGCCATAGGGTCTGACAAAGAATGCCACCAGGAGACCCTGTTAGCCATTCATGAGGGCTACATTCTGATACTTTTATTTCTTTTTATTTAATTAACCTTGGATTAGAAATACCTTTGAGCACAAAGTGGCTCATTTACAAAGGTTCCACGTCAGAGGGGAAGGGTAAACAAACATTCAAAGGTTGTTGAAAAACAGCATCAGACATAACACAGGCAAGTAATAATAGCACACTTCATATCTTACAAGGAAAAACCATTGGGGACAAGTCAATTGACTGTCTGGGATTGGTTTTCCCCGACCACAGAGTGAGAGGAAAACCAAGGGAAATATTTTCCCCTAAATTCAGGATGGGGTAGGACGAGAGTTAGGGAAAATAATAACAGGGAGAGCTGCGTGACAAAAAAATGGGGTGACATTAGGGAAAATATATGGTATGGGGAAAAAAGGTGCTGCTCCAGCGGGGTCTGACTCAAGCGTGGCATGTAGATTAACCAGCCTATTCCCCTTTATAGATGAGGGGGGAGGGAGATAGCATATTACTGGATATCCCTAAAATATTCACAAAGACCTACTAAGGTATCTGATATGTGGGGAGCACCAATCCTCCTAGGGGCTCTCCCAGTTGCCCACCCTCCCAAATATTCTGGGGAGGTAAAGGTTAATATTTATGTGGACTCTTTCCAAGTCTGTAAGAGCGTAGGATGTATGGTACATAAATAGTCTGTTCACAAATTTATAGGTGCATTCAGTCCCAGTGTACGCTGCCCTGCTTGAGTCACAGAATTTGTTGAGAGGAGATAGTTCTGGGGAGCAATTGAGGGCCAGCAGGGGGAGAGGTGACCCTCATGTGGAGGGGAAGGATGAGGGAGGGACGGGATCCATGTCTGTCAAATACCATTTGCACCTTTGATCGTATCCCAACATCTGGGGTGGATCCAATTAGATCAGAGGCAACCTGCCACGGTGTCCTAGTCAAGAGGGGCGGACAGCATAGGCGGCCAACCACCAGGCCCTATTTATTATCAGCCGATCCCTTCCAAGTCTAACAGAGACAGTGTGAGACACCATGCCCACTGAAAATGTTCCAGGCAATCCCCAAAGTGCATTAACTTTTACGTATCCAAGGGTCACTTATTCTCAAGTGTGCACCAGTGCCGGCAGGCCACTCGCAAACGAGGAGACCCCAGAACTGCACCCTATTTAGTGGGTTAATGTAGTAAAGCCTGCTATGATGCAGTTTGATGGGGTGAGATCCCAAGTTCAGAGAGGGCGTCCGGGCCCAGCCGGGCGGGAAATGACTAACTAAGGCTCACCAGCCTCAGCTCAAGCATGGGAACCCTTGAAAGCCCCTATATAATGGGAATTGGCAATAGCAGATCAAACTTCATATCCGAGCAAGGTGTTGATCAAATCGGAGCCCATATCCTCCTGCCGTGAACGACCCCAGGGTTTACCATTCACCTGCATGACCCTTTGTCTACTTCAGACTGTGGGAATTGGGTAAAACATCCTCCCTGTTTCACTTTCTGGTCCCGACCAGGAAGGTAGGCCTACTGTGGCAGCCACCCCCCCGCCACCGCCCCACCTTGAGCAGGTGCTTCCAACCGTCCTAAGAGTCCCGACCCACCAGCCCATCGACCCCCAGGAATCTCACTCAAACCCTCCCCACATCACAGTGTCAGCCAGGGCATCCACCAGACCCACATCCACTTCCCACCTCTGTACTCACTGCGAACCCAAAGTCGGAGTGCAAAGAGGGCCTCAGCTGGGATTCCTGGAGAATTGGGCCAGCATCCGCTTGATTGAGTCGATTGTGGCCTGCTGATCGACTCGTGGGCCTGGAGAAGTCCACCTAGGAGGGCCACATTCCACTGTAGATCTCTGGGGTAGACAAGCCGAGGTTGGAAAGGATATGCTCAGCTTCTTCAGGTCTGCGTAAGCTTCCTCCGCATTGTCATAGGTTTGCTGACTGCACCACCAGCTAGGGTAAAGGGTCCTATGAATCCATTCTATCTCAAAATTAAAGTCAGTTCTTAGCTCTAGTGTCTCTCGGATGAACATCTTCATGAACAGCTGGAGGTCAGTACCCTCGCTATTTTCAGGAACTCCATAGAGCCATAGGTTGTTACGGCGGCTACGATTCTCTGCATCTTCCTGGTGCTCCACCGTGAGTTGGCAAGGTGGACTACTTGATTAAGTGTGTTCTGAAGTTGTGAGCTGGTTGAGGCTTGCTCTTGCATGTTTTTCTCCAAGGAGGAAAATGTGATGTGTAGATCTGCGAGGTCCTTTTGAAAAGATTCTTGATTTTGTTTGAATTGATGAAAGCCTGTTTTGAATTCTTGCAGCTCCAACAGTATTTTATCAAGTTTGGTGTCCATCATGCTTGACTGTCGTGCCTTCGGTCTATTTTAACCCCCTGCTTTGGTCTGTTATTTTAGGGTTTACAACAGAGGCGCGGGCTCGGAGCTCGTGAATTAAGCTGCCACCTAACCAGAAGCTGCACCAGAAGTCCGTTATTTCCTTCTTAATTCTTTGTTTCTTTTCTTGCCATCAGACTCTTATATGTTGCTGACTTAGCCTTTTGGATCAGGTCACTGGACGGTGACCATGCCATACATGGTACATTCTTGAACACATTGATTTTAGAAGCCATCACTGCACAGAGGTTGTTTCTGATGCCTGTATGCTCAGCATGTGCTCCGGTTACTGCATATCCTTCTGCCGATTTTCCTAATGAGCTTTTAACCTCTGTAGTGTTTTTCCTGACCATGTTAAATATGCTTTCACAGAAAGCATTGCTATGTGGGAGCAGTAGAGCATATTTAGCTAACTGTGACAGCAATCTAAACTGTGGTTGCCCAGTGGCTGGTTCTGTCATTTGTGACACATTGTGCTAGAATCTATCAATCCTGTCCTCTTCAAAAGAGAAGGTAGGTAGATCAGTGGATGTCTTGTATAACATGAACTCCATGAACAGTTCGTTAGTTCGATTCTGTGGAATTACATCCGGGAAGTTCTGCAGCAGAGTTTGGATCATGGAGAAGCTGGATGTCAGTTGATTTTGTGGGTCAAACACAACAACAGCCTTAAGTACAGGGTCATTGAGTGGGAATTTCTGTTTCATTAACACCAGAGCATTCTGATAAAATCCCCTCACCTCAGCACGGAACTTGGCAACTTCACAAGATCCCTCAGGATCTTGTCTCCTAATCATTTGAGATGCAGAAAACCCAATAAATAAATCTGCATTCAATTTCTGTAAATCTTTTTCAGTGACATCTATAGCAAGGAGGTCGTCCTTATTGTCCATGATCACAGAAGGTTTCATCAAGCACCTGGCAGCTCCTGATGTAGCTTCATCATAACTGGTTGTAGTCTGTGGATCATTGGATCTTCACGCTGAAGCAGCACGTTGAATGTCTCAAATCAGGGAATGATGGCATGTAAAAAGAGCACATACAATTTGTTAATGGGTCCACTGAAAATGTTAACCAATCTTCTCTCCCTGGCTCCAGTATCACCTTGTACCCTTGTCTTCTGTCGTTTTGATGGACCACGGTCATCATTATCATAGTGGGTTAGAAAATAGCATCGGAGTCCATCCCAGATCTCTAGGACTCTTTCCAGTGTGCGTGACATACTCAACCATCGAGTTGACACATGCTTCAGTACTTTCCTAATGTTTTCATTACAGAAAGAAATGTCTTCTCTCAGCAACTCCTTCCGTTTTGCGCTCTTGTCAAAGTGGTAGAATATATCTACTAGAAAATCTTGTGGATCAAATGACAGCACTTTAGCCCCCTGCTTTGCAGCAAGGTGTGCAAGATGACAGGCACAACCTACTCCATAAATTTCTCCTCCACTACGTTTTTCTTGTAAGAGTTTGAGAACTCTTCGGTGTTTGCCAATCATAACTGATGCATTGTCAGAGATAAAAGCTGCACAGTTGCTGAAACTAAGCCCTGAAGTGGTGAGACATCTTTCCATAGCTTCTGCAATGTTTCTGGCATCAGCATAATTGACTGTGGGCATGTCCAGGAATCTAGTCCTAATTGTCCCTTCTGCGTCTTCACAGTTAACCAGTACGGGGAAGTATTTGTCATCACTATCAGAACTTCCATCAGTGCTCAGGGAATACCATTTCTTGTCTTCTCCAGTGTCTGTCATCAGTTGTTTTCTGACCTCATCAATACTTTCTTTCCCAATACAGTGAATGAGATGACTTGCCTTTGTGTGACCACATGCATATCGTTTGCCTATATCACTGTCTGGAAACATCCTGGCAACCAGTTTATTGAAGCTATCATTCACAGCAAATAGAAGGTTATGCTGCAATACAAATCCTTGAAAAAGAACTTCTGCTTTTGTTGCTCCGTCATTCACTGGGTTATGTGGATTGGCCCAGGCATTCATCAGACCTCTTGATGAGGTTAAACTCTTTTTTAGTTCAGCATTTAACCGGTACTTGATTGTCTTTAGATGGACCTTCACATCGTGGATGCCACCATGAGAAATCACAAGCACAGTGTTCACAAAATGCATGCTTGTTCCCTTTACGGGACGATTTTATGAAGTCCCTGCTTAAAGCTGAGTAAGAAACATTAAAAGTATTATCACAACACAGTTGTTTAGACTGAGACATTATGTTGATTTGGAATGGGCTATTGACTCCTACTTTTTTCTACTAGCCTGTACTTTACTGCTTTTGCTTGCTCCTTCTTGCAACCTTTTTTTTTTGTCTGTGACTCTCCTGTTCTTTCTGACTCTGGCTGATTCTCCTCACTTTTCTGTAACCTCTCTGCTTATCCTGATGCTCACACTTCTGTCGTGCCTCTTTATAATGTCTACTCTATCTGCCTTGTCTTCTCTTTTTCTCTCCTGTTGCTGTAATCTGTCTGAAGCTTGTCCTACTCTTCTTCTCAGTCTTGTCACCTTCACTTTCTTCCCCTGCAATATGACAAGCTACAGTTCAGTAATTTTCTTAGTACATTATTAAAAAACAGTAACAGTTACTAATACGACAACCAGCATCAGTACTTGAGTTATGCCGGTGCTCACCTTTTGAACTTCACTTGCAGCCCTTCACTGATAAATATTGCTTACGATCACAGAGACAGAAATCCAGCACTTCAAGGCTTATACAAAAGGTATACACACAGTATAGTGATGCAAATGACACTTCAATAACTACCAAGGTGTTTGGAAGGATGGGGCTACTATTTGAATGGCATGAATTGTGTCCAGGATAGGTCAAACTATACAAGCAGGTTGTAGATCTCTATGAAGAAAGGCTTGCATGGTAAGTATAGGTAGTAGCCCAGGAAAACACCTTGTCACAGATGTGGACATTTGAGAGGTCATAAACCAGGGATAGGATGCTTACGAATTTGAAGTGGTGACACATGTGGCCGTGATAGATGTGACCAGTTACCATGAAATCATATGATCCACTATTATCCTAGTTGCCCTCCTCTGGACTCTCTCCAGAAGAGCAAGGTCCCTGTTTAACAGGATTAAAATCTCCAGAACAGCGGGCAGCATGGGTTTGTCTCCAGCAAATCCTGCCAGATGAACTTGGTTGATTTTTATGACTGGGTTATGAGGGCACTGGGCAGGGGACATGCTTTGACTCTGTGCTACACAGTAGGCTGACCTGTGGGTTGAAGAGTCTAGGAGCAGAGAAGAAATTGGTCAGGTGGGTCGAGAACTGGCTGCAGGGTAGACAACAGAAGGTAGTAGTTTGGGGGGGGAGACATCTCAGCCCAAGGCAGTAACAAGTGGTATACCACAGGGCTCAGTGCTGGGACTGGTTCTGTTTAACATGTCATAGCTGACATTGTAGTGCGGATTAAGAGCAAGATCATTCTCTTTGCAGATGACACAAAAGATTTGTGCCGAGGTAGATGGGGAAGGGAACAAAAGTACTTCAGGATGATTTGGTAAAACTAGAGGAGTGGTCTCATACTTGGCAGCTTGGTTTCAAAGCCAAGAAGTGCAAAGTGATGCATTTAGGAGACAAGAATCCAGGAGACAATTGCTGGCTGGAGGGTGTCCCGTTAACCAAATCCAAGGAGGAGAAGGATCTGGAGTGTTGATAACTGGTACTCGAGCATACTATACAGCTGGAATGGCCTGTATCTGCTGGCAAGTTGGTATGTACATAAGCTCATTATGTTGCTTGCACATATGTGCAAGAAACATAGTGCCATCATCCGAGTTTTCGGAGGTGTGGCAGCCCTCTTCCAATTCAGTCAGTGTGTTTGGAGGCGCGGCCGCAGTTCTCCAGTCGCTGCTGGAGCTGTCTATGACAGCAGTCGAAAATGCAGTGGAGTACAGTTGAAAGGGGGAGCTATGCTTCAGTGAGTAGCGATAGGATATTGCCTGCTCATGCGCGCGCCCCCTACACACTGCACGCACACATACTATGCGTACTCCCCACGCACACACTGTTTAGCCGACGAAATTTTAATCCCACGGCGGCTGTGCCGCGCCCAAACAGAGTTGCATATGCACGCTGGGTGCCCACCCCAGTGTGGTTACACAGCGCATAGCCGATGGGGGTGCCCAATCCCCCGTCGGCTCCACTGGTCCCCTCCCCCCAGAGAGTACAGGGTGCCATGCTGGGAGCCCACCCCAGCATGGCAACAGATGCTGTCACCGGCGGGGGTGCCCAATCCCCCGTTGGCTCCACGCCCCCCCAAACAGCCGTCCTTGTGCCACGCTGGGAGCCCAACCTAGCGTGGCAAACGTCCCGCCGTCGTCATTTAAAAAAAAAACCTGAAACACAAAAATGGTCCTCGTTGTCTCTGCCCCACCGCACCCATCCACTCGCGCACCCTGCCTCCCCACCCCCTCACCCATACTTACTCCGGACTCCGGCTACGATCTTGTGGACCGGGAATCAGTCTGCACTCTTCAAAGCTGACTGCAAACTGAGAAAATGCCAGTAAGCTGTATAATGGGATAGATAGGGTTTTTCAACTTTGCTGCATATCTCAGGCATTTTTGGAATTTTTGCACCAAATTTTCAACATGGGGTTTTTGGGACCCTTCTCATGAATACTCTCACTGTCATGGCGCTAATCGGGCCCGAAGGGTGATTTCGCAGTCACTGCGCGAAATCACCTTTTGGGACCGAGTAATGAAACGACACTGCCACTGTTCATAAGGTGGGCTCTCAAAAAGCCTATGTTGAAAATTTGGTGGAAAAATTCCTAAAAATGACTGTTTACGAGCATGCTTTGCGCAGTTCCTATGCACGCTCGTAAGTTCATGAATGTTAAATATTTTCACTCCAGATTTTCAACATTGTCATTTTACCACACCTCCTTATCATCAGTACAGCTGTCACTTTTCACATCTCGCCCAAAACCTGTTTCCGCCCATGTAGCGCACAATGACGCAGTCAGTGTGCGAAATCACTGTATGGGACACATTAAGAAAATCACAATGACACTGTTCATGAGCAGAGGTCTTAAAATGGCTATGTTGAAAATTTGGTGAAAAAATTCCTAAAAATGACTGTTTTACAAGCGTGCGTTGCACAGTTCCTACGCACGCTCATAAGTTCGCAAATTTTCAATATTTTCACTCCAGATTTCCAACATTGCCATTTTACCACACCTCCTTATGAGCAGTACAGCTGTCATTTTTCATATCTTGCCCACAACGTGTTTCCGTCCATGTAGTGAACTATGGTGCAGTCGGTGTGCAAAATCAATGTATGGGACACATAAAGAAAATCACAGTGACACTGTTCATGAGCAGAGGTCTTAAAATGGCTATGTTGAAAATTTGGTCACAAACTTCCTAAAAATGACTGTCTCACGAGTGTGCGTTGCGCAGTTCCTACGCACGCTCGTAAGTTTGCAAATTTTCAATGTTTGCACTCCACTGACTTCCAAATACCTACACAGCACATAGAAGCAAGCAACATTCGGCATTGACAGATGCTTGTTTTTAAATGCATTTTGTGCAATAAGCAATCCATCCTTTTTTTTAATACACTGTGTAAGAAAGGCACTACATAACCTTATATCTTACAATGGCAAGAAAGAATCTTGGACTGTGATCAATCAGTTTGGGGCTGGATCCGTGATGTTATCCCAGCACAACATCACGGGTCTAGTCTCAGCCTCACTGTGAACCAATGTAGATGACATTATGGATGGCCGCTAGCACACTCTCTTTTTTTGCATCTCCTCTTAAGAAACAAAAATATTTTTCCACACTACTAAAAACATTCTTTCAAATTATTTTTTCCTTTTATATATAACAATGAGCCATTGTATAATAGCAGTAATGCCCTCCAGGGTGTGTGTCGTTTGGGATAACGTAATGCCTCAGGTATTGGATGCACTCTGCCTACGGCCTTGTGCCCAATCACCTGAGACGTGACGTAATCTCAGCACGAGACACACCCTTTTGGACACTATTGCTTAATTATATTGTGGAGTGTTGTCTTATATAAAATTCCATTCATTCCAAAATGCTGTTCTACCACAGTTCAAAGCTAATGGAATGTGATTCTACCCTACATTGGCAGAACAGCATTGTAGAACATCTAGAGACTGCAGGGGTCGGTTTCATATTGAAATCAAAAGAACTCACAACATACATTTCACATAGTACGTTACACTACAGGATGAGCAACAAGAGCACCTAATGTGTTTGCTACCTCAGGGTTCTGATTCCGATTGACCTCTAGGGCTTCATTCTCAAGGTCATAGGGAATCAAACCCCCTCTGTGACAGAACACACTGGTTGTGCACATTTGCCCATCTAGCACACCAAATATTATGGCAGATAACAACAGATACTAAAGAATTAGCTGTTTCAGCAAATACTACAACATTTTGGGTCATACAGGAAAAATGTTTTTTAAATGACTGTGGGCAATATGGTATAAGAGGTGTTACTATATCCTTTTAAAGTCTAAAACACTGACTGATATGCATATTTGCATATACTCTTTATTTTACATGACTGTTCTGTCCTCGTCTTCTAATTGCTGCATCACATAATGGCTAAGAAAAATACAAAAAAGAACCAATGCCTTTACAGAGACATGCCAACCCCTCTTATACCATGATTACTTACAGTTGTTTAAAAAAACATTACATGTTTCCATTTTGATGGCATGGAATGAGATCACTGACCAGCCTCATGTCTCAAAAAACACTCCGAGCACCCAACAAAAACCCAAAATCCGCCATACTGGATCCCCGCTAAACACCATTGTCCCAACTGGCCTGGCACTGTAATGCTCCAAACAGTACTTTAAAGTCACAACCTGTAGCTAAAATACATTTCCAACACTTCTATTTTTTTAAAACGCAGAGTGTGTACCTGCCTATTCCTTTCAATACAGTGTTGTCCCCCCAATCCTGTGACAACATCCGATAGTTCGTCACCATGCTCCAAAATGATAACAAGAAGCTGTCGCTGCTTAGCACATGCTAAAGGTGACACATCAACAGTCTGCACCATTCTCAACTGAGCCAAAGCAGAACAAAAAGAAATAAATATGAACAGAATGGACTGCATTCTCTCGGCCCAAAATGGAAGAACTTAAAAACACACCTAACAGTAACTGCAGCAATTTCCAATGCTGCCACACATGCGCACAAGTAGCAAAAAATGGAATGGTACCTCCATGCTAAAAAAACAAAAACAAACGAGGAACAAATTTGAATCCTGTCCTGGCTCATACATCAAAAAGCAGCCGGGACACAACCAAAATAAACAATCTAGGTCCAGATTCAAACACTTCCTAGTCGTCCCCCCCAAAAATAAAAACACACTGCCCTACGAAGCACAAAACAATACTCCACAGCCCCAGAACCCAGCAGTACTTCTTCTGGCAGAGCAATAAAATCACCCAAAAACTGCATAAAAATATAAAAGAAACTTTCTTTACTATTTTTTCAGTATAAAAAAAATGGAACTATTGTATAATAGCAATATACCTCAACAGGGTGTGGGTATACTGGTGAGTTTACCACTCCTGGTGTGATTAAGTAATTTGACCGAACCACACCAGCCGTGGTAAATCCACCAGTATACCTACACCCTGTCTGCGTATATTGCTTAAATATAAAACCTGCAGAAGGCAGGCAGGAAGTAACAAGGAGGGGGTATCAGTTGGCTCCCAAGGGGCCATAGTACCACAGCTGACGTTAAGGCCCCAGGTAGCTAATTTTATAACAGGGGAAGGGCTACACATGGGCCAGAAAGTCCTATACATCATTCTGCAGGAGGGATCCTTCCCCCCACCTGCAAACAGCACTGGCCCCATCCAGCATTCCGCAGGAGGAGTGCCTGTCCTGACTGCAGTGCCCCCACCACTTGCAAGCAACAGTGACCACCAGCAGTGCTGTGACCATCTCTGGTCACCTCCTCTCACCCCACCCAAGAATGTTGTTGTGTGCCCTGGATGATGTGGTGGGCACAGCACACAGGAAGCCGGTTCAGATTTTAGTATTTGCTTATTTTAGGCAGTACTTACTGAGTTGTCCAGTCCTCAGCTTCTCTCTGTCCCTTCGAGCACAGTTCTAGCCTGCAGTGAGCTCTGCTGCTTATTTGCTTTTTCTGTCACACTCCTGACTGAAATGAAACAGTCAGCTGGTGTGTTCTACTTTTGCCACTTAAACCAGCTCTGAAGCTGACAGCTCTGATCTGGCCCAGACAGCGGGGGGGGGGGGGCGAGACCTACCAGTGAGTCACCGGGACACCACTACCTGCACACAACACAGCCGGTCGCGGAGCAGCTGAGTACCTGCACCACACAACACAGGATGGTCGTGGAGCAGTGACGAGGGAAGGAGAATTCAATTAAAGCAGATCCAAAGACTCTGAAACACCAGAGCCTGTCAAAACAAATAATTAAACTCCCGAAATCTTGCAGATTACTTTACCACGACTTATATCTACTGCGCACTCACTGTCATATCCTCTAGTCACTGAGTGCTGCATGCAGGCTTCACGTCTTCACGCAAGGCAATTAACCACTCAGGGCTGCTTGTTCTCCCGCCAGTGACTCTGTCACCAGCACTTGACTAGCGCGGTCAGCAGCGAGCTGAGGAGATCATCTGAGTGTCAGCAGAAGACTTCGGTCCCTGTCAGGAACTGTCCTGCGATGTAAGGCGCCCTCTGCAAGGCAGCTAGTAACGCGCCAGCAAACCACTCTCTCTCTCTCTGGTGGTTACAATGCAAGGAGCGAAATGACTGGGACTGTGCTGCTTAGCTGCAGTCAGCACTGTGGCTTCTTGGCTCCAAAAAACAAATTTAATTTACAGCAAAAGCCTCCAAGTTCTCCAAATTCAGTACATGGTACAAATGACTTGGGATACAGTACCATTGTTTAAAAAACGGTATTGTACCGGCAAAACCAGTACAGTTGGAGGGTATGCGGTATTTATAGCGATAGTGACTACAAATAAACCGAGTCTGAACTGCATTTCTTAGCTAAATATTGAATGGACACATGAGCTCTAAGTTTATACCACTAAGGACTGAAATACATAAAACTGGGTCGCAATGAGCTTTAAGCACTGGAACTATTAGAATATTGAACAGCTATTATTATACTTTAGGGGCCAGTGCCAAAGTATGTAGATGAATCATTTAAAGTGCAACTGCTGCATTGATTCAGGGTGGTTATAGACCAAGAGACAGCATACTACAGTGCAAGTGTGTCTGTGACTTAGAAGGCACCATTAGTTATGTACACTTGTCAACTTTAACATGGAACTTTACGTGGGGCACTTTCCCGCCATTTTCAACTGTCACTCGGTCAGTCACACTCTTTTTTTCTTCTTTTACATTTGTTAATCTTGGAGACTAACAAACAGTCTTATACAAATAAAGACACACAACACATTTACTTAGAATGAATGCACTTTATAAAAATCAGACAGACATAGACAATACATAAAAAATTAATGAGTTAATGCACATACATAAATGTTAATACATTCAACACTACATGATTGAATGGAATAACAAACAGCATAGATAACAAGCATTTGTCAATGCCGAATGTTGCTTGCTTCTATGTGCTGTTTAGGTATTTGGAAGTCATTGGAGTGCAAATATTGAAAATTTGCGAACTTACGAGCGTGCGTAGGAACTGTGCAACGCACGCTTGTAAAACAGTCATTTTTAGGAATTTTTTCACCAAATTTTCAACATAGCCATTTTAACACCTCTGCTCACAAACAGTGTCACTGTGATTTTGTTAATGTGTCCCATACATTGAGTTTGCACACCGACTGTACCATTGTGTGCTACATGGGCGGAAACACGTTTTGGGCAGGATGTGAAAAATGACAGCTGTACTGCTCATAAGGAGGTGTGGTAAAATGGCAATGTTGAAAATCTGGAGTGGAAATATTGAAAATTCGCAAATCTAGGAGCGTGCATAGGAACTGCGCAACGCACGCTCGTAAAACATTTTTAGTAATTTTTTGACCAAATTTTCAACATAGCCATTTTAAGACCTCTGCTAATGAACAGTGTCATGGTGATTTTCTTAATGTGTCCCATACATTGATTTAGCATACGACTGCGCCATTGTATTGCTACGTGGGCGAAACACGTTTGGGCAGGATGTGAAAAATGACAGCTGTACTGCTCATAAGGAGGTGTGTAAAATGGCAATGTTGAAAATCTGGGTGAAAATATTGAAAATTTGCAAACTACAGCGCCTGCATAGGAACTGCAGACGCAGCTCGTAAAACAGTCATTTTAGGAATCTTTTCACCAAATTTTCAACATAGCCATTTAAGACCTCTGCTCATGAACAGTGTCACTGTGATTTTCTTAATTGTCCCGTTCATTGATTTAGCATCGACTGCGCCATTCTAGTTACATGGCGGAAACACATTTTGGGTGAGATGTGAAAAATGACAGTTGTACTACTCATAAGAAGGTGTGGCAAAATGCCAATGTTGAAAATCTGAAGTGAAAATATTGAAATTTCACGAACTTACGAGCCTGCGTAGGAACTGCGCAACGCATGCTCGTAAAACAGTCATTTTTTGGAATTTTGGCACCAAATTTTCCACATGGGTTTTTTGGGACTCCTTCTCGTGAATGATGTCACTGCCATGGCAGTATTCAGGCCTGAAGGATGATTTCGCAGTCACTGTGCGAAATCACCCTTCGAGACGACATCTGTGTGAGTGACATCATTCAGAGAAGAGACTAAAACGCCATGTGAAAATTGCAAAAATCCAGAAATGCCTGAGATATGCAACAAAGTTGAAACCCCATCTAGCCCATTATACAGCTTACGGCATTTCCTCAGTTCGCGGTCGCTTTGAAGAGTGCAGGCGTGTTCCCGGGTCCACGAAAGATCGTCAGCGCGGAGTCCGGGTAGTATGGGGTGGGGGTGTGGGAGTGTGTAGGCAGTGGGTGGGTAATGGTTGTGGGAGGGGCGGTTGGGAGACGATCAGGGACCGCTTTTTGTCTTACAGGTGAAAAAAAAAAAAAAGACGCTGGGACCATTGCCACGCTGGGGTGGGCTCCCAGCGTGGCACAAGGACGTTGGAGGGACATTCAGCTGATGGGATTGGGCACTCCCGTCGGCCATGGAATTTATTGCCACTAGGGTGGGCTCCCAGCGTGGCACAAGAATGACGGGGGCGTTCAGCCGATGGGATTGGGCACCCGTGGCAAAAGGATTCTTGACTGCTTGCTACAGCTGGGGTGGGCTCCCAGCATGGCACCTACTACTGGGGGCGCAGCTCAGCCGGCGAGTTGGGCACCCGTCGGCGCTATACAGTCTGGGAAGCTGCGCCGCGGCTGCGTGTGTGTGTGGGGGGGAGCTGCGCGTGAGCAGCCGATATCTCATCGGTGTGCACTGAAGTGTAGCTCCCCCTTTCAACTGTATGCCACTGCATTTTGGAGCGTGTCATACACAGCTCCAAAATGCATTGGCTTACAGAGGCCGCGCCTGCCAGCACACTGACTGAATTGGAGGAGAAGGTGACACACCTCCGAAATCTCCCATGATGGCACTATGTTTCTTGCACATGCGTGCAAGCAACATAAAAGTGAACTGTACAGTAGCATAAGCATGAAAACACTATGTTAGAGACAGTTACATAGAGACTATAAAGACATTTCATATAATTAACTCTGAGCAGAAACTAGGCTATTTAAATCTAAAAAACTTACTATGCAAAAGGAACCAACAATCGGACACATTAACCTGCAATAGATGTATAAAAAATCATATTTACTTTTCACTACATTAGTAAAATATAGCTACCACTCACGAGCTGTCAGAATGTGACAGCTCAGACACTAATGCAACACGCATGCAGTAGCATTACATTTACATGTATGATTCTTGTTTACAAATCCTGATTCTTGACAGTTTTCCACTTACTGGTACAAAATGAAGCTAGTACAGCAACTACACTAGATGATCCTCTGAAAACAGGCTTTTAAAGAAAATATTTTTATGATCGTTCACACAATGCAACAGACAACCAAAGCTGTCAAAAGCTATGCAGAAGAGTGGCAAGCCCCGGAGGCAGCGCGTTTTTGCCCTCCAAAAGATGGTGGCACAATTTATGTGCCTCAGAAAGGAGCGTTGCCATTCTAGTCTTTCTTTCGAGTTCTGTGGCTGAATGTCTGGAATGATGCATTCTGATTTTGAACCAGCATTCTTAAACTGTTGATGGAAGAACTGTTTTATTAAAAATTAGAAAATGGGTTGGGGAAAATCCTTGAAGCTGATTGGCTAATGCCACCAACCAGCCGGCTTGGTATCAGGCAACAGAGACTGGGAAATAAGGAGTCCCTGTGTCTGCTGCTTGATTATGTTCCAAATTGTGTGCAAACAGAACTTTCAATTTGAATTTGCCACCATTTTATTTTACCGAGTGACCGAACCCCCACCTCCACCACATACACACACACACACACACACACACACACTGTAGCCTGTGTAAGGAACTGACACACACTAGGTTGTTTTTTTCTTTTAATTTCCCCCTCTCAGTACATTAGAAACAATGTATTTTTTTTAACTGGTAGCGCTACTATCAGAGATGCGTACTGACCTGCTTACATGAGCGCTACACAGAGTGACATCTTCCCTATCACTTGCTCACCCTTCATCCAAAGCACCCCAAACAATGCCCCTCACAATTTAAAATTAGGAGCTTAACTTTATCCTTCTGTTTTTTTTTCTTTTCTTCTGGTTTACAACCTCTCCATCGTAACAACCTCCCCCCAACCGTGAACAATACCCCAACCCAACTGTACTCCTAAATTACCAAAGTATAACGGCTCTCTTCAAAATTTATCAGACCTCAGTGTTAATTCCTGTTTGTATTGCCGGTGTCATGCCGGATCGGTTCCAGGAGCGAGAATGGTTCTTACGCGCTTATGTGCATGCCTGAGTGTGACATTAATGCTCGTTTATAAAAATGCTGGATTGGTTCCGGCCGGGCGAGTGGTAGTTCACCAAGAGCTAGTTTCAGTGTTCTGCAGTGGCGCCTTTTAAGATGCACCTCAAAAAATAAAGGGAAATAACAACCCAATAGTGAAGTGCAATACATTTCCGTGGAACAGTGCACCCTCAGTTTTTAATAAAATAAAGCTGTGAAATATCGAATAACATACAGATTGTTCTGTAATGGCACTTTTCACGTTGCATCCATCAGTATTAAAAAAATAAAGCTTTTAAATATACACAGAGACAGATCTGTGTGACAGTGTAGCTCACTTCATTAAAACACAATGTATGGCAATTTGAATTGTAATGAGCTTATCCTCATGAGAACTGTAAATGCAGATTGTTGAACTACACATACCAGAATGCAATGGTGTCTTGCCTTCTGGTCTGAGATATATATTTATTTTTTTAATGCAGTTATTTAATTAACCAATTCTGTCAGTGTTGTGATTTTTTTAATGTTTTGATGTGGTGTAGTTGTTCAGACACTATGTAACCCCTCACCCCTGCCTTTTTAGCAAAATGACAGGTGGCATGCTGTTGAAGCTGACAGCAGTACCTGGTGGGAACTGGGTTCGGGGAGGATGAGGTTACACGGCACAGGAGACCTAGGTTTGGCTACTCTGCACAGGGGCACCCAAGCAAATCCGAACACAGGAAGCAATAACTGTAATGTCCAGAACCAGGAATGGGATTCTACAGTGTGGCTTTTATTCACATCCAAGCTGAACAAACAAAGCATAGACGGGCCCCCATGGGGCTACATTCCTGGTACTGCAGATTAGAGACAACAGAACACTTTATCACTCTTTCCAGCCCTCAGACTCTGAACCCACCAGGCACACAGCCCGGACTTGCACGCAGCTTGGGGTACACAGCCCGACTTGTATACTACTTGGGTTTTCCCCACTGGCCCGGCTCCCCCGCCGGCCACTTGATTCATGAGTCCATTTTGGGAAATGAACTAATTATCCTGTTGTGGCTCCCCAAACCACACTAGAGCCTTCGACTCCTAGAGGGAATTTTCCTTCCAATCCCCTGTCTGGGTACTTCCCTCATCACCGGCCAAGTGCATGAGGCAAAGTAGAAATCCACAGAGCAAATCCGTAGAGGTGGACCTGGTCACTAAAGATGGGGGGGGGGGCTCCCACCTCCAGCTCCCACAGTCCATACCCGGCCATTTCTCTGGAAACTAAACAATTCCTTTACTGAAAACTTGCAAATGTAGATTCCTGGGTAGACGTATATCACATCTTCTGTACATATCATTTTCATCCCAATAAGCTCTGGACTTGAACCTACTTTTACTTCTTGGCTAAGCCTGTTACTCTAGGCCTACCACTATTTCAGTAGTCCAGTTCCCACAAGTCACACAAGTCCCAGGGTGAAAAACATAGACCCTTTCAGGAAGAGCAGACACTCACCCTCCGGTTGCAGGTGCCCCACAGGCGACTCACAAGTCTTCTTGTTCTCCCAAAAAACTCTGGAACAGATAGGCAGCTTCTCCATTAATAGCAGAACTAGGGGGTTGCCCCAGGAATTTGCAGGAAACCCTTTCCTGCCCCATCCCCGGAGGGAGGGGGCACTGAGACCCGAAATAGCTGTCTCACCACTTCAATTATCTTCTGTCTCTCTCTTTTGGTGGAGATACACACCCTTATTACCTAAAAGTAGCCGTCTGTCAGGGCTGTGGCTCCTAGAGCCTACACTGAGCTGCTGTGCTGCTTCCACAGCAAGCTCCCAATACCAACTCACCACGGAATCTGTTCAAACCTCACTATATTCTATTCCAACTCCCTTGCTGCAGATTCCATTGTGGCTCATGCAGCTGCGATAGTTCTATTGGTGATGTCATCCCTCAGTCTCAGCTGAGACTGAGAACAAAGTGAGACAGTGTGAAACCCATTTAACTGGAGTTTCACAAGCTGCCTTCCCTGCCTACCACTAGGTATTGCTGGGATTCTAGTAACCCCTGGTAACAAGGGGGTTACATATAGAATTGTAAACATTTATCACACACACTATATAAGGGCAAACATTCCTCAGCTGTCCCCTTTCTATGCTGCTGTGTGAGAGAGGTAGTGCTGTCAGTGAACAAGGATCTTGAATGGTCTCTAGTGGTTGAGTGTGATCTGTTAATTGATTTAAGTTAAGTAGGGGTGTTATTTGTTTGTCTATCTAAAAAATATAGTTGACAGTATTTAAATTTTAAGAGTTTTATTCCTGTGTTTACACCATTATATTTAGCAGTCTTTAATTTATCCGACTCACATCTGTAGCATTTTAGTCAGTAATTAAAATTCAGATAAATAAAAGGGAATTTTTGAGAAATAATGTGTGATATCAGATTTCAAGATATGTTTAGATACCTGAGAGAAGGTGTTTATCCCGATGATTTTACTTAAAATAAGAAGAGAGGTCTGAGGAAGTATGCGTCAAAATTTATTATTTCAGGTAAATGTTATTCATATTTCTTTACATATTTCCATTAAGTTATATAGTACTGGTGTCATTGTATAGTACTCTGTGTGATTGGACTGATATACAGACGGTGTTGAAAGAGGGTGTAACCCCTAGATGGCGCTATCCAAGGGGCTACTACCCCTGCCTGATTTGCCACTAACAGGTTGAGGGGCCTGGATCCAATGGCGGGTGCCTCCACCCAGAGGTCAGGGTTTGCAATAGTTAAACTAACTTGGTCACAGCCCTCTGGGACACTGCAACCCTTTCTTCCCAGTAGTGGCCCACACAATATATCAGAATTACCTTCACAGTATACACTTACCCCCAGGTCTAGTTCCGCACTGGGACCTCCTGTGAAATGAGATACAGTGCAACAGTCACAGTACAGTACTTTAACATAGACAAATACCTCAGGCAGTATAACTTTGCTGAAACAAGCAGCTCTGATTTATTTAGGGGGATATAACAAGGACAGGGGAAATCAGGTTAATTAGCTTATCACTCTAATAATCTACCTATGGCTCTGTGCAGGCCTATCCCTATCAGTTACTGTCCCTGGGTACCCAAGCCCTAGTGGCTAGTCAAACCGTGGCAGCTGGTAGGGGCCCTTTCACACAGAGAAAAGGAGAATTAAACAGTCAGCAGTACAGTAATTCCATTTGGATTTAATGTGGCAATTCAACAGGGAGTGACCCTGAATTAGTACTCACGACCTCCAAATAGATAGGGTCCTTCAATGTCAGCAGGGCTCACTTGAGGTACACAAACCTCTTCACACATCCATATAAAAGAAAGCACTATACCAGGCAGGCTGCATCTGTATCCCGATCGCAATTACTGCACAATACCGGAGAACACACAGCAGATTCAGTTCTGACAGACGAGTGGAATTTTCAGCAATTTCTCCAGTCTTCTACAGGGTGAGCCTGGTTTCTACTCTTCAGAGATCCTTTGATTCTTTTCACAGGACGGATTCAGTCCTAACAAGCTGTTACACAAGCTGCAGACCGGAACTCTGGGCCTTACACGTTTTTGACTAAAACTGCACACTGAAAAAGCACAGGGCTCCTTCCTTCTTCACTGCCAAAGCTCAACTGAAACTCCAACCGACAAAACGGGCACTTCCTTTGAGTTCCTCCCAGTTATTGACTGGATTGGCTGTCACTCACAATAGACTGCTGCTGTTGGTCCAAAAGGCACTGAAGTCTAAACTACATCTCCCAAGTCACTGCCCATACAATCCTCTTGTGGCTGGCTCAGATTATGAGTCCAAGTTCTGATTCGTCCAAGGCACCATTTTAGAGCTAGCTTACCCACACTGATTGGTCCAGTTCAGCAGTTCAAAACTAGAATGGGAACTAGCAGACACAGTTCTGACTGCAAAGAAAGCAGGTTAGACAAACTGTAATTTCATTATTACTCTAAATAATTTCTGGCAAACAGTTACATCTTTCACATAGGTTCCCTTTGCACTCCTAGTGACTGCAAAAATGAAGTGAATTGGCAGCAGCTCGAGTGGTACTCAGAGAAGAAACACACAGTCCCCCATACAAACTAATTATGTCTGCAAGCAGACAGCTCTTAAAGACAGTACCAGAGGTTCTAAAACACTCACTGATAAATGGCTTAAACGCCAAACACCATTCAGGCTTGGAGCATTCAAGCAAGCTCCTGGAAGTCTTTTGGGAACCCCCATTTGCAGGGGTTAATCCTTCCTGAGTTTGGGAAAGCTTGACGTCTCAAGGCTAAGCAAGTACCCCATAAGTTTCAACTGCAACCATATACATTTGCATTAGGTTCGCATATGTAATCATCAGTCAATATATCATTTTACCAAGAACACATTTCTGAAACATTGCAGTACGTCACTCTTTACACAGTATTACTACACATTGTACCATAACTCAAGTTATTACCTCTTGTACATGAAACCTGAAGAGAGGGGGCCCTTCCCTATCAGTTACCTTGGGGCTGGACAGGGCAAGGGCACCATACTTAGAGGGCAACACAAGTAACTTGGAGTTAGCACTGATGCTCAGTTTGGGCAATGAGCTCGGGGACACATACACTCCTTTATGGACAACATTGAGAGGCAAATCCACAGGCCTCCCAAGGGAATCATAACTGAGGTGCACCACAGGCTTTACAGCTCGACCAGTCTTTCTAGGGGGAACTGTTACAGTCTCTGCACTCTGAGCCTCATTTTCAGCATTGTCCTCACTTGTCAGGGGAGTCTCCATGGGGGTAGAGAGGCTAGAACTTGGGGCACTTTCAGCTCCAGGAGTTACAGTTTCTGAGTCCACAACATTTGGCTCGCATGGAGAGCTTTCGGACACTGGCAGTGGACTGTCAGAGCACTCAAAATACTCTTCTTGTTCGGTGTATCACAGTCTGCCCCAATCTATCATTTTCCTCCTGAAAACTCAAACAGTTCAACCATGCACAATGATTCCATTTCATCTGATCTGATGCTTTGCACTTCACTTTCTGGGAGCAATGGCTCCAGGGATGAAGCTGGGGCTTAGACAGTCCAGAAGGCCCAGCTTTGTCTCCAGTATTGACTAGGGATTGCCCCAAACAATTGACTCAGTTAGTAAGAAGGATAGTATTCAAAGTCACTCTCACTTTCTTCCGATATGGACTGACAGTCATGCTCAACTGGGACTTGTGGAGGAACACTGTAACTTTGCTTCTGTAGGTGCAGACTTTCTTGATCTTTTCTTAGCAGCAGCTCTGGTCACTGGTCCAGAGGGGCATCTTCTAGGGGCTCAGACTCAATTAAGATTTGTCCAATGGGCAGTAAATGATTTTATGCATTGTTTTACATCTTTTGAATTATTCTCAGGCCTTACTTTTGTACACTGGCAGATCATCTAGTTTGCCCACTACAATGTGAGGGAGATGGTGCCATCTGTCAGCAATCTTGTGCTTGCCATGCAGTCCCAAATTTCTTAGCAATACCCGATCTCCTCCTGGAGTTCTGTGCTTTCACCTTTTATCATACCTTTCTTTGTTGGCCAGATTTCTTTTGGCAGCCATGGTTTGAGCCAGTTGTACGCATGAGTTAGCTGGGCCTTTAACTTTTGCACATACTGTAAATAGTTGTCAGCTTGAACCCCATCAGGAGAGACCCCAAAACACACATCTACTGGTATAGCTTCTCTTCCAAACATCAGGCGGTAGGGGAGAATCCAGTGGCATCACTTTTGGTGCAGTTATAAGCATGTACCAGGGTGCTAATTTGTTGGCTCCATCTAGGCTTGTCCTTTGGGTGCAGGGTGCCTAGCATATCTAGCAAAGTCTTGGTTGAAACGTTCGACTGTGGGTCCCCACAGAGGTGAGAGGTGGTTCTGGACTTTCACTCCCCACAGAGAAAGCATCTCTTTGATCAGACGACTCTCAAAGTCTCTCCCTTGATCAGAATGGATTCTTTGTGGAGCCCATAGTGAACAAAAGTTTTCTACAAGTACTTTGGCCACAGTGGATGCTTTCTGGTCTTTGGTGGGGAAAGCTTGGGCATATCTCGTGAAATGGTCAGTGACCACCAGCACATTACTGATATTTCTTTGATCGGACTCCAAACTCAGAAAATCAATACAGACCAGCTCCATGGGTGCACTGGTGGTGATGTTAACAAGGGGGCAGCCCTGGGGCAAAGCTTTCCTCTGTAAGCAGCGACTACAAGTTCGAATGTGTTGCTCCACATCAGCCCCCATCTTAGGCCAATAGAATCTGGATCTCACCAAGTCAAGTGTTCTGTCTATACCAAGGTGCCCCATGTGGTTGTGCAAGGACCTCAGTACTGAGTCTCGAAAAGCAGTGGGCAGCACTAGTTGTTGTTTGTCTACTTGTCCCCTCTGTCTACTGTTTCTCTGTATAACAGTTTATTGATCAGTTTCAACTTAGGACCTTCTTTGTATAACAGTGCAGTTCTCAAATCAGTGGAGCGTAATTTGGACACATCTTTTCCTGCATAGAGGGCTTCTAAAGCTGCTTTGATCATGGGATCGGCGAGATTGAGCCAGCGAATACTGTCATTGTCCAGCTGAGGCAGTGCACCAATGTCTATTGCAGAAAAGTGGCAATAAGCAGCAGGTATGCAATTCTCAGAGGCTCCCAAGCAATCACCATGCAGTCCACTCGTCCGTGGACATTTGTTCCTCCCTATCCAAACTTCCGGCAGAGTGCCCGAATGTCAGGTTCTCACCAATCGGACCCAATCATTCTGAGGAACAGGCCTCCGGGAGAGAGCATCAGCATCTATGTGGTTCAGACCTGCTCGGTATTCGAGAGCATAGTCATATGTAGATAATGCAGAAAGCCACCTATGGCCAGTGGCATCCAACTTAGCTGAGGTGTCCACATAGGTCAAAGGATTATTGTCAGTTTTACTAGTATTTTAGCCCCATACAAGTACTCATGGAATTGGTCAACAATAGCCCACTTCAAAGCTAGAACTCTAACTTATGTACAGGATAGTTCTTTTCGGATGGGGTCAGGCTTCTACTGGCAAGGCCACTGGTCTCAGGCCATTCTACTCTTGGTACAACACAGCCCCAACCCTTGCAAGCTAGCATCAGTGTGCAGGACGTAAGGTTTTCTTGGATCAGCATAGGCCAGCACTGGAGCATGGGTAAGTTGATATATGATCTCATGAAAAGCAGTCTCACAATCAGGAGTCCAGCGGGCCCCAAATACTTCACTCGGATGAAAATACACTCTTTCAGTCTTGAGGGACGTGACTTTTGGTATTTTGTGGGTTGGGGATACCCTTGAGTAAGGTTAAGTAAAGGGCGGATCACTCTTGAATAGTCCTTGATGAGCGCGATAATAACCACAGAATCCCAGGAATCTTTGCAGTTCTTTTAGATTTTTGGGCTGTGGCCAGGTGGTCAAGGCCTCAACTGTACTTGGGTCGGTCTCTATTCCCTCGGTGGATACTATTGTCCCACATACTTTACTGATGTTTGAAAGAATTGACACTTATCAATGGACAGTTTAAGGCCAAAGTCCTCCAGTCGGTCCAATACCTTAAATAATCTGCTCTCATGTTCCTCCAGTGAGCTGCCAAACACAATAACATCATCTAGGTATACCAGGCACTCTAGTAAGTTCATGTCCCCACTGCCGCTCCATCAATCGTTGAAAAGTGGCTGGGGCACCTGAAATCCCTTGAGGCATCTCATGAATTCATAGAAAAGCCAAGGACAGATAAAGGCCGTCTTCTCCACGGTCCTCTGGGGCCATCGGGATCTGGTAGTACCCACTGCGGAGATCCAGCACAGAGAACCACTTGCTCCGTTAGGCAGTCCAAAGCATCCTGAATGCGGGCATTGTGTACTGATCAGGGATGAGTCCACGGTTTAAGGTGCGATAATCCACACACATCCTTACTGTTCCATTCTTTTCCTCACTACCACAATGGGGAAGCATAAGGGCTTCTGGTTCTTGTATTACACCAGCAGCTAACATCTCTTGCAGATGCCGTCTCACATCATCTATGTCAGCAGGTGCCAGGCGTCGAGACCTCTCACGAAATGGTCTTCGTCATGCAGACGGATATTGTGCTCAGGCTCCTTGCACGCATCCTACATCCCATTCCTTTAAAGAAAACACCTGGTCTCTCTGGGCAAGCTTCTCACTGATCCTCACTTTCCATTCAGCTGGCAGCGGGGAGTCGCCGAAATCAAACAAGTCAGGCGTTACTCTGTCATTCTTCCTTGAACTCTTGCTGCTGGTAGCACTGCAGTGTCTGCACAATGCACATTAGCCAGGATGCAACCTCTGTTTACTCGAATGTCTCTTTCAGACACATTATGAACTTGGACCATTACCCTTCTGGCATAAGCATGGGCTCTAGCAGGCAAAATACTAGGCTTGACCAGCAGTCCCTCTGGCAATTTTCCATAGCCTGGTGCATCCAACATTAATATTTATTCTTAACATCCTTTCAATACGGACCTCTCCTGTAAGGTACACAGGGCATTTGGCGCCAGGATCAGAGACTCAGGATCCTTCTTCCATACAATTCCGACCGGTTCCTCTGGTTCTGTTTTTTCAGCATCTCTCTGTGCCTCATAGGCCTTCTTAATTAAAGCCGAACTCTTAAAGCTCTACTAGTCTTTGACCCTGTTTTTCATAACACAACTGTGCCAGCCTTCCGAACATATGAGCATTTGTTCCAATCAACAAAGGGACACCATCATACAGTCCAGTGGGGGACACACTAAGGCTAGGGTCTCTACTTGTTCAGCCACTCCAGCCACGGAGGTGGGAAAGACAGCCAAATCGGATATACCGGAATAGGGTAGGCCTTCTCACTTAACCCCCATACATGCAGTCCTTCTAATGGTTGTAAAGATACGTCTGACAGATGCTCTGATACCAATCCTGGAACATAATACGTCACTTGGGAGCCACTGTCTAATACAGCTCTTAGACACTCCATTCACCTTTACAGTGGTCTCCATGGAGGACCCACTATTCTGGACCAGTCTGGAGGGCGTAGTAGGGGCCTGGGCAACTGACTTTGCCACAAAGGAACGTGAATAGCATTTTTGGTGCCTCACTGGGATCATGTCGTAGCACCTCTTAACCACTGATTTCTTCTCCGAAGCTCTCCTTGTAGCCTATATGCAACTTTGTCAGTGTCTTTTGGGGACTGGCATTCCCTTTTCATGTGCCCATCTTTCCCAATTATAGCAAACATACTTTCTGGAGTTTGAGCTGGCCGGGCATACACACTGGGAACCAGGGCGGGGTATTACTAACTGGAAACCTGGGTGCCATCTCTGTCTGCTGGTGTGATAAGCATTTGGAACATCATCGTCAGTTTCTCCACTTCCATGGTCAAGGAATTGAGTTTGGAGCTGTTATCAGCAGGAGATACATGAAATGGGTACCCCACCCCATAGCAGATACGCAGTGGGATATAGGTCAGGCCCACGTGCACTTGCAGTGGCCTTCATAAAGGGACTGTTTTGAATTCCCGGATCTCTCTCAACAGTTCGCCCATTGTGGCATATCTTTTTCCTTGTCAGAGCACTCATTGACTGTCAACCTCTGCCCCTGAACTTCCTTGATGGGTCACCCTCAGTCACTGGGTCAGTAGCCACAGCTGTTGGTGCAGGTACCTCCAGGTCGCCTTTCCTCAACTCTCAATTTCTCTCATTAACTCATCATAGGAGGGTGGGGATTCCAGTCGAGTTGCCAGGCGTAACTGAAGCAACAGCAGTTCTGAGGAAGGGGCAGACTTAAGGATTCTGTCCAGTCTGGTTCGGTCCAGTTCAATCGCTGGCAAACTACCCTTCTGAGGCATTCTTGCAACAATTTTCCAGCCGAGACATACACAGACAACAACTCCCTTGGTACTGTTGTGCATTTCTTACTCTCCACCATAGGTCCTCATCAGAATCTGGGCTCCCATACACATTCTCCAAGGCCTCAAGATAGGCCTGTGCAGTCGCTTCAGGGTTACTGGCCCGCTTAGCTGCGGATGGTAGCCAGGGCAGGACCTCGAGGCTCTCACCCAACCTCTTCGCTTCGCCCTCCGAGCATTGCCTCCAGCACTTGGGGCAACATAGTTATCCAGGTCTCCCAGTCATCCTCCCCTGGGGGTTGGGGAGGTGCCAGAAGATCCTCAACCTTGGGTAGAGTCGTGACTAATGGCTTGGTGCAGAAATAAGAGTCTGCATTGGTTCAGCCACCATTCACGGGCACTGGAGCAGGAGAGGGTGTTGGGGAGGAACACCCCAAGTGGCAAGAATAGTTTCTTCAAGTCCTCCACAGTTTTCCCTCTCCCAACACATTCAGCAAATTTCTCCTCAAAGTTTCAGATAGTGGTGGGGCTGATTCCCCGGTCTTACTGTCCTAGTTATCACTCTCCAAGCAGTGAGGGCTCCTCTGGGGTAATGGTCTGTGGCACTTTGGAGCTATCTATGGATCATTGTAAACCCACTAGGGCCAGGAAAGTGTGGGTGAGCAGATTAGCATGCCGACCCACCACCACAGGGTTTTGTAAACCTTCCACCTTGGAAAGTACTCCCTGCACAGTGTCCGTGTTGATGCCAAGGGGATGTCAGGATAAGCATAGCATTTTGGGGGTCGATCTCCTCCCAGTACACCACTCCACCAGCCGGTGCACAGCCACTTCTGTCGGGGTACCCATTTTTTTTCTTAACAGTGGTTCGTAAATATGGCCACCAGAGGACACACGATCCCAGCGTGCCTCCAAGATGTAACCCTAGATGGCGCTATCCCAGGGCTACTACCCCGCCTGATTTGCCACTAACAGGTTGAGGGCCTGGATCCAATGGCGGTGCCTCCACCCAGAGGTCAGGGTTTGCAATAGTTAAACTAACTTGGTCACAGCCCTCTGGGACACTGCAACCCTTTCTTCCCAGTAGTAGGCCCACACAATATATCAGAATTACCTTCACAGTATACACTTACCCCCAGTCTAGTTCCGGCACTGGGACCTCCTGTGAAATGAGATAGTGAAACAGTCACAGTACAGTACTTTTAACATAGACAAATACCTGGCAGTATAACTTTGCTGAAACAAGCAGCTCTGATTTATTTGAGGGGGATATAACAAGGACGGGGAAATCAGGTTGGTCGCTATCACTCTAATAATCTACCTGTAGCTCTGTGCACAGGCCCTATCCCTATCAGTTACTGTCCCTGGGTACCCAAGCCCTGGTGGCTAGTCCAAACCGTGGCAGCTGGTGGGCCCTTTCACGAGAGAAAAGGAGAATTAAACAGTCAGCAGTACAGTAATTCCATTTAGTTTAATGTGGCAATTCAACAGGGAGTGACCCTGAATTGAGTACTCGACCTCCAAATAAGATAGGGTCCTTCAATGTCAGCAGGGCTCACTTGAGGTACACAAACTCTTCACACATCCATATAAAAGAAAGCACTATACCAGGCAGGCTGCATCTGTATCCGATCGCAATTACTGCACAATACCGGGAGAACACACAGCAGATTCAGTTCCTGACAGACCGGTGGAATTTTCAGCAATTTCTCAGTCTTCTACAGGGTGAGCCTGGTTTCTACTCTTCAGAGATCCTTTGATTCTTTTCAGAGGGAGTTCAGTCCTAACAAGCTGTTACACAAGCTGCAGACGGAACTCTGGGCCTTACACGCGTTTTTGACTAAAACTGCACACTGAAAAGCACAGGGCTCCTTCCTTCTTCACTGCCAAGCTCAACTGAAACTCCAACCGACAAAACCGGGCACTTCCTTTGAGTTCCTCCCAGTTATTGACTGGATTGGCTGTCACTCACAATAGACTGCTGCTGTTGGTCCAAAAGGCACTGAAGTCTAAACTACATCTCCAGAGTCACTGCCCTAACAATCCTCTTGTGGCTGGCTCAGATTATGAGTCAAGTTCTGATTAGCGTCCAAGGCACCATTTAGAGCTAGCTTACCCCACACTGATTGGTCCAGTTCAGCAGTTCAAAACTAGAATGGGGAACTAGCAGACACAGTTCTGACTGCAAAAAGCAGGTTAGACAAACTGTAATTTCATTATTACTCTAAATAATTTCTGGCAAACAGTTACATCTTTCACATAGGTTCCCTTTGCACTCCTAGTGACTGCAAAATGAAGTGAATTGGCAGCAGCTCAGTGGTACTCAGAGAAACACACAGTCCCCCATACAAACTAATTATGTCTGCAAGCAGACAGCTCTAAAGAGACAGTACCAGAGGTTCTAAAAACACTCACTGATAAATGGCTTAAACGCCAAACACCATTCAGGCTTGGAGCATTCAAGCAAGCTCCTGGAAGTCTTTTGGGAACCCCCATTTGCAGGGGGGTTACAAGGGAATGTATCTGTTTTTTTATGTTGGGGGGGAGGGATAGTAATACCTAAATGACCAATATTGAAACAGAAGGTAGGTGAAGGGCACTCTCACCCTGTTCTACACCATTTTGTATATACATAAAAGCATCTGTTCACCGTAATTAAGAGTTTTTGGTGGTGATTTTTTTTTGTATTTTTTACTTGTATTATTAGCCAATAGATTGGATGAAAGGGTCAGTCACCCGTAGGGGGGCAGAATGATTCAAAAAAATTATACTCAGATAGGGACACAACACCATGACAGATGGTTGAGCAGATAGATTCATAGATGATTCATAGATGTGTGATGGCAGAAAAGGACTGACCAGGCCCACGAGTCTGCCCATTTGTCCAACTGCTTGCTTGGACCTGCATCCCCCACCCTTAACACTCCTCTGTATTTGTCCATGCCCTTTTGAATATCTCTACTGTTTCTTCTCCAATGACCACCTCCGAAGTCTGTTCCACCCTCCACCACTCTCTATGGAAATAGTATTTCCTAACGTTACCCCTGAACTTTGCCCCCCTCCACCTGCAGGCCATGCCCCCTCGTCCTCTGATTACCCTTCATCTGGAAGATGCTTTCCACTGGCACCCTGTTTATACCCTTAAGGTACTTGAAGGTCTCGATCATGTCCCCCCTCTCCCTCCTCTGCTCCAGGGAGTACATGTTCAGATCCCTCAATCTTTCTTTATAGGATAGGTGGCTTAACCCTTTTGCCATCTTTGTCACTCTCCTTTGAACCTGTTCCAACCTCCCCACTTCCTTTTTGAGGTATGGCTGCCAGAACTGGACTCAGTACTCCAAATGTGGTTTAACCAGATAGGCATACAAGGGTGCTATGACCTTCCTGTTTCTACTGGTGATCCCCCTTCCGATGCATCCCAGCATTCCACTTCCCCTAGCCACTGCCCTCCTGCACTGCTTTTCCATCTTCAGGTCCCCCGATATAATGATGCCTAGGTCCCTTTCCTGTTCCGTTACAACCAAATCTCTGCCCCTCGTACAGTAACCTGCCCTCCGATTCCTGTAGCCAAGATGCATGATTCTGCATTGTTCTTATTGAATGCAAGCTGCCACCTCTTTGACCATGCCTCAAGCCTCTCCAAATCCCTCTGCATTTTTTTTACCCCTTCCAGTGTGTCCACCATATTGCAGATTTTGATATCATCCACAAACAGACTCACACCTCCCTCAAGATCCTCCACAATGTCCCCTACAAATATATTGAAGAGTAAGGGTCCCAGCACCAATCCCTGACGGACCCCGCTTGTGACCCTTCCCTCCCCAGATGCTACCCCATTTATTATGACCCTCTGCCTCCTGTTCCCCAGCCTGTTTCCCACCCATTTAACTACCCTCTGCCTCAACCCCAGGTGAGACATTTTACACAGCAGTCTCCCATGGGGCACGGAGTCAAACATCTTCCTGAAATCCAAATAAGCCACATCTACCACCCTCCCCTGATCCAGTTCCCTGGTGACCCCGTCAAAAAACGCTATCAAATTTGTTTAACAGGATCTGCCCCTAGTAAATCCATGTTTTCTTAGATTTATCAGGCGGCTTTTCTCCAGGTAGCTGGTGATCCTGTCTTTTATTGGTTTCTCCAGGACCTTGCCTATCACCAATGTCAAGCTCATGGGCCTGTAGTTTCCTACTTCCTCCCTCCTTCCCCTCTTATGCAGCGGGACCACATTTGCCTGCCTCCAGTCTTCCGGCACCACCCCAGTCTCCAGGGACCGATTGAAGAGCGTAGTCAGTGGTACTACCAATATCTCCTTTAGTCCCTTAACACCCTTGGTTGCACCTCATCTGGCTCCATTGTCTTGTCCACCTTTATGCAGCCTAGTTCCCCCAACAGTTCCTCCATGAGAAAGGGCCTCATCTCCACCCCCGCCACTTCTTTTCCTGCATTGCTGCCTTCATCTTCTTCCTCCCTCTTGAACATTGAGCAGAAATATCTGTTTAGCAGGTCCCTTTCTCTCTGTCCCCTTGTAGCATCTAACCATCGTCTGTTTTTAACTGGAGTATTCCCTGCCTAGTCTTCCTCTTTTCACTTATGTACCGAAAGAAAGCCTTGTCCCCCTTTTTGACCCCTCTCGCTATTCGCTCCTCTGTCTGTGCCTTTGCCCTCCTTACCGCTACCCAGGCTTCTCTCTGGCTCTCCTGGTATTTTCCCCAGTCCACTTCTGCTTGTGTTTCTTTGAACTTCCTGAAGGCTTTCCTCTTTGTTTTTACCTTTTTTACTACTACCCTAGTAAACCATAGAGGTTTCCTGCTTCTCTTATTTTTACTAACCCTCTTTGCACAGATGTCTGTGGCCTCTACAGTAGCTTATTTTATCGTCCCCCACATTGTCTCTACCTCTGTCAAATCCTCCACCCCTTCCATAGCCCCTTTCCACTATTCCCCCATTTTCCCAAAGTTCGCCCTCTTGAAGTCCAGCACCTTCAACCTAGATCGGTAAATCTCTGCAGTGTTCCTTATTCTAAACCTGACCATATTGTGGTCACTCATACCCAGATGTTCCCCTACCAATACATTTCCTACCCTGTCCCCATTTTTCAGGACTAGATCAAGAGCAGCTCCTGCCCTGGGTGGCTCCCTGACCAGCTGATTTAGGAGGGTCAATTGCAGGGAGTCCAATATTTCCCTACTGCTGGCTGGAAGTGGCGAAGGGTGCTCAGTCTCGTCCGGTGGGTTCAGGTCCCATCAACACCTCCCCCCTTGCCTCCATTGTCACGAACACGTCAGCCATGCTTTTATCCACCGATTCCTGCTGTGCCGGGGCCTGTAAACCACCCCCATACACACTGTCTCCCCCTTCCCCACTGACAACAAGACCCAGAGTGCTTCGGCCTCTCCCCACTTACCCTGCAATTCTGCTGCCCTGATACCCTCCTTTACGTAGAGTGCAACCCCCCCATCTCTTTTCCACCCTGTTCTTCCTGAACAATTTGTACCCTGGTATCTCCATTTCCCATCCCGGTTCCTGGTGGCACCATGTTTCCGTTACCCCCACGATGTCAAGTCCCTCCTCAACCATTTTTGCTGTTAGATCTGGGATCTTTCTCCCCAGACTTCTGGCATTTGCACACATGACCCTCCACTCCCCTCTTTCCTCCTGTCCTATATATTTTGCCCCCTCACCCTCTGGCTGTTTGGGTAGGACTTTGTGCCCCCCCCCCGCCTCTTGCCTCATCAACAGGGCTTCCCGCCCCCTGTTTAGTTTAAATGGGAGTTCCTGTCAACATAATCATCCAGTTTGCATTTAAGCACTGCTTTCCCTTCCCATTTAGGTGCAGCCTATCCAGGGCATAGAGGATCCTGTCACTCCATGTTGAACCCCAATCTCTATCACTCCATACCCCTTCTGGGCACACCAACCTGCAAGCCATCTATCGAAGTCCACTATGCTTTGCCTCACCTCCGTGCTGGCCCTAGGTACTGGCAGGACCTCTGAGAAGGACAAGGGTTTAAAGTCCAAGCTGCTGCAGAACCTAGCCAGTGCCATAAACCTGGCCTGCACCTCCATCATGTTGCTTCTTGCAAGTTCGTTTGTGCTTAGGTGGAAGATCAGATGAGTTTTCTTATCTATTTCCCTCCCCCTCGTGGGGATCCAATGCATGATTCTGGCTGCCGTCATACCTGGCAGGCACTCAACCCATATGTTTTCCCCTCTCTTTCCCCTTCTCCTCCATGTAACTCCTTTTATAATAGTCCCCCACTATTAAAACTCTATCCCCTTTTTCCTCCTGGGTGCCCCTCACTGCTGCTGTTCTTCTCCTCTTTCCCAAATTTTTCCCCTCCTTTCCCTTGCTATCTCCCCCCCGAAACTGCTTGAGCCCATCCGCCCCCTGCTTACTTTCCTGTGCCCCTCTCTGGTTCCTTTGTGATATATATAGTGAAATAGTCAGCTTGGGTGGAGGGGATCAGAATAAAAGGAAGAGAACCCAGCCTGGTGGTGCTGATTGGCAAGTCGCTGGACACCACATCTCGCAGCACTGTCATTTGAAATTAAATGGTGTTGCTGGAGGAAGGACGGGAAGGGAAAAGATGGGAGGGGTCATCAGTATCAGGATCGAAGGGAATGGGAACACTAAGTCACCAGCAATGGTTGTGAGAGTCATTGGAAATTAGCAGGGTAAGTCAAAATGGGAATCCCAGTAGGAAGAAGTCAGTATTGGAAGGGGATTTGGTCAGATTGGAGGAATAAGGCAGTTGAAAGGGATGAAGTAGAAGTAGGTGGTTCAGATGCAGAAGTCACAGGTCGCATCTTGTGGTGGTGAGGGACATGGAAGAATGAATTCTTGTGAGGTGGAAGGAAAATTAGAAGGGAAAGGTGGCATGGGATGGGGATGTACTTATGAACATACGAATGTGCAAGCAGAAACAGACCACCGGCCTATCTAAGTCTGCTCGGTATGCTGCCAAACATCCATATTGTGCAGCATCCACCCCCCCCTTATCATCCCACTGCCATACCATACCTCCCATTCCCTGACCCATTACCCTTTGAAGCGTTTTACAGAAGTACATGATACCACCCATTCTGGTAGGTTGTTCTAATTTGCTACCACCCTCTATGTGAAATAGTGTCTCCTCATTCCCCCGCTCTATTCTTAGTCCGTGCTCCTGGTCTCCTTCCCCCTCCATAAATTACAAGAACTCATCTGCCCCATACTTATTGATTCCCCTCAGATACTTGAATGTCTCTATCATATTCCCCCCTGTACCTATGCACCCCATCATTTTGTTCGCCTTTGCAGCCGCTCTCCTGCACTGGACAGTGTTGTCCATGGTCCCTGATATCATTACCCCTATGTCTTTTTCCTCCAGGTATGACACCAGTCCTTACATGAGTTTGCACACTATGGAGGTGAGAATTACCGGACGATAATTACCAGTGTCATCTGTTGGCCTGCTCTTGTGTAATGGTACTACATGTGCCATCCTCCAGTACAGTGATACATACCCTGACGCCAGTGAAGTGCTGTACAGATCTGCCAGCAGCTCCGCCAATACCTCCAGCATCTCTCTCGGCACCCTGGGGTGCATATCATCTGGCCCTGTTTCCTTGTCTACCTTCAGTGTCCTTAGTCCCTCTAGGACTATTTTCCTCAATTATTCCATCTGTCACTGCCTTCCCTGCCCCGTTCCCACCCTCCCAGCCTATGCTGGTAGCAGTCCCCCTTTTATTCCATGAACACTGAGCAATAGTATTCATTCAGTGCTTCTGCCTGCACCTCTTCCTTTTCCGTCCACTTCCAACCCCTTTTTATCCTCACTGTTGTCTCTTTGCACTTCCTTTTCTACCAGATGTATCTTAAAAAGTCCCCCCCCCCCCATTAATTCCCTGTGCTAATCTTAGCTCCCTCTGGGCCTTGGCTTCTCTTGCTTTGCTGTTCACCTCCCTGGACCATCCTGCTTATTCCTCCTAGTCCTCTTCCTTCCCTGTCCTCGTAAACTTCTGGTGTGCCACTCGTCTTGCCCTCACCACCTCCACAACCTCGCTGTTTAACCAGCATAGTTTTCTTGCACTGCTCCTCTTACTCTGTGCCTTGGTGCAGGCCTCTGTTGCCTCTGTAACCACCCATTTAATATTAATCCCATGACAGAGTAGTACCTAGGTGGAGTCTGAGAACCTGCATCAGGTGAGGAGAAGGACCTGGGAGTGATGATCACTAATGACCTGAAGTACCCTATGCAAGTAAATAAAGCAACAGCAAAGGCAAACAAGATGCTGGGATGTATAGCTAGATGGATCAGTAGTATAACAGAGGTGATTATACTGTCCTTGTACATATTACTGGAAATGCTGCAACTATTGTATGGAGGCAGAGGAGACTGTGGATGTTGTGATGGGGAGATAGTACGACTTTGACAGGTAGGGTGAGAGCCTGGGAGAGTCGGTGGCATTATTGGATGTGGATTAAAACTGGCTGTAAAATGGTACTTGAAAATATTTATACCATGGACATCACAATCATAACAGCAGGCTGGCACTTTACCACCATTTGTATAATCATTCCCACTCCCTGTCATGGTATTTTGCTTAATTATACAATGGGCACCGAACAACCCGAAATCCTCTACTCTGATTGGCTGCCAGGCACTCCTCCCTGCTTGTGCTTAAAGTCACCCACGGAAAGACGTAAGCACCACTAAGTGACCCACATCACAACCCCCCTGAAATCAGTCCCTGAGCATGATAAACCCCCAAATTTGCCAAAGATGAAATGGAACAGCGGGCTACCATTCCAGCTATGAACCCTCCAATGTCAGGTACTATACATTATTCTTGTTTAGCAGCTTCCCGCTATCCAATAGTACCGACGATGTTATTCCCTGGCACACCGTTAACCCGTCCAGTTTGAATACACATTATACACATTTCGATTACAGTCAAATCACTTTTTAAAATTCTGCTTTCAGAATTGTGACTGAATTGCAGGCTACAATTGTCTTTCACACAGCTACTGCTTTTGCGCTGTCAATTTTGCAATTACATTTGTTGTTACTGTACATTTTGTTCCCGGATCAAGGAGTGGCTCCAGTTAGGCAATTACCATTATATGCACAGACATTGCACTCGCATTTTCTTTGCAGCTTAATAGCTTTCTTGAGAGCAATGGCGACACCAGCAACACCAACTATGGAATTACTTCCCCATGTTTGCGAAGTTGTCAAATCGCAACGGGGAAATTCAAAGCTCAGCATTAGTGGCTACCTGTACATTAAAGAGTGGAATCGTACAGACTTATTTTACTGGTGCTGTCAGCATAGAAAGTCTGCAGGCTGTCATGGCCGTGCCACCACGGTGCTTATAGGTGGCCAACATCACTTGCGGGGTACCACAGAACATAACCATTCACCTGATGCCAACGATGCTCCTGTGGGAATTGCAATAGCCTCCTTGAAACACTGTGCATTGACCATCCACGACACACCAGCACAACTCATTCAAAACGAGCTTGCCAAGGTACATCCCGAAGTAAGGCATAACATGCCAGGCAAGTATTCCCTGTTGCAGGTAGTTAAGCATGCAAGGAAGCAAAATAGCATGCCAGAACCGAAAACCTTAGAAGAAGTGTGCATTCCACAAGAATTCTTACTGGTGAATGGCCATTCTTTCCTTGCTCGAAATTCAACATGCGGTAGTGAAAAAATCTTCCTGTTCACAACCAAAGCAAACATTGAGAAGCTGAGTACAGCCACATTTTGGATCATGGATGGAACATTCCGGACAATCCCAACTCTGTTTAGGCAATTGTATTCAATACATACCCCGGTAGGAACTGGTGAGACCTGTAGAATCCTCCCTTTGGTATATGCATTGATGTGGGGCAAATCCCATGACTGTTATGTACGCATGCTACAGGATTTGCAGGATGTGGCATACGAGTATCAATTATGTCATTCACCCCAATTCGTTATCACTGATTTTGAGCAGGCTGCCATCAATGCCTGCAAGTCTGAATTCCCTAATGTTGTTAACAAGGGTTGTCTATTTCACCTTGGACAAATTATATGGCGCAAGATCCAAGGATGTGGGCTAGCACACAGATACGGAACTGACCCAGAATTTAGCCTGAAACTTAGACAATTGGTTGCACTTGCATTTCTCCCACCTGCTAAAATTCCAGATGTATTTGCTAATTTAAAGAATGAAATGCCACCGGAGGTAAGTTTACTGCTATTATATTGATTTTTTTCAGCCCACTGGAAGAGCGCTATTAAGTTACTGTTAATGCTGTCTTTGCTGGCTTTGCCTGTTCCTTCAGTGAGAAGTTGCTGTCATGTCAGGGATTTAGCAGTCGGGAATTGAGTAGTGCCGGTAACCTAAATGTTGGCATAAACCGAGACGGGCACTGTGTACAGTCGGGAAGCAGGTAGTGGGATATTTGTAGTCGGGCACCTTGGAGTCGGGAAGTCATATGGATCCCTATTCTACCTAACAACAGAACTTGTTTTAGCCAGTGGTGGTACTCTCTTACTGCAATGGACACAACCAAGTGTCAGCCAATCATGACACAGGAATTTCTTTACCCATTTTATGTAGCACAATACTGCTCGCTAAGTTTGGGTATTACTGCTTATTGGGCCGGAATGAGAAGAGGGTAAGGTTTTGCGGTGATAGTCGAAAATGACATAGTGATTCCTGGATTGAGTGAGGCTGAATGGGGTGTTGAGGCTATTTGAGTAACCATGCAAAATAGAGGATAGCATAAATTGAGATGGGGTGGTGTGCAGACGGCCCGCAATATGAGATAAGATGAAAGCGATGCTACAGATCAGCAGGATTGGGATTGGGGGTGGGGGGTGGGGGAGATGGACTCAGTAAGCAGGGGAACATGCAGAGGTGCTTAATGAGTAATTTGCCTCGATCTTTGCAGATGGAGACTGGATGACTGAAAGAGGCTATGGTACAGGCAATACTAGACCTAGAGGAGGATTAGGGTTGGAAGCGAGAAATCTCACTGGGCAAGGGTGAGGGAGGCCATTTAGATGCTAGAAACTGATAAGGTGTCGAGTCAGGATCAGATGCATCCGAATGATATGAAGGAATGGACAGATGAGCTGTCAGCTCCACTTACAGTCTCTCTTTAACACTTCTCTGCAGACAAGATGAGTGCCTCAGGTCTTGAAGGTTGCTCATGTAGTGTCTATCCACTATAGGTCCAGGGAATACAAAAAATCAGACCAGGCCTGCAAGGTGACCCCAAGTACCCTCATTATGGTATCAGTTTTAATTAGTCCCTCTTATGATGTGTTGGTACCATAATTTTTCAGCTACATAAAATGTATTTTGATTTTGTAGATGATCTTCTGTATTACACCGATCCAAAAAAAACAGATAGTCGGCTTGTTGTCATCAGCGATCAAGAACGGAAAAATCAGATTTTTAATGAGTGCCACAGTTCACAATTTGGTGGGCATTTAGGTGAAAAGAAAACACTATCCAAGGTTCAAGAAAGGTTCTACTGGCAGGGACTTGTGAAAGACATTTGCCAATGGGTATGTAAATGATTTAGTAAAATTTGTACTAATTAAATAAATATTATGCTGTACTAAAGACAGGTTATATTAATAGATTTAAGCAATAAGGCACAACAGGGTGAGGGTTAACTGGGGTTTACCCACACCTTGTGTGGTGTGTCACGAGGCGCAGCCGAGTGACTTAATCACACAAGAAGTGGGTACATCCCCAATAACTCACACCCTTGATTGCCTTATTGCGATTATTTAATGGACCCATGTGGAAAATGTGTTTAACTATGTTGTTTTGTAAATGAGGTTACGGGATCTCCACATACCATTGTTTTATTAAAAATAAAATGTCCTTGTTTTATATATATATATATATATTTTTTTTAGCAATGTCTAGCTTCATTAATACCAATCCTGTATGCCTCACTGTTCCATACCTTCAAGCAGTGCTCATGCCCTTCCCTCGAGACCACATGCATGGTGTCTGTTCCCTTGACCACCCAGGTGTCTCATTATTACCCCTTCTACTGTCTCCATGGAGCGCTTTGAAAAATGTACTCACCGCAGTAGTCTTCTTTCTTCCATGGAATCCTTTAGCATCAGTAAATTTTATGCATTTAACTGGCTAGGAGCAATTGCCCCGGAGGTGTGCCTTTAAGAGATTTAATGAGCGTAGGGTCAAGCCAATTAAAAGACAAGAGGGGGTGTGAAATGAGTGAGAGTTGACTGCTTCAGAATGTACCAGGTAGTCTAGCAGCTGAGGGTCTGAAGCGGATAGGGGTTTGACCTTTTCGCTTCTGCACCAGAGGGAAAACCTTTTCCATTTGGCAGCATAAGTCTTCTTGATGTTAGGTTTTTTAGCCATCCTCAGTATCTTAAGGGTTAATGCTAGAGACCAGAGCTTCAGAGCTTCCAAACAGAGTATTCCTGATCTGGTACCACCCTTCTTGTTTATGTAGAACATTGCAATGGTGCTGTCAGTTTGATGGTTCGCCACTCCCCAGTTTTCTTGTGTCAGAAAATACCTGGAGTAGAGGCCTTTGCCCTTCTCGTGGGTGGGGACCCTCTCCACTGCTCATAAAGCAAGAAGGTGTTGTACCTCCATTTCCAACAGTGGTATCAGTGATGGTGACAGAGGTTTTGACACCTGGATACGCTTGAGGCCTGGCAGCTGCTTGAACTGTAATTACAGACCCTTCTCCACTGTCTCCAGCACCCACTTGCCTGACGTAATAAAGGACCAGTGCTGAAGACAGTGAGAGAGGGAGACGACCTGGACACTCACATCAGGACTTAGACTGGATAGAGGTGGTTCTTCTTTTCCCCTTCTGCCCCTGAAAGACCCTCTGTACTGGATAACCTTTTTCATATAGTCAGTGGTTCTGTAATCAAACAACATATTTTGATCACGGAAAAAATCCATGGCCTTGTTCTGAGTGTCTGTGGTCAAAGTGGTTGTTCTAAGCCAGGCGAAGCGTCTCAGAGATATGGCATGGGCCATTGTCCTAGAGGCTGCATCATTATTGTCATCTGCCATGTGGAACTGGTACATAGTTTCAAGGGCAGTTTTTGACATATCCTCCAGCTCAGAGAACTGTGGAAGAGTGATTGCCAGCCGCAGTAAACTGAGGACCCATCTTTTCAAGACAGAGTTTCCTTTTAGCCACTTCATCAAGATGCTTGATCAATCTTCATTTTTTCATCACTACGCTCATTAAATCTCGTAAAGGCACACCACCAGGGCAATTGCACCTAGTCAGCTAAGTACAAAAAAGTTACTGATGCTAAAGGACTCCTGAGGTAAGAAACACAGCGGTGATGTGCACGTGGGTGATGGAAACTGGATGGCTTCCAATCGGTCGTCATCTAGGCTCACCAAGGTTTTTTTTTTTTTGTCTTGTTTTCTGTGGTTTCCTGATTTGACCCCCTGTGATGTTTGCGCAAGGACGTACACCCAGACAGGAGAGTTGCTGATGCAGGGTGACGGGTGCGCTACGCACCCTCTGGTACCCTACTCAGGGTTGAGTTCATCCGTTGGGACATTCAATACTCACTCTCCTTGTCGGCCAGATAATAATGTTGTAAGTATACATTTCTGAATGCACAACTTGTGTAATGCCACATTTGTTTGTCTACATAGATTTCAATGTGCGAATAGTGCCAAAGGGTGAAGCTTTTAAAGACAATAGCGCCAGAATTAAAATCTATCCGAGTTACTGCTCCTTGGAACATGCTGGGAATGGATTTAATAGGTACTGATGCATAATAAGATTACCTTCATTACTGTATAGGTAGAAAAATCAATTTTGATATTTTGCATATGTATTTCTTATGTCAGTGGCACTCCGACTTTCCTCACTCACACCGTTCCCTGTGCCCTGTCTCACGCCCTTATGAGGCTGTTGACCAATTTTCATCTAGTACTGCTGTTATATCTATTGATCAGTTTTTCTCTCCTACTTTTCACAGGTGCATTCAAGCAAACCTGTGATGGAAATCAATATATTCTAACTGTGACAGATTATTTCACGAAATGGGTGGAGGCCTTTCCTATTAAAAGAAAAGATGCAAATAGTGTTGCATCTAAACTTGCCTCCATTTTCTACAGGTATACCAATCAGTGTGATTTATTTATGATATCATATTACTCATAGGTTTTGCTTTTCTTTGCGCAGATGTATAGCATAGTTGAGTGATAAACAATACATCCTCTCACAACTGTCACAACGGTGTAAAGGGCTCGGTAACAACAGTTATGGCTGAATTAATAGTACGACTTACCTGTCAAGATGGATGTCATTCAGTGTTCTTTGTTTTACCTTACCAATATTTCTGTTTTCATAGTCATGGAATCTGACAACATGAAAAAGAATATATGTCACAAAGAATCGTGTATCTGTAATCAATAAAATCTTGAACAAAGACAGTAACTGTTTATAAATGCAATACATATCTGATGTGTGAACAGAAATGACATGTTGATGCCGTGGATGACAGTCATCTGTAAAGAAAGCAGAAAGAAAATATCACACAATGCAATGTAATATAGATATAGATGTAGTTTAGTTTGTTTTTTTTTAACTCCATGCTACTGTTACCCATCCCAAGAACTAAGAGTGAGCATTCCAATGTGTGGGTTTAGCTTTTTGAAAATAATGCTTATGATCCCTTCTTTCCATTTCTCAGACACGGAGCACCACGTGACATATTGTCTGATCAGGGACGAGAGTTTTGCAATGAGGTAGGACATCACTATTACATAAGAAGCAAATAAGTTGGTAACGCAGACAATACTGATGTATTACATGTTGTTTATTATAAAAAAAGAGTCTTGAAACCTCTGTAACTTGATCTGTCACAGCATGACACCAAATGTATGTGAGTATTGCAACGTACAACTGCTATAAATAATTAGTAATTAAATTAAAGGTTAATTAGAAATTCATTGGCAATCTCCAATAGCTGCTGTCATCGTGGTATCATATGTATCTGTATTTTCCATTTTCAATGAGCGAAGGTTTATGATTGCAGTGACTCCATCATTTTTTAAATTTTATATTACTATGAAATATGTATAGGTCTCAAAAGAACTGTTCCTCAAATGGAACATACAACACAGAATTTCAGCCGCCTACCACCCACAAATGAACGGCCTTGCTGAAAGAACCAATCAAACATTGAAATCTGCACTTACTAAACTAGTAAACAACAACCAGGATAACTGGGAAAATTACATAGATCCAGTGTTGTTTTGATTTAGAACAGCAGTGCACTGAATGACTACCAAACTGAACGTGAATTATTATTTTTTTTATTATGTTATTGTCTTACTGTATAAGCGATAGTCTTAAACCTCCTTGCAAATATATGCAAAGAGGGTTAATTTATGTCCTCGTGACCAATGAGATTGTATTTGAAATCAGCAGATACTCAGTTACCTGCACCACTAAATGAAAAGTATGCTGTTTTATTAAGTAACTTATGAGCTGAAACAGCAGTACAGCAGGTTGTGGTTTTATAAAGTAGAAAAAATCACTACTGCAATTAAAAAAAAAAAAAGATAATTATATTTAGTGAGATTCAAACCCAGCACCTTTTTCTCCAGAGGCATAAAGCAAATTACTTGAGCCATTTACACATTCTTATAAGAAACTACTTTTTCTATTACTTATGATGTTGACTGTCTTCTGTAGACAGCAATAGTTCTTTTTTCAGATAACTGTCTGCCAAATTAGATAGCAATGAGCATGGCTAATTCATACCTCATTGCTCATTTCACTTGTAGCTGTGGATGAGTGATGCTCATTATGTAGCAGTGTCCTGTGGGTGTTTGATGAGTGATTAGGAAGTTGGGGTGGGGGTGGGGGGTGGGGGGTGCTTTTCAATGACTACCAAACTGAACATGAATTATTTTTTTTTAATTATGTTATTGTCTTACTGCATAAGCAATAGTCACAAACCTCCTTGCAAATATATGCAAAGAGGGTTAATTTGTGTCCTCATGACCAATGGGATTGTATTTGAAATCAGCAGCTATAGCAGATATTCAGTTACCTGCACCACTAAATGAAAAGTATGCTTTTTTTATTAAGTAAGTTATGAGCTGAAACAGCAGGTCATGGTTTTATAAAGTAGAAAAATTACCACTGCAATTAAAAAAAAAAAAAAAATTACCATAGTTACTGAAATTCAAACCCAGCTCCTTTTACTCCAGAGGCATTAAGCTATTCACTTGAACCATTTGCTCATGCTGGTAGCAATATGTCTTTTTCTTTTACTTATGATGGTGACTGTCTCTAGACAGCAACAGTTTTTTTCACATAGCCATCTGCCAAATTAGATGGTGATGAGTATAATTAATTCATACCTTATTGCGGGGTTGACTTTTGAATGACTATCATTATGTAAATCATGATCTGAAACATCAGGTCATGGTTTTATAAAGTGGAAAAAAAAATCAGAATGGTACTGCAATAAAAAAAATAAATGTAATACTAATAATCGGATTTGAAACCAGTACCCTTAGCTGCAGAGAAACAGAGCCATGTCTCTAAGCCATCAACATTTTTTGGTGAATTGATTACTTTTTCTATTATTTATATTCTGTTACTGCCCTCTAGAAAGAAACAGCTTATTTTTCACATCGCTGCTTGCCAAGCAAGATACAGATCAGCATATATACGAACATATGAGTATACAAGATTGCGAACAGATGCAAGGCATGCTGCCTATCTAGTCTGCTCAAGTTTGCAGCACTTCAGCCCATTATACTGCAGCTGCCCCTCTTCCCATTAACTCTTCCCTCCCCAAACTGCCCCTTTCCGTATGTACTTTCCCCAATAATTTGTCCCACCTCCTCTTGGTGCACCCCACAGTATGCACTGTTACGAGTTGCTTAGGCAGTGAATTCCACCCAGTAACTACTCTTTCAGTGAAGTAGTGCCTCCTCCTTTCCCTCCTGAATCTACCCCCCCCCATTTAACCTCAGGTAGAGCCTTCTGGCATCTCTTCCATTCTGGAACGTGAACCCACTCTGGAAGCCTACTCTGCTTATCCCCTTTAGATACCTGAAGGTCTCGATCATGTCCCTCTCTTTCTTCACTGCACAGTCTCCAGTAATTTGATAACCCTTTTCAAATACGGGCATGAGAACTGCACACAGTACTCCAAGTGTGGCCTAACCAGGAACCTGTACTGGGGCAATATGACTTCCTACATCTAGATGTAATCCCCCTTGCTATGCACCCTAGCATCCTGTTAGCCTTTGCTGCTGCCTTCCAACACTGAGATGAGTTGTTTAATTCCCCAGTCACCAGCACCCCCAGATTCTTCTCCTCATTGGACAGTTTGATACCATTCATCCAGCAGCTGTATCCTGGGTTTTTGACTCCAAAGTGCATCACTTTGCACTTCTTGGCATTGCAGCCAAGCTGCCAGGTGTGCGACCACTCCTCGAGTCTTGCTAAGTCCTCCTGCAGTACTTTGCCATCCTCCTGCCCATCCACCTCAGCACAGATCTTGGTGTTATTGGCAAAGAGGCTGATCTTATTCTTGATCCCAACTGCTATGTCTGTGATGAAAATGTTAAACAGAACTGGTACTAGTTCTGATCCCTGTGGGACACCACTTGTCACTGCCATGAGCTCCAATGCTTCTCCCCACACAACTACCCTTTGTAGCCTGTCTCTCAGCCAGTTTTCTACCCATTGGGCCAGCTTCTACCCTATACCAAGACTCTTCAACTTACAGGCCAACCATCCATGTGAAACATAGAAACATAGAAGTTGACAGCAGATAAGGACCGCAGGCCCATCCAGTCTGCCCATTTCTTTTTCTACCTTATAAATGTGCCATAGGCCTTTGCTCTGTCAGTGGTCTATCTATTCATACTCATCTGTATTGCTCCCTTATGCCTATCCCATGCCTGTTTGAAGCCCTGCACAGTATTCATAGCCACCACTTCCTGAGGTAGGCCGTTCCATGCATCCACCACCCTTTCTGTGAAAAAAAAATTCCTCACATTCCCCCTTAATCGGCCTCCCTCTAATCTCATGATGTGTCTTCTTGTCCTGCTATTTTTCTTATATTTAAACATGTTAGACTCTTTCACCTTGTTAATGCCCTTAAGGTGTTTGAATGTCTTGATCATATCACCTCTCTCCTTCTTTGCTCAAGGGTATACATATTGAGCTTGGTTAATCTGTCCTCATATGTCTTCTGATGCAGTCCCTGCACCATTTTGGTTGCCCTTCTCTGGACTGCCTCAATTTGGTTAATGTCCTTGTGAAGGTGTGGCCTCCAGTACTGCACACAGTACTCCAGATGGGGCCTAACCAGTGTCTTGTAAAGAGGGATTATTACCTCTCTCTTACGACTTGTGATACCCCTACTTATACACCCTAACATCCCCCTAGCCTTACCTACTGCTTTAGAGGTCTGCTTGGATGATTTCAGGTCATCAGTGATGATGATGCCCAAGTCTCTTTCTTCCTTTGTGACTGCCAGCAACTCCCCTCCCAGCCTATAGGTGGCTTCAGGGTTTCTCTTCCCTATGTGCATGATCTTGCACTTCTTTGCATTAAATCCCAGTTGCCACTCTTCTGACCATTTTGCTAGTTTACCCAGATCTCTTCTCATTCTGCCCACCCCATCTGGATCATCTACTCTGTTGCAGATCTTGGTGTCATCTGCAAACAGACAAGCCTTACCCTCTAGTCCATCTGCAAGGTCACTAATGAAGAGGACTGGCCCCAAGACTGATCCCTGAGGTACCCCACTTGTGACTTGCATCTCATCTGACTGTATACCATTTACCAACACTCTCTGTTTTCTGCCCGTCAACCAGTTTGCCACCCAGTTGACCAACTTCTGACCCACCCCGAGCCTACCCAGCTTATTTATCAATCTTCTTTGTGGAACAGTGTCAAAAGCTTTGCTGAAGTCAAGGTAGGCAACATCAACTGCTCCCCCTTGGTCCACCACTCTGGTTACCCAGTCAAAGAAATCTATGAGAATAGTTTGACAGGACCTTCCTTTGTAAACCCATGCTGTCTTGGATCCTGTGCCCTATGGATTCCAGGTGTTGCACTATCCTTTCCTTAAGGAGTGCCTCCATAATCTTGCCCACTACTGAGGTAAGACTGACTGGTCTGTAGTTCCCTGCCTCCTCCCTGCTATCACTTTTGTGGAGGCGGGATCACATGAGCCTTCTCCAGTCTTCTGGGACTCTCCTGTGCTCAGAGACTCACTAAACAGTTCTGCTAATGGCTCTGCTAGTTCCACCCTTAGCTCCTTTAGTACCCTGGGATGTATGCCATCAGGTCCCATTGCCTTATCCACCCTGAGCTTAGCGAGCCCATGTAGGACCCTTTCTTTTGTGAAGGGAGTAGTGCTCACCTCCTTCCCCCCTGTGTCCATGGTGCTGAGCTGTGGGCCCTGCCTTACCTTCTCTTCAGTAAATACTGAGCAAAGGTATCTATTTAGGATAGATGCTTTTACAGGGTCCTCCTCCTCACATGTTCCCTTTTCTCCATTGAGCTTAGCAATACCCCTCTGGACTTTCTCCTTTCACTAATGTATCTATAGAAAGTCTTGTCACCTTCTTTTACTGTTCGTGCTAGTGTTTCCTCAGTTTGGGACTTTGCCTGCCTTACTGCCTTCCCTGCTTCCCTTAGGGCAGTTTGGTATGCCTCCCTATCTTCATCCCCAGTGTTCCCTTATATTTCCTGAAGGCCAGCCTTTTGGCTCTGACCTTTTCTGCTACTGTATTTGAGAACCAAAGTGGTTTCCTTCTTCTTTTGCACTTCCTTTTCTGTCTAACACAATGGGACGTTGCTTCAAGTATTGCATCCTTAATGCTTGCCCACTTTGCCTGTATCCCTCACCTGTGTTTCTTTTGCCAGGGCTAGCTTAACTCTGTTGGCCATCTTATCAAAGTCAGCTCCTCTGAAGTCCCATATCTTTGCCTTGGAATGGGATGATTTAGATGTAGTAGCCAAATTGAACCATACCATGTGATGGTCACTGGCCCCCAGGTGACCTTCTACCTGGAGATCTGTGATCCCTTCCCTGTTAGTCAGTACTAGATCTAGGATAGCCCTGTCTCTTGTGGGTTGTTGTACCAGTTGTTTGAGGCCCTCCTCCCTGCAGGGAATCCATCATGTGTCTGGTTCTGGCAGATGTTCCTGCTGGTATTGACCAATCTGTATCCGGTATGTTGAAGTCTCCCATTATCAGAACCTCCCCTTTAGCTGTCATGTTTTGTATATCTTCTAACAGTAATGTATCTATGTCCTACCCCTGGTCTGGGGGCCTGTAGACAACCCCAGTTCTTATGGCTGTCCCATTTCCTGTTTCCAGCGTGACCCACAGTTCTTCTGGCTCCTTATGTGTATTCTGAATTTCTGTAGCTTTGATATTTTCATTGACATACAGGGCCTCACCCCCCTTTTGCATCTGGTCTCTTCTGAACAATACATAGCCAGGTACTGAAAGTCTCCCAATGTGGTTACTGGTAAACCACGTCTCACTAATTGCTACTATGTCCAGTTTAGCCTCTGACATTATTGCCTGCAGGTCTGGGATCTTATTTCCCAGGCTGTGAGCATTTGTGTACATGATTTTCCATTGGCCAGATTTTGGTGTGTTAGTTGTTGGGTGAGGTTTGGCATTTTCCCTGTGCGTCGTATGGGGAGACGGACCTTTTTTCTTACCTGGTGATGCAAATGAACTGCAAACATGCTGAATCCCTGTTTGACCACTAGCTGAGGGGGAGGGTGTTCTTCCCATTCGACGTATGGGGTGCTGCACCCCTCTCCCCATTTGCTAGTTTAAATATTCTGCAAAGACATCAAACTTCTGCCCCAATGCACTGACTCCCTCCTTAGTCAGATGCAGTCCATCAAATTTAAAGAACTTTCGCTCCCAGAACTGTTGCCAGTTCCCTACAAATCTGTGTCCTTTTTCCTGGCACCAGCCCTTGAGCCACATGTTTAGCTCCTATCTCCCTTCTCGACCTTCCGTCCATCTGTCCCCTCTCCCAGACTGGCAGGATCTCAGAGAAGGAGATGCCAGATGAAATGGATGATAGTTTGTCACCCAGCCTGGTCATGTGTTCCTTGGTCTCCACAACTGACCCGGCTGGCGGATCGATAGTCCCTATGTGTACCAGGACGTCGATGTTTTTCTCCTGCTTTGTGAACAATTTTAGCAATGCGGTCAGTGTCTCTCCATGCTGATGTACCTGGAGACATCTGACTATTACCTGGCTGGAGATGGGTATCAACTCCCGAATCATGGAGTCTCCTATGATCAGAAGTTTTTGATTTCCTTTTGCTTTTTGTTTTGGTTCCTGATTTGGATGAGTTTTGTTGTGCTAGCTCCTGTGCTGCAGTGTCCTGCTCTGCAGTGTCCTCTGCCCCTTTGTTTTATTTCAGAGATAGAGGCAGATACCTGTTTGTAGTGTTTATATGGTTTTTGGAGGTAATATGTTGGAGAGCAGAGAGTGATGGGGCACCCGATTTGCCCCTCCTAACCACCTGCCAACCTCCTGGACCAACAACCCTCCCTCTGCGGTCGAGGTTTTTCTGTTGGATGTTGGGGAAATGGTGGGTGGTTCTTATAATGTATTTCCTCTTGAATATGAAATTTGAGGAGCGCAATCTCTGCCCATGCTGCCCGGAGCTGAGCCCTAAGATCTCCAATGGCCCAGCATGTAGGACAGTGTCCTAAATCCTGTAAGACTGTCCTTCTGAAAATTGTTCCACAGTACCTGCAGTTAATGATATCCATTCCAGATAAGTTGCTGGGTTTATAACCTAGACAGAGTAATTAGAAGGAAGAAAATGCAAGTAATGGTTTGATTTTGTGTTTTGTTTTGTATAACTTGTTATACCAAGTTAAATTATTAGTGCCCCTGTAAATGAGCTCACCTTGTGGATGCCCCACTGATCCGCCCCTTCCTGCTCTGCCACAGGAAATGACACAACTGTGGTACCCTATAAAAGGAGTGTAGTGGGGTGGTTGGGGATGGGGTGGTGGCTGGGCCTTTCCCCTGCCAATAAAGAAGAACCACGGACGAAAGAACAAGGAGGTAAGAGCAGAAACAATCAGTCAACAACAAATGCAGTAACCCTGAAAGCTTATCCTAATGTTAGATAAAACTGTAAAACCTGTAAAGCACCACCTGTAATAATTTCAGATAAGATATACCCTGTAAGAAACACTTTACTACAGAGAAAAATAAAGCAGTAACAGAAGATATACCTTGCAAAAGACAATTGGAATCAGAAGATTACAGCAGTAATCTGTTAGTACACACCTGTAGGCACACCTTGTAATAATGCAGAAGAAGGTATACCAGCAACAACAATTTGAATCAGAGAAAATAAAGCAATGAAATGTTAGCAACAAACAGTAGCAATCCCTGTGAGTACAAAATTAAAACAACAACACACAGTAAATCTGCTTAGCCAAAAGAAGTCTTAATCCTTTTCCCTTGCTCTGGTAAGGTTCTCTACTCTGCCTTTCAAGCAATCTTAGAAGGCTTAGTGGCACTGAATTGAGGGCCATGTTGAAATCCAGGTAGACTACATCTACCGCATGGTCCTCGTCCATTTTACTTGTGACTCAGTCAAAAAAAACAACCAAGTTTGTCTGACAGGATCTGTCAGTGACGAACCCTTGCTGTCTATTGTCTTGCACATCATTATCCATGAGAAACTGCACAAGACTTTCTTTTGAGGATATATTTCATCAGTTTCCCTACAATTGCAGTGAGGCTCACCGGTCTGCAGTTCCCTGGTTTGTCCTTGGACCCACTTTTGTGGAGAGGTATCTCATGTTCCTTCCTCTCATCTCTTAGCATAAATCCCGTAATTAGTGATGTTTTGAACAGATCCACTAGTGGGTCTGCCAGGACCTTTGACCATTCACTCTGCATCTTGGGATGTACCCAGTCTGGCCCAGGTGCCTTAACTACCCTTGGGGAGCTCAGGCCATCCACCAACCTTTGAACTGTGATGACCCCGTCCGTGGTTGTCTCACCACCCATGCCTGCACCCCCTTTCCCTGCAGGAACAGGCCCATTCCTCTCACTTGTGAACACTTAACAGAATAATCATTAAGTACTTCTGCCTTCTTGGCCCCCTTGTCTACCCACACACTGCCTTTCCTGATCCTAACTATTTGATCAGGAGGCAACAAGTAAGTAACCTAAAAATGTGAGTGAAGATGGTCCTTACTGGTTTTTTCGATATCACGGGATACCACAAGCATTCAGTGTGATTTGAAACCTGTGTATATTTTATAATGTTAGAAAAATGTGTTTTACATTGTTTCAGATATGGAGCACTTGGAGAATGTAACTTTGTCTACCACTCCCCAGCTTGAATTAAGAGAAGGAAATAATGCAGGATTGTTATTATCATCAAATTTCACTGGATTGCTTCCAAATATTGTGGTGCAAGGGTACGCATTTGAACCTGAACTGTCAGATGATGAAATAGATGAACATGAGGTTGATGAGAGCACAGATTCAGAACATGATGACTTTCCAAATGACCACCATATTCGTTTGAACACAACCTCATGGTGTCAATGTGGCAACTGTTACAATTTGCCTAACATTGAAGAAAACATTTGTTGCAAAGAAATACCAGCAATCCAACACAGACTACATGATTTAGAATGCATTACCAATAACCACCATTTTTATCACGTGTGTGTAGACATGGAAACTCTGGATGTGGCTTTACTAAGTAATTAAATCGGCATTTACGGGGGGGGGGTTCGCTTGAGCGCCCTATTTGGAGCAGGTATGAAGGACACACACACACATTTTTTTTATTTTACATTATTTCTTTATTTATTCAATTGGGGGTGGTTTTTTCCTTTAGTTCCCCCCCATTCCTGCCAGACAATCTGGCTGCTGCCCGGCAGCAGACAGGGCTCTAAACACCCCGTCACTACCATCCTATGCAGCATCAGAGCGGATACTTACCCCACCACTTCAGAGACTAGGAGGGTGGACCCAGGAGGGAACTACCCTCTCCTGTCTCTCTTCCTGTAGAAATTGTACACTGCCCCAGTCACCAATAGGGGCCAGCCATGCACCACCAGCTGAAGCTCCCCCTCCCTGGAGAATAAGAGCAGTCCTCTGGATGCTCAGTCCTTCTCCACCATACCAACGTCCAGCGGCCCATGCTCATCCACGAACACGGGATGCCAGCATTGGATAAGATAAGGCAACCAGCGTCTCAACCCTTAGCGCCTCAACCCTCAGCACCATCATGCAGGCCCAAAGGAACATAATATTTATATAGGTACTAGAACTGTTTCTCAGCAGACATCATTGCAGTCCATCTAATGACATCTATCATTTTCATATATCAATGAATTTGTATCACCCATGTGACTGACTGCCTTACATTAAACTTTTCTTTGTGTTTCATAGGACATACGGTTGGCAGCATATAGACAGTTTACATTGGGGCCAGAGGACAGCTAGGCAAACACATGCGAAGAATCATACCCTCTTGCTGTGTAAAAATAATAAGAAAACACCATCCAAGCTCACAATATGAAGGTTTTCATGAAGTATTTAATATACAAATATAATAACATATAATGAGTTATATCTTGTTTCCCTACAGAAAATATAGCCAGTCATATTTGTTTATTACAGTCAATGGTTCTACAATCAACATCATATATGAAGTGTTGCAGTGTATATTTAAATTCTATACTCTTTGCTTTTAAAAATGTTCTCTGAATCTGAATAGATTTACTGATGATTCTAAAAATGTTAGTCAAAATAACATTTAGTTACTATTTAAAATATTAAAGAAATGAATATATATATACACTTCTAAATAATATTCATTTTCATAAACATTGTCAAACATTTAAATATCATTCATGCTACAATTTTTCAATAAATCAACGTTTTGAATACATTTCATGAGGAACAATAAAATGAGATTCACTTATTGTTTGTGACATGGACTATTGTCTGCTTAGTTTGTTTCTGATATTAACCTGTTATAATACATAACTGCATTAGCAATTGTCATACATCTCACAGTAAGGGAAGGGGATAAAGAAACTATATGGATGGAGTTTCAGGATGTGAGAAATAGGCCACTGTGGATGGGGGTAGTGTACAGACCACCATCACTGGGTTGTGATCTGGAGCAGGAACTGGCAGATCAAATTTGAAGGGTAAGTGGGAAGGGAATGGAAATACCATATTGATGGGGGATTTCAACATTTCGGGAGTGGACTTGAGTATACCTACCACCATGACTGCAATAGTGGGGTCATGTGGGAATCTTTTCAGGGCAGCTTCTTCACACAGCTGGTACAGGGGCCGAAAATGGCTTGAGATGACTTAGGACCTTGTACTGATCACTGGATGCAGATAAGCCATAGTATATAATAAGGAGAGGGATTGGGGAGGCTACATAGACCTGTTCTATTAAGAAAAAAGGTATACGAGAAAAGACTGGGGGAGTTCTTCTTTACTGCAGTATTTGTAATGCCATGTCCTATATCATGCAACTGAATTATTTTAATTCAGTAAATTTCATATCTCAATGTGCAGGCATAGTTCAAGCAGATGTAATTATGGTCCTAGGGTTTTTGACAAAACATTGGAAACCCAGAGTGTCAGGTCATTGATGGTTTTGAACCAAAACTCGTTTTCTGCTGCATTACAGCTTCCTGAATTGACTCCTTGGTTATGCCGTGGTGGTCTCCTATCCGTACATGTAGAGATTCATAGTTAAACAATGTTGAAACAGTATTCCTGTTATTTCCTGTTATCAATTAGAAATTTGAAAATATGAGATACGATTGTTAGTTTATGTCTTAACTTTCTGTAATTAACCCCATCCCCCAAACATCTTGGACTACTTTTATATTTACAGAAAGACATACCAGTGTGTACATTGTGTTGGGTTAACAGCACTTCTGGGGTGGTTGAAGTGAAGGCAATTGTCAATGCCTCATGCTTATGCCGCACCCGAGGTGTGCCACTATCCAACCACAATGTGTACCCTGTCATGCCTTACTGCTTAATTTTTTTGTTTTGTTTTGTTTGTCAGGACAGTCTTCATGCCAATTAAAGAAAAACAAGGAAACACGGAAAATAATCATATGGATGTCTCTACAATGTACAGACCCACTCTTACCCTCTCTTTGTCTCTGGATGATATTCAAAAGTATGGTTTTACTAAACTTATATGTCTTTGGATTTCGTCGCCTTTTCAGGATGTATTTCCCTGCTGCCTTTGAGTACTGATGTTTGTATTGCAGAACACCATGTCTGTTTCTAAGTTGCTGTCTCTCAACATTTTCATTGTGATCGAGGGTGGCAATGTGTAATCTGCATGTGTATGCAGGTATATCATATTTTATTCTTTTTGATGCATACTTCAGATACAGTGAGTGAACATTTTCCAGGTTGCCTGTATGTATCCCTTCTGTAACCTGAATATATATATATATATATAAACATATACATGTATGTATAACCAAACAGAACAAACATTGGTGTGTGGTTCTGGTAAATCATCCAAAACGAAATTACATAAAAAGCAGTTGCTATCTGTTATTTATTTATGACTACTGTTCAATGTTCTTACATATCAAAATTCACTGTTTTCATAAACTCCAAATACAAACCTCACCTTATGTTTGAGTTACCATCAAAACTTATCAAAATAGTTAATCAGTGATATAGATGATAATGCCTGATGTACAGGTGATAACCATGGTGTAATCACCTTGAGTGGGTTCTAGGGCATCAGTAAAACCTGAGACTGTATGGTTATCACATGTATATCAGACATTGTAATTTATGGTCTATGGGACTCGACACGAGAAGTTACCCCACCAAACATCACAATAGTGGGATTACAAGGTTATAAGCAGTTTATTTTAAGTGGCTAATAAGGGCTACCCATACATTGTTAACCAATGACTCCTATTTTAGTATATTTTATTAAAGTAGTATTAAAAAATATAAAAATTGAAATGTTATTAAATGAAATACGAGTAAGTACCTTCTCTAAATCTTCCAACAGTTTCTTATGCGTCACAATTGTTTGCAGTTCATGATATGCAGCTGAGTTTTCATGTAACCATGGTTTGCGAGCTGCTCTAGCCGTGTCATATGCTGGGTGTTCACATGCATGGAATATATCTTTAGATATCCAATTGTGTGTGCTCGTTACATGATAAAGGATGGATGTGAATCGCTTTTTAAGTTCATGGTGATTTTTCTTACACGTTGATGTAGACCAGCACAAATGATTTATAATTGCCTGTTGCCACTTACTTAATATGGTGCATTCCATCTTCTTACTAGCATTAATTAACTTCTTCTTGTTACCTTTGGCAATGTGCCAAGGGTCATATTCATGCTTAATGCTGGGAAATTTCTCTCGTAATAATTTTTGAATTGCCATTTGACGATCTGTGGCAAGTACCGAGATGCCAATGTCCCTTTCTCTGAGTTTGCTCAATGTCCTGGTTAGACCCTCTGGTTCCAGCCAGTAACTATTTTTCACCTCAGTTACTTTCACAGTTTGCTGATCTATTATTAAACTTAAGCCACATTCTATTAAAGCTGCACTGTCAGCTCTCCCTCTTCGTTTTTTGGTAAAAACAAGTAGTATGCCTCTTGTCACATACCACTTAGGGAGATGCTTGGAATGCCCATAGGGATGTAAAATAAATCAATGTTTACCTAGCTTCTTAATTTTTCTGTAAATAGGTATTCTACCGGCCCACCAATAACCCCGTACATACGGGAAGTATTTCTAGGTCAGGACTGCGCGTCTGCCTGGCCTTGGTCCCGATGTCGATGTTCACATGGACAAAGAAGAATCATGTGTTCTTATTCCTTCCATATTTCTCAACTCTTGCATCTATCTGGCATCACAAACCGAGCACTGGAAATGTATAGTTTCATTTTAAGCTGCGGCGAAATCCGCGCATGTGCACCAGATGCAAGACCAAAGATCCCACAGATGCGCAAGAGTGTGCCATTGGTGCACATGAGCGGGATTTCGGCCGCAGCTTAAAAATGAAACTATTACATTTCCAGCGCTCGGTTTGTGGTGCCAGATAGATGCAAGAGTTGAGAAATATGGAAGGAATAAGCGCGACATGATTCTTCTTTGTCCATGTGAAAATAATCGTACATCGGGACCGCGCTTGTGGCAGACGCGCGATCCTGACCTAGAAATACTTCCGGTATGTACGGGGTTATTGGCGGGCCGGTAGAATACCTATTTACAGAAAAATTAAGAAGCTAGGTAAACATTGATTTATTTTACATCCCTATGGGCATTCCAAGCATCTCCCTAAGTGGTATGTGGCAAGAGGCATACTACTTGTTTTAACCAAAAAACGATGGGGGAAAGCTGACAGTGCAGCTTTAATGTGTATGTACCCATAATGGCACAATGACCCGGACTGTCACACCGTGCATCTCCAGACAGTACAATACTGCTGTTAATGTATCTTGATTGATTTTCACTACGGTGTTTGTCCCACACATCCTTAATGGCTGGTATTATTAAGTTATTTTGCATATTATTGCAATACCGTACTGACATGAATGCAATTTCTGCTGTTTTGAGTATTTCCGATACTTTACTGAAAGAACCACCACAAATAAAAATTGAAGCTGGTAGAATAACATTTAGTTCTGCAACACCATTAATGGTTGACTGGGAATGCGAAATGTTATTGTGACCATCTAAGCACTCTGTCTTAACAGTAATACCTGTTCCCTTTTTCAAAATTGTTGGTTGCATTATTATTGGCTTGTCACAAAACAAAATGTTACATTTCACAAACAACTGCATTAACATCTCACGTGATATGAAATAGTACTTATCAGCAGTTTGTGAAAAGTTATCAGATTCACTAGTTTCATCACTATCATATGAGTATTCACTGTCAGAAATATCTGGATAATAATCTGGATCATTGGCATAATCATCTTCCTGTATATTGTCCGATTCACTGTCTGTTAAGCCATCCTCATTATTGTGATTGTTGCACACAACATCTTGATGTGTTACATATGAGCAACTATGACATTTTTGATATCAGTCTGTCGTGCTGTGTATTGTGTTGTCTATCTCCATATTTACTTCAGCTTCATAAATTCCTTTGTCTTTGATAGATTTTCCACAATATGAATGGTCATGTGTCATTGCATGTTTGAACGTCAAATTTTCTGTTAATGTGCCAACAGACCTACATGTTGCACTTATGTGCAAATGCATAGTATCTGTTTGAGTGGTTCTTGATTTGTATTTCAGTACTGGAAGTATCAAAACTGTATCTGTCTGTGTAAACACGTCTTTAGTTTTCACAGTCCAAAGTGGGAGAAGCAGGCAATTATGACATTTACAATTGCAAACCTAGGGCAATATGTATGATAATTGTTATTAAACATATGAATGCTACTAAATACTTCTAACATCATTCTGCAGAACACTTGCCGTGGCATACAGTCTATCATTATGTTATTCTCACTTTGTTATTCTCACTTTCATTTCTGTTCAACTATAAATACCCCAATATGAACCCTGAGGAATGTGGTGATGGGACCCCTCCTACCAGCTTTCCCATATATGGCAGGATAACCATGGAGAGTTGAGTTTGATCAAGACCTGCTCACTCCTGTGGATATTCAGGAGTCAGTACACTATGGGAATTTCCCAGCAACCAACCCAATAGCAACCTTCAACTAGGTCATAAAAATATAACAGTTTTACAAAGAGATAAAAAACTGAAAGTATGTATAACTGACAGATCTCTATCCTCCCACTGCTCCCTAAAGCCCTAGAAAAAATAGTGTATATTCAACTATTAGAGTACCTTGCCAAGTATGACACAATGTGACCAGAACAGCACTGTTTCCTCCTGGGACACAGTACCACTACTGCTCTCCTGTAGTTCTCTCAATACCTGCACTCTGCTCATGACTCTTGCAGCCTTGCCGGCACGGTGTTCACAGACCTCTCCAAGGCTTTTGACACTGTTTGTCACCCACTCCTGCTTGACTCCCTCCACCAACTTGGCTTTCCCACTGGTCCCCTTACCTGATTCTCCAGCTACCTCTCTGCTATATCCCAGTGTGCGAAGATAAATTGCTCCCTGACCAATATCGTGCATTAGTACGCCACTGGGCATGCTCTTATCAGATGATAAACCACACCTCAGAGTGAGTTATTGCTTACTTATCATGATGATGTACTCAATACCAAACTGGAAACAATATTTGAACATTTGAACACGATGCAGCATGGCAGATTACATACTGAAAAAACAGAAACCAAATTTGCATCGAAGGTTGTAATCATACTATGCTCATACCTCCTCATTTGGATAGGCTGATGATAACTGTGACTCTCTTGATACTGACTCTGATGAGGAGTGACATCCTACTTTTGTACTGCTGCATTCATTTTCCTGAAAATATTTCAATGACAATATGTAAATTAAGCAATATGACATTATCAGGGGTTAGATTAACAGTCTGTACGTCACACCATAGGGGTGTACTGTGTCACAAGATGGAGCCGAGTGCCATATTTCCCCGGGAGGGGGTGGAATTAACTGACTGTTAATCTAACTCATGTGAGTGGCATATTGCTATGATAAAACGTATTCCAAAAGAAGAGGGTTATCAACATTGGCTTTACCTGTGTTCTAATTCTGTGCTGACCTTCATAACAGTCTGGAAATTCTAAACGACCATGAACCTCCTCTGCAACTACTGTCTGTTTTGATACAGTTTCCGACTGAACTTCAGAAAAACAGATTACTTTTTGCTTCCTGTTAATAGGCACAGCATTTTTCTTTAATCTATTGGTCTTGACCATGATGACTTCACCGCAGGAGTTAAAAGTCCCTTTCCTAATATAATCTTTATCATGGAAGTGGAGCCCACAGATGAAACTTCTATGAAGTATGGTGGTTTCTTGAATTCCTAATATCTGTGCCCATTTCATGCATAATTCTTCATTCAGTGGTGGTAGTTTATGAAAATGCATTCCTTGATTTTTAGTATAAGAGTTGTTACAATCAGGAACGATACAATAAGGGCCAGAAACTCTTTTATTTGTATTCATTTTTTCCTTCTTCAGTACTTCTGTGCTTTCTCTTATAATATTTAACTTTCTAATGAAACTATTTTAGAGACATAACTACAAAGTACATTAGACACTTTCGAATCTGTGAAAAAAAACAAAAAATAATACAGCTAAATAACACTCATTCATATTAATTTCCCAGTAATTATTCAATCAATGGTTGAAAAACTGGTGCAAATCTCAGTCTATACCTGGACTGATGGTGAAACAGGCAAAACAACACATCTGTTGTACAGCGCAGGAGTGTGGGGGGATCCCTGACATATTTGTGTATATGGGGATATACAAGGAAACAGTGAGCATGAGATACAAGCTAGGTCTAGGAAGTTGGCCAGGGTCTGCCAGGACGTGGGGTTCTCGGTCTTCTTCTAGCAGATTCTACAGGTGCCTATAAGCAAAAAAAAAAAACAGAGGGATGTAAATGCATGGCTCTGTAAAATGTGCATGGCCATGGGGAATGGGTGGGGGGCTGGGGAGAAACATGGGAAGACAAGGATCTATTCACAAGGGACAGGATCCACACTAGGTAACAGGTAAAAGAGGTCTACTTAGATTAGAAGAAAAAGGGCAGATTTTATTGATGGGGGACTTAAATATGCCTGATGTTAACAAGGTTGGAATGGGTCAGAGACTTGACGGAGGACTTAGAGAAACTGTAGAGATGGACTGGACTCTGACACCTAGGCTTCAGTACCAGTTGCATTGGCAGTGGCTCAGTAGGTAACATGCTCATCTTTGAAACTGTATTTCTTTTTATGTACATGGCTTGGAGGACATGGCTTGGATTCACAGCGGGAAGGTCATGCCAGACGAATCTGATAGATTTCTTTGACTGGGTGACCAAAGTAGTAGATCAGGGAGAGGCTGTGGACATGGCCTACCTAGACTTTAGCAAGGCATTTGACACAGTCCCACACAAAAGATTAATATACAAGTTAGCCACATTACGCATGGTGGTTGTTCACAGTCCTGCATCTTGGGTCGGGGAAGGTGGATAAGGAAATGGTTGAAGGCATCCTTAGAATGGTAGACAAAGGGGAGATATTGTTGATGGGGAACTTGAATATGCCAGATATTCACTGGAGCATCTTTGTAGCAAACATATACATACCCAAAGAGCACCACTGCCTCACAGGTTGCCAAGTATGAAGAGCAGTTGGACCACAGTGGGTTCTGGGAGGGTGCGGATGGTGGAACAGAAGCGAAGGCCCCTAGTTGTACCTCTACGCAAATCACACACCAGTCTGGCACAGCAAGGTTCCTCTATTATGGCACTCTCAGTGGAGACCAAGAAGAATGCTGAGGACATCCACAAGGGAGACCCACAAAAGGGTGGCAAGGGACACCACAGGGGAAGGAAACAGCTTCTGATAGGGTACTCAATTGTTAGGGGGGGTAGACCTGGGGAGGGAGAGATGAGGGAAGTAAGGTGCCTGCCTGGTGCCATGGCTTGGAGGGACAAGAAGCGAATCCTCAGGATTGCAGAAGCAGCATCACAGGAGAGGGAACTAGATATTGTCCACCTTGGGACAAATGACCTAGCTAGGCATGGGATCAGAGCAGTGCAGGATGAACATACATACGAACATGTGAATATACAAGATTGCCAGCAGATACATGGCCTGCGCCTCTTGCACCTAAATATAAGAAGCCTTGTCCACAAGCTAGACTCCCTTCAGGTTCTTGCCACCCATTATGCTCCAGAGATCCTCACCTTGTCTAAAACCTGGCTCAACAAAAACATCAACGACTCATCTGTCACTATCCCAGGCCACACTATGGCCCACCAGGATAGAGCCTTTAAAGCTGGCGGAATAGCCATCTACGTAAACTCAGACTAGCACTATTCAGTAGTCCTGACCATGTCTGAACCAAAAGTCCTTGAAGTAATACTAATTCAGCTTGTCCTTCCCTTCTCACTACCAATCTACATTGCTGGGATATATTGCCGACCTGGTACACCAGCTTCTGCTGTCACCGACCTCCTCAAGCAAATCTCCTGCCTAACCACGACAGGGGAACTCTACATTATGGGCGATCTTAACCGCAACTGGCTAGTTCCTGCCCTTAACAAAACCCGGACTGAAATTTCCACCCTATTCCTCTCGCAAATCATTACTGAGCCCACCCGGCTTAACCTTCGGCACATGATAACACCTGTCCAGACTCCCCTCCCTTCCCTACTTCAACCTGGATGGCCAAAAACTGGAAGATGTCTCCTCGTTCCATTACTTGGGGGTATGGCTCGACAGTCATCTCTCCTTCTCTTACCACATTGATGCTATCTTAAAAAAACTACGCTCCATGCTCACTGCACTATATAGGAACCGCAGCAGCCTCCCTCCCCAAGTCTGACGTGAACTGGTCCTGAAGATGATACTCCCCTCCATCGACTACTGCGACATTGTATACAGTGCGGCCCCGAAGTCCACCCTATCTAAACTGGACACATTTTATTATGCCTTCTGCCACTTTGCTCTCGATGCCTCTCCCCTCACCCACCACTGTGAACTCTACTGAGCCTTGGCGCTACTGTCCCTCAAAAACCGCCGCATTTCTCACTGTGCTAAATTTGTCTCCAACCTATGGTTCAGGTCCATCACCTCCTACCTTGACACCATGCTCAAAGATGCCCCACCCCCCTACCATCATCTCAGATCCAGTGACTCTCACCAACTTTCAGTCCCTAGGTAGAAGACCTCTGCCAGTCAAGCTGCCTTCTCACACCGGCTACCCAAGCTCTGGAACACCCTCCCACTGAAAATCCGGCACTCCTCCTCTTCCTACTCTCTGTCTTCCACCCTAGCAAACTTCCTTACTACAAATTGCTCGTGTCCCTGTACCTGCCATGCCCCACTATCCCCTCCTCAATGGCTGACCAGCGGGCTTAGCCTTGCTACAGAAGCTGGCATATAACCCCAACCTTGCACTTACGTCCTGGGCCTATTTTACCCTATGCACTGTGTATAACTATATAACTGAGATATATGTCCTCAGCTGTTTACCATATGTCCTGCATATAACTGTATTACTGTGATTTATGTCCTCTGTTGTTTACAGCTGTTCCTAGTGTGCTAATTTACCTTGTCTGTTGTTTTTTTGTCTCAAAATTGTTATTGATACTATAATATTCTAAGCATTCAATGTGCGCTGTTTGTACATTCATGCAATCATGTATCCTTATGCTGCTTTTTATTTGCTTCTGTTAACTGTTCACTTGATAACCTGCGTGTTATCATATCTATGTGTACCCTCCCCCCGGTCACACTGGGAGACGAGCATTATGTTGCTCAGTGTGCCTTTCCTGGTGAAATAACTGCAATAAATAAATAAACTGTGCAATTTCAATACTATGCACTTAAAAATAAGAAAAGAGAAAAAAAAGGTAGTCATTCAGCCAGAGCTGCTAGCATAGTAGGTAATTGATTGGCCTTGGAAGAAGCAAGCACAGGTTTTGATCCTTGTAGCTATACCATTTTTCTGGGTTTATTGTCTTACAATGATTATTTTCTATATATGGATATATTTATATATAACTATATATGTATGTAACAAATACAAATCAGGCATCTCAACATATACCTGCAAGCACTTTTGTGGCTACTGCAGATACATTATGGTAAAAAAAAATAAGCATTCCTTTTAGTATGATTGAGTCCCCCCCCACACACACACCCCTATCACTCATCTAAGCACCACCGGACAACTGCCAGTAGATGAGCAGCACAATGTACCTCACACGTATATGATTACATGCAAAATGAACAATTAAATCTAAATAATTTATGCTCATTCATGTCTCAGTTGTCAAGCAGCTAAGGAAATGAAATAAAAGCTATTGTACTTTCACTGAAGTTATTGAACAAGCATAAGTGTAAGAAAATGGAATCCCTAGCCAATCAAAAGCTGATAGCTCAGTGTGGAAGATGTATACCTTCAACATTGAAAGTGCAGGATTTGAATCCTGGTAGGGCATTCTTTTTTTTTTCCCCCGGCAGTGTCCTGTTTTTTTTTTTTTTAATGTATAAAACATAACCTGCTGTTTCACCCAATCACTTAAATAATGCAACAGCACAGTTATCTTTTAGCAATGTCTGTGCATATGAGTTAATTGCTGTTTACCGGAACAAAACCACTGGGCACAAGTAAAAAAAAAAAAAGAAAAGAATAAAAGCAAGCACATTATTTCACAACTAAAAATGTAGCTGTCATTACAATTTTTTTTTATGTGTAGCTCATATGTCTAGTGGACACAATTTACTTTCAAACAAGTGTATGCTTCAAAGTATGTAGACTTCTGTAACTTCCTTTCAGACACTGATACATCTAACAAGTATAAGTAAAAGAAAAATCAATACCAACTCAGTAAGAGCTGATGGCTCTGTATGGAAGATGTATACTTCCAACATTAGGGGAGCAGGGTTTGAATCCTGGCTAGGAAACTCTTTTTTTTTTTTTCTCAGCAGTGTTCCGTTTTTTTTTTTTAATGTATAAAACAAAACCTGCTGTTTCACCCAATAATTTAAATAATGCAAAAGCACAGTTATCTTTTAGCAAGGTGTTTAACTTTATGTCTGTGCATATGAAGTAATTGCTCTTTACCAGAACAAAAGCACTGGTCACAAGTAAAAAAAAAAACAACTAAGAATAACGGCAAGCCCCTTAATTCACACCTAAAAATGATGCCGACATTACACATTTATTTCTGTAAAGCTCACATGTCTAGTGGATACAGTTTACTTTCAAATAAGCATATGTCTTGCAGCGTATACACTTTTTCTGTAACTCCCTTTCAGACACTGATGAGTCCTGTACACATGCACCACACTCAAGGGGAAAGAGGAAAGAGAACTACAGAGAGAGGTACAAATATAAATCTGTCATGTACGTTTTTTTTCATAAAAAGCCTAGCAAGTGAAACAGATCACCTTCCACTAAGGGTGAGTCCTGTCTCCATGGTGCTATGCTATCACAGAAACGGGTAAAGCACTGAGATTCAAAATCTGTCAATGAGAATGGGTTGGGGGGGGAACGAATATACAGAGAGTGACATATAATGAAAATGAGACAGTTGTGAATGACCTATGTCTTTCCACTGCAATGTTACAATATTTTTCTGTATACCTGTTACAAGGCAGTGTTTCAAAAGCATCAGCGTGCATGATCTTTCTCTCTCTCTCTCTCTCTCTCTCTCTCTCTCTCTCTCTCTCTCTCCTCTCCCTCTCTCTCTCTCTCTCTCTCTCTCTCTCTCTCTCTCTCTCTCTCTCTCTCTCTACAACTTGCCGTGATGGCATGAATGTAAAGAAATGATCAGGCTACAGGATGTTGTTGCAGGTTTGGGTTTAGTCCATCGAAAGTTATGGCATAATTCATAACAAAATAATACCACACATTAATTACCTGTTTAGGTAAAAGTATGATGAAATAATTTCCTATTTAAATTGTACATTAAAAATCAAACTTGAACTCAAAAACTTTATTCATCGCTATCTCTACCTCACTGTTTATGTCGTGTGTGCAAGAATGAACCACAAACTGCCACATCACATAATGATGTCTGTTGAACTTTTGTGACTCGTGAGACTTTAGAACTTTGAGTAACAGGTACTCAAATCAAGCAGGAGAAAATTACAGAAACTTAAAAAAATTAAAAAAAAACCTCTAAGCAAGAAATACACATACAATGAATAGCAAAATACATCACATGACAACACTTAGAAACAATTTACACAAATTCCTGTCCTCTTTAATGTAATAAACTGTTTACCACCCTTTACACATCCTTCGTTATTCTTTTATTAACATACCTGTACATGTGAAATCTTATTTATATGTTAAACAAGACTTTACAGAATTAAAAAAATATATTATTATAGCAATGAGTCATTCACACGAGTTATGTCACTGGTCAGTTACTCACCTTCTATGGGCTTATGCCACTCTGCTATACCTCCTGCAACATTACACCATAGAGGATGATTAACAGACCATTAACATATCCTGGGGAGGAGAATTCACAGTGGATATGATGAGGGAGACCCTTCAGATGCTAAAAACTGATAAGGTGCCAGTGATGGACAGGCTACATCCAAGGGTTAACACCTCTCTGCAGACAGGATGATGCCCAAGATTGTAGGGTGTCTCATGTAGTGAATATCCATAAAGGGGGATATAGGGAGGAGAGGTAAGCAATAAGACATGACTGGGTGTTGGTAGTACTGAGATACCCACACATCCAGAGGCATAGTTAGGCACGAGACCGTAGGTTGAGTGCCTTCAGCCTCTGGGTGTGTGGGTATCTCAGTACTACCAACACTCAGACATGTCTTATTGTTTATATAAAATGGGCCCAAGGGCAACTTTGAAAAAAAGAATATTCTAAAAGTTTTCAGTCATAAAACAATACACTAAAATGTTGCTAGATAATGTAAAATAGTCCTTCCACAGATGTTTTTCACCACTCAGCACACTGTGTGATTGTCTACCATAGAACAGCAGAATTCAAAGCACTGCAGTATTCCAGCAGTAGAATGCCTCCCCACACACACACAATGGTAACATGTAATACATGATTTCAACATTCTTGAGAGCTCAACTGGCATACAAACAAAGATACACACAGAGGCCTGAAGTGGAGCCAGAACCTCAGTTTTATCTGTTGCCAGGTAAGGAGCAGGGAGTTGTCTGACAAAGTGGTAGGGATAGGAGAGGGGGTTTTCATAGTTATTAAAGAAACACCAGCAATGGAAACTCTGAATAGTACTTGAGTTTTTTTTAAATTTAATGCCAAGAAATGCAAAGTTATGCATATTGGAGTAAAGACTCCCAGGACAGAGTATTACCTGGGTGGAGTCCGAGTAGCTGCATCAGAGGAGGAGGAGAAGGACATGGGAATGATGATCACTAGTGACTTGAAGCACTCCATGCAGTGCAAGAAAGCAGCAGCAAAGGTAAACAAGATGCTGGGATGCATAGCTAGGGGGATCAGTAGTAGGAGAGAGGAGGTTATATTGCCCTTGCACAGGTCACTGGTAAGGCCGCATCTACGGTATGGAGTTCAGTACAGGTGCCCACACCTCAAAAAGGACATTAACCTGCTGGAGAAGGTACAGAGGAGGGCTACAAAGATGATTGCTGGTCAGCAGGACAAGGCATTTGATGAGAGGTTGAGGGAACTGAACATGTACTCCATGGAAGACAGGGAGAGAGAGAGAGAGAGATATGGGACATGATTGGGACATTCAAGAACTTGAAAGGGATAAATAATGTTGATAAGGAAATTCTCTTTAAGCTGAGTGGCAACCATATCCCGATGGGGCACGGTCTTAAGCTGGAGGGTGGGAGGTTTATTATGGATGTCAGGAAGCACTTCTTCACAGAGTGGGTGGTGGACACTTGGAATGCGCTGCCATAAGAGGTCATCTCATTGAATATGGTGGGCAGCTTTAAGAGAGGCTGGGATAGGCATGGGGGAAGGTAAGAATCATGAGTAGGGAGGATGGGAGGAGTGGGGAGGGAGGGCAGGGACATTAGCTCAAGCTGTGGACCCTGCAATACGAACAGACTTGATAGACCAAATTGCCTTCTTCTGCTGGATTCTTCGTATGTTTCTGTGTTCGTATGTAAATAAAAATGGGCCCAGTACGAAGACATGAGGACATTGGTGGAAGGAACCATAACAGAGAATCACTCTTCAACTACGTCTGTAAATCGGGGTGTGGGGGGCCAGCAAACTGCAAGTGGGGGGGGTGGAGGCTGTTAGCAGTACATGGAGATCTGTGTTCCTTTCCCAGTAAGACAGTACTATATCTAGGATAACCCTATCTCTTGCGGCATGTAGTACCTGATGACTGTGAGGAGCAGGAGCGCCAGAGGCAACATGAATGGGAGAAGATATGACTCCGACCAGCAGCACCAGAGCAGGTAAGTGGCTTGGGTTTAACTGGGACTGCAGGACTGGGTTACAAATTGAACTCCAAATTAATGGCTGAGTTTAAAGAGGGGGAGGACATTGATGCTTTTTAAATTCTTTTGAAAAAGTTTGTATTCAGGCTAAAATTCCTAGAGAGTCCTGGAGCTTCCAGCTATCCCCGCTACTTACCAGGAAAGCTTGGGATGCTTTGGGTCAAATGGACAATGAGGACAGTAATGAGTACAGCAAACTAAAAGCTGCACTGTTTAAAAAAAGTTTGAATTTACTGCTGAATCATACAGATCTAAATTCTGTAAGCTCAGGAGAAGCCCTGATATGAGTTACGAGGAGCTAGCCACGAAACAATGTCAGTTTTTAAAATGTTGGTGGGAAGGAATTGAGGCAAACTCTGTAGATAAAATTGAAAATGTGATTTTATTAGAACAGTTTTATTGGGCATGCCCAGCAGAACTAAAAATCTGGCTAGAGGACCGAGATCCCAAAACAGTACAAGAGGCTGCTGAACTTTCGGATCGCTATGCCAAGAGCAGACCTGCTCTGAGAGTGAATGGGGTGGGCGTGGCAGTGCAGAAAGTGAAAAACACGCCTTCAGGGCAGCTAAAACCCTCACTGCCCCCACCGAAACAAGTTAGCCCCAGGTTACAGAGAAAAGATTTCTCTTAGAGAAGAAATGAATGTTGGTTGTGTAAAGAAACTGGGCATATTGCCAGACAGTGTCCCAAAATGGCAAGCAATAATACACAATGGTACCCTAAAGTCAATACTCCAGGCGTTTGCTGAACAGCATGGGAGGGACTGGGAGAAGTACCTTCCCGACCTGTTTGCATACAGGGAGGTGCTCCAAGAGTCGACAGGATTTTCCCCCTTCGAACTCTTATATGGACACCGGGTACATGGGCCTGTAGACTTGATCCGGGAGGACTGGGAAGGCAAGCACGCCACCCAGGGAACTCCCATTGTGGATTATGTTCTTAGGGTTAGGGAAAGGCTGCAGGACCTTATGGAGACAGCCCAGAGCAACCTAGCAGCTGCCCAACAGAAACAGAAAGTGTGCTACGACTGCAGAGCCAGAGCTCGCTCGTACATGGTGGGTCAGGAAGTCATGGTCCTTATTCCGGTCCGGAAAGACAAGCTGCAGGCTGAGTGGGCAGGACCGTACAAAGTGGTTAGGAAGGTAAATGATGTGAACTACATTGTGGAGTTACCTGACCAAAGACAGACAGAAAGGATGTACCATGTCAACATGATGAAGCTATATGCAAATAGGGCTGGCATGGTGTTTGCAGTGTGTAGCCTTGGGGGGGGGCGGACGAAGGAGACCCCCTTATGGACTTGCTGGAGGAAAGCAAGTGGGAGTCCTCTGTGGAGGCAGTAAAATTGTCTTCCCAGCTGGCCCCGGAACCGATCTAGAAAGTGAGGGAGGTTTTAGCAGACTTTGCCCCATTGTTTACCGCCAAGCCTGGACTAACCCCCTTAGCAACATACGATGTGGAGACAGGGACACAGATGCCCATATGGCAAACAGCATATCGGGTGTCAGAGGCTGTCCAAAAGGACATCAGGAGGGAAGTGGAGGAGATGCTGGATTTAGGGGTAATCCAGAGATCTCACAGCCCCTGGGCCTCACCCGTAGTCCTTGTGCCTAAGCCAGATGGCTCTACTCATTTCTGTGTGAACTATCATGGACTGAATGCAGATGCCCACCCGATGCCCTGGACGGATGAACTCCTGGACAAGTTGGGAGGGGTGACCTACCTTACGAGGATTGACCTGACCAAGGGGTACTGGCAGGTAGAGTTGACAGACAGAGCTAGGGAGAGGTCAACCTTCATCACTCCGATAGGCTTATTTGAGTTTAAAGTATGTTTTGGAATGAAGAACGCCCCAGCCACTTTCCAAAGGTTGGTGAACCAGGTGTTAAATGGTGCTGAGGAGTACGCTGTGGCATACCTGGATGACATTGCCATCTTTAGTACCAGCTGGGAGGAACACCTGTCACACCTTAGGGAACTGCTGGGCAGGATACTGAGGGCCGGGCTTACTGTCAAAGCCGAGAAGTGCCAGATGGCCATTGGAGAAGTGGCATGCCTCTGGCATGTGGTAGGCTGGGGACAGCTTCTTCCTAACCAAATCAAAATAGAGGTAATCCAGGCGTGGCCCAGACCAAAAACGCAAAAGCAGTTAAGGAGTTTTCTTGGGACAGCAGGGTAATATAGAAAATTTCTACCTAATTACAGAGCCCTGGCTGCACCCATATCTGATTGACAAAGAAAAAAATGCCAAAGAAAATTACCTCTGGCCCAGCCTGTGAGACAGCATTTACCAAACTGAAGGAGGCGCTGTGCAGTGCTCCTGTTTTGACAAGTCCTGACTATAGCAAAACCTTTATAGTTCAGACTGATGCCTCAGATGTGGGTATTGGGGCAGTACTGAACCAGACATCCAGCCAAGGGAGGGATCACCCAATAGCCTACCTGAGTAAAAAGTTACTTCCCAGGGAGAGGGCATACTCCACGGTGGGAAAGGAGTGTCTTGCCATAGTGTGGGCCCTAAAGGAATTAGAGCCAGCCTCCTAGCCGTGTGTTAAAGTGTCGAACACACAGACCCTGAAGTGGCTCATTGCACTTATTAAATGGCTATCAAAAACACAGATGTATGTGATGGCTAAAATGTATAGTATTTAAAAGTGAAAAAGTTTAATGTTTGTCTTCATTTTTAATAAAATAGTTTCCCCGCCTACTGTTTTATTTTTTAATTAAGTAATTTTGTCATATAAAGGCTTCTGTAGTTTACATGTGGTTATCATGGCATTATTCACCCCCACCCCAAGTTAGCAGTCAATCTGAACAGTCACTCAGCAGAGGGGCTGGGACAGAGATCGTGGCAGTAGTTTGTTACAGTGAATCATTGGCTGTAATAATCAGCAGTCACTTCTGAATAAAATGGAAAGCGAGCGAGCGGGCTGGGAGAGAGATCACTTTTTGATTGGGATGGAGAGCGAGTGCGGGCTGGGAGACAGATCGTTGCACCTTGCGTTTTTCCTGCTTTGCTACGTGCTGCACGGATTTAAACACAGAAATACTGAAAGACCGAGGCCAACTAAATGGGAGGTCAGGTGTATTTATTTTATTTCTATACAGTTAGGCTGGCACCACTTATGCCAGAAACAAGACGGCTGCTTTTTCATTTCTCAAGGTTCTGAGTGGACAGCATCACCCATATCAATGCTTGTTTGCCATGGCTTGGCACAGCCTGATCCTTTTCCCATGGTGTTAGACATATTAGCACACTCCTAGAAGCCAATCAGAATGCTGCTTTTCTACCACCCATTATACAATGGCAACAAAGAATCTTGGACTGTGATTGGTCAGTTTGGGACTGGACCCATGGCGTTATCCCAGCACGTCGCCACAGGTCTAGTCTCAGCCTCACTGTGAACTTGTAGATGAGCATATGGCTGAGCATTTGATTGATTTTTTTTGTGGCTGAGCATTTGATTGATTTTTCATCTTCTCTTAAAAACAAAAAATATTTTTCCACACAAAAACATCTTTAAAATTATTTTTTTTATTCTGTATAACAACGAGCCATTGTATAATAGGAATAATGCACTCCAGGGTGTGTGTCATTTGGGATAACAGGACGCCTGGGGCATTGGATGCACTTGGCCTGCGGCCTCGTGCCCAACCCCCCCAGGTGTGGCGTTATCCCAGCACGACACACACCCTATCCTGCATTATTCCTTTATTTCATAATGGGGGTTTACCCATGCCTTGTGTGGTGTGTCACGAGGCGCGGCTGAGTGACTTAACCACACAAGAAATGGGTATATTGGTGGATTTACCACGCCTGGTGTGGTTGGGTCAAGAGGCACAGATGAGTGACTTAAACACACCAGAAGTGGTAAATCCACCAATATACCCACTCCCTATCATGGTATATTGCTATTGTACAGTGTTCAACTTGTTTTTTTGATTTTATAGTGATACTAAACTTTTACAGTGGGTATACTGGAGGTTTTACCACAGTCATGTGATGTGTTTTGACCAATGAAGTTGCAGGATTTTCATACCCCATTGTATAATGGTGATTTGCCCACTTCTTGTGTGATCAAGCCAATTGACTGAGCCTCGTGACTCACCACGAAAGGCGGCAGTGAACACTCAATAACCCACACCCTGTTGCTCCCTATTGCTTAAATAACTGATTGCAATTGTTATTTCCCATATGATAACACGGATATAATTTGTTGGTCTAACCAGCATATAGTTATGACTTATTGTACTCTAACACCAGGAGAGAGAGAGATAAGGGGTAGGGGAGGACATGATTGGGACCTTGAAGTACTTGAAATAGATAAATAAGATTTATAAGGAGAGTCTATGCAAGCTGAGTGAACACCATATCATGAGGGGACACATTATTACTCAGAATGGTGAGATGCTTGGGAGTGATGTCAGGAAACACTTCTTTACAGAGAAGGTGGTGAACACTTGGAAGATGAAAATGTAGGAAAAACACAGTTACGAAGTTAAAACCTCTATTTCTTTTTTAATTGGGGATATGTACAGATCAGTGTCTTAAGAAGAAAATCAGTGAGCCACATAGAGGGGCCCTTGTGCAGTGACAAAGGAGGATATATTGGGTGATGGGCCACGGTATCAATAGTCAGCTGACCTACATCTCAAACCAGGAACATCAGACAATAAGCAGGTGTCCCTACTCACCACTAAAATAAGTTGACATCGATCCCTCCCTATCCAACTACCAAATGTGGCCTGGCCCAGCCCCCACCCTCACCAAAGTCAGAGTACAACTGTATCATGCCACAGACGCCAACTGTGAAATACCCCTCCCCCCAAAAAAAAAAAACAATTGGGTAAATAGCCAGCTTCAAAACGTTGTCAAACTTTGCAGCAGCACCCTACTGATCTACATACAATACCAAATATAAATTACAAAAAGGGGGGACCACTTAACGATAGCAATAAACCACACATGGGTAGCTGAAAACCAACACAATGTGGTGTCGGTATATCTGTGACCAGTGGTTCGTCTAATTATTGCTTGACCCTATTTCATCCAACACTGCAATCTAATGACCAACTGCTTGATAGAGGAGATGCGATGGCAATCTCACCTCGTGTCTCCCCCCGCATGCTGCAAATCGTGTAGAGAGAGAATGCACATCATATAATCAAAACACTCACAACTGAATGTCTCATGGAAATGACTGCAGCCACCAAATAAATAATTTTATCAACAATAAATAAACAATTTGGATGTTTATGAGATACAGTATCTTACCGGAGCAAGCACTTTCCAGGATGAGTTGCAACAACTGATTGACAATTTAGAGGGTCCCCCTAATTTCATACGAATCAGTGTACGCAATAATGCAATCCTCGATAAGCTGTTATTTAAAAAAATAAGGTTACTAACAGCGTCAGGAAATACTCCCATAACAGGGATCTCCAGAAACTGTTTACAATCCCGGAACCATTCTGGCATGACTGGTGGTGCGGTTTTCGTTCCGGTGCTATGCAGGGGCCGTATGCACATGCTTCACATCAATCGGACGCATGTGCTTTCATCATCCGGAACCATTCCCATTTCTGGAACCGATCCGGCATGACACCGCCATGCCTGGTCCCATATCAGCTGTCCTGTAATGTCCCAAAATGCGCAATTGCCGCCTCTCAAGTGACTGCAGTACCTTTAGGGAATCAGTTGAAGCGTGAGGGATTTTCTCATCGAAGCTTCTCCTCTGTTGGCAAACATGACAGCGGTAGGAAATACTGAGAAGACATGGGGGAAGGAAATACGGAATCACACTGTTTTTTTTTGTTTAAAGTGACTGGTAAAGGACATTAACTCTCTACTGCTGGCTGCAGTTCACCGATGAACATCAGCCCCACTCACCTTCACATCCAACTATGCTGTCCTGCAACTGACACCGCTTCCCCACGTCACTGCCCTTTTACACAACAGGAATGCAAGTTAGAGTTCAAAAAGGGTTGTTTAAAAACAATGTTGTTGTTTTTTTTTTACTGCAAATGGCGTTGATTGATCAACGCAAGCCCCGACAGCAGTAGCACCAGCGTGCTTCCTCCTCCTTAATTTACACCGCCTGCAGTACCGTCTCCTGACCCAAATAATTAATTATGTTAAGATTCACTCTACCAGTCTGATTACAAGAAAAAGTAGTGGCAGTATTGAGTGGAAAACAGTCAAAAAAAGGGTCTGACATCAATATTCAAGCAGCACTAGGAAGTACTGTTGGTAACAGTGACCTCTAGTAGCACTTTACTTGTGGATGGATTAATTTATGCAAAACCTTTTGTTTTTCTGTGATTTTTTAACTGTCTTTTCTTATTTTTCAACCATGTCACATTATTTTTAAAATAAATAATATTTTCTAAGCATAATAATGTTCTCCAGGGTGGGTGGTGTGGGCCATACTGGACCTTCTAGGGCCCATAAGGCCCTCCGCCTGCGGCATCAAGGCCTCATAACACCCCTGGGTGGTCTGATATAACCCAATACCACCCACTCTGTTGGATATTATTGCTTACATCTTCCCCTAAATGAGGAAAACATTAAAAAAGTATAGTTGTAAATTTTTTTTTATGGAATCCTTTTTTTAATAATAGCAGTAAGACACTCCTAGGAGTTAGAGTAACAGTCATTTTATCATCCCCAGGGGCAGTGTGGCACTTGGCTGTGACTTGTGGCACATTGCACCCCTAGGGGGGGTTATTAAAAGACAGTAAATCTAACCTTTGGTCATGCATTATTGCTTAATTGTTTTGTGGCATTGAAAGCTGTTAGAATGTTAATTTTTTAAAATTTGCCTATGAGTTCAGTTTATATACGCAGTACGACATGGCAGGGTGTTGGTAGTACTGAGATACCCACACACCAAGAGGTTGAAGGCACTGATACTTGTCTTGTGGTCTTGTGCCTCATTACGACACTGGGTGTGTGGGTATCTAAGCACTACCAACACCCAGCCATGTCTTATTGCTTACATATTTAGCCTAATCCAGTCCATGCACAATCATTTCCCACAAACCTTCATACAGGCGTGCGGGTAGTCCTCATTGATATCCACAGCATCCCATCTAAAATCAGCCTGCTTGTACCCCTCATGGTGTCCTTTCTCCCTAATGTTCTGGTAGTTTCTGTATAGAGGCTTACCAGCACTACTGACTGTCATCGCCATCCCTGGCTACACCCTCACAAGTCAAGACCTTGATAAGAAAGGTGGTGGTGTAGCCATCTACCTCTCTTCCACCTTTCAGTCTACTCCAGTGCTCTCAGTAATTACATCTGGTACATACGGGCTCCTCGCCCTCAATCTCTCCATCCCTATTTTCATGGCCAACGTCAATTACTGCTATGGAATATCCCATCGTAAGTTATGGATCTCCTAACCGCTATCTAGTCTCATGCCTTCTCTGATGAGCTTCTCATCCTGTGAGATCTCATCATTAACTAGATTGACCATCCTGACACTAAACTGTATCAAAATATTAAAAACCCACATCTGAAACAACTCATTTACTTTCCAACACGGTCCAAAATCAAAATACCCAACCTACTTGCTACTGGATATTATAAAAAGGGTCTCAGAAATGCTACAATCAGATTGGCAGTTAGGATTCTAACAGCCTTACATTAATCCATGTTACATTGTTATGTACAGCCTGATCACAATGGCACATGGATTCTTCCTGTTAGAATTCCATCCTCTAGCACTGCTGAATGACTGGAATGATGCATTCTGATTTTGAACCAGCATTCTTAAACTGCTGGTGGAAGAACTATTTTTATTAAAAATCTCCCTCTAAATGAGGAAAACTTTCAAAATGAATACTTTTAACACTTTTCTTTTTGAACAATTTTTTAATAGCAATAAGGCACTCACAGGAGTTAGATTAACAGTCATTCACCCCCTAGATGCAATACAACATTCAGCCGCGCCTTTTGCCACTTTACACCCCTAGGGGGTGGTTAAGTAAGCAATAACCCATGACAGGGCATGTGGTTACAGGGCTTTAATGCAGGCCTTGGGTATGTTGTGAGGCAAGAGGTGAAGCCGAGGGCCCTCACAACACCCGAGGCGTGCATTAAATCCCTGTAACCGCATACCCTGGTGTGGGTTATTGCGCTTATAACATAGGTTATAGTTTAAAAAAAAAATTCACAAAAATGTTTTTTGCACTTTAGGAAAAATATGAATGTATCCTGCTGACTTGAAAAGTAGTCCCCAGATATCATGCAGAGTCTGTCTCTCGTTCCCTTCCTCCCTCCCTCCCCCCCCTACACAGAGTAAGCTACAAGACAGAGAATTCAGGTTCAGGACTCTAAGCACATAATTTGCTCTACAACTCAGGGGTCAACCTTAACATTAATTTACTAGCCTGGGTACTAGTGCAGATTGCTGCAGGCTAGTGCAGAATCTCTGTTACTTGCCTGGCTGGGCTAGTGCAGTTCCTCCTGTGGAGAGCTGCAGTTCCATTCTCAACCTCGGTATCAAATAAACAAACAACAAATACATAAATATAACTGTTATTTAATTTAAAGCCAGGTCCTTTTCATGGAGGTTTAACTATGTGCTGCCTTAGCATTAGTGAAATGAAAAAACAAATGTCTGTGTGTAGTGCATTTGCAAACTGTTTTATCATGTTTGCTTGCATGCATGTGCAAGAAACATAGTGCCACCATGCAAGTTTTCATAGGGTGTACCTCCCCCACTTCCAATGCCCTGCTGCCTTTTGCAGAGTAGCGAGCACTTCCGCCAATGAATGTGAGACTGTCTATGACAGCTGTTCAGATGCAGTGGCGTGCTGTTGAAAGTGAAAAACCGCTGCAATCAGTGGTGGTAACGTAGGCAAAGTGCCTACATGTCGGCACTGCACTGGAAACAGCTGTCATAGACAGCTCCATCCCCATAACAAGTAGCACACATGGGGCCCACCTCAGTGTGCTCATGCCTCCCACACACACTGTATGGCCGTCGGGGGTGCCCAGTCCCCCGTCGGCTCCGCTGCGCCCCCCCCAACAGAATTCCAGGTGTGATGCTGGGAGCCCACCCCAGCGTGGCAACAGTCCTTAAGGCAGACGGGGGGGTGCCCAATCCCCATCATCTCCACTGTTCCCTCCCAACAGACTTCCAGGTGCTATGCTGGGAGCCCACCCCAGCATGGCAACAGTCTGTATGGCTGACAGGGGTGCCCAATCCCCTGTTGGCTCCACTGCCCCCCAAACAACCTTCCAGCTGCCATGCTGGGAGCCCACCCTAACGTGGCAAAAGTCCTGCAATGTCTTTAAAAAAAAAATGACCTGTAAGAAAAAACGGTCTCTCGCTGACTGTCTTGACCCTCCTCCCCCAACCCATGCCCACCCTCTCAGGTGCCCCACGTCCCCACACCCACCTCACCCCATACTTACCTCCGGAGGCCAGCGCGACGATCTCTGATGGACCGGGAACACGTCTGCACTCTTCAAAGCTGACCGCGAACTGAAGAAATGCCGGTAAGCTGAATAATGGCATAAATAGGGTTTTTTCAACTTTGGTGCATATCTTAGGCATTTTTGGGAATGTTCTCACCAAATTTTCAACATGGGGTTCTTGGGACCCCACCTCATGAACGCAGTCACTGTCATTTTGTTATTTGGTCCCGAAAGGTGATTTTGCGGTCACTGCGCGGAACCACCTTTCGGGACCGATATATGAAATGACAGTGTCACAGTTCATGAGGCAGGCCCCCAAACACCCTATGTTGAAAATTTGGTGAAAAAATTCCCAAAAATGACTGTTATTATGAGCGTGCATTGCGCAGTTCCTACGCAGGCTCGTAACTTTGAGAATTTGTAATATTTTTCACTCCAGATTTTCAACATTGCCATTTTACCACACCTCTGTATTAACAGTACAGCTGTCATTTTTCACATCTCACTCAAAATGTGTTTTCGCACATGTAGCTCACAATGGCGCGGTCGGTTTGTGAAATCAATATTCGGGACACATTAGGAAAATCACAGTGACACTGTCCATAAGCAGAGGTGTTAAAATGGCTATGTTGAAAATTTGGTGACAAAAGTCCATAACATAACTGTGTTACGTACGTGCATTGCACAATTTCCATGCACCCTCATAAGTTCACGAATTTATAATATTTTCAGTCCAGATTTTCAACATTGACATTTTTCCACACCTCCTTATGATCAGTGCAGCTGTCATTTTTCACACCCTGACCGAAATGTGTTTTTGCACTTCCAGCGCAGAATAGACACGGTCACTGTAGGAAATTAGTGTTCGGGATAGATTAAGAAAATTACAGTGACACTGTTCTTGAGAGGAATTCCCAAAATGCCTATGTTGAAAATCGGTGGTAAAAAATTCTCAAACTAATTTAATTACGGGTATACATTGTGCAGTTTCTACGCACGCTTGTGACTTCACCAGTTTTTTTATATTTTCACTCCAGATTTTTAACAATGCCATTTTTTACACCTCCTCATGAACAGTACACCTGTCACTTTTCACATCCTGTTTGAAATGTGTTTTCGAACCTGTGGTGCCAAATGGCACAGTCGCTGTGCAAAATCACCTTTCGCCTAATGAAGTGGTAGTGTCACTGTTCATGCGGTGGAGTCACAAAAAGCCCATGTGGAAAAGATGGAGTAAAAATCCAGGAAACGCCCAGGGTGTTAGGGTTTTTTACCGTAATGCCCTTCCCTGTGGAGACTGACAGGTGTCAGGGGTGTTACTTGGGATTGTCGACAGTAATGCTCATGCCATTGCACCCCCCCCACCACCCTCCAGCCAGTGATGAGCATCGAGGTGTGCCTTAGAGCCTTTGCACCCAGAGTTCACACCATTCTCCTATACTGCGCCCATTTCAGCGTATTTCCTTATGGAATGAGGTGAATGTAAAACCCAAACACTCCAAGGCACACCTCGACACTTGGCAGTGTCTGAAGGGTAGGGTGAGGTGAAATGTCGTGACCGTCATGGGTAACAACCCAAAGGCACACCTCAATGCCTGTCCATCTCTGCAGGGTGAGGGTCAAGTTGGCATCAGTTCAGTACTTCAATGCCATTCCTATACTGCATCTGTCTAACTCCTGCACTTCCGCTGCTAATGCCAGCAAGCAAGCATTCGGCATTGACAAATGCTTGATTGTACTAACTACTGCTTTTATTTTTAGTTGGTAAAGATCCTTTCTCCTTTTCCTTTCCTTGTTTAGCTCAGTACTCATGGTAGGCAGATTTGTGACTGTGTCCTGGAGCGGCACAGTTCTAGGGTTGCCACCTATCCAGTTGTAGACTGGATAATCTGGTTTTCAGGGTCCTTATCTGGTCATCTGGTTCTGATTAAATGTAGTCCAGTTTGGGGGTTATTTTAAGCGCTCAGATAGTATTAAAACTAATTGTATCAAATCATTCACTGTTGCATACATGCACAGGTTACTAAAAAAGTTCTGATGTCACTAGTCACATGCCTTTGTTTGTAAAACCAGTCTGTCTAGGAGGTGCAAAGTATGGCCATTAAGACCATAGAAGTAAATCAACCTAATCTTTTCAACTCTGAATTTTAAGTATTGTAATTTACTGCCATTATAGGAACAGTTTTTACACCTTCATATGCTGTAATGGGTTCCTTTTGTTTTTCCTGTATTCTCATGTTTCACTTCTTCAGATTAGTTTTCACATTTTATTGCCTTTGTCACTGTGTTGATTATTTCTTGCCTATACTACAAACCTGAACATTCCATGAGATTAGCTACACCTTTACAAGCCACTGGAATAAACAACATGGAATGGCGTGTCTGAAATTGTAGAATGTGATGTCTTAGACATTTGAAAAGAAACAGCAGTAGCTAATGAGGTAAAGGAAACACAATGTAGTATTAATGATGCCACAAGTACGGACAATTCAATTATTAAAAAGGTAGTCAAAGCCTATCAGAATACATGGCTGTCATGGAAAGGAAAACTGGAGAGTGTATAACAGCGCAACAGGTTGTGAATGGGCTTTGTACATCCAGCAGATCTGGGTTCAAATTCCCACAGTCTCCAACTTCCCCTCTGCTGGAGTACTACCGGACTCCATAAGTGATCACAGTCCAGCGTATTGTGTTTGGGACACCACCTCCCTCTCATTCCTCTCCAAAGTCTTATCATTTTCCAACCTATCTATGCTTAACCCTGTTGTGTTTCTTCATGACCTAAAACTGTGACTGGTCGCCCCTCTACACAACTGATGATATTAACTTTGCCACTGAATATTTCAATGCTGTCCTACTCTCTCTTCAGCACCAACATATCCGTCTCTACTAGCAGGGTAAAAGGGAAAATCACCAAATGGCTCAAGCGACCTCTACTCCAACTGCTAAAATGTAGGGATAAACTCTGGGCCACATGGAAGTCCTCCACCTTCCAAGCTGACTTTGAGGCCTACAGGTCCTTACGCAACACCTGTAAGAAGGAGATTCGTTTGTCTAAAAGCAAATACTACTGGAACCTTCTTGGTTCCTCTGTCTCCACCCTAAATGGTACTTTTCATAAATTAAAGAAATCATTGGGAACAACAATCCCATGTCCCCAAATGAAATGTTAATAAACAGCACGCACTGCAATAACCCTCTCACCATCGCCAATGCCTTTAACTCTCTCTTTTCCTCTCTTCCCTCCCCCTCCCAGCTTTTCCATGGTGTCTCCCACCCCACTAGGCACTTCTGCACCTGCTCTTGTGTTGGCTCCAATCACACATCTAGAGGTCCTTAAGCTACTAAAATCTTTGGCAGCTAACAGTACTGCTGGCCCTGATGGTATCCATCCTAGGATCCTTAGACAGTTTGCCTTGTGTCTGGCAGCGCCTGTATCCAGGCTTTTCAACCTTTCTTGTGCTCAGCCTCAGTCCCCTTGGTCTGGAAAGCTGCTAGAACCATCCCTGTGTACAAGAAAGGTGACGTCAAAAACTTATCGAACTACCATCCCATCTCACTCCTGCCCACGCTCAGCAAGTTGCTTGAAAAATTGATTCATCGGCAGGTCTCTGCACACCTTCTCAACTCTAACCTGCAATCTCCTGTACAACATGGCTTTAGGGTTTTACACAGCACAACTACTGCTCTAACCCAGTTTACCAGTGTGTTAAATGCAACATGGACAGGGACCTACTTACGGGAGCAGTGTTCATTGACCTTTCCAAAGCTTTCAACATGGTGCTCCACTCCTTCTGCTGGCCAAACTGCATTCTCTCGGTGCCTCTGATACGACCCTATCCTGGTTTGGCAGCTACCTAGAATCTTGCTCTCAGGCTGTCTCTTTCTGTAAAGTTCTCTCATCTCCGGCTACTATCTCCTGTGGAGTCCCACAGGGATCTATTCTCGGCCCTCTACTCTTTTCTCTCTTTCCCAATGACATCCCTACTCTGTCTACTCACTGCAGTCTTATCATGTACGCTGATGACTTGGCTCTTTACTCAGCCTCCAAGTCTATTGCTAACATCAATCTACATCTCTCATCAGCCTTTCAGACTCTCCAAGCTTGGTTTTCCTCCAACTATCAAATCCTGAATATATCTAAGACCCAGGCCATGCTCCTTGGGTCCTCTAAAAAGGTGCCCTCTGAGTCCCCTATGCTCTTGATCCACTGCTGTGATGGATCAACTGTCTCTAATACATTATCCTTCAAATATCTTTGGGTTACCCTCGATCCAGTACTTGATTTTACTGCACACATCAAGGAGGTCTGCCGCTTGGTCAATGCCAAGATTGGTGCGGCCTACGGAGTGTGTCACTCACTCACTCTGGCTGCTCAGATCTCTGTAGTGAGAGGAGTTCTACTCCCACAACTGCTATATGCCCTCCCAATACTCTTTCATGTTCATGCAGGGGTCCTTCGACAATCAGACATATCTTATAATAATATCTGTAGATTTGCCTTATCGGCTCCTCACCTTACACATCACTGCCAACTCTATTCTGCCTTACTGTCTGTCTCCTACTGCCCTCCAGTCTTATACACTTGGATGCTTTGTTGACTCCCTAACCAGAACCTCACGCCCCTCCTCAATAGGTGATATGCTCACCCCGGTCTCTCATTCATGTTCTCTTAGGTCCTCCGCCTCCCCCTTGCTCACTGTTCAGTCCAGCACCACTACAGTGGGGGAGCAAGCTTTTTCCTATTTTGCTCCCAGATTCTGGAACTCACTCCCCCTCCATGTTAAGAACTTCTCTTCTCGCCTTACATTTAAGCAAGCTCTGTTCTCTCACCTTAATGCTCTAAATACCTACGACTGCACTTAACTTTTACTTGTCTCTCAGCTATAGGCTATTAGCTTGAGTTCATGCTCATCCTTATGTAAGCCTTATGTGAATGTGTGTCTACCTGCCTTTGTCTCCCCTAAGAAGGTACTACTAGTCTATTTTTCACTATTATTATACTAATGTGCTATGATGCCATGTGCTTGTATTTCCACCCCTTCTTCCCTATTCTTGATGTTAGCCTGATGCTGTTCTAAGTGCTGTAACCGTTTCAGCTGATGTAATTGTTTGCATTTACTGTTTATCTTCTTTATGTACCCTACTGTTGTCAGTGCTGTATGTTCTATTGTACTCTCCCGGGTCGTGCCTGAAAATAGGCAGGTTTGTTTACCTAGTGCACTTACCCGGTTACCAAAAGCAAATAAATAAATTAACTTGCATACTGTGTGACCCTAAGCAAGTCACTAAGGCCTTGTTCACACTGGGGTACTTAAAACATTTTATTTATGGTAAAACATTTTAAGTACCCCCAAGCCCAGTTTGCATTCGTACTGAACACGCTTCCTGAACCGTTTTAAGAAACCAGGCTCAAACCTTGATTCGAGATAGGCTTGAGTGTAGTTTTAAAAACAGTTCAGGATTTAAATCGAACTTACCGGCAGTGTGAACAGGATAACATGACTTCCCACAGCTTCCCTCAGCTTGTTCTAGGATGCAGTGGGACTCAATCCCAGCTGCCCTGTGAATGTGCAATGGCGAGAAGTCGGGATCCAGGTTGACAATCAGAATGCAGTAGCATTGTTCAGGTGAAGGAAACAGCATGGTTTAGAACATACTTTTAGCAGTGTGGACGCATTGACACAGTAAGCATTAATCCATGTTTTAAAACGATTGCTTGAAATGTGTTGCTGCGTCCCACAGTGTGAACAGGGCCATAGCCTCCCTGTGTTCCTTGGCCACCCCTGTAAATGGGTCTTGTGCTCAATGGGAGTTACTTGGTTGCCAAAGAATAAAAATAAATAACAGTATGGGTTGATGCTGTTGAATTTATCCTTACTTTTTTTTTGGTGAACATTTTTTTAATAGAACTGGGACAATCGAGAATTTCTGGGATCTGTGGCCAGGGTGGGAAAAGGAAGGGAAAAGGGAAGAAAAAGACACACATACTTTTCTCGACACACCTTTATTAACTACAAATCTGAAAATGTGAAAATATATTAAAGAAGTCAGTGACCTAGCTGACATTAATAGAAAGCATGCTGACGAAGACAAACGAATAAAAGATCATGAGTATGAAAAGACAAAGCGAAGCTATCGGTTCCGGCAATGTTGGCTAGCAAAATATGACTAGTTGGGGGTATGATGATGCAAAAGATCAGATGTTCTGCCATTTGTGTGTAAAACATGAAATACATTGGGTAAGGTGGGCACTAACAATTTTGTTTGTTTAGGTCCAGATAACTTCCAGCCTGACTCTGTCTTGCCCCATAATATCAGTGAAGCTCATGCTAGGTCAAAGGAAAAGGAGGATGCCAGCACTACTACTCCAGAGACAAGTAATGCAGAGGGAATGCTGAAGAACATGAATGAAGCATTGCTTAACCATCTGGATAAACTGTTTCACACATGCCATGCAATTGCTAAGGAAGGACGTCCTTTCACAGACTTTGTGTGGATGTGCAGCACTGATGATATGAAAGGGCTAGATATCAGTTCAGCATATCAGAATGACAAATATGCCTGCAACTTTATCCACTACGTAGCCGAGGTTGAACACATGGTGCTATGAGAAAAAATGATGGTAACACTGTTCATTTCAGTCATCAGTGACAGAACAACTGACTCTTCAGTTACAGAAGCTGAGATAGTGTACTCTATGTGCAGTTTGCAGATAAAGTCACAGTGCAAAATCAGTTGGTAGGTGGCCAGACTGTTGGCAGGACATATGTGATTTTATTTGCCTTTTGTTTAATAAATCACTGTTAACCATACTGACTGCAGGCTACTGCAAACGTCTGCGGACTAGTGCAATCTCTGGTTCACTAGCCTGGCTGACTAGTGCAAAAAAAAGTTAAGGTTGACCCCTGCTACAACTGTAATATGCAAGTAACTAAAAAAAAGTTCACATTCAGGAAACATAAAGTCACTTTCCTGCTAACATATACATTAGTCCTCTCCATACCTCTCAACCTCTTGTCTCATGAATCAGGGATAAGGCTTAAAAAAATCAGGGACAAAGACCCCAAATCAGGGACACATATTGAAAATTGGTAATATTCACATGAACAGATGATAGAATAAAGGGATTAGTGCAAGATGTATTTACGGAAGAAGAACATGTCTATAATGTTTGACCTTATTTTGTGCTTACTGTTTCCACCGTTCAGTCACAAAAACACAAATTTTAGGAGGTACAGGGGAAAATTCTGAGGCAAAATCAGGGACGTCCCTGAAAATCAGGGACCCTTGAAAGGTATGGTCCCTCTCTCTCTCTCTCTCTTCCCCCTCATCCTCCCTCACTCTCTCACCCCCCTCTCCCAACAAACCAACACAAACCTCTACAACTATAATATGCGAGTGAGAAAAAGTTCACATTCAGGAAACATAAAGTCACTCTCCTACTTTCTAAATCCTGAATCTCCCACACTTGCTGCATGTGCTAAAACTGTGTTGAATCTTACAACTCTGGCACACAGATTTTCCACAGGGATTTCTTTATAATTCATACTTGCATTTTTGTTCTGAGCCAGTCCTCAAACACTTCACAACCCAGGCTGTGCTCTTTTGTGTATTTATTTAATCGTTCTGCTTCTCCAGAATATCCAGTTCAATGCTATCCAGCTTTACATGCCTTCCCACAGTTTCAGCACCCCAGTTCAGCACATTCCTGTTTGATTTCAGTTTCAGCACATTCATCTTTCATTTCCCTTTTGATACTGTTGGGAGGTTGACCATCTGGAAAACTCTGATCTACCCACTGATTGACTGTAACATTTACAAACAGACTAAAATTCATTTCCATTAGCTGGCCTGTCGATGCAGCATTGGATTTCCACATGTGGTGCCAGTGACCCGGGTTCAGGAATGAGCCTGGGAGCTGGAGGACCAGCCAGGGGGAGAAGTCTTGAGTGAACCAGGGACAGCTCATCTTCTCCAGGTAGGGAGGGGGTAGCGACTTGGCACTTGACTGGCCCCAGGTGGAAGTCTGGGGCATAGCAAGCACCGAGGCAGACATGGTGGGGGGAGGAGATCACGGATGTCATCGCTAAGCACCTTGACATTAGTGCACATGCGATGCCTGTAAGAAAGGGAGGAGAACACCCTCCAGCTCCTAGGAGATGGAGCACTGAGTGTGGTCCCAATGTACTGCTGCCTGCCTGACTGCCCTGAGCCCAACGTGACATGGAATTGTTCGGGGTGTATGGGCCTCACCTAGTCCCCACCCGGGGGGGGGCCGTAGCTGGATGGGGGAACAGGACAGTGCAGGTAAGGCAGGTAGCAGGGGTGGACTCCATTAGCGCTCCTGAGGAAACGGAGCTGGTGGGGACGAGGGGCGAGATAAATAGAAATGTCAAAGAAAAAAAAAATTTCCATTGTACAAATGCAGTTTGGGTTCCTGCTTACAGATGTGTAAATTCTCAGTTGCTCTCAGCTGCCACTCTTTCATCTAACCATGCCTAGGGAATTCCTCTGCTGACTGTGTCTTGTGGAGGGATACTGCTGAAGGGACATTGTAAAAGGGATTTTGTCTCAGTGAAGTAGTTCTGGCACAGTAACTGTTGATTAACAAGCATTTGTCAATGCCGAATGTTTGCTTGCTGGCATTGGCATTGTTAGTGCAGGAGTTAGAGAGTGAAGTATTGAAGTAACGCCAGCCACCACCCTTCAGAGACTGACGGGTGTTGGGGGGGTGCCTTTGGGTCATCGGCCATAACACTGATGCCATTCTACCTCACCCCACCCTGCAGACACCGACAGGTGTCGCAGTGTGCCTTGAGATCTTCGGCCCTTATGCTCATCCCGTTCCATAAGGAAATAAGCTGAGATGGGTGCAGTATAGGAGAATGGGGTGAACATTAGGGCCAAAGACCCCAAGGTACACCTCGATGTCTGTCAGTGGCTGCAGGGTGGTGGTGGGGATAGAGATGGAATGGGTGAGCATTACGGACAATGACCCCAAGTCATACCCCCAGCGCCCGTCAGTCTGTACAGGGTGGGCGTTACAGCTGGAAACCTTAACACCACGGGCGTTTGTTGGTGTTTTTGCTCCATATTTTCAACATGGGCTTTTTGGGACCCCACCTCATGAACAGTGGCAGTATCATTTCGGACATTTTGGGCAGGATGTGAAAAATGACAGCTGTACTGTTCATGAGGAGGTGTGAAGAAATGGCAATGTTGAAAATCTGGAGTGAAAATATGAAAAAGTGGCAAAGTTACGAGTGTGCATAGAAACTGTGCGATGCACGCTCGTAATGCAGTCATTTTTTGAGATATTTTCACCAAATTTTCAACATAGCCTTTTTGGGACCTCCCCTCATGAACAGTGACACTGGGATTTCATTAATCTGTCCTGAAAGTTGATTTTACACAACAACCGTGCCGTTCTGCGCCACAGGTGCAAAAACATATTTTGAGAATGATGCAAAAAATGACAGCTGTACTGTTCATAAGGGGTGTGAAAAATGGCAATGTTGGAAATTTGGAGTGAAAATATTAAAACTTGATGAAGTTCGTGCATAGAAACTGCACAACAGACGTCAGAACGAAGTCATTTTTTTGAGAAAGCTGCTGGCCAAATTTGCAACAAGGGCTTTATGGGACCCCACCTCATGAACAGCAGCACTGTCATTTCATTAATTGGTTCTAAAAGATGATTCTTTGCAGTGACCATGTAAAATCACCTTTCGGAACCGAGAAACAAAATGACAGTGGCAGTGTTCACGAGGTGGGTTCCCAAGAGCCCCATGTTGAAAATTTGGGGCCAAAACTCTGAGATATCAACCTAAATTGAACCCCCCCCAATTGACTGCCATTATAGGGCTTACCGTCATTTCTTTAGTTCCGGGTTGGTCTTTGGAGTGTGCAGACATGTTCCCGGTCCACAGAAGATCGCTGCTCCCGACCTCCGGAGGTAATTATGTGTGAAGGGGGTGCGGGGAGGTGGGGTGTGCAGAGGCAGGGTGAGGGTTAGGGAAGGGGGGCCAGCGGGGACGACGAGGGACTGTTTTCTTTTTCTTCAGGTTTAAAAAAACAAACATTGTGGGACTATTTTCTTTTTTACAGGTGAAATATTACAAAACAGATTTCAGCACACTGGGGTGGACTCCCAGAGTCCCATAGTACTGGGGAGGGTTCAGTGCTGATCCAGGGATTGGGCACTTCGAGGTTGGCCGAGAACATAGGGGCGTGGGGGGGGGGCAGCGCGACACCGATAGTGGGCATCCCGGTGTTGGAAACATCAAAGTATTTTGTGGCACACTGGGTTGGGCTCCCAGTGTGCTACATTAATGGGGGGAGGGGGATACATGCTGACGAGGAATGAGCACCCCGATATCGGCAGGGGACGGAGAATGGAAGGTGCGGGGTGGGCAGCAGCAGTGGGAAGGAGCTAATTTTTTGTTCTGCTAAGTGACTGGTTGGGAGGAAGGGGGGACTGCCACTGCAATGACAAAATTGCCCCTAATTGCAGCGGCAGAGTTCACGGAGGGTGCGGGCGGGCAGCAGCAGTGGGAGGAAGGGAGCTAATTTGTTGTCCTGCTGTGTGACTGGTTGGGGGGGTGGGAGCTGCTGCTGCAGTGACGAAACTACCCATGATTGCAGCAGCAGATTTCTTTCAAGAGCAGCAATCATTCTGAAACTGCCATCATCGGCAGCTTCAGCATTAATTGGTGGCCAACAGATGCACCCATCAAAGCGTTCTCTGGATTGGCCACAACACTGCCACACCTCTGCAATGCTCTACTACCTCAATATGTTTCTTGTGTACTGCTTACGTAAGCAAACATATAAAGTGGATTTAATCAACAGTCACCTGATGCTCTTTGACCAATCAGATTGCCTCCTTTTTCCAACCTATGTTATAACAGACTGTTTATCTAACCCCTGGCCATGCCTTATTGCTTAAGTGTACTCACACATACCCACACCATATCACTGATGCTGATAACCACCCTGATTCACTCAGAGACCACCATATGTTCTACAGCATATGCAGAATTCGGTGTAACAGTCCCCCCCCAATTAACATCAAGTCCTTCTGGCCAATTGTTCTATCCCTGCTACATGATGTTTTGCTAACCTTTGACTGGTACCCTATCTCAAAAGCCAGCTATATAACCGAGCACTTGAATGATTCCATTCCATAATCTTGTCAATCTGAATGCAGCACTCCCCCACCTCTCCCCAAAAAGCCATGGTCAGAGGCTCTCACATACCCTGTGTCCCAGACAAACATTTGGTATGACACTGTGCACATTGTCTGGCATGAAATACGTACAAAACCACTGGTGCATTGGCTAACCTTAACAGGAACCGTGCCATGCACAGCACTTGTAACAGAGCCAATAAATCCTGTTAAGACTGAGTTCTGTTCCTCATCTTTCAAGGACAGTTGTAATAACCCGTCCAAGTTCTGTTAATTCATCCACGACTCCCCCACCCCCAATACAAGTCTCCCACACAGGTTTCATGGTGGATGACTCCATCATTTCAGACCATCCCTCAGTGGTTTCTGCTTTCAACTCTTAATTCCAGACCTGTGCCTCCACTCCCCTATCTGCCTTTTCCACCTCCACCCCACCCTCCCCCGCCAATAAGTCTATCCCCTTCTCCTTATTGTCCGTAACCCCTGATACCTCCATTAGCACCCTCCTGGCCTTCAACGCTCAAAAAAGCGGGAACCCTGATGGGCTATATCCCAATATTCTACACTGATCTGCCACTGCTGTTGCGTCTCCCATCATCCCATATGCATATCCTAGAATCACAGAATCTTGATGGCAGAAAAAGACCCTCAGACCCATCTAGTCTGCCCTTTCCACTCTTTTATTTATTCCGCCTCCTTTCCTGTGGCCCTCTTCCCGGTGTTAACATTGCTGAGAGATAGCACAGAAAGGGACAGATGGGATATGGGCTAGTTGGAGGCTGGGGGGGCCACTTGGGAGGACGAGAGCTTCTTCCCCCAGACAGACTGCACCTAAACAGGGAAGGTGCAGCTATACTGAAGTGTAGATTGTGGGAGTACATTGAAAAAACATATAATTTAAACTAAACAAGGTGGGGGGGGTTGGATTGAAGCCACTCCAGGCATCAGAAGAAATAGGATGGGATAAGAGTAACATTTTGGGTTCTGACACACCTCTGGGTGGGGGTGGGAGACTTTGGTGGAGGGGTCTGGTAGCAAATGCTAGGAGTATAGCAAGTAAAATGGTGGACTTAGAAGCCATCATACAGGATGAGGGACTGGACTTAGTTGCAGGTGGACGGAATATCACACATGGGAGATGACAATCCCTGGGTACAGACTGTTTAGAAAGGACAGGGGTGACAGGAACAGGGAAGGGGTGGCTCTATACTTCAGAGATGATATCAGGGCTATGGAAGGGCAAGAGTTGGTAGGGGCAACTGAACTTCTATGGGTCACGCTGAGCAAAGGGACAGGGGAATCCCTAAGGCTAGGGAGCTAGGGATGGTATACAGACCACCTTCACAGGGGGAAGAAGAGGAGAGACAGATTTCGCAAGCAATTGAAAGGATGGCTGTCAAAGGAGAAACACTTCTGGTGGGGGACCTAAACCTCCCAGATGTGGATTGGTCCATCCCGGAGGCCACCTCGGTGAGGAACAGGGGATTTCTGGAGATGCTAGAAGGAGCATTCCTGCAGCAATTGGTCAAGGATCCAATGAGGGGCAACAACCTGCTGGATGTGGTCTTAACAAATGGGGAGAGTGTGGAGGTAGGAGAGGCACTGGGCAACAGTGACCACAAGATGGTTAGGTTCAGGGTTAGAGCGGGGAGAGAGGTACGATGCACAATGACAACAGTCTTGAACTTCAAGGGCACGGACTTTGATAGGATGAGACAGCTAGTGAGGGAGGAAAAGGTAGGTATGGAGGGTACAGATGATGGGGAGGAACTATGGGGCTTTATAAAGAACCGGGTGCAGAAAGCAATGGAAATGTGCATAAAGCAGGTAAGGAAGGGAATAAGGAGGAGGAGACTACTCTGGTTCACAAGCGAGGTGGCGAGGGTAGTAGGGGACAAGAGGAGGGCCTTCAGGAAATATAAGCGAATGCAGAAAGAAGAGGACAGGGAAGCCTATAGGGAGAAAAGGAGGCTAGTAGGGAAAGAAATAAGGAGGGCCAAGGCAGATGCAGAGGAGAGAATAGCAAAACGCATCAAAAGAGGAGACAAAACATTTTTTAGATATATGGGGGACCAGAGGAAGGCTAAGCAGGGGATTGTGAGGCTGAGGGGAGAGGGTGGACACAAATTGAAGAGGACAGTGAAAAAGCAGAAGAGCTAAACAAGTACTTTTGCTTAGTTTTCATGATGGAGTGGGAGGGCAGGGGACAGAGCTTAGGAGGGTGGGCACAAATTGAAGAGGGCATTGAAAAAGCAGAAGAGCTAAACAAGTACTTTTGCTTAGTTTTCATGGTGGAGTGGGAGGGCAGGGGACAGAGCTTAGAGGGAGGTGGGACAGAGGGGTTGACCCAAGTCCTTTCGGTGTCTAGGGGATTAGGGAGGAATTAGGCAGGTTGCAGGTGGATAAGGCCATGGGGCCGGATAGACTGCACCCAAGGGTGATCCGGGAGTTGGGGGACGAGCTGGCATCCCCACTGATGAGGTTTTTCAACCTGTCTCTCGATTCGTGAAGGGTGCCGGAGGATTGGAGGAGGGCGAACGTCGTGCCATTGCATAAGGGGGCAGCAGAGAGATGAAAGAGAACTACTGCCCAGTCAGCCTCACCTCCATGGTGGGGAAGGTCATGGAGGCTCTCATTAAAGAGCAACTCCCTATTACAATAAAAAGCTTAAAAACACCAGACTTAACACAGATTATGTTTTAATTTTATTGTTTTCTAGTTCTTTTTTTTTTAAAGTTTCCCCAGCTGTTGGCCTACTAAATATTGTAAATAATGCAGAAATTATTTCACCGAGGCTCTCACAACATATCTGACTCTCCCCTGCCAATCACACAATTGCTGTTTGTGACATCACAGTCTGTTGTCATGGTGAGCACTATGATGTCATAAACAAAGGCACTGTGAAGTTAACAGGTGAGAGGCAAATGTTTTCTATCCAGACTTTTTAGATGAACCACTAAAATGTGCTGTAAGTCTTGAAAAGGAACATTGAAAATGAAAAAAATTATTTTCCAGTACATTGTACACACTGAAACATCTTATTTATGAAAGCACATGTTGAAGTGCATAGTTGCTCTTTAAAGGAGTAGTCCACCCAGAATTTGCAAAAAAATATATGTTATGCAGAGTGTTTTGATATGTATGTTAAGTCCTAGTGTGTCCTTCCCTCTGTCTGCTATTAGGGGTTTTTCCTAAATTAGCCTACTAGCTGTATGGTAGTTTTACGACCCCTGGGGATCTCCATCACAAACAGGTTTATTGGCTTTCTTTCTCCTACGATGCACCCTGTGTCATGTGACAATTATGTAGCCATGCCCTTAGATTTAGCATGTGCACTGCTTTAAAATTAGTTCACAACAGCAGAGCTTTGTAACTGTTCTTATCCAGGGAGCACAAATGGCTGGCATCAGTTACAGTTTAGCAGATACCTGACAGCAAGCTAACTGGGGTTTCTGTAAGAAAACAGCTGCTAAATAGCTCTAATTCATTATTTGTGTTTTTGGTGTGTGTCAGGTCTAGCTAGTAGTAGTAAGTGTTTTCATATTATTTATTTATTTTTATTTATTTCAATCTAGGATTACAATACCTTTGAGCCGAGGCTGTTTTACAAAGGTTCCACGTCAGCGTGTGCAACAGTCATCATTTTTAGTTGCAAACATATAGTCATTGACTTACAGACATGTAATAACCAGTACAAAGACTTGAGCTATGAGCAAGATAAGGGGGGTGGGTGGGGGGGTGAGGGTAGGATATCAAGGGGAAGGAGGTGCAGGGGTAAGGGGGAGTAGGGAGGTGGTTGGGGGGGGGCAGGGTGGAGATACGGGGAGGTGGGTGAGGGTGGGAGACAGTGCAGCCAGGGGCCTTGTCGAGGGAATATGACAGGTAAGGTGCTAGGGGTGCAAAGACTGATTGTAAGTGCTGGGTGCTGGGGCATGTGCAGCTGGGGCAGTGGAAATGTTAAGATGGGCAATCGCAGGATACAAGCAGTGAGAGGCGCAGCTTGGACTTGAAGAGGCCGAGTGTTGGAGCGATCGCTATGTCACTGACAAGAGAGTTGAGCCAGTTGGATGTCTGATAGGCGAATGATCTTTGTCCTTGGGTCATGCGACATTGTGGGATATGTAGTAGATGGGAATTGGATCTCCTTGTAGTGACATTCCTATGTCTAGGCTTAAGGAGGGCACAGACACCAGGTGGGGCAAGCCCCATTATAATTTTCTTGGCCGTGATGCAGGTTTGGTATTTTATGCGTTTGTCCAGTTGAAGCCATCCTGATTGGGAATAAAGGTCACATGTGTGGGTATGGCGATGTGAGCCAGTGATGAGACGACAGGCCTTATTCAGGGAGGTCGCGATACATTTGAGAGCAGTGGTAGTTGCAGACCCATATATGATAAGACCATAGTCTATGATGCTGATGATGGAGCTTTGGACAGCCACCGACAGTGCTTCTGGGGTTAGGTGTTTCCTGTGCCGGAATAATATGCCTAACCTCGCATTGGCAGACTTTGCAACATTGCTGATATGGACAGCGTATGAGAGGTGGGGATCAAGGGTGATGCTGAGGTACTTGAACGATTGTGTTTGCTCTAGGATGGCTCCTTGTTCGGTTGCAATGGAGAGGTGGAGTTGTTTGTTTTTGTTGTGGGGGCTGCAGAAGACCATAGACTTGTTTTTTTTTCTGATTGAGAAGCAGTTTATGATTTAGGAACCAGGATTCGATGAAGGAGAAGGCCCGCTGAAGTTATTTTGTAATTGGATTGGATCAGGGTCCGAGATGAGGATCACAGCATCATCGGCGTAGAGAATTATTTGTTCTGGGCAGCTGTCCGGTAGTGAGTTTAAGAATAGGCTGAAGAGGAGGGGGTCCCGGAGCCCTGGAGGACTCCCGAGTGGACCGGTCTAGGGTCCGAGAGTGTATCAGCGATTCTTAAAATGTTATTTCATCAAACTACACACAACAATAAAAAGCACAGAAATTGCCCCAGATCATCAATGCTATAATGAAAGACTGTAGCTATTTTCTTACAGAACACCTACTCAGCTCTCAAGTATTTGCTAAACCATAAATGTAGGTACCATCATTCTACTAGAAGGAACTGGGAGTTAGGGCTGACTTTGCTCTGTGACATCAGTTTCATTTATTTATTTTTTGTTTTTTTTTTGTTACAAATGTGAAGTGTCTTTTTAATAAAGTATAAAACTATGTATGCGTGAGTTATTTAGTTTGGAGAATATTTATTTTATTATTTGAAAACGTGTGATACACTAAATGTGTAGTCCAGTGAACCATTGTAAAATGGAATCAGATGTGTAGCTGGAATAGTCACTGTCATCCTGTTGCTTTCATACCATACCACAGGCAGGAGAAAAGCTGACTTCAAAGTATTTTGCAGTTTCTAGACTGTAGCTTCATACTATACACTTCATTTGTAAAAAAAAAAATACGAAAATCTTGTTACAGAGCAAAATCAGCACTAACTGCTAATAGAATGCTGATACCTACATTTACAGTTTAGCAAATATTTGAAATCTAACTGAGTGGGGTTTCTGTAAGAAAACAGCTAGATTCTTTATTAATTATAGCATTGATGATCTGGGCAGTTTTTGTACTTTTATGGTTGTGTATAGTTTGATAAAATTAAAAGTTTTAAAATTAAAACACTCCTGCTGGCTAGACCTGATGCACATAGAAAACAAAAATAGTGAATTAGAGATATTTAGTAACTGGTGTCTTACAGAAACCTCAGTTAGCTTGCTCTCAGATATCAGCTAAACTGTAACTGATGCCATTTGTGCTCCCTGGATAAGAACAGTTACAACGCTTTGCTGTTGTGAAGTGATTTTAAACTGATTTTAAGGCAGTGCACATGCTAAATCTAAGGGCATGGCTACATTATTGTCACATGAGACAGGGTGCATTGTAGGAGAAAGAAAGCCAATAGACCAGGGAGGAGGCGAGGGTCCTCCAGCAGGGAGACCCAGTGGTGGGAGAAAGAGAACCCCACAGGAAGAAGAAGTTACTTCTGCTGGGGGACTCAGTTGTCCAGGGAATGGATCTGGGCACAGATAGTAGAGAAAAAAGGGAGGCAAAGTGCCTCCCAGGAGGCACAGTTCGGAAGGAGGGGGAGCCCATCCAGAGGATCGCTGAAGCTGTGGCAAGGAGGGGAGGGCTGGAGATCATTATCCACCTGGGGACAAATGACCTATCCAAAGATAAGGCAAGCTTGGAGCAGACAAAGGAGGACTTTACAGTGTTGGGAGGGTGCCTGGGAAAGGTATCAAGATCTGTGACATTTTCGGGGGTGCTGCCAGTCCACGCCGGGGGGGGGAATCTGTGATCTGTGCATTAGTAACTTTAACACATGGTTGAAAGGCTGGTGCAACAAGAAGGGGCATGGCTTCATTGGGGACTGGGGACCTGCCTGGAGAGATGCAGCCATGTACAGTGGGGACGGACTACATCTGTCCAGCAAGGGGAGCACAGTCCTCAGTGGATGGTTTAAATACTTTGCTGACAAGTGCTTAAACTAGCCAAGGAGGAGGGCAACAGGAGCAGGGATACTCAGGCAGCCTACCCCCACATGGTGGAGAAAGCAGAACAAGGGAACAGGAAGAGGAGTTGCTATTAAGATCATCGGGGATGGGCAGAAAGAGAGTGGGAAAGAAATCAGGAACACAAGAGAAAAATATCAGGAAAGAGTGGAAGATGCAGGGGACCAGAAACAGGAAGAGAGAGAGGTTAGGCAGTAAAACTTGGAAGGTCATGGTGACAAATGCATGCAGCCTGGGAAATAAATCCTCAGACATGGAGGCCTTAATAACTAAAGGAGACCTGGACATAGTAGCAATAACTGAAACCTGGTACACAGCTAATCATGATTGGGAAACAAATGTACCAGGATATGTTCTATTCAAGACAGATTGGGAGGGCAAAAAAGGAGGGGGAGTAGCCCTGTATGCTAGGGAGCGTATAATGGCAACACAGATACAGGGTAGGCAGGGGGGCCTGAGGCACTGTGGGTCACCCTTCAACCTGGAAATGGCACAGCAATATGCACTGGGGTGATATACAGGTCTCCAGGACAGGAGGAGGAAGTGGACAGGGAGCTAGTGGATGAAATACACGAGATGGCAATGAAAGATGAAATTCTACTGATGGGGAATTTCAATATGCCAGACGTGGATTGGAACACCAGTGTAGCTGTTTCAGCCAGAAGCAGAGACATCCTTGATTCTCTCCAGGAGGCTGGACTCAGGCAGCTTGTGCTTGATCCCACCAGAGACAGGGCAATTCTAGATCTAGTAATGACCAACGGGGATCGAACTGTAGATGTCTAGGTAGAAGGACAACTGGGATCTGACGATCACAACATTGTGTGGTTCAGCATAGGTACATTGACTCACTCAAGTCATACTAGGATAAAGGTTTTGGATATCAAAAATGCTGATTTCACTGAAATGGGGAGGGGTATCAAAAGAGCCCTGGAGAGAATGGGGGCAGGAGGGGAAGTGGAAGAACAGTGGAAACGTCTAAAGGAAGCCTTACTGGAAGTAACAAACCAATGCATCAGATTGGTATCCAAAGGCAAGAGAAGGAGAAAGCCACTGTGGTTGTCAAGAGAGATGGTGGAAAAGGTCAGGGCAAAAAGGAAAGGGTTCAGGAAATATAAGGAGTCTCAAAGGGAGGAGGACAGGGAGGAGTGCCTAGAGTGTCTAAGGGAAGTGGGAAAGACAGTAAGGAGAGAAAAGGCACGGACCGAGGAAGGTTTAGCACAGTCAGTTAAGAAATAGGACAAGACATTCTTCAGGCACATCAGCGAAAGGAGGAAAAACAAGGGTGGGGGGGATTGCTAGGCTCAAAGGAGAGGTAGGGGAATGCAAGGAGGCTGACATGGAAAAGGTAGAAATACTGAATAATGTTAATTAATCTAGAGCCTGTATGGCTGGCTGTGTGTGTGTTGTCTCTGTCAGTAGTTTAGTTTTTGTGTATTTTCATGTGTTTCTGCTTGCAGGAACTGGACCATTCTTGGACATAACATCTATAAACATTTCCTGGACTAAGAAACTGCAAAACATCACCACCAGGTATTGGCATTCTCATCATAAATCAACTTTTTTGGAAGCCATCAAAGCCAAAAGTAAGGTCAGTAAATCTGTTATACAAGCACTGAGTTGTGGAGTGCTGCATTGAATCCACATTTCCGTCTGACTTGTTCTTAAAGGATGTGTACTTGTCTTTGACGTCTATTCACAACCATTTTGGAGAACAAAGACTAGATACTAACAAAGGATTTTTACATCCTGCATATGCCCCAGGCCAAAGTTCATCACCTTCAGGAATTTCACCCCTTCAGGAATTTATCACATTGTGGGTCTTTGAGCTACAATAACAGTTTTCTGGTCCCCGGAAGTCCACCATTTCCTGTGGATTTGATTACTTTTCATCAATCACGTGGCACCTCTGAGAACATGGCTTTATATATTGTGCTCTACAATATCACGGGGCAAATGCAGACCAGCAAGGACAAGAGGACTAGATGCCCTACAACAAAACTAGTCTGCAAAATGATTAAAGCGTACCTTCTTAGGATACTACTTATGCTACTTCTGATATCTGGAAATGTTCATCCTAACCGGGGGCCTACCGGCCGAGCACCCCATGCCACAAAAAGGCGGGAGGGGTCCCTCGGATTAGCCTCAATCAATGTCTGCAGCCTCCTTAACAAACCTGACATCTTACAAACCTGGGTCCAGCAACATAGCCCTGATGTACTCTCTGTTGTCGAAACATGGCTTAAGTCCAAGATACCAGACGCTGCAGTCACCATCCCTGGATACTCTATATTCAGGCAGGACAGGGTTTCCAAACGAGGTGGAGGCTGTGCCATCTACCTAAGGAATTCCTATCTGGGTCAAGTCTTCCCTTTCTCAAACTCTAAACAACCTTCGCAGGTTCTTGCTATTAAAGTTCTACTTGAGGCACACAAGAAGGAGCTCACCATTGCCTCCATGTACCTACCCCCTAAAGGTCAGCCCAATGGATTTATGAGCATATTGGAAAGCCTACAGGGATTATACCATAACTCTGAACTCATAGTACTAGGCGACTTCGACATAAATTGGCTATCGCTGGAGGCCAGAAACTACAAGGATGCTGTCACGTCACAGAATCTCACCCAGCTTGTTACCACCCCCACCAGATGCAACTATAGGACAGGGTCGCACACACTTCTGGACTGGATCCTTACTAATCACCCTGAACGAATCTCAAAAGTCTCAGTGCTCCCTGATGGGATCAGTGACCACTCACCGGTCACATGTACCTGGACAAACAAATTCATTAAGCCCCCTCCTAAAATAATCCACACCAGAGTGTTAAAGCAGGGGTACCTTGAACTACTAAAGACACACCTAAGCCACCTGGACTGGACACCAGTCGACTCTGCCATTGATGTAAACCAAGCCTTAGACCTTTTTATCAGCCACTTCACTGCGGACTGCAATATCTTTGCACCTCTCAAAAAGATGAAGGTCAGAGGCAGAGCTAACCCTTGGATAACCCACGATCTAATCACTTTACTCAAACATAGGGATCATCTCTGGCACTGTGCCCGTGCAACATCCAAACCTGGGGATATACATAAGTATAAAGTTGCCAGAAATTAGTGCACACGGGCAGTTAGGAGCGCCAAAAGCAAATACTTTAAGGACACTCTCTCCGACTCCTAATGTGATGGAAAAAAATTTTGGAGTAACTTGAAAGACCTTACAGGCAAAGACCTTACAGGCAAGGACCCTAAGTCACCACCCACCATTCTCAACATAAATGGAACACCAACATCTGACCTGTACACAATCACACAATCACCAACACCTTTAACAATGCATTCTCCAACTTGGATAGTGTCCTCCCTTCTAATTTCTTTGATGCCCCCTCTGGTAGTAACCCTCCTGCAACTACTCCGCTCCTACACCCTGCCCCTGCCCCACAATTCTACTTCAAGGAGATCCCAGTGCATGAAACCAGAACCTATATTCGGAAGGCCATTCACAATGCAGGCTACAGCGGTGACTTCCTTGACCTGAAGTTGTTAGCACTTGTCCTTGAAGAAGTCCTTGAACCCCTGACAAAGGTCCTCAGTCTATCACTAAGGATGTCCCAGTTCCCATCTCGCTGGAAACAGGTGACCATCACACCGGTAAACAAAAGTGGAGACAAATCACTGCACTCCAACTACAGACCTATCTCCATCCTCCCTCCATTGTCTAAGGCCCTGGAGCGCATCGCCTCAGACCAGCTAGTCAAGTTCCTGGAAAAATACGACATCCAGTGTCCTGAGCAACATGGTTTCCAAAAAGGGCACAGTACCACCACTGCACTATTAGAATTCATGGGCTTCATCCATACCACGCTAGATCAAGGAAACTGTGTAGGGGAAGTATTCATCGACCTTACGAAAGCCTTTGATACTGTGAACCACCCACTCCTACTCAAGCAATTATCAAACATTGGGCTCTCCAATGAAGCGCTGCTCTGGTTTTCAAGCTACCTTGGGGAGAGGGTCCAGCAGGTTAGGATTGCTGGTGTCACCTTGGAAGAAAAGCCAGTCCTTTCAGGGATCCCACAGGGGTCCATCCTGGGGTCACTACTCTTCAGCCTCTTCCTCAACAACCTTACTGCTCTACCCCAATGACGCAGTCATGTTCACCAACCACCAAAACGCAGAGCTCCTTGAGAAACAATTACGGCTTGAATTCATGCGCATCGAAGAATGGTTCAGGTCACACAAACTGGTCATGAACTACAGCAAAACAAAGGTTATGACCTTCTACAATGCCAGGAGCAAGTACAAATCCTGTGACCTCTTCATCCTAAACCAAACAGGGACCTTACTTGAACACGTTCCTGATTTTAAATACCTAGGTGTCACATTGGACAGCTCACTGTCCTATCATTGGCACATAGATTCTGTCACCAAAGCCACCAACATCCGTATAGGCCTGCTCTACAGGCACAAACACTGCATGACTCCTGACATACTCCGGTTGGCTATCAACAGCTCTGTCACCTCCATCATCGATTACGGGATAGAAATTTATGGCTCTGCCTCCACCTCTGCCCTCTGCAGAATTACAGTTGCACTCAGCAAAGCATGCAGGCTGCTAATTGGGGCTGACCGACTTACACATACATGTGACCTGTACACTCGGGCAGGATGGCTTCCTCTCATCAGCTGGATACAGTATCAAACCTGCCTCTTAGCCAAAAAAGTCCTCCTCGGGGTCATGCCCCCGGGCATTGAAAAGCTCCTCATTGACCACCACAGCACCCAGTGAACTAGAAGTTCACAACAACTAACCTTCCTTGTCCCCAGATGCCGGACTACCATGGGCCAGAGGGCCTTTGCCCACAGAGCACCACAGTGGTACAATACCCTCAACAAAGAAACTCTTACTGCTGCTGCTCTTGGCCCTTTTAAGAGACAACTCTGACTTCATCTCATTTCAACTAGTCGTTGTGACTGCCTCGCCTAATCAGGGGTCCACCGCTCACTGCCCTCCACTTCAGTCTTGACAGCTACCTCTCCCGCCTTGCCCCTTCTACCTGCCACCCTTGCCCCCTCTCCCTTTCCTCCCCCCCAGGGCATTTCCTGACATTTATCCTTCCCCTCCCTCCCCTTTAGAGCTCTTACCCTCACCCTCTACCCTCCGACAATGGCCCTCCTGCCTGCATACCCCCTTCCCTCTCACCTGCAGTGCTTATTTCTAAAATTGCCCTTGGCTGGTATGTCATGCTACCTAACATTTGGCACATTTTGAATTACTGGAATTTCCTAAGCCTCAGTCTCTTACTTCTTTTTATTGTGTAACTGTGTATTATCATGTTGACCTTTGTATGTATGTATACCCCCCCCCCCAATTCCTTCGACGTGGAACCTTTGTAAACGAACAGTTCCTGCTCAAAGGTATTTGTAATCCTAGATTTCAATAAATAAATAAAAAAAAATATTTCTATTCAGTATTCACAGACGAGGGGGAGGGACAGGGGTCACAGCAGTACAGCAGTTGCCAAGGGGGTGAAGAGGTGGACAATAGTCCATTCACAGGGGAAAGAGTCCTGCAGGAGCTCACTAAATTGAAGGTGGACAAAGCGATGGGACTGGATGGCATACACCCAAGAATATTAAGAGAACTGCGAAGGGAGATAGCAGAACCTCTGGCAGCCATGTTCACTGAGTCATTCAACACAGGGGTGGTACCAGAGGATTGGAGGAGGGCACATGTAATACCTCGACACAAACCTGGCAGCAGGGAGGAGGTGGGGAACTATAGGCTAGTCAGCCTCACCAAAGTATTGGGTAAGATCATGGAGACATTGCTTAAAGAAAGGATTATGGGGCATCTAGAAGAAATTGGAACCCAGGACCATAGGCAACATGAATTCACAGCGGGGAGGTTATTTGTCAGACAAATCTGGTTGATTTCTTTGACTGGGTGACAAAGGAAGTAAATCAGGGTGGGGCAGTGGACGTCGCCTACCTTGATTTCAGCAAAGCCTTTGAAACCATCCCACATATGAGAATGATAAACAAGCTGGGTAGGCTGGGCATGGGGTACAGGGTGGTAAACTGGGTTAGAAACTGGCTAACAGACAGGAGGCAGATAGTGGTGGTAAATGGGTGTAGTCTGGGGAGGTGGGGTGACCAGTGGGGTGCCTCAGGGATCAGTCCTGGGGCCAGTCCTGTTCAAATGTCTTCATTAGTGACATTGCAGAGGGGCTGGAGGGAAAAATCTACCTGTCTGCAGATGACACCAAGATCTATGACAGAGTGGATACCCCAGAAGGGGTGGAGAAAATGAGGAGGGACCTGATGAAACTTGAAAAATGGTCTGAGGGCTAGCAACTGAAGTTTAAGTAAATGAAGTGCAAAATTATGCACCTGTGACACAGGAACCCTGGGGAAAGCTACAGGATGGGGGGGAGTTGCTGACAGTCACAAAGAAGGAAAGGGACCTGAGGGTTATTATTTCAGATGACCTGTAAATGTCAAAGCAGAGTACTAAGGCAGCTGGGAGGGCCAGTGGCGTGCTTGGATGCATAGGCAGGTGTATCACCAGCAGAAGGAGGGAGGTAGTGATGCCATTATATAAACCGATGGTCAGGCCTCACATGGAGTACTGTGTGCAGTTCTGGATGCCGCACCTTAGTAAGACAATAACAGACTGGAGACGGTCCAAAGAAGGGTGACTAAGATGGTACAAGGAGGGAAAGAGGGGATATGATAGAAACATTCAAGTACCTCAAGGGTATAAACAAGGTGCAGGGAATAGACATTTTCCAATACAGGAGGAGCACAAGAACGAGGGGACATAACATGAAACTGGAAGGTGGGAGGTTAAGAGGGAATGTGAGGAAGTTCTTCACAGAAAGCGTGGTGGACACGTGGAATGGTCTGCCTCAGGAGGTGGTGGGAGCAAGCACTGTGGATGGATTCAAGCATGCTTGGGACAGGCATAGGGGATCCATAGAGGTACAGCTGCGGGTGGGTCAGAAGCAGTAATCCAGCACAAGGGCTTACGGGCAGACTAGATGGGCCAGGCGGTTCTTATCAGCCGACAATATCTGTGTTTTATGGGTGACACAGGTAATCGACTGGAGGTGGGGGGGGGTGGATGTGGCCTATCTGGATTTCAGCAAGGCCTTTGACACCGTTCCCTACAGAAGGCTAGTGAACAAACTGGAAAGTGTAGGGTGGGTGATAAAATAACCAGATGGGTAGAAAACTAGTTGGCAGATAGAAGCCAGAGAGTGGTGGTTAATGAGATTTACTTGGGGACGGGGCAGGTAATGAGCGGGGTACAATAGGGGTCAGTAATGGGTCCCCTCCTTTTCAACATCTACTTTAGTGACACAGCAGAAGGACTGAGAGGACAGGTGGGCCTTTTTGCAGACCATACAAAGATCTGCAATTGGGTGGACACTGCAGGGGAAGTGGAGGACATGAGATAAGACTTGAGGACTTTAGAAGGATGGATGGAGACCTGGCAGCTAAAATTCAATGTCAAAAGTGTGCAGTGATGCACCAGGGGCACAAGAACCTGAAAGCAGGATACACTCTGGGGAAGGGGGAAGATATTAGGGCTACCGAGCAGGAGGAGGATTTAGCAGTAATAATATCTAGTAACCTCAAGGTGGGCAACAAATGCAGCAGGGCAGTAGGAAAAGCAGATGGGATGCTGGCGTGACTTGGCAGGGGCATCACTAGCAGATGAAGCAAGGTACTGATGCTCTTCTACACAGCCATGGTGAGGCCACACCTGGAGCACGGAATCCAGTTCTGGAGGTCACATCTGTGTAAGGACATAGACAGGTTGGAGGGGGTTGAGAGGAGAGCGACTAAGATGGTGCAGGGTATGCAGGGTAAACCGTATGAACAGAGATGCAGGGAACTGGGGCTGTACTCCTTGGAAACTAGAAGGGAAAGAGGAGACATGATTGAAATGTTCAGATGTGTCAAGGGGATCAACAAGGTAAAGGCAGTGAGTCTATTTCATAAGAAGGATGGCGCAGTAACTGGGGGACATAGTTTGAGACTACGGGGGGGAGATTGAGAGGCAACATGAGTGGATAGTTCTTCATGGAGAGGGTGGCGGAGGCATGGAATATGACACTGTACTGTTTTCCTCCATGCATTCTCCAGCTGAATTTAAAGCCAATCTCCGAACTAACGTATATGCTATCCAGCATTGATCCAGTTCAAATCAACTATCCCTAAACGCAAAATATAAAGAAAAACATTTTTTAATATCTCCAGATCTTTTGAAACTCATCAAAGACTGTCCAGCCTCTAATCACTCCACTGTGCCACACCATTGATGGAGTCACAATTTATGACGTTCCAGCATGTACGTTGGGAGTCTAGCTTTACTAAAACTTCTCAGCATGTAGACACCATTGATAATAAAATGCACTCCTAGCTCTTATTTCTATATAGGCATATAAGATGCATCCCCCTTCCTGACATGCGAGATATAAACACTAAAATGAGCCTCCCTATCATTGATTATGGAGACACTGTCTACAGTGCTGACCCAACAAGCACCTTGGTCTGACTGGCCCACCTCTTCCACTTCTTCCGATGTGTAGATTTGGATTGTACGCCCTGCACTCACCACTGTTCTCTGTACCCTGCTCTCTCCCTCCACATCCTGGTAAATCATCCCACTACCAGATGTACATTTCCCTATTTTTGTCACTTTAAAGTGATTTTCTAAGGTTTCGCAGATGCCTTGTTCACATGGTATGCCATTGCCGCCCCAGCTTCAGACGTTGAAGCTATAATTTGTTTTGTAAAAACTCTTATCCTTGTCATTTTGTTTGTGTTTTAGCAGCACTATGTTTCTGCCTGCCCTCCAATTTTCTGTTTGTGGCAACACCCCTAGAATGATGTCATGCAAGGGAACTAGCAATGTTTTACATACAGCAACTAGGAATTCTGGGAAAATTTTAAATTGACTTAAATGTTTGTTACTCAGAGGTGCAGTCACTTATTTTGGTAGTGGTGACTGCAGTATAGCACTTAATATGTAGAAATATTTATTTATTTAAAAGCTTCACGAGAAGAGACATACTGAACACGTTTCACCAGAAAAGATATACTGAGCAAATACGCTCATTTCCAAATGCGTCCTGGGGTAGACGGGGTGCACAGTAGGCACATCTGTTGCAAGACATTGTGTGTACAATAAGAAGTTGTTTTCCAATTTCCTTATTGTGAGATGCATACTCATATTTCTGTAGTGGCTTCAACAATAAAAGCTCTCATATGTTTATTTTGAAAACAAGACAGTGTGCATATAGGATCTAGCTGACAACATTTCTTTACTGAGAGATGAAGTTGACTATTTCTGTAGTGACCACAGAAATAGCTGATTTTTATGTCTACCTAATCAAAGTGCAGTCTATTTTGGTAGTGTTTACAGCAATATAGTCTGTAGAAAAGTTTCTGGAAAATGTTTTTGTGATGCAGATAGGCCAAAAAGATAATTTACCAGTCTGTGTAGATGTTTGACTTTTACTACCTGCTGGTGAAGTGACAGGTCTGAAGTGACAGCTTCTGTCAGAATGTGGGAGGATGATGATACGTTTCTATGTTTATGTTATAGGGCCTGAATGACTGTAAGTAGTTCAGGAGTATTATTATGGGTCAGAATGCTTTTCTTTTTCTTATCAAGCTTATGCTAGGAGTCCAAAATTGTGAAAGAAAAAGGATGCCTGCAATACCAAGACTGACCAATACAGGTCTCCGTTTCAAAACTTTGTTTCCCTTGCATGATGTCACAGTTGGGGGTTGCAGTATTGAGAAAAAAAAAAGGGCAGGGTTATGCAAATGAAGTAGAGCACAGAAATAAAAACAAAACTTTTTCATGGAAAACAGCACTTTTTGGCAGTTTGAATGGTAGGAGATTGATTTACAATTCCTACAGGTTACTACTCCTGTTTGTTATGGCAAACCGTAGAAAATCACTTTAACCCGAAATGGAAAAGTAACTTTTTTTTTACAATTTATTTGTTTTATTTGCGTTTGTCTAGTACACAGACTAACCAAATGTATGTAGCACTGCACTGTCATGTAGTCTCTGAAAATTATTTTATTATAATTACTGGTGACTCCCTTTATCACACATTTTACAGACCTCTTTCAAATGCTGTAATAACCGGAAAAACCGGTTGTGATGGCATTTTCAAAGCTTTCATTCCGTAGCAGTGTGAATCCCAGTGCATGCGCCACCTCATTGGCTTGTACTTTGTATGTGGGCGGACTTAACAGTTCAAGAAACAAGGCGGCTCCGTTACCTCATTATCGAGGAGCTGCAGTAATCGTTTGCAATTCATCCACAGGTAACTTGTACAAGTAACATTTTGAATATTTGTATGGTTGATCCTGCCTTTCTAACATAAAAAACATATCTGGTTGATCCTGCTGTTGTTACGCTTTGGTCAGAGCTTCAATCCCACCCATCGAGATTTCCAGTGTAACTCTCATTACCACAGTTCAACAGTAGCAGTAAAAAATGTGGTTCAAAATTAAAAAGAAAGAAAGAATGTCCTTACTGGACAGGGTGTGAGTGAATGAGTGTGTGTGTGTGTGTGTGTGTGTGTGTCCCACAGTACCACAGAACTGCTTAACTAAGGTTGCCACGTTCACTTCTTGCGCCAGTAGTTATTAAAAATAAAGAATAGGCAAGTGTGTGTTTATGGATTTTTGTTGCTCTCCTTCAGTGTGTGATGACTTCATAAACCTCTCGAGCTTCACTCTCGAAGTTTATGGGTCATCACACACCTCGGGTGTGTAAAAAAATCCATAACACACACTTGCCTATCCATTATTCTCTGTTTATCATAAGATGTATTGTACGTATCACATCCTCCTCCCACCAGGACACATCTTGATACAAGCTAATTTTTAGCTCAGTATGGCTTTTCTGGTGAAACTTTTCAAAAAAGTAAACAAATTTATACAACACCAGTAGTGATAAATGTTCCCTGTCGGACTTTCAGGTGATGCTGTGGTGCATTTCATCACCCATTTTATAAATAATTATAATTTTTTTTCTTTTTAATATGTAGGAGGAAGAAACTGAGAATGGAAATAATCCTTTGTATCCAGGTGCTAAAATAACAAGAGCAGTTCATGTTACATCATCATATTACAAAGGTTCAAATGCAGGATTTGCTAATGTTACCGCAACTTCATCTTCCTGAGAATATGTTACCAGGATCAAATTATATGTTCAGTAAGAGTTTTAGCTCAAAAGATGTTTGGGAAGTTAATTTTTATTGTCCAGAAAAAGGCTGTGGGGCATATATTGGTAATGTAAATGAAGAAGATACATGCCCGGTATGTGAAACAAAAGTAAAAACCAAGAAAGCTTGAAATTTGGAAATTTCTTTATATATTCATCATTAGAAAATAAAATAAAAGAATTATTTGAAAAACAGGACCTTTATTCAAAAATTAAAAAAGAAAGAAAAAGTGGGCCCTACATGACGGACATAATAGATGGTGATCTATATAAAGGAGTTTGCCCCCTTCGTGACAATAACAATATTTCTATAACTTGGAACACAGATGGAATATTAATGTTTGATTCATCAGATTATTCAGTATGGCCATGCAATGTACAGTACCATCAATGAGATCAACCAACAACGTGGACCACATTTTATTATAATATCAGCTGTATGGTTTTGAGCAGGAAAACCAAATATGAGGTCTTCCTAAAGCCATTCATTGAGGAGTGTAAAAATCTAGAAACTGTAGGGTTGACATGGAAAGACAAGACATCAGGGGATATTATGATAATAAAAATAATTAACCTTTTATGTTCAGTAGATTCATTTGCTCATGCAGCATTTCAAAATGCCAAACAGTTCAATGGTGAATTTGGTTGCAGATTTTGCCTACACCCTGGTGAAATGGTTGAAAGAGGATCAGGGCACACACGGGTCTACCCAATTGCCATTCCACTACCCTTAGACAGAACAGCTGAACAAGTTCTACTGCATGCAGAAACAGCGATGGAGCAAAACAAACCTGTGTATGGAGTTAAAGAACCATAATTACTGACGACACTTTTGTACCTTAACATTGTTTCAAGTTTTTTACCAGACTATTTGCACAGCATACTCCTTGGGGTCGTGAGACAATTTGTATATCTATGGATGGAAAGTCCTGGAAAACCATTTTATATTGGTTACCCCTTGGCTTTAGATGAACTTGATACTCGATTAAAAAATATCAAGTCACTGTATGAGATTACAGGACTGCCTAGATCTTTGAAACATAGACTCAATTGGAAAGCATCAAAGTGGAGAACTTTCTTGTTTGTTTCACCAGCTGTCCTAAAAGGAGTATTACCAAGCGTGTACTATGCACACAGGATGCTGTTAGTTTTATGATATCTGTCTTTTGGATGAGACTTTAAACTGAGGTCCCATCTGCCTGTTAGTGGTGGTAGTTCAGGTGGGTGTTAAAGATCCCATGGCACTTCTTGAAAAGAGTAAGGGAATTTTTATTTGGCATATACCAACTGTACATTCTTACAACATTTCTTTACAATATACATACTTTTAGTACTTTCCCAGTCCTTCTTTCATACACTCTTTCCATACAATTCCTTCATCCTACCATGCTCAATTATTTACAAAGGTTATACACCTCCACCTCTTTGCATGCTTATTTCTATTTATAGTTTTTAATTCCAGACAATATATTTTCCCCAATTCATTTTCAATCATTATAGCTAGTTCTTCATGTGTTACTTGCTTTTGCTGCAACACCCATGCACACCTGACTTGACATATATAATATTTTAATAAAGCCCCAGTGAGCTGCATAGTTCCAAGTTCATATTTACTCCATTCTTTATCGTATAGCCCTAATATTAGTTCCTCATATTTTATTTTCCTATACAGAGGATCTTGCCATTTTAGCCCTAAAAAGTTCCAAAAACCATGTACTACTGGACACTGAAAATATAAATGTTCTTGTGTCTCTAATTGTTGTATGCAACAATTTCTTATACAGTAATGCTCACTTGTTTGCTTGTGCTTGTGTGTATTTTCGTACTCCCAATCTCCCGTGGATTGTTAACCAATGTACATCCCGTATATAACTAGGTATTCTGTCATTGTTCATATATTGTAGTACTTCCTGCATTTTTTGTTCTGGACATTTCGGTATTTCTAGTTCTCCATAAAAGTTCTCTGTATATTCTGATACAATGTTTTCCTATTAGATACCAACACTGTCTGTTTATTTTCCATTGTTTTATCTTCTCAATCACATCACACATATATAGTGGCATATTTCCCCATGTTTTCACTATTACCTGCTTGTCTGCCTGCCAGTCTTGAAAAAATGGTTCTAACCATTCCAAGACCCCTGGGCCCCTTATCTTCGTATTTGCCCTCATGATATTACTTAAATTATACATAATAAAGATGCTGTAAAAAAGGCTATTGGGTTTACCATTCCACAGCCACCCTTCTTCTTTTCTCTGTACGTAGTATTTCATTTTATCGGGTTTAATCTGCTACCCCAGAATCCCTGGAAAAAACTCACTTACTGCTTTTGTTTCTAGTTTCTGGGATATAGGAAAAACATAACTTGAATATAAAAAGACCGGAAAAATAAGATTTTTAAATTAAAATCACTCTTTTTAACTTGCATATTCTTTTATTCTTCCATAACCCTACCTTTAGGCTTGCTATATTTAGGCATGCTTCCCAGTTTTTCTCTTCCATATTTTGCTTCCCAAATGTGATTCCTAATATTTTTATATGCTGATCCAGTACTATAATACCTGCTGTACTTGTTTTTGAGGTATCCCCTGTTTTACCTAGGTGGCATCCTGTGCTCCTATTTACATTACTTCTTGATCCTGATACTTCCGAGTCGTGCAGTACCTGTTTCAAACTATCTTCATCTGAGTGTTTTCGTATTGTTAGGACGACATCATCTGCATATGCTAAAACTGTATTTTCTAAAGTTTGTGCTGTTAATGACATTCCTATTATGCTATCTAGGTTTTGAATAGTTCTTGGCAGGGGGCCTAGGCCAAAAACATACAAAAGGGGACTTAATGAACACCCCTGCCTTACTCCTCTTCGGAAATCTCTTTTCCTTCCTACCCAGCCATTTAAGTAAGGAATAGAAATTGCTCTTCTATACAAACTTTTTATGCATCCTCTGTATATTTTAGGTATGTTGTATTGTTCTAATACCTCAAATAAGTATACATGTGCCATCCTATCAAATGCTTTTTCTTGGTCAATACTTAGAAGGTATCCTTCCTGTTTTCCTTGGTTTCCCCTTACCATAAGTTCTCTTATCCATATCAAATTGTCATATACAGTTCTGTTTTTTATGGAACACATTTGGTGTGGGCTTATTATTTTATAATGTATGGTGCGCCCTTATTACCCACTGAAAGTAAACTGTTTACAAGCTTGTAATCCCACTGTTGTGATGTCAGAACCTTATAAACCTCTCTCATCTGTGTCATAGCAGTGGGCTTACACAATGGAATGCCAGTGTTATTCAATATTCTACACACCCAGAATGCGATTGTTAGTCTCAGTACAGTATTCAAATAACATTCCAATTGTCTCAGTTTACTGTTACTGAGTCTAGTGATCGCTATGTCTGATAGAGGTTTTAACTCTGGTGCTACTTCGGCCTGCTGTCGTTCAGTCCATGTATCCTAATAAGTTTTCCTACACAATCATGTGGCCGTAGTGGTAAGGCTAAATTACTTGTGTTCGGGGGGGTAACTTCTCATGTCGAGTCCCATACACTATAAATGACAATGCCTGATGTGCAGGTGATAACCATAGTGTAATCACCTCTTGTGGTTGCTAGGGCAATGGTAAATCTCTCAAACTGTACTCTTGAGGTTTACTGATGCCCTAGCAACCACTTGAGGTGATTACGCCATGGTTATCACCTGTACATCAGGCATTATCCTCTATATCAGCCTCCCCAGCCAGTCTTTATTGTAGTATTCTAGCTAACATTTTGTAGTCTGTATTTAACAGACTTAAAGGCATCCAGTTGTTTATCAGTACAAAAGGTTTGCAAGCTCAACCCCTGTATTTACAATATAATTTAATACATTTAGTGGGTGGCTTCTGATGTGTGACCAAACAGAAACATATGGCTATAGTTCAAGGGCCTTATACCCCCTCCCCCATTTTGCTGCATCAAAGCCTGCACTTTTTTCAAATTAACTCTAATATTCTTACTTTTCATACTTTTCAGAGGGGCTCTTGGTTCTCATCATCCAGCTGAACCATGATTAAGCCTGACCACTTCGACAAAGTGCCCACCTCCATCGGTCAGGTAAAAAGCATCACATTTTAACTTGTCTTATCAGAGCGGAGGTCTCCTTGCTTTCTCTATATTTTTGAAGAGACCACTCTCCTGGCTTCATTACTTATAGTGTGCTCTGGCCAATAAATGGCTCACAGGTGTCTAATAGGGAGCTTAACAATTAGAAGAAGGTCACAAGTCTCCCATATTCAGATCAGTACAAAAGGTTTACAAGCTCAACCCCTGTATTTACAATACAATTTAATACATTTAGTGGGGCGGCTCCTGGTGTGTGACCAAACAGAAACACATGGCTATAGTTCCAGGGCCTTATACCCACCCCCCTCCCCATTCTGCTGCATCAAAGCCTGCACTTTTTCAAATTAACTCTAATATTCTTAATTAAAGCATCACATTTTAACTTGTCTTATCAGAGATGAGGTCTCCTTTCCTTGCTTTCTTTATATTTCTGAAGAGACCACTCTCTAGGCTTCATTACTTAAAGTGTGCTCTGGTCCCTCCGAAAAGTAAGAAAAGTACTCTGTCCTTGCACTACACTCTTTATAAGGATAAAACGTCTGTTTTTTTACATTGTGTCCCGGTTTTCATTCCTGATTTAAAGTTTGTGCTCTGTCATATTGTATCGCTTTCATATTTTTTGTACCTGATGTATTTGTGTATTATAGTCAAAACCCTCAGTTTCTGTTCTGGATATTAATTTAGCAAATGATTCCTTAGTTGTACGTACTTTAAATATTCTGTATTTGTCTTTTTCCCTGTATATGAGCTGAATATGTTTTTATGTCCTTTTTACTATCTTCCCACCATTCAGCGAGGCTATCATAAACACATGTTACAGACATTCTAGCTGTCCATAACTGATTCAGTTTTTTTATTAATTGTTCTTCTTTTAAGATTTTATTATTCATCCTCCATATTCCTTTCCTTAACTCCACTACTTTATCCCATTGCAAGGTACAGAGTGCCATACTATGGTCTGTGAATTTGAAGCTTTGTGTCTGGCTTGCTATAACTTTTATCAGCTGTGATACAATCACATAATTAATTCTGGTTGTTGTGGTCCCTCTAAAATAGGGATGCCCACCTGATGGGCGGACTAGTCTGTACGCATCCTTCAGTTTAGCTATCTTAAGTATCTCATTTAGGCTATTTGTATCGTTGAATAATTTCCTTGTTTTTAATCTCTGTTTTCTAATGCTGTTCCACAATTAAAATTACCTGCCCATATTACATTTCTTAATGTATGCAAAAAAAGCTGGATGCTAGCATATAGTTGCACCCTGCTGGCTTTCGTTTGTGGCACATACAGTATATGGTTATTAGTCATAACCTACGAGTGCCAAAAGAGATAACTAGGGCTAATGCTCTGCCTGGCATTGTTTCTATTAATTTTGAGACTTTTAACCTAGCGTCAGAAAATAGAATTCCCACTTCATCACTTCTCTCTGTACCTATTGACCAAAAGGAAGGCCCCCTTGTCCACATTTGAGATGCTCCACGAAGTTCATAATCAGTTTTTAACCTTTTATCCTGTAACACTATTATGTGGCTATTTATTTCAGAAAGTCCTAACATTACTGGCACCAGTTTCCTATACCCCTTTGTACAATTTACATTAATAGTAGCCTCCTTTAAAGTAGCCTACTTCGTAGTTGTAGTTTATTAATGGGGAGGGGCATTTAAGAGTTCAGTTTTTTCTGTGATCTAGTTCTTCTCCCTACACCTTGTTGGGGGGGGGTGGTATCTAAAGGTTGTTCTTCTGGATCTGAAAATCTGTCCTGTGAGGAGTCTTCTGAATCTACCTCTTCTTTTTTTTTTTTTTATCGTCCGCTGTGTGCACTCCGGCTTGGGGCATCCAGCCGCCGGCTCCGCCTGCCTGGAGAACTAGGTAGCTCAAACTGCACCCAGGAGGATCCAGGACAGCTGTCTTGCCATCCCGCTGGAGGACTCTGCCTCAGCCAGCCAGGATAGCCCCAGACCCTCACCGACAGGACTCCGCCAAAGTCCTCCAGGTGGCTCGGAGTGTGGCCATCAAGTTGAACGGTCGCCATTTTCCTCCTGATTGGTCCCCGGAATGTGGACGTGCAATGACGTCCGGACACAGCATGCTGACGTCTGCTACGCTCCCCCTTCAGTATCCCCCACTCCAGTAGTGCCCCTGAGTGTCCCCAGGGGCCGCTACAGCACGATGAAATTCCCCAACCCACCTCAGGATCAGGAGAGCAGTCTACGGATGCTCTATCCCAGTCCTTCCCTGCCGACCCCCGATGACCCAGGTTTGTTCCCGAACCCGGGTCACCAGCGTAGCGCAAGGTGTGGCGTCCAGCACCTCAACCCTCAGCGCCACCAGGCCGTCTCTGAATCTACCTCTTCTGAATCTGTATCTCCCCATTCCTTTTTTTAGCTTAAAGCTGAGAATCTATTTTATATGGTATGCCAACTGGATTTTTCAGCATCATTTTTTTTTTCCTTTTTCACCAATTTTTTTTCTCTCTTAGTCTTTTCTTTTTCCCTTTTTTCCCAGTTGCAGTTTTAACCTCTGCTTGTTGCTCCCCATCTGGGTACTCTCTGTTACCATGCTGTCCACTTTGTCATTCTGTATTTGTTTTTCTTCTTCTTTTCTACCAAATCTATTATATCAGTCGTTGGTCCTGTATCTTCCTCTATGTTTCCCTTTTCCTCCTCCATGTTTTCTCTTGTTTCCTCAATTTGTGTTTCTTTGCTTTTCCCCCCTGCCTCCTTATATATCATTTCTTCTAATCATTTTTTCTGATACTTGCATCTACCCTTTTTGCTGTGCCTGTGTAATCTGATTTTCAGCTGACAGTCTCTCCCCTATTATGGGAGGCCCAAGGGCACTTTGCACAAGAATGCCCTCTTCTTTCATACAGGTTACATCTGAAAGTGTTCTGACAATCTTTTGATATGTGCCCATACTCAAGACACTGATTACATTTTACATTATCGCATGCATTGCTTAGATGGCCCCTCGAACCACATTTAAAGCATGATTTTGGTTGACCCATGTAAAACAAAGATCCCCTGTCTCTGCCTAAAAAAAGCTCCCTGGTAAATGTAGGACTCCCATGTCTGTCTGTTTAACTTTTACTCTAACATTCCACCCCCCGTCCAAATTTGCTCTGAATGTATTATTGGTGTAGGGGTATCCAAAATCTCGCATCCTTGTTTTAACCAAAATATAAAATCTGATACATTGACCCCTTCATTTTTAACAAAATCGTAATTGTTTTTATTAAAGGCTTCATAAGGGGCACTGCTAGGAAAGGGCTCCAAGTTGGATTTTTACTCATTACATTATATTTGGCCCAAAACCTTTCTAAGCCTGATACAGACTTGAAACTAATGTCATAATTTGCATCTCTTGTATGTATTAGTGCATAGATTTCCAAAGGAAAAAACCTCATTGAGTCTTTTAATAAAGTTCATGCAATATATACTCTGGCCGGTGTATGTTCTAAGCTTCCCTTGTAGATTAACCCTACGGCATTTCGTCTAGGGGCTGGTTCCCCCCTCGGGGTAAATAAATCCACAAAACTTTTGTTTTGCCCCACATTTTCTTTTTCATTATTTGACAGTTCTTGTTCCTTTTTTTCCTGTTGGCAATGCATAGTCCAAGTGGCCTCTGCTGATGTAGTTGCAGTTTCATCATACATTTGTACAGTTTCCTTTATCTCGTCACCTTTTGTATCTTTTATATATTGTTGCATTTTTTGATCAGTATCATCTGGTTCCCATTCCCCTTTTTCTGAAAAAATCTACCCTGCTCCTTGTAGAGCATTTTCTGGCGACCAGTCTTTTTCAATTTCTGTTTTAACCTGCTTTGTTAGGCCCAATGTTGTTCTCTTTAGTTTCTGCTTATTTTCTACACATGAGGCTTCAACATATGCCATTGGCCTCATTAAGTGTTTTTCTGTTAGGTTTAAGTCTATTGAGCTACATTCAGTACTCACATTCTCCTTTGCAGTTTCTTTTTCTGGTTGTTTTCCACTTATCTCACTCCCCTCAGCACTCCGCACCATTTCTATTGCTTTGGGCATTGCCTTTTCCTCTGAGTGGGCCTTTGATGCTCCCGCATCATTTTCTGTCAATTTCAGCTGTTCTTCTGTCAGTGTGGTTTTTCCTGTTTGGTGCTCCCTTCGCGTTGGTACTTGCTCTGCTCCCATCTCCTGCTGCAGCTTCTGTTCACCTATTGTAGCCTCCATTTCTCTGAGCAAATCCGAAAGATGTATTTTCTTTTCTTCCAGTACCATTAAGGGATCGCTATTTTCCACATTACTGCTTCCATTTCCGTTTGTTGTTTTAACTTCATTCCCTGATTCTGTCTCCATTTTTTCTTCTTCCGCATCTCGATTCTTTATGTTCTGAGAGTATATTTTCTCTGTGGCTTCCTCCTCCTGCACCAGCATTCCTCCTTCGTCGGCTATCTTGGCTAGTAGCCAAACGGCCAAGAGCTCCCCCTACCAAAAGAGCAGGGGAATTGTTTATTGACAGAAAACCAAAAACATCAACACAAAGTCTCAAAGAAAATTAAGAAAAGCACGTTACAGAAAAAAAAAAAACAATCTGTACAATCAAGTAGAAAAAAGGGGGCTAACCCCATCAAATCCAATAAACATGTTTCCAATATTCATGAAACAAATGCACCATCAGGTGATGCAATTCAAAATCTTTCTGAGTTCTTAATGCTGATTCAATATGATGTAAAACCACTGCAGGTAAAGTATCAGTATGTTGTAAAGAAAATAAGCACCTTGCCTGCCACATATAAAATTTAACACAGGCAAAAATCACAGAAAGGGTGCTTGGATGATATCTGGAAAAAAAAATGGAATAATCCCCAAGCACCAGACATTCATATGAGACATGACAAGAGGAACCCCACCCCCCACTTGGTAAGCAAAACAGACCAAAATTGACAGGCATAATGGCATGTAAAATAAAAGTGAGACAAAATTTCTTCCAAGCCAGCACATTCTACACGAGTACAATGTCTTTCAGAAACAGCCTTATGCTTTAGGTTACCCTTAATCCCTAGCCTACCATGACAACTGAGCCATGTCACATCCCACATCCGATCAGGTATCCTTCTATCTGCAAGAACTTTTAAAGCTAAAGGTACCTTAGTAGGAAAACACCTAGGAAAATCCACCTGGACTAAGAAATAAGAGGACATAATCTTAATATATAAACCCTTTCAGGAGAGCCGATGAACCTCGCTCTGAGCCAGGTGCCACTGACGTAACTTAATGGCTACTGAGTGTAGAAATGATGGTGCCCCATAATTTGACTTAACAATGGGTGCTTCAGTCGACCATCATGCCAAAAAATCCTTGAGCAAAAAAAATGTCCAGAAGTCCCAAGAATGGGACTGACATTGTGTAAATTCTTCAAAGGTAGCCTTAATAAAAAAAGAAAAGTAAAAAAACAGCGGATTTATCATTCCAAGTCCACCCACCTTATCTGGTAAATACATAAAATCACACTTGACTGGGTTCAATCAGCTCCCCCATAACATTTGAAAAAAGACACTGTACAGACAGGTTTCTTAAGACCGGGGCAAAGGAAACACAGAACTTAAATATAAAAATAAAGGTAATAAACATTTTTAACAATCAAAATACGCTTCTTTTTAGAAAAAGTCCAGGACTTCCATAGCTGAACCTTTCCCTCACCTAATTCAATACGTGGTTTCCAATTAAGGTCAGCAAGATCACCAGACCCCAAAAAAACACCCCAATATTTTAATTGGCCCCAAAGAAATAGCTATTTGTCTGCTATAAGGTTCAAAAGAGCCTTCCCCCGAAAAAATTCCTGCGCTCTTATCATAATTAATTGAAGTCCCTGAAATAGAACCAAACTGTACTAATATGGACAAAGCAAAAATACCTGAAACAGAATCTCGTAACATAAGGCACATGTCATCAGCATAAACAGCCAAAACCTGAGGAGGAACCTCTAAGGCAGGCGACAGACCCAGGATGCGTGGATGAAGAAGAAGTTCCGGTATTAAAGGGTCCAATACAAAAGTATATAGTAACGGGTTAAGCGGACAACCCTGGTGAACCCCTCTACAAAAATCGACCCCTTCCCCCAAAATACCATTAACCAGGGGAAAGTTTTGAACATTATTATACAAAAGTCCCACCCAAGTTCTAAGCCTATTCGAGAAACCATATTTTTGTAGAACTTGAAATAAAAACTTATGGGACACCTTATCAAACACCTTAGCCTGATCCAAAGAAAGTAAATATCCCGATAACTTCCTCAGTCGACTACACTCACAAATATTACGTAATAAAGTCAAATTCTGATGAATATGCCTACCAGGGATAGAACATGTTTGGACAGGATGTATTAAAGAGGGAGCCACACATTGAAGTCGATGACACAAAATGGCAGAAAAAATCTTATAGTCAGTATTTAACAAACAAATTAGTCGTCAATTCCCAATAATGTGTTTATTGCCGTTTTTAAACAAAAAAATCGTCAAAGCATCTGCAAAACCCACAGGCAAGGTGTTAATAACAAGTATTTCATTAAACACCTGCGTCAAAATACTGCTTATATCGTCCAAAAAAAATATATGTAATTCATTAATAAGGCCGTCAGGACCGGGGGAAATTCCAGTTTTCAAACGGTTAATTTCTAGCTGGACTTCATCCTGGGTTATGGGCATAGCTATAGTTTGTGAATCAAAAGGTGAAACTGTGGGCGGCTGAAAAGAAAACAACTCGTCCCAAGTACCTGTGGGTTGAAAGGCCTGACCATGTTGGGCCTTCAAAAAGTACTGAACAATGTGCAATATATCCATATCAGTGGTTTTCAGAACACCCCTAGAATCATAAAGGCCCATAATGAACTTTTTATCCAAAGCTTGTTTACAAGCAAAAAGAGGGTCCGAAACGGGATGACTTCAATCCATAAGACAATTCATCATGTGTACGGCAAGCCTTCCCGTAATGAAATTGTCTCATTTTAGTTTTAAGTACAGCAAGTTGTTCTTGGATCCGAATATCTGATGAAGTAGGAAGGGAAAGTCATTTATAAAATTGGGATCGATGGCCTAAATACGAAATATAATCCTCTGTTTGTGTAGTGTTGTGAAAGAGAGTGCAAGTATGTTTAAACTCAAGCTTGGTTTCCATCCACCGCATTCCCCAGGAATCATACAACCCGGCAGCTGATCGCCGCCGGTCAAATGCCTGAGACAAAATTAACTGAAACCGTTCCTGTGTCAGTAATATGGGGTTTAGCTTCCACCTTACAGGAATGGCAGGAAAACGAGGTGGGATACTGGAGAGTGAAAAACATACCAGCAACAACATGTGATCTGAAAATTCACAAGGACGCAAACAAAATGAAAACGGTAGCAAATAACGGGAAGAAAAACCAAAATCAATCCTAGTAGCAAAACTGCTACATCTATAGGTAGGCCCAGGATCCGAATAAAGCGCTCTATAAACATCAATTAAAGAGGCTTTCAAAATGATGGTCTGTAGAGCATGGGAATCACAGTATACCTTTTGTTGTATCTGGTCTTTAAATTTCAGATCTAAGCTGCAATTAAAATCACCCCCCCATATGATGTGTCTAGGGGAAAAGAGGTATTGCTCGATATCTCGAAAAAGATCCATCCTAGCTGATTTTACCTGGGGAGCATAAGTATTTATGAGGCGAAGGGAATAACCTTTGAAAGAACAATCCAGGAGCAAGGCTCTACCAGGAACCAAATCCACCCGTCTATGAACTTGTACATTGGTGTGATAAAAAAGTATACCAACCCCATCAGCAGCATCAGAACCATAGGACCAAAATGAAGGCTCATGAATCCACAACTTTGTGTGATTTACATCAGACAAGGAAGTAAAACGCGTCTCCTGCAGTAACAGAATATCTGCAGGTAAGGACTTACAAAAATGTAGGAGCTCAAGACGCTTCCTGGAATTCTTGATACTGCAAGTATTTAGGAAAACTACGGTTAAACAAGCCAGGGAATCGGATTAAAGTTTGTCCTTTTTACACTTTCTACCCGACTTCTTCTTTGACTCCAGCAAATCAGGTCCCCCCTCATCATCACATTCCATACCTGAGAGCGCCCCAGATTTAACTGATATGTCAGACTCAGAATCCCCATCCTGGTCCTGCAGCACCTGAAAGGACCTGTGCGTAGGAGGGGTAGTCGGTTGAAGAAGCAGTTTAGTATGTGATCTAGTCACCCATCTCAGGTGGGGTTTCTGAAACTCTGGGGCTGGGGAATGGGGGGCATGAATGGAAGAAAGTGGACCAGGAGGTAAAACCCTGAAACTACAGGGGGCTGTGGAGTTGCAAACTCCTCAGTGTCAGCAGGTTTATCAGTGGGCTGAGGTACTCCACCCTCAGAAGGTGCCATAGGAGAAGGGCCTGGAGCAGAAGGATCTGAAGCAGGAGGAGCAGTATCCTCAGTAGTAGGCCTAAACTGACCTTGGGCTTCAGAAATGAGAGTTTCTTTATCAAGACCCCATGAATTATTTTGGCCAGCATATGGACACTGATGGTATGCATGACCCTGGGCATCACAAAGGTTACAACGAAAGACATTTCGGCAGGTGCCATTGTCATGATCTAGCTCCCCACACAAAGCACATTTTATTTTGTCACAAGCACTACTCAAGTGACGAGCACTACCACACTTGTAACAAGCCTTGGGCTGACCGGGCTAAAAACACACTCCCCTATCTTTACCCAAAAAGAAGCTGTTAGGAACATGCTGAACTGTATCCCCAACAATGTGTAGTTTGATCTTAAATTTCCAGCTTCCAGTCCAGATTCCCTCCCCATCAATAACAAGCTCTGGAGGCCCCAACACAGTACATTTAGTCTCTAACCAGTATAAAATATCCCCCACATTAACCCCCTCATTATGAAACATAATGTGGATGGCTTTAAACAAGGGATTGGTAATGGGAATAGCCCAAAATGGAGTCCATAAAGGAGTAGATTTCAACGATTCATATTTCTGCCAACATTTGTCTAGCCCAGTAAAGGACTGAAAGCTAATATCAAAAGTGTTCTCTCCACATATATTAATAAGTGCATATATGTCTGAAGCCTGAAAATTCATAAAGTTCTTAAGCAGACGTCTGGCAACATAGAAACGATCAGGATGTTCCCGAAGACCCCCCCGTACCTGAGCCATACAGCATTGCGCCTGGGAGCTTAATCCAGTATATTATTCCGGAAAAGATCTGAAAAGCGGGGACCATCATGACAACGTTCCCAATGGGGAGAGGGGGGGAGAAGCATCCGGTAAATCAGTAGCAGACTGTTCTGTAACACCTGGGGCAGAAGAAAGCAAAGTCTTACCCCCTGCAGCCGAAGCAGATGGATCTGGAGGTTGTGGATCCGCGGACTGGTCAGTCGTAATAATCCCATGCATCTCCATCGGGTTAAAAGTAACCCAATCCGAATCTGGAAGCCATCTCCCATCCTGAAGCATCCAGCCAGCGTCCAGCAAAGCCGATTCCTTACTCCAGTCCTTCGTAGGAAAGGAGCCGGCCGACGAGTCCAACTTCCGCATTCCTGAACGCTGAGTCTCTGACGCAGGAGTCAGCGGATTCTCTTGTACTGCACTGATAATCAAAGCAGCCGCTGTCACAGCCATCGGGTCAGCAAGTAAAGCTGCATCATTCTTAGCCCCAGAAGGAATATTCGGTATCAGGGAGGAAACCGAGGGAGAATCTCCAACCAGCAAGCCTTGGTCAGGCAGTAAAGCTCCCACTGCACGGATCACACCGTGCTCATCTCCAGGCAGCTCCAAAGCTGCAGTATACAAAGAAATCCCGTCTCGGGATCGTTCTAGCTCAGGCACTTCAAGAGAATACTCCAAGCTCACAGTAGAAAGGACATCCATCTCCATGGAGAGTTCAGCACAGTCTGCCATTCCAAAACGCAGTACTAGCAGCTCCCCCTACCGCCAGCAATGTAGTAGAGGAATTTCCTTGGTGTCCTAGCCAAATTTCCCCCATTCACTAAAATATTACCAACAGCTTAAAATCTGGTTCAGTTTCATTTGGCATCCATCTGTATCCCCCTCCCCGAGACGAGGCTGAAAATAGGCAAAAAATTGTCAAGTCCTCTTTCACGGTCAACAAAAACAAAATAAATAAATAACTATAAATGAATATATAAATGCTTGTTATAGGCTGAACACTATGCAAATATGTAATGCTGACATAGAGAATGCTCATCTTGCTCTCTGTGAATCTGTACTTTCGGTTAACAGTATGTATGGCAAAGAAGAAGTGACATACAATGTTCATTTGTTAACTCATAGATCATACAGCTGTGAGAAGCAAGGACCATTGTTTGCAACTTCTGCATTTACATCTGAAAGTAATGGAGGGAAATTGTTAAACCTCTTTAATCTAACACAACAGATGTCTGGTCAAATATGCAATCACCTAACCCTACTAAGAAAACGTAAGCTCCACACAGAATTGTACATACTGTCAGACAGCTATGTTAATGAGTATATAAGTGATCTTCTTAGAGGTTAACCTCTATGTCAAAAAGTTGTTACACTGAAAGAATGTACATTTTTAGGCAAAGGACCAGTTGAAAGGCTACCTGTATCTCCTACAATTGCAATAGAAGAACTGACTGGAATCAACACATTTCAAAGCACTGGGATGTATTATCAAAGAATGATGATAGGCAGAACACCGAACACAACTGCTGAATACAGTAAACAGTATGCACGTTGCAGTTCCATAGTAATGACACATACAGGTTTAGCTGCAACATAAAGCACATTCTGATGGTACAGACACACTGTTCATGTAGTGCCTCACCAGCGTACATATGTGAAAAGTACACGATTGTTCTGGCATGTGAGTCAAAGGGAGCACCAGTATACACCTACAAGTCACAGTCCGTAAGCTGTTCTGTGAACATTCTTAAAGTTTATTGTAACAAGCGCCTTAAGGCATACCACCCTGACAATCTGATGCAGAAGTGCATACTTGTGCAATCTGAAACTGAATCGTATAGTCTGGTTCTTCCATTGCCTAACATATATGAACAAGATTAGTGATGCTTCACATTTGAAGTACTGTAAATAAACAATAAACTAGTAAGAGGACTAAATGTTAGCATAACACTGAGATAGAATGTTGAAGTACTGTAAATGTGTGTGTAGCAGATGAACTGTGAAAACAATGATGCAGTCTAGTAACATAAAAACAAGTCACATAATGCTGTGGCCTCCATATTCACTAACAGCTGTGTGTGCAGCAGTAGGGCCGGCTTGCGCAGTGGTAAGATTCTGACAAATAGTACACTCCGAATATAGTGCACTGTTTTCTAGTTGGATGTGATAGCTCAGCGCACATTGAATATGCATTGCACAGTCACAGTGAAGGACTGCAGGATCCTAACACAGCCAGAATGAGACAGTGCAAGGGCTCATACGGGCCATATATAAACATAGTATGCAAACGATAACATTGGGCACGAAAGCCATCCAGTGGCCATTTGTTGCCCAATATGAGCTCACGGTGAAGTTGTGCATCACTGTAGCTTAGTCTTGTGTTCCACCAACACCACTTTGTTCATTCTAGGTACAGTATCCCCAGTATTCTAATGGGTAACCCGCACCACATAAGTGACCAGCACGTGCCCTCTGCTCATGTACGTAGTCGGCTTGTGACTTATACTTACAGATCATGAACATACATTAGTGGCACACAGTCACAAACTTTTTAGTCAGTGGAAGGCTGCAGAAGTGAGCATACTGTATGTGCCACTCACCAACAGGGAGAGTAGTTGTGTGAGGTAAACTCAATTATACTATGCACTGTAAAATCTAGCCAATCAGAAACGCAGGCTGGCACTTCACCCCCGTTGTAAATCATATAGTAATCACTGCCAAAGGTGCCAGCCTGCCACAGTCTCGTGCCAGTCTAACAGCAATCACTGCGATGCCCTATCAGCATTCAAAAAGCTGCCATATTTAAGTCCCACTAAGCAGCGAAGCTACATACAGAAACCGCAAAAAAACCAAAAAAACTAAATGGATACCTCCTGTAATTTAATAGACAACGCTGACCTCAACGAAATTTTCCGCAGTCTTGAAAACACAACCGGCTATTAATAGTACAGGCAACTTACCGATTAAAAATCTGCATCTGGCTCCCGCCCCTCTGTTTGTAACTGCTGAAACCATGCTGATCCATTCACATCTCCAGCCGACAGCCTCATCAGCTCCCCCCTCATTCCTTAACTCAAACTCTGCAGGCATCATCCAGTCATCTAGGCCGCCCAGTCCTATGGGTAAAAAAAGGCAGCATCATGAGCAAATAACAATTCAAGAGCTGCAGCAGCTAGAGCTTGAACGTCATGAACTAGCAACCCAGAGTTAAACCCAGTGGGCACCAAACGTTTTCTTAGACTGGGCAAAACAAAAGAATATTGAAACAAATTTTGCCATGATTAGTTCCCCAGATCTAAATAAAATCCTCAGAGAGTACTACAGCACAGCACGCAACAATGATGGCAAAGTGTATGTGCTTACAAGCTACATCAGTCTAACAGCAGGACTAAACAGGTATTTAAATTACCCTCCCCTCAGTCGCAGCATCAATCTGATGTCAGATACAGAATTTAACACTGCCAATAACATTTTCAAAGCAGTGGTAAAGCGTTATAGGAAAGATGGCAAAGACAGAGCAGAGCACCACGCCCCACTAACCATCAACCAGCTCACTAGGTTAAGGACTTCTCCTGCTCCGACACCAGACACAGCCATTGGGCTGGTTAGGAAAGTCTGAATGGATATACAGCTACATTTTGCCCGCCGTGGAAATGAGGGAGTTAGACAGCTGACCACTGAGTCATTTGAAATAAAAAAAAGCGAAGACGGGCATGAATACCTGACAAAAACTTTTAATGAGCAAACAAAAAACCATAAAGAAGTGAATGACACTACAAAGCAATTGACAAGAAGCTTTATGTTTCACAGGTAAATGACCCTCTCTGCCCAATCCACAGTTACAAAAACGATCTTGTTAAATTACCCCCAAACCCTCCTGCCTTATTTTTACATTCCCAAAAAGCTACATCAGTCAATCTTAAACGATATGACAGACTGGTATACAGCAGAACCAATGGGGGTCAATTTCCTAGGTAGCATGTTGCCCAGTATATGCAAGGAGACTAGCTTTGAAACTGTGTTCACAAATCATTTACTCCGTGCAACAGCTGTGACTGTATTAAGCAACTCCGGCATGGAAGCAAGGCAAATCATGGCCATAACTGGGCATAAAAGTGAAGCTTCACTGCGAAGCTATTGACGGCCCAACATAGAAGAATTTAAAAAGTGGGGCCAGATCATAAGTGGCGAAACGTCCAACAGTTCAATGGAATCTGTACCACAAACAGCACTTAATGTAAACAGTGCACAGTGCTCATCCACAAGCAATCCTGACACAAAAAAAATCACCTTGCTGCAGCAATAAACAGCTCTGTACTATCCTCAGCACATGCTGTCCCTGATCCACAAGCATTACAAAATCCAGCATCTCTTCGAGCTGAAATCTGCATCCGCAGTCCGAGAGCAATGAGGAAAACGGCTCCCAAAGCAGTGGTGCAAATGCAAATAACCTCTGAACCAACAGACATCGCAATGCAACATCCAGATGACGAGAAGAACCAATCAACTTTGCAGATGCAGCCTAAAATGCCTTCCATTAGGAACCTCGTCAACTATGGGACTGTAAACTTTGTTTGCAAATGATACGGTAAGCCCCACCCCAAAAAAAAAATCGTGTTGCAGATCAAGAAATTAAAAACCCCAGTAAATATTTTTTTTTCTCTAACAGGTCAAAGGACAGGAGTTCAGGGTCACAGCACAGCCCACAGAAAAATATTTGAAGGAACAGCACCTATTACCTAGAAACAGAGCTAAAAAACAAAAACTGGAAAAAAGACTGAACTAAATACTACAGTAATAACCACATAATGTTGAAAACGTTTGCTCAGTTCATAAAACTTTCAAAAGTTGAATAAAAATGTTCAAGTAAAACTGAAAAAAAAAAACTTAACTGTGTGTCACTGTATAATTAATTCTACATATATACCTCAGAAATGAAATATTTAATATAAACATCATGGACTATTTTACTGTGTGGAAGAATATTCCTAATAAAATTGTTTTCTTTTTTAATTAAGCACAGAAATAAACAACTTGTAAGTAAAAAAAACACAACTCAATCCATGGCATAATCGCAATAAACCACTCGTGGGGTGTGAGTTATCAGGGGATTTACCACGGCTGGCAAGGATTTGCCCACTCAGCTGCGCCTTGTGGGCAAACCACTCCAGCCATGGTAAATCCCCTGATAACCCACACCCCCTGGTCGTTTATTGCTTAATTATCATGGTGAGTTTCTACAGGCAGAGTGTGATGGGGGCTCTGTTATACTTCCTGGAGTGGTCGGTATGAGTCTTGGGGGTGATGGGTGTTCAACTAGATAACTGGAGAAGCTCAGCATGGGCATAATGGTGATGGTGTACCCAACAGACTGTCAGGGATGAAAAGTAAGGTTAGAGGGGTGATGTGGATCCACTTAACTAACATGAATGGTGATTTCAGGCATAGGATTGATCGGGGGGGGGGGAGTTTGGAAATTAGATGGTCACATGTGCTCAAAGTGATTTTCTGAGGTTTGCCATAACAAATGGGAATAGTAACCTGTATGAGTTGTGAATCAGTCTCCTACCATTCAAACAGCCAAAAAAGTGCTGTTTTCCTTGGAAAAAAATGCTTTTCTTTCTGTGCTCTGCTTCAGTTGCATAACCCATTCCTTTTTTTTTCTCAGTGCTGCAACCCTCACCTATGACATCATACCAGGGAAACTAAGTTATTAAAGGGACACTGTCAGTTTGTAGTTTTAGATAGAAAAATCAGCTTTTCACTGTACTCACAGTGCCTCACTATGTAAATTAGAATACAGGCTATTATATTTCTGTGCTCACTGCAGAAATTGGAGACTACATCTCAGTATAGAAGTCTTGTAGCTAGATACTCTATGCACAATGCCTTGTTTTGAAAATAAACATACTGTACAAGAGTTTATATTGTTGACACCACTACAGAAATATGAGACTGCGTCTCCCAGTAAGGAAACTGAAAAACAGCATCTTAATTTAGCCACAATTTCTTGCTATGGACATCTACATATTTGGTGCTATACTGCAGTCACCGCTGCCAACATAGGAGACTGCACTGCTGAGTAAGGCATATTTAAAGGGCTAGTGTACTGCCTAAAACTAATATTAGATTTTAAAAGCAGCCAACCATTACCTTTTATTCTGAGGTACTTTTTCTTTTCCCTCTGTTTAATTAGAAGATTGTTTACCTGACTTTGTAGGTGTGATGCGTAGAACAGCTCTTAGCCTGGCAGCTAACATATCTTGCTCTAGTGCCCCTCACCACATCATCAGAATTGTGACCTCACTGACTGTGACATCACTGCTAATTAGGAACAGCAAGTGAGTTACTGCCAGGTCGTTTACCTGTGATGTCACTGTCAGTGAGATCATAATGCTGATGATGTAGTGTGGGGCAGTATAGTTAGATATGTCAGCTGCCAGGCTAAGAGCTGTTCCGCACATCCAGCACAATATTATCACATAGAAGACTTTCTGATGAGCAAAAGGAAGAAAAAAATACTTCAGGAATAAAAAAATTACAACTAACTACTTAAAATGTGTATTATTTTCACATCTGCCTGTTTTGGTTCCATTAGCTCGTTAAGTATTACAAATTACCCAGAATTCCTTATTGCTGTATGTAAAACATGGACAGCTCCCAGGTATGGCATCACTCTGGGGGTGTGGCTACACAGAGAAACTGGAAGGCAGCCAGAAGCAAAGCACTGGTAAAACATAACAATAAAATAACTATGACAGATTTTTTACGAAACAAATTGCAACTTCAACATCTGAAGCATAGGTGGCAATGGATTACTATGTTAAAAAGGCATCTGCGAAACATCAGAAAATCCCTTTAAGCATTGTGAAGGCAGCACTTGATCAGAGGTTTTACCAGTTTGTTCATGAACAAAATATAAACAAGTCTACTTTTATCCTATCTGACATGTCATGGGCAAGCCCAAACAAGCCAGTCTTCACTCTTCATAGCAACATCACAATCTGAAGGGGGGATGCATCATATCCAGTGCACACGGGAGCGGAAGGGACAGGAGCTGCATCATATCTGGTGCAAATTGGAGCAGAAGAGGCAGGAATCTTATGTCATTTCCGGCAATCAAACGCTAATAAAAATGTTGACAGTTAGTGTACACATATACAGTAAAACCCCATTTATACGAATGTGTCTGGGGACACCAAAAATGTTCGAATAAATGGGGTTTCGGTTAAACGGGAGAAACTGAAAAAAATTGCCGGAGACAGTGCGGTTTGTGGTAATTAGCATTTAATGACAGTTTAGGTTAAAGCAGCAGCAAAGTGCTAAAATGCTTGTAAATGCTCATAAATGCTCATTAATAAATACAGTACAGTACAGTGCATTAGTCTGGTAAAACTAGTGGGCATCTTACTATAGTATTAGTTCATGTATGATTGCATGATTGCACAGTACCTTAAAGCGGTCCCAGACAGTCCACATAGGTTAAACTGTTTTCAAGTAATCTGACAGTGTGGTCTGTTTTTGATTGTTGTGATGCTGATGGACAGCCTTTAGTTGCAGCTGCCTGAGAAGCAGCAGTTGAACCCCGTCCATGTCCGATTGCGTCTCGAGCCAATCTATGCATTTCTGAAAGCAATTGGCTGCTTCTGCATCTGTGGGCACTATTTTTCTCAGGGAAGTCTTGTCCTAATCCTCCTCTTCTGCGGGGTCCAGAGGTTCGTTCTTTGCAAGGGACAGAATCTCCTCATCTGTCATCTCTCTTATCTGACATCATGGCCATCTGCATCGACCCACTCAGTAACCAGGTTCCTTGCAACATGGAGCTGGCGATGAAAGTACAGAGCTTTTTATTTTAAGATAGTGCCCGAGATAGGTGTCCCCATCAAGCGGTTCTAGACGAACCACACAAAGACTGCTTTGTCCAGGGCATCATCTCTACATGAATGCATAGTTTTTCACTTTTCATTTGATAAGCTGAAGTCCATTGAAGTGGTGAAGTCTCTTATTTTTTGCTTGGCTTTCTTAATGTTGGATACGGTAGCATTAGCCAGACCGAACTGCCGAGCAACATCGACTGCTTTTTGCCCTCTCTCAAGGCACTCTGTAATCTGGAACATCTGACTCATGTCTAAAACAGAATACTTTTATCTCACTATAGTGTAACTCAGGAGCAAGCAAACAAAGAGGGAAGCAAGACACAAGCTGATAACAAGCTGTTACGTACCCCTCAATGGCTTGTCCAGCTGTAACTGATTTGCCATTGTCTTTTCAGTTAGCAACTAGTTAAGCGCTAATCGAAAATAGCACGAGATGCAAGACTCTCAGGCACACTTAAAGTAGACTGTAGTTTGTGTGAGGGACATGGGTTAACTTTGGATAACTGAGAGATTTGGATTTCAGAGGTTCGGATAAATGGGGTTTTACTGTACTACTTACAAAAAGGTTTGAACTTTGTTCCCACGAGTATGCTTAATGAACCTGACACCATTGTTGATTTAAAAAAGTTTACTAGAAAACTTGACTTGAAAGCCTGGTTTCACAAATTCTCTAATTTAGAACTGGACATGGGGAGAAATCAATACTGAAGTGGATGGGGGTGAAATCAGGAACTTGAAAAGGGCCTCCACTTTCAGAATACCACCTAATAATTTTACAGTCTGCATTTTTCCAAAGAACATGTGAAAGAGACATACAGGAAATGATGAAGAACCTACAGAAGCCACGTTTCAATAATACCAGCAGGGACAAGAAACAAGCTTTACTACAACTGGCAAATAACGATCAACTCAAGAGTAAAACAGCTGATAAAGGTGGAGCTATTGTTATACTTCATAAAGTTAAGTATGAGAATGAATTAAATAAGCAGTTATCTAATCCTGAGTTCTATCCAAAATTGCCAAGAGATATGACCTTGGAATATAAAAAAAGAGATTGATGTGTGCTTTTATGAGAATTTTGTGAAAGGAGTGATAAATAAAAATACATACGAGTTCCTTACTGTATCCCACCCAGTGAGGGTAACTTTTTATGGGTTGCCTAAAATTCACAAGTGTTTGAGAGATCCACCTGCTAGACCAGTTGTTGCCAGTATAGGTTCCCTCACTGAACCCCTAGCACAATTTATTGATGAGCATATTAAAATGATTGTACCAATGTGGCCCTCTCATATAAAAGACAACCATGTAAAAGCCAACACTCACTTTTTGCAAGTATAATGTGATCTACTTATGTGTGATAATAACATTTGTGTTATTTTAGACATTACCTCCTTATACACCAATATCCCACACTCGGGCCGGGGAGGGTCGAAGCATTAAGAGAAGCAGTATATGCAAATTTGAGATATACTGGGTCACTTACTGAGTGCCTTCTGGACTTAACAGAAAATGTGTTACATGTTAATACTTTCGTGTTTAAAGGGGAATTCTTTTTGCAAGTAAAGGGTACCACTGTGGGGGCATCTGCACCAAATTATGCAAATATTTATTTGGCACAATGGGAAAAACAGTTTATATTAAATCAAGAAACAAACTCATTTTGTAACTGGATTGGGACTTATCATTGTTTTACTGATGATGTGCTTTTGATGTGGAGGGGGCCCCCAGTGGACCTAGTTAAATTTGTAACATTTTTAGAATCTACCACTGTGAATTTGAAATTTACAATGACCAATAATAAAAATAAGATCAATTTCTTGGATGTAACAATTAAGAAAAATGAGAATGGTGAGATTAAAACACAAATTTTTAGAAAAAGCACAGACAAGAATGCGTTTTCACATTTTGAAAGTTACCACCCAAAACACACAATACAAAATATTCCAAAAGATCCATTTATGAGATTGAAATGGAATACTAGTGACCAAATGGAATATGCAGAGGGAGCCAAAACTGACAGATTTCATAAACGGGGATATAGTTCTGATTGTGTAGAGAGGGCGAAATCTACAGTAGATGAAATGAAGATAGATGATTTACTGTACAATCGAAATAGAAAAGTGAATAACACTAACTTTGTTGATTTTATTTCAGATTACACTTCCCAAAGTTTTAGGATACAACAAATACAAACAAACTGGCATATTTTAGAGATGGAACCGAAGCTCCAAATTATTGCCGACAAACCTTCCCACATGGTATTCCAAACAGGAAAAAAATGTATCAGATTATGTCACGAATGGTATCACGTCAGCACAGCGACGGGAATACGACGATGACCATTACAATGACAAAATCAGCAGTTCTCTATAATGGGTTGCAGTATTCCGGACACTGCAGCCTCTGGAGATATTGCCCCCTCCACAAATCAGATCCGACTAGGAGGTGATAATCTGTAATGTGGGGGGTGTGGCAAAAAAAACACTTGTGTTCCCTGACAGCACAATGCCGACTGTCGCATTGTGCTGGTTATTTGCTGACGGTCGACACAATTCATGTCACTGCGGCATGGTAGAACCATCACAAATAGTCTATATGAGCCAGCGGAAGTTCAGGTTTGACAGCTGCTACCTGCAGGGACATTTATTTGTGGCAATTGCCTCTTTTGTACACATCTGAAAACAGGTATTGAATTTATCCATCCTACTACAGGAGAATGTTTTAAAAATAAACATTTCATTAATTGTAACACAACTGGTATTGTGTATGCGTCAGTATGTACTAGCAAGAGCTTCTGTATATAGGGAAAAACAAAGAGACAGTTTAAACAATGTATCTCAGAACATTTATGAAGCATTGCCAAAGAAGATAAAACAAATGCTATTGCAGTCCACGTATTACGAAAGGGGCATGGCCATCATTTTACTTTTCAAGGTTTGGATAAAGTGCAGTTGAATATCGAGGGTTGGGGGGGTCTTCGATTGCTGTGGGGCAAAAGTGAGTGGCAATATAAATTGAGAGTGCATGGTAACAGGGGGTTAAATGAAATGTTCAGTTTGGTTCCATTCCTTGAGTGATAAAATAGCCATCAATATTTTACAGATGTTGCCAGTGTAGATAGATTGTCTGTGTTAGTTTTGATATTAGTCTGCTTTGAGATATTGATATTTATATTGTATAATTTTGCTACACGTGTTTTAATACTGAATAAAGTGTTTTATGGTTTGCCTGCATGACTTTGATGAGGGGGGTGTGGGGATTGGTATGGTACGTGGGAGAAAATGTTATTTTTTTGAGACATTGTCTCTTTAAACAGGTACTATTTAACAGGTGTGCTTGTACTAGGTAGCCATGCCTTGAAAAAGCGAACGTCAATTCATACAGAACATTGGTGTAGTGGGGAGGGTGCTGCTATATGTAACTTTTTATTTACATGATTTTTAACATTACCCAACGTAAAGATTTTTTTTCCAGTTGACTGTGATTCAAGGCTCTGTCTGAGCATATTATTTTTCCCTTGTGCATTCGCTCTTTGTATCCTTACAATATGCAAAACAGGACTGCTTTGTAAACAGGGCATCCCAGCCCAATAGCTTTTATCCTGTATAAAAATAAAGACTTTTACAATTACTGCTACTACTACAGGTAGTAGTGTGCATGAAAGTGAAACCAGGATGAGGGACTGCAACATCTCAAAGCTGCACACGGATATTTATAGTACCTGAGTAACACTGGTACTGGGGCTTTGTCATTACAGTTGGTTGTGCTGACTCAATCTCAAGTAAGTTTCCATCTGACAAAAAAATTTAGAAAGAAATGCATAAGTCCTTGTCAAGACTTGAACTGCTAATCCTTTACCTGCTAAGTGTAACCATTACTTGCCCTGGCCAAGAACCACCATCTTGCAACTGGGATCCACCTGCTTGTTACACAGACAAGACGACAAACCACAAGTTGGCAGAAAATAAGTACCACCCCTGGCATTAGGGTAAATACTTGGCTTGGGCATCTCAGAGGTCGGGGGCTAGTGCACAAAATACCATTTCTGTTTTAACCGAGTCTGGGAGAGAGGGACCAGGGCTATGCTGTGTCTCCTATCTGAGGGGCCCAAAAATCATCACTCAGGTACTCAAAGATAGATTGTCTACAACCAGGAATTTGGGATGTTACTGTACTGCTTTTTATTCCTGACACAAGGTTTACAGTGAATAAAGGTGGTGCCCCCAGGGCTTGCATTGTACATGACAGATGGCACATTGTAGGCAAAACATTTTGGAACTTCTTTCAGATAAACTGTTCTCTTCCCACATACATTTGTTCACGCCATGTCCAGCCCTATTTCAGGGTTACCAGACTTCTACGGGCTGCCACCATCCCTATTTCAAGGACCTTGGGACTTACAAAATCTGCTACCAGTCCTATTCCAAGATTTCTGGCATTACTTTAAAGCAACTAGGTGACTCGTGTTAACACCTAAACACAGTTTCCTCTGGGTAACCAGTTAGATCCTTCTGCACTCAAAGTGAGGAGCTACTCACTCAGGCTACAAACTGCATCATCTCTGCCATTACTTTAGGACATTCTGGATTCTCCAACCCCACTGGGCTGCCAGAGACATCCTTCTTCACAAACTTTGGGCTATGGTCCATGGCACGTGTGTCTGACAGACACCAGAAAAGCTCCCTTTTACAGTTTACATTTCACACATTTTCTTCCTTAGGGTCCATGTTGCCAAGTATCTGACAAGGCACCAGAAAACCTCTCTTGAACACTTTACTTTCCGCACAAGTCCGTTTCTTTAACTTGTACTCACAAACCTCTATAAGTTGGACAGTGCTGATAGCTCTTACAGTTAATTGGGGGTTGCCCCAAGTCACTTATTGAACCTTTAGTCCCATTCCTTTTACACTGTGAAGACTCTTCACCCCCCTCGGGGTATCACAAAATCTGATAGCCACCACTTCCAGGAAACCAGCCTTTAGATTACTGTTCTATGGCAGAAACACAGTCAGAGGGTCCTTCCCTCTCAAACAAGAGTGCTCACTTGTCATCTCTTGCCCCTGGAACTCTCTGTCATCTCCTCTCACTTCAAAAACCAGCTTCAGACTCACAACATTCTGACAACTCCAACAACAGCTGTTAGCCAAGATGTGACTTATGCTTCTGCGAGAGTTCCAAACAGCATTGCCTCATCCTCTGCTCAGTAGAGCCAGGCAAATGATGATGTAATGTTTTACAGAGAAAATCTAAAACCCTCTAACACTGCCCAACCATCTGCCTGATCTAAAACTGTTGGGATTCTAGTAATCCCAGGAACTGGCCAGTTACATAAGCAAACACACATTCAGTGTGCCACTAAGCTGTAGGCTAGTGAGTTACATTTCCTATTTGAGGTTATGTCTCCCTGCAAAGCAGGCGACTGGGGTCTAATCCCAGCAGGCGATTTACCTTCACAAACTGTTGCTCTTAACTAAAGTTACTTCTCATTTAATGTACTATTCCACTCCACACCACCATCAATCACTACTGAATGGAGTTTCCGTCTTACAAAAAAGAGATTGGAAAAAAAAGTGTTTAAGTCCCTGCCAGGATTAAAACTACGTCTTTCTGAACTTAAACCACTGATCATTTGCCTGCTAAGCGAACACAGTGTGCCACTGAGCTGCTGGTGAGTGAGTAGGAGTTCCCATGTGATGCAGAGGTTATGTTACCTGCAAAACAGGTGACTGGGGATCTAATCCAAGTGAGCAATTTACTTTCACAAATTACTATTCTTAGCTAAATTTACTTCTCATATATTTTACTATTCAATTCCACACCACCATGAATCACCAATCACCACGCAAGTGAGTTTCCATCATTAAAAAAAAAGTTTAACTTCCCTTCTGCCAGGATTTGAACTGTTGAACCTTTGCCCGCTAAGCAAACACACATTCAGTAATGTATACTTCTGAGCTGCAAGTGAGTGAGTTGCAGTTCCAATGATGTAGAGGTTATGTCACATCCTGCAAAACAGGTGACTGGGGCTGTAAACCCAGCAGGCAATTTACCTTCACAAATTGTTGTTCTTAGCTAAATTTACTTATATCATTTACTATTCCACTTCACCACCATGAATTACTACTCAAGTGAGTTTCTATCTTACAAAACAGTTGGGGGAAAAATGTTTAAGTCCCTGCCAGGATTCAAACTATGGACACTTTAATTTAAACCACTGATTCTTTCTTTATTAAACAAACACATACATTCAGTGTGCCCCTGAGCTACAGACAGGTAAGTTACATTTCCTATGGTGTAGAGGTTTTGTCACAACCTACAAAACTGGTGACTGGGGATCTAATCCCAGCAGACAATTTACCTTCACAAATTGTTCTTCTTAGCTAAATTTACTTCTAATATAATTTACTATTCTAACTTCATACTACCATTAATCTCTGCTCATGTGAGTTACCATCTTACAAAAGATATGTTTAAATTCCTGCCACTGATTATTTCCCTGCTGAGCAAACACATGCATATTCAGTATGCCACTGAGCTACAGGTAAGTGAGTTGCAGTTCCTACGATGGAGAGGTTATGTCTCAACCAGCATAGAAGGTGACTTGAATTGTATTCAGACCTAGACAAGCCTCAGCTGGGACTAATTTAATTGACTGCAATATACTGTAGAACTATGTTCAAGGATCGAAACGTTTGCTGTCTACCTCTGTTAAAGCTCTTCACTATGTCAGCAATGACAGTGAAGAATTTCTCTCATACAACAAAAAATGTAGTGAGAAAGAAAACAAGCATTTGTCAATGCCGAATGTTGATTACATTGGTGTGTTGAGCTCGCTCACTGCCCCTCTGTCACTCGCTCAGTCTGTGTCTCCCCGTGCTGCAGGCTGCTGTTTTGTACTGGACTCCTGCCTGTGTTGGCACCTTGTTCTGCCCACTAAGAAATCTGCAGCTGTCCCGACAGAGCTCTGTTGAGGTGGCTCACTCCCCCTCTCTCACTCGCTCATTCTGGGTCTCCTGGCACTGCAGGCTGCCCTTTTGTACTGGGCTCCTGCCTCTGTTGGTGGCTTTTTCTGCCCACAAAGAAATCTGCAGCAGTCCTGACACAGGTCTGTTGAGCCTGCTGACTCCTCCTCTCTCTCTCACTCATTCCATTTCTGCCGGCGCTGCAGGCTGCCCTTTTCTATTGGGCTCCTGCCTGCATTGCTGCCTTCGTCTGCCCACAAAGAAATTTGCAGAAGTTACAGAGGCTGCTGAGCTTGCTCACCTCTCTCTCACTCGCCTCATTCTGGTTTTCCCCGCCACCGCAGGCTGCCCTTTGTACTGGGCCCTCGCATGCATTGCTGCCTTTTTCTGCCCACAAACAAATCTGCAACAGTCCCAACAGAGCTCCATTGAGCTCACTCACTCACTCCCCTTCCCTCACTCACTCATTCTGTGTCTCCTGCCGCTGCAGGCTGCCCTTTTGTACTGGGCTCCTGCCTGCATTGGCGGCTTGTTCTGGCTAGAAAGAAATCTGAAGCAGTCCCGACACAGCTCCATTGAGCTTGCACACTCCCCCCCACTCACTCATTCCATTTCTGCTGGTGCTGCAAGCTGGCCTTTTGTATTGGGTTCCAGCCTGCTTTGCCGCATTTTCTGCCCGCAAAGAAATCCGCAGCAAGCACAACACTGCTCTGTTGAGCTTGCTCACTACTGTGCTGTCACTCACTCATTCTGTTTCTCTTGATGCAGCAGGCTGCACTTGTGTACGGGGCTTCTGGCTGCGTTGGCACCTTTGTCTGTCCACAAAGAAATCCGCAGCTGTCCTGACAGAGCTCCATTGAGGTTGCTCAGTCTCCCTTTGTCATGCGCTCATTCTGTTTGTCCTGGCGCTGCAAGCAGCCCTTTTGCACGGGGCTTCTGCCTGCATTGGCGCCTTTTTCTGTCCACAAAGAAATCCGCAGCAGTCCTGATAGAGCTCCATTGAGCTCACTCAGTCCCCCTGTCTCACTCACTTGTACTGTTTCTCCCACCGCTGCTGGCTGGCCTTTTCTACTGGGCCCCTGCCTGCTTTGATGCCTTTTTCTGCCCACAAAGAAATCCACAGCAGTCCTGACAGCGCTCCGGTGAGTTCGCTAACTCCCCCTCTCTCACTCGCTCTTTCGTTCTGTTTCTCCCAGTGCTGCAGACTGCCCTTTTATACTGGGCTCTAGTGTTGGGGCCCTTTTCCGCCCACAAAGAAATCCGCAGCAGTCCCAACACAGCACAGTTGAGCTTGGTCACGCCCCCCTCTCACTCGTTCAATCTTAATCTGTCCCAAACACTGATTTCCCATAGCGACCGTGCTATTCTCCGGCAGGAGTGCAAAAACATATTTTAGCCAGGATGTAAAATATGACAGCTGTACTGTTCATAAGGAGGTGTGAAAAAGTGTCACTGTTGAAAATGTGGCGTGAAAATATTACAAATTTGCGAAGTTACAAGGGTGCGTGGAAACAGTTCAACGCACGCTTGTAACACAGTCATGTTATGGAGTTTTGTCACCAAATTTTCAACATAGGGCTTTTAGGACCTCTGCTCATGAACAGTGCCGCTGTAATTTTCTTAATCCATCCCGAACACTGATTTCCCACAGCGACTGCATTATTCTGTGCCGCAACTGTGAAACCACATTTCAGTCAGGATGTGAAAATAACAGCTGTACTGCTCATAAGGAGGCGTGAAAAAATGACAATGTTGAAAATCTGGCATGACAATATTACAAATCTGCGAAGTTACAAGGGTGTGGAAAGTGCGCAACGCACACTTGTAACACAGTCATTTGATGGGCTGTCATCACCAAATTTTCAACAAAGGCATTTTAGGTCCTCTGCTCATGAACAGTATCACTGTCATTTTCTTAACCAGTCCCGGACAGCGATTTCCCACAGCGACCGCTCTGTCCTTCACCGGAAGTGCAAAAACAGATTTCAGCCAGGATGGGAAAATTGACAGCTGCACTGTTCATAAGTAGGTGTGGGAAAATGGCAATGTTGAAAATCTGGAGTGAAAATATTATAAATTCGCGAAGTTACGAGCTTGCATGCAAACTGCGCAACGCATGCTGGTAACACAGTCATTTTATGGAGTATCGTTACCAAATTTTCAACACAGCCATTTCAGGACCTCTACTCATGAATAGTGTCACTGTCATTTTCTTAATCTGTCCCGAACACTTATTTCCCACAGCGACCGCGCTATTCTGCGCCGGAAGTGCGAAAACACATTTCCGCCAGGATGTCAACAATGACAGCTGTACTGTTCTCAAGGAGGTATGAAAAAATGCCAACCTTGAAAATCTGGTGTGAAAATATTGCAAATTCAAGTTCTGACGTCTTGTGCTAACTGCACAGTGCAGCTCATAAAACAGTCATTTTGGGATTTTTCCACCAAATTTTGCAACATAGGCTGTTTGGGAGCCACCTCATGAACACTGGCACTGTCATTTGGTTAATCAGCCTCAAAGGTGATTCAGCGCGGTGACAGCGAAATCACCTTCGGGAGACGATGCCGCCATGACAGTTCAAGAATTCATGAGGAGCAGTCCCAAACACCCCATGTTGAAAATTTGGTGAAGAAATTCCCAAAAATGCCCGAGATATGCACTAAAGTTGAAAAAACCCTATTTATTACGTTATACAGCTTACTGGCGTTTCTTCAATTCGTGGTCGGCTTTGAAGAGTGCAGACGTGTTCCCGGTCCACCGAAGATCATCACACCGAGCTCCAGAGGTAGGTATAGGGTGAGGGGGGTGTGGGGAAGCAGGGTGCGCAGTGGGTGGGTGCAAGTTGCGGGTGGGGGCCAGGGAGACTCTGAGGGACGTTTCTTTTTGCAGGTAAAAAAAAAAAAAAACTTTGCAGGACCGTTTTTCTTTACAGGGTCATGTGGCACGCTGGGATGGGCTCCCAGCTTGCCACCAAAGGCTTTCTTTTGAGCAGCAGTAGCTGATGGGGGATTGGGCACCCCCGTCGGCACACAAAGGGGGGGGATTCCTTATGCTGATGGGGATTGGGCACCCCGTTGGCTGGAATAAAACCTGGGGGATGGGGTGTTACAGAATGCTACTGAGGAGTGGGCTCCCCTGTCAGCACCAGAAACACGGAGGCATCAAGGCCGACGGGGATTGGGGCCCCTGTCGGCAAATAAACACGGTGGTGGTTAATATTGTTTGTGAACACGGCGGCAACCTGCCGCCGTGTTCACAAACAATATCAGGGTTTTTACATCCCACCCGGCAATGAGGAGTCACTCCCTCATTCCAGCGGATGGCTGACGCTGCAATGATGAGGCGGCCCCTGATTGCAGCGGCTGATTTGTCTGAAGTTGGTGCAAACATTCCAAACCACTGTCACCAGCGGCCTGCAACGGCACTGGGGGAAGCGGGACAAGCCTTTGCAGGCTGTGGGGGCTTTGGCCACAACAATGCCACGCCTCCACAGCCTGCTACTGAGAAAGCTGCCGCAATATGTTTCTTGCACTGCACACAATCAACATAAAAAATTGTGCAATACATGGGATCAGAGCCAGGTTTGTGTAGGTTTTAAACCCTACACCAAGACCTGGAGCATGATCACTGACACCATCAGTGACATCATGCAACCAAACCACTCACACTGCATGTAACTTTAAACTTCACTAATGTAGGAAAGAGTAGGCATGGCCATAATAGGTGATAACTGCTCTGCTGCTGGCACCTAAAAAAGCAAGACCAGAATTGTTGACACCAGCCACATCTTGTTCTAACTTTACTACAGTTGCTTCAGCGGCATGTTGCTGAATGTCTGTTGCACATTAAGGATGTTCCCATCCCAGCTGCGCATGAAAGGTTGTAATCTAAATTGTGTTATGTTGTATCCATGACACTCCAGACATTACCTCATGGGTTCTTAACCCACCTGATAGGCTAGTGATGCACATGTGACCCAGATCAAATTTCAGAGCATAGCCAGGTCCCAGGAGTCCCCATTCTCCAGTTTCAACCTTGCATCTGAAGAGGCTACAAGCACTCCAGGAGTCCCTGTTACCTAATTATCCACGGTAGGCCAGCTTGTTTGTTTTATAAGGTTAATGACTCCCTCAGCAATTCATTTAAAACGATTTACCAACTTTCTATATATGATTGTACCCAGCCATTGGCCACTGCATATCGTTGTAAGTCGCAATGTATTTTTGCATATGCACTGCCTTTTTATGAACAATAATACTTGTTTTCCCATTAGCTAACCAGGAAGTCTAAAAATGTGTATTGTAGCCTGCCTTCTGTGACCTTTGCCACTCATTACCTGATCACGTCAAGACAGGGACCTGCACTCCATTCATAAACTGCAGCAATCACTTCTTGACCGCAGCAAGCCATTCTCAGTGACAAAGTTTGTGTGCAGAGCGATCAGCGTGGCAAGTTCGTTTGCAGGCATGTTGTTTTCCAACTCCGATGAGGGCAGTGTTTTTTTGTCCAGCAGTGACAGTGACTACTCTGACACTGATACTGTGCCAGTTTTTGACAGCCGCCGCATAATGGATCCCTATAGGGATGACCCTTATGCCTCCAGTGACAGTGATGTGGGCAGCCCCCCTGGCAGCCGCAGCAGCAGTCCAGACCCATTCGCCTACAGAGGTGAAGGAAGACTCGGCAGCACTGCATGGTATTTAAAGATAATTTTCTCATTCCTTTCTATTATTCCTCTCATGGACTTCCGATCGCTAGTGCTAGCAGAAGAGCCTGAGTTTCTTGGCAGCATACACCCGCTACTGATAATTTCTCCTATAAACGAGTGCTGATACCTTCTCCTTTGTTGTTCCCAATTGAGTGGCTCCAGGTAGGGGTCCCGACTCCCGACCCATTGCCTGTGGAGGAGCAAACAGACTTGTCGGCTGACTGCATTTATTGCCGATTTCAACTCCCAGCCCCAGCCCTCATCCTTGAACCTATTTAGTGAGATGTTGCTGCTCTCACCCTAGTGAAGGAAGACCGCTAATGCTAGCAGAGGAGTCTGAGTTTCTTTATTATCCCGTTACAGCGTGTAGTGCCAGTCATCCACCATGAGTTGAAAATTATTAATAATTATCAATGTTGTGTGGGTGCTGGTGGTGAGGAAGATGGTATTGGGTGCAGACAACAGGTGGGGGGCAGGGGTAAATGCGGTCACTTTCATCAGCGCTTGGGACTGAATGCGCTGTATATTGCATAAAATGGATGCAGTGTCATAAACAGTCGGCATTCCCGCCCCAGTACTCCCTGCAGATCCTCGCTTCATGCGTGCCAGTCGCCCTGTCACTTTGTTTTGGAGTTCAGAAGTGAATCAAGGCCGTACCACACCGCTATAAATTCTTGCAACTTGTTTTATTCCCACCAATAATTTTATTATCTTTCCATTTCATCAAATCCATATCCCCTTGTAGGCTATGTGTGATTTATGGAATCCTGCCATCACTTATATTTTAGTTCTGGTGCTAATTTCCAGGATGTCCATCTGTAATTTCCTTTTCTGTCCTCATTGTTTCTTATGGTTCTAAATGTCATCTTTATTTAGTTATTTCTTTAGTCTTCAGCACAGATTTCATCAAGACTGTATTTGGCACTTTACTACCAAGACAGTGCACATTGATCAGCTACCGGTACATCACATGTGTATTTTTAGTATAAGTTAGTGCTACGCTGCTAATCCCTTCATATTTGCTGTATATCTATAACTTGTTTTATGTCATTCACAGTAACTAGTTAGGCTGGACCATGTCACCCACCCCCCAGCTCAGACCCTCCACATACACCAGCTACTGATAATGTAGCGTACTCTTTAAGCAGGTGTCCTTATTGCTGTTCAGAGGTGGCTAACATTTACAGTAGTGGGGAGATGGTGTTGATGCGCTGCTACTTTCCCATTTCTTGTTCCCCACTGAATCAGTCCATGGGCATATATTATAATGCCCTCCTAACCACAGCCTCAGAAACTAGTGCATTGCTGGGCATACTGTATGTCAGTTTCCCACTTGTTACAGCAATACAAATGACTGTTCATGGCATGAACCTTTACAGGCTGAAAGAGCCTATGTGGCTTGTTTTCCAGGTAGTGCCCAAATCCGTATAGTCTGTCCCAGGTCCAAAGGTACATAACACGTTCCCTGTTCTTGTGTGCTCCACTGGACTTAGTTGTGAATACCTTGTCACACACACACAGCCATGCCACACACATGATTCTTATGGCCTGCTGTTATGTCCCCACACAATGCATTCCTTGCTATAGCTATTGAATGCATATTGCTGTATCACTATGTCAGTGGACATGAACGTGGAAAGGCAGTGCGTGAGCGCACTGGCTAGGGGCATTTGAATCCTGGCATGCATCCGAAGAGGGATGACCCGTAGAAACAGGGAGGTCATAGTACCCTTGTACACCCATCTCGGTGGACCACGTTTGGAATAAGGAGTCCAATGTCCAGTTCTGGAAGCCATACCTCAAAACGGATGTGGGGAGGCTTGGACGAGTGCATGCTTGTCTGTATATCCTGTCAGGTTTTAGGTTGGGGGGAAGTGAGGTGCTGGCAGTGCTGGAGTCCTGTAGTGCACAAAGTGGTGACTGGTGCAACAGTAGTGACTGTCATGTTGGGGGGGGCATATTCATATTAAAATGGGCGAGGATACATAACTGTTTCATGTTGTATCCCAGAACAAAAAGTATTCAATCATTTTTTCCATGTAGTATCTTGAAAGGAATCATTAGGTGTCTTTTATTGTACCATCATAGATGTTGCACCCACAAAAAAGACATGCACTAGCTTTTGAAACAATCAGGTCCTTCTTCAGAAGCTTTGACTTCTTATCAAGAAGGACCGTGTTGTTTGTGCTACATCTATGTTGGTGCAATACAATGTATACAAACATTTGTTTGTCATCATGTTGTCTCTTTACATTTCTACCTCCCTTATGGTTGCTGCAGCAAATGTTCCATGTAGTCTTACTCTGTGTGTGCATAGTACAGCACTGGCCCTATCACCAGTTTATGGCATTGCAGCAGTCTCATGTGAAGTCAAATCTGATGCCCCTAATAACAACAATCAGCATACCAGCTTCACTGTGTGCACAATGCCACATAAAGTCTTTGTAAGATGACATAAAAGTGTGCTTTACATTCCAGCATCTCACTATAATTGCATTTATATCCATTGTTTTTTGCTGCACAGAGTAAAAACCATTATCAAAGCAATTATAGTTAATCAGCAGTGTTCAACACCTAGTTGCTATAAATACACCATGAGAATGGAGTGCTAAACCATCACTTTTTTCTCTTTTGATTGAGTAACATTGTTCAGGCCTGTACTTTTGCATACCGTTGTTTGAAAGAGGTGCTAAACACACCAGGCCATCTAGGAGGTTGACTGCTGTAATCATGTGCCCCACTGTTTTGCACAGAAGCCATATGTCTGTGTTATTTTTGTGGCTTAGCTGTAAATCATACAGCGTATTGTAAGCAGCTGGAGCCTTCAGCTTCTGCTTGTACCCTCACTCAACACTTATCCCTGCCCTTCCAGAAGTCCTCCACAGTAGCAGCAGCCACAAGTTCCATAGACAGTGCATTGAAGGGCACTTCTGCACTGCTCTGAGTTATTCATTTTGACACCAACACTCACCACGATGTCTTTCCCCCACCTTGAAACTAACCTTGGTTACTATTACTATTCCGATTGTATCCATTGTGTTACAATTGTAGTACAGCTACTTCAGGTGACACTGCTGCATAAGAACCACATACCTTATAAACCATGCTCAATTTTCTCATCTGCTGTCATATCTCTAGGTGTCTTTGTGGCAATTGCCAGATAATGGAGGACATCCTGGAGTGCTTGTGTTGCAGGGAAATTGATCGCATGGATTGGCAGAGGGAAGATGTCAGTGTGGATTGCATCACAGAAAATCCGGCATTCAACTATGTAGTCCTCGAACCCGATGTGCTGCAGACTGTGTACTATGGCTACGTCCAGCAGTACAATCAAGGAAATGCGCCACGCAGTCTTTATGAGTAAGTGTCATGTCCCACGTGACATGTCTTGTTGAAGTGATGGGGTCGTTGGAGAAGGATAGGAAATTCGCTCCATGAGCATACTCTGAGGGTGACTGTTGTGGTGGTTAGCCACATCCCCTTGGTTGGCCACTAGTGGGATGTCCCATGGGTCAGTGCTGTGGCCACTCCTGTTCAATGCAGGTGTCACAGACATAGGGAAGGGGAGCTTGAGTTAAATGAGTCGCTTTGCAGAATATGCAGAGCTTAGAACAGTGGTGATGCAGGAGGATGGGAGGGTTCCACTTGCAGGAGGATCTGGATGCTCTGGAAAGGTGGCCAGGACAATTGCAACTATAATTCAGTGCAGTAACGTGCAAGGTTACGCATCTAGGAGTCAGAAATTAAGGCAGGGGTATACCCAGGGAAAAAAAGCAATTCTAGTCACGGAGGGTGAGAGGGACCAAGGGGTACTGTGATATGTCACAATGAACAACTCAGAGACATATAGGAGGGCTGCACTCTGGAAAAATAGGATGCTGGGATGCATCTCCATGGGATTATCTCCAGAAATGCGAATCTGATCATTCCCCTGAACCACTGGTTGGTTATGCCACACCTCCAGTATTCTGTGCAGTTTTGCAGAGCACATGCAAATATGGACTTTACACTCCTAGTAAGGCTCCAAAGGAGGTCAACCGAAATTATCTGGGACCTGGGGGAAAGGACCAATTATTACTGCTGCAGAAAATTGAGCATACTCTAAGGACAGTTATGCCTATTTTGCTTTCATCTTAGTATGGTAGTCTACATGGTTTCTCACATGGTATAGAATGATGCCATAGCGTATTAAATTCCCACAGGGCCTGGGTGCAAGGCGATGTTACAGGTCCCCCTCCCCAGTTCTGAATAACCATTAGTATTATGATTTGGGCCCCTCAAGCCTCATGGGCCTGGGTGCCACTTCATCACCTGCACTCTTGTAGCTACGCCCCTGCAGTGATGACTGTGTAGGCTTTGTGCAACCGTGTCCTAACACCATTTGCCTCCTTTTGGACTGTTTCTGTTGTCCTCTGCATCCTGCATCCTGTTATCAAGGGAATCTGTTATGCGTTCTACCACCATTGTAACTACTAGGCAATGTGAACAGGATGTGGAAATTGTATAACCAGTAAGTAAGCTGAAGCTGGTTTCCTCGTCTGCCCTGGTTGCACATGTAGTGACACAATATGCAAGTGGTGCCTGTGGTATTCAAACACAGGTTTCGTACTTGTAAAGTAAAGTGGCTTCACTGCATTCAGCCACGGAATTGCCTCTCCCAAGATACGATGGTGCATTTCCCCTACTTCCTCGTCCCCGATCCACTTTATTATTGTGTTCCCAAGAACCAATACCCCCTAACATTGTTATTCAGCACCCCGCCACACACTGTGAGCTATGTCCACTCCAACCAGTATCTAGCTGCCTCACTCCTTACATCATTCAGCTTCAATGTTACTTCTCCTTTAATCATTTTCCACTGCTCACTCCCCTACTGTTACCACCTCTCACTCCACCTATACCATTCCGTGCCTCTGCCATCCTTACTGTGATGGTCAATGGACTCGTCACCTCTGCTATTTTTGTTGCCCTATCCAAGGCTTTAAATACAGTCTCCAATGCCATTATACTTTACTACCTTGCAGTTGATGGCCTATCTGCTCCTGCACAGCCTACCTGATGGACAGAACGCAATCAGTCATGGTGCAGTACTCAATCTACCCTCTCCCCCACTCACAAATGGGGTTCCACAGTGCTCAGTGCTTGGTCACACCGATATTATCATACAGCAGTCCCATATTACATCGACAGCTCCCAGACCAAACCTTGCTAGGAAAGTCAAATAACCAAAGGTACATTGCTTTGTGTGACAGTTTGCAGCACATACTAAGACTTTTGCCTTCTGTTCCCCATCAAGGATGTTCAGATACACCTGCTACAGGCAGCTAGTATGCTGGTGCTGGGGCTACCTCGGCAAGGACATCAGAGTTGCACTGCCCTCGTGTAGCATTATCAAGATACATGAACGTTACCCCAACGAAGATGGTCATTTCAAGCCTAAATGCATCGTGCTACTATAGATATTTTCCTCTATGTATTGCAATGCTTTCTCTACCACCACCATTCGACACGTAATGCTGTAATAAAAAAATTGTTTAGTATATCAGTGCCTGTGTCAGTGTGTCCTACTTTTCAGCTTTATATAAATTGTGCTAGTCTTTCACAGCATGCAAAACAGATACTGGGCATGATACTTTTTCACAAGGTAGTCAATGACACATTTATTGAGTTAGTACGCTAACAAAAATTGTAAGCATAACAGTTATACGTGCAATGGACAACTAGACTAAAAGGCATCAGTTCCCTGTGGTGAGGCTATCCCTTTTTTGTGGCACTTCTGGTACCATTTCCAGGGTCAGTACGATAAAATTGTGCAGAATATATTATGACGGTACTTCTTAATGATGCCCTCAGTAGGTGTGCCCACAAATTTGCTTTAACTACATCAGAGTCTGTGCAACACAGGCATTTCTTGCTCTATGTGCAGTCATGACAGGCACAAGTATTATTAGCCTACTCTAATAAGAGTCATCCCACTGTCCATCACAAAGCGCAAATCAATGATTAGTCATAGTGACATACTGAACATTTATTTCACAACAGTGTTCTGTCAATCGCACAATGGAGTTTTTGGACAGCGTCAGTGAGCATCAAGGCACAGACAAACCCACTGACTGTGCCACTCAAGTAGGCTTACTGTGCTAGTTTTCATACAACATGGTGACTGTGTGGCACTGTACTTGCAAATGCTAACTCTTATTTGGAAATCGAGTCTAGTATTGCTGGACTGCACTTGCAGTCCTTGAATGCTGCAGACAGTCCTTGAATGCTGCAGACAGGTATTCAGGCTGTTGCTTGGATCCAGTGGATTTCTTTAGGTTCTCCATGAGTTCTGGGTCACTCAGTGGCAGCATGGCCTCTCGCATGACCGCATGTGCATACTTAGACCTGGTTCTCTCAAATGGAGATGGAGAGAGGATCACAGATGTAGAAGTGGGTAGCCATCTGGGAACTAGCGACCATCGAACAGTACATACAATAAACACAGCAATAGAGTCAAGCCTTACAAAGGCAAAAGTACTGGACTTCAGGAGGGTTGACTTTGCCAAAATGGGTGAGTGCCTAAGGAATGCACTAGCAAATGGGTAGGAAAGAGGGTGGAAGAACAATGGGGAATAATAAAAACTGCCATCACAGAGGTAACAAACCTTTGTGTGAAGCAAATAATCAAAACAAAATGATGTAAGAAACCACTATGGTTCTCATAGGAAGTGGCAGTGAAGGTTCTAGAGAAAAAGAAAGCATTCAGGAAGTACAAGGAATCACAGAAGGAGCAGGACAGAGAACTGTATCAGTTAAAGCAAAAGGAAGCTGGGAAGGCAGTCAGAACAGCAAAGGCCCAAACCGAGGAAAAGATAGCCAACTCAGTTAAGAAGGGGGATAAAACCTTTTATAGGTACATCAGGGAGCAAAGGAAGACCAAGGGAGGGATAGTGAGGCTTAATAAAGGGGAGGGCAGGTGGGCAGAGGGTGACTGTGAAAAGGCAGAGATATTAAACAAATATTTTTGCTCAGTATTTACAAATGAAGAAGTGGAGGTACCTAAAACAAACAATAGAAACACTCTGGATACAGAAGTTGATACCAGCCCATTTACAGAAGAAAGGGTTCTGAAAGAACTCTTAAAACTGAAGGTGAACAAAGCAATGGGGCCTGATGGGATTCATCCCAGAATTCTAAAAGAACTATGGGTAGAACTAGTGACACCACAGACTACCCTCTTTAACAAATCATGGGAGTATGGGGTGGTACCCGAGGACTGGAGGAGGGCAGATGCGATTCCCCTTCACAAAAGTGGGAGCAAGGCAGAAGCAGGAAACTACAGACCTGTTAGTTTAACCTCAGTGATAGGGAAAATGATGGAATCACTTCTGAAGGAAAGAACTGTCGAGCATCTAGAGGCCAGAGGGGCACAGGACCCAAGGCAGCATGGATTCACAGCGGGAAGGTCATGCCAGACGAATCTGATAGATTTATTTGACTGGGTGACCAAAGTAGTAGATCAGGGAGGGGCTGTGGACATGGCCTACCTAAACTTTAGCAAGGCATTTGACACAGTCCCACACAAAAGATTAATATACAAGTTAGCCAGCCTGGGAGTGGGTCCCAAGATGGCAGCCTGGGTAAAGAATTGGCTGGAGAATAGGACACAGAGAATAATAGTAAATGGAGTCCACTCTGAAGAAAGGGGTTACTAGTAGGGTACCATGAGAGTTCAGTGGGATCGGTCCTCTTCAATGTCTTTATAAGCGACATTGCAGAGGGACTGGAAGGAAAAGTATGTCTCTTTGCAGATGACACAAAGATCTGCAACAGAGTTGATGCACAAGGTGGGGTGGAAAGGATGAGAAGGGACTTGGCAAGGTTAGAGGAATGGTCAAATGTATGGCAGCTTAGATTCAATGCTAAGAAGTGCAAGGTAATGCACCTGGGAAACAAAAACCCAGGGGAAGAGTATACAATGGGGGGTGAGATACTAACAACAACAAAAATGGAAAGGGACCTGGGCTGGGGTAGTCATATCAGATGACCTAAAGGTGGGCAAGCAATGTGAGAGGGCAGCAAGGAGGGCTGGGGGATACTGGGATGCATAGGGAGAGGCATCACCAGTAGAAAACAGGAAGTTATTATCCCTCTGTACAGACAGCTGGTGAGACCCCATCTGGAGTACTGCATGCAGTTCTGGAGATCCAGTCTCCACAAAGACATAGACAGGATGGAAGCTGTCCAGAGGAGGGCAACTAAAATGGTGCAGGGTCTGCACTGGAAGACATAAGAGAGGCGAAAGGAGCAATATGTATAGCCTCGGGAAAGGAGGAGAGGGGAACATGATAGAAACTTTCAAGTACCTCAAGGGAATCAACAAAGTCCAAGAGGGTAGCATCTTTCAAAAAAAGACGTGTGCAAGAACAAGGGGGCACAATTTGAAGATGGGGGCGGCTCAGAGGTAATTTAAGGAAGTATTTTTTCACAGAGAGGGTTGTGGATGCATGGAACGGCCTTCCGGAGGAGGTTGAGGAGTCAAAAACAGTGGTGGAATTCAAGCATGCATGGGACAGTCATAAGGCAATTCTAGGGGTTGGGGGTAGGAAGAAGTAGGCTGCTGGTTAACTAGGATCTGCAGCTTATCCACTAGGTAGGGAAACGGGCAGACTGGGTTGGCCAAGCGGTCCTTACCTGCCGTCACATTCTATGTTTCTATGTAAAAAAAGGGTAGAGGACAATTGTCAGGTGTGGATATGCTCGTGACATACCATTATTGCATGCAAACTGCATGGCACCAGATGGAAGCCTAAGTGCTATGCATTGTTTGTGATATTCAACAGGTTCAGTATTGGTTTTATGATAACCGCAGTGAGCGCATACATGCTTATGTCCTGCAACATGATTTGGACACTTGTAATATCTATCAGTGGTAACATGGTGCACTGCTTAGAGGTGGCACCGCTTAAATAAGTTTCTAATAATGGGTACTGTTTCAGCATGGAAATGCAGATGCTGTGAAATGGGCAAAATAACACGCAGTAATGATGGCTTTCTATGGGAAACAGGAGAAATAGTAGTGGAAACATTAACAGATGTGCTGCGGTGGGGAGTTAGAAATGGAGAACTACAGATGACACTGCACAGATACAGAACTCGATGGATGAAGCACTGGGGATGGATGAAAAGTTTGAAGTGGGTGTGGGAAATGTCAATGCCACAGACAGTGAGGCGCCCTGTGGCGTTCACGGGGACATACCCATACATACCAGTGCAGCAAAGCAGGTTAATAATGATACAAGCTTCCCCTTTGTATCTCCCCATCTAAAAAAATGCCCATGTAGCCTGGACATGTAAACCAGACAGCCTTTTGCCTTGGGTAACCAAAAAGAGATGTTTGGTGATATGTACATGTTTTTTGGTCTCATATTGTTGTAAAAGGAGTGGGGTGTGCCGTGGCTGTGGTCAATTTTGACTTCCCAGCTGCGTCAAGTTTTGCTAACAATATGCAGCAACTACTCATATGATGGGTGCCGCAAAAGTGTATTTTGATGTTGCGTACCGTATGTGGATGGCTGTTTACGTGGCCGGACAGATGGCTTGCCCTTCTTTGCCTTTGAGAAGTAGACAGAAAACTTTTCCTTCCCGTCCTTGTCTGTCAGTGTGACTCTCACTGTGTTTTCATTGAAATGCAGTGCTGACAGATACAATCTGAAAAGAAAGGGAACATGAGAATGAGAGTGTCCATATAGCTTTGGTTAGGTTTGCAGTGGGCACTGTTCGATGTCAGATCTCCGAGCTACAATTTGCAAATCAGAGCATCATACAAACAATGTGAAATCAAATGCAATGCATGCTTGCCAAAATCGGATTGGTGGGTGCATCCTTGTCAGTCAACAGAGATGTACCTTTTGGTTTCATCATGTGAATCAATACCGTGGCCCACTGTCAGCAATGTATGCCATGGTCACAGGTTGTTAAGATGTACTGGACCCGGCGACCCGTGTTCATGACTGAGCATCCGAAGGACTGCTCTCCTTTTCTGGGAAGGGTGGGCAGCACAGCATGGGTGTCTTGTTGCACCCTGGGGCTTGGGTGTATGGCGATGGACAAGAGCATGGGGGAGCAGGGAGCGGACATGGATGCGTGCGTGCTTTCCATTGGCTTGCATCAGTGAATGCACCCACTTCCACAGTGGAAATGTTTAGAAAAATCAATGTGGGGCCTCCGCCTCTATGAAGCCCTCGCTGGGCTTCAATTAGCCTGCTGTCGCTCCGATCCCGCAACCAGTTACTTGTTCTGCCGACTGTACTGGGGACCAGTTGGGGTTTACGGGGGGGGGGGCCTGGCAGTGACAGCAGATGGAAGTCCGGTGCCATGACCAGGGCAAATACCTGCTAGCATAACATTTTTTTTTTAACCAGAACAATAGACGAACATATGGTATGAGCAGCAGGATATAACAAGCACTACTGCCAAAACGGGTAATCGTATGAGCCATGAATAGCATGGGTGCAAGGATCAACACAGTGGAACTGCATAACAATCTGTCACTGCTGAGTCGGTGAAATTGCCCATCATTAGACGTTGCGCACTGTACTTGAGATATGGGCAAAGCCGTAAATCACTATACAGGGACAAATACAATCTTAGATACTAATAATTTGTACTAATCACCAGTTCCTCCACAGTGCACAGTCCTATGAATTTACCCACCAATAAAATAACAAGGAGAGTACGTTACGCCTAACTCTTGACAGTCCCATTGACACTAGCTTTCCAAGTATGAACAAGTAGTATTATTGTTCTGCTTTGTATATGTTGTGTGCCACAGCATGCATATGTGGTGTACCCCACCTTGGCCCCTAATACCTTGACAAACTTACCTGCACGGCATCCCATGAAACGAATACGAAGTGTGTTTCGGAGCGAAGTTCAGAATGGTACTGTGAAACGCCTCAACTGCTGATGTTTGTGTGTGCGGCAACAGGTGGCAAATGTCGCCTAGCAGACGCTTGTTCTCAAGAATTTCAAAAAGTTTCTCAGACCCTTTATCACCTGTTGACAGAAAAGACAAACTCAGACATCAGAAATGAATTTGACAAAAATCAAATGATATCTTCTCTGACTGTGAATAGTGACTTGGCTGCAACCATTTCTTGTTCTGCTCCCTGCCCGTAAGGGGTGGAGGCATGCAGCGTGGAAACAGGTCACTGTGGCCCTCATGGATGTTTTCCATGTGATTTATCATGCACTGACATTTTGCTTTTCTGAGATTGTGATCACAGTCTGGCGTTGAGGCAGCAATCCAATAAATGTGATTGTTGATAGTCCTCTTCCATGGGTTGATTGTCTCACAATGTTTTTGCTTTGACAAGGCCTCTAATTTTTTCCGTAGCCCTACAAGGAAGAAAAAATAAATTCCTGCACATTTGCAGTCACAAACAATTTGATAACAAATATTTGTTAGCAATCCAAATTACGAACAAGAGGACAAGTAATGAATACACTACCTTTAGCCACATGACAAATATCATAGTAGTGGTCACCACCAGTCATCAGTGGGTTGTCCCTGAGCCACGCATTTATTTGCATGTGACGGTTGGTCACCAGACAGGAAATTCTCAATTTAGATTCGCACACAAGGAATGAAAGGACCCGATGTAGTCCCTCCAGCTCCATCCATGTAGAATTCTTCACCTCATTGCTCTAAGTGGAGAACATGGCAATTACATACATAGTACACGCTGTGGGGACAAAGGAATAAGCACAAGACGGTCTAATAATTTCTGTACTCACCTGGACCAAGGAGACCGCGATAATTTTGTTGATGTGCTGCTCCAGCATGTTGTACGAACCATACTTTGCACAGTGACCAGGACTATCACAACGACCGTCGCCAGCTAGCATAAGTCCACCACTCATTGCTGCTAATTGTTCAATGAGTCTTTTCTGTGTCTGAATCCAGAAGCTCTCGACAGTTGGTAGAAGGACATCACGCTGTTGATTATCAAATGTTGTCCGGCTAATGGAAGCTACATTCATCAGTTTGAATAGATGCAGTGCTTTAGAAATGGGGCATCCTGATATTAGAATGGCAGATGATAGTATCATGTTCATGGGGAGAATATGGCCCAAAGACGGTTGATTGCACCAAACTTGACCATAACCACAGTCTGGGCAAGTAACTGTTACAATAAAAAGGGTGCCAAGCCTTCTCTGTACTTCATCTGTGGAGTAAAGCACTGTGGTATTTGCTGCACAACTGGGGCATTTTGCAAACAGTTCATGTAGACTGGAACGGAAAACAAAAAACTTTTGGGCCTCTGCGCTTGGATCTGGTGCCTGCACCCGAATGCTGCATGTTGTTAAAAGAGAGGATTAGAAAGACGCATTAGTTGTATGTCAGCGATGGCACGGCAAGCAGTTATACAACAGTATACCATGTTAAGTATAGCCATATAGTGTCGCTGAGTCAGTAAAATGCAATGGTGGTTTGCATGTGACAAAACAGCGTGTGGCATGCCGAGCAAACAAGGATGGAAGTAACATGTGAGAGCTTCCATCGAGTTATGTTATGCACATACCTTCAGTATAGCAACCTTCTTGAAGCTTAAGTGACATGCATCAATAAACACTGTGCTGAAATCGTAGTCACCGCTTTTTACTATTCACCAATACACCCACATACACAGTGTCACTCGGAACAACATATCTCGAAGTGTCACCAAAACACAGTGAAACAAATATTGCTTACAAATGACAATGTTTCTACCAGTGCTGACGTGTACATGTGCGTAACAAGGTGAGTTGGCAGCAAACACCTGTGATAACACAGTTGTGGATTGGTGGTGAAAGTGAATCTCAGTAATAAGACAACAGCACAGAGCAGTGCTGTGTGCCACAGTTAAAGTGCGCAGGAGCATGCCGTGACACCAGTCGGTCGGGACAGCACGATGTCATGTGAAACTGTATAAAAGAATGCACATATAGTGTATACGCATGTACAATAAAGGTTGTTTTCACCTGTAAAGGCTCCTCTATTGCTGCATGCCCCACTGTGTGGTAAACTGATGTGCGAAACAACAGGTCACACAATCTTGTATACATGATGTAAATACAATCCATTATGTAGATCATGTTCAACACTACCACAGTGTTCAATTGCATAAATACTTCTCAGTAGAAGCACAAGTCGAGCACTGCCATACAATGCAATCTGATAAACCCTGTGGCCGTAGGATGCAGCTACTGTGTTGTGGGCGTATCAGTCTGATGGAAATTGGGTGGGGGGACATCATTAGAACCACAACAAACTGGGAGGAAGGAGGATGAAGCAAACAAAAAATTCCATTACTACAACAGTCATGGGCACAATAATGTGTTTCCACTCAGAGCAAAGCCTAATAACTGTTGCTCATGCTAAGTCACCAAGCAAGACTGTGGTACCAGCTTACAGAGCAGTTAGTCACAGTCAGGTGCACATCACACGTTAAACAGATAAAGTAGCGGACCTGATACACTGTTGACTGTTAATACCTAATAGTGCCTTAATAACGCCCCGCCGCAGCATTTTTCATTGTTCACTGGTGTGGTTTGGTGTGGTTGCTGGCATTTTTCCAAACTGAAGCATGAAATAGTACCACAAGTCACTGAAAAATGATGCCACTACAGATGTATGTAGCACACAAAACAGCGTGAAGTTTGTGCTGACAAAAAAGGGGGCATGGGTGTGGGAGTGACATCCATGGTTCTGTTGTTATGGGGATGCACATTATGTGCTACTGGAGGCATCCGCATGGAATGTTTATGAACCCGCAACACTGTGGCTGTTTGAATACTATACATCTGTGATGGGTGCTGTGTTCCTGACAATGCATGCCTGAGCTGTACAATGCATGCACTGTCCACAACATAGTCACAGAGATAAAAAAAATATGATATTGCGTTGACACGTGGCACACAACACAAAATCTAACAGCAAAAAAAGTGAAGACAGTAACAAACAATGGGACTGAAGACCATCAATGCCGGATGGCAGTGGGGGATGCATGAGGCATCAATAGTGATAGAGCACAGACGGCTGGTATAGATGGAAGCAGATGTCTGCCAGAACCCAAAAAAAGTAAAACAAGACTAAGAATTCGTAACAGTGTGAGTGTAGGGCTGTGCATGTAGTATGTCTCCATTGGGCACCAATGAAACAAATTTGTTGTGGCGTGGGTGAAATGCAGGGGTCGTGTGAGCAAGAACTGGATGGAAGTGTTGGAACAGGCAGAAGTGGTAGGTCCATACTACACCGGTGTGGGTAGCAGGCCACCAGCAGAGTCCTAGAAGGATCACTGAATAATCCAGCAGATACCATCAAAATAATGCACTGAGTCGAAACACATTTAAAATGAGTGCAATGCCTATGAAGCTGTGAAGAAATACGAACCTATCAATGTCCCATGATTGTTCGTTCTCAGCTTCAAGGATGGAGTCATCACCAGGAATGTATTCAGATTTGTTGTCTGCATTCTCGGGATCCGATACCGATGACAAGGACGTGTTGATAGGTGTCCAGCAGCAGGCATTGCTGTGCTGCGGGTGTTTGTGCAGCTGCTTGGTCTGATCATTGAGCAAGTCACACTGAATACCAATGGAAACAGTCTTCCGCTTTGCCTTGACACCTGTAAAATGAAGGAGCATTAGACAGAAATACAGAATTACACGCCAGATAAGGATGCCCCCGCCCTTACAATTCCCAGGTTTTGATTTTCCAGATGCATTCCTTCGCAATGATTTTCCTTGAAGGCATACTTCTGACCATTCATCAAACCTTGACAAGTACCTTCTCATCCTTTCCACCAACCCTTGTGTATCAACCCTGTTTGAATTTTTTGTGTCATCTGCGAATTGGCATACTTTTACTTCCGGTCCCTCGGCAATGACACTCATAAAAACCTTAGAAAGGAGTGGACACTGTACTGAAACCTGCGACCCACCACTAGAAACGACCCCTTTCTGTAGAGTACTGAAAAATATGGATTCCTGCACTTGTGGATCCTGCACCACGCTGCTAGGCAACACACCAACCGTTGGCCTGGCAGTGGAGCACACTCTGCGTCTGTGGTGGCATGCAAGTAAAGAGAACACTCACTATTTGTAGCATACAGCCCTCGTAACTATTCATTAGGTAAATATGTCGCGGGCTGTGCCCTGTTTTAGCTAACACATGTATATGCATTAACCAATGCTCACTGTACTTATACTCTGTATGACTGCTCACCCACAGTAAGTCGGTGGGTATTGTGTGAATGTCTATGTTTTATTCTGACATGGAGCATTTGGAAATGAGTCTATGACTCAAAGGGTTGTAGGTAGTAGTAGTAGTAATCTAACCACCTAATGCATACATAACTTATTCACACAATGAAATATTACACCATAGGTCCATACAGACTCGGTTAGCAAGGCATGCCTGTGTGTAACACTATAAACTGCAAAAACACAGTATAGGCGCTATATAGCATGGTGCTGCAACGCATCTAGCAGAGAAGAGTTGTTTGGACATTGATGTAATGACCAAAAGCAGAAACCAACAACATGGTGTAGACCCACAGCCATTTGACATGTCGCCCGCTATAGACACTGTAGACTGCGCAAAAGGGGACTCACCTTTGGCTTTCTTGTGCACGGCTGTCTGGGTTGCTGCACTCACACACTTATTTGTAACAGTCTGGGCATCAGAATGAACATGCCTTGAAGTCACTTGGCTTGTATGAGGTGGCTGATGCAATCCTGGAGTGAGAACCCAAATGATATGGCCTTCTGGTGTTGTGTCAACAACCTCTGTAGTTTCTGCGTCTCTGGCGGCCTGCAAGTAAAGAGAGCGATAAAAAATATTGGATGCAGAACAAATGGACTGTATAGCCCTGTGGGAGAGAAAGCTCTGAAAATTTGTGGGTCACATATATAGCCGTACTGACCATGCTATCGACATCCATGCCAGGTTGCAAGGGCCCCGTGGCTGCTACAACAGTAGTTGCGCTGGCTTGATCATCATGGCTTGAGCAACCCTCACAAGCGTGATCACGAATAAGCTGTGTGGAAAATGGAAATAGAATAAAAAAACTGTTGGGTGGTCACTTACATCTAGTAGGTCTTACACCCCTAGATTGATCAATGACTCCTGATTAAGAACTCAGAAGGACAGGATACAAGCACAGGATACAGCATATTAACGAGCGGAGTTGACCAGCTGATCAGCACTGTCGGAACAATCCTGGACCATGTCCAGATGCACAAGCTACACGCTGCATGCACTGAGCCACAGTCTTCCCCCACATCTTGCCTTCCCACAAATCCCTGTCTCTCATGCATGCGATCCCATCACTCACACACAGTGAAGTTAATAACCAGTGATTGGCAGATACAAATCCTGGTCTTGGGTGGGTGGTCCAAGACCGGGAAAAACACACTTGAAGGGAGATTGGTACGCCTAAGGTCAGCAATGACTGTGAATCAACAAGATCTATACAGTGGAGCAGAGAAAGTAGGCCAGGGCAATATGATCAGTATGATCAAACAGTAAATATCGGCAAGGGCATCAAAAGTACTATCTGCCATCCGCTTGGGTAGTTCTATATGTAATACATTGCATGCAGGCACAGACCATGACCTATTGGACCACAGCATGATGTGTGTGTGTGTATGGGGGGGGGGTTGCAGTGAGCAACCGCTAGATAGGGGAACAGAACAAACTGGTTTAAAACAGGGCATGGGCACGCTGTGGCTCAAATGCGCCATAGTTTGCAAATTACACACTACCATGGATGTAGGCAGACATAGAGAAACACAATGTACACACGGTAACATAACAGATCACAAGCACATGAAAGAGTACAAGGGCACACTGATAATAATAGCATCATACATACCCTGGAGGCCATCAATTTCTCTGTTGCTCGACTGCGGCGTTTTGCTTTGTCTTCTGCTTTCGCGTTTTTGTAACGAATACGTTTATATGAGTTTGACAACAACAACTGTTTTGGCGCAATTAGTGGGCGTACTGTTGGGATTGCACCTTTGGCTAATTTTAGTGACTTACAAAACTTGAATTCAAATTGCATGGCATTGGTAAAGCATTCAGAGGCAAAATGGGCTGAACAAATAGTGGGGGAACAGCAGATTGCCAGTCCCACTCGCGGTCTAAAAGAACAAAGGACACCCACTTTTTAGAACATGTGGGTGACCTAGCACGATTTGGAAAGTCAATAGTGAAATATCAGTGGAAGGAGTATTACTGCAGCCTGCAACAACACAATAATTAACCATTGTGGAGTGTAAAAATTAAAAACCCCAAACAACAATATATACAGCGAATGCCAGTAATAGAAGCACAGGGTTACCCGGCTACACACACTAAAAAAGGAGACTGTAGAGCTACTAAGAAAAAGTATTGCAGGCCACAGTGTAACCAAAACTAGCGACTTAATACAAACGTTTTATAACCAATTAGAAAATATCAACAGGCAGTATGAGGATTTAGCAAGCTGGAGCAGTAATCAATGCTACTTTGCCCGATTAGCTGTGTTCCTCAATAGTTACTGACAAAGAGGGTTTTGTAATAAAGACAGAGAACTGCTGTAGGGTTACCACGTTTCAAGAAGCCCAAAGTGGGACACTGCTTACTGCAACATGATGGTCCGCAGGGCGATATGTACCTCAACCAATGCAGTAGACTGTTTTCACAAAACAATCAAAATTCAGACTAAGTATTGCAGGTTTATAGGTCGTCCTAGCGTTTCTAATGATTTCAAGGTATTTTAGCTTTGCAACGTTTAGAGGGAAGTCTGTCTGGAAATATTGTTTGCTACTATAATTGCAGGACATGTAGTATTTTTCTTGTTTTTTTGCAGGACATAGCTGCCGAAATCTGGACGTTCCTGTGGAAATAGGGACAGGTAGTAACCCCAAACAGCTGTAGCGAAGGATGGATGTGCAAATGCAGTCAGGAAACTTATTGCCCCAGTTCTGACTTTAGCTGTTCACAAAACACATGGTTATTGCACCCTGTTGTTCTGATGTCACGCACCTGGCTTCTAATCAGTGTTTTACCAGAATGTTAGCAGTTTCCAAAACGGACTTCATATGCCAGCGCACCACAGCTTACGCAGGTGCATACATGTCTCTGTACAGCTCTTACTGTCCCCTTACAATCTGACTGCAGTGGTCACCGAATATTGTGTTGATGAAATGCAGCGTTTTTTGTTGCTTACTCAGGCTAATGTCTTGAATGTCTGCAGGACCCCCCACACACACACACAGAAAACACAGCCATGAAACTCAGTAGGTGTGTATGTGAAAAATTACATGCCACTTATGCTACGCCTAGAACACCGGTCCGCCTCGTCACACAATATAAGAGCAAACTCTTTCAATGACAAATAACATCAAAACTAAATCGCCGGCAAATTTTATCCGACTATGGGCCGAAAATAGCAAATGATTCAAAAGAACCGCCGCGGCTGCTGCTCCCAATGCTGAATGAACAGCCAGCTCTAAAGTGCAGTGGGAACACCGTCCCTGAAGTGACGACACTCGTGGATGCCAATCCAATTCGCATGCACAAACTGCACACAAAGAAAAAAAACTTGCAAGAGACACACGGTGCAGAATTGACTAAAATTTGGCATTTTGAGGTACAACACAATAAAACAGAATTGATATTCAGCTTGAATTGGGCTAAGAAGTTGAACACGATGCTGCTTCCACTTTGACACAGAACGTGGTAAGTTGCTTTAATTGGTTTAATGGTATAAACATGTTATGCTGCCTGGCTTCCCGTGGCCACAGCAGACAATTAGATTCTTTAGATGAATGAGTTTTCTTCTGGCTTACAACTTAACTGCAACTTTGTAAAGTTCTGGGCTAATTTGATTTCCTCTTGGGTAATTCTGTGTGAGAAATGTAGTAGAGTTTTCAGAAAAAGACTATATCATTTCTCCTCATATTGGAATATTTAAGCTTTTAAACTTAAGCATTTGTTATTTCTGGAAACTGAAAAGTGTAAAAAAGAAAGAAAAGCCACTGGCCAGATGCTGTTCTGTTGTGGCGTTTTTTAAAATCATATTAGGTACAGCTTCCTTGTTTAGCGAGGCGTATTGAGCAATCTGAATTACTTCTAGGCATGTTTTAGCCGTTCTGTCGGCATTTGTTATAAGTTTCAATGACCATGCTGTTTGCACGCCTCCATTGGCGTTTTAAAAAGAGCCAAGCTCTAGAACTCGCTTTGCGACTGGCGGCCTCCCTCCCAAGCAGGGCCTTCCAGTATTTTAAGGAACTCCACGAGCTGGTGGTCCTCCTTCCAAGCGGGGCCTCCCAGCTGTTAAGGAACTCCATGCGCTGGCAGCCTTCCTTCTCAGCGGGGCCTCCCAGTGCTTCAAGGAACCCCACGCGCTGCTTTGTCCTGCTCCTGGTGGTCCCCCTTCCAAGCGGGGTCATCCAGGTGTGGCAGGACTCCCACACACACACACAGTCCGGCGATTCTGCGGCCTTGTGAGCGGCCCACTGTACATCTCGATGGCATCCCCTCACAAGCGGATGCCAGGCACTGCCTTTATCCTGTCCCTAGTCCCTGGTCAAATTTAGCAATCACAGCCCCTACCTAAGCGGCTATCCTGGGGACATACTTCCATAAGCCTTTCCCTTATGATGGCAAGATGCCTAGCGATTTACTTCCAGCCATCTGCCTTGTTCACAGCCCCTACCTAAGTGGCTGCCTTGAGATCAGGATCCCTGGATACATCGACCAGGGCCTAATGCTGGAGCGGTCTTTTCTACGGCCCCTATTAGAGTGGCTGGTATGCGAGGACAAAATTCCCCTAGAGAGCTCAGAGAAGCCAGAACGCTACAAAGGCTGCAGTCGGTGGCGCTGCTCAGGCACCACGCAGTTCCTCTGAGACCACATACCTGGGACACCATTTTCAGAAAAAGCTATTCTCTCCCCTCCATTGCAGCCATCTTGGGAGAGTCTCTCTCTGTCTCTCTATACAGGGAGCTTGCAGTCACCATTTTGTATCAGAAGTGGCCATTTTGAGCAATGCTCCTGAAAGCTATAATCAAGCAGCCTCCCTCCCTTCATTGGTTTGCCAATCCTAATGGTTTCCCTGATAAGACAGCTCCATGGCATGGAGTACTATAATCTTCTGGAGCCATCAGACCTTTTTAATGCTCATGGCAATTTATACATAGATACATAGATACATAGGCAGTGTCGGCAGATAAGGGCCTATGGCCCACCCAGTCTGCCCATTTGAGCTTGTAAGTTCAGTTTGTTTTCCTAGAAGTCTGTTTCCCCTTACCCCTGACCTCTAGAATTCCTTTATGTCTATCCCATGCATTCTTAAATCCCGTGATTGTTTAGCCCCACCACTTCCTCTGGCAGGGTGTTCCACTTGTCCACCACCCGTTCTGTGAAGAAATTCTTCCTCATGTTTCCTCTGAATCGTCCTCCTCCAACTTCATCCCATGCCCTCTAGTCCTGGAACATCTTTTCGCTTAAAATAGTGTTTTCCTGCACCCTGTTCCTCCTGTAAGATGCCTTGTATATCATATCCCCTCTCCCTCCTCTCCTCCAGGAGTACATGTTCAGTTCCTTCAACCTGTCTTCATAGGACTTGTGATGCAATCCATGCACCATCTTTGTTGCCCTCCTCTGAACCTTCTCTACCCCGTCTATGTCCTTACGTGGTATGGTCTCCAGAACTGTACACTGTACTCCAGGTGGGGTCTCACTAGTGTCTTGTATAGCGGAATTATGACCTCCTTTCCTGCTGGTGATGCCCGCCTATACATCCCAGCATCCTATTTGCTTTACCTGCTGCCTTGTCACACTGTTTCTACCTTTGAGGTCATCAGAGATGACAACCCCAAACATCCTTTCCTGCTTGGTGCATGCTATATCCTCACCCTTCAACTGATATATTGTGCCAGGGTTTTGTGCCCCATATGCATTATCTTGCACTTCTTTTGCATTGAATTTCAACTGCCAAACCCCTGACCATTCTTCAAGTTTCTGCAGTGCTTCTCATTCTGTCTACACCCTCTGGTGTGTCTACTCTGTTACAGAGCTTTGTGTCATCAGCGAACAGTGAAATTCTGCTTTCTAGATCCTGTGCAATGTCACTGATGAAGATGTTGAATAGGACTGGTCCCAGCACTGATCCCTGTGGTACCCCACTGGTCACTCTTCCCTCTGTGGAGTGACAGCCATTTACCACCACCCTCTGTGTCCTGCCACCCAGCCAGTTACCTACCCACCACACTACTGTCCTGCCCACACCCATATTCCCCAGTTTGTATAATAGTCTTCTATGGCACAGTGTCAAGGCCTTGGAAGTCCAGATAGGCCATGTCCACTGCCCTCACGATCCACCTCCTAGTCACCCAGTCAAAAATTCAATGAGGTTGGTCTGACATGGCCTCCCCTGGTGAAACCATGCTGCCTTGGGTCCTGTAGTCCATTGACAACCAGATGTCCCACCAATCTCTCCTTCAGTAGTGCTTCCATGATCTTCCCCACTACCGAGGTGAGGCTGATTGGTCTGTAGTTCCCTGCTTCCTCTTTGTTCCCACTTTTGTATAAGGAGACTACATCTGCTGTCCTCCAGTCTTTGGGTACCTCCCCTGTTTCCAGTGATCGGCTAAACAGGATAGCCAAAGGTTCAGCCACCACCTCTCTTAGTTCTTTAAGGACCCTGGGGTGCACCCCATCTGGCCCCATTGCTTTATCAACTCTTATTACTTCCAGTTCCTTCAGGACCCTTTCTCGTGTAAAGGGACTTGTGTCCATTTCTGCACCATTGTCACCTTGTACTCCTTCAGACCCATTACCCCTCTTCCTCAGTAAAGACTGAGCAGAAATACCTGTTCAATATGTCAACTTTACTGTTGTCATCCTCCACGTGGCTCCATCCTCCCTTCAGTCTCACTATCCCTCCTTTGTCTTTCTTTTTTCACTTATGTACCTGTAAAGGTTTTGTCCCTTTACCCACTGATTTTGCAATGTGTTCTTCTGTCTGAGCTTTGGCTTCCTTACTGACCTCCCTACCTCCTTTGCTTCTCCTGGTACTTCTCCCTATCCCCTTCTGCCTGTGTCTTTTTGTATTGCCTGAATGCAATCTTTTTGGCTTTCACTTTCTTTGCTACCTCTTTGGAAAACCATAATGGTCTCCTCTTCCCTTTCCTCTTGCTAACCTGCTTAATGCATAATTCTGTTGTTCTTGTAATCCCCATTTTAAATACTGCCCACTGTTCCTCAACCCCTGATTCCTGTCCCATTCCCCTTAATGCCTCTTTCAAGTATCTCCCCATTTTCCCAAAGTCTGCCCCTAAAATCCAGGATACGTGTTTTTGTGTGGTTTGGTTCTGCTCTTTCTGTGATTTCAAACCACAATGACTGGTGGTCACTGTTACCCAGGTGCTCCCCCACTGTTACCCCATCACACTGTCCCTGTTTGTGAGCACAAGGTCCAGTATTGCCTTCTGCGAGTTGGTTCCATGACCAGTTGCTTGAGGAAGGCACCCTGAAGGGAGTCCAGAATAAATCTGCTCCTAGTTGATGCTGCTGCTGGGATGCTCCAGTCCACGTCTGGAATATTGAAGTCTCCAACCAGTACTACCTCACCCTTGTCTGCCATCCTTTGGATGGATAGCATCAGCTCCCTATCTGTTTCTTCCTCATGGGCTAGTGGTCTATAGACCACACCTGTGCGGATGGCTGTCCCCATTTTCCTTTCCAGCTTAACCCACAGTATCTCTCCCCCATTTTGTTCCTCCTGGATCTCTGTGGCCCTTATGTCTTTTTCACATACAGTGCCACTCCTCCTCCTTCCTGCCTGCTCTGTCTCTTCTGAATATGTTGTAGCCAGGTATGGCCATCTCCCAGTCATGGTTATCATTACACCAGGTTTCAGTGATGGCCACAATGTCCAGGTCTGACTGTACCATGACAGCCTCCAGATCTTCCATCTTGTTGCTAAGGCTCCTGGCATTTGCACACATGGCTTTCCATGATTTGACCTCCCTAGACTGCTTCACTGTTCTACTCCAGCCCCTTCCTTGGTTGTCATTTATCCCTGGTTCTCCTTGCTGTCTGCCCTTCTGCTGAATTTTTCCCCTTTTCTGCTTATCCACCTCTTGGGCACTAATCTCCATCTTTTGCACACTGCTTCTCAGTTTACTATCACCACAATCAGCCCTTCTTTGAATATGTTCAATATACAGTTGCAATTAAGCCTTACTGTATATAATCTTAGGTGTTTGCCCAAAATAAAGTAATCATAACTACATATATACTATATATCTATATATATCTATATATATATATATATATATGAAATGTATCTGTATTTAAATCATGATATCAATATATATAACGAATGCCATTCTGTCATCTCTTTCAAATGGTGAAGGCCAAGAAGTATGTGTCCTGCAGCACTGCATTGATGCCCCGCACCCAAGGTCCCCTCTGCCCAGCATGCTTGCACGAAGAATAGCAAACCAGCGGCCAACCCTCCACCGCTGACTTAGATGGGCAAGGGCCTGCAGCTTCAGGATGGATGAACCTAGGGGCCCTCCTCATCTAGACCCAACAGGCGACGGTGACCATGATGGAGAGTCAGTAGAACTTCATGCTGAAAGCCATGGAAAAGCTTTAGTCTCTGACTAAGTCAAGAGCACCAACTCCTGCCACACCTGCCCAAACTCCAGTGACAAGCACTTCTCCGCAACCACATGCTGACGAAGAGCCTGTATCACCTCCAGTGGACATCATACCACATACCTCTTCTCTAAGTTCAAAACTTTGTTCATTTGATTTGATTCTGGGCCTCATGAGGGCTATTAAGTCAACCATGAGGTTTGACGTTGACACCCCAAAGCCCGAGTCCAAGCTCGATCCGATGATCCAGCAGAACCAAAAGACCAAGGACTCATTCCCGAGCTGTCCCGCTAAAGATGACATTTTCACGAAGGAGTGGGAAGTGCCAGAACCAGGCCGTATGTCTGAGAAGCGAAATCTAGATAGGATGTACCCGGTACAGGAGGACAAGGTTCAGTTGTGGTGTACGGCACCAACTAGACCCTCAGATAGCAGCACTTAGCAAGAAAACAGTGCTACCTTGTGGCACGATCTCACTCAAAGACCCTACTGACAAGAAAGTAGAGGAGATGTTGAAAAAACTGTTCGATTTTTCAGGCATGACAGCCAAGGCAGCAGTCACAGCAGTCTATTCAGCAAGGGCGCAGATCTGCTGGTTGGAAGAACTGCTGGAGAAAGCAGACCCCAAATCCAGGGAAGCAGAACTATTAGAGTGTACACTGGACACAGCAAAATACCTTGGGGACATGGCTGTGGATACATTAAAACTAGAAGCCAGATCTGCCGCATTGACAAACAGAGCCAGACGAGCGCTATGGCTCAAATTATGGGACACAGACAATGAATCAAAAATGCTGCTGCAGAATTTGCCCTTCAAAGGGAACGTGTTCAGAGAAGGCTTGAAGGAGTTCCTAAAGCAAAAAGAAGACTGCAAGGACCTCACAAAAGATAAACAGAGAACCACTTATTTACCCTCCGCCCGGTGCAGGGTTCGGGTAGCAACAGGTTCCAACGCAACAGAAGGCAGAATAACACTAACAATTCCTTTCGAGGCAGAGGCCTTGGCAACAGTAACAATGGTTTCAGTGGCACCTCACAGGGTGCATATTTAGCATTGCGAGGTAGGCGATTCAGAGGAAGAGGCAGAGGAGGAAAGTCAAAACAGTACTGACTATTCCACCAACTGGCCCCCAAACCCTTCCCCACTAGGAAGTACCCACCAGTGGGTCAGAGACTAATGGCTTTTCAACAACAATGGCAACGGACCACATCGGACAGATGGGTCCTGGAAATCATTTTCCAAAGCTATGCGATCAAATTCTCAAGCATGTTGTCAAGAGACAGAGTGGTACTGTCTTCCATCTCACAAAAGCGGGCAACTGCCCACCAAGTACAGGAGGTCTTTCGGGACCTATTACTGAACAATGCTATCAGACCGGTGCCTGCAGATGAGGCTGGCACAGGGGTCTACTCCGTGTTCTTCTTGGTCCCAAAGAAAGACGGAGACCTAAGGCCTGTCCTGGACTTAAAGTTCCTGAACAGGTTCGTGGCCACACCAAGGTTCAAAATGGAGACACTCCAATCCACCTTAAGAAACGTAAGAGTGGGGGATTACCTCACATCCGTAGACCTGAAGGATGCATACACCCACATCCCAATCAGGCCAAATCATCAACATTTCCTTTGATTCCACATACTGGGTCAGCATCTCCAGTATCAGGCCCTACCGTTCGGCCTCACGTCAGCACCTCGGGTGTTTACAAAGGTGTCGGTGGCTTTAGCGGCCCGCTTACAGGAACAGGGTGTGAATATTATTCTATACTTGGACGACTGGCTGATCAGGGCAACAGTGCTCATTCTCTGGTAAGCACGGACCTAGTCCTGACAACCCTGACCCAACACGGTTGGATAGTCAATCACGAGAAGAGTTCACTGCACCCAGCACAGTTTATAGAGCACCTGGGCGCAGAAATAGACATGGCTGAGGGTCTGGGAAGACTGTCAACACAACGCATCGACTCAGTAATGTCAATGGTAAGGAGCTTAAGGTCATCAGCCAAACCCACACTGGGCCAAGCGGCCCAAGTTCTCGGCATAATGGCATCCTGCCTGGACCTAATACCGTTGGCAAGATGGAACATGCGTCCACTACAATACTGCGTGGTACAGCAGGGCTCTCCATTGGAAGATAACCTCAATCAGACGATCCATCTACCAAGGATGGTGAGAGATTCACCGAAATGGCAGATGCACCTTCCAAACCTACAGAGAGGGTGCCCCCTAGAACTGTCCTACGAGGTAACACTGGAGACCGATGCCAGCCTCATCGGTTGGGTAGCATGCTTGAGCCAGTCCACCGCACAAGGCAAGTGGACATCAGCAGAAGCCCGGCTATCCATCAACATTCTAGAGATGAGGGCAGTGTTCAATGCTCTGAGAGCATTCAGGAACGATATCATGGGTCAGACAGTACTGGTGAAGTCCGACTATCAGGTCACAGTAGCTTATATAGCAAAGCAAGGTGGCACACGCAGCAAAGCCATGCACAGAGAGGCCACCAAAGTATTGAACTGGGCACAGTCCAATCTGTCTCACTTCCACGCCGTTCATCATGCAGGGAAGTTGAACATCAGACCGGACTGGTTAAGCAGACAACAGGTACATCCCGGAGAATGGCAGCTGCACCAAGACCTTTTCACCATGGTTCAGAAGAGGTGGGGCCATATTTCGATGGACCTCATGGCATCCAAGATAAACACACAGGTAAAAGCTTACTTCTCCAGATACAAGTAGAAACAGGCAATGGCAACAGATGCCCTGTCACAGGTCTGGGATCAGGAATGATCATACATATTCCCACCCTTCCCACTGATTCCACAGGTGCTAGCAAAGGTCAGGCAGTCCCGACTACAGATCATTCTGATCGCACCCTATTGGCCAAGGAGACCGTGGTTTGCAGCAGTAATATCCATGGCACTGGACAGTTGGACCCTCCTGTATCGGAGGGACATGTTACGGCAGGGGCCGTTACTCCATCCAGCCCCCCACTCCCTGAAGTTGTCGGCCTGGCTCCTGAGAGGCAGAGACTGCTAACGGCTGGATATCATGAGTCGGTCATATCGACTATGCTACAATCCAGAAAGCAGTCTACAACATCCACGTACAACAGACAGTGGAACATTTTCACCAAATGGTGCAAGTTACTACAGCTTGGCCCAATGCGAGTTGATATGTCAGCGATCCTACTCTACCTACAGCACAAGTTAGATAAGGGATTATCCACCTCCTCTCTGCGAGTGCAACTATCGGCTATAGGAGTAGCTATGGGAAGAGTTGGTCTCTCCCCACCTGACACACACCCTGATGCCATCAGATTCCTCAGAGTGGCACAACACATTCGACTGCCCATTCGATCACTGGTAGCCCCGTGGGATTTAACCATGGTGCTTGATGCTCTAGGGAAGGACCCATTCGAGCCCAACCACACTATACCTCTATACTGGTTAGGTTTGAAAATCTGCTTCATGGTGGCTGTCTGCTTCGCTCATAGGATCAGTGAGCTAGGAGCTCTATTGTGCAAAGAGCCCTACACTATAGTCACGGCACAGGGGGTCTTTATGAAGACTGTGCCTGCATTTCTGCCAAAGATCTTCTCCGTAGTCCATAAGGAACAGGCACTAGAGTTGCCGACGTTTCACGCACAGGCAGGACAAGGGAGAACAGGTACTCATCACCCACTAGACGTGGGCAGTACAGTAGCACTGTATATCACGAGAACAAAAGTCATATGTAGGTCCGAGACACTTTTTGTCATCGCACAAGGCCACAAGCAAGGGTTGGCTGCCTCGAAGACCACCATCACTAGCTGGATAAAAAGGTCAATACAGGAGGCCTACAAGACAAACTGCCTTACTCCCCTGCAAGGAATAAAGGCCCACTCAACAAGAGCAATAGCACCTCCTGGGCAGAAAGAGCTAGCGTATCCATGGAGGACATTTGCAGGGCTGCAACCTGGACTTCTGTACATACATTCGCTAGGCATTACAGACTAGAGTCCCTATACAAGCAAAGAAGTAATTTCACCACAAGACTGTTAGCTTCAGCGCCCTGGCCCACCCTAAGGGTTTGTTTTTGCACTGCTTATTAGAAGTAACCCATGAGGTAATGTCTGGTGTGTCATGGATACAACATAACACAATGGGTGTTTACTCACCTGGTAAAGGTGATTGTGTTAGTTGTATCCATGACACTCCACGACCCACCCTCCAGGGCGACTACGGCACAGTCTCACGCTGAATGACTTCGGTGGCTACAGATTGATATAAAGAATAGGAATGGCTGGTATTGTATTATGATGCAATTCTGCTTAAAGTTGAACCAGTATAATATTCTGTGGTGATTTGCATATGCAGCCCATGATGCTTTGCATTGTGTGGGCATGTGTGATTTTGTATTTCCTTGAAACTTGGCTTCCCAGCCAAATGCCCTTTGGGGTAACCATTGCCTCAGTGTTTGCGCACAGAGGTTCTTTGTCTTTTAAATAGTTTTTTGTTTTAATGGGTTTCACCACAACATAACCCAGACAGACCGTCTTAGGGTAGCTGGTTCATTCCACTGGGGTGTCAAACAGACGAGGCATACTGATGAGTCCTGGTAGGATGAAACACGTGTCTATGTCATCTGTTAGCACCCTTTGCAAACTGTGAGAGGCCTTTCGGCACCATGCAATTCTGTTTAAAGTAGAACCAGCATAATATTCTGTGGTGATTTGCATATGCAGCCCATGATGCTTTGCATTGTGTGGGCATGTGTGATTTTGTATTTCCTTGAAACTTGGCTTCCTAGCCAAATGCCCTTTGGGGTAACCATTGCCTCAGTGTTTGCGCACAGAGGTTCTTTGTCTTGTATTATGATGTTTCATACTCCTTAGTCGGAGCCTTTACGGACTGAATTAGAACTGTAATGAATAGGAAATAAATAAAAAACTGTGATGAGTCCATACTCGTTTTTTTTTCTTATGAGTTTTACTTCAACAATGGGAGGCACATCCGTTAGGGTTTGTTTAGAGCATTTGCATTTCAGCTGTGGAAGAATCGAAACTGGACTCCTGGGACCTGGCTATGCTCTGAAATTTGATCTGGGTCACATGTGCATCACTAGCCTATCAGGTGGGTAGAGAACCCATGAGGTAATGTCTGGAGTGTCATGAATACAACTAACACAATCATCTTTACCAAGTGAGTAAACACCCATTTTCACCCTCTGACCTTTGAACAAAATGTTCCCATGGCATTATTTCCATTTAATGATTTGTAATTTAATATTTGGAAAACATGCATGACAATGTAGTGCCTGGATCCTGGAACTGTTTTCTCTTAAAAGTGATACTTGATCAAGTAGCAGTAACCCTGTTCATGTGGCTTCAGACTTGGACATTATGATAGATGTGGAATTTTCATGTCCTGCCCAATTGCTGTGACAGCCAGATCAAAGATATAAATCTTGTCCTTGAATTGTTTACACGTGATTATATTACGTGGGGACACAGTTAATCTGATGGAATTCACACTTGCCCCTTCGGACTCACTATAAATAGGCAGCTATTGGACTGTTGCTCTCCAACCTCCTGGAAAGGGTTGTCTAGCCACACACGTCAGGCGCTGCGTTTTGTACAGAAAAGCATGACTGCTAATTTGGGAAACAGTACTCTTGACCTTACTTTTGGCTTAAGAAACTTGGAGAGAAGAGGAGGTTTTTTTTAGTTTGGTTTCCTGAATGGCTTGTGCCAATAGTCTGATCTAGCTTGGGACCTCTCCCCCGCACAACACCACAGGATGCACAGACTACTGAAGCGCCATGGTCCATACTGCTGAGCTACTGATGCAGTTCTTATCCCCTATCTCACACTCCTCCCTTCCTCCTCAGTCTCCTATAGCACCAGTTTCTGTGTAGCACTGTTTGTTACAGTATCAGGAAAGGAGGATAAGCAATCTACTCTTCTTCCTCCTAATTTTGCATCAAATGCCACTCAAAGTTTTGCCTGGACAGACTGAAACAATCTGCGTGCTCAATGCCTTCTATACAGTACATTTAGAAAGCGTGGGATTTAACTTTGATGATGCACAGGCAAAATGCAAAGCAAATAGAGGCAATCTGATAACAATAAGGACCACAGATGAGGCTGTATACGTCCAGTCCCTGCTTGCCAAACTCTCCCTCGGTCACTACCACTCAGGTGACCCACTTCATTTGTGGATAGGACTACAGCTGGCCAAGGGACAATGTTACCAGGGGCATAAACCACTGAAAGGCTACATGTGGATCTCTGATGGGGAGGAGACCAACTACCTGAACTGGCTGAAGGAGCCTAAGAAGTCCTGTACTTTGAGGAGGTGTGTTACCATCACTTATGGTTCTTCAGCCTCCGACAGAAATCTGAAGTGGTTGGACAGCCCCTGCAGCAAACCCTTTGGCAGCCACCTGTGCAAGTTCAGTTTTAAAGGCATGTTTCAAGGGATTGCTTTGGGCAGACCAGGGAAATTGGCCTACTGAACCCCCTTTGGTACTGAAAGCACGTCCTTAAGTTTAGTGCCCTTTGGCTCCATTGCGACAGTGTCATGCAAAGCTCATGACACTGAAACTGATTAGTTTTATTTATGCAAAGAATCGGAAGGTATGTTCCACTGGTCAGGCTCTGGACCATTCTGTGCAACTGCAAAATATGGATGCAGTTTTAACAATGGGGGCTGTAGTCACGCTCACAGGGAGGGTGGGGGTGGTAGCTGTCTCTGTGCATGCCCTGATGGCTACCAACTTGATGAAGACCTTATTACCTGCCTCCCACAGGACTGTTGGACACCTAATCCCTGTGAGCATGACTGGCTCAATCTTGGAGGTGCATTTCAACGCAGATGCCCAGTAGGTTATCAACTTGCTGATGACCAGAGGAACTGCACTGATGTGGATGAATGTCTTGGTAAACCTTGTGATCATTTGTGCATCAATACAGAGGGCAGCTTCAGGTGCCAATGCCATGCTGGATTTGAGCTAGTAAACAGACAGAGCCAAGACATCGATGAGTGCTCTAGGTCCCCCTGTGTTCAAGGCTACATGAATACCATCGGCCACTTCTTTTGCTACTGTTATGGGGGGTACGTAAAGGGAAACGAGGATGAGTGCATTGACAAGAACGAATGTGAAGACAACCCTTGCGAGGACATATGCTTGAACTTAAATGGCAGCTTCAAATGTTCCTGTAAGGAAGGGTTTGCCCTGGCACTGAATAGTATCTCCTGCATCCCCCGCCATAAGCCGGCCTCCACCCCTGGTACACCGAGGTCAGGTGGGATGGAATCGTCACCATCAGATCACAGTGTGGACCAAAGAGAAAAGACCATGGATATAACAACTGAGGTGCAGGACAGGGGACATCATCCAGCAGGCTCCGTGAAACCTGGCTATCCATCCAAAGGTGCCGATATGGGACATCAGCCAGCAGGCTCCGTGAAACCTGGCTATCCATCCAAAGGTGCCGATGTGGGACATCAGCCAGCAGGCTCCGTGAAACCTGGCTATCCATCCAAAGGTGCCGACTTTGACATTGCCCTGCACAGCACCACTGCGAGTGGGCCGAACCTAGGACTGGCAACTACAAGCAGATCAGCTGTGATGAACCCTGATCCACAATCCAAAAAACAAGCATGGCTAGTGGGTCCCCTTGCAGGGGGCGTCCTCATTTTCCTGCTTGCAGTGGCTGCAGTCTCTTTACTGGTATGTCATAGGAGAAGGACCAAGAAAGCAGAAACTCAGAAGAGTGCAACAGATAACTACAGTATTATTGGATGCCAGATGATCATTGGGACGATGCAGTAGAATGAAAGAACCAGATCCCGATGTGGAGAAAAGAGACTTCTTATGCTCAAACCAATCAGGTTAGGACAGAATGTGAACAATGCAGTTTGTATTTACATCTACCATTAAAAAACAATTTCACATTGATTTAAAATGCATAGGTATGTATTAGTTAATGTTCCAGTTACATGTTATTATAGTGTCTCAGTTGTCATTGGTTAACTTATGTGCCTTAACCACACAGTACCTTATTGTACCTCTGATACTGGTGGTGCTAAACATTGGCAGAATAATCTGTCAAGCTGCAAAGTGTACACAGGCAGGCCAGCAACACTTGGTATCAGTCTTAACTTCATATGTAAGTAACTCTATGATTCAAAGGGATGGTTTATGGGAAAGGAAAAAGAAGCCAAAATGTGAGTTTTAAAAGCAGATCTGATGCTAATATCACCGATGAGTCTACACTGTTACAAGGACTGCATTACTGACCCAATGGGATACCATGGTTCTGTCAGCTTGGACCAGTCAGTTTCCACAGTTCTGTTGGTTGTTCCAGCAAACCCTGCAAACAAGACCTTATCATAATATATTGAAATTGTTTAGAGTGACTTCTGTTAAAATAAAAAAAGAAGGATTCTTAAAGGGCTGGTATTATGTGCACAAATAACCCCAGCAAACTCAATAGGTTCTTGCTGAAAAGTGCACTTCTGTTACTGCAGCTTTGTACTGTAACTGTGTATTTATGCAGCCACGTAGACTGATAATAATAGAAAGTCCGTACAAACACTGGTACTACCAGGGCGTGCCACTTCCCTTCCCTGACCTGGGCCTTTTCGATGTAAAAAACATATGCCTGCTTCTAGCACAATGCACAGTACGTGACATCTCACGATAAGAATGACCAAGGGAATTCATCTGTAGTCTGCACAGCTATTAAGTTACCATGTGCATCCTGCTCCTTCAACATTAAACAGACCCTTCCTGTTTTACTATTCTACACAATCTAGCCATTGTAATCTTCAAAGTGATGAATGCTATACTGTTTTACTTATTTAGCTTGTTTTTGTTGACCAGAAAAAGAGGTCTAGACAGTACTGGCAGTTTTCAGCCGTGTGTGTGTGCGTGCGTCCGTGTGTGTGTGTGTGTCCGCTCACGCGCGTGTATATGTGTGTGTGTGTGTGATGGGGGATACGGATCCAAACCTACTGAAAGTGAACCAGATTAAGCTGTTGGTGGTATTTTTAGTGCATGGGTAAAAGTTAGCCAGGACACCGGGGAAATTCCCCATATCACTTCTTCAGAAGTCCCAGGAGATCTTTTAACGTCCACCTGAACAACCACAAGAAAAAGGCAGACAGGACCTCAGTTTAACCGCTCACCCAAAGGGTGCCTCATGCCTAACTATATTTTATCAGAGCTAATTCATCCAATAACACAGTAAAGGTAGAATGCATGCTTCTGTTCATTAGGAAGGTGAATAACTACATTTAAAACAAGCATTTGTCAATGCCGAATGTTTGCTTGCTGGCATTGGCAGTGGTAATGTAGAAGTTACAGAGCTGCGTAATAGGAATGGCAGTGAAGTACTGAACTGAAGCCAACCCCACCACCACCCTGCAGAGAGTGACAGGCATTGGGGTGTGCATTTGGGTTGTCAGGCATAACGGCCTCGCCATTTCACCACACCCCACCCTCCAGACGCTGACAAGTGTCACGGTGTTCCTTGGGGTCTTTGGCCCTTATGCGCACCCCATTTCATTAGGAAATGCGGTGAGATGGGTGCGATGTAGGAGAATGGGGTGAACTTTGGGGCTGAAGAGTCCAAGGCATACCTCGATGCCTCTCACTGGCTGCAGGGTGGAATGGTATGAGCATTACAGGCAAGAATCCCAAGTCACACCCTGATGCCTGTCATTCTCTACAGGGTTGGACGTTATGGTTGGAAACCCTAATACCTCAGGCATTGATTGTTATTTTCCTCAAATTTTCAACATGTTTTTTGTGACCCACCTCATGAACAGAGATATCGGTTTGTTAGCGAAAGCTGCTTATGCACTGAGCCTACGGCATTTAGCACCACAGGTGCAAAACATTCAACAGGATGTAAAAATGACAGCTGTACTGTTCATGGGAGGTGTAAAATGGCAATATGCAAATCTGCAGTAAAAATATTTAAAAAATGGTGAAGTCATGAGCTTACATAGAAACTGTGCAACGACAACCGTAATATAATTAGGTTGGGGATATTTTACAGCAGATTGTCAACTCAGGCATTTTGGTGCCTCCGATCATGAACAGTGTCACTGTGATTTTCTTTATCTGTGCCGAACAATGATTTCCCACAGCTACCTGCATCTCAGCGCTGAAAGTGTGAAAACACACTTCAGCCATGTTAGAAAAATGACAGCTGCACTGTTCATAAGGAAGTGTGAAAAAATGCCACTGGTGAAAATCTGGACTGAAAATATTACAAAGTCATGAACTTCTGATGAAAACTGGAAACTCGCATTGCTCACTCGTAACACAGTCATTTTATGGACTTTTGTCACCAAATTTTCAACATAGCCATTTTAAGACCTCTGCTCATGAACAGTGTAACTGTGATTTTCTTAATCTGTCCTAAAACATTGCTTTCACACACCAACAGCACCATTGTACTTCCATGACGAAACACATTTTGGGCGACATATGAAAAATGGCAGCTGTATGATATAAGGAGTGTAATAAAATGGCAATGTTGTAAATCTGGAGTGAAAATATTAAATTTGCAAACTTACGAGCATGCATAGGAACTGCATAACGCGCTCATAAAACAGTCATTTTTAGGATTTTTTCACCAAATTTTCAACATAGCCATTTAAGACCTCTGCTCATGAACAGTGTCCTGCGACTTTCTTAATTTGTCCCGTACATTGATTTTACTTTTACCGACTGTGCCATTATTAATAGCTTCATGGTGACTTTCGTTTTGGGTGAGATGTGAAAATGACAGCTATACTACTCATAAGAAGGTGTGGTAAATGGCAATGTTGAAAATCTGGAGTGAAAATATTGAAAATTCGCGAACTTACGAAAGCGGCATTGAGCTGTGCAAAGCATGCTCAAAACAGTCATTTTAGGAATTATTTTCACCAAATTTTCAACATAGCCATTTTAAGACCTCTGCTCATGAACAGTGTCACTGTGGTTTTCTTAATTTGTCCTGCATTGATCTGGCACAACGACTCGCGCCATTGTGCGCTACATGGGTGGAAACACATTTTGGGTGAGATGTGAAAAATGACAGCTGTACTGCTCATAGGAAGGTGTGGTAAAATGGCAATGTTGAAAATCTGGAGTGAAAATATTGAAAATTTAGGACCTTACGAGCCTCCGTGAGGAACTGCGTAGCATACGCACGTCAGAAACAGTCATTTTTGAATTTGGCACCAAATTTCAAGGGGGTTTTGGGACCCCTTCTCGAATGATGTCACTGTCATGATGGTATTCGGGCCTGAAGGGTGATTTCGCAGTCACTGCACAGTCACTGCGCGAAATCACCCTTCGGCCCGAATAACGCCATGACAGTGACATCATTCATGAGAAGGGGTCCCAAAAACCCCATGTTGAAAATTTGGTGCAAAAATTCCCAAAAATGCCCTAGATATGCACTAAAGTTGAAACCCCCCTATGTAACCCATTATACAGCTTACCGGCATTTCCTCAGTTCGCGGTCGGCTTTGAAGAGTGCAGACGTGTTCCCGGTCCACCGAAGATCGTTGCACCGGAGTCCGGAGGTAAGTATGGGGTGAGCGGGGGTGTGGGGAGGCTGGTGCGCAGTGAGGGTGTGGGTTGTGGGAAGGGGTTGGGAGACGTCCATAGGACAGTTTTATTTTACAGGTTTAAAAAAAGAGCGTAGTGGGACGTTTGCCTCGCTGGGGTGGGCTCCCAGGCGTGGCACAAGGACTGGGGGTGTTCAGCCACCGGGGGATTGGGCACCCTGCCAGCCAAAGGACTGATAGTGCTTGCCACGCTGGGGTGGGCTCCAGCGTGGCACCTAACTGGGTGGGTGGGGATGCAGCTCAGCAACTGGGGGGCAGCAGCTCAGCGATGAGGATGAGCCGTCGGCTATACAGTGATACCAGTAGCGTCACGTCTGTCTGTGCGTGGGGGTGGGAGATGCGCGTGGAGTAGCTGATATCTTATCGTGCTCACTCAAGCGTAGCTCCTTTCAATCAGAGTGTTACTGCATTTGAGCGTGTCATAGACAGCTCCAAAATGCATTGCTTACAGGGGCTGCGCCTGCCAGCCCACTGACTGAATTGGAGGAGGAGGTGACACACCTCCGAAATCTCCGATGAAGGCACTATGTTTCTTGCACATGCGTGCAAGCAAACATAATGAGTACAGATTTAAAAAACAGTTCAAGTTTATTACTTTTTAGCTGAGAGAAATAGAACTGATAGTTTTTCTTCAACCAGATTTAGCTAAAAAAGAATATAACCTTATTGTTTATAAGACTCTGTCATTTAATATACTTGCTGTGCCTTATATACATTCATACCAGTATATCTGTATTAGGAAGTCTGTTTGTATTCATAAAATGTTTGAATAAAAAGATAAAGTAAAAAAAAAAGATAGTTCAGATGCAGTTTCTTACTTTTTTAACCCTCAATTTTTTTTCCATTTCTTGTCAGTATTGCAAAACAGTATGTGGGAGGACTACAGAAAAATGATACACAGAAGGATAACTGGCAGCCAGAAATGCAGCTAAAATAAAACAGATGTGTTGATTGGGAGGACTATTTTACTTGAACTAGTGCAGACAGAAGTAAAATAACAGGACCACAGACCTTGGTAACATAGCTTGAGGAGCCGGGAGCCACTGGCTACTTTTTTGTTAGATGTGGCCTGACATCATGAATAAACATGATTTATTCTTTTTGCATTATTTTTTTATCCTTCTTCACACACTGGGCGTGCCTCTATCTGGCCACCCCCAGCCCTGTCATCCAGATTCCCCAGGTACTTCCCCCACCCTCTGTCCCTCATGGTTTGTCCCTATGACAGGGCCTTCAGGAATATACTACTCTGGATTCTGGATGCGACAGAGCAGGCTGCCTGTTTGGTGGTGCAGGGCCTGTTAGAGGCTGGCTATCTCCCTACACAGTCAGCATTATTTTCCTCTGAGTTTCATCCCCAGAACCCCAGGTAGCATGTAAGCATGTGTGAGTGTGTGCTCGTGTGCCTACGTGCATGTGTGTGCGTGTTTGTGCATGCATGTGTGTGTGTGTGTGTGTGTGCGTTTTGGTGCATGTGTTTGTGCGTGTGTGTGTGTGTGTATATGTGTCCTGTCTTGAGTGCATGCTGCGTGCTCCTACCAGAGAGCAAGCTCCCCAGCCCACCAACAGCAGCCGCTGCAGCGCCGGAGCGCCGGAGCATGCCGCCTCCCTCCCACGAAGTAGGACATGCTGCCTTTGGCAGTGCTGCTTCCCAGTCTGGCTGCCCAATCTCTGGCTCCCAAGTTCACTTCAGAATCCAGGTCAACAGCATGGAAGCAGCATGTCTTGCTTCCTTTGAGTCATTGGGTGGCCCCAGGTATGATTTATGTTTAAGTGGTAAGACATGTAATTCTTTTCTCACATTGGAATGATTACATTTACAATGAGGGCACTTTTAAAACACAATTTGAATGCAGTTGCTCACTGTTATGTCCCCAATTCCTCTTTCTTTTTCATTCTCTGCTCCCTGTGATAATGCATCCCTAGAGGCCATAGGTATGCCTATTAGCTTCTGGGGATGGCCCAAGTCATTTTGGCTTCCTTACTAATGAGCCTTGCCAGTGTCTTTGCTTATCACTGCTTCAGCAGTTTGCACCAGCTGACAGCTGTGCAGCTCCCAATACCTCTTGGGAGCACACTCGGTGCTTTCCTTCATTAGGAAGAGGACCACACATATGAAGAAGCCAGCAGAACAAGGCCATTTGGTCTATCAAGTCTGCTCGTATTGCAGGGCCCTCCCTCCCCACTCCTCCCATCCTCCCTACCCATGACCCTTACCTTCCCCCTATGCCTGTCCCAGCCTCTCTTAAAGCTGCCCACTGTCTTCAACGAGATTACCTCTTCTGGCAGTGCATTCCAAGTGGCCACCACCCTCTCTATGAAGAAGTGCTTCCTGACCTCCCTTCTAAACCTCCCACCCTCCAGGTTAAGACTGTGTCCCCTCCTGTTATGGTTGCCACTCATCTTAAAGATACTCTCCTTATCAGCCTTATTTATCTCTTTCAAGCACTTGAAGGTCCCAATCATGTCCCCTCTCTCTCTCTCCTGTCTTCCAGGGAGTACATGTTCAGTGCCCTCAACCTCTCCTCATATGCCTTACCCTGCTGACCTGCTATCATCTTTGTAGCCCTCCTCTGGACCTTCTCCAGCAGGTTAATGTCCTTTTTGAGATGTGGGCACCAGTACTAACCTCCATACTCTAGATGCGGCCTTTACAGTGACCTGTACAAGGGCAGTATAACCTCCTCTCTCCTGCTACTGATCCCCCTAGATGTGCATCCCAGCATCTTGTTTGCCTTTGCTGCTGCTTTCTTGCACTGCGTGGAGTGCTTCAGGTCACTAGTGATCATCACTCCCAGGCCCTTCTGCTCCTCTGATGCAGATAGTCGGACTCCATCCAGGTAGTACTCTGTCCTAGGATTCTTGGCTTCAATATGCATAACTTTGCATTTCTTGCCATTGAAGCCAAGCTGCCATGTCCTGGACCAATTCCCTAGCTTTTCTAGATGTTCCTGTATCCCTTCAGCTGTGTCCACTGTCCCACAGAGTTTGGTGTCATCTGCGAATAGGCACATTTTGCCCTTAATGCCATCTCCAATGTCATTGATGAAGACATTGAACAACATCGGCTCCAGCACCAAGCCCTGTGGGACTCCACTGGTTTCTTGTCTGGTGCCTCTTAAAAGTGATTTTGTGCACTTGAAAAAGTAAATGCATTGCTTACTTCAAATGACAGCTCATGCTGGCAATAGTCCCCTTCTGTAACTTTTAATGATTTTTTTGCAGCCGTAATTTAATAGGAAGGGATCATAATTTGGCCCCAACAAGGTGGCCAGCTGATCCCGTTCACTTCCATATAGATCTTCATGCCCCAGCACTATGACGTACAGCAAGGGAGAGTGCGGGGGCATGCCCCTTTGAAATGAATGGAGGTATTTTTAATGACTATGTTATACATTATGGTGGTGAGTTGGAGATTAATAGAGACCACCACCCACCACTCGACTAACAAGACCCTTGCTAGTCGAGCGGTGGCCTTAAGTCTCCAACTCACCATGATAATGAATGAGATAGTAATTAGAAAATAAAATACCCCCGTTCATTTCATTGAAGCATTCCCCCACGCTCTCCCTTGCTGTATGTCATAGTGCTGGGGTGTGAAGATCAGCATGGAAGTGGAAAGGATCAGCTGGTCACCTTGTTGGGGCCAAATTACGATCCCTTCCTATTAAATTACGGCTTCGAAAAAAATCTTAAAAAGTTACAGAAGGGAACAATTTACAGCATGAGCTTTCATTTGAAATAAGTTACCCCCCCAACTTCCAAAAATTACTTTAACTGCTAGGCATTTTACATAACGCTATGTATTTTACATCCAAACTTACCCATACTCCACAAAGATATCCTGATGTTCCACATAATGGGGGCTATGCACAAAGGGGTGGAAAGTTTGTGCCAGAGGCGCTTACCTCACCCGCATAGCTCTATGGCCCCGGACAGGTGCAGGGTGCGCGGTATTCACTACTGCACACACCCACAGGGCACCCGTCCATGGACCTGCCTCCATGGTGTGCAGGACCATGCTGGGCGGCCGGGGGTGGAGTAGTGCACCCAGGCGGGCATCCAATTGGATGCCCATCCTGGGTCCCGCAGTGGATACCCTATGCATGCAGGTGCGGGTCTAGGTGCGTAAATAACCAGTGCAGGCAGCTGGACCTATGCAGCCAAGCCCCATCAGCTGGAGGATCCCCTGGCTGAGCCCCCGGTGCACTTTGGCCACCCTCCGCACTGCCAAACCACCCCTCCAAACACATGGCTGCCCTGTCACCCATGTAGAAAAGCACCCCCCAACACGTGCCGTGCCCAGTCAAACACAGCAGACCCCCACACCACACATGCCACGCCCAATCTTCCACAGCATACCCTCACCCCACAGATGCTGTGCCCGATCTTCTACAGCATACCCCCTCCCCACACATATATACCCTGGATCGCCAAGGCACACCCACCCTCCCCACACAAGACTACCCCATCCCTGGTGTTGATCGTGACAACCCCCCACAGTCATGGAAGAGCCAAGGACATCACACTCCGACCCTCAAACACAGTACCCCATCAGCTTCAGTGGTGGCCTGTGGTCCCCTCACCCACCTGTGACACCACCATCAACCCCCCAGCCCCATACCTGAACATCGGTGTTGCAGGCATAGACAGCCAGCGGCACAGTCCTCTGCACACCTTCTCAGCTGCCGGCCGTCCATCTGATGCTGAGAGTGCGCTGCCTATTAATAGCAGCACGCTCCCAGCATCAGTCGTACAGCCGACGGCCGTGGTGGTGTGAGGAGGGATGTGCCACTAGCCGTGCATGCCTGAGGCACCGACTGTCGAGTATGGGGGATGGGGGGGTTGTTGGTGCCGCAGGAGGAAGGGGGGCTACTGGTCAGCAATGAAGATGCTGGGATCTGGGATCGGGGTTGGTGAACTGGGGATATTTCTTTCTCTATATTGCACAAGATTCACCAGGAAAGGCATACAGAGCTACATTAGCTCGTTTCCAGATGCATCCAGGGACTGCTCCTCTGTGTGTGTCCTGGGGGGCTTACTTGTAATTCATCAGGATGGGGATGCCAAATGCTTGGGGGTGTTATGCATTTGCATTACCAGGGTCAGGGCAGTCAAGTGTTGGGGGTTATGCCATGCAACTTCGGAGTCGGGGTTGACGGGGGGGATATGCCATGCGACTACTGGGATGGGGCAGTCAGATGGTGGGCTGGACCTACGGGCATGGGGCAGGGTCTGGTTATGTTTGGTGGAGCTACCATGCTGTTGCTGGTACTGGCTAGGGGTCCTGTGTGAGCAGGGCTGGGGTGCTTACTAGGGTCATGGTAGGGTCCACGCTGGGGTATCTTGCACCCTACTACACCCCCCTGCGAGCCGCACTATACGCCTTTGTGAATGGTGCATAGTGCAGGCACGCCTCGCCTGCCCCAGTGCTTTGCTGTCTGTGCAGCCAGTGGAGCAGTCATGTAAATGTCTTGTGCTCCATTTGTGAATGCCGGGACCCTGCTCCATGGCATTCAACGTGTATCGGCCTACGTGCCTGGTTTCCGTAGCGTTAAGGCATCGTGCATAGGGCTCAATGTTAGAGCTATTTCTGAACATAGAAATTATAAGAATCTTTAACTAACTTGATTAAAACATTCCTTAATACTAAATATATGATGCCCACTATTCTTAAACTTATTGTTCTTTAAACTATAATTGTGCTACAGTGTTTGCTCCACATTTTGAAGGCCAATGCTTTGTATTTTATTGCTGACAGGTGGAGAGGTAATGTACCACACCACAACTTGGACCACCAAAATCCAGGAACTTGCTCTCCTTGCAGTTGCCATTTCTGACTCATTGGTGGTGGGGTGTCAGAAATCTATCATTGCCAAAAAGCCCAATATTTTGAGTCACTGAACTGGCCCTTTTTAAACCGAACTAAATATGAACTCATGTAGCATACACAAAATATAAAAAAGATTGTTAGCAAAGCATGTATAATTAGTGATTGGCAGCTCAGTGACAGTCAACAAATGGAGGAGCCTTTGGGCCCCATATTCAAAATATTGGCCCTAATCAAGGACTTTGCTGATACAGTTTACCTAGAGCATGACTTAACTTTGCTCTAATTATTATTATAGCAAGATAAGACCTGCTGGCTGCAAAGCACACTGGGTATGCGATGGAACTTCTGACCTAACGTTCACCTCATGAGCATTCTGTCAGAAGCTAAGTTCAAAGCAAAGCAAATGAAAATTGTGACAAAGCTCCTAGTGTGTTCAAAAAATTAGTTGTTCTAGTTAAAATGAAAATAATTTATTAATGATACCACCTCTTTCTCTAGTTTTTAAATGTTTTTCATTGGCTATAGTAGCGAAATTGTGATGTTGGGGAGGTGGTCCTTCGCACTAATGGCACTGCAGGCAGAAAAGTAAAGACTTCAGCATTTACCCTTGGAGCTCATTCTATCTTATCTTAGCTGAGGAATGCTTCTGACTCCCACGTGTTCTAGTCCAGTCTTTCCAGCCACTTAAGACCTCCCTGTATTTGTTTTGGTCCAGAATCCTCCTCTCCCTAACCCTGATCACGTTGCAGAACGATGCTCACACTCTTTGTTTGCTGGGGCCCCACTTTGTTAGTTTGCTTATATTACGACTTGGATACAATTACCTGTATAGTTTTTTTTCCTCTGTATATTTTAGCCTGTAGCTAACTATTCCTGCTCCTGCTGGGCTATGTTAATCTCTTGACTGCTACTTTCCTCCTGGGACTCCCATGAAAACAAGTTGCTGCATCACATTGCATAATTTCAGATAAATAAATGCTGCACTGCCCACAGTGTCATTATTCCCAAGGACAACCTCCCCAGCATCACATGATCCCTGTACTAATTGTGCAGGCTTTTAGCCCATCGGCACCGTGGGAAGAAAAGGGTTCATGACTGAGTCCCAGAATCTCCACTGTAGCCGTGTTGGTGGATATGTGTGTTGCAAAGTTGAGATGCTCTGAAACATAGAAACATAGAACATAGAAGTTGTCTGCAGATAAGGACCGCCAGGCCCATCCAGTCTGCCTGAAAGCCCTACACTATTTGTGGCCTCTGACCCTACCTGGTCAATGGTTTTTCACCCCTCCTTCCCACCTGTAGGGTACCCTTATGCCTGTGCCATGCATGCTTAAATCCCTCCACTGAGCTCGCCTCCACCACCTCCTGTGGCAGTCTATTCCATGTGTCCACCACCCTCTCTGTGAAGAAAAACTTCCTCACATTTCCCCTCAGCCTGCCATCTTCCAATTTCATATCATTCTCCCTCGTTCTTGTACAGCTCTTATACTGGAAGATGTCACCCCTCCCGCACCTTGTTTATGCCCTTAAGGTATATGAATGTTTCTATCATGCCCCCCTGATCCCTCCTATCCTCCAGGGAGTACATACTGTGGTCCTTCAGTCTCTTCTCATATGTTTTCTGGTACAAGGCCTGTACAATCTTAGCTACCCTTCTCTGGACCGCCTCCACCCTGTCAATGTCCTTACGAAGGTGCGACCTCCAGAACTGCATACAGTACTCTAAGTGAGGCCTCACTAGCATTTTGTACAATGGCATCACCATCTCCCACCATCTGCTAGTGATTCTTCTGCCTATACACCCCTGCATTCCACTGGCCCTCCCTGCAGCCTTTGTACTCTGCTTAGACACCTTTAGGTCATCAGAAATGATAACCCCCAGGTCCCTTTCTTCCTTGGTGATAGACAGCAACTCCCCCTCCATCCTGTAACTCTCCCCAGGTGCATTATTCTGCACTTCTTGGAACTGATCCTTAGTTGCTACACTTCAGACCATTTTTCAAGCTTCTTCGGGTCCCTCCTCATTCTCTCCTCTCCGTTCGGAGTATCTACCCTGTTGCAGATCTTGGTGTCATCTGCAAACAGGCAGGCCTTTCCCTCCAGTCCTACTGCAGTGTCACTGATGAAGACATTAAACAGGACTGGCCCATGGACTGATCCCTGAGGTACCCCGCTGTGCACCCCCCTTTCCCCTGATTGGATCCCATTTACCACCACCCTCTGCTTCCTGTCCGTTAGCCAGTTCCTAACCCAGTTTACCACCTCATTCCATATACCCAGACTACTCATCTTCATGGGAGGGACTGTGTGGGACTTTGGGCATTATAAAAAGGATTTAAGGCTTCCTGATTGGCTAAAGGGAGGCAGTATAGTGCAGTGGTTTAAGGCTCTGAGCTGCAGATCTGGAGACCTGGGTTTGAATCCCACAGCCCCCACCTGAATACTGTGTGACCCTGAGCAAGTCACTTAACTTCCCTTTGCTCCCAAGTTGCACCTGTAAACAAGCTTTCAGCTTAGTGTGTCTCTCCCGGTTAAACTTTATATATGTGTGTGTGTGTGTGTGTGTGTGTGTGTGTGTGTGTGTGTGTTCAAGACCCTTATGTTAATCCACCACAAATGCACAGGTTGGAACAAGTTCAAGCAGTGAGAGTTGCCATTTGGGCACATCACATACTAAATTCGTTGTATCTATTTTTGGCACCTCCTCAGTGGGGGGTTGTACCTTTGGTAGCTTCATCCGGTCAGCATTGCCAAAACCGCACCAGCTGCAGCTCCGTGCTCAATCCCTACCTTTCTCAAGGCCACATCACAGCAGGTGTACACACTGCATGCCGCAGAAGACCCAATACCAGGATTGGGATCTGATGATCCCAGGATATAGGATGTACAGAAAGGATAGGGGAAAGGGGGTGGGGTGACGATTTATGTAAGAGAGGGGATAAGGTGTGTAAGGGAAGAGAGGGAGGAGGATAGAACTGAGGTATTATGGATGCAGTTCCAGGTTTCAAAAAGTAGGACACTTAGGATGGTAGTGGTGTACAGGCCACCAGATCAGGCTGAGGACTTGGACAGGGAATTAGTGGAACAGATCAGGTGGGTCTGTGGGAAGGGGAACACAGTGATTGTTGGGTACTTCAGTCTACCAGGAGTGGACTGGAGCACCCCAGCCACCTCAAGTGCAAGGGAACAAGTCCTACTGGATGCATTTCAGGATAGTTTCCTGGCACAGATGGTTTCCGAGCCAACTCGGTTGGGAAAAACTCTAGACCTAGTACTGTATAATGGGGAGGCTGTAAGGGAGCTGGGGGTGGAATACCCGCTGGCTGGGAGTGACCATAACTTGGTGTGGTCGATGCTCAACATGGGCAAGGATGGTGTAGGTACAGGAACCAGCGTGGCTGACATCGGAAAGGCTAACTTTGTTAACATTAGGGACATTTTGCAGAGGCACCTGTCAGGAATTCGTCCACACTTGGATGCATGCCAAAAAATGGTAAGCCGGGGCTGGTGGAGGTTACTGGGTCATGTACCAAGACACAGAGCAAGAAGAGTAGGGCCAAGACCCCAAGCTGGTTGAATTGGAAGGTCTTGGAAGAGGTAAGGGGGAAAAAAGCAGCATTTTGGTGGTTCGGGAAATCTGCGAGGGGGGAGGACAGGGAAGTGTTTGTGAAGAAGTTTAAAGAGGGAGCCAGACTAGTTAGGGTGGCCAAGGCTTCCAGAGAGCTGAGGCTGGCAAAAGGCATCAAGGACAGGGAAAAGGACTTCTTCAGGTACATAAGGGAGAGAGGGAGCTGCAAGACCAGATAGTGAGGATTAGGAAGGACAGAGGAGGGTGGAGAAAGGGGTGGAGCAGGCAGAAGCACTAAATGAGTACTTTTGTTCTGTATTAATGAAAGAGAAGGCCGGGCAGCTACCTCAGGGGATGGGGAAGGTAGGCAAGGGGGAAGGGTGTGACAGATGAGGTAATTACAAAGAGCAGGGTGCTGGAGGGTCTGAAGGCTCTGAGGGTGGATAAGGCACCAGGACTGGATGGCATTCACCCTAGGGTGCTGAAAGAACTGGTGGAGGTCCTGGCAGGACCACTGTCAGACCTGTTCAGTACTTCACTAGACACAGGATGCGTACCACAGGACTGGAGGATAGCTTACGTGGTGCCCCTCCACAAAAGTGGCCCAAAGGATAAGCCAGGCAATTACAGACCAGTAAGCCTCACATCCATTGTAGGGAAACTAATGGAGACAATCTTAAAAGAGAGGCTGGTGAACTTTTTGGAAGACAGTGGACTCCAGGACAGTCAGCAACATGGGTTCATCTCAGGGAGATCCTGCCAGACCAACCTAGTTGAGTACTATGACTGGGTGACAAGGGAACTGGACAAGGGCCATGCAGTGGATGTCCTGTATTTGGACTTTAGCAAGGCCTTTGATTCGGTGCCTCATGTACGGTTAGGGGAAAGTTAGAGTATGTGAGGACAAAGATGGTGAAGTGGATTGTGAACTGGCTGAAGATGAGGCAGCAAAGGGTGGTGGTGGGGGAACTCTGATCCCCAAGGACTGTGACGAACGGGGTTCCACAGGGCTCGGTACTGGGCCCAGTGCTGTTTGGGATTTTCATATCGGATATCTCACATGGCATCAGGAGTAAGATCAGTCTGTTTACTGATGATACCAAAATGGGGGTAGTGGTGGATGACATTGTAGAGTGGCAAGGGCCACAGGACGTCCTGACTAAATTGGAGGAGTGGTCGAAACGTGGCAGTTGGGGTGCAATGCTAAGAAGTGCAAGGTACTGCACTTCAGAGCAAGGAACCCTGGGAGGAGCTACCAGTTGGGAGGGGTTCAGTTAAGTACCACTGAGGAAGAAAAGGATCTAGGGGTGCTTATAATGGGGAATATGAACAACTCAGCTTAGTGCAGGAAGGTGGCAGCTAAAGCCAAGAGGATGCTGGGGTGTATTGCGTGAGGAATCTCCTCCAGAAGGAGGGAGGTGATCCTGCCTCTGTGCAGTTCTGGTGCCCGTTTCTGAAGAAGGATGTCACATTACTGGAGGGGGTGCAGCACAGGGCAGCAAAGGTGATCCAGGGTTTGGAGGACAGAACCTATGAGGACAGGCTGAGGGAGATAAATATGTACTCACTGGAGGGAGAGAAGGGATCAGGGAGATATGATTGAGACCTTTAAATACATGACGGGGATGAACAAGACAGGTACAGAAAAGGGTATTTAAGTTGAGAAGGGGGAGGGACATGAGAGGGCATGGTCTCAGATTGGAGGGGGGAAATATAGGAGAGAGATGAGGAGACATTTTTTCACAGTGGAACGCTCTGCCGGAGGAGGTGGTATCCTGTAGAGTGGTGGACAGTTTTAAAAGAGGATGGGACAGGGTGGGGGTTGGGATGTGAGGGGGAGCTGCAATGTTGGGGGCTAGCTGTACATTCAAACAGACTTAATAGACCACAAGGCATGTTTCTGCTGGCAGATTCGTATGTTCATAAGACCGAGGCTGAACCAGGGGAGCAGCTGGGATGCGTTTGGTAAGGAGCTAACCGACACCAGCCATCAAGAGCAGTGGAGGATTGTGTTTTGTCCCCCTTAGGTCTGCGACAAATGGTGAGCCGTGCACACCGCCGCACAGCAGGTTGGTGCCCTTACCGTCCCCATGCTGTGTCGGCTAGTTTGCTGATCCCCAGCCACCGCCGGAGGTCGGTACAGCACCGGCAATATTCCCCCTCCCTACCCGGAGGAGGAGAGCCGTCCATGGGACGCTCGATCCTCCTCCTCCCCCCAGCTGACCCTCCAACTCCCAAGGTCGCTCCCGAGCCCAGGTCGTCAGCGCTGCAATCAGTAACTCTGCTGCCACACCGGTGGGCTGGCAACAAAGTACTATTTATAGTTGAATTACTGGTGTTTCTTTGTTGGCCATGAAAAATCTCCCTCTCTTATCCATACCAGTTTGCCAGGGGAATATCTGCTGCTTACCCTGCCATGGATACAACTGAGGCTATGGCTCCACATGTGTGTGGCAGGGGGTGCATTTTGCCAGTGAAATTGAGCAGAATTGTGAATTCTTGCATTCCACTGCAGCCATTTATTCTGGATGAATTCTAATTAATGGAATGTTAGGGGGGTCATTTTCTCTGCTGTGTAAGGGTGCATTTTAAAATTATCACAAACAAATTTTTTTTTTTTTAACTCAGAACTTCTCTTTTACTTAAAACTTGTTGTTTACTTATGGTTAAATTTTTTGGACCCATTTTAGAATTGCAGTAAGTCACTCTAGGGTGTTTATTGTTGCAGGAGTAATTGTACTTCTCCAATGTCTGAGGCACTCAGCAATGTCTCATACCTTTCATTTCATTTCCTTTTTATCCTTGTAAATCTGATGAGCAAATTGCCCATTTTCACAAATGACAAGCAATACATAAAAAGACTACAGTAACAGATACAAGACATTGTAACAATATACAATTCTACATCAACATGTACATTCCTGAGAAAGCTGTAGATGCCTTTTAACCCTGACTTAAAGGACAGTAATGGGTTACAGTTCAACACGTCATATGGGAGGGAATTAAAGAAATGTGGTCCCCTATATAACAAAGAACGTTGACCTGATGTTTTCGTAAAAAATGGGACATTAAATGTAAATTTAGATTGGGTTCTGGTATAATTGGAATTAACATACCTTGAAAAATATGTGCTTACTGCATTAGGTAAAAGGCCAGATTTAATTTTGAATAAAAAAAGAACACATCTTAAGCTGAATTCTTTTAGTAAGAGAAAGACAGTTGGAAGATTTGAGCAGAAGACAGTGGTGAGTTCTGACTGGGGCAGAGAGCATAAATCTTAAAATTGAATTACACGTGACAGTCAATTTTCCTAAGAATCTGCAATTCATGGCGGCATAAACCACCAACTCATAATCCAAGACACTAAAGAGAAAACTGTGTGCCAGGAGCATCCTGGATTCAACTCTATATAAATAACCAAGTCTTCGATTAATTGTTTTCATAGTGGATGCAACATGATATTCAAAAGTGAGATTAGTGTCAAATACAAGCCCTAAATATTTAAACGTACCAACTAATTCAGTGGTGGTTCCCTTTACATCGAGAACAGGTACTAGATCACACATGCTGTTCTTTCTGTTGGAGAACAGCATAACTTTGGCTTTAGCAGAATTAAGCACAAGAGAGTTGGAAAACAACTAATTTTGAAAAGAATCAAAATTAACCTGGAGCTTATGAAGAGCCCCATTTGGTGCTAGACTAACCTCATAAATAACAGCACCGTCTGCGTACATTATAATAAAGCTAGATGAACATGAGTTTGGGGCACCATTCACATAAAGAGAAAAAATAAGTGGGTCCAGGATGGATCCCTGGGGAACACCACATCTGATTATTTTAGAAGAAGAATGACCATCTATGATTGTTACATGTGACCTGTTCGTGAGGTACTGGGAAAACCATTTGATAGCTTCACAGGAGAATTGCAATTTGTCCAATATACGAGGAAGCAAGTTATGCTCCACAAGGACGAAGGCCTCACAAAACACCTGAGGTGTGCTCTTATCCCACAACAACACAAACATGTTCATGTCTGCCTTGTTGTGTAATTAATGTCCACCCTACCAGCCAACCAAGGAACAGCACTGGCTGAGGGAGGGTGTCACCATGGCAACTTCATCATTGGAGTGGGGGATGGGGAAAGGGACATCAGGGGACAAAAGGGGAAAAGAAAATAACAAATTGTGCAGTGGCTGGAGAGGAGCCCTCTGTCTCCTGTAGAAGCAAACAAATGAGGCCCGTGCAACAGTGCTTTTAAGGAAATGTTGAGGTTGCTTTTTTTCTTTAATTGTTCTCTACTCCTTCCCATTAATTATTCTTTATAATCCCTCCCAGCTGACACCCTCCATTACCCCGTTTCCCAGCCCTGTTACCTATCTTCCTTGGAACATACCTTGTCCTTGAGAGAGACCCTCTGGCATACACCCAGGTGGGGATCTTATGGGTGTAGGCAGGTATACTCCATGCACTCCATGGTGTACACTTTTATTTAAGGGGGTAGCAAATAGGCTCTGAGCTGCTTCCTTTTTCCATGAAAACATAACACAAAAAATGCTGAACCTTTCTGTAATTCATAGGAGTCAAAACTAGAAGGACTGGTCACTAATACTGTCTTTGTATCCCAAGGACAATACAGCTTTACAGTCTCTGGGCTGGTATGTGGGTGTCTTAGGGTGCAATGCATGGCTTCTGTATTTACCCATACATGGGGAGGCAACAACCAGTGTCATGAGATACAAAAGTTGTATTTATTGTGCTAAATAAGAGAAAAAACATGGTCCTCGTGTACATTTTTATATTGCCTGGCTACACCCTTGGGGATATGGGGGGTGGGGAGGGCCCCCAGTGGAAACCGAATCCAGTGTTGATGTCCAGAGCCCAGTTGATGTATGGCCTGCAGAGATGAGGGCTTCACCCTTCCATGATGGCATTTTCTTTTTTTTTAACATACATTTTTGACCTCCTGTTCCTCTCTGGCGGCCCCCTTCCGACCAACCTCCCCAGCCCCATCACCCAGCTTCCCCGGGACTTTCATCCTACCACAATTGTGCTCGGTCTCCAGTGTGTGGCCTGCAGTAGGTTAGGCTTCATCCTGCCACCAGGGTGTTTTTCCACTGTTTTCTCCCCGGGGCCCACAGGACATGCAATGGCTGCAGTGTATGTGCTCCACTTCTGTGGAGACAGCCCCAGTGACCTGAGTGTGAGGTTCCCTTCCTGTCTTAGTGGTGCCACATGAGCTGCCATCCAGCCACAACTGGGTGTCAGGCAAGCAGTGTAACACATCTCCCCCTTCCCCGAGGAATGAAAGCTGTGCTGGGATGTTCGATCCTTTCTCTCCCCGCCAGCCCCCAAGTAACTCGAGTCCGGGTCACCGGTGTGGCAGGACAGTGCACAGCAACTCAGCACTCCACACCACGGGGCTGGCCATGATGGCATTTTCTCCCCAGTTTTCTGTCCCTTCCCTGAGATTCTTGAGTCACAACCGTGAGGCACTCAACTGGTAAACCATGAGGCCCCCCTTTTATTTCCCTTCCCAGTGCCGTCCCAGATTACCTCACATCACCTTCGCATTCCTAGGTGGCACTCCTGAAATTGAGGAGGAGGGGAGCATCCTCTGTGACATTCATCCCTCTGCCCTCTGGCCAGCCCTTGATGACCCGGGTTTGTTCCCGAACCTCGGTCACTTGTGTTGCGATCGGTAGCCCCCCTGCTGCGCTGACAAGATGGCAAAGTTCAGGGGGCCAAACTGAAATATCTTGTGAACTAGTCCAGGTATATAAATGATCATTGTTTTCTAATTCCATTTTGAGGCGATGGGCAGAGGAGGCCAAATGTTAATAATACTAGCCCAGATTAATTTAAGGATGCAGACTGGAAGTAGTAATACTAATGCTTGTGCAGCTGTACCTCCACGAATGTAATCAGAAAACAGCCCTCTGTAACCAATGGGACAGTCTCAGTGGATCCAGCAATCTCTACAACCCACCTTTGTTCCTTTTCATGTCCACATTCATTTTTTTATAATTAAAATCCCTAATTTACTGATGTTGTTCCTTTCTCAGGTGGTTGGAAAAAGGTTTGATGTACATGATACATACCTTGAGCCCACAGCCACCTGGTTTTCTCCCATTCACTAAAATTCCACGAATAGCTTAATCTGGTTCTGTTGTAGCTGGTTTGCATCAATATCCTCCCCTTCCCCCACTCCCACCATGGATAAGGCTGAAAGTATGCAAAATTGTCAAGCCCTCCTTTCCCGGTCGACAAAAAACAAACACATTTCTGCATCCTGTGCTAATGAGGTACCCGCACCCTTTTTTCCATTGTGCTGGGCCATGGTGAGCAACACATTGAACAGAAATGCATCTACTAGGCCAGCACCTGCCCAGCCAGCATCTTCCCCACAGGTGTGGATCATTACATTAAAGCTGCAGTGCGGCCAAGAGAAAGTGTTGGCAGTGTGGTAATCCTCGCTCTTTTCATTTGTATACAATGAAGTTGGGCATGTGTTAATGGCACCAGCCAGGGTCGGCTTCTAGCTTCACAAATCAGGGACAAATGACCAAAATCAGGGACACATCTTAGGAAATGATCATATCCGCTCATGAAGCTGGAACAGTTTGTAAGGGGCATAGTAGGAAAACCATTGTGTGAAGGAGAACTAGACTGTAGCAGTAATATCTGACATTATTTTATGTTCCAAATCTATACTTTTCAGTCCCAGAAATACCAAATTTAGGAGGGACAGAGGCAATTTTTTAAGCAAAATCTGGCATGTCCCTGAAAATCTGGGACAGTTGAGAGGTCTGGCCCGGGGATGAGCTTGGTTGCTTTACTCTTGCTTGTGTCATCACTGGTTTGTAATTAAATATCACTTTGAATTCAAGGTACAGTAGGTTATCAGTGTGATATTTGTAACTGGATGTACTACTGTGTTTGTAAGCATATTGTGTTGAAATGTGTGCAATTGTATGTGTCATTAAAAATGTATTTTTGTACAGTAGTTCAAGCAGTGAGCCTTTATTCTAAAGTTTTACAACCCTCTTCAGCGGAACACTTGATTGCAATATCACAATAATGAAATGTAAATAAGTTTGAACTCCTACACATTTTGTTTGTCTATATTTTGGGTTTTATAATCCCTGTGTGTGTGTGTTTTGTGAGTAAACAAATGTAACCCCTAGATGGCGCTATCCCAGGGGCTACTACCCCTGCCTGATTTGCCACTAACAGGTTGAGGGGCCTGGATCCAATGGCGGGTGCCTCCACCCAGAGGTCAGGGTTTGCAATAGTTAAACTAACTTGGTCACAGCCCTCTGGGACACTGCAACCCCCCTTTCTTCCCACTAGTGGCCCACACAATATATCAGAATTACCTTCACAGTATACACTTACCCCCAGGTCTGGTTCCGCACTGGGACCTCCTGTGAAATGAGATACAGTGCAACAATCACAGTACAGTACTTTAACATAGACAAATACCTCAGGCAGTATAACTTTGCTGAAACAAGCAGCTCTGATTTATTTAGGGGATATAACAAGGACAGGGGAAATCAGGTTAATTAGCTTATCACTCTAATAATTACTTATGGCTCTGTGCACAGGCCTATCCCTATCAGTTACTGCCCCTGGGTACCCAAGCCCTAGTGGCTAGTCCAAACCGTGGCAGCTGGTAGGGGCCCTTTCACACAGAGAAAAGGAGAATTAAACAGTCAGCAGTACAGTAATTCCATTTGGATTTAATGTGGCAATTCAACAGGGGCGACCCTGAATTAGTACTCACGACCTCCAAATAAGATAGGGTCCTTCAATATCAGCAGGGCTACTCTTGAGCTCCAAGAGACTCTTCACACATTTATATGGTTAAAAAAAGGAAGTACTATACCAGGCAGGCTGCTTCTCTATCCCGATCGCAATTACTGCACAATACTCGGGAGAACACACAGCAGATTCAGTTCCTGACAGACAGAGTGCAATTCAACAATTTCTCCAGTCTTCTACAGGGTGAGCCTGGTTTCTACTCTTCAGAGATCCTTTGATTCTTTTCACAGGACGATTCAGTCCTAACAAGCAGTTACACAAGCTGCAGACCGAACTCTGGGCCTTGCACACGCTTTTTGACTGAAACTGTGCACTGAAGGAGCACAGGGTTTCTTCCTTCTTCACTGCCAAAGCTCAACTGAAACTCCAACCGACAAAACCAGGCACTTCCTTTGAGTTCCTCCCAGTTCTTGACTGGATTGGCTGTCACTCACAATAGACTGCTGCTGTTGGTCCAAAAGGCACTGAAGTCTAAACTACATCTCCCAGAGTCACTGCCATACAATCCTCTTGTGGCTGGCTCAGATTATGAGTCCAAGTTCTGATTCGTCCAAGGCACCATTTTAGAGCTAGCTTACCCACACTGATTGGTCCAGTTCAGCAGTTCAAAACTAGAATGGGAACTAGCAGACACAGTTCTGACTGCAAAGAAAGCAGGTTAGACAAACTGTAATTTCATTATTACTCGAAATAATTTCTGGCAAACAGTTACATCTTTCAGATAGGTTCCCTTTGCACTCTTAGTGACTGCAAAATGAAGTGAATTGGCAGCAGCTCAGTGGTACTCAGAGAAGCACACAGTCCCCCATACAACTAATTATGTCTGCAAGCAGACAGCTCTTAAAGAGACAGTACCAGAGGCTCTAAAACACTCACTGATAAATGGCTTAAATGCCAAACACCATTCAGGCTTGGAGCATTCAAGCAAGCTCCTGAAGTCTTTGGGAACCCCTATTTGCAGGTTACACCTTTCCTGGCCTGGGAAAGCTTGATTCATAAGCAAGTACTCCCCATAAGTTTCAACTGCAACCATATACATTTGCATTAGGCTCGCACATGTAATCATCAGTCAGTATATCATTTACCAAGAACACATTTCTGAAACATTGCAGTCGTCACTCTTTACACAGTATTACATACATTGTGCACCATAACTCAAGTTACCTCTTGTACATGAAACCTGAGAGAGGGCCCTTCCCTATCAGTTACCTTGGGGCTGGATGGGGCAAGGCACCATATACTTAGAGGGCAACACAAGTAACTTGAGTTAGCACTGATGCTCAGTTTGGGCAATGAGCTCGGGACACATACACCTTTATGGACAACATTGAGAGGCAAATCCACAGGCCTCCCAAGGGAATCATAACTGAGGTGCACCACAGGCTTACAGCTCGACCAGTCTTTCTAGGGGGAACTGTTACAGTCTCTGCACTCTGAGCCTCATTTTCAGCATTGTCCTCACTTGTCAGGGGAGTCTCCATGGGGTTAGAGAGGCTAGAACTTGGGGCACTTTCAGCTCCAGGAGTTACAGTTTCTGAGTCCACAACATTTGACTCGCATGGAGAGCTTTCGGACACTGGCAGTGGACTGTCAGGGCACTCAAAATACTCTTCTTGTTCGGGTGTATCACCAGTCTGCCCCAATCTATCATTTTCTCCCTGAAAGCTCAAACAGTTCAACCATGCACAATGATTCCATTTCATCTGATCTGATGCTTTGCACTTCACTTTCTGGGAGCATTGGCTCCAGGGATGAAGCTGGAGAGCAGACAGTCCAGAAGGCCCAGCTTTGTCTCCAGTATTGACTAGGGATTGCCCGAAACAATTGACTCAGTTCGTAAGAAGGATAGTATTCAAAGTCACTCTCACTTTCTTCCGATATGGACTGACAGTCATGCTCAACTGGGACTTGTGGAGGGGAACACTTTAACTTTGCTTCTGTAGGTGCAGACTTTCTTGATCTTTTCTTAGCAGCAGCTCTAGTCACTGGTCCAGAGGGGCATCTTCTAGGGGCTCAGACTCAATTAAGATTTGTCCAATGGGCAGTAAATGATTTCTATGCATTGTTTTACATCTTTTGAATTATTCTCAGGCCTTACTTTGTACACTGGCAGATCATCTAGTTTGCCCACTACAATGTGAGGAGATGGTGCCATCTGTCAGCAATCTTGTGCTTGCCATGCAGTCCCAGATTTCTTAGCAATACCCGATCTCCCTCCTGGAGTTCCTGTGCTTTCACCTTTTATCATACCTTTCTTTGTTGGCCAGATTTCTTTTGGCAGCCATGGTTTGAGCCAGTTAGTACGCATGAGTTAGCTGGGCCTTTTAACTTTGCACATACTGTAAATAGTTGTCAGCTTGAACCCCATCAGGAGAGACCCAAAACACACATCTACTGGTAGTCGAGCTTCTCTTCCAAACATCAGGCGGTGGGGAGAATCCAGTGGCATCACTTTTGGTGCAGTTATAAGCATGTACCAGGGTGCTAATTTGTTGGCTCCATCAGAGGCTTGTCCTTTGGGTACAGGGTGCCCTATATCTAGCAAAGTCGGTTGAAAGCGTTCAGGCTGTGGGTCCCTAGGGGTGGTAAGGAGTGGTTCTGGACTTCGCACTCCCCACAGAGAAAGCATCTCTTTGATCAGACGACTCTCAAAGTCTCTCCTTGATCAGAATGGATTCTTTGTGGAGCCCCATAGTGAACAAAAAGTTTTCTACAAGTACTTTGGCCACAGTGGATGCTTTCTGGTCTTTGGTGGGAAAGCTTGGGCATATCTCGTGAAATGGTCAGTGACCACCAGCACATTACTGATATTTCTTTGATCTGACTCCAAACTCAGAAAATCAATACAGACCAGCTCCATGGGTGCACTGGTGGTGATGTTAACAAGGGGCAGCCCTCTGGGGCAAAGCTTTCCTCTGTAGTGCGACCATACAAGTTCGAATGTGTTGCTCCACATCAGCCCCATCTTAGGCCAATAGAATCTGGATCTCACCAAGTCAAGTGTTCTGTCTATACCAAGGTGCCCCATGTGGTTGTGCAAGGACCTCAGTACTGAGTCTCGAAGGCAGTGGGCAGCACTAGTTGTTGTTTGTCTACTTGTCCCCCTCTGTCTACTGTTTCTCTGTATAACAGTTTATTGATCAGTTTCAACTTAGGACCTTCTTTGTATAACAGTGCAGTTCTCAAATCAGTGGGCGTAATTTGGACACATCTTTTCCTGCATAGAGGGCTTCTAAAGCTGCTTTGATCATGGGATCGCGGGATTGAGCCCGAATACTGTCATTGTCCAGCTGAGGCAGTGCACCAATGTCTATTGCAGAAAAGTGGCAATAAGCAAGCAGGTATGCAATTCTCAGAGGGTCCCAAGCAATCCACCATGCAGTCCACTGCGTCCGTGGACATTTGTTCCTCCCTGTCAAACTTCCGGCAGAGTGCCCGAATGTCAGGTTCTGCCAATCGGACCCAATCATTCTGGGGAACAGGCCTCCGGGAGAGAGCATCAGCATCTATATGGTTCAGACCTGCTCGGTATTCGAGAGCATAGTCATATGTAGATAATGCAGAAAGCCACCTATGGCCAGTGGCATCCAACTTAGCTGAGGTCTGCACATAGGTCAAAGGATTATTGTCAGTTTTTACTAGTATTTTAGCCCCATACAAGTACTCATGGAATTGGTCAACAATAGCCCACTTCAAAGCTAGGAACTCTAACTTATGTACAGGATAGTTCTTTTCGGATGGGGTCAGGCTTCTACTGGCAAAGGCCACTGGTCTCAGGCCATTCTCATGCTCTTGGTACAAATCAGCCCCCAACCCTTGCAAGCTAGCATCAGTGTGCAGGACGTAGGTTTTTTGGATCGGCATAGGCCAGCACTGGAGCATGGGTAAGTTGATATATGATCTCATGAAAGCAGTCTCACAATCAGAGTCCAGCGGGCCCCAAATACTTCACTTGATGGGTCACCCTCAGTCACTTTCGGGTCGTAGCCACAGCTGTTGGTGCAGGTACCTCCCGAGGTCGCCTTTCTCCAACTCCTCGAATTTCTCTCATTAACTCATCATAGGAGGGTGGGGATTCAGTCGATCTGCCAGGCGTAACTGAAGCAACAGCAGTTCTGAGAAGGGGGCAGACTTAAGGTTCTGTCCAGTCTGGTTCGGTCCAGTTCAATCGCTGGCAAACTACCCTTTCTGAGGCATTCTTGCGACAATTTTTTCCAGCCGAGACATACACAGACAACAACTCCCTTGGTACTGTTGTGCATTTCTTACTCTCCACCATAGGTCCTCATCAGAATCTGGGCTCCCATACACATTCTCCAAGGCCTCAAGATAGGCCTGTGCAGTCGCTTCAGGGTTCACTGGCCCGTTTGCACAGATGGTAGCCAGGGCAGGACCTCGGAGGCTCTCACTAACCCTCTTTAGCTTTCGCCTTCGAGCATTGCCATTCTAGCACTTGGGGGGCAACATAGTCTATCCAGGTCTCCCAGTCATCCTCCCCTTGGGGGTTGGGGAGGGTGCCAGAGAAGATCCTCAACCTTCGGTAAGAGTCGTGACTGATGGCAGGTGCAGAAATAGGAGTCTGCATTGGTTCAGCCACCATTACGGGCACTGGAGCAGGAGAGGGTGTTGGGGGAGGAACACCCCCAGGTGGCAAGAATAGTTTCTTCAAGTCCTCCACAGTTTTCCCCTCTCCCAGCAACCATTCAGCAAATTTCTCCTCAAAAGTTTCAGATAGTGGTGGGGGCTGATCCCCCGGTCTTTACTGTCATAGTTATCACTCCAAGCAGTGAGGGCTCCTCTGGGGTAATGGTCTGTGGCACTTTGGAGCTATCTATGGGATCCTTAAACTCTACTAGGGCCAGGAAAGTGTGGGTGAGCAGATTAGCATGCTGACCCACCACCACAGGGTTTTGTAAACCTTCCACCTTGGAAAGTACTCCCTGCACAGTGTCCGTATTGATACCCAGGGGATGTCCAGGATAAGCATAGCATTTGAGGTCGATCTCCTCCCCAGTACACCACTCCACCAGCCGGTGCACACACTGTCGGGTACCCATTTTTTCTTTAACAGTGGTTCAGAATATGGCCACTAGAGGACACACAATCCCAGCGGTGCCTCCAAGATGTAACCCCTAGATGGCGCTTATCCCAGGGGCTACTACCCCTGCCTGATTTGCCACTCAACAGGTTGAGGGGCCTGGATCCAATGGCGGGTGCCTCCACCCAGAGGTCAGGGTTTGCAATAGTTAAACTAACTTGGTCACAGCCCTCTGGGACACTGCAACCCCCTTTCTTCCCACTAGTGGCCCACACAATATATCAGAATTACCTTCACAGTATACACTTACCCCCAGGTCTGGTTCCGCACTGGGACCTCCTGTGAAATGAGATACAGTGCAACAATCACAGTACAGTACTTTAACATAGACAAATACCTCAGGCAGTATAACTTTGCTGAAACAAGCAGCTCTGATTTATTTAGGGGATATAACAAGGACAGGGAAATCAGGTTAATTAGCTTATCACTCTAATAATCTACCTATGGCTCTGTGCACAGGCCTATCCCTATCAGTTACTGCCCCTGGGTACCCAAGCCCCAGTGGCTAGTCCAAACCGTGGCAGCTGGTAGGGGCCCTTTCACACAGAGAAAAGGAGAATTAAACAGTCAGCAGTACAGTAATTCCATTTGGATTTAATGTGGCAATTCAACAGGAGCGACCCTGAATTAGTACTCACGACCTCCAAATAAGATAGGGTCCTTCAATATCAGCAGGGCTACTCTTGAGCTCCAAGAGACTCTTCACACATTTATATGGTAAAAAAAAAGAAGTACTATACCAGGCAGGCTGCTTCTCTATCGATCGCAATTACTGCACAATACCGGGAGAACACACAGCAGATTCAGTTCTGACAGACAGAGTGCAATTCAACAATTTCTCCAGTCTTCTACAGGGTGAGCCTGGTTTCTACTCTTCAGAGATCCTTTGATTCTTTTCACAGGACGGATTCAGTCCTAACAAGCAGTTACACAAGCTGCAGACCGGAACTCTGGGCCTTGCACACGTTTTTTGACTGAAACTGTGCACTGAAGGAGCACAGGGTTTCTTCCTTCTTCACTGCCAAAGCTCAACTGAAACTCCAACCGACAAAACCGGGCACTTCCTTTGAGTTCCTCCCAGTTCTTGACTGGATTGGCTGTCACTCACAATAGACTGCTGCTGTTGGTCCAAAAAGGCACTGAAGTCTAAACTACATCTCCCAGAGTCACTGCCCATACAATCCTCTTGTGGCTGGCTCAGATTATGAGTCCAAGTTCTGATTCGTCCAAGGCACCATTTTAGAGCTAGCTTACCCCACACTGATTGGTCCAGTTCAGCAGTTCAAAACTAGAATGGGGAACTAGCAGACACAGTTCTGACTGCAAAGAAAGCAGGTTAGACAAACTGTAATTTCATTATTACTCTAAATAATTTCTGGCAAACAGTTACATCTTTCAGATAGGTTCCTTTGCACTCTAGTGACTGCAAAATGAAGTGAATTGGCAGCAGCTCGGTGGTACTCAGAGAAGCACACATCCCCATACAAACTAATTATGTCTGCAAGCAGACAGCTCTTAAAGAGATAGTACCAGAGGCTCTAAAAACACTCACTGATAAATGGCTTAAATGCCAAACACCATTCAGGCTTGGAGCATTCAAGCAAGCTCCTGGAAGTCTTTTGGGAACCCCCATTTGCAGGGGGGTTACACAAATAATTGTAAGAGGCAGTGTGGTTTTGTGGTTAGAGCACCTGCATTGGGAACAAGGTAATTGCAGGTTTGAATTCCACTACAGCCACAACTACTCACTGTGTGGCTTTGAACAAGTCACTTAACCTCTCAGTGCTCCAGTCCATGTAGCTGCAGAAATGGGTAGAAGCAGGACCCCAGTGAAAACAAGATGTTGCATCTCAGCTGGGCTAGCCTGGGTAAATACTTACTGCTAAAAGGTTTCTTCATTCTATAATTAGATGTACTGTAGTAACTCTAGTTTACATTTGAGATTCTGTAATCTAAATTTCTACCAAATATAGCTCGGGAACTGTGTCTCCCAGAGAAACTGGCTTGGTTATAATGTGCTGATATGTTATTTTTGCTCTGGGAAAATAATTTTTCCATGTGAGATCTTGGCACCCTCCGTAGCTTGCCCAGTGGAATGAATAATAACTAAAGCCAAACAGAGAGTTCTCCAGTCAGCCCTTCACCCCCAACCCACCTCAGCTCCAGTACACTTACAGCACCTACTTTAATGCAGGAAAGAAGAAGGGGACCATGTGTGTGGCTACTTCACGCCTAGTGAATTTTTATCTGCCCCGCCCGGGTGCCATGTAAGTAATTTAGTAGTGAACAAGCATTTGTCAATGACGAATGTTTCCTTGCATGGTGAATGTGGCAGGGGTGTATTGTGTAATGGTGTTGTACATGTCTCCAAACTTCTCATCAGCAAAAGAAGTAAAAGCCTAAATTGTAATGTGATACAAGGCATCCAAATATTTTTCATGAGGTGCACCATTTTAGTTGCCCTCTTGTGGATGCCCTCCACTCTATGTCCTTCTGGAGCTGTGGCCTGCAGAACTGGACAGAGTACTGTAGGTAGGGTCTTACCAGCGAGCGATCTATACAGAGGCAGCGCCGCCTCCCTCTTTCTGCTGGTTGTACCCCATTCCCTATGCACCCAGCATCCCACTATCCCTCCTGAATGCACTGCTACATTGCCTGGCCACCTTTAGGTCATCTGATATGATTACCCCCAGGCCACTTTCCTGCTTGGTGGTCATCAGTACCGCTCCACCCATTTTGTACACCACACCTAGGTTTCTGTGGCCTCATTCCTCCAGTTTTCTCAAGTCTCTGGCCATCCTTTCCACCCCCGGAGTGTGCACCATACTGCAGATTCTGGTGTAATCCGCAAATAAGCAGACTTCCCCTTCCAGCTCCTCTGGAATGTCACTTATGAAGACATTAAAGAGGACTATTGACAGCAGTGGTCCCTGCAGCACCTCTCACTTTCTTGGGGTGACAATTCCACTTAACACCACTCTCTGTCCCCCCTCCCCTAAGCAATTTCTTACCCGGTTTACCACCTTTGGTCCCAGTCCTTAGCCACCCAGCTTGTTTAGTAGTCTCCTGTGTGGAATTGTGTCATAAGTGTTACTGAAATCTAGGTAGGCCACATCCACCACTCCACTCTGATGTAAATATTTTATCACCTTCTGATCTAAATCTTGTATCACCCAGTCAAAGAATTCTATCAGATTCATTTGACATTACCTTTCTCTTGTGAAACTATGGTGCCTCAGGACTTGTAACCCACTAGATTTAAGATATTGCACATTCCTTTCCTTTAGCAGTGATTTCATTAACTTTGCCACCACTGATGTCAGGATGACTGGCCTATAATTACCAGCCTCCTCCCTGCTACCACTGTTGCATAGTGGGACTACATCTGCCCTCCTCCAGTCGTGTGGAACAACTCCTGTTTCCAGTGAGCTGTTAAGCAGAACTGTCGGAGGTGCAGCCAGGATTCCCTGAGCTACCTCAGTATCCTTGGATGCACCCTATCTGGATGCACCCTATCTGGACTCTCATCTCCAAGAAAGAATTAATATCCACCTCCCTTGCTCCAAAGCTTTTGTTAGTTTTTTGTGGCCCCTTCCTTATTCCTTCCTGTGAGCTCTGAACAAAAGTAATTGTTCAGGATGTCTGTTCCTGGCCACCCTCTGCACAGTCCTCCTTCCTTTTTTAGCCTAATCATATCCCTGGTCTTCTTTTTTTCACTTACATACAGTACAGTAAGAGGGATTTTAAAAAACCCATCTTTTTCAAATAGCTTTTATGGAATATTGATTTTTTTTTGTGATGGTTGATTATACTGTGATTTTATTGTGTTTGTATATTGAATTTTATTATTTGTGTTGTTTTATTGTGTACAGCGCCTTGACAATTGAAAGGTACTTTATAAATAAATGTATTATTATTATTACCTGAAAAATATCTAGTCCCCTTCCGTTATCTCCTGGGCAATTCTGTCTTACGTTTGCATCTTTGCACTCCTAACTGCTTTCCCTGCTCTCCTTGTTTCCCCTGATACACCTCCCTATCCTGGTCCCTCTGCATCTCCTTATATATTTTGAATGCTACCCTTTTAGGCTTTACCTTGTCAGCCACCCCTTTTAAGAACCGTAACTGCCTCTTCTTCCTCTTGCTTGTTTCTTGACGTGGAGGTTTGTTGTTTTTACTGTACTCCATTTTAGCGTCACCCACTGTTCCCCCCCCCCAAGCAGGTCACCCCAAGGCATTCACCCATATTCATAAAATCTTCCCTCCTGAAGTCCAGGACCGTCGCTCGCCCTTGTATGGTTCAATTCGGAAGCTGTCCTTCCTTATATTAAACCACATTGTACACAGTCAGTAAATTTAAAGCTCACCTTATTTCACAGTCAGGCCTCTTTCATCCATACCTCATTTATACGCATATCTAGTTAATAATATAACAGGCAAAACAGAATTACCATAAAACAACTTATGCTGCTTGCTTGCAGCTTGTAACTTGACTAGGTGCCCCCCCCCCCCAGCAGCACCTCCCAGTCCAATAAGTCCTGATCTGGATGTTAAATCTATGTTACTTATTATATTAACTTGTTAATCAAGGTATTTATTATGTATAATAAATGTTAATTTCAGACAGGCACTAGGCTCAGTTCAGCATCAGCAGCCTCCTATTTGTTGTGCTTCCTGCTTGGGAGTGGACCAGCCGCCCCCCAGCAGCACCAATCAATCCAATAGGTCCTGACCTATCCGGATGACAATTAAATCAACTTAAATCTAGTAATATTACTTATTGTAAGGAATACATGCCAGCTAATGCTAATGCTTGCATATTGAGTTGTAGTTGGAGAGCTCCGCTGCACCAGTTCAGTCTGCAAATATTTAATCAAAGTAGTGTCAGTGAAATGTAACAAATGACAACAGCTTAACTTCAAAATATTGTCTACAATATGGAATATGGTCCAGGCATCAAAGAAAGTGACAAGTGAAGTCTCAGTCAGTGACAGTCCTTCCTGACTCCACAGTAATTGGTACAGCTCCTCAAAGTCATTATGCTTCATGCATGTGGTAGTCACCGTGTCGGAGGGACCAACTAGTTATAAGGTTTGTTTGCCCTCTGACTTCGGGATGGGAGGGGGTGGCCCAGTTAGGGTTCTTTTCTTTTTGAATCTGGGCTGCCTGGGGGGGCTGGGCCACAGTTGGGTCGGGTCGTGCCGGGCGGGGCGGAGATCACACTGAGATCATCAGACTGATATCATCTCAACCTGGATTTGGTGGTGGATGGGACAGGGAAGGGACAAGAAAAAAAGTCAAAGTGAACCCCCCCAGCTGAAAGCAAAAAAGTTAACAACTACTTACACCGCCCGTGACTGTGTGGACCTGTGAGCAGTCCAGTCCAAGGCAGGTGGCGTCCAACCTCCTCCTCTAAGTTCCACTCAGCAGCAGGCTCCTCTTGCCTTGCCTCCTACCACTAGGGCAGCAAGTAAAGTTACCGGATGGTCAAGACCCTACAGTACAGTGACACACAGTCACTCCTCCTTCTCCACAGGGCATCATCAGATGGGCAGCAGGAGTAGACCAGATTGCTTGCGCTTGCTTAGCGTCGGTGTGGGTGTAGAGTTGGTGATCGGTTGGTCCGCTTGACGTGCCCTCTTGTTGTCTGCCAGTGAGTCCCTACTCCTCACAGCACATGACAGTTGCTCACGCACACACGCAGTCACACTATCGGGACGACGGATGTAGTCCGGAGGCAACGGGACAATGAACAGCAAACTACTCTTATGCACATGTCCCACTCACGGTCAACAGAGAACAGGAAGCAGACACGGTGGGTGGGTGGGACTCTCTCTCTCTCCATTTGGCATATTTGTCAACCGAGAGGTGTTCTTTATGGGGCCGGAGGGAACACATGCAACAGCAGCCTATAATATACAAGACAGAGAGTGACTGAGTGCGGTAGTGGAGTGGAGAGGTTGGCCGCCAACGTTACGCAAATGAAAAAAATGAAGCGCTCTCATTGGAGCGCTTCATTTCTTTCAACTAGAGAATGGCTTCAGGCTGTGAAACTCTGACTAGTGTCACAGTCTGGTTGCCTGCTCATTGGTCTGTGAGGGACGAGCCCACTGTAGAATGCTCTGCACTGGACTAGTCCCTGACACACCTCTGAAATGTCATTCACTGCAAGATATTTCTTGTGCACGTGCAAGGAAACATAAAAAGGAAGAAGAGCCTCTGCCCCAACTGCAGTATCCTGCTGAGTGATGGAACTGGGATGGAGGGAGTTACACAATAGCCAAGCCTTGGTGTTTCCTTCATGTGCAACATTGCTTAACAAGTATTGCTCAGCAGCAGTATAAGGCATGTATGCTTTCTTCTTTAAGGCAAGGGTTTTCATGCATTTCTCCCCTTAGGTTCCTTCACTGTGAAGCATGCTGCAGATTGAAGAGGGGGTTCTTCTCTTTTGTGTTTTTGGTTAATTTCTTCATTTCTCCTCCGATGCAGACCCACCTCTTGGTCCGACCCACCCCACCCCCGTCACCTGAAATCGCAGGGACTTAGCTTGATCTTCAATCTTCCTACCCAGCTTTCCCCCTGTGGTGAGGTCTGCAGGTTCCCCATCCCCACTGAAATATGGATAGGGTTTCCAGAGAGAGGGTCCTGTTGTCGGTGCGGGACGTGTAAGGGGTCAAACCCCTCACGCTGCTCTGCCCGTCTTTCACCTCCAGTGTTTTTCTCCCCATGTGACACAGTTGTATGAGTGCATGCTAGCTCACATGCAAATGTGGAGTGCTTCACCACTGGCGTTCACTCACCCAGTGAGTTGCTTCTGAGCACACTGTCACCTGTGGTCCCCTAAGTGGCAGTAGTGTGCTGGAGCTGCCTGCCCTCCATTCCCCGAGGAGAAGAATGTCCTTTGAGACACTTGATCCTCCTCCACCCAGCCAGCCCCCAGTGACCCCGGCTTGCTTCTGAACCTGGGTTGCCGGTATCACGAGCGGTAGCGCCACCACTGCGCTGATGAGTTGGCTAGTGGGTTTGTCTCTTACTGCTACTTTCCCCTCCAGTGCAGGCTGAATCCCACAAAAGCTGCTTGCATACTGTGTGAGCCTGAGCAAGTAACTTAACCTCTCTGTGCTTTCAGGCAACTCCTGGAAACAAACTACGGCTCAGTATGTCTTTCCTGGACAAAAATTCTAAAGTAAAAAAAAAATAACGTTTCTCTCACTCTGAAGGGTGCCACACTTGGGTGACAGGGTTCTTCTCTTGTTGCTAGGTAAGTTTTCCCTCCTTGTAGGGCTGAATATTAGAATTCCAAGTGCTTGATCGTAGTGCTAGTGGGACAACTTTGAAATTGTTTAAGTTCTTCCTTTCTGGCAGATCGCAGCAGATTGTGATGGGTACTTACTCGCTGCGACTGGCTGTGGTCTGCTGTGGGGTTCCTCAGGGTTTGATTCTGTCTCTTATACTGTTCACAGTGTATATGCTGCCATTAGTGCAGGTCATCAGACAGTATGAGTTTTTTCACTAGGTGGACGCTGTACTGGTACAATGCCTTAAAGAAATTGCTGACTGGATGACCTCCAGCTGGCTGAGTCTCAATCCGATTAATACGGGGTTGATGCTGGGAGAACCACATCATCGAAGGTGAACTAGAAGTGTGGGTGCGGTCAGTTTACCATCTCTTATTGGCATCCTTCTGACAGCTATGGTTAAGGTGAAGAATCTGGGAGTCATTGTGGATTCAAGGCTGACATTGAACATCAGAGTACCAATTTTAAAAGAAGTTAGATTGACACAAGTGGCTTGCATCAAAAGAGTTTGACACAAGAGGTGACTTGCGTCACAACTCTTACCAAATGCAGTTTTACAGCGCAGCCTGCATCAGATCTAGACACTGCTGTGCCAAAGCCCCCTTGCACCAGGGTTGCGTCAAACAACCCAGTGCACCAGGTCACAAGGGGCCTTGCGCCACGGTGGGGATGCAGCATCCCCTTTTTTGGGATTTTACGTCCCGCCACCCGGATGCAGCAAGAGGCGCCACTTAGACCAACCAGGGTGGTCTAAGTGGCTTGTGCCAGTGGGAGGGGTATTACAGGGGTTGTAGGGGCACACTAGGGGCACAGGAGGTGACAGTGGAGGTGTTGGGGGACAGCTGTGCATCAGCCGCAGTGATGTTGCACCCTGCGGGTGTGTTTCCAGTGTGCAGCAATGTGTACAATAAAATGAGATTACTCACCTCTAACAGTAGTTCTAGGAGTGGTATATGATGTTCATCCACTCTTCTGGCAGTGTCCTTTCTCTTTAAGAGCTTGATGAGAAGTCTTCAAGCTGGCTTCTCCCACCCACCCGGGTGGTAACTCCCTTGTCTCCGCCCCATGATGCCAGATTTTGCCCGCTGGAAGCAGAGGTTGTGCGCCACAGCCTGGGGAGGTTGAGTGGGTCTGTGTGGATGAACATCATATACCACTCCTAGATCTACTGTTACAGGTGAGTAACCTGCTTTTCTAGGGACGTGGCTATGATGTTCTAGCCACACTTCTGGCAGACTCTAGCAGTTCTCTGGGAGGAGGGAGGCAAAGTGCACATCCCCTACTTAGGGAACAGAGATTGCAGAACTGAGGCCCCAAAACCAGCATCCCAGTGTGACTCAAGGTCGATGTGGTAATGGGAAATGAAGGTGTGTGCTGATGTCCAGGTAGCAGCCCTGCAGATTTCCTGGATAGGGACATCCCTAGAAGCAGTCACCAAGGCAGCGGTATGACTGGTAGAATGGGCCCTAAGCCGAATTGGAGGCTCCCTACCCGCCAACCTATAGCAGAGATCGATGCAGGATACAATCCACCTGCCAATTATCTGCTTAGCTGCCGGTGTACCAGGTGCAACTTCAGCGTAGGTAACAAATAGCTGGTGAACCTCTCCCTGAACTCCAGCCGTGCACTCTTTATAATAAGCGAGCGCTCACCACAGGTTCAAACTATGGAGCCTGTGCTTGGCCTCCATGGTGTGACTGGTGAAATAACCCGGAAGATTAATCACCTGCTTGAGGTGAAAGTCTGACACAACCTTCGGGAGGAACTTCGAGTTGGGGTTCAGGACAACCTTGTCCTTGTGGAAGAACAGGTAAGGAGACTCCACTGAAAGTGCCTGGAGCTCACTGATCCTTCTGGCTGACATGATAGTGACCAGGAAGGTGGTCTTCCACAACAGGTGTGACATCTCACACCTGTGCATTGGTTCGAACAGCTTGCCCATGAGCTTTGCCAAAACCAGCAACAAGTCCCACGGTGGTGGTGGTTCATGCACCGGAGGGGAAATGTGGTCAAGGCCCTTAAATAAGCTCCAGACTACCTTCTCCAGTGCCACCAACTGCCGACAGGCCCATGCCCGGTAAGCAGAGATGGCTGCCAGGTGCACCTTACGGGTCGTCTGCCAGGTGCACCTTAAGGGTCATCAACCGAAGGCCCGACTTAGAGAGGGACCACAGGTAGTCAAGGATGCTAGCCACTGGACAGGACAAGGGGTCCAACTCCTTGCCCTGACACCAAATGGAGAATCTCTTCCATTTGAAGGAGTAGCATTTCCTGGTCGAGTCCTTCCAAGATGCCTCGACCCCAGTAAGGACATCATCAGAGAGACCCAAAGCCTGGAACTCAAGCTGCTCAGGAACCAGGCTGTCAGGTGCAGGGATTGAAGGTCCAGGTGGAGAACCTTCCTCTGACTGACAGAGCAGGTTCAGGCAGAGAGGAAGATGCCTCGGGAACCTGCTGCTGAGGCTGAGGAGATCGGGGTACCAAAACTGGCGTGGCCAGTCTGGAGTCACCAGTATCACCTGTGCCTTGTCCCTTCTGGCCTTGAGCAGCACCTTGTGGATCAAGGAAAGAGGAGGGAAGGCATAGAAGGTCCAGGGCCTCAAGAAGACATCCCCCTACAGTGAACCCTGCTGAGGGGGACGGGCACAAAACAGCCTCAGCTTGGCATTCTCCCTGGAGGAAAACAGGTCCACCTGAGGGGTGCCTCACTGGGAGAACAGACTGTGTGATACCTCTGGATGGAGAGACCATTCGTAAGATGCTTTGCCCACCCAGCTGAGAACATCCGCCAGCTTATTGGAGACTCCTTCCACATGGATGACTAGAAGATCGGCCTCCAGGCTTTGCATGAGGGTCCAGATGTGGACAGCTTCCTTGCACAGAGGCAGGGATTGCATCCCGCCTTGTTTGTTGAGGTAGTACATGGTCATGGTGTAGTCTGTCTGGACCTGAACCACCTATCCCTGAATGTGTGTAGTGAAGGCAGACAGCGCCAGCCGAACTGCACGGAGCTCCAGCAGGTTGATGTGACATTGGGACTCCTTGGGGGTCCAGAGCCCATGGACTCTGTGTTCCCCCAGGTGGGCACCTCAGCCCGTGAGATTGGCATCGGTCGTCAGCATGACTGTAGGCTCCAGGAGGACAGACGGAATCCTTTCCTGTAGGTGCTCTGGGACCAACCACCAGTGGAGGGCATCCCACATCCGCTGGAACACAGTGACCAGCTGGACGAAGTGACTCTTGCGCTAAGACCACTGGCTAGCCAGCTCCCACTGCAGGGAGCGCATTCTCCAGCAGGCCCATCGGACCATGCTGGTGCAGGCACCACCATGTAACCCAGCAGGCACAGGAAGTCCTGGGCAGGGTGCACTTGCACAACCCAAAATGATTGGGCAAAGGAGTTGAGAGCCTCTGCCCTGTCCACCTGCAGCCGGGCTCTGACTCTGGAAGAGTCGAGCTCTGCCCCGATGAACTGAATCACCTGCGAAGGCATGAGTTCCGACTTGGCCCCGTTGACTAGGAAGCCAAGGGAGAAGCAGATCTGGCGGGCCAGATCCCTGAACTGCTCCACCTCCTGCCTGGAGGGACCTGTGATCAGCCAGTCATCCAGGAAGGTATAAACACCGACCCATCAGCGTCTCAGATAAGCTGCCACCACTGCAATGCACTTGGTGAAGGCCCTGGGGGCTGAGGAGAGGCCGAATGGCATGGTCTGGAACTCATAGAGAACTCCCTCTGCTCAAAAATGGAGAAACCTTCGATGAGACGGATGAATTGGGACATGAAAGAACATGTCCTGAAGATCCAGGGAGCAAAACCACATGTTTTGCTCCAGAGATGGTATGGTCAGAGGTAGAGTTACCATCCTGAAGCTGTGTGACTTGAGAAACTTGTTCAGGTCATACAGATCTAGAATGGGGTGCCAGCCTCCCCATCTGTTTTGGCACCAGGAGGTACCTGAGACAAACCCTGGGTGTTCTGGAGGATCCGCGACAAGGGCCACAACCTCCTTGTGGAGGAGCTGGGCTATATGGTGTCTCTGAGAGCTGACAGCATGCCTGCGGAAACCAAGTTCTCCCGTGGGGTGCGGTGTCAGCAAGGAGAGTACTGCTCGAACTCCAGAGGTAGACCCTGACCCACCACTTCTAAATCCCACCTGTCCATGGTAACAGCAAACTAGGCGGAAAGGAAGTGTCAGAGCCGACCCCTCATGGGAGGACTCAGGGGAGGTGTGAGGGGCATGGGCGAGGCACCCCTCATCCCTTCACTGCGCAGGCTTAGAGGAGGAGGAGGAGGGCCCAGCTGAGGTGCCACTGGAGCCTCTCCTTCCAGGCTTATGGACGACCGAGGCCACTGACTTGGGCCGGGGTCACCAGACATGAGCCTGCTGACCAGCCTGCTGCTGGACTGATTTGGCCACAGGAGTTGAGGTGGACCAAAAGGGCTTTCTTGTCTGCTGCTTGGAGCCTTAGGGTCCTTGTGTGCAGATGTCATGGTGTCCAAGGTGGCATTGGACTTCTCAATGCCGGTGAGGTGACCCTCCACCCCGGTCCCAAAGAGATCGGTGCCAAGGAAGGGGACATATGCCAGCTTGTGCTGAGTGTCCGCCGTGAAGGTCGAGATCCTTAGTCAAGCCCTGCGGCGCATGGCCACTGAGGCCGCCATGGAGTGGGCACAGGAGTCCCCAGTGTCCATGGCTCTCTGGAGCTGTTGTTTGGCTACACCCCAGCCCTGGTCCTGGACCTGTTTGACCATGGTCTGGAGGTCCACAGGCAGATGAGGGAGCACCTCATCTAAAGTGCCCAGTGGGGCATGGGAGAAATGGGCCATAATGAGGGACAAGCTCACCTGGTGAGGCCAAGCGAGGAGGCAGCGTAGACCTTCTTAGCTGCAGGGTCCAATTTCTGGTATTCATTGTCGGGTAGTTTGTCAGTGTTCCCGGTGTTGCCAGAGCACCTGAATACAGAGTTGGACACCAAACCCTTAGCCGAGGGGTGCTCTGTGAAACCCGAAAGGGAACCGGTGAGCACCGCATATTTGTAGGCCATCTGGACAGAAGGTACCGGGCAAGTAGCAGGGTGCTGCCAAAGCTCCAAGGCGGGCCAAGGATGGCTTCTACCACCAGGAAGGCCTCCGTTAGAGAGTCCCCCCGGTCGAGGATCTCAGTCAATGGATAATGAGCCCACTTCTGCAAGGGCTCTTTTTTCATGCCCATTGACTCTGAGATCAGACGGAGAAGGACCAGAATGGATGTAGGATCTTTGTCTGTTGAGAGTCCCCACTGACTTGACATCGACCAGACGAGAGTGCAGTGAGGAACCTTCTGACTCCAAGTCATCAAAACGAGGTTGACTGCCCGAGTCCCCGCTAACCCTCTGTGGATGGTCCAGGGTTACAGTGACCAACAGCCGATGGGGAAGTCCCTTGTCCGAGCGAGATTCCTTAGAGGGAGCGGTAGGACGTCGACTGTTTAGGTGGTGGTCCAATTGGTAGAGATGCTGGAGGCAGCCGAGCCAGGACCGGTTTCGTCGGCTCCATTGATGAAGAAGGCTTCGGCCTTTCAGGCAACAGCCAAGTGATGACCAGGGTAGGAACCAGGGTCTGTTTAGCACTGGAGAGCACCAACTGCTGCCACATCACGTCCTTGTAGTGTCAATGCAACTTGCGCCGAAGCCTCTCCTCACCCGAGGAGGATGAGGACGAAGAACAGTGGCGGCACTGCTTCCTGTGGTGCTGAGAGAAGGAGCACCGATGTCGGCGGGACTGACTTGACCCACTGGAGGAAGACCTCGACCTCCAGGGGGACTGGAGTCAAATCTTGAAGGGAGCCAGTAAATGCCTGGTCAGTGTCAGGGACCAGAGGCAGTGGGTCAGCGGACTGATCCGTCCCTCCAACAGTTTGCGTCAGGACCGGAGTCTTGGACAAGGAGGTATCGGCCTCTTCTGTCGACAATTGGTTGGTCGGCTTGAGAAAAATCTCGGTTGGGACTTCGACCCGCGTCTCATTCGACAGGCCTGATGGGGCTACCATCAGAGAGTGTGCGTCACTAGCCAAAAGCTGCTGGCAAGGTGAAAGACGGAGAACTCATTGCTGCACACCGGAGCTGATTATTTCTGTTCAGGCAAAAGACGAAAACTGAAAATCTTCACAACTGCAAATTGGAGCCAGGTAGGGAAACTGCTAACCCCTATCGAGTGGGGTAGACTGAGCCACAGGAGGCCATGGGCACATGCCTGAGTGCTAGGGCACTCTGGACTCATTGTGGAGCCGTACTGTGGGATCACTCCTGGATCTGGGTTTCCTTGTGGCCTAGTAGGCCTTATATTTGTGCTCTGTAATTGTGCCAGCATTTGCTTCAATCTCTAGGCCAGTAGTTGCTGCCCATCTGCTTGCTGCCCGTCAGAGTGGTTGTATCCTACTTGCCATACCCACTGTGCCAGTACCCAAACCTCAGTGTCTGCAGAACCGTGAGTTGCCCAGGGCTTGCCCTGCCAAGGTATAACAGTTTTAAGCTCACAACATTTGTGGTAAAGCTTACTTCAAGGGCCCCAACGCTGGCCTACCCGTAACATCTAGCAGGCCTGCGTTAAACCTGGGTACCCAATCAGGATGGAAAAGGGGGGTTTGCACTGGTACCAGTGGGGGAAGGGCACTGTTAATGTTGCGGTCTACGGTCCTTGTTAATCCAAACCAACCGTTTATTTCCAACAACAATCCTGTGTCCACGTACCCTTTCCCTAGTTCTACCCCTGAAAATAAAGCTGTGTTTTGTTCTTGGCAAATTCTGCGCTGTGAGCATATTATTAGTCCTAGCCATTAAGTTTATGTATTTTACGGTATTGGAAAACAATGTGGTATTCAGTGTTTGGTAACTATAAGAGGAGGTCGGTAGGTACAGCATCCCAGGGGGTTGTGCTATACAAACACCTGACCCACTGTTATCATACTCTGGGTGGAGGCACTGCACTACTTTATTTCTACTCTGGGAAAGAGCCTCCATTTACCATCGAAACAGAACCCAGACCTCTTAACCTGTGTGGTAGTCAACAGGCAGGGGTAGTAGCCCACTGGCACATGGCGTCTGGAACAACACTAGTCAAAAGGACCTAGTGGAATGGCTGGAGAACGTTGCGGTTCAGAATAGTAAGCACCACAGGTTTGTGGCAGGGAGGTCTTGTCAGACTAACCTGATAGTATTCGTTGACTAGGTAACCAGTGTAGTTGACAAGGGGCATGCAGTAAGGTAAGCCAAGGCAATTTTATTTATACAGCACCCTATACCAGACTCTCAGGGCTCTACAGTGCATACATCAAAAATAAAGAAATAATGATCTGATAATCCTCACACATAAATAATACATGAGGAATTAAATACACTCAGCAATAGAGCTAAAAGTGGAAGTACTATTCAATAAAATCAATCCCCTTTTAAATGCCTCCACTGAGAGAGAACCCCTTAGATGGAAAGGCGTGGAGTTCCAAATAACTGGAGCTGCTTTCATGCCCGATCCATTCCGGATGGGGAAACGGTTCCTGAAGATTTTTGTGCATGCGCATTTCGAACTAATGCATGCACATACGCCTGATGAAAGGAACTGGAATGAAACCCGCATGCCTAACATGCCAGTTAGGTTCCAGCTACAGTATTCATTCCTTGTCCTATTATATTTATTTTTCATATCGCTGAACATCTGATGTACATAGACATTGAGATCAGATGTAAAACGTCTCAATTCTCTGTGATACTTAAAATGACTGGCACCGTCTTATATCTGTTTTTGTATCCTATTGCGGATAGTGCTTGCTCCAGTAAGTTACAGCAAATGATTCATTTTTTTGTATCACATACTTATTAACATGATGCTCTGCTTCATCCCGATCTGTCTACACAGAGCTAGCACTGTCTGCGGTAGTCAGGGGAGTAACCAGGCCGTAGCCTATATGCCTAGACCTTAATTTGGATTCAAAAATTACGAACTAATATCCCTGAACTAAACTGGCCATGAACACAAATGAGTCCCAAAGAGCATGAATCTATGTTTGTTCCTTCAGACTTTTAAATCCTGGCTACTCCCCTGGCAGTCAGACAGGAGTAAACACACCCCAGCAGAAACCTGTCTGACCATATTGCTCTCTATACTAGATGACTTAATATCCCCATGTTTTTTTTGATTTGGGGGTTTTATTTTAGTGACTGAAAAGTGTTGGATTTTTTGGCTCTTGAATATGAATGGGAATGATACCAGTTTTTTGTTGCTGTTGTTGAAGGGGTAGAAATGTGACCTCGAGGTAGCCCTTTTCCAGAAGAAAAATATATAATGTTCCCTTTTTTAAACATATTAGTCTAAAACAGTTGCTGTTTGCTGGCCTAAATCCATGTAGTGTGTGCATGACTAGATCTTTTTGAATTTCAAAGAACTAAGATCTGTATTAGTAATTCCTCCCCGGATGCCTCTGTGCCCTGGATGAGAAACATGGTCAGAATAGGGTACCGAGGACCCAACTGGATATCGATGCTGGTGCCCACCTGAAAAATCAACAGAGGTGGGCCCATGCTGGCACACTGAAAGTATACTACTGTGTATTAATTTGATAAGCTACAGTATCTATGTGTTTTCATCTCATGTTCTCATACAGTGCTCAAAATACCACGTTTAATTACAAAATGGATATTAACTTTAATGATTTGCAGAGTTTAGAAGGTTAACAGGGACCCAATAGAGAGGGACCCACTTGGTCATTTCCAGGTATCCGGGGGAGTCAGTCCCACTCTGATGTAAACCCCTTTAACTGGCCACCAATGGTTACTGCAGTTGTTGCTTGGAGATAAATTAGCAGCAACGTCTTCAACATCCATACATCACCGAATGGCTGTAGTGACTGTATGTTTGCCAATAACATTTTGTGATTGGCCGACAATGTTAATACAATTAACTGCAGCCCCCATATGTAGAGTAATATAATATGCAGAAACATGCAAATAACTACTTTGTGAATTATTTTTTAAATGCATATATTTATAAAACAACTTGAAAAATTCAAGCTCTGTGACTGAAGATCTGAGGCATCCATAGATTACAGTATGCACTTATAGTTCTTTGTGTGTTCTTGCTTATATAGCTGAATGATATATATAGAATCAAATTGTAGATTTCTGGACAAGACAGTTCGACAGACAGGCAGGGTGACTGACAGATCAAACTTCAGTGTATTAAACAGCTGGTATGGCACAGAAAAATGCTACGCAAAACATGCTTTGAAGCTGGAGGGGAGTAGATTAAGGAGAGATGTAACAAAGTCTTTTTATTCACAGATAGTTGGTTTCCTGGAACAGCCTTCAAGCATAGGTGGTGGTGGAAGAAAATATTGGTGGAGTTCGTGAATGAATGGGATCGGCATAAGGGAATCTCAGAGTGAAGGAAGTGGGTCAGGTCGAATGGAACCGAGAACAAGTAGGGTCTGCAGAAATAATGTAGGTAGTCAAAATGGATAGACTAGGGGAGGGCGGAAGGGTTCTTTAACAGCTATCAAACTTTATGTTTCTGTGTTATATTACCTTGTTCATGCTTTAATGACACAAATATGTCCTCTCTCGCACTACTCCTCTACAGGGTTACATGCTGAGTTCCTGCTGCCTTTTCTTTTATCTTTATTTTTTCTTTTGGGCAATCTCACATCACTTAGATTGACCTTATGTTCACCGTCTCCACCCTGCCAATGCCCTAACAGAGGTGTTCTCTTCAGATCTGGGCACAGCACTCCAGGAGTGGACACACTAGTTAGTGATACAGCGGTAGCACCACCTCTCCCTTTCCTGCTAGACATCCCCCATACCAATGAACCCTATCACCACACTAGCCTCTCCTACTTCCTTGCCGCACAGACCTGTCTCTTTAAGGTGATCAGTTATGTTGACCTTAAGGTCTCTTTCCTGCTTGTTGACTAAGTAATGCTCCCCGCATCTTGTACATCGCTCCTGTGTTTCTCTGAACCAAGTGGACACTCGAACTTTTTTTTTGCATCAAAACCCAGTTGCAGAGTTTTAAATAGCTGTTATAGCTTAGTGAAACACTAAGCAAAACAGGGGGTAATGTTAACCATTTCAAAAAAATGCATAGCAATAGGCTGCTAACCATGTTTTTTTTTCAGTTACACTGTAGTACATTAGACAAAATTAATAAATTATATATATTTTTAAATTTTGCTAACCATTCTGTGCCAAGAGCAATGCATTTTTACAACTCATTAGTAATTTCATGTGTAAAACAAATCAATTTTTTTATACTTATTTAATACCATGCAGTTGCCACACCCTATACCACTGTAGTTTCACCAGTTCCCTTTGCATTCTGTCCACATCTCATTAAGTGTCAACCCTTTTGCAGTATTTTGTATCATCTTCAAAGATGTGCACCTTCTAATCCAGTGCCTCAGCATTGTGACTTATGGAGACATTGAGGAGGAGCGGTACCAGTCCCTGTGGCAACCCACTAGACAGTTTCTCGTCCCCTAAGTGTCTTTTAATTATTCACCACCATTTTGCTCCTGTCCTTCAACCAGTCTGTCACCCAGCTTACTGGTTGCTCCTCCACCCCCAGGTTGCTGAGTCACTTAGCAAGAGATTTTTGGGGGGGCGTTTGCGGCACAGTGTCAAAGGCCTTACTGAAGTCCAGATAGAACGTACCTGCTACAATCTCTTGATCCACATCCCTATAGTAACTCATTAAAAGAAATCATTGAGATTTGCTTAACATGCCCCCTCCTTCCCCTGAAAACCCTTGCTGCTAGTGGTCATGCAGTCCACTAGCCTCTCGGTACTCCGCGACCTGAGGTACACTGACCTGTAGGTGCAAGCCTCCTCATTGCTGCCATTTTATTGTAGAGGGACCACATCAGACCCTCACCAATTCTCTGGATCAACTATTGTCTCAAGGTATTTGAATGTCACTGTTATACCCTCTTTCTGTTTCCTCATTTACGCAAGATACATATTAAGGTTGTCCAGCCTATCTTCATATGTCTTTTGTTACAGCCCTTGTAACATTATAGTACACCTTCCTTGTACTTCCTCCTACCTTTCTATGTATTTCCTTAGATGAGGCCTCTAATCTGTTAACTGTACTCAAGATGTAGTCTCATAGAAATATAGGAATTGACAAAAGGTCAGGGCTGTTGTGCCCATCTATTCTGCAAATTCTCGCTATACCTACTGTAAAAGTCTCAGACACTACTTGTCACCCTCCTTTTCTCAGATTGAGCACCATTTACTGTGATTATCAGAATTCTGTCTCGCAGCAATTTCCTAACCCAATTTACCACCTTGTAACCCACTCCTAAGTTGACAAACTTGTCTAAAAACTTTTCTATGAGGAACGTTATCGGTTGCTTTACTGATATCCAGGTAGACATCATCCATGCACATAAAAAACTTTTAATAGATCATAAAACAACACAAACATATTTAAACACATGATACAAAAACTGCTTTTATGGCAAAGTGTAATTAAGAATGGAAAAATACCTGTTAAGTTGCTATATACAGTATTATATATATATATAAAACTGGAAAATTATTTAATTATATAAATAGTCAACATATAACTATATACTACTATATACAACCGGAATGGCAGAAAAAATAACATAAAAAGATATATCAGTTAGTGACATGAGGAACAGCAAGATGTTAAAGAATATTGTTGTTACTGTTGTCACCATGTATATGTTTTAGGTTACTGTAATCTCAGTGGATTACTGAACCAGACTGCATAAATAAAAAGTAAAAAAAAAGGTATACTGAACCAAACATATAACAGCTTTAAGTATGCTGAGGAAATCATAATACCTAGTGTAGCTCTGAAGCAAACAGTTAAAATAGTTTGTAATCAGCAAAATCTCTGACTGGAGCACCAAAGTGGGTGCAAAAGCCGGGCCGAGACATCCTGGAATCATTGAAATGGTCAGTCCTCAAGCAGCTGATGCAGTAACCAAACAGTGAATGAAGCAAATCTGGACCTGGTACTAACCAACAGGGTCAGAACTACAGATCTCGGGGTAGGAACACCTGGGGCAAATAAAAATCGCACTGTGTTTTTTGACGTAAAAAGTACAACAGGGCCTCAGCACTCAGAGGAGAGAGGGTTCTGGAACTCAGGAGGGCAGACTTCAGTAGGATGGGGGTATGTCTAAAGGATGCACTAGAAAGTGAAAGGAGGGTCAGTGGGCATATCTAATAGGAGCCATTGTGGAGACAACCAACATTTGCATTAGACAAATTGACGAAGATAAGAGTAAAAGAAAACCACTGTGGTTCTCACAGGAGGTGGCTGGAAAAGTAAGGGCAAGACAATTATTAAAGGAGTTGGGGAGGTATTGGCAGCACTACTGGTGGCCCTGTTCAACAAGTCACTGGAAATAGGGGAGGTTCCAGAGGGCTGGAGAAGGGCTGATGTAGTGCCTCTCCACATAGGTTGGAGCTGGGAGGAGGCTTAAAACTATAGACATGTCAGCCTAACCTTGGTGGTGGGTAAAATAATGGAATGTCTGCTAAAGGAAATGAAAGCAGAGCACCTTGAATCTGAAGGAGCACATGATCTAAGGAAGCATGGATTCACGTCGGGAAAATCAAGTCAAATTAATCTGATTGATTTATTTGATTAGATTAATAAAGTGATGGATTAGGGAGGAGCCATGGACATAGCCTACATGGACTTCAGCAAGGCATTCAACACCGTTCCACATATGAGGCTTTTGAAAAATTAGGGCAGCATGGGACTGGATTGCAAGGTGATGAACTGGGGGAAACTGGTTAAATGACGGAATGCAGAGTGTGGTGATAAACGGGGACAGGGTGGAGATAGTCAGTCCCCAGGAGGATTTCATGAAGTTGTGGGGGAGCCTAAAGCAGGTAGCTCACATCACTTAATTTGACCTTATGTTCACCACCTCCACCCCGCCAATACCCTAGCAGAGGCATTCTCTTCAGATCTGGGCACAGCACTCCAGGTGTGGACTCACTAGTTAGCTATACAGCAGCAGCACCACCTCTCTCTTCCTGCTAGAGGTACTGCTTGTCCATGGCAGGATGGAGGTTAGGACACTCCATATCCAGGAATTCAACTCTTGATTGAAGGAATGGTGTGGAAGGGAGAAATTTGGCTTTATGGGGGACTGGGGTCCCACCTGGACAGATGCAAGCCTGTATAAGGATGATGTGAAGTTTGAATGCTTCATCAGCAAACATTTAAACTTCCCAGGGGTGGGAGGAACAGGAGGGTTTGGAGGTTTATTATCACCACCCTGTATGCACAAGCAGGAAAATGAAGTGATGGCAAGAAAAACATAAGTAGTCAGGTGGGGGGTGGGGCAAGTGGTGGAATCTGGACCACACAAGAAAAATAACTTGGGAGGGGGAAAAGATACAGGATAACAGTAATAGGGGAAGGAGGAAGATAGGATGCAAAACCTGGTAGGCCATGGTAACCAATGCCTACTGCCTGGGAAATAAATCCCAGACCTGGAAGCCTTGTTATTGGAGCCATACCAGAAGTGACAAACCAATGCCTCATATTGGAATCCAAAGGCAGGAGAAGGGGGAATCCACTAAGGTTTTCAAAAGAGGTAGTAGACAAAGTAAGGGCTAAAAGGACGGGTGTTAGGAAATATAAGGAGACCCAAAGGGAGGAGGACAGGGTGGTGTACCTAGACTGTCTAAGGGAAGTGGGGAAGCTGGTAAGGACAGCAAGGGTGTGATCTGAGGAAGGATTATCACAGACAGTAAAGAAATGGGTCATGACATTCTACAGGCTCATCTGTGAAAGAAGAAAAACTAGGGGGAGGCTTAAATGGTATGAAGTGGAGTGGAAGGAGGGAGACATGGATAAGGGGAAAATACTGAATAAATACTACTTTTCAGTATTCACAGAAGAGGTGAGGGACAGGGAACACATCTGAGCAACTGATGCCAAGGTGGGAGGGGGAGGTGGACACCAGTCCATCACAGTTGAGAGAGTCCTGCATTAGCTCACTAAATTGAAGGTGAACAAAGCGTTGGGGCCAGATGGCAAACACCCAAGGAAATTAAGGGAACTTCAAAGAGAGATAGAAGAATCTCTGGCAGCCATGCTCACTGAGTCACTCAACACAGGAGTGGTTACAGAGGACTGAGGACACATGTGGTACCTCTACACAATTCCAGCAATAGAGAGTAGGCAGTGAACTATAGGCCTGTCAGCCTCACCTCTGTACTGGGGAAGATCATGGAGGCACTTCTTAAAGAAAGAACAGTGGGACATCTGGAAGCGAACAGTGCCCATGACCCTGAACAACAGATTCTCAGCAGATAGATTCTGTCAGACGATTCTGATATATTTCTTTGTCTGGGTGATGAAGGAAGGAAATCGAGAGTGTGGTGGGGTGGGGGGGTGGACGTCACCTACCTAGCAAAGCCTTCAACACCATACAACATACGAAGCTGGTTAACAAGATGGGGAGTCTGGGCATGGGGCACAAGGTGGTATACTGGGTTAGGAACTGACTGATAGATAGGAGGCTGAGAGTGGTGGTAAACAGGATACACTCTGGGAAGAATGGGGGTGACCAGTGGGGTGCATCAGGGATCAGTCCTAGAGCCAGTCCTGTTCAATGTCTTAATTAGTGACATTGCAGAAGGGCTGGAGGGGAAGGATAATCCTGTTTGCAGATGACACCAAGATCTGCAACATGGTGGTTACACCAGACACAGTGGAAACAATGAGAAATGACCAGGGAACATGTGAAAAATGGTATGAGATGTGGCAACTGAGGTTTAACTCAAAAAAGTACAAAATCATGCACGTGGGACATAGAAACTATGGGGAGAGCTACAGGAAGGGGGTTGAGTTGCTGACAGTCACCAAGGAAGAAAGAGATTGAGGGGTTATTATTTCAGATTAAATTAAAATTTCAAAGCAGAGTACCAAGGCTGCTGGGAGAGCAAGTGACATGCTGGGGTGCATAGGCAGAGTTATCACTAGCTGAAGGTGGGATGTGGTGAAACCTTTGTATAAAACACTAGTCATGCCCCACCTAGAGTATTGGGTGCATTTCTGGAGTCTGCATCTTTGTAAGGACGTTGACAGGGTGGAGCCAGTCCAGAGAAGGGCGACAAAGATGGAACAGGACTTGCATCATAAAAGTAATGAGGAAAGTTTAAAAAGCATCAATATTTACTCGCTGGAGGAGAATAGGGAACATGATGGAAACATCCAAGTATCTTTAAGGCATTAACAAGGTGCAGGGTGAGACATCTTCCAGTACAAGAGAAGTACAACCGTGAGGGGGCATGATAGGGAACTGGATGGTTGTGTGTTAAGAGGGAATGTAGGAAACATTTTATTCGTGAAGAGGGTGGTGGACACATGGAATAGTCTAACTCAGGAAGTGGTGGGAGCGAGCCCTGTGGAGGGGTTTAAACATGCCTGTGATAGCCATAAAGGAACCTTAGAAGTGAGGCAGAGGGAGTGGAATCCACTGACCAAATAGGGTCAGAAGCCAAAATCAAGCATAGGGCTTACGGGCAAACTGGATGGGCCTGGCGGGTCTTATCTGCCATAAAATTCTATGTTTCTATGTCTGTATGTACAATGACAACTACTTCTAAACACACAATCCCACAACTGGACCTTTATTGTTTCACTCTATAATGGAATTTTAGAACTCACTAAACCCAAAATCTACATCTGTGTACTCTCGGTCATCAGGTCACACTTCTGGAACTTCACCATCGGTTAGGGTACTCCTACAGAAGATTTTTCTGTGATACTAACTAGGGCAGCCCTCAATGATGACAACTACCAATGAAAAGCAAGTCTGGAGAAGTGGTCCCTCTGTACAGTTGTGCTGGTGGGATGGAAGACAGACCTGATGACTGAGATCCCCTTAGTGATCCACTTTTCCGGTAAGTTCTCATGTAACTGTCCTGTCTTCATTGTGAATACCTCAGTTATCAGGTCATACATATGGAATGAGTGACAGAAGGCCTAGCCAAACCGACATGTCCGCACTCTGGCTCCTGAAACAATGTTCAGACTGTGGTGCCCAGCTCAGCTGCAACCGTGAGTAACTTCTATACTCTCACTGAGCACCACAGTCTTTACATTGATTGTAGAGCCCATAGCTGGCTTTGGACAGGTCGTTTTGCTCTGATATCTGACAAAGAATGGTGTTGGCTTACCTACTGGACTGTGTGTTTTCTCACTGTCTCTGGGTACTGCTTGGTAGCTGTTCCATATGTGTGAACAGAGGACTGATCTAATCATGATGAAGATATATATTCGATGAGTTTTCAGACATCGTCTGCGTCTTCCATCCCACAACCCCCACCGTACAGAAGGGAACTCTTCTCAGATCAGGTTTTCATCAGAAGGGGTGGTCCCAGTTAGAACTTCAGGAAAAATCATCAGTTTTATTTCATTCGCCAACAGTAAAGGTCAATATAAAAGGTCAACAGCCTTAGAAGCCGACCACCTTATTTTGTTAGAGCATTATAAACTCTATCAAACAGAAATTTCCCGTAAGGAGGCAGAATTCCTGTCCAGAGAAATAGCTGTCGCACGGAACCGACCGGCCCAACTCTTCAAGACTGTTGACAGACTGTGCAACCCAGTCTGTCAGCAGTTCCGTCAGTTTTTTTCACAAAAGGATTGTGATGAGATCGCTCGCTTCTTTGCGAATAAGGTGGCAGACATCAGGCATGAATGCCTCCAGCTCCACTCTATGGGTGTTGCTGTTGATCGGCGCTATGTCACAGAGCCTGGAGTTTCCTGGAGTACCTTTGAGCTGCTGGAGTTCGTGGATATTATGATTGTCCAGGCAATGCATCCCACTTGCTGTAGTTTAGACCATGGCCGTACTTCCCTAATTTTGGGTTGTATTGACATCATTGGCCTGGTCTTAGCTCGAATTGTCCGGTGCTCTTTGGATTTGGGTGAGTTTCCAGCTCCCTGAAAATGGGGGTTGTGAGACCTCTCCTGAAGAAAGCTTCCTTAGACACGGATAAACTAGTAAACTACAGGCCTATCTCTAACCTCCCTTTTGTGGGGAAGGTTATTAAGAAAGTTGTGGCGGCTCAATTGGATACATAGAAACATAGAAACAGAACTTGACTGCAGATAAGGACCACTTGGCCTACCCAGTCTGCCCATTTCCCTACCTAATGGATAAGCTGCAGATCCTAGTTAACCAGCAGCCTACTTCTTCCTACCCCCACCCCCTAAAATTGCCTTATGACTGTCCCATGCATGCTTGAATTCCACCACTGTTTTTGACTCCACAACCTCCTCCGGAAGGCCGTTCCATGCATACACAACCCTCTCTGTGAAAAAATACTTCCTTAAATTACCTCTGAGCCACCTCAGAGGTAATTTAACCATCCATAATCTATATGAACCTCTCCAATCAGGTTTTCATAAGAGACATAGTACTGAGACTGCTCTGGTTCGGGTGCTCAATGATCTCCTGATGGCAAGAGATCAGAGACACCATTCCATCTTGGTTCTCCTTGATTTATCATTAGCTTTTGATACTGTGGATCATGGGGTTCTGCTCGAACGTCTGAGGTTCATCTGTGGGCTGTCTGGTACAGTTCTCAGATAGTTCACATCTTTCCTCGCTGGTAGATCGCAGAGAAGTGTCTCGGGTATTTTTTCCTTCTGGGGCTTTCTCTCTGCCTTGCGGGATACCCCAGGGTTCAGTGCTGTCCCCCATGTTATTCGCAGTATATATGCTGCCTCTTAAAGACATTGTAAGACGGTATGGGCTGAGGTTTCACTGCTATGCTGATGATACCCAGCTCTACCTGTCTTTTGCCCCTGACCAGGTTAGTGCTATCTCAGTACTGAACAGCTGTCTCGCAGAATCCAAGACTGGATGAGTACCAGCGGTTTAAAGTTGAACCAAGGAAAGACTGAGGTTCTGGATGTGGACCCAGGTCACAGGACAGAGGGGTTGGGGACTGGACTCCCCTCTGGTTTAATCTTGGGAGGGGCCCAGATTCTCACCTCTGAACGAGTGCGTAGCCTAGGGGTGATGCTTGATGATGGTCTGACCCTTCGTCCTCAGGCGTCGGCAGTCATCAAGCTGGCCTTTTATCATCTTAGGAACATTGCTAGGATTAGGCACCTTGTTTCACCCAGCAACCTCCCTGTTTTGGTCCACGCCTTTGTGACATCGTGCCTTGATGACTGTAACTTCCTTTACTTAGGGCTTCCTGAGGTTGATATCCGCTGCTTGCAGCTAGTGCAGAACGCGGCATCATGTTTGCTGACTGGGGTATCAAGAAGAACTCATATTACTCCCTGTGCTGCACGATCTGCACTGGCTGCCTATTCAGTGTCGGATCACCTTTAAGGGGTCAATGTCAACTCGCTCCCGACAATACACGCCGCGACAATTCGCTCCCGACAATTCATATCCATGTCAATTAACTCCCGTACTTTTCGCTCCATGTATTTTCACTCCCAGTACTACATAAATTTGTCTGAAATATTCGGGTTCGTATTTAAACCTTCCTAAACTTCCACAAGTTCAACTTTACTTTGCACAACTCCTGCGTGTGTAGGAGAGAACTTATCTGGAGCAATGTGAAGTGTGTCCAGTGGAAAGTGCAAGGGTCTCTGTCTCTCTCTCGTTATTTTGTGTGAGTAGTAACATGCCTGGCATCAGTTCCTTGGGATGTCCCAAACAGTCCAAGTCCTTGGATTTAAAGTAGTGTCCGACCTGTGGAGGAGACAGCAAAGGAAACCGAACCTGTTATGATTCCCTGGTGCCTTGCCCTGCAACTCTCCTGCCTGCTGCTGTTCCTTCTTCGTTGCTGGGGTCAGAACCTCCCTGAGACAGGTGATTGGCAGCTGCCCTTTTTGCGAATCACAGGGGCAGGGGCACATGGTACCAGTCTGATTTTTTTTTCTTTCTATAAATTACATTATTGCATATGAAATGTGAATTTGCATTGCATGAAAACTGCTTTATTTTATTGTAAAATACGAGAAGCCCGATCGATCTGTGTAATGCATGTGGGTGAGTTGAAGGCTGGAGTTTGGCTTTCTTTAATCAGTGACTCAGCAGTTCTTGTTTTTAGAATCATTATGAAAATGGTAACAAGTTGTTGCATTTGAATTGCTATCAAGTGGTACCATTGTGCTGGGGCTCTGTGCATCTGCTGCCTCGTCAGAACAGGGGGTCTCCAGGCACTGCCTTCTGTCAGCCGGACTGAACAAATAGAGTGACAGGCTATTGAAATGTGGCATGTGTGTGGAAACTAATGTGAACTTGGGTAAAGTTGAATGCATGTCTGATTGCTAGGCAAGGGGACAAGACAGTCCACCAGGACACGAAGACGGGTTTTTAAAACATTTGCAAAGAACTGGGGAGGGGGGGCAGTGATGGTGTTTTTGCTTCCTATGTCCTATGTTCCTGATACATGTAAAAATCAACTGGAGGGAGTTGACGTCGGGAGTGAGTTGACATCAGGAGTGAGTTGACAGGAGCGTATTGTTGGAGCGAGTTGTCGTGGCATGTAATGTCGGGAGCGAATTGATGCGCTCCCACCTTTAAGGTAGGTCTATTGACTTACAAAGCTCTACACGGAAAGGGCCCTGATTACTTGAAAGAGCTCCTGGTGCCCTACTGCCCTCTGCGACAGCTCTGCTCGGCTGACGAGAGGTTGCTAGAGATTTTGAGGGTAAGCTTAAAATCATCTGGTGCACGTGCTTTTGCGTTTGTGGCACCTACCCTCTGGAATTCTCTGCCACATTGGCTTAGGGAGTGTGGGACGGTGGGGTGTTCTAAGCAGACTCTTAAGACTTTCTTTTGGGGGGAAAGCGTATTCTGTATTGTCCTGATTTTATTGTATGCTGATTGTATTGTATTTTATTGTATGCTGATTTTATTCTGACTGTACAGCACTTTGAAACATTTTATTATTATTACTATTAATATGTGGGACCTGATGACCAAGATCCATGGGTATATATACAGTTCTATTAGAGTAAGTTTTTACGTAACTGTCATCTCCTCAACTATTGCCTCTTTCGATGACATTGCATGAGACACACACATATTTGGAGTCTCCATCTGTCCACACCACTGGTGGAATTAGCTCACAACCCATGTGGAACCATGTTCTGCAGCTCTCGCACTGCACCATTGAAACGTCACTAATTGATGGCAAACAGCACTTGCAGTGCAATTCTATTGTCTTTCTTTTCCTAATGGTTTCCATTTTTCTCTGTTTTTCGAATGGAAACATTTTAATCCTGTCGTTTGAGATACAGTTGATCAGTTGTTCATGCATCAGCTTTCGACTGTGAAGTCCTTTTCTGGATCTAAGCCTAGATTAAGTGTTGTGGCAAAAGCAACTGCAAAAAGACTGCAGTCTGATGTGCCGCTCTGAAGCTGTACAGACGGCTCGGATACCAGGATGCAATAACTAGGCAGACTCAAAGTTCTAGTGCATAAAAAGCGCTGTGCTGGCACTTATTTTATTTCTTCATATAAAATGATGTTCCGTACAGAAATAAAAAAAAAAGTATTAGTTCATACTCTTTTCATCAGGTTCCCCAAAGACAAGTGCCTTGGAAAGGCCAATATACTGCCCAGCAATGGTACGCCTTCCCTCAGATAGCATCCACTGTCTTTCTTAGGTCTTACTTCACAGACACTCAGTAAATAAATAATATACAAAAGAAAACACTTCAGTATAAACAGCGAAAGTAAATGATTCTCAAAACAGAACTTCTCTCACTGCTGGTCAGAAAGCATTGACCCTATCTGCTCTGTTACCTGCTCAGGTAGCGCTATTTATACCCACCCACCTGAGTCAGGTGACCTGCCACATCATCAACTGTAACATTTCTTTAAATCCTTAATCAAAATAGACCTTAGACAGTATATATAATACTGAAGGTAAAACACAAGCTACTGTCATAACCAAAATACAGAAATACGCATTCCAAAAGCTTTTACTGTACTTTGGTTTACCTGTGGTCCTGAAAATGATTGAAAGCAGCCTGCTATAAAATAGGGCCATAAGGGGCCGCTACTTCCCTATAGGAACTCTCGTTATTTTGCCGGGAGTCCTGGAGGACAGACCTAACATGCTAGCAAGAGGACCTAACTCCAGCTGCAAAGGGAAACAGCCAGGAAAGGTAATGCTTTCTGTACCATGTAAGGTCTGCCTCTGGTAAATGAGTTTATTTTGAGCACTGGCAAAGCTACAGCCTCATTTGTCAGTGCTATGCTGCTATTTTCCTAATTTAAATACAGTACAGAAAGGAATGTTTATTGAAAGGCTTTCCTGCAGGCTGGACTGAAGTGCAGAGCTGAAAGGCAGTGAGACCCTGAAAGGTTGTCAAGCCGTCGGCTAAAATTGCAAGCCGACGGCTGACACTTTCACTTTCAGACAGGGAAACTCTCAGAGCTCTGCTTGAGCCGCCCACCAAGCGGCAGGGATGAAATACATCGTGCTTCCATGTGCTAGAGATTTCTCCTCCACTGGAGAATTTCCAGGAAGAAAACCAGGAAAATAAGTTCACTGGCGCTGCACGGTCATACGCACGATCGCAAAGGCTTCATGAGCGTGCGAGCCGTCGAGCAGCACCGCTGCAGCACTAAACCAAGTTCCAAATTCAGAGTCCAAAGAAGCTGTTTTTACAGCTCACAGGAACAGGATTCTCTCTTTCTCACTCTTTTTTCTACTTCAGGGAGGAGATGAAGACAAAATGAGTAACTGTTTAAATACTTCGAGGAAGCTGCATTAAAGCAGACATTTACGTGGCACTAATGCCCTATTCTGCTTACAGCTAGGCAACTCCTTTATCTTTATAAACCCAGCATTATTCATGTAACAAACAAGCAATGCAGCACAGGATACAGAAAAAGAAGGGGAACAGGAATGCTACTTTCGTACTCTTGCAGGTTTATGATTCTGTGCAGTTTATTTTGCCTTAACATATTGTTTATCAGGTCTCGATACAAACTAGACCCTGAACACATTTGTGTCTCACACTGCTAGTGTAGGTTTTTGGTTTTGAATGGACACCAAAGAAGGAAGAGAAATATTTATGGAAGAAGGTGCAGGGGTGGGGAGGGGTTAGTATGGAGGTGGCCGGCCTCCACACCGAGAAAAGCCTTAGAAGATGGAAGATAGAGGTTGCAACCATAAAGAAAAGAAAACGTTGGGTCCACATACCAGTGGCAGGGACTGACCCTGTCACAGTCACTAACTGATGGCAAATGGCACTTGCAGTGCAATTCTGTTGTCTTTATTTTCCTAATGGTTTCCATTCTTCTGTATTTTTCGAATGGAAACATTTTAATCCTGTCGTTTCAGATACAGTTGATCAGTTGTTCACGCATCAGCTTTTGACTGTAGAATACTTTTCTGGATCTAAACCTAGATTAAGTGTTGTGGCAAAAGCAACTGCAAAAAGACCGCAGTCTGATGTGCCGCTCTGAAGCTGTACAGACGGCCATTTGATTTCCAGGCTGTTCCCCTTGGGCCCTTTCATCCTGGCCTGTTTTACAAAGAATGAATTGCTGTACGTTACTGGTAGTTAATCAGAAACATTTATTCTTCGTTGTTTGGCATTGACATCGCTGGCTCTGAGCCAGTGATTGTCATTTATGTTCATAATCTGTATAAAGTTTTTATCATGGGTTCCTATCGCAAGATAGTACTGGAAGTTCAGACAGCTTTGATAAGTCCCACTCAAACTTTGGCTTTGTAACAGTGACATAGCGTAATCAATAACATCGCTGTCAATCCACGATTCTTCTTTTTTGTTGTGATTAATAATTATCTCTGAGTCTTTTACAACATGTCGCTTGACTGAACAAGCTACAAAACGTTCTCTGTTTTCTTGACGGTGTGTAACTCCAACAAGCATAACTTCATCTTCTTTATTGAACACAAGTCTGAGATGTTACATGATCTGTTTGGCTTTTGTCTGATTCTTCTTTATCTGTTTTTGATTCTGTTACACTGTTCTGTGTACTGTTCATTGATTCCATTGGTGTAAAATCCATCGTTAAATCATCATCTGCTGTATTCTCTTCATTATTTACACAAGATTTGTTTTCATTATAGTACTGCTTCAAGTGATTATAAGGTACCCCGCTGCTTGATTGGCTGATCATTTGTCATTTTCAGAAAAATATCTTTTGCACATATCGATGATATTCTGACAAAATCAAAAAAATTAACAGTTTTTTTTTTTATTAACTTGAAAACCAAGCAATAATCGGTACATGCTTACATTATGTATTTACAATCCTTATATGAAAGACCTCTTTAACATAAATGAACTTCAATGCAGTAACAAATAGCAGCCTGATTTGTCTGACCCTTTGCAATTTTTTCAGAACTGCTATTAGTAATATTCACCTATAGGGTCCACTCCAATCAGGCATTTAGCTGGTCACCTTTATGTCCCAACTTTCTCGCATTTCTTCTTAAAACTAAATCACCTTCCTTGAATGTAAAGCTCTTGTGCCCTTTACTCGTTCTACCCTTGTGGTATTTTTTATCTTTGCAGTGACTTAGTTCTATGTTCTCAATAACCTGATGAAATAAACTGCAACTGTGTACCATAAATTAATTATATGTATCATAACTGGTATGTTTTTGTTCTAATATTTGCAGAATAAATGACATAACAAATTCATTCTTCAGTACCTACTGCTGTATTGGTGTTTACTTTACTTATTTAATAAATTTTTATTTATAGTTATCAGCTGTGGGCAGAAGTTGTCAAAAATCAAAGATATAGGGTTATACACTGCCATAAACTATGGATTATGTTTATACACATATGCATTTGAACGTATGTGAATGGACTCCAGGATGGGCATCAGCACGGGTCTGTCTCGGGCAGATCCTGCCAGACCAACCTCATTGAATACTACATTTGGGTAACAAGGGAATTAGACAAGAGCCGTGCAGTGGATGTCCTATATTTGGATTTCAGCAAGGCCTTTGACTCTGTGCCGCACAGGAGGGTGGGGGGAAAGCTGGAAGCTGTGGGGGTGGGAGCAAAGATGGTGAAATGGATAAAGAATTGGTTAAAAGGTAGGCAGCAGAGGGTGGTAGTGGGAGGGGAACTCTCAGCACCGAGGGCAGTGATAAGCGGGGTGCCACAGGGATCGATGCTAGGGCCAGTGTTGTTCGGGTTATTCATAGCTGATATCTCACATGGGATCCGAAGTAAGATCAGTCTGTTTGCAGGTGACACCATCATGGGGGTGGTGGTTAATGACATTGAGGGATGGAAGTGGCTACAGGATGACCTAAATAAACTGCAGGAATGGTCAGAAACATGGCAGCTGGGGTTCAGTGCTAAGAAGTGCAAGATAATGCCCTTTGGAGCAAAGAACCAGGGGAGGGACTATCATCTGGGAGGGGTACAGTTGGGTAGCACCGTGGAGGAAATGGACCTAGGGGTACTTATAACGGGGAGCATGAACAAGTCTGCTCAGTGTAGGAAGGTGGCAGCGAAGGTCAACAAGATGCTGGGGTGCATAGCGAGGGGACTCTCCTCCAGAAGTAGGGAGGTTGGCCTCCCCCTGTACAGGTCTCTAGTCAGGCCGCGCCTGGAGTTCTGCGTGCAGTTCTGGTGCCCATACCTGAGGAAGGATGTCAGATTGTTAGAGGGGGTGCAGTGTAGAGCGACAAAGATGATCCAGGGATTGGAGGGCAAGCCCTACAAGGAAAGGCTGAGCGAGCTAGATATGTATTCCTTGGAGGAGAGGAGGGATGAGGGGACATGATTGAGACCTTCAAGTACTTGAAAGGGATAAACAAGACTCAAACAGAGGGGATCTTCCAATTAAGAAGAGGAAGGGACATGAGACGGCACAGTCTCAGACTGGAGGGGGGAAGATTCAGGAGGAAGGTAAGGAGACAGTTCTTCATGGAAAGGGTGGTGGTCAAGTGGAACACTCTACCACAGGAGGTGGTGGCCTGTAAGATGGTGGGCAGTTTCAAGAGGGGATGGGACAAGGTGAGGGGGAGGGTAAATCTAAGGAGGGGAGGAGTGGGAGGGGCAGCTGCTAGATGAGGGGCTAGCTGCAGAATTGAGCAGACTCGACAGACCGTAAGGCATATTTCTGCTGACATTTTCATATGTTCGTAATCACCCATGGTTAACGGAATAAGATTATGAACCTTTTTTAAAACTCACTTTAATAAAACAGAAACCAGTAATTATAAACATAACTTTGGTAAGAGTGTGTGAACGCGAACTGTATGCATATACTCGGTGCGCAGAGCCTTGATAAACTCACTGAGTGCTGCATGTGCTGTTTATGGGGCAACGCACCGCTTGAGTTTGCGTAAACTCCTCGCTACTCAAGCTTCACCCTGTATTGTTTTATATATATATATATATATATAATAAATCTAATTAAGCAATAAGGCATGACCAGGGGTTAGATGAGCAGTCTGTTAGTCACCTCATAGGGCGTAATGTGGCATGAGGCGCAGTCGAGTGCCATAATGATTTATTTATTTATTTATTTACGTGAGGAGTTTCACCAGGAAAGGCACACTGAGCTGCAATAGCTCGTTTCCCAGTACTTCCTGGGGGAAGGGAACAGTGGAGGAAGTATCAATAGTACAATAATAGTAACATTGAACAGGGTAGTGGCCGCACAATAATGGACTGCACAAAAATCACATTGAGTCAGTACGTTTATTTATATGTATTTAAAATGTTTTACCAGGAAAGGCATACTGAGCAGAAGCTCGTTTCCAGATACATCCGTGGGGAAGGGGGGAAGGGATACAAACAGATATACACAGCATATGCGATATAAACTTACACATATACTAATTAAAATTTTACAGAGAGTATAAAGTTTGATATACAGTGTACATCAAAAGGCAAGGAGATACTGAGTCAGCTACAGGGAAAGTTATAAACAGTGCAAAACTTAGAGAACACAGCAACAAAACAAGCATTATCACTCCAACACATTACAAGGGACAGAGTGATTTATCTTTTAACATTTCTAAGTGCTAAACGTTTATGTGCAACCCAGGGGCAAAAAATAAGGTACGCGAGTATTTATTTAGTATGTTTAGATTAGGTGCAAGTACAGATGGGGTTCCTTAAGAGTACGTATCAGTATTGGTAAGCATATATCACATCACAAAAGTGCAGGCTAGGAACTAACAAAGGATACAGTATATCTAAATACTAGACACATTTTACAATTTTACAAAATATGAACAAGCACATTATAACCACTATAAGTGCTGAATGAAGGCCTGAGTGTAAACATAGGGGAGAATAGCAAAGTGAAGGAGAAGGGGTTAGTGGACCAGTCCCCCCCCCCCCGATTGGAATGTATGAACCTCGCAAGGGTTCATGCAACAAGGTGGTGATTAACTGACTATAATAACTGGCTCCCCATTTTTCCCATAGGGAAACCATGACGTAATTTGTCATTATAAAGGAGTGTTTTTAATGGCAAACCGCCGGTTTCCCTCACTCTCTTTATGTGCCTAGACAGCACTTCCCAAGCCCAGCGTAGCTTGCCTGCTCACCTAAAAGTAAACTGCGTCTGCCACAGTAACTCGGTGGTAAGTTATATATATATATATATATATATTTTTTTCAAACAATTCTGATCACATTCAACATTTGCAGGGCAAATAAACACCACTGACCACTTTTTAAATCTGGCACCATCAACCGATAAAAAAATAAAAACAGAGCGTGCTCCCCAGCCAGAACCTCTGCTATTTTATATAATTGCTGTGGGGAAAAATGGAAACCCAGCAATTATATAAGATAAAATATGGGGTAGTGTGTGTAAACCCGAAGTTTGCACACACCCTCGGGGTTAGAAGCTTGCACCAACCCGTCGAGCTTTGCTCTTGGGGTTTATGTAGCATCTAACCCCTCAGGTGTGTGTGTAAACTTCTCATTACACACACCACCCCATACTTTATTCTCTGTGTTATGCCAACTCTTTGGAGTGCCTTATTGCTTTTATTAAAATTGTTTCAAAAGACTGTTAAAAGTATACTTTTTGAATGTTTTCCTCATTTAGAGGTACATTCTTAATAAAATAGATCTTCCACCAACAGTTTAAGAATGCCGATTCAAAATCAGAATGCATCATTCCAGTCATTCAGCAGTGCTAGAGGATGGAATGCTGACAGGAAGAATCCATGTGCCATTGTGATCAGGCTGTACATGACTGCGTAACATGGATTAATGTCCAGCATTAATACAATGACATCATTTATGACATTGTTTGCAGTGGGCGGAATGACTATTTTATCATAAATGCACACAAGTAAATCTATTGTTTCTACATCTAAACATGCTTTTCCCAACAGTAAAAAGTTTTAAATAGGAACCCATTTTATTTTTTTAAACTCTGGTCTTATTAAATATTTGCACAGGAATGACACATTATGGCTTAACTAGGATGTTCCATTATTACCTAGCCCATTCTCTGTTGTCTCTGCCAATCTTGCACCTGTAGGTTTGAACTTAGCTCGTCCCCTTGTACAATTTCCGACTCCAAACACCTGCCGAGGTGTGTTCCTAATCATGTCTTTGTTGAGCTGTGTATACACAAGGCCAGTACTGCTCTATGCCACTCGCACGCCGCTGACGTGCATTATTATGTCCCTACTTTTGATATTACTCACTGTTGATTACTGTCCCCTCCAGGTGGGCCCCACTGGATGTCGTGAGCAGCCTCCGGAGCATGATTTTACTTTTTCTAACCTCCTTGCCACTGCAGACCCTCAACTCTGGCCTATCTGGTGCATGACTTTTAAGTCTATCTTGTTCACCAGGAAGTTGGTCAAATCTTACCCAGACAAAATTAGGCCCCCCAGGAGTTGTCACTCCCTATCATGCCTCGTATTGCTTCCATTGTTATTACTTGTCCTGGCAGGGGACATAGAGCTTAACCCTGGTCCCCCATCTCCGCATGTCTCCTCTAACTTCTCCAGCCCCCCCAGCTGGCTATCCACAAAAGGCTTGAAAGCAGCACACCTAAACATTCGTAGCCTCATGCCAAACCTAGCTGAACTTGCTGCTTGGGTTGGTCACTACAAGCCTGATATCCTTGGTGTTACCGAAACGTGGTTGAAGTCCACTACCCCGACTCTGCGTGTGCTTTCCCAGGTTTCAACCAAATCAGGCTTGACCGTGCTGGTAAAAAACGAGGGGGTAGGATACTGATCTATTACAAAAATCACCTAAATGTATCCTCTATACCCCACCAGCTGCCCTCCTTGCCCTCATGTGAGTTCCTTCAAGTGCTTCTTCTGCCGGGCAATACAAACAAACTGCATATAGTCTGCGTATACAATCCTCCCAAGGGTGGTGTACAAGGGTTAAAGAGCTGCTGACGCCTCAAAGAAAACTTTGAAAAACATGATATTTAGGTACAATTCAGCTTGCATTCCATATATATTCTATAGATTTCTTCTCCCCATTATTTATTACTGAGGAAATCTGCATGAATACATGATCTTTATGCCTTACAGTTCATCTGCCTCTTTACCTTATCCCTACTTAAAGTCATAATCCTCTCTTGTGACATCACAATCTGTTGCCATGGGAGTAACTGTGACGTCACAAGCAATGCATTGTGACCTCAGGTAGGGAGAAAGTAACAGGACTAGATTAATTCTTCAGGAGCAATGGTCCTGTTTTCATGCAAATTACATTAGTAATAAATAATGGTGAGGAGGAATACAGAACTAATGTGAAATATAAACCAAACTGTGTCTAAATATTATGTTTTGTTAAAAATCTCCTGAAGGCGTCAACTGCTCTTTAACATACCTCCTTAACTCCATAACACCTGTGGTCCATGAGAAACATAGAAACATAGACTTTGACGGCAGATAAGGACCACTTTGCCCACCCAGTCTGCCCATTTCCCTTCCTATTGGATAAGCCGCAGATTCTAGTTAACCAACCGCCTACTTCCTGCAACCCCCAACTACAATTTCCTTATGTCTGTCCCATGCATGTTTGAATTCCCCCACTGTTTTAGACCCAACAACATCCCCAGAAAGGTGGTTCCATGCATCCACCTCTCTCTCCGTGAAAAAAAATTTCCTCACATTACCCTTGAGCCGTCCCCCCATTATCTTTAAATTGTGCCACCTTGTTCTTACACATCTCTTTTTTTGAAAGATGCTACCCTCCTGGACTTTGTTGATTCCCTTGAGGTACTTAAAAGTTTCTATCATGTCCCCTGTCCCTCCTTTCATCAAGGTATACATATTAAGCTCTCTCAGTCTCTCTTCATATGGTTTCTGATGCAGACCCTGCACCATTTAGTTGCCCTCCTCTGGACTGCTTCCATCCTGTCTATGTCCTTGCATAGATGGGGTCTCCAAAACTGCACACAGTATTCCAGATGGGTCTCACCGACTGTCTGTACAGAGGGATAACCACTTCCCTTTTTCTACTTGTGATGCCCCGTCTTATGCATCCCAGTATCCCCCTGGCTCTCCTTACTGACTTCTCACATTGCTTACCCACCTTTAGGTCATCTGGTATGACTACCCCCAAGTCCCTTTCCATTTTTGTTGTTGTTAGTACCTCCCCTGCTATTGTGTACTCTTCTTCTGGTTTTTTGTTTCCCAGGTGCATTACTTTGCACTTCTTTGCATTGAATCTAAGTTGCCATATGTCTGACCATTCCTCCAACCTTGCCAAGTCCCTTCTCATCCTTTCTACCCCCCCTTGTGTATCAACTCTGTTACAGAACTTTATGTCATCTGCAAAGAGGCATACCTTTCCCTACAGACCCTCTGCAATGTCACCTATAAAGATGTTAAAGAGGACTGGACCAGTACTGAGCCCTGAGGTACCCACTTACCCTTTCTTCGGAATGTGTTCCATTCATTATTACCTTCTGTGTCCTGTTGTGCAGCCAGTTTGCTACCCAGGCTACCACCCTGGAACCCACTCCCAGGCTGGCTAACTTGATTATTAGTCTTTTGTGCGAGACTGTGTCAAATGCCTTGCTAAAGTCTAGGTAGGCCATATCCACAGCCCCTCCCTGGTCTATTACTTTGGTCACCCAGTCGAAGAAATCAATTAGATTAATCTGACATGACCTTCCTGCTGTAAATCCTTGCTGCTTTGGGTCCTGTGCCCTGCTGGCCTCTAGGTACTCAACAATTCTTTCTTTCAGAAGTGATTCCATCATTTTCCCTACCACTGTGGTCAAACTTACAGGTCTGTAGTTTCCTGCTTCTGCCTTGCTCCCACTTTTGTGAAGGGGAATCACATCTGCCCTTCTCCAGTCCTCAGGTACCACCCCATCCTCTCGTGATTTGTTAAAAAGTGTGGTCAGTGGTGTCACTAGGTCCTCCCTTAGTTCTTTTAGGATTCTGGGGTGAATCCCGTCAGGCCCCATTGCTTTGTCCACCTTGAATTTTAGGAGTTCTTTCAGGACTGTTTCTTCTGTAAATGGACTGGGCCAACCCCCACCCAGAGTGCTTCTATTGTCTGGTTTAGGTAACTCCTCCTCATCTTTTTTTGTGAATACTGAGCAAAAGTATTCATTCAGTATCTCTGCCTTTTCACTGTGTCCCTCTGCCCACCTCCTCTCTCCTTTATTAATCTTCACGATTCCCCTCTTAACCTTTCTATGCTCCCTAATGTACCTATAGAAGGTTTTATCCCCCTTCTTAACTGAGTTGGCTATTTTTCCTCGGTTTGGGCCTTTGCTATTCTGACTGCCTTCCCCACTTCTTTCTGCTTTAATTGATACAGTTCCCTGTCGTGTTCCTTCTATGATTCCTTATACTTTTTGAATGCAGCCTTTTTCTCCTTAACCTTCCCTGCCACCTCTTTTGAGAACCATAGTGGTTTTTTACTCCGTTTTATTTTCTTTATTTGTTTCACACAAAGGCTTGTTGCCTCTATGATAGCAGTTTTGATTTTTCTCCACTGTTCTTCCACCCATACCTTTTTGGCCATTTGCTAGTGCATTCCTCAGGTATTCACCCATTTTGCCAAAGTCGGCCCTTCTAAAGTCCAGTATCCTTGTTTTTGTATGGCTTGTCTCCATGGTTGTGCTTATTGTGAAGCACACCGTGCAGTGGTTACTTGTTCCCAGATGTCTACTGACTTCTAGAGAACAAGTTGCTGCTACTAGGTGACCTTAACCTCAATTGGTTAGGGGGAAATGCTAGACAATATGAGCCCCTGCTGGCTGGGCTCTCCCCCTCTCAAGCTATCCGGGAGCCTACCAGGTTTTCCACAACAGGGGGGAAAAGTACTCTACTTGATTGGGTGATGTCCAACCCACCAGAGAGGGTGGCTTTCTCTGGTACATTCCTGGACTCTATCTCAGATCACACCCCTATCTTCTGTGTCTGGAAGGTCTCCCCACCAAGGATTCCACATAAAATCCTCCTTATGAGGGATTTCTCATCTACAGCTTGGAATCCTTCCATGCAGATCTGGGGCACACAGATTGGTCCCCAGTACTGGAATCTCCTGACACTTCCACTGCCCTAAGCAATTTTCTTGCCATCTTTACTGCCCTGCAAGACAAGCACACACCTCTTACAAAATAGAGAGTAAGGGGCACTATTACCAAATGGCTCCACAGTAGCCTACTTGCCGTTATGAAGTCTAGGGATAAATGCTGGGCTAGTTTCAAGGCCTCGCACAACTTATCTATTTACCAGGAATACAGACGTCTCAGAAATGTGTGCAAAAAAGCTGTTAGATCAGCAAAGAGTAATTTCTGCAAATCTGCCTTGCTATCCACACCCTAGGAGTTTTTGGCAAAATATCAAAAACGTAGTGGGTCCTCTAAAGGGGATGTTTCAGACATGACTATAGGTGGTACAAATTAAAACAATCTGCTCACAATTGCTAATGCCTTTAATTCTCATTTCTCTGACCTGTCTGCATATACCTCCCTATTTCCTCATCTGGATCCTGGTAAGTGAGGTGTGCCTCACTGCTCCCAGTCAGAATCTGTCCCTAGCCCCTCATTTTATTTCAAGGCTGTGTCCAGGTGGGAGACACAGAGACTGCTCTCTGGTCTATCCCCTCACTCTAGTGCTGGGCATGATAACCTGGAACCCAAACTCCTCCACCTTGGTGCCCCCTTCATTGTCTTACCCATCTCACATATCTTTATCTCATTGCTCTCCTCTGGGGTTATCCCTGACCTTTGGAAGGTGTCAAGGGTGGTCCTGGTTCTCAAGCAAGGTGACCCTAAAAACCTTGAAAACTACCGGCCCATTGCCATCTTGTCAGCCATCAGCAAACTCCTCAAAAAAGTTGTTGCTTCCCAACTTTCTGAATATATCCAGTCACATGAGTTGCTAACCCCAGCTCAACATGGCTTTCGTAAGGGCTACAACACCTCAACTGCCCTTGCTAAGGTTACCTCTGAGGTTAGGGTTGCCATGGATCAAGGCAAACTCACTGGTGCCATCTTCGTTGACCTTTCCAAGGCCTTCGATCTGGTTGATCATGCACTTCTGTGCTTGCAACTCCGGTCCCTTGGCTTTTCCACCCCCATCCTTGGGTGGTTTTCCAATTACCTCCAAGGATGTCAGCAACTTACAACATTTAACAAGGCCCTCTCCGAGCTCACCCCAGTCAAATCTGGAGTTCCCCAGGGGTCTGTCCTGGGGCCCATCCTGATCTCTCTGTTCATAAATAATCTCCCCCTGTACCATCCCACTGCAGTGCCACCTTGTATGCAGATAACCTGGTCATCCTTACTCACGCCCATGACATTAGTGTCATCAACTGGCACCTTAACAATGACTTTAGTGATATACAATCCTGGCTAAAAGAAAACAGGTTCGTCCTCAATTTCAGGAAAACTCAGGCCATGCTCTTTGGTTCCCAGGCTAAGTTGAAAGCGTTCCCTTTGTCCTTGCATATTACCAGCGCTGATGGTTCCCTCATGATGGTCGCCAGCTTGGTCAAATACTTGGGCATTACCCTCGACCCTCAGCTTGACCTCTCCCAGCATATTCACCTTGTATGTAGAGCTGTAAATAGTAAGTTGGGCTTGGCTTACAGAGCAAAAAACAGTCTCACCCCTGCTGTGCGTATTGCCCTGGCGAGTGGGGTGTTTCTTCCCATGCTCTGCTATGGACTCACCACATTCGCTCACGCTACTAAAACTTACGTGTCAAAATGGGACGGGGCCTACAATAATATATGCCACTTTGCCCTTGCAGCCTGGTGTCTCACCCACCACTGTGACCTTTTCAATAAGCTTACTTGGCTTCCACCGGGCCAGCATCATAGCTTTGTCCTAGGTTATTTTATTGACAAGGTGGTAAGAATGGCCACTCCTCCTGTTCTGGCAGAGCTCCTCAAACCTGTCACCTCCTTCTACTCCCTAAGGTCACATGGTCCTGCAATATTCCAAGTCCCCAGTACCCGCACCCAAATGGGTGACAGAGCATTTGTGTCTTGTGCTCCTAAATTATGGAACTCCCTTCCTGCCCTTGTTCGCACTACACCCTCCCACACCTGTTTCCATAACTCCCTCTGGGATCACTTGCTGCTGTCCTCGGCCTGCAGTTGCACTTAATGATGCCAGTGGCCCTCCTAAACTAATGACACACCAGATACCACTGGTCCTCTGTGATTGGTACCTACCCGGACTCTGTGCTCAGCTGTCTTCCTAGCCCTACCTGCCCACAGTGTTCCTCATGCTTGCACCCTTTGGTATTTGAAATGGTATTTGACATTTGCCTCTCTGCTCACAGTTTGTAACATCTGTATATTAAGTTACCTGCTCCTGTGTATGTTACTGTATGCTTCTTTTTTTGCCTCTCCTGCCTCATCTGTGAAATATCTGTATATTTATCTGCCTGAGCTCTGTTTTGTAATCTGCTTCCTTACTTCCTTGTAACCTCCCGGGTCGCACCTGACAATAGGCATCTGTTTTGTCTAGTGTGCTTACCTGGTTAACAAAAACTAAATAAATAAAATAATAAATTGTACTGTATACTTCACTGTTGACCATAAGATATACATAGTTCATCTTTCTAGTATTTGCTGCAACATAGTACATTAAGTTAACCATTACTAACTTAATCTTCCAGGTTTCATCTGACTGTGTTACCGGACCATGTCCTAAAACAAAGAAGAGGAGGAGTGCCACCAATCAACAGTTCTCATAAAGAAAAGAGAGAAAATCTCATAACATGGACTAACTTAATGCTCATCCTCTGCCACTCTCAATACTTTCTGTTGTATAATACATTCAAACAATAAACTAATCAATTTAACATGGAAACATCAATAAACTTTTGACTTGTGTTTTCCTTTTTTCTTAAGAGAGAAAACATGTAAGTCTGGCTGACTTATTTGTATTTATGTCTAGATTTATACCTCTGTTAGAGTAAAATATTGGATATAACTAAAGAACTTGTTAGAGAAAATAATTTCTATATGTCAATAGGCAAAGGCCTGCTGAGAGAGAACTGAAACCCTTTCAACTCCTCCAGGAGATGAATGAAGGGAGCCAAATTCCATTGAACTTATCTCTTTGTAGGTATAGTTCTGCTGTAATTGTTTCTGCCCTGTGTATTTCTTTGACTATGTCTATCCACGCCTGTAGGGTGGGGTGGTTAGGGTTTAACCACGGCCTTGTGATGGCTTTACCCGCAGCCGCAAGCAAAATCCCCAAAAATGACTTCTGCCCATTAGTCTTTTTCCCTCTCGGGAGAATCCCCAGGACCATATGTTGGAAAGTCAAGGATTCTCCATTCCCCAACATCCACTGATATCGTTCTGTCACCTCGTGCCAAAAAGGCTGCAGGACAGGACAGTCTCAGAAAATGTGACAATGGTTCCCAATAGAACCACAATTCCTCCAACAATATTCGGAACCAGTGGGATTGTAATGCTTGCTTCTGCTTGGAGTATTGAAGAACCTACTAATAAGTTTCCATCAAAACTCTTTCCATACATTAGATGCGGAGGTTCAGAAAAAACCCTCCCAGATCTGCTTCCATATTGTAGCATCATGTTGGATTTTGGCCTCAGATTCCCATGCTGCTTGACATTTAGGTGGGTTTGTGTCCATTAATTCCCAATATGTTTTAACTAGCTTGGAAATAAATGAGTTTTCTCTGTGGCAGAACCTGATTCTAAAAGTACTTCTTCCAGCACGGGAGGGCTCTGCTGAGCCTCCACAAGGTCGGAACCTGTTTTTAAAAAGGAGGTAACCTGCAGGTAACAAAAAAAAATGGGTAGAGGGAAGGTGATACTCTTGCTGAAGGTTTTGAAATGTTTTAAGTTTGCCCTGTTTTAAAAATTGACTAAAATAACAAAGTTCTAGTCGACACCACCTATCATATACAGTACATGATCCCACCAAGGTGGGAGAAAAGAGGCATGGCGTGTGATTTCTGACCTGTGGAAAAGAGAAAGATTTATACCCAAATCTTTTTTAACCTGTCCCCATGTCCTGTAAAGTTGTTCTTGCCATGGGTTGTTTGTTTAAATCTTCAATAACTGCTCAGATGATTTTGTAAAATCTGCTAGCGGAAATGTACTAGGATCACTGCCCTCCTCCATTGTCACCCAAACATTTTGTGGGTCCTTCTTGTGGTATGCTACCCAGGGGACCATCTGAGCCATGTGATAATAAATCTTTAAATCGGGAAAGGCGAGACCACCATGTAATAATGATTTAATCAGGACATCCCATGCTATTCAGGCCTTCCGCCCGCCCCACACAAAGCGATGTAAAGCTTTGTTTATTTTATGTCATTCTGCAATTGGGATATATAGAGGGAGATAACTGAATAGAAGAAGAAAGCAGGGAAGAATGTTCAGCCGTATGGATTCCACCCGACCTAGTAGAGACAAGGGGAGAATTTCCCAACATTTCAAATCGGTGCAGACTTCTTTCAGAAGTCTCCCATAATTTACCTGGCATAAATTCTGTAAATTTGAAGGGATATAAATTCCCATATATCGTATAGTGGATGTCACCCATTTATACAGTATCAACTGTGTGAGTGCTGGGGTACGTTTACCGCTAATCAACAAAATTTCTGTTTTATTGTTGTTTCTTGCAAAACCTGAAAGTTGCCCGAATGTTTGGAGAACCCTGTCCAAAATTGGAAAAGTAACCAAAGAGTTTTTCAAGTAAAGCACAGTGTCATCAGCATAAAGGGAAATTCAATTTTCTGCCTCCTCCCCACCCTTACTCCTTCCAGATTCAGATGAGTCCTAATATGTTCGGCAAGTGGCTCCATACTCAGAGCAAACAAAATGGGGGAGAGGGGACAACCCTGTCTTGTTCCTCTCTGTATGTCTAAAGCCTCTGAGATGGTACCATTAACTTTGACTCTAGCCACACGGTTAGAATAAATAGCTTTTATCCAGGTAAGAAATTGTGGTCCAAACCCAAACTTTCTTAATACTCCCTCCAGATAACCTCAGTGGAGGCATTTGAACGCCTTCTTGGCATCTACTGCACTTGCCGCTTGCTGTACTTTAACTTTACTACCAGTATGTAAGATGTTAAGACAGCGCCTAATACTATCTTGGAGGTGTCTACTGGCACAAACTTGACTTGGTCTGGGTGGACCAGGTCAGGTAGTATTTTGTTAATCCTATTGGCCAGGATCTTAGTGAATATCTTTGAATCTACATTGAGTAGAGAAATTGGTCGGTAGGAGGCACACGACTTAGGGGGTTTACCTTCTTTAGGGATTACAGTGATGAAGGCCTCTCTCCATGAGTGGGGGAGGCTGCCCTCCTCCTCCTCACAGGAGTTAAAGAGTTCCGTTAAAATAGGGGACAATGAATCAGAGAATATCTGAAAAAACTCCACATTGAAGCTGTCAGGTCCTGGGGACTTATTGATTTTTAAGTTTTTTATTGTTTGTAGAGTTTCTGTGATAGTAATTGGGGCTTCTAACATCAGTTTATCTTCTTCCGACAAAGTTGGTAAAGAAATATTTGCCAGAAATTCTTGCAAATTGTGCATGTCCCCCCGAATCCTGGGCCTCCGACGAGTACAACATTGCATAATAAGAGCGAAAGGCTCCAGCTATTTCCTTTGCAGTGTAATGGGTGGATACCTTTCCATTTTGTGTTGTTTGTATTTTTTTACATATTGATCAGCTTGAGCTTTCCTAAGCCTAAAAGCCAAATGTGTACTAGCTTTGTTTCCATGCTCATAATACTTCTGGTTGGTATACTGAAGTTTACCCTCAACTTGTCTAAAATATTTTGTAATTCTACACAAACTTTTTAAATTTCTTTCAACATCCCCTGGGAGACCCCTTTTTATGGTCCCATTCTAGCTGTTCAAGTTTCTTTTCAAGGGCTTCTTGTTTTTCTCTGCATTGTCTCTTCAGCCAGGAGGTACAAGAAATAATTGTGCCCCTCAAAACTGCTTTTAATCCATCCCATACCCGTATCCTGTATTCTGGTGTGACTCCGATAATCTTTTATCACTGCCTGTATATGACCCTGAAATTCCTCCCTACCAAGAAGTGAGGAATTCATCCTCCAGCTTGTACTTCTGTGCCAGTCCTCCAACTGAATATCTAATGAAACCACTGAATGGTCAGAAACCAATCTAGGGTATATCACTCAGACTGTGATCCTGAAGATTTCTGATTTACTACATAAATGTTGTCAGTCCGTGAGTAGGACTGATTAGGATTTAAATAAAAAGAATAATCCCTCATGGCAGGGTTCAGCTCCCACCATATATCTAACAGGATGAGCTCTTGTATCCCTCCCTGGACTGCCTGACTCATTTTTATGTTGGCTTGCCATGCTTGCGTGCAGGTCAACATCTTGGGAGAGTGCAGATTTGGAGGTGCGGCTGCTGTTGGGCGAATGCAGGGCACCCATCAGTAGGTGCGGCCCTCATTCCCCAATCAGCCTGCATGCCGGCGCCACACCATGCATGCTAATGTGGCGAGCACATCTAAGGAAAGGTCCGCTGCAATCCAAGCAAAGCTCGTCAGATGCAGTGGACCCTTCCGCGATGCCGCCACATTACTGCAAGCATGGCGCGCGCCAATGACCGACTTCGGGTGCCTCAATCCTCCAGTGGCCAGGCCGCAGAGAATTTGCTGACGGGGAGTCCACCTCTGTAGGCATACAGCAGCCTCCATTTCTGATATGCCGAGGAGGGTGCCCAATCCCCTCCAGTTCTTGCCTCCCTCCCCGCTCATGTGGTGCCGACGGGAGCCCACCCCGTCGGCATAAATCACCCCCGCATTTCTTATATGCGCGAAAGGGTGCCCAACCCCCACCTCGCCTCCCCCACTGTCACTGTGTGCCGACAGGGGTGCCCAATTCCCGTCGGCATAATCTTACCCCCATTGTCTGCCAATGAAAGTGCCCAATCCCTGTCAGCTGTAGCAACACCTCCAAACAGTTAGGTGGCACGCTGGGAGCCAACCACAGCATGCCAAGTTCCTGAAAGAAAAAACTGTCCCACGATGTTAGTTTTTTCCCCTTCCTCCTGCAACAAAAAATGGTCCTCGTAGTCTCCTGCCCCCACCGCACCCACCCACTGTGCACCCTGCCTCCCCACACCCCTCACCCCATACTTACCTCCGGAGTCTGGCGCGACAATCTTCGGTGGACCGGGAACATGTCTGCACTCTTCAAAGTCGACCGCAAACTGAAGAAATGCCAGTAAGCTGTATAATGAATGAATAGGGTTTTTTCAACTTTGCTGCATATCTCGGGTATTTGTTTGAATTTTGGCACCAAATTTTCAACATGGGGTTTTTGGGGCCCCTCCTCATGAATTCTGTCACTGTCATGGTGTTAATCGGCTTTGAAAGGTGATTTTGTAGTCACTGCGCGAAATCACCTTTTGGAACCCATTAACGAAATGACAGTGCCAGTGTTCATGAGGTAGCCTCTCAAAAAGCCTATGTTCCAAATTTGGTGAAAAAAATCCAACAAATGCCTGTTTCACGAACGTGCGTTGCGCAGTTGCTACGCAGGCTCGTAACTTTGCGCATTCACAATATTTTAACGCCAGATTTTCAGCATTGCCATTTTTGTACACCTCCTTGTGAACAGTATAGCTGTCATTTTCCACATCCTGCCCGAAATGCGTTTCCACACTTCCGGCGCACAATAGCGCAGTCGCTGTGGGACATCAGTGTTTGGGCCAGATTATGAAAATGACAGTGACACATTCATGAGCAGACGTCCTAAAATGCCTATGTTGAAAATTTGGTGATGATCTCCATAAAATGACTGTGTTACGAGCGTGCGTTTGCAGATTGCACAGACGCTCATACCGTCGTGCATTTGTGATATTTTCACTCTGGATTTTCACCATTGCCATTTTTCCACACCTCTTGATGAACAGTACAGCTGTCATTTCACATATCCTTCACAAAATGTGTTTTCGCACTTCCGGCGCAGAATAGCGTGGTCGCTGTATGAAATCACTTCTTGGGACACTTTGAGGAAATAACAGTGACACTGTACATGAGCAGAGGTGCTAAAATGCCTGTGTTGAAAATTTGGTGTGGAACGCCCATACAATGGCAGTGTTCCAAGCGTGTGTTGCATATTTCCCACGCACCCTTGTAACTTCGGAAGACCCTAGTGCACATCGGCGACACTTGTCGGTGTCTGCAGGATAAGGAGAGGTGAAATGGCATGAGCACTATGGCCAACACCCAAAGGGACACCCCAGTGCCTGTCAGTCTCTGCAGCGTGGGGGTGGGTTAGCATCAGTTCAATACTTCACTGCCATTCCTATTATGCATCTCTCTAACTCCTGCACTACCAATGCCAATGCCAGCAAGCCAACATTTGGCATTGACAAATGCTTGTTTTGTTAGTGGATGATATCTGGGAGGAACAGTCCATAGCTGGATTTAAAACACAATTAAAATCCCCCCTAACAATATTAAGCCATCCCCCAACTTGGCAATCTTATGAAATACTGTTCTATAAAAGTAGGTTCATCCATATTAGGGGCACAGAAGTTTATAAAATGAATCTTCAGGGAGAATATTTTGCCTGTAACAATAGTTATTCTACTCTCACCTGTTGATCCCTGTACCTCAATTTCTAGGGGCAAGTTTTTTTTTAAACAGAATTACTGACCCAACTTTCTTCCCCATAGGGTGGGCTGAGCCCACTACCTTTCCCACCCAGGATCTTCGGAGTTTATGGTGCTACACCACAGATGGTTTTGTTTCTTGAAGGAAACATATATCAGCATTTAGCTTTTTTAAAGTAGTGTAAAATTCTTGTTCATTTAATGGGAGATATTAAACCCTGAACAGTCAGGAAAACTAACCTTAAGGTACCCATTTGTATAAACAGAGGGTAATACATCTGATCTGTGGTCTCCCCTCCAGCTCAATTAAGCCCCATGTTCAACTCAATTCCCATAAGTCCCTCCCTATTTGATTTCTAACCTTTATTCCAAAGATAGTGTTTCTAAAATTCGCCAGCCAGACTGTATGAACAAAGTACACAACTGGTGCAAAAGAACGAACAAACAATACATCTCAACAAATTTAACATTGGGTTAAACCTTCTGGTCCAACCTGCTACAAGAGCCACATTGAACATATAAAACACAGTAATTAGTATCCAAATATTGAAGAAAAGGAATAATACTTCCAAGGTACCACCTATATACCCTCTGATGTTGCAGGGTATAAGTAGCAGCAGCTACTACGCTTGTGGAAACCACAAGCCTGACCCTGCGGAGTCAGTATTGAATTGACATCATCTCGCGTCTGCATCAAGCAGTCTCCTGCCGCCAAATACCAGAAGCAAGTATAGCTTAGGCTGAACCCAGAATCCCAGGGAGCCAGTGCCAGCCCATAAAGAGAAGCAAGGTAATTTATAAACCAAACCCGCCTGCAGTAAAAGTCAAAATTGCTTCTAACTCCCACCCAGTACCCCCCCGCTCCCCTCCAAAATCAAACAGTTCAAATCGTAACCCTCTTCCAGGCCTCCGAGTATCCCAGTAGGAACACTCAAGGAGACATGTATCAGTTTATATAAAAAAAAAACCAGGCCAGTTTAATATCTTATAGAAACATAGAATTTGACGGCAGATAAGGACCGCTTGGCCCACCCAGTCTGCCCATTTCCCTACCTAATGGATAAGCTGCAGATCCTAGTTAACCAGTGGCCTACTTCTTTCTACCCCCACCCCCTGGAATTGCCTTATGGCTGTCCCATGCATGCTTGAATTCAATCACTGTTTTTGACTCCACAACCTCCTCCGGAAGGCCATTCCATGCATCCACAACCCTCTCTGTGAAAAAATACTTCCTTACATTACCTCTGAGCTGCCCCATCTTCAAATTGTGCCCCCTTGTTCTTGCACCTCTTTTTTGAAGATGCTACCCTCTTGGACTTTGTTGATTCCTTGAAGTACTTGAACGTTTCTATCATGTCCTCTCCTCCTTTCCTCGAGGCTATACATATTAAGCTCCTTCAGTCTCTCTTCTAGATCTTCCGTGCAGACCCTGCACCATTTTAGTTGCCCTCTTCTGGACAGCTTCCATCTTGTCTATGTCCTTGCGGAGACTGGTTCTCCAGAACTGCACGCAGTACTCAGATGGGGTCTCACCAGCTGTCTGTACAGAGGGATAACAACTTCCTGTTTTCTACTGGTGATGCCTCTCCTATGCATCCCAGTATCCCCCAGCCCTCCTTACTGCCCCTCTCCACATTGCTTGCCCACCTTCAAGTCATCAATTAACTGACTACCCCAGGTCCCTTTCCATTTTGTTGTTGTTAGTATCTCACCCCACATTGTGTACTCTTCCTCTGGGTTTTGTTTCCAGGTGCATTACCTTGCACTCCTTAGCATTAAATCTAAGCTGCCATACATTTGACCATTCCTCTAACCTTGCCAAGTCCCTTCTCATCCTTTCCATCCCACCTTGTGCATCAACTCTGTTGCAGATCTTTGTGTCATCTGCAAGAGACATACTTTTCCTTCCAGTCCCTCTGCAGTGTAACACAAAGACATTGAAGAGGACCGGTCCTAATACTGAACCCTGCGGCACCCACTAGTAACCCTCATTCTTCAGAGTGGACTCCATTTACTATTAGTCTCTGTGTCCTATTCTCCAGCCAATTCTTTACCCAGACTATCATCTTGGGACCCACTCCCAGGCTGGCTAACTTGTATATTAATCTTTGTGTGGGACTGAGTGAAATGCCTTGCTAAAGTCTAGGTGAGGCCATGTCCACAGCCCTCCTGATCTACTACTTTGGTCACCCAGTCAAAGAAATCTATTAGATTCGTCTGGCATGACCTTCCTGCTGTGAATCCATGCTGCCTTGGGTCCTGTGCCCCTCTGGCCTCTAGGTACTCGACAATTCTTTCCTTCAGAAGTGATTACATCATTTTCCCTACCACTGAGGTCAAACTTACTGGTCTGTAGTTTCCCACTTTTGCCCTGTTTCCACTTTTGTGAAGGGGAATCACATCGGCCCTCCTCCAGTCCTCAGGTACCACCCATCCTGCCATGATTTGTTAAAGAGGGTAGTCAGTGGTGTCACTAGTTCTACCCTTAGTTCTTTTAGAATTCTGGGATGAATCCCATCAGGCCCCATTGCTTTGTCCACCTTCAGTTTTAAGAGTTGTTTCAGAACCCTTTCTTCTGTAAATGGGCTGGTATCAGCTTCTGTATCCAGAGTGTTTCTATTGTTTGTTTTAGGTACCTCCCCCTCTTCATTTGTAAATACTGAGCAAAATATTTGTTTAGTATCTCTGCCTTTTCACAGTCACCCTCTGCCCACCCCCTCCCTTTATTAAGCTTCACTATCCTCCCTTAGTCTTCCTTCGCTCCTGATGTACCTAAAAGGTTTTATCCCTTCTTAACTGAATTGGCTATCTTTTCCTCAGTTTGGGCCTTTGCTGTTCTGACTGCTTCCCAGCTTCCTTTTGCTTTAACTGATACAATTCTCTGTCCTGCTCCTTCTGTGATTCCTTGTACTTTCTGAATGCTTTCTTTTCTCTTGAACCTTCCTGCCACCTCCTTTGAGAACCATAGTGGTTTCTTACATCGTTTTATTTTTTTCGTTTATTTGCTTCACACAAAGGCTTGTTACCTCTGTGATGGCAGTTTTAGTATTCCCATTGTTCTTCCACCCTCCTTCCTGCCCATTTGCTAGTGCATTCCATAGGCACTCACCCATTTTGGCAAAATCAGCCCTCCTGAAGTCCAGTACTTTTGCCTTTGTATGGCTTGACTCTATTGCTGTGTTTATTGTGAACCATACTGTTCGATGGTCGCTAGTTCCCAGATGGCTACCCAGTTCTACATCTGTGATCCTCTCTACATCTCCATTTTAGAGGACCAGGTCTAAGATTGCTCCCTCTTGAGTGGGTTCCAGTACTAGTTGTCTAAGGCATGCCCCCTGTAGGGGATCTAGAAAAACCCCACTCTTAGAAGTGGCTGCTGCAACTGCACTCCAATTAACATCTGGCATATTCAGATCACCCATCAGCAATACCTCCCCTTTTTCTGCCATTCTAAGTATACTTTCTATCATTTCTTGTCCATTCCTCCCCTGAGAGGGGGTCTGTCTACAACCCTGTGCGGATTGTGGTGCCATTGCCTGCCTCAAATTGACCCACAGTGCTTCTTCTCCTCCCTGTTTACCCTTTTGTTCTGTTGCTTTGATTCCTTCTCTTATGAGAGCTCCCTCCTCCTCTTTTACTCTCCCTGTCCCTCCTGTAGATAGTGTATCCTGCTATGTTTACGTCCCAGTCATAGTTCTGTGTGTACCATGTTTCTGTGACCGCCACGATATCCAGATGTTCCTCCTCCATCAAGGCCACTAATTCAGGAAGCTTGTTACCCAGACTACGGGCATTGGTACTCATTGCTCATCATTTTTTGATGGCTTTACCTTCTTTTGCAGCATCCACCACTGACCTTTCTACCTTGGTCTTTTTCTCATTTAGTACCCTGTTTTGTAGGGGGAGGCTGGGATTTTCCTGCTCCTTATCAGTGCCTCCCCTTGACTAGTTTAAAAGCTTGCCAATGAAGCAATTAAACGATTGCCCAAAAGACTTGTTCCTTCCTGGACAGATGCAGACCATCCTGCCAGTATAGGCTGGTGTCCTCAGGTGGAATCCCAGTCCCCAGTGAAGCCAAACCCCTGTGCTCCACACCATTTTTTCAACCATTCGTTAAACTGCATGGTGCAAAGTACCCTCGCCTCACCCATGCCACTGACAGGCAGCACCTCTGATAAAGATACTGTGTGTGCTACTTGTCTTACGCCCCTCCCCAACTCTACAAAGTCCTTCTGCACTGCTCTAATCTCATGATGAGCCAAGTCATTTGTCCCTAGGTGGACAATGACGTCCAGCTCAGACTACCGTGCAACTGTTCTCGTGATCCTAAGGATGCGCTTCCTGTCCCTCCAAGCCATGGCACCAGGCAGGCACCTTACTTCAGTTTTCCCTGCTCCCCCCAGTTCTATCCCCCTAATAATTGAGTCCCCCACCAGTAGCTGCTTCCTTTCCCTGTGGTGCCCTCTGCCTCCTTCCTGAGGGCCTCCCTTGTGACAGTTGTCTGCACCCTCTTTAGTCTCCTCTGCGGGTGCATCCATAGGGGAACTATGCTCCCCCAGAATGGTGTATGGATTGTGGAGTGGAACAACTGACTGGGTGTGCCTCTGTTCCACCACTTACCCTCCCTGAGCCCACTGTGATCCAACTGCTGTGCTTTCTTTGCAACCTCTGAGGTAGTGGTGGTGGCTCTGGTGCTCCCTGGATGGGGAGGTTCCCTTGCTACTGTCCAGTGTGGCCTGAAGACAGGCAACTTCCTCCCTCAGGGCAGATAGTTGTCTGCAAACAGGGCAGCATCTCAGCCTCAGAAAGACTTCCAAAGACTGCTGCCCCACAGCCATTACATTGTACTTCTCCCCACATAACTGTCTACCTTGTTTAGTTTTTTTGTTGTGTGTGTGTGTGTGTGATTGGTGTGTTATATAGAAATATATGTATTTATATAATGTGTATGCTTATATTGTCAGTGCAGTGTGCTAGAGAGGATATGACTGTGATATGCACCTTGCCTCTTGAGGAAATGATGTCAGAACCCCAGGTATAAATTAATTATTTCCAGGTGGGTGGGGTGAGGGTGGGAAGGGTTTGGCCTAAACTGTGCCCTCACGAAACAATCAGCTAAGACAAAAACTCATTAAAAGTCCTTGGTTAAACATAAGTACACTCTTTCCTCTCCCCATAACTGGGCACATAGTAAGTCTGATGTAAAATATGAGTGAGAAATTAATTTTAAAGAGGCAGAAATCAGGAGCACAACGCAAAACCCACTGTCTAACAGCGGGGAGAAGGATCAGGCATGTGAAGCAGATAATTCATTGGACAAAGACTAGTGTAACCCCCCAGGTGGCGCTATCCCAAGGGCTACTACCCCTGCCTGTTTGACTATGGACAGGTTGAGGGGCCTAGGTCCTATGGCGGGTGCCTCCAACCAGAGGTCAGGGTTTGTAGTGGTTAGACTAGCTTGGTCACAGCCCTCTGGGACACTGAGACCCCCTTTTATTCCCTCTAGTGGCTCACACAGTACACCGGAGTTACAGCCCCAATACCCCACGTATACACACTGTTCGCTCATATAGATACCAGTTACCTTCGGGACTGATTCTGCAGCATGTCTCTGAGGACCCCCTGTAAAGTAAGGTTAAACAACATACACAGCAAAACACAATACTGTTTCCATAAGTACCAACACCACAGACAGTATATAGTATAACAACAACAAATCTGATTTATTTAGGGGACAATAACGTGGGAGGGGGAAATCAGGTTAATTAGTGGCATTAAATCACAGTACTGTGCACACATACAGGGTCTGAAAAGTCACACTCTGGGTACCCAGGTTGGGGGGGGCTAGTCAGGTCCGTTGTCCGGGGTTGGCCGCCAGGTGCAGATGGATAGGGCCCTGTAGAAAAAAAGATATGCACAACACTCAATTGTAATCCGGAGCCGGCGGGCTCAGTCCATGCAGCAGTGAAACAACAAGAATTAGATGACACACTTGTGATTGGAAAACAAGCTGCAGGGGAATACCCTGATTTGTACTCACAATACCCAAGCTGAGGATCAGTTGGAGAATGTTCTTCTGGATTGCCAGAACAACAGGGCATGGAGACAAGGTCTTTGTGACTGGACCCCACTGCAGTTGATAGCAAATGTACTGTATTTAGTCCAAACTAAACTGGGGTTTACTTCCAGCTTCAGCACACAATTCACTGTACAGGGGATTTGAAATAGCGATTCCCCACAAGCACTACGCACATTTATATGTAAAAGGAAAGTACTATACCAGGTAGGCTGCTCCTCGATCCCGACCGCAATTACTGCAAGATACCCGGGAGAACACACAGCAGCTTCAGTTCCTGACAGACCGAGCTCGATTCAGCAATTTCTCTAGTCTTCTACAGGGTGAGCCTGGTTTCTTCTCCTCAGATCTCCTTCTTTCTCCTCACAAGTCGGATTCAGTCTGATCTGTCACTTGCAACGGCTGCAGGCTGAACCTCAGGGCCTCACACGCACTTCCCGCGTGAAACTATACACCACAGAAGCACACAGCTCCTTCTCTCATCACTGTCACAATTGATCTGATCTTTCCAGTCACAGAGCAGGGCATTTCCTTTTGCTCCACACTATTCTGTTGGCTGGTTCAGCTGTCTCTCACAATAAGACTCCCTCTGTTGGTAGAAAAAGGCGCCAAGGTCAAAACTACACTTCCCAGAGTCACTGCCCATACAATCCCCTTGTGGCTGGCTCAAATTAAGAGTCCAAGTTCTGATTCGTCCACAGGCTTCATTTTAGGGCTCTCTTAACCCAATTGGCTCAGCATAGAAGTTTAGCTCCAAAATGGAGAGGTAACACACACAGAGTCCCAGCTGCAGTAAAGGCAGGTTAGGCAAACTACAATTTTGCTAATGTTTTAAATGATTACAGAGACAGTACGTGGAGGCTCAAATAACACTCACTTGCAACCACATTTAAGCATCTCAGATGCCGAACACCACCCAGGCTTGGAGCAGTCAGGCAAGCTCCTGGAAGACTTTTGGGAACCCCCATTTGCAGGGGGGTTACACTAGCGTTGCCTTTAAGTCAAAAACTGATTATAAGAAGATCCGATAATGTGATATATCCATCCCAAGGTGCAACGAGGTGCAAGGTCGAGTCAGAAATCAGCAATCCAAGAAACAGATCAGGAGAGAGTCCCAGATTAAGGTAATCCACTATACTACAGCAGCCAGGTCCAATATCAACTTCTTGATCTTCTCCAGTGAGAACGGGTCCCAAAAAAGAATAAACCCTTAATTGTTCCATTTAACAAAAAACAGTCAGATGTTCTGGATAATAGCATCTCCTTTAAGCCACTGTCAGAGTTAATAACAGCTCACCAAGCCAGGCAAGTCAGCAACAGGTGATCAAATCAAACTGCGATGTGCCCGAGGCACTCAAGTAGAGGGACCAAATTGCTGTGCTGTGGAGGAAGACTCCTGTTCACCCACTGTCTTCGTTTCCCTTGAAAGTAATTCTTTTAAGTCCACACTTACAGCAGGTGGGATGGCCATGCTACAGCAGTTGGTTGAGAGTGTTTGAGCTTACCAGCCCTATGCCATGCCACCCGCGCAATTTCTTGTTCCAAAATATCAGATTGGAGGTCTGGAACTGGGATCCCCAACTTTTTTAAGGTGGGTGCAGCATCCTTTAAAGTATTATAAACTAAGGTTTCTTTATCAGTGAAGAGCCACAACCGAGCTGGATAATGCAGTTGAATTCTGACATTTTTTTCCCTAGCCAACTTGATCACTTCTCTTGCTTGTCGGCATTTATTGTTTAAAGGGATTTACCAACCTTTGCCATAACAAATGGGAATAGTAACGTGTTGGTGTTGTGAATCAGTCACTTACCATTCAAACTGCCAAATAGTGCTGTTTTCCATGAAAGAAACCCTTATATTTTGGTGCTGTGCTTCATTTGCATAACCTGACTTTTTTTTTCTCAGTGCTGCCATGCCCAACTGTGACATCATACCAGGGAAACAAAGTTATTAAAGGAACAGTGTCACTTTTTAGTTTTAGATACACAAATCAGCTATGTACTGTACCCACAATGCCTTACTATGTACATTAGTGTACAGGCTATTATATTTCTGTGCTCACTGCAGAAATAGGAGACTACATCTCTCAATATAGAAGTCTTGCAGCTAGATACTGTGTGCACAATACATTGTTTTGAAAATAAACATACAAAAGCTTATATTGTTGACACCACTATAGAAATATGAGACAGCATCTCACAGTAAGGAAATTGGAAAACAGGTCTTTATTTTACCCATAATGCCTTGCTATATATATATTTACATATAAGTGCTCATCACTATCAGCATATGGGACTGTACTTCTGAGGAAGGCACATGTAAGTCACTGTTATAAATTACCCAGAGTTCCTTGTTGCTGTATGTAAAACATTGACAGCTCCCTGGTATGACATCATTCTGGGGGTGTGGCCACACACAGAAAACTGGAGGACAACACGCTAATAAAACATTAAAAAAATGATTATGACAGATTTTTTAACAACACAAATTGCATCTGCAACATCTGAAGCATGGCTAGCAATGGCATACTATGTGAAAAAGGCATTTGGGAATTCTTACTATATCCCTTTAAATACTCAGAAAAGTCTTGATCGAAGGTTATTCTTTTGCTGTCTAGCATTATTTCTTTTTGTTTCCAAGCTGTTTGTAGTACCAGTTGCCGCTCTTGATAATTTAACATGTGCACGATAATGGAGCTAAGGCGTGCATTTTGTTCCTTCGGTTTAGGGATGAGGGAGCAGTGCGCGTGTTCAATGGTGAGAGGGGCTGTTTCTGGAAGGCCCAATATTGAGCAGAGAATGTGCATTACAAATTCTTCCATGGTCTGAAACAATTTCTCCATTTCTTCAGGGACCCCATATAGACGAAAGTTATTTTGCCTAGAGCGATTTTCCTTATCATCCAATTTAGCTTGGAGCTCTTGCTTTGTGGCAAGCAAATACAGGATGGCACAGTCGTGTTGATTGGTGGAGTCTGCCAGAGTTCCAATGGCCTGCTTGGCTGCGGTCATTCTTTTATCTATTATTTTAAGATCAGCACACAGGTCGGCTACAGAAGACTCAACTCTGTGACGGGTCTTGATTATTTTGTCCACCTTTGCAACAATAGTGTGCTGATCAATTGTGTCTGAGCCATCTTCTGAATTAGTGATACTTGCAACCAGAGAGACTGGATATGAAGCATCTGACAGGCTACGCGGTCTATCCCCCTCCATCAGCACTTTAACTTTTGCCACCTGGGAAGTTTTCCCTGAATTTTTTTCGTAGCCATGGTAGTGAGTACGTCTCAGTTATTTTTGACCCTGAACTCGTGATAGAAGCTGGCAAAATTAAATTTTTGTACTCTGCGGCTCCTGGAGCTCTCCAGTTATGCTGTCATTAGGGTTGTGACATCACTGGAAGTCAGGAGCCCATTTTATAAGCACAATAAGCCACTCTGGGGTGTATGAAACATATTTTACTGTACTTCCAGGGGCTGAAGGCACTCTGCTTGCAGCCTCGTGCCTCACCATGCCACTGGGTGTGTGGTAAAATATGTTTTATACACACCCTGTTGTGTCTTATTGCTTACATATCATTTATGCAATATCAGACACCAACCAGTTTAAGAAAAGTCCAGACATGAGTCTCAGTGCATGTTACTGGGTGATCCTAATTTCTGAGTAAGTAATAAGACATGACGGGGTGTGCATTGAGCATATATTACCACATGCCCAGGGGAGTAGTGAGGCATGATGCCACAATCTGAGTGCCTTCAGCCTCTGGAAGAGTGGTAATATCTGTACAGTGAACACCCTGGAATGTGTTATTGCACTTATAAAATGGGCTACATTTTTTATTTTACTTTCTTCAGTTAGAAAAATCATATTTATATGTAGATAAACAGATCTGATTGTGAAAATCTGAAATAAAATAGTCCTTCCACCTGTTGGAAAATGACATCATTGTGGATGTGCTAAACATAGTTTGTCCGTTACAGACATCAGTAGAACTGGTTTGATGTTTTTGCAAGCATGATGAAGGAGCACTGCCCCCACAACCCTTGTGAATTGGTGTGATTTTTCTTTCCAGACTGGGACGGAACTTCAGCTGCTATCATGGGCAGGAGAGAACAGCCTGGCTGCCCTGTATCTGAACTGAAGTGTGAGCGCAATCTTTCAAAACAGCTTTTTTTTTAAATCAAGAACAGCATGGCTGCACTGTATCTGATCTGAACAGTGAGCGCGATCTTTCAAACAGGTACAGCAGAAATAAATGGCAGCATGATCGAGTATAGAGCAGGTGGCAGGAGGGCATCCGATCACGGTCCACAGTACAGAGACTACAGAATGTCAAGATTTTACAGCGGTAGGAGGAGTTCTTTTTGTCTTGCTGTACATTTATTCGGGATCACTCTCGGCATTGGAGAGGGACTGGGAGATGTGCTTTGAGAGCGGTAGCGAGATAAGCACAGGAAGGAACAGAAACAGTTTTAAATACAGTAGCCCCTCCTATAATGAAGGGCTTGGGAGCCAAAAAGGCCGTTTGTTATAGCTCCCTGTTCGTTAAAATGAGGGACGCAATGGGAAGCAAGCCAGAGCAGTATGTGTTCACACAGTTAGACACTTTAACCCAAAAGCATGCGTGCTGCATTTTTAAGCTTATATAAGTTGTATATTTAAGTATATTTTAACCTTTTTCTAGTTTTATAATTTCTTTTCTTGAGTAGTGCTCTGTTTGCCTTAGGTTGTGAGCGGGGATCTAGATCGGGGAACGGGGAGGGAGTGTGTAAAGTGTTTGTGCTTGGTGCATCATTTTTCTTTGGTTTTCTTTTGCTTGTGCTTAGTGCAAGTTCTTACAGTACAGTAGAGTACTGTACTGTATGTTAGTGCGGAGCATTGAAGAAGTCAAGTCATTTTCATTTGTTTGCTTCTCTTTGTGACAGCAACATCTTTTGTGAAGGATACAAGCTGTCTGAGCTGGATGATTTTAATCAGATCCACCTCTTGACTGGACAGCCATTCCAGTCCTATCTCCAGCCCATGAATCGCTTTTGTGTGGGTGATGGGTGGCCTCGCAATCCTCCTCTTCCTCCTCAGGATCTTCTCCTTCTATTTCTGCTGATTGAGAGCCACTGGTAACAGTGTTTAAAATCTAACTGTTAACAGCAAAAGTGAAACTACAGATCTGACAACTGACCGGCAATTTATAATGCCTCCATAGGAATTCTTGGGAGCCACAGGTGCTATTAATTATATCCAAAATTCATTATAGGGAGGTTCATTATAGCGAGGGTCTACTGTACTGTATATTCTTTTAGATTAGTTTTCAATGTGTGACCAGTGTGGGGCTCAGATTCCATTGTAATAAACTGCTAAATACATTTTACTGTAGGGTTTTAATAGAAGGCTTCTTTGTCCTCGCTAAGACAATGAAAAAATGGCAGCATTTGAAAACTGCAGTGTTCTAAGGGCAGAGTGATTTTCTGGGTACTCCGCTGTTTCTGTCTATAACTTGTTTTTATCTGTTTATCAAAGGAATTTGATGCACAGGTAACAACCAATCAGAACACAGGACTTTCTCTCCCCATTTTATAATACTCTGTATCATCCTCACCTACATGTAGTAATTGCAGTACATCAGTTCTGGCCTTCAACTAAGTTTCAATGATAAATACAAACTTACCTTAATATGTGTTTTATTGATTACCAGTTCTCATTCAGTTGTAAATTCATCTGTTATTTCTGAAGTCAGCGGAGACACAGAGGCTTCGTCAAAATCATCATTCACTGATGTCTACAGATAAGAACATGTATAATTATATATATAACATTTTACTTTTATATGTCATGTCATAGACAATCCCATGCTACGGGGCAATAAGATACAGTTAACGTTTATGTCATGTCGTATACAATCAAATGCTATGAGGACAGTAAGATACAATTATGTGACTGTGACAAATGAAAGATAGTGCAGTGCCATAGTGAGGATGTGCCTGTTTCTTGTCTGTACAGCATTAACACATTTGTTTTTGATAAGAAGGTCACAACAGAAATTAAACTTAGCAGCACCATCTCATTCTCACCTCACTGGTGATAACTAGGGACAGCTGGTGTCCCACTGACATCACTATCCCCGCTGATGCGGACAACTCAGAATCTGAAGTCATTCTAACAGACTAACTGATATATAACTAATCTATTTACCTTCTTTTGGAAATGACAGCACTATCTGGTCACACCTCACGCTTGCAGCTTTCAGATAACTTAGTTGTTTTCCACAGTGTCCTACTATTGATCGTTAAACTTGAACATATAGTAAGTTTTTCTTGCTTTTAGCTTAAAAGGGACACTGTCAACCACCTTAAGCCTCAAAGTGTCCCCAGGTTAAAAAACACATTTTATGATTGTTCACATTCTATAGAGACTGTTAATGCAGTTGGTAGTTTGATTCAGGTCCTTTTTTCTTTTAAAAAGTGAAAAATGGATTGCCTGCCATACTGGTGTTACCACACCAAAACATGTTTGTTTACGTTTTTTGAACAGCTTCCACTGCATCTTTCCTGAATTCAGGAACACCCCAACACATTCTAGCCACTCATTGTGCAGTGGGAGTAGAGGAGACTATTATATCATGGGTGGCTGTATGAGGGTGTTTCTAATGTTCAGGAAGTTTTCACTAAGAGTAGTTCAATGATCTGAAGCAAAACAAAGCTTGGCATAGCTATACATTTCCATGCATTTTGATTCTAATACACAAGGAGGCAGATAAAACAACCATCAACATCAATGCATTTTAGAGACTGTAAGCAATCATGCAATGTGGGTTTTTACTTAAAAATAGTATGAAGCAAAAAAGGTTGACAGTGTCCCTTTAACATTATAAACTGACATTGCAAATTTAAAATACATTCACAACTCTATATTTAACTTTCACAGTTTGTGAAATCTATCTGAAATACCCCTCTTAGGAAATGGATAAATTAATGACATAATACCACAGTTGCTTACCTTACACGGCAACCTTGCTTCCCTGTGGTACATTAAAAAAAATGGTGAGAATGTTGTGGAACAATGTACCGTAGTTCTGTATCCAAAAGTAATGGGCTCCAGGAAACTGTCCCAGTCATCCTGTTTAGAGTTAACCATTTTGCTCAGTGTCAAATTTAAAGTCTGGTTTGTCCGTTCAGCTAGTTCATTTGTTTTGGGTGGTATGCTGCAGAAATCCGATGCTGTATGTTCTATTTATCAAACAATACCTTGGTCACCTATCAACATAAGCATATTAATATACATTGTAATAAATACATGTACTTATTTTAACAAAGCACAGAATGCATCAAAGCTAATATAAACTTCTTCCTGTCATTGCCCACAATTTTGATATAAAAATCCTTAAAATTCATGCTACATTTCTTAATGCTCATACATAATTACACCTTATGACCGTGGCTGACATCGTAGGAGATTATACAATGTTGTAAGTAAAATCTGTACTCTGAATGCCTAATTTGAGCATCAAGGCATGATGACATGGTCACGTCAAAAATTTTTCTCTCATTGTCAGGGGCGTAATGAGGCACTAGGAGAAGCTGAGTGTCTTCATCTACCTGTCTGTTGGTGACACCTCTTGCCTCCAAAGACCCGTTATGCTTTTCTGCTTATTTAAAATCAGCCCATATGCAATTTTTAAAAAAGAACAAACTTTCTAAAAATTAAGCAAATCCACAAGAAAATAGAATACAATTTTTGTAAATAATATACTAACATACTATTTGCCAGCAGATTAGGCCTTATGGTCTATCGAGTCTGCTCGAACCTATGAAATATTTTATACACCAGTATTTTTCATGTGTTAGTCTACTGCCTTACTTCATACACAGTCATGTTATATATCCTGCCTCATTGAGGAACTCTTGACCTTGGTCAGAAATAATGTCATGTGGTGACCCGTGTCTGGATAACAATAAAAAAAAGAGAGTTGAGTAAGAATATTGAAGTTAGTGGCATCACTAGTGACTGTTCGATTGTATCACATTCTATGTATTTTGGCATATGCAAAAACATCACTGTATACATCAACTTTAAGTGCATGGCTGTCTATATGATGGCAATAAAACAGAGTATGCTTCTGGAATAAAATGCAGGATATTGATACTGGATAACATCTGGGATGGTGTATGATGTCCCATACACAACAAAGCTATTCTTTCCACATGTGTGTTATATGACAGCTGATGACATTGAGAATGACGATCGAGAGGTCCCTCTGCCAACACAGAAAACATGAGGTGAAAGAATATCCTTATTGAGTACGAAACTCTATACACCGTTCTTCATAGTGTATGGTCCCCCAAAATAAAGAGGAACTTAGCATTTCTAGTCAAAAGAATCAGCATCAGTGGTCTGAGGGTGGCTTTTCAGGAACATGCACATGGCATTGTCCCACCCGCACGACTGTTCAACTGCCTTCTCTCCAGTTAAGCATGCTGATCATCATGAGAGTCATACGGTGACGTAGCTACTGCAGCAGAACAAGCAGACGTTACGCTGCTGTAACTACTGTATGTCATTTCAGAAGCAGAACGTCTGTTTTATGGTGCATGAAATTCCATACACATCAACGAGGGACCATACACTATTTTACATTCACTATTTGCATATACGTGGATTAGATATAAAAGGAAATACTAGTAGCCTCAAGTAATGTTTTTTTTCTTTTTCTTTTTTTTTTCAGGTAATTCTCCTCCACAGGAACCAACAGATTATTTATGTCTATGTGCCAGATATGTATTGTTTTTATACAATATTCATTATTATACAAAAATTCTTTTGATTCAGAGTTCAAGGTTCTTTGTTACATATTTATACAGTATATTTACATTTTCAGAATCGATTACAATGAAGAATGAAGGATGGACAAGAAGAAATATTGAGAAGAATGACGTCATTATCAACAGGTAATTAGTATTCTGAAATCAATCCTAACTTAATGAGGCCAGTATTGTACTGCTGCAAACATCAGCAAATCTGGATGAATAAATTGTAGGTACACATTACCCAGAGATATAAAACTTGTCATTCTTAAAGAGCAAGTGGAATCAAGACATTAAATACTAAAAATGTTAAGTAGCAATCAGATGTAACTTTTTATTTCTGAAGTCTGTTTCTTTTCCTTTTTCTCATCAGAAAGCCTTCTGTGAGATAATACTGTGCTGGGTGTGTGTAACAGCTCTCAGCCTGACAGCTGACATATCTAACACTACTGCACCACACTACATCATTAGCAGTATGAGCTGACTAACATATTTTGGACAGCAGTTGAATACAGAAGCTCGGGTAATAAAATGGCTGTGTTGAAAATGTGGAGTGCATTGCCAGGCTGGTGGCACTGAGGGTTGAGGTGCTGGATGCCACACCTCGCACCATGCCAGTGATCCGTGTTCAGGAGCAAGAGCAGGCCACTGGAGGTTGGCAGGGGAGGAGAAGGATCGAATGTCCCAGGGACAGCTCTCCTTCCCTGGGGAGAGGGGTGACCAGTTGTTGATGCATGTCTTACCCTTATCGGCGGCTGGGGGCTGACACACCGATGCTGCAGACAGTGGGTCAGAGGCCGGATGGGAGTGGGCCCCCCTGCTGACCCCACCGGGGGGGTAAGCCCTGGGGGTAGCTAGTCAGCATCGGCTGTTGGACATCGGGGGGCAGGGCTGGGGCTCTCTCCAGATAGAGAGGGCCGTGGAGCAGGAGTATAAATAATTTAAAAAAAATGTGGGGTGCAAATAATTAAGATTTCTGCGGTTACTAGCATGTGTACCGAAACTGCAACAAGTGGGCATAACTTTGTTTGGTGGGAGGAAAAGCCTGCCTGAACTATGTTTTGACAAGCTGTCATATTTAGGACAGCATCTGAATACAGAAGCTCGGGTAGTAAGAAGGCTATGGCCCAGTGGCGCTGAAGGTTGAGGCGCTGGGTGCCACACCTTATGCCATGCTGGTGACCCCTGTTCAGGAGCGAACGAAGGCCATTGGGGTCAGCAGGGGAGGAGAAGGACTGAGCATCCCAGGGACAGCTCTCCTTTTCTGAGGAGAGGGGCAGCCAGTTGTCTGTGCATGCCTGGTCCCTAGCAGCAGCTGGGAGCTGGCACACCGATGCTGCAGACATCAGGCCACAGGCGGGACAGATGCCTGAGGGGGTGCTCACACGGGAGCTTGCGTGGCACTGTCGCTGGCATCCTTGTACACTCCACCCCTGAAGGGGAGAAACCAGGAGGAAAAAAGCTCATGGGGGATGATGGAGGGAGCTCGTAGGTCCCACCCCCGAATAGTCACAGTGCCGACCACTGTATTGGATCTGGTCTTGGTAGGGGTGGACCCCCCCCGCTGACCTGGCCGGGGGGGGGTAAGTCCTGGAGGTAGCTGATCGGCGTTGGCTGGTGGACATCAGGGGGCAGGGCTGGGGCTCCCTCCTGACAGAGAGGGCCGTGGAACAGGAGTACAAATAATGTAAAAAAAAATGTGGGGTGCAAATATTTAAGATTTTCGCAGTTACTAGCATGCATACCGAAATTGCAACATGTGGCCATAACTCTGTCATTTTTTCATATTTTGACCCTAAATGTTGAACATAATTTTCTTATCACCCCACCTCATGAACCCTGTAGGTGAAAATGTTCAAATCCGTGGGAAAACGGTATTCCACGCCAAAGGTGCAAAAACATATTATAGGCAGGATGTGAAAATTGACATCTTCACTGGTCATGAGGTGGTGTGATAAAAAGGCTATACTGAAAATTTTGAGTGAAAATATTGAAAATGACCAAAGTTACATGCGTGCATAGAAAATTTTGAATGACCGGGTGTAACTCAGCCATTTTGGTTGAACAGCGAGGTGAGGGATGGGGTGAGGGCAAAGAGAGCTGCATGCCAGAGGTTCAGAAGGACTGGGAAGGAGGAGGACAGGGAGAAATATGCAAGATAGTCCAAGGAAGTGACCAAGAAGGTGAGGGAAGCTAAGGCCTCAAGGGAGCTAAGGTTAGCACAGGGAATTAAGGGGGGGGAGGCTTTTTCAGATATGTCAGAGAGAAAATGAAGTGCAGGGATAGCAGTGAGGATAAAGAGAGGTGGGGAGGGGTGGAAAAGGGAGAGGAACAAGCAGAAGCACTAAATGAATACTTTTGCTCAGTGTTCACGAAGGAGAAGGGGGGACCACTACCACCTTGGACTGGGGGGGGGGGAGAGGTGACAGATGGAATGACTGAGGGAAGTAGAGTATTAGAGAGAGACTGACGGCACTAAAAGTGGACAAGGCACCAGGGCTAGAGGGTATCCACCCCATGATGCTGAGGGAGATGGCGGAGGTGCTGGCGGAACCACTGGCGGATCTGTTCGGCACCTCCCTGGATACGGGATGTGTGCCTCGGGACTGGAGGATGGCCCATGTGGTACCGATACACAAGAGTGGCCCAAGGGATGAACTGGGCAATTAAAGGCGAGTTTATGGAGACGACAGTGAAGGAGAGGTTGGTGTCATTTCTGGAGGACAATTACCTCCAAGATATGAGGCAGCATAGGTTTGTATCGGGGAAGTCCTGTCAAACTAACCTAATGCAATATTACGACATGGAAGCAACTGCAGGGGGACCTAAGCAAACTGGAGGAGTGTTCAGAGAGGTGGCAGCTGGGGTTCAATGTGAAGAAGTGTAAGGTTGTGCACTTTGGAGCAAAGAACCCAAGGAGATAATACTGGTTGGGGGGGGGTGAAGCTAGGAATCACTGCGGAGGAGAAGGACCTAGGGGTGATGGTAACAGGGAGCATGAACAGTTCTGCCCAATGCAGGAAAGTGGCAGTGAAGGCGAACAAGATGCTGGGGTGTATAGTGAGGGGATTCTCATTCAGGCGGAGGGAGGCGATGTTGTCCCTCTGCAGGTCACTGGCCAGGCCGCACTTGGAGTACTGTGTGCAGTTCCGGAGACCATACCTGAGCGGGATATCAAGCTACTGGAGGGAGTGTAGCAGAAGGCAACAAGGATGATACAGGGAATGGAGGGGAGAGACTATGAGAACAGGCTGGGGGAACTGAATATGTACACCCTGGAGGAGAGGAGGGATTGGGGGACATGATCGGAACTTTAAAGTGTCTGAGGGGAATCAACAATGATGGAGCCGATATGATTTTTAAACTGAGGAAGGGAAGGGACACTAGATGGCATGGGCTAAGAAATTAGGGGGGGAAGATTTAGGAGGGAGATAAGGAGGCATTACTTCACAGAGAGAGTGGTGCTGAAGTGGAACACCCTACCAGAAAGGGTGATATGCAAAACTGTGGGTAGCTTTAAAAGGGCAGGGGACAGAGAACATAGGAGAGTACGGGTGTGTGAGGCTGAGAACGGCCGAGGGTGGCTAAAAGGGGAGGGGGTGGGGCAGCTGCAACTTTGGGGAGCTAGCTGTACACTTGAGCAGACGTTGATAGACCAGGAGGTCTGTTTCTGCCAGCACATTCGTATGTTCATATTTTTTGGAGTTGTTTCACCATATTTTCAACATGACCTTTTTGGGAACCTACCTCATGAAGAGTGCCATTGTAATTTTGCTCAATTCTCTCGCCATTCTGCGCCAGAGGTGTGAAAACAACTTCAGGCAGGATGTGAAAAATGACAGCCATACTGCTCATAAGGAAGTGTGAAAAAATGGCAATGTTAAAAATCTGGAGTGAAAATATTAAAAAGGGGCGAAGTAAGGAGTGTGTGTTGAAACTGCGCAACGCACGCTCATAACGTAGTCATTTTTTGGAATTTTTTCCCCAAATCGGTCCCAAAAGGTGATTCTGTGCAGCAACCGTGAAATCACCTTTTGGGACTGAGTAACAAAATGATAATGACGGTGTTCATAAGGTGGGGTCCCAAGAACCCCATGTTGACAATTTGGGGCCAAAATTCCTAAAAATGGTTGCAATATCAACCTAAGTTGAAAACCCTATTGACTGCCATTATACAGTGCTCACCTTTGATTCTTCAGTTTGCTGGTTGGCTTTGAAGAGTGCGGATGTGTCCTGGTCCTCAGAAGATGACAGCGCCGCCTTCCGGATGTAAGTATGGGGTAAGGGGGTGTGCGGGGAGGTGGGTGCTCAGTGAGGGGAGGGGATACTGGGGAGACAATGAGGGACCATTTTCTGTTTACAGGTTAAAAAAAAAGAGGTTGGGGGAGGGTTTTCTTTATTTACAGGTACAAAAAAATGTTTTTGCCACACTGGGGTGGGCTCCCAGTGTGCCACATGAGTTGGGGTGGTACATGATGCTGACATGGGGATTGGGCACCCCCATGTTGGCACGGAAACGGGGAACAGAGGGTGCGGGGCAGACAGCACACAGTGGGAGGGAGCAGGAGGGTTAACATTGTATTTACTTGCTCCCTAAGTGCCTCTGGACCCCCTTTCATGAATATTTCACTCAGGGCCAGGGCACACACAAACAGGACTGCTGCCAGCTGCATGGAGCAGCTTTCACTTTCAATTTCACAGTGCTCCTTCAGTGAGGGAGAGGGGAGGGAGGTGACTGCAGCAGCTCATGCAGGAGCTGCTCGGTGATCGGCAACCCTCCGCAGCATGCGGCTGTTTCTTTTACTTTTTTCTGCTCCACTGGTCCTCTTTAGCAAAACTGGGGACAACGGGACCTGCAGGAGCACTCAAGGACCCTCTGGATCCGGGGAACAAGGTAACACAAACAGAGGCTGCATCAGGTAAGCCCCCAACCATGGGAGGGGTTACAATTAGATGCCCAGGGCTGGAACGGGAGTGGGGAGGACAGCAGCAGTGGAAGGCAGCAGGAGGGTTTAATGAAAGGTGCCAGGCCAGTGAGGAATGGAGGGTACATGCAGGGTGGACTGCAGCAATGGAAGGGAGCATGAGGGTCTGCAGACTTGCAATGCTAGCTATGCAAATGAGAGGAATGAAGTGCACTCTCTCATTGGTGCAGTTCATTTCTCTCAAGTGCGAGCTGACTCCCCGCAGTGAAATTCCGACGGCCGTCACACTCGGCTTCAGTGGTCATTGGTGTATCAGGGTCGTGCCCACTGTACAATGCGGTACTGTCCCAAAGTGTTTCTTGTGCAAGCGCAAGGAAACACAAAAAGTACCTCAGATATAAAAGGTAAAGTTGGCGGCTTTAAAAACCTAATGTTACTTTTTGGCACAACACAGTGGACCATTAAATTGGTATATTAGTTGTTTACTTTATAATTTTTGTGTGGCTAGATATAGCAACAAATGATATCAGTTACTGTACAGTACCTAAAGAAAACCGATACTAGACTTGATGCTACACTATTAGCATCCTTTTTTGGAATGGGTAATGCCTCCTCCCACTTTGTGAAATAGTCAATTATTGTAAGAACATACTAGTTTCCATCATGTGTTTGCTTGAATGGACCTGTGGGAAGTATAAAAAAAAAAATTCATGAAAAAGACGTCAGTGACTGTGAGTAGCTACCCATTACTTCCAGTCTGTTAGTCCACTCAACGAGCCTCACACTAGAGCTCCACACCACCTTGTCACACTGTTTGGCAATGTTAGATAGACACATACAGTTATCCCAGGTCTCTTTCCTGCTCGGTAATAATCAGTACCACACCCATGTCTTGTACTCTGCCCTTGGTTACTGTGACCCAAATCTATGGTTTTTCACTTCACATGGAATCCTACTTGCCACAGTTTTGACCATTGCGCTAGCTTTCTTTATTCTCCATTCATTTTTTCCACCATCCATTGAAATACTATAAATGTAATCTCTCGACATCCAATTATATATAGAGAGAAGTAAGCTAGCAGGATGAAATAGTCACTGGTTACAGCAATGAAAGTAAAGTTATTTATACTTATAGACTAATTAAATCCGTTCCCAGCATGTCCCATGGAGCAGTAACGTTAATAGATTTCAATTCTGGGGCTTTTGTCTTTAAAGGCTTTACCCTCTGGTACCAGTCACCGCTTGAAATCTAAGGAAGGAAGGAAACAAAACCAATAATAACCAACATGAGTACTGATAAATTTTCACTGATAAAATTGTTTCTCTACCTGTTATACAATCGGATAAACATTCCGATAGAGTTTAGATATTTCAAAATTAATAACATAAATAATAAGGACCAATCTGATAGCAGCTTTCACTAAGATGATGACATCATAATAACCGTGTGTTAATCTAAAGCTAGATATGTAAGTAATAAGGAATGACAGGGTGTGTATAAAACATATTTTACCACACGGCCAGGGGCATGGTGAGGCACGAGGCCACAGGCTGAGTGACTTCAGCCACTGGACGTGCAATAAAAAATGTTTTGTGCACACCCTGGAGTAGCTTATTATGCTTATAAAATTGACTTTTTTTTCCTTACTTTTTACAGTTGGGAAAAGCATGTTTATATGTAGAAACAATAGATTTACTTGTGTGCATTTATGATAAAATAGTCCTTCCTCCCACTCAAAATGATGCCATAGATGATATCATTGTATTACTGCTGGACAAAGTTTGTTCTTTGCTGGCATCAAGATTCAAGATACGGAATGTGTATCATGAAATGTTTCTTATGGAATACATGGATTCAAAATTCTGCTCAGTTCCACTGGCAAAATGTTTCTCTCCTAACACACAGTACAAACACACACACACACACACACACACACACACACACACACACACACACACACACACACACACACACACACAAGACAAAGGCCTCTGTTACCACCAGAGACTCACTTATCTCACTGTCAGGGCAAGCAGAAGAGATTTCCCTGATGAGCAGGTACAGACAGAAGGGGGATTTTTCACTGTCAGCAAAGAAACAGTTGTAGTAAAAACTATGAATAATACTTAATGTTTCTAATCTGTTTATGTTTGTAAGGACAGTGTGGTGATCATGGAAACAGCATTTAATTAATTTGTTTTATTTTTTATTCAAGGTAGTTTTATTTTTAGGGTACAGTTGAAGTTTTTTTTTACAGTGTAAAGGTAGCAGCCATGTTTGTGATGGAAGATCAGTTCTGGTTGTAGGAGACTAACTGAAATGCCAGTATTCCAAATGCCCATTGAGCATGACTCTGGACACTTCACTGTTGGATATAACTGTTTTTTTACCTTGTATAAAACATATTTTATACATGGCCAAGAGCCAATCAGATTACTGGATTTCCCCTGCCCTTTTATAAAATTGCAAATTTCAGAAGGTGCACCCACCTACTTAATTCATCCACATCCTTTTAATGTAATAGATATATCTCTTCTGGTGTACCCTGGAGTAAATAGAACTGAAATCCCATACTCATAGTGCAAAGTAAGCTTTAATGCTCATTTTTTTTAAAACACGTTTTTCCAATAAAAGTACTTCCCACAGAGAGAAATGAGCACACACAGGAATAGTTTACATCAAATGCAGAAACAAAGCCTTATGTTTAACCACGACTCAGCGTGGTTTCATCAGAGGCATGGACCACCTTACTAAACACGTGGAATAGTGGAGAGCCTATTTCGATTGAAGACCTTTTATAAAATTAAATATACACGAGTGGACCTGCACAAATGAGGATACAATTCCACTATCAGATAAGAAATTAAATTAATTAATCGCAAATAAGCTAACCACAGATTAGGAGGAAGATCATCCTGGTGAGGGACTCAATTGTCTGGGAAATGAAATTATGGTAATGTAACAATGGGAAGATGGAGGTCAAGTGACTTCCAGGAAGCAATGCATGGAGGGATGGAAAGTAGTTCAATAGGATTGCATGGGTGATAGCAAGGTGTGAGGAACTGGATGTCATTGTCCAGCTGTCAACAAATGACTTGGCAGGGGAAAAGGTGTATATGGTCAGAATCCAGGAGGACTTTAGGAAGTTGGGGTGGGGGAACCTGAAGTGGATGGCACACTCTGTCACATTCTCGGAGGTGCTACCTGACAACGTCGAAGGATTGGAGAAAATGAGGAGGGAACTGGGGAAGCTTGAAAAATGGTCTGAAGTGTGGAAACTGAGATTCAATGCAACAAAGTGCAAAATAATGCACATGGGAAGAGGGAACACTAAATGGGGGAGCTACAGGATGGGGGGAGGTGCTGATGATCACCAAGGAAGAAAGGGACCTGGGGGTTATCATTTCAGATGACCTAAAGGTGTCAAAGCAGTGTACAAAGACTGCAGGGAGGGACAGTGGCATTCTTGGGAGCATAGGCAGAGGTATCACTAGCAGACGTCGGGAGGTGGTGATGCCATTGTATAAAACACTTGTGAGGCCTCAACTAGAGCACTATGTGCAATTCTGATGGGCACACATTCACAAGGAGATCGAATGGATGGAGGCAGGCCAGAGAAGGGCAAAAAAGATGGTACAGGGCTTGGATCACTATACCACTGAGGACATATTAAAGGACCTCAATATGTACTAACTGAAGGAGATGAAGGATATGAGGGACATGATAGAACATTCAATTAACTCCAAGGGCATAAACGGGGGGGGGGGATTAAATATGTCTGGGATAGGCTCAAGGGAACACTGAGGTGGGAAGAAGTGAGGAAAAGCCACTGACCAGATAGGGTCAGAGGCCACAAATAATTATAAGGCTTATGGTCAGACTTGATGGGTCAAGTGGTACTTATCTGCTGACAATTTCTTTTACCCCCCACCACCATATAGGTTTTTATTCTGCTTCAGCAGGCCACAGGTATTCGTCCAACAACCCTACCAGACTCCAGCGTTGTTTGGGATCCTGAACGCAATGCATCTCCTGGTGAATCCTGGAGCCAGACCGGAGGCTTCATCCTGCTGCGGTCCCTGATTTTCCTCATTTTCTTACTTCCCCAGTTACCCAGGGCCCCAGAGAGAGAGGTGCATATGCGTGGAGGCGCGCATGTGCCCTCCTGCTCTGATAACGACCCCTTTCTCCCACCCCATTAGCCTAACGCTCCGGCTCCCTCAGGTGCACTGCCCCCTGGCTTCCACCCCGAGACAGTCAAGAACCGAGGAAAGCACAGATCCCTCCCTGAAGAGGAGAACTGCCTACTGGCAGCTGAATCCTGCACCGCTCCTCCCTCCCCCAGTGCAGACCTCTGACAGCCTATGCTCATTCCGGAACATGGGTTGCCGGTGTGGCGAGAAGTAAGGCATCCAGTGCCTCAGCCCTCTACTCCGCCGGGCCGACATCTGCCGACAAGTTCTATGTTTCTATGCTCCTGTGATCATTGACTGTGATAAGAGCTCAGAGCACAGACTTAACAATACTCCTGGTTAGAATGTACGTATAATATGTATTTAAATCAAAAGTATATAACTACATTATGTACCCACCCATTGACATATATCTTTGACAAGTCCCTGCCAGTAAAACCTTGCTTTTATTTTAGAGAGGGTTTTCTTCTCACGCAAATGCCCACCGAATTGAGAGCTGTGGCGCTCATTAAAAATTCGATATTTTCTGTCTTGATTAGTGATGACGAGTCATTTAAGACCCTTTTTTTCTGATCTGTATAGTATAGAAGGGAATCTAGAACATTAAAATATAGTTAAATAATTGACACGTGTTGGTTACCTTATATTTTAAAAAGGATCTCATAGATGCTGCAATCTGACTGGTTGCTAGGATTCCAACAGCCTTACATTAATCCCTGTTACACTGTTATGTGCAGCCTGATCACCATGGCGCATGGATTCTTCCTGTCAGCATTCCATCCTCTAGCACTGCTGAATGACTGGAATGATGCATTCTGATTTTGAATCGGCATTCTTAAACAGTCAGTTAATCACCCCCTAGGTGCAATATAACACTCGACAATCTAACCCCCTGGTCATACCTTATTGCTTAACTAGCATGAAATGTCAGCTGTCGACAATAAAGAGAATGCCTGACAGGAAACTATGCACAGTGTGTTCTGCCACATAGTGGTTATGATTACATCTAACACCAAGTTCAAAGCTTGAAAAGTCAGTTGTTAATGGTTGACAACACCCTGACAGTGCTGATAATGTGCATTAAAGAAAGGGTTTGAAAAATTGAATAATTTGATTGGTTGATGACAGTACATTAAAATGGGCAAGGAAATCTGTGTGTCCTGACTGGCTGAGACTTGATTCTAGCCATGGCGTGTGAGAGCACCACCAATGGCTAAAAACAAGTCCCTGCCAACTAGGGCAACCCACAGAATTCATAAGCTACTTACTTCCTAATTTCCATCACAAACATGGCTGCAACCTTTACTCACATAAAAAACTTCAACTGGGCCCTAAAAATAAAAGTCCATTAAATTCAGTAAAAAATGTAATGTTATTTTCACTCAAGTGCACCGCCTTACACACATACACAAATTTAAAAAATCAGTCACATTTCTGGGTTTCCATTGCTGGTGTTTCTTTGATGACCAAGGAAGACTGCCATCATATCCCTACCAGTTTGCCAGACAATTCCCTTCTCCTTATCTGGCAACAGAAAAAAAATGAGATTCTGGCTCCACTTGAGGCCTGTATGTGTGCGTGTACACCAGACGAACACGTAAGAATTTTGAATTCATGTATTCCATGTTACCATTGTGTGTGTGTGTGTGTGTGTGTGTGTGTGTTGGGGGTGTCATTCTACTAGTGGAATAATGCAGAGTTTTGAATTCTTCTATTTCATGGTAAACAATCACACTATGTGAGTGTAGGGTAAAATGAAAATTAAAAAACACAGCAATATGCCTACTTTTTAAGTCAAATTATTATAATAGTAATAAGGTAATCAAATGGGTTATGTTACTGCTGTAGTTAATCACGCTCTCGCCTCATGCCACATTACGCACCTGGGGACGCTTAATTAGAGCATTACTATAACCCCTGGGTATACCTTATCTAAGCGATAATGCATGACAAGGGGTTCGATCAACAATATGTCAGTCATCCCCTAGGGGTGTAATGTGGCACGAGGTGGAGCGGAGTGCCACACTGCCCATAGGGGGTGATAAACTAACTGGGAATCTAACTCCTGGGAGTGTCTTATTGCAATTATAAAAATTATTAAAAAGAAGTGTACTTTTTGAATGTTTTAGTCATTTAGAGGGAGATTTTGACTGACATGGTTCTTCCACCAACAGTTTAGGAATCTTAAAATTAGAATGCATCATTCCAGTCAGTTAGCAGTGCAAGAGAATGGAATGCTGCCGGAAAGAATCAACGTATCATGGTGATGATGCTGTACATAGCAGTGAAACAGGGATTATAAAAAGGTGATCAGAAATGCTGCAATCTGATTGGCTGTTAGGATTCCATCTGGCTTACATTAAGAAAAAATTACTCACCTTAGTAATGTTGTTTCTTCTAATGGAGTCTTGCTATATTATGACAATTGCAGTATGACCGCAGGTTAGAACTGCTCCGGAGGTGAAATAGTTAACTTTCCATGCAGGCATGGAACTTAGAGCGCGAACTCAGTTGAAAACTCTGTCTGTTGTGCTTCAAACGTAAACTGTCAGATCTTTACGAGCTAAAACTCACTAAGGTTCTGTGTGGAAGCTGTAAACCTACACTAGCCAACTGGCTACTAACATAAACACTCATTTTTGGCCTAAAACAAAGACTCAAGTCAGGAGACCCAAAAATGCAAAAACACAACACCAATTCACCCAAAAAGGTAGGTGAAAAACAACAAGGTGGGCATTAAAAAAAAGTGCCAACCCTGTACTGCCCACCCACATCCCCAAAACAGAGGTTCTGAGAGGGGCAGGCAGGAAGGGAGGTCATAATATAGCAAGACTCCATTAGAAGAAACAACATTACTAAGGTGAGTAATTTTCTTTAAACAACATGAAGTCTTGCTATATTATGACTATTCTAAACTTCTACAACAGTACCCCATGGAGGAGGGACAGAACCTACCTAGGAAATAGGCTCTGAAGCACGGCTGTGCCAAACCGAGCATCACTCCTAGCCTGGATGTCCAGGGAGTAATGCTTGGTAAAAGTGTGAACTGTTTTCCAGGTAGCTGCTTGACATATTTCTAGAATAGGAATGTCTCTGGCAGCAGCCAGAGAAGCAGCTGTACCTCTGGTAGAGTGAGCCCTCAGGCCTGAGGGGGGAACTTTATCCAACTTCTCATAGCAGAATTGGATACAAGAGACAATCCACCTGGCAATGGACCTTTTAGTGGCTGGCTTCCCTTTACCAACTTCACCATAGGTGATGAACAGTTGGAGGGAGTCAAACCTGTAACCCTTGGTACGCTCTATGTAGTAACTAAGGGCTCTCTTCACATCTAGGCTGTGCAGCATCCTCTCCCCAGAGGAGGAGTGGTCAGTGAAGTACACTGGAAGTGAAATAGATTGATTAAGGTGGAAATCTGAAACCACCTTAGGCAGGAACTTTCTGTTAGTCTGAAGGACCACCTTATCTCTGTGAAAGAGATAAACTCCTGCTCCACACGACGCTTGTAATTCACTTATGCTGCGTCTGGCAGAGGTGATAGCTACCAAAAACAGTTTTCAAGTCAAGTACTTGAGCTCAGCTGAAGACAAGGGCTCAAAGGGGTTGCATAAGCTGAGCAATGCAAACACATAAGATCCCAGGCAGGGCAGGATCCCTGAATGGAGGGTTGGTGTGAAACAACCCTTAAAAACTTGAAAATACAGGATGAGCTGAAAGGAAGAGGATTTACCTGCTGAAATAAAAGCAGACACAGCTGCCATGTGCATCTTCAGGGTAGTTGGTCTCAGCCCAAAGAATTCAGGTGGACCATATAATCCAGGACTGTGGGTAGATCAGCAGAGACTGGGAAATATGCTTTTCAGGCACCATATGGAAAACCTTTTCCATTTGGAATTGTAAGTAGCCCTGGTGGAAGGCTTCCTGCGGCCTTCAATATATTCATTACACCTTGGGAAAGGTGTAAATCAAAACTCTAACTCTTCAAGAACCAAGCCTTGAGATTGAGAGATTTGAGATTGGTACCAGACCCTTCCCTGGGCACAGGTTAACAGATTGTGATTCCTGGAAGGGACAGGGGAGGATGGACTGCTAAGGACAGCAGGAGTGGATACCAGGGTTGTCTGGCCCAATCGGAGCTATCAGAATGACTTTGCATGATTGGGATCTGATTTTGACTAGCACTTTGAACAGGAGAGGAAGGGAGGGAAGGCATAGAAACTTCCCTCCCAACTGAGGGCTAAGGCATCCAGTGGGAGAGCCCAACACTGGGGCCTGCAGCAAAAAGAGGAAGTTGGTGATTGTCTGGGGCTGCAAAAGATCTATCTGAGGGGTGCCCCATCTGGCAAATACTACTCCCAAGACCAGGGGATCCAGTGACCATTCGTGGTGGCCCTGGGAAATCCTGCTGAGAGCATCTGCCAGGACATTGTCCTTGCCTGGGAGGTGAAATGCCGTAAGGGAGGTGTTCAGGGAGTAAACCAGAGACCACAACTTCATCGCTTCAGTGTACAAGGCCGTAGACCGAGTGCCCCCTTGATTGTTGATATACCACATTGTAGTGGTGTTGTCTGTTCTGACCTGAATACTCTTGTTCTGAACAGATTTGGAAAAAGCTTGAAGTGCTAGAAAAACTGCTCTGAGCTCCAACAGGTTGATGTGGAGCAGAGATTCCTGGGGAGACCACAGACCCTGGGTGGTGAGGTCGCCCATTTGAGCTCCCCAGCCCAAGAGAGACGCATCTGTAGTAAGGATTAGAGAATGAGACTGAGTGACAAAAGGAACCCCTTGTCTCAGGTTGCTCTGATCCTGCCACCACTGTAGGGCTTGGATCAGGTTCGAGTTACTGGGATCAGCTTGGTAAGAGGATCCTTTCTTTGCGACAAAAGCTCTCAAATGGAACTGGATGTCCCTCATCTGAAATCTTGCTCCTTGCACAACTGCTGTGGAAGCAGCCATGTGTCCTAGGAGCTGCAGAAAATGCCTTGCTGGCCAGGAGACCTGCAGGGTAAATGAGGAGGCCAGGGAGACTAGAGTCTTTGCCCTGTCCAGGGGAGGAAGGCCCTGGCTTCCTGTGTGTTCAGTTCTGCACCTATGAAGGTAAGAAGCTGGACCGGCTCTAGAACTGACTTTGAGAGATTCAGAAGGAAACCTAGAGAGGTAAGCAGTTGCTGCGTTATCTGAAGGTGTAAATTGACCTTGTGTGGGGACTGGCCTACTAAGAGCCAATCATCCAGGTAAGGAAAGATGGCAATCGTTTGCCTTCTTAGGTAGGCAACTGCTACAGCCAGGTATTTGGTGAATACCCTTGGGGCAGAAGTGAGGCCGAAGGGCATTGCTCTGAACTGGTAGTGGCCTGAGGGCAGCTCGAACCTGAGGGACTTTTGATGGGAGCTTCTGATGGGAATATGGAAGTAGGCATCCTTGAGGTCCAGGGAAGCTAGCCAGTCCCCTGGCCTTAGAGAGGGTAGGATAATTCCCAGAGTCACCATTTTGAACTTTGGCTTTAAAAGGTGCTTGTTTAAATATCTGAGATCCAGGATGGGCGCCATTCTCCTGTCTTTTGGGGTAAGGAAGTACCTGGAGTACAAACCTTTGCCCTGGTGTAGGGAGGAACCCTTTCCACAGCTCTGAGAGCCAGGAGGGTAGAGACCTCTGCCTCTGAGGCAGAGTGCCTCTGATGGAGTTGCAGGTGGAAAGATCTGGTTCTCAGCTTTGGAAATTTTTGAAGCTGAGAACCAGTCCCTACTTACTACTTCCAGGACCCACTTGTCTGATGTTAAAGTCTTCCAGTCCTGGACAAAGTAAGCCAGCCTGCCCCTACAGGTGAGGAGAATCGGCCTGGCAATCCCATCAGGGTGCCTGCTTGGCAGGGGCTTTGGGCTGAGGGTGGAAGCAGACCTGCTTGTATCCCGTCTGCCTCTCCCTCTAAAGAACCCCCTCTGAGCATAGGCGGAGGAGGAAGCTTGGGCTTGGTAAAAAGACCTATGAAAAGACCTGCCCCTGCCTCTAGGAAGCTGCTTTTGAGGAGTGGCCTGCCTTTCCTTGGCCTGTGCACTCCTATAGGTGGTCCTGTATTCATCCATTTTCTTCATGTAATTCTCTGTTTGCTCCCCAAATAGAGAATTTCCCTCAACAGGAAAATCCATGGCCTTAGACTGGGTATCCTGAGACAGGGTAGTACATCTGAGCTAAGCCATCCTGCGAAGTGCCACAGATGTAGCCATGACTCTTGATGAAACATCATTAGAGTCCACTGCAGTATGAAATTGCACCTTGGATGCCTCAATACCATCCATAGCCACTGTTCCAGCTCCCTGGCAAGCTGGTCAGGGGACTTGTTTAGCTAGGGCCAGCACAGTATCCCATCTGGATTTCTGGTACCTAGCAGCATAAGCCATATAATTTGCTTGTCTGAGTCCCAAAGATGCTGCCATGTACTGTTTCCTTGCCATAGCATCAATCTTCCTGAGTCCTTCTCAGGGGTGTGAAGCTAAGGAATATTAGCATTGTCACAGGCTGCAGCCTGCACTACCCCCACATGGCTGCATTGTTGAGTGAGGAAATCAGTGTCGGAGCCTGATAAGGTATACCTCTTGTCCATCCTTTTATCCACAGGAGGTATAGTGTGAGGAGTTTTAAAACTTTTACTGTCTGTTTCAAAAGATTTATGCAAAGGAATAGACAGTCTCCTAGACTCTGGAATATCCATCATTTCTACATAGTCTGGCTCCTCTTGGTCATCAACAGCTTCCTCAACAGGGAGCTGGAGAGTTTCAGCAACTTTTTATAAAACATGAAATGAGAAGGGGACTCAGAAAGCCTTGGAGGAGAAACCCTAGGGTCTATCTGGAGAGATGTCCGGATCAATGGGCACATCCAGATCTTCAAAACCATATTCCTCTCCTCATATTCCTCTTCCCCTCCCCGGTTCATAAAAATCCTCAAAATCATAATCTTGAACGGTGGAACCGCAAACCCGAGCAGCACCTGAAGGTGTCAGTTTAGTCGGAACCGAGAGAAGAGACTGGACAATTTGAATTGCTTTAGCTATTTCCTCAGCAGTTGGGGAGAACTTTGGCTCTACACTAGCTGACTTTCTAGTCTTTTGCTGGAACCGGCTCTCAGAACCGGCTCTTCGCTTGCCCAAGGAAGTATGCCCTGGTCAGAGGGCACTCCCTCCAGTTCAGTTGGCAACCGAACCGGTTGGCCATCCCGGTCAGCGGACTTTTGGCCTCCCTTTCCTGAGCCTACCAACTCTCTTATCTATGGTGGCAGCAGGGAAATTGTGACAAATCTGGCAGTCTGAATTGAGGTGGTCAAACCCCAGACAATAGACACATGTGGTGTGTGGGTCAGCCTTAGCAAAAACTTCCCCACAAACACTACAGTGTTGAAACCCAGTGGGTCCGGTTTTTCTTTTGGGTTTCTCAGACATAATGCCAGCCTTACCAACTTGCCCGTTTATGGCAAGACACCCTTTTCAGTTCCCAACCGTGTCACGGGTCGTGGAAAAAAAACGTAATGAAATCCGTTTTTTTCAGAACCGATAAGAACCGGGAACCGCACTCTAAAAAAGGACTAGTAGATTTTAAATACAACCTGATCGGTTCAAACCGAACCGATAAAGAATTACAAGTTCCACACAGAAAAAATGTAATGTAAAACCTATCTATTACTTACATTACCACAGACAGAGCTTGAACCGACCGGTTGCGGTTTAATTTCGGCTAAAAACCAAAAAATACTTTTAAACCGACAAAATGAACCAAGCAGAAGGAGAAATCTCCGGAGCGACTGTTCAGTGAGGCAGAGTAAAGAATCTGACAGTTTACGTTTGAAGCACAACAGACAGAGTTTTCAACCGAGCTCGCGCTCTAAGTTCCATGCCTGCATGGAAAGTTAACTATTTCACCTCCGGAGCAGTTCTAACCTGCGGTCATACTGCAATTGTCATACTATAGCAAGACTTCATGTTGTTTGAATTCCTGTTACATTGTCATGCATAGCCTGCTCACAGTAATACATGGATTCTTCCTGTCAGCAGTCCATCCTTTCGCATTCTTAAACTGTTGTTGGAAGAACTATTTTATTACAAAATATCCCTCTAAATGAGGAAAACATTCAAAAAGTATACTTTTAACACTCTTCTTTTGGAACATGTTTTTATAATAGCAATAAGGCACTCGAAGTTAGATTAAGGGCCCGGTGCTAAGTCCCTGGGGTCAGTGCCTCGTGCTACTTTATACCCTGTGGGGGTGATTAACAGACTGTTAATCTAACCCTGGTCATGCCTTATTGCTTAATTAATGTAAGGCTGTTGGGATACACATATATATACATATATATACACACACACATAGATATGGGTCTACTGGAGATATAACTGATATTATCCCAACTGGAGTTTGACCTTATTACGTCACAAGTTATTGGATGCATACTCTTGGGATTTTGACGTGTTGCAAGACATTCTTATGTCTATATTATTATTTTTTTCTCGGTAAAAAAAAAATAGGACCAATCAGTGTGACTGCCAGCTTCACACTGAAGTGGGTCTGAGTTGGAGGTGTCAGACTGGGTGAATTCGGAGATCGTAACTGACAGTGAGTTCAGGCTGACTGCAGTGTGTGCAAGTGTTGCGGTTGTTAAGAGCAGCTAATGCCTCTGGGCAATCAACCATGTGGATAAATGACATACAGAGAGTAACAATACAATATCCTCAGTGTAGGGCACACAATCATGGAACTATAGAAACTATTTGCATGACTTAATCGTCACTGGCATCACATATACACGTATGTGCCTAGAGTCTAGACGATCTGGCTGTGCATGCATTGTCTTGAGTGTTCTTAGTTGATGGCATTATTATGAGGTAGGGTTTTAAAGGCCTGTCACAGAGAAAAACTGTCAATTTACAGAGGCGAGATAGTGGGAGGGGAGAGAGAGAGAGAGAGAGCAGTGAAATAAATATCACTTATGAGCTGTGACCAACACCGTGTTATGTACTATTTCATTTTTATTTTTGTGTGATTTGTTTATTAGTTATATCTTGCAGCTTCCGTTTTTGTGGCGTCAGTTGACCGTCAAACTGAAAAAAAGTTCAGTAAGCGAGTTGAATGTGCTTATGTGACTTCTATTTGGAATTGTTTTGCGACTTTTTAAATAGCTCATGAAACAATATTTGCTGTATAAGACTGTTTCACAAACTATGTAGGCAGATAGGCTTATTGGCTAATTCAACATGAATGACCTGTAATCTGTTTTATACTTAGATGCGCTTTATGTGGACTGTGTGCACTGTGTTTCTTTCTCTAACTTAATGAAAATGACTTCTTCATTCTCCCGAAGAACTAGAATGATGCACCCTGCACAGTGGGGGAGGGGCCCTACAAGGGATGGTGGGAACAGTACCCTGCTATATGGTGGGGGTGGGGGGTTAGAAACCAGTAGTCAGCATATTGCCATAACTAAACAAAAGTGGCTGTCGCACTCCAGAGCCAGGAGCTGAACAGCTCCGGTGAAGTATATTTCCACAGAAGAAAGACTCCATAAACTGGAATAAATTCACAAATTATTTATTGCTTGCTTATATAGCAATTCACAAAAGTACAGGAGGAGAACACCGTGAGGTCAGGTGCCCCGGCGCTTCGCCATGTAAGGCTTCGTCAGGGTGCGGGCACCATGACCAAACGGCTCATTTTTATACAAAAAAGTAATGACATTGTGAACAAGATCAATTAAACTTAAAGGACAAAGTTTGAACATTTTTCCTCATCATGTACACTTCCTTACCATGTTATAACACAAATCAATCTTTACAGGAATCGATGATTGAAGCTATATTAAACGCAATTAAAAATTGTATATAAAAATGTAAACAAAAAACGAGCCTGGCATATAGTGAATTCCTGAGTATCTTAAAGTCACAGCTCATCAATTTCCATAAATATCTCTTGGCAGCTTTGTGTACAAATTCAACATTTTTAAATTATAGATATTCTTTCTAGGAACTATAAGAAACCAAATGTTTTTCTTACAGGAATTATAATTGTGCCAGCACTTGAGGGAAGAAAACTAAGCCTATATATAACATCTCCAATTAATTTAATTGGCAATCCGATTAGCAATTTATTTTAGTACATACTGATCCTGTAATTGCAGTGGATTAGTGAGCAGTTCCACAAATTAAAGACATAAAAATAGTCATAATGCGTGCGTCACTGGGCATTTCAATGCTCACCGACCACCTCCAGCTAAAAGGCAAAAAAGAGGAGCAACTGTTAGATCTAGCCATGAGTGTATTTGTATTTAACAAATATTTCTATCACAACACTCTTTTTATCCCCAAACTATCAGGAGCTCAGACTCAGTCCAAAGTAAACAGGCCAGTACAAGGTTTGGGCAAGAGGGGGGAGGGTGGGTGGTTGGGGGTGGGGTGGGGAGAAAAAGAATGAAAGTTATTTTTAATAACTCAGACATCCAGATAAATGGTGAGCTACTATACCTAATGTTTGTGAACTTGCTTGTCTGGGTTAAAGCAGAAGATTATTCAGGATAAAATTCCTTCAAATAGATAGGAATTCCGAGGAACGAACGCAAGGACGGACGCCATCCCCGACGGGAGGAAGGTCGCGAGGGCCTACTCAAGGAGCCAGATGCTCTCCCTACTAGCCGGCCAGGCCTAATCCGAGGAACGGACGGACGCCCCCCTCCGACAGGAAGGATGGTCGCGAGGGCCCGCTACTCCAAGGAGCCCTCCCTGCTAGCTGCTATTCCGAGGAACTAACGACAGACGGACGCCTCACATGACGGGAGGAAGGCTCATGAGGGCCTACTCAAGGAGCCAGATGCTCTCCCTACTAGCCGGCCAGGCCTAATCCGAGGAACGGACTGACGCCCCACTCCGACAGGAAGGATGGTCGCGAGGGCCCACTACTCCAAGGAGCCCTCCCTGCTAGCTGCTCGGGAATTCCGAGGAACTAACGCACAGACGGATGCTCCCCACGTGACGGGAGGAAGGTCACGAGGGCCTACTCAAGGAGCCAGATGCTCTCCCTACTAGCCAGCCAGGCCTAATCCGAGGAACTGACGGACGCCCCCCCGATGGGAAGGAAGGTCGCAATGGCCCACTACTCCAAGGAGCCCTCCCTGCTAGCTGCTCAGGTACGGGGAGACTCCAGGCCTCTCAGACTGCCTAATCTGGATCCTAAACTTTGACTGTACAGTGCTCTGTAGCTGATAAGACATGGCTGCTGGCTTACCTTAATGGATGCCACGAGGCCCGCACTGTGGCTGCTGGTTTGTTCAGTTGTGATAATTACTGTCCCCAGACATGTCTTTAACCAGTTTTAAATGTTGCTTTGTCTACCTTAGTGCAGTAAACCATGAAGCACCTTTAATTTTAATCTGCAGGAACCTTAGTGCTTTTAAATGTTTTAAATGCTGTTTTATCTACTCCTGCACTGAAACGTATAGTGCACCTTAATCTAAATGTATTATAATGCTATAAACTGTTGCTTTACCTATTCTTTTACTGAAAACCACGGCCTTTAATTAACCTGTGAGGGTAGAGTACAGAAGTGTGCTGATAGTCTTAAATGCTGCTTTATCTCCCTTGTTCAGAAAGCCACGAGGCTCCTTGACTAATTGCAGGGGCATCAGTGTCTGTTACTGCTGTCAGCCACCCTTACCTTCCTCAACCTAGCTACAGACTGTTCTCCCATTTTGTTTTGTTTTTTTCTAAACCCCCCCCTCATATATCGAGATACCAGGCATCCCCAGCCCTCCCTCTTTTACTCACCCCCCCCCAGCGTGATTACAACAGGCGCCCACTTAATTTAAACTTGCTCTCTTGTGCTCCTCCATAGGAATTCCGAGGAACGCATGCACGGACGGACCCCCCCCCCGATGGGAGGAAGGTCGTGAGGGCCTACTCAAGGAGCCAGATGCTCTCCCTACTAGCCGGCCAGGCCTAATCCGAGGAATGGACAGACGCCCCCAACGGGAAGAAAGGTCGCGAGGGCCACTACTCCAAGGATCCCTCCCTGCTAGCTGCTCAGGTACGGGGAGACACCAGGCCTCTCAGGCTGCCTAATCTGGATCCTAAACTTTGACTGTACAGTGCTCTGTAGCTGATGAGGCACGACTGCTGGCTTACCTTAATGGACGCCACGAGGCCCGCATACGGCTGCTGGTCTGTTCGGTTGTTGTAATTACTGTCCCCAGACATGTCTTTAACCAGTTTTAAATGTTGCTTTGTCTACCTTAGTGCAGTAAACCATGAAGCACCTTTAATTTTAATCTGCAGGAACCTTAGTGCTTTTAAATGTTTTAAATGCTGTTTTATCTACTCCTGCACTGAAACGTATGGTGCACCTTAATCTAAATGTATTATAATGCTATAAACTGTTGCTTTACCTATTCTTGTACTGAAAACCACGAGGCGCCTTAATTAACCTGCAGGGGTAGTAGTGTGCAGACGTGTGCTGATAGTCTTAAATGCTGCTTTGTCTTCCCTTGTTCAGAAAGCCACGAGGCTCCTTGACTAATTGCAGGGGCATCAGTGTCTGTTACTGCTGTCAGCCACCCTTACCTTCCTCAACCTAGCTACAGACTGTTCTCCCATTTTGTTTTGTTTTTTTCTAAAAAACCCCCTCATATATCGAGATACCAGGCATCCCCAGCCCTCCCTCTTTTACTCACCCCCTCCCCCAGCATAATTACAACAGGCACCTTCTTAATTTAAACTTGCTCTCTTGTGCTTCTCCATAGGAATTCCGAGGAATGAACGCACGGACGGCCCCCCCCCCGATGGAAGGAAGGTCGTGAGGGCCTACTCAAGGAGCCAGATGCTCTCCCTACTAGCTGGCCAGGCCTAATCCGAGGAATGGACAGACGCCCCCCCCCCAACGGGAAGGAAGGTCGTGAGGGCCCACTACTCCAAGGAGCCCTCCCTGCTAGCTGCTCAGGTACAGGGAGACACCAGGCCTCTCAGACTGCCTAATCTGGATCCTAAACTTTGACTGTACAGCGCTCTGTAGCTGATAAGACATGGCTGCTGGCTTACCTTAATGGACGCCACGAGGCCCGCACTGTGGCTGCTGGTCTGTTCGGTTGTGAGCCCCGCTGACACTGCACGTCAGCTCCCCACCGTCCCCGCCACCACCCTTGGTGGACTCCCACGGGTCGTGCCTGAAAATAGGCAGAATTTGTCTAGTGCACTTACCCGGTCAACAAAAACTAAATAAATAAATAGTGGAGCCCACGTGCACGTTTGAGCCTATCAGCTCACTTCCCCATTTGCAGCTTCTTGTCGATTGCCACTAGAGGCTGCCCCAGCAGGGCTGCCTATCTATCAGTGCTGCTCACCTCTCCACCTCCTGCGACTCCTTCGGCTACTGCTAGAGGCCACCCCAGCACTACCCAACTAGTAGTACTACCCGCTCCACAACATACCACTACTATCAATCCTGGATCAAGGTTAGTTGTTTAACAGCCTGGGTGTGTCCTTCAAACTGATACTCCCCTGGGAAGTGTTGGAGTGTGGGGCTGTGGAACCAGCACGAATCCCTATTGCTGCCTGCCGGTAATATCCCCTGTGCAAAGGGTCCCACCGGCAACCTATTAGGAAAACACAAAGTTAGCAAGGAAAATGGACCGTTTCAAAGGAAGGGATCCCCGCTCCTGCTACATTATAGGGTCTGGAGGCTGGGAGGAACATGTGCAGCCTTGAAGCAACCCAGCCACGTTACCAGCACCGGTGGTGCCCATGGCTGAATTATAATCCTGCAAACATAAGAGTACCAGTTGCACTACTCCTATGTGCTGCTGTGCTAGGATGGGTTGACGCTAAAATTAGTAACTACCATGACCCCAACCTGCTCAGGGGTGCGCAGGACCATCATCTACCCCATCCAGTGGTTATCCCTCTGTACAAACAGTTGGTGAGACCCCATCTGGAATACTGTGTGCAGTTTTGGAGACCCCATCTACGGAAGGACATAGACAGGATGGAAGCAGTCCAGAGGAGGGCAACTAAAATGGTGCAGGGTCTGCATCAGAAACCATATGAAGAGAGACTGAGAGAGCTTAATATGTATACCCTTGATGAAAGGAGGGACATGATAGAAACTTTTAAGTACCTCAAGGGAATCAACAAAGTCCAGGAGGGTAGCATCTTTCAGAAAAAGAGATGTGTAAGAACAAGGGGGCACAATTTAAAGATAGAGGGGGATGACTCAGGGGTAATGTGAGGAAATTTTTTTCACAGAGAGAGTGATAGATGCATGGAACTGCCTTCCTGGGGAGGTTGTTGGGTCTAAAACAGTGGGGGAATTCAAACATGCATGGGACAGACATAAGGCAATTGTAGTGGGGGGTTGCAGGAAGTAGGCTGTTGGTTAACTAGAATCTGCAGCTTATCCAATAGGAAGGGAAATGGGCAGACTGGGTAGGCCAAGTGGTCCTTATCTGCCGTCAAAGTCTATGTTTCCATCTCACAGAGTGCCCTGGTCCAACAATCCAGCACTCGCTGGTATTAATGCAAGGACTAGCACGCAAAGGAGCATGCTACCTTATCTCCTTTGGGGTGCCTGACAAATGATCTAAACGATCCTCCTTCATATGGCAGAGGGCCCTCCACCTCTTCCTGCTGATCCTAATACTGTGGGCAGGTGATATTCACCCCAACCCTGGGCCCCCACTCACCAATTCCATCCTGGGCTCACCGATCGACCCTACATGGTGCCACACCAAAGGCCTGAGGGTGGCCCACATGAATGTACATAGTCTACGACCCAAGATGCCTGAGGTGCAATCCTGGGTAGATACATACAGGCCCGACATACTAGCCGTATCCGAGACATGGCTAAAGCCGCACATACTTCCTCACAAAGTAGCACTAGATCACTATGACTTCTTCCGAAAGGACAGAGAAGAGAAGAAAGGAGGGGGTGTTCTTATATATGTGACATCCTCCCTGGCAGCTGCCTTATCCCCTGTCGATATGCCAACCCCTACAGGGCTTGAAGCAATACTAATCCAAATTGTTCTGGGACGTGCAAAGCATCTAACAATAGGTTGTATTTATAACCCTCCCACCGGTGGCACGCCGGCACTCCAGAATCTAGCCCGCTCCCTAGCTGGGGCACAGCTGACGGAGCTGCTGGTCCTTGGGGACTTCAACCTGAAGTGGGAACCCTCCTCCGAGCTAAATTACAAAACCATACTTCTTGATGCTAACCTGACCCATGTGATCACTGAGGTCACAAGGCACAACCAAAAAACAGGGAATCACTCCACCCTTGATTGGATACTTGCTTCCAACCCCCCTAACATACAAGCAACTGGCGTGATGTTGGATGCCCTAAGCGGTCACTCACCCACCTTCTGCATCTGGAAAAATCGGCCTTCCAGGATCCCGCCCAGGCTCATTATGGCCAGGGATTTCTCTGGATTCTCAGCTGAGGCCTTCCAGAGCTCCTTGAGGAATACTGACTGGTCACCGTTAAGACTCTTAGGCAATATAGATGATGCAGTTCAGTATTTCCAGTGCACCTTCACCGCGGTGGCCAATTTACATGCACCAGTCAGGAGAAGACGAGCAAAGGGCCAGTGCCACAAATGGATCACACATGAGCTAAAATCTCTGATGATAGCCAGAGACAAGGCATGGAAAAAGGTAAGGAGATCTGCTAGCCCTGCAGACTTCGCTGCCTACAGATCACTGCAGAACCAGTGCCAAATTATCTCCAAATCAGCCAAACGAGACTACTTAAAATCCCTCCAGCGGCGAACCCTATCTGACCCTAAGTCCTTCTGGTCTAGCATCAACTCCCTGCTAAAAGGCACGAAAACACACCAGCAGGGTAATATAATCTGCAATGATATATCACTGACGGATGGAGGGGAGGCAGCCTCAGCCTTCAATCGCTTCTTCACTGATCTGGGGATGATCAGATCCTGCCCTACACATAACTCACCAGGTCCTCCTGCCACTGAACTCCAAGACCCTCTGATTGCCCACTTTCACCTGCGGACAGTTAGGGCCAGGGAGGTGCTGCCTCTCCTGCAATCCTTAAAACTCAGTGGGTCCCCAGGACCTGACGGATTGGACCCTAGACTACTTAGGGCTGCTACTCCAGCCATCGCCCTACCTGTAGCCCTGTTAATAAACAGATCCCTGCAGGAAGGAACAGTCCCACTAATATGGAAACAGGCCCATGTAGTCCCAATCCATAAGAGAGGAGACAGGGAAATGATAGGCCATTATAGACCCATCTCCATCCTATGTCAGCTGGCAAAAATTCAGGAACAGCTAGTATATTGCCAACTAAGAGACTACCTAGAAGCCAACAGACTCCTGGCCCCCTCTCAACATGGCTTCAGACAAAAGCACGGGACCGACACTGCCCTCATTAAATTTACCTCTGATGTTAGGGCCACCTTGGATAAGGGTGCCCCCACTGGGGCCATGTTCATCTACCTATCCAAGGCCTTTGACCTGGTAGATCATCCACTCCTATTAACAAAACTTAGCCAATTTAGGCTTGATCAACATTCCCTCAGCTGGTTCCATAACTACCTTACTGACCGCTCCCAACAGGTCAAGTGGAGAGGGGTGACCTCAGAACCCCTACCACTAACTGAAGGGGTGCCACAGGGCTCCATCCTGGGCCCACTATTATTTTCCCTATTCACAAATGACCTGCATGACCACTGCAGGAGCAGATCATTAGTACAGTATGCTGATGATGCAGTTTTGTACCGAACAGAGCTTCACCCATCCAAACTAGGACCCATGCTACAGGCAGACTTCACCAAGGCTGAGACTTGGCTAGTTGAGAATCGTCTGGTCCTTAATTCCACCAAGACAAAGGCGATGCTGCTTGGACCAAAATCCCTGGACCCCTCCCGGGCCCATCTTCTTCCACTCACTGCCATATCTGGCTCCAAAATAGAGGTAGTACAATCTGTCAAATATCTTGGCCTCACATTAGATCAGGGGCTCACACTGAAGCCCCACGTGGACTTGGTAATAAAAAACGTCCACCAAAAGCTGGGCCTCCTCTATCGTCTGAGTCACAATATGATACCAGAGACCAGGCTGGCAATTGCACAAAGCATCCTCCTCCCAACCCTAACTTACGCAACCCCAATTTTGCTCAGCATCACTAAACAAGGCTACTGCAGCTTACAGACCTTATATCACAAAGTCACTCGCTTTGCCTCCAGATCCCACCCGAGGACCCATCACTGTGATGTACTCACAACCCCCAACTGGCCATCCCTGAATAACAGGCTCCAGTACCCCCTTCTAAGCTGGACCTACAAGCTCGTCAATGCACAACCTCCAGCAGGGCTAATTAGACTACTTGCCCCAAAGCGGACTAGACAACCGCTCTGTTCCTCAAACAAAAAACTACTGGATATTCCCTTGGCCTGCTCTGTCGCCGGGAGCAAATCCTTTATTCACCTGGCCCCTGTATCCTGGAACAACCTCCCCAGCCACCTTCAGGAGGCACCCGTCCTTGCCAAATTCCAAAAGGGATTGCGCGCTCACTTCCTCATCCCTAGTCCCTGCCCCTGCACCAATGGCTAGCCCACCTCACCTGGTGTCAACTGGGTTAGTACAAAATTGCCCCCCCCCCACAAGGGTAATGACTAAGGGAAGCACGACCTGGTACTCTATTCCTACATGGAACCTCTTGTGTGCGTTTGAATAGCACTTACCACTACACATCCATCTGCCGCCACTGCTGAACTCTGTACTCAACCCACTGGCCTCCTCACAGAAGTTATTTACTGTCCTTACAGCCCTGCACTGTATGTGTCACGCTGTTCTGTTGTATCCAATAATGGAATGTACCTCCTGTCCTCCTCGACTAAAACTGTATACTGACTTCGTAATTTCTGTATGACATCTCCTACACTGTATCACCTACTTGTATGTACAAAACTATGTGTAACTAACTCCAGGTCGCCCCTGGAAAAGGGACCCTCAGGGCCCAGTGGGCTTACCTGGTTAACAAAATTTAATAAATAAATAGGGTTTTAAGTCCCATTCCTGATTCATTCCCTTAGGGCTTAATGCGTGTAATTAAAAGATCCAAAAACTCTCACGTTGTGAAAGTCTGTTAAGGCAGTCTCCCCCCCCACTAACTCTAACTTGTTCTAACCCAGAAAATCTGAATGATTTTGGGTCTCTGTTGTGGTATTCAAAAAAATGTTCAGCAACAGGGTTGTCCATGTCACAATTTCTTATATCCCTGACATGTTCCTGTATTCAGGTTTTTAGGGGCCTAATAGTTCTCCCCTCATAGTCTTTGCCACAATTACACCACAGGGAGTAAACTGTGTATGCTGTCACACAAGAAACAAATTGTCTAATTTGTACTGTTCTCTGATTCGTGGGCGCCACAAACACTGTCCCTTGAGAGCAGTATGCACAGATGTTGCAGCTGCCACATCTGTGCATACCATTGGGCCTGACTGGTAACCACATTTGACATGGATTTCTTTCATCAATAAATTGGCTCCTTACAAGTTCCTCCCTCAGATTCTTGCCACTTCTAAATGTGATCCTTGGCCTAGTGCTAATGTGTTCTGCTAAAATTGGGTCATCACACAATATGGGCCAGAACTTGTTGACGACATTCCCAAGTGCCCCAGACATATGATTAAACTCCGTTACAAATACAATAGTTTGATCATCCTCACTGGATCGATCCTTAGGGTGTAGTAAATCTTCCCTATTTTGGGATGATGATTTTTCAAGGACGTGCTGTAAAAGTTCTGGTGCGTAACCCCTTACCAAAAATTAGCTGTATGGGTCAGAAGCTTGTGACTCAAATGTTTCAGTGTCACTGCAATTTCATCTTAATCTTAAGAACTGGGAGAAAGGAATTGAATCCTTAAATTTTTTGGGATATGAGCTAGTTGCAAACAGCAGGCTGTTCATGGCAGTGGGTGTATGATACCCCCTAGTGGATATTCTGTTATCCTGCCCTTTGGACAGAATTATGTTGTAAGAATATGCTTACCCACAAGCACATGACGTACGCAAGGTATGTCATGACTACAAGCTTACGCACATGCACACACCATGTGCACAAGGCACATCATGATTACCTGTATGCTCATGGCATGCAGATGATACACAAGTACACCTTCACAGCCATAAGTGGGGTACTTACACGCACACCCACGTCTAATAAGTGAGAGTACTAACATCCACGCAATACCCACATGTATAAGTAGGACATCTCACACACAAACAGACATAATGTGGTGATGTCTCACACAGACGTATCAGTTACACCATGGAGCTAGGGAGACACACACACACACACACAACTTGGGGGGACACGTTACATATAGAGCTAGGGACATCTACATAAGCTTAGGATAGGGTTACGTACGTGAACATACTTTATTTTTGCATATATAATATAGAAAGCTCTACTAATAAGAATAACCTTGACCTTATTGAGCCCATTCCTGTTTAGCCTTTTTCTAAATTCTCTACCGCAGTCTTGTTCGGAACAGATCATTCTGTATGCTGACGTCGCAGTTGTTTTCTCCTCTCACAAAGACCCCACGCCATTACAACTCAATCCTCAGCATGGTTTCAGTGCCATTGAAACATGGTTTTCTAATCATAAGCTTGTCCTTAATCACAAGAAAACTAAGCCTATGCTGTTTTGCAACTCTCACAGTCAGCTCAAGCTACACCCCCTGATTATCTCCACCATGCAGGGGAATACCCTCGAACAGGTCCTATCCTTCGGATACCTAGGGATACTGCTTGACCCCAATCTATCCTATGGGGCTTATGTCGACAGTGTAGCCAAAGCTGCTAATACATGTCTTGGATTACTGTACAAAGACAGGCAACATCTCACCCCGGATGCATTGGTGATTGCTGTCCGGAGCTCTGTGGTTTCGATTATTGACTATGGTCTCATCATTTATGGCTCAGCCATGGCATCAACCTCAGACGTATATCAACAGCCCTCAACAAGGCATGTTGGCTTATCACTGGATCCCACCGTCTCACCCATACCTGTGACCTTTATACTCAATCCAGATGGCTCCAACTCCAACTGTTTTAAGTATCTCATCTGTACCATGGCGAAAAAAAGTAACCTTGGCCTCACCCCCGAGTGTCCAAGCCCTACTACACCATAATACCAATCTGTGGAGCACCAGGAGATCCAGATTGCAGCTCCTGCAAGTTCCCCACTGTCGCACTACACAGGGTCAACGTTCTTTCGCTTCTAGGGCTCCCCTTTGGCTGAATGGTCTCAGCTCCACCATCTCCTCAGCCCCAACACTTGGTATGTTTAAAACCAGGCTCTGGCTCCTTCTCACTGCCTCCAGCTCCTGTGATTGCCTCACCTAATTTCAGACACATCTGCCACCCCTATAGCCTCTCTGTGCCCTCTCGTAGCACTTATCCCTATCTGCCCATCCCCTATCTGCCCCATTTCCTATCTGCCCTATCTCTTGCCTCCTCCCGACTCCTACTGCCTTCCCACTCTTCATCCCCCAACCTCTGCGCTTCTTCCCTATTATTGTCTGACAAATGCTCCCGGCTGTTATTACGTCCACCCCACCCGGCTTCTCCTCCTTGTCTTTGTGCCTCTTGTGTTTGCTGTCCCGGCCATACCTTGGTCATTTGCTCTCTAAATGTGTTTTTAAATAATAACTGTTCCAATTGTTCTGTATCCACATGCAATTGTTATTTCTAGTGAACCTTACTGTTTCCAATTTGTTCTGTAATCACCCGCGTTGTTGTTATTTCTACTGCAATGTTGTTATTTCAATTTGTATCCTCTGTGCTATTCATCAACTGACATGGAACCTTTGTAAAAGAGCCTTGGCTCAAAGGTACTTGTAATCCTAGAACTAAATAAAATAAAATAAAAAATAAAGACACATGTTATGCAACGCACTGCTATTGAAGGAAGGACTTTGCCAACTGACTTCCGGTGACGTCAGCAGACTAATGGCTGTCTAATCCCTTGGCTCCATCTCCTCACCGACAACAATCTTATTACATCACCTGCCTACAAGATGTCTTCACCAGCAAAACCAAAGAGAAATAAGCCTTGGAAGCCTCTGTCCACCCTGGCACAAAAACTGAAGGAATTAATTCAAAATGAAAGGATGGATAACATGGAGGACCGCGAGATGCCTGAGGGCCTACCGCAGTCAGGGCTGCATGGAGGTGGAGTGCAGTCCGATCTCATTGAGATGATAAAGCAAACCACAAGAACTGTCTCCAAAATCGACCAGACCCTCACAGACTTCAGATCGGATCTAAATAGAATCAACCATAAAATGGAGCAACTGGAATTATGTGTCTCCCAAATGACGGAGCAAACTGCAGACATGATAGGTTGCTGCTCTGCCTCTTAGCCAGGGACTGTAAACTTACCCATCGCCTCGATGATCTGGAAGGTAGAAGTAGGAGGCAAAACGTCAGGGTCTATGGGGTACCCGAAGGAATGGAAGATAAATATCCAAACACCATAACGTTCCTGCAAGAATTCCTTCTGGACCTGCTCGCACTCCCCCAGGACTTTGACTTAAACATGGACCATGCACATAGGTCTCTCTGCCCCAAACCCCGTGCAGCTGAGGCGAGACCCTGCTCCCTCATTGCCAAATTTACTTCCTATGGAGCCAAAGAAGAATTACTACACAAGGCCTGGCAACATGGTGCCCTACAGTTCTCAGGGCGCTAAATTAACATTGACAGCGATCATACAACCTCAGTGCAAGACTCTCAGAGAAATCTTTGGCCAATCCTGAAACAACTAAGAGCCCAGAATGTTAAAGCTCAGATTCTGTACCCAGCAAGGCTTAAAGTCATCACGGAACGAGGACCTAAAGTTTTTCAGGACCTTCTAGCTGCCTCTCCCTATTTGGAAACAATGGGAATCAGCATCCCCCCCCACAAAGGAGAAACTGGAGAAAGACTTACCTCAGCATGGTCCGTTGCACAGAAGGGGGCTGCCAGACCTGGGTCCACCCAGAAATTGCCACAAACAGACCTACAGGCTGATGTCTCTGCCCTACTTCGGCGATATGTAGACTCCTCTAAAATAAACAAAAAAGCTCTACACCTACAGGAGGAAACTGAGGGATCTTCTTCAAAGGATGGCTCCCCAGCTGGCATAGAGACCTGAAAGTACCTGGATTGGGTTTTTACCACTTTTACATCTATCCCTGGTTGTTAGAGATGCTCCCCCACACACTCCTTCAACCTCATTTTAACCCGGGTTGCATTTTCCTTGGTGACTATGCTTTTGGGGTACTTGGGGCTGCCACGTCATCTTTGATATGTCTGAGGAACTGTGCAGCAATACCCAGTAAGTTCCTCCAGTTATCTGGACATAATTTTACTCCTCATCTTTCAGACCTTTGAACCTGCACCCGGGGGGGGGGGAGGAGGAGCGCACCCTCCAGGGAAGTTGACATCGCGAGCAACTACAGTTGGACGTGCTGGCCTGTTCTGTCGATCCACGGTCTGATGCTCATTGCCAAACATGAGAACTCGAAACGTCTTTGCTCCTTGACAGCATAAACTCCCAAGCCTCTTATGTTACAGGCATAGAGCCACAACTTCTAGCGGCATGAACCACCCTGTCTGCATCCCTAAAAATGCCTGAAGCTGTACAATAGGGACTGAAATGTAATTTCTGAGAATATTTTCAGTACTATCGATTTGTCTACCCCTACAGATGGGCCAGGGTCTATACTTCATTTGACAATTTGCAGTTACATCCAATTAATATTTCTCATATGAGTGTTGTTACCATTTGGGATTCCATATTACTGGCCATTGTTGTCTTATCTAGATAGAGGGGATCTGAGTTATGATTTCAAGACTTCTACTGTTATTGAAGAGTGCATACCCCCTATAGGCCATCCAAGGTATTTGACCCACTCCTTCTGTTTTCCTCTGTTTATAATTGACATCTTACAGTTAAATTAGCCAGCAAATTAATGTTTTGGTGATATCACATTGTTTGAAGTTTATTGAGTTGGTGGGGGGGGGGATAATGCTAGTACATGCCTACTGCTAACATAAGGGCTAGCCCATTACAGGTTAATTCCCGTGGGCTTGAGGGATGGCTTTTGAGCACCCTCATCTTACACGCACATGCGTTTGCCTTACAGCTGGGCACTATCCACCAGCTCTCTCTTGGAAGTAATGTTACACCCAAACAGATGTGGTGGCGTCAGGGCCTAAAAACCTTGCCGACCCCTACATCTTTCATCCTCTCAGCCTCAATTTGGGGATGACCAGAGCACAAAGTTACTGCCTATTATTGGACTTTCTTAGTTATGTTACAACTGTATATAGGTTTCCAGTTGCTGTTCTTGTTTTTTATGATAAATGGGTACATGACTACTAAAAGAAACTGGGGTTCTCAGATTGAGTCTTATTGTCTTTCCTCACAGTGGTTGCCAGGCGGATTAACTCCATCGCCCCTAATGGCTAGGCAACAGTTGAGATCCAGGACCCACCCCCACCTGTTCCACTCTTCATTAGACTCTGGCAGGAAAAGGGGAGTGGCTGTTCTGCTTTCTGCTTCTTTTCCTTTTGAGCAGGAAGAGGTTGTAGCAGACCCAGGGGCAAGATATATTTTGGTGGTGGGCAGAGTCCAGGAGATGCAGGTAACACTGGTAAATGTTTACGCCCCTCCAGGGTCCCCAGTTTCATTCTATTCATCTCTCTCCCAACTTGTAGTGGAAAAGACAAAGGGTGTTCTCATAATGGGAGGTGACTGGAACCTAACTTTTGATAGAAACCTAGATACTACCTTCCGAATCCCCAACTCTGAATTTTGGAAAGCTCGGGCCCTCAAAAAGATGTTTAATCAAATAGGACTGGTGGACATCTGGTGGGAGAAATACCTTAGGGCTAGGGAATATACTTACTACTCCCCCAGATTTAAAAATTTCTCCCAGCTAGATGCTACGTCACATTCTCCAGGGACCTGCCGTTTTCCCTCTATGTGGGTAGGAACCTCCACCCTGTCTGACCATAACCCTATCTTTCTTGAGGCCGCTGTCTCCCTCCAGAGAAAAAATACTCATTGAAGGCTGAACACCTCATTGCTCTGGGGTAAGGAGGTGCTGGAAAAGCTTAAATGGCATATCAAAGATGCCGTAACTGAGAATACCAGAGCAGGGGTAACACCCCAGATTCTGTGGGATACTGTTAAAGCCACTACTAGGGGAAAACTAATCCCCATTGCCTCTCAGAAGAAAAAAAACCCAAATACAAAAACAGCAGGACCTTCTGGCTCAAATTAGGGAATTAGAGGGCTCTCAGAAAGTTAAGTGGGAGGGACACAGGGATCTGAAATTAAAGAACCTCAGGAAGGACTTGCAGAAACTTCAAAAGGATGAAATACAAAGATCCCTTTTCTACCTGAAACAGAAATACTATGAAGGTGGTCCTAGGGGAACCAAACTTCTGGCATTTCGGCTTAGGCAATATGCAGCTAGAGCTACTATTACTAAAATAGTGTCTCCGGCTACTGGCCTCCCGGTCAGTAAATCGGAACAAATTGTGGAGGTCTTTGTTTCACATTATGCTAAGCTCTACAGTCCCCAGGCTGATACAGCCCCAGCAGACAAACTGAAATATCACCAGGCCTTGCCCCTCCCTACTGTCACACTGGAGAATGGTCAAACCCTGACCAGGCCAATTTCACAACAGAAATCATAAAAATCATAAAGAACCTAAAAACAGGGAAATGCCCCGGCCTGGATGGCTTTAGTGCTGAATTCTATAAGGCTTTCGGGACGGAGACAGTGCCCCTACTATCAGATGTTTTCTCGCAGATTTGGAAGGAAGGGAATCCGGTCCCTTCCCTCATGGCAATATGCTACTATCTCCCTCCTACATAAAGAAAATAAAGACCCCACCCATTGTGAATCCTACCACCCTAACTCCCTCCTTAACTCAGACTATAAGACATTCACGTCGATTATAGCCTCCAGTCTTAATTCCCTGCTTCCCGATTTAATTAATATGGACCACACTGGATTTGTCTCTGGCCGACAGGCCCCTGATAGTGTCCGTTCAGCACTAAATGTGATTGATTCCATTTACCGTACCCGCCTCCCTGCATGCCTGATGAGCCTAGACGCTGAAAGGGCGTTTGATAAGGTCTCTTGGGGATTCCTATTCCTTGTTCTGGAATGCATGGGTTTCCCACAGGTCTTTATTGATAGCATCAAAACACTTTACTCTGGTCCTCAGGCATATGTCAGGGTGAAGGGGGGACTTTCCAACAGGTTTGGACTGGGTAGGGGCACCCGTCAGGGTTGTCCCCTATCCCATCTCCTGTTCGCCTTGTACATAGAGGCTTTGGCTGATGCCATTCGCACCTCAGATTCCATCCATGGGATTGAAGTGGGGGGCCAACACTGAAATATATCCTTATATGCAGATGATGTCTTGCTCTATCTGTCTCGTCCTGAACAGTCTATTCACCAAGTTTGGGCGGCCTTGTAGGAATTCGGAAAGCACTCCGGTTGTTCACTTAATAAGACTAACACCAAAGTCCTTAGCTTTTACTACTCCCCCTCTCCCACAATCCTTGATCTTTTACCCTAAACTGGTCTGCAGGAAAGATGAAATATTTGGGGACTTGGGTTACCAAACATAATTCTCAGTTATTTAAAGCAAATTACACCCCACTCGTAAACCAAATGAAGAAGGATTTTGACAGGTGGGCCTTAATAAACTTCCCTATGTATGCAAGGATCCAGACAATTACTATGAACATACTCCCCAGGTTTTTGTACCTCTTCCAGTGCCTCCTTTTATACATGTCACATTTCCAGATCTGGCAAAAGTTAATTTCTAAATTTATATGGAACAATAGCAGACCTAGAGTGAACATGCACATTCTCCAGGCACATAAAACTAAAGGTGGTAGATCCCTCCCGGATCTTGAAGACTACTCTCTAGCCGCACAGTTGAAAGTGGCCCTGCAGTGGTCCCTCACAACATACTCCTCTAATTGGAAAGGAATGGAAAAGGGAGAGGAAGATGAACGGGGCCCACTGTTGAAGACCTGACTCTTGCATTCTTCCAGCGCATGTACGGCCCACTCGCCCCTGTTGTTTAATGTCAGAGACACCATAAAAGCCACTCGTAGGGCCTGGCAAAAATAAAAATTAAAAAAACTCACTTTGGCCCCTTCACCGGTTGGCCTGGGATCCTGACTTTTCTCCAGCCTTACTTGATCACACTTTCAGGACCTGAGAGAGACTGGGCCTGATTTACATGAATATGAATCAGTTCCTCCAGGGGAACACGATACAGGATTTTGCGACTCTTAAAAAACTCATTTGGGCTATGAAAATCTGATCATTTCAGATACCTACAGGCTAGGGCCTATATTTACAGCTGCCAGAAAACAGATCAAGACCCATTTTGGGCTGCCCCTTTCCTTGAATGTTTGCAAGCAATTTTGTCCACTCAGAAAACAAAGGGCCTAATTTCAGCAACGTATAAGTCCCTGGCTGGCCTAAAGAATGACCCCCTAGAGAAAATCAAACTGAACTGGGGGAGGGAGGGAGGAATGGACTTGGGGGAGGTCAATTGGAGCTCAGTATTTCATGTTGCCTCCAGGACTACCCTCTCCCCACATTGGCAAGAATTCAGTTGGAGAGTTAGGGTGTTTCTTTCTCACCCCTTCAGTTTTAAATGAGAAGGACACAACAAGGCAACTGACCTGCTGGAGGAAGTGCAGAGAGGCTCTTGCAAACCACCTGCATGTCTTCTGGCTCTGCCGCTCTGCCCACAAATCAGGTCCTTCTGGAATGATGTGATCTCTGCATTGCAGGACCTCTTTGCTCTGGACATCCCCTAGACTGGCCTAATGTAATTCTGAGTGAGCCCCCGAATGGCCTCAAGGACCCAGATTCCATTTACCCATGGGCTATTCTCCTAACAGCCACCCATAAAGCCCTTACCCTGTATTGGTTAAAACCTGAGTCCCCCACTATACACACCTGGAAACAGATAACACAGGAAATTACGGAACTTGAAGAACTGACATTTAAGATCAACCAGAAAACACAAATTTACATTTGTAGATGGACAAGGTGGCAGATTTGGCTCTACACCGGTCCTGAAATGAACTCCCACCGGGCAATCCAGGGGGACTCCTCAACCCTACCCATCTGAAATTGAGACTCACAATTCCAGACTGAGGGGTAGAACTGACTACCTCACTGGGGGGAGGGAATGATTGCTTTGGGATTATTGGAACAACACTATGTAATAAATGTATATCACTGATACCTGGAAAGACTTGAAAGATATGTGGAAAAGAATTCTACTTACACTAGAACAATATGTAAATTCACAGTTGATTATGTCTGAACCATTCAATTGTCAATGTGCCCAATTGATGTTAATAAACTAAAAAAAAAGGAAGACCTTTGCCCTACAAGTGATCATGTAGTGAGAGAATAAGCAATCTCGAATTATGTTTTTCTACAGACACATACTGCTATCTTCTGCCATAATGTCCAATAAATATGAAGAAAGTCCCGGAACCCCCTCTACAGTTAAGGTGTCATGTGCAACCACAGCAATAATTTATGAGTGGACCTTTCAGAGAGCATGAAGATACATTACAAAATGTTTCGTCCATAAGAACACATCATTGACATAAGCATATTCTTATGACTAGAAATGCTACAAATTGTAGCAACCAAAAAGAGCAAATAAGATAATACCCCATCAACCCACCAAATTGACCAATAGAAGTAACAGTTTGTGTGATCATCACAAGCACATGAGCTGGCTATCTATCACCAGACTAGATGTTATCAGGGTATAAAACCCCTTGCCCCATGCCCCCTCTCTGAGGAAAACACAGGCAGACCCTGCATGACACTGCAGTGTTTGAGAGCTCCAGACTTCCAGGTGCGTATGTTACATAATTAGTGTGCAATCGATAATGACTGTCCTATAAGGCAAGCTGGTAGGATAATAAATGTGCCTTAGGCAACTTTTATGACAACTTCGTCTTCTTTTGTTGTCCTTTCTTTAGTCCTAAAATCTGTATGAGGGGTACTGTATATTTTGTTATGATGTAGTGATCTCCTGACATTCCCCAAAAGGGCTACGTTTCCCTGCAGACCAAAAGCATACACCCGGGGGGAGGGGGATTTAAACCAGTCATAAATGGTGGGGAGCAGGTATCATCACCTGTGGGGTCCCAACCATACAATGGGAAGGGGGACAGTAAACTGCCACTGGGGAGGAAACCAGTAGCCAGTACCTGGGGAGATCAGAACCCTGCACATGGTGGAGAGTGAGTTCAGTACCCTACACCTGGAGTATGAAGGGGAAAACAGTGCCATGCTACTTGGTGGGGAGTGGGGGTGGAGGACCCTTCTTCTGTGAGTGGCCAGTCTCTGGACCCGATGGTGGTGGTGTGGGACCAGTACCCTGCACCTGGTGGGAGACCAGTGCATTGCATGAAGGAGGGTGGGGAAAAGGTGCCAAGCACCTGGAAGGTGATCAGAACCCAGCACTGGGGGGACCTGTGCCCTGCTACTTGGTGGGTGGGTTGGGGGCCCAGTAGGCTGATTCTGTTTGGGGAACAATTACGCTTGATCTGTGAGTGACCAGTCACTGCCCCTGGGTGTGTGGGGGAGGTGGATACCAGTACCCTGCACTTGATGGATTACCAGTTCCATGCACAGAGTGGGGGGTGGGGACAAGTGCACAGCACATTGAAAGTGATAAGAACCCTGCACCGAGTGGGAACAGTACCCTACACCTGGGTTGGGGGGTATTGTTAACAGCAAATGGGGGAGATTAGTCCTATACACCTTGGTGTGACCAGACAATTACACCTGGTGGGACTAGTATACAGCACATAGAGTGGGACAGGTACTATCACAAAGTGGTGTGTGGGGTGAGGTGGGGGGTTGCACAAATACTCAGCATATGATAAGTTGGGGGTGGGAACAGTACTTTGCACCAGTGGGAAAAAGTAAACTGAACCAGGGAAGGGGGGAATCATGCACCCTGCACCTTTGTGTGTAGGTGGGTGAAGACACCTGCTCGTAGGAAAAATTAGTACTCGTCAATTAGGGTGGGCCGCTACCAGCACTTGTTGTGGAGGGGGAACAGTACCATGCACCTGATGGGTGACCAGAAGCATACTCCCGGGGAAGGGATTAAAAACAGTCACATTTGGGGGGGCAGGTATCATCGCCTGTAGGGTCTTTACCATACAATGGGGGGGAGGACAGGAACAGTAAACTGCCACTGGGGAGGAAACCAGTAGCCAGTACCTGGGGAGATCAGAATCCTGCAGATGGTGGAGAGTGAGTTCAGAACCCTACACCTGGGGTGGGAAGCAGGAAAACAGTGCCACGCTACTTGGTGGAGAGTGGATGTGAGGGACCAGTATCCTGCATCTGTGGACGGCCATTCTCTGGACCTGGTGTTGGGGGTGAAAACTAGTACTGTACACCTTGGTGTGATCAGTCCTCTGCACATAAGGGATGAAAGTTGACTGCACCTGTGGGTTAGGGCCCCAGTGTACTGTGAGGGTGACATGAGGAGGAACCAGTTACATGTGGCTGTGTGTTCCAGAACCAATAAATGGAGGGCGGATGACGGTAACTGAATGGGAGATTGGGGGAGGGGTGCAGACATGCCTGCACATGGAGGTATCCATTCCCTGTTCTTTAGGTTGTCTGATACAATTTCCCCATGTTGGGGGGTAACCAACCCCATGTACTTGGGAAGGGAAAAACCCGAACACTGCTGTGTGAGTGGAGAGGAAAGAACCGTACTTTGCACCTGGGGGTGTCAGAAACATGCACATGGGGGTGGACCAGTACCATGCACAAAGTGGGGGAGCCAGTGCACAGCATCTGGGAGCACCTGGTAACAGCACCAGGGGTGGTGGTGGGGGGAGATCAATCCCTGAACTTTTGGGTGGTGGTGGTGGGGGGAGACATCCAGAACCTGAAGGGGTCCAGTACCCTGAACATTGTGGGACCAATCCCCTGCACAATGGTGTAGCTTGACAATGCACATGTAGGGGTGGCAGAAGAATGCCCTTTCACCTGTGGGTGCCAGTCCTGTGCAGCTTGAGGGGATCAGGTCTCTGCATGCTGGAGGGAACAAAAAGAGCACAGCACCAACACTTCATGTGAATGCAAAAAGATTTTACTCACAATTTCCACATAACGGAGTAAAACACAAAGACGCTATGCAGATTGACAACAGCTCCCAATACACAAATCGTCCAACTGGTTTCACACCTGCGCGCCTCCTCAGGGACAAATGTTGCATTCACAACCAACCATTTAAATAAAGAAACAACATTAAAGTGACAGTACATCATATTGATAATAATGTATAGAAAAGATGTGATAAAAAGTATTAGTACAAAGTTGCACTACATATACATATATCAAAATAAATAATAATTATACATGAGTGTATTGACATAAAAAAAAGGTAGTATAGATATCCAGACCCTAAATTTGATAATGGTAATTGGACACATTACTATACGTCAATGTACTAAAGTGCAAATATTAAGCAACTCAACACAGGCATAATAGTGCAAAGCATGCAGATGAAATCATGAATATCCAGGATTGCTGAAGTTGATTCAACCTGAAAGAGAAAAAACATGGGGAAGGGAAAAAAGTGAGAGGGAGGAAAAAAAAGGAGAGAGAAGGGGGGAGGGGGAAGGGAGGAAGGAGGGGGAAGGGAAAAGGAAAAGAGGGGAGGGAAGGGAAAAGGGAAGGAGGGGGAGAAAGGAAAAAGAGAGAGAGAGGGAAAAAGGGGGAGCAGCAGAGGCAAAAATAGAAACAAAATATTAGAACAAATCAGATCAATGTCTAGTATATTTTGACCTTAAAAAAGGTGCAATATCAAAAGGATAATTTAATCCTGGATGTTCTAGAGCACCCAAAGTGTAGATCCAAAAAGATTCTCTACAAAGAAGTTTGTTCTGAAGATCTCCGCCTCTAGGGCCAGTACTGACCTTCTCAATGCCACAGAACAAAAAATGTATGTTCTGTACTGTAGTTAAACTTGTGCAAATGTTGTACCAGAGCATTTTTCTCATTATGACATCTAATGTCACTCAGATGTTCACAAACTCTTAATCTAAATGCTTGTGAAGTTTTGCCCACGTAAAATGCATGGCAAGTGCAAGTAGCCAAATACACTACACCTGTATTGGAACACTTAATAAACTGTCTCACATCAAATTGTTTTTTACTATTAGCAGACCTAAAATTGGCATTCCGAACTATGACCCCACAAAATTTACAATGGCCACAGTTGAAACAGCCCTGTGGTGGTGGTGGTAGCCAGTTAGCATAGGACCTGGTTACTGGTTGGTATAAATGAACCAACATGTCAGACACATTCCTCCCTCTCTTATAAACAATTCTAGGGTTAAACTTCACTTCAGTTTTCAAAGTGGGATCAGTACTAAGGATTGACCAGTGTTTTTCAATGATATTTTTGATTTCAACTGAGTTCTTACCAAAAGTAGTAATGAAATTATGATGTTCTGTATCTGGAACTGTTCCAGTTATGTATTCTAATAGCTCTTGCCTAGATATATCTCGAACTGTGTTCACTGATTTCTGTAACACATTAGCTGCATAGCCTATATTGAGAGAGTGGCTCAGTAAGGGAACCAATGCCCGAGACAATGGGTCTACCTGGGGGACTTTGCAAGCAGTTATGGACTTTTGGCAAAACGTACATGATTGCTCGTACTGGATGGGGTACTGTAAGAAAACCAGGGAATTGTTTGAAATCGTACCATCATGGAAAGCCTGAAGTAGGAGAGTATCGACATGTTTTTTGAAATCCAAAGTGGGATCTTTCTCCAATGGTTGATAAAAGATCTTATTGTCCAACTGACGTTGTACCTCCTGTATATAATCCACAGTGTTGAGTACCACAACAGCTCCCCCTTTGTCTGCTGGCTTAATTGTAATTGAAAAATTATTTTCCAATATAGTTAGTGCTTTCTTCTCACCAATGTTTAAATTACAGAAATCAGTTCTATTGCGTTCCTCAAACAGAGCTTCAATGTCATTTAAACATGCTGTTTCAGAAATCATAATAGCAGCTGTAGGTGGCGGATTGAAAATGGACATCTGAAATGTTGTAATTGTCCTTCCCCATCTGGCATTGAGGCCTGTAATGATTCACTTTTTTGAACCTGTTCAGGCATGCAATCAGCACGACATTTATTGAAAAAGGATTTTATACTCAATTTTCGAGTGAATTTCTTGATGTCCAGGAATGTATTAATGATCCGAGTTGTTCTGACCTTTTGTTTCTCTTTTTGTCTCTGCTGCTCCCCCTTTTTTACTCTCTTTCTTTTTCCTCTTTCTCCTCCTCCTTCCCTTTTTCTTTCCCTCCCCTCTTGTTTCCTTTTTCTTTTCCTTCCCCTCCTTCCCCTCCTCCCCTTCTCTCTCTTTTTTCCTCTCTCTCACTTTTTTCCATTCCCCATGTTTTCTCTTTCAGGTTGAATCAACTTCTGCAATCCTGGATATTCATGATTTCATCTGCATTTTTTGCACAATTATGCCTGTGTTGAGTTGCTTAATATTTGCACTTTAGTACACTGACGTATAGTAATGTGTCCAATATACCATTATCAAATTTAGGGTCTGGATATCTATACTACCTTTTTTACGTCAATGCACTCATATACAATTGTTATTTATTTTGATATATGTATATGTAGTGCAACTTTGTACTAATACTTTTTATCACAGCTTTTCTATACATTATTGTCAATATGATGTATTGTCACTTTAATGTTGTTTCTTTATTTTAATGGTTGGTTGTGATTGCAACATTAGTCCCTGAGGAGATGTGCAAGCATGAAACCGATCGGACGATTTGTGTGTTGGGAGCTGTTGTCAATCTGCATGGCGCCTTTGTGTTTTACTCCGTTATGTGGAAATTGTGAGTAAAATCTTTTTGCATTCACATGAAGTGCTGGTGCTGTGCTCTTTTTGTTCTCTACTGTCCTTTGGCACTAGCATAACAGGAGTTGGAGCCGCTTTCTTTAGTTGTTCTGGTTATGTATATCAGCTGGCTCAGCTCCACTTCATGATTTTGGTGCCAGAACATGCTGTGACCATTTAAAATAAAAAATAGTTTCTTTATGGTCTTTTTACAGCTTTCCAGCTATGTTCGCTATCATAGAGGACTTGCATGCAGGTGGCAACAGCTCCCACACATTTAGTAACTCTCTTTTTTCGGGCACTGGAGCACCAAACCCATTCCTAAGTTCGGATCCTGATAGTGCCGTAATAGCTCAGCTGAAAGCCAACATGGGAATGGGGAGAACCCGATAAGTGAACCAGTAACCAGCCTATACACCACATATTATGAATTAGAAAAAATAGCATTGGAAGTTAGACATCCTTATTAGAACCTTACTAGTCTTGAGGGGTATGTGCAGGTGAATAGGGTTCCGAGGGGCCTCAGAGTAATAAAATGGCCTGGCTACGGCTTGGATTGATCAGATTTTAAAAAGGATTAGGTTAATCAAATGCAGGCAGCATCAATGCTTTTCCAGGATTGCACTATAAGTGATTATTGTTCACAAAAAATTCTAATTGAACCACTCTTGAAGGATAAGGAGTCTGTTTTTGCCTGTTACAACACTGACCCTGATTTTTTGGATCTTGAAAATAAATTACGGCAGGCTATTACAAAACAGGACTCTCTCATCAAAGCTATTAAGATCAAGAAATTTGAGCGAGATTGTCAGGATTACGCCCTGAATCGAGTCTTCACGTGGAAGGGATCAGAAGTGACTGGCAGGGCTAGGCGTAGTGTTTATAGAGGTGGAGGCAAAGGTCAGCAACAGCAGAATAAATCGATTTTGCGTAGCAGTAAAAGCATTTTTCATTCCACATCGGAATCCTCTGAGGACCCTTTAGAGGATGGCGGCATGGAATACAACAGCCAGCCACGCCACTCGGAGAGACTGGTGCGATTTGAACCAAACCTATAACCCGTAGAGGTGGTAGAAGAAAGTGGAAGAACCGAGGCTACTGGAAGCAAGCGACATCAACCAATATCACAGAAAATACAACAACAGATCCAGAGGGAGACAAATGTCATAAATTTATTGAGTACTACACTCACTGAAAATCAAATCTCTGTATTGAGTAAAGGACTGAAATGTGTTCCCACTTGTTGTACCACTAAGTTTAATACATTCCTGGACATCAAGAAATTCACTCAAAAATTGAGTATAAAATCCTTTTTCAATAAACGTTGTGCTGACTGCATGCCTGAACAGGATCAAGTGAATCATTACAAGCCACAGTGCCAGATGGGGAAGGATAATAACAACATTTCAGATGTCCATCTACTTTCAATCCACCACCTACAGCTGCTATTATGGTTTTTGAAACAGCATGTTTAAATGACATTGAAGCTCTGTTTGAGGAACGCAATAGAACTGATTTCTGTAACTTAAACAATGGTGAGAAGAAAGCACTGAATTGGAAAATAATTCTTCAATTACAATTAAGCCAGCGGACAAAGGGGGGAGCTGTTGTGGTACTCAACACTGTGGATTATATACAGGAGGTACAATGTCAGTTGGACAATAAGATCTTTTAACAACCATTGGAAAAAGATCCCACTTTGGATTTCAAAAAACATGTCGATACTCTCCTACAGGCTGTCCATGATGGTATGATTTCAAACAATTCCCTTGGTTTTCTTACAGTACCCCATCCAGTACGAGCAATCTTGTACGTTTTGCCAAAAGTCCATAACCGCTTGCAAAGTCCCCAAGGTAGACCCATTGTCTCGGGCATTGGTTCCCTTACCGAGCCACTCTCCCAATATGTGGATGCCCACATACGGGATTTAGTGGGTTTATTGCCCTCTTTTTTACGGGATACTACCCAGACTCTGGGCATTCTGGGGGGGACTTGCAGATTGAGCAATCTTGGCTGTTGGTATCAATGGACATAGAGTCTTTACATACAAACATTCCCCATAAAGGGGGACTGGAGGCATTATGTGCCTACTTGGATACGTCAACCAATCTGAATGAGGGTGAAAAGGCTTTTTTGGTCCAGCTCTCTGAATGTGTTTTGAAATTCAATGCTTTTAGATTTCAGGGGAAATACTATCACCAAATTAAAGGTACAGACATGGGGGCTACATTTGCCCCAAACTATGCTAACCTTTATTTGGGACAGTGGGAAAGGGAGGCAATCTATGACCAAGTTACGAACCCCTTTGGCCACAAAATTGACCTTTGGAGGCGCTTTATTGGCGATGTTCTGATGGTGTGGTGGGGAACAACTGATGAAGTGGAGAGATTTGTGGAATATTTACATTTATCGAATCCGCATTTAAGATTCTCAGTACAGGTAGATTCTAGGCAGATTAATTTCCTGGATTTAAATACCATTAAATTACAGGATGGAACTATTGGTACTACTATTTTTTGTAAATGCACAGACAGAAATTCTGTTCTGCATGCTACCAGTTGTCATCCCCGCCACACCATCAGTAACATGCCCAAGTCGCAATTCATGAGGGCTAAACGTAACTGTAGTGAACCTGGTGATTTTGAGAAACGTATGATGGGTATGGCAAATAGCTTCAATGAGAGAGACTATGCAGCTAATGTGTTACAGAAATCAGTGAACATAGTTTGAGATATATCTAGGCAAGAACTATTAGAATACATAACTGGAACAGTTCCAGATACAGAACATCATAATTTCATTACTTCTTTTGGTAAGAACTCAGTTGAAATCAAAAATATCATTGAAAAACACTGGCCAATCCTTAGTACTGATCCCACTTTGAAAACTGAAGTGAAGTTAACCCCAGAGATGTTTATAAGAGAGGGAGGAATGTGTCTGACATGTTGGTTCGTTTATACCAACCAGTAACCAGGTCCTATGCTAACTGGCTACCACCACCACCACCACAGGGCTGTTTCAACTGTGGCCATTGTAAATTTTGTGGGGTCATAGTTCGGAATGCCAATTTTAGGTCTGCTAATAGTAAAAAACAATTTGATGTGAGACAGTTTATTAAGTGTTCCAATACAGGTGTAGTGTATTTGGCTACTTGCACTTGCCATGCATTTTACGTGGGCAAAACTTCACGAGCATTTAGATTAAGAGTTTGTGAACATCTGAATGACATTAGATGTCACAATGAGAAAAATGCTCTGGTACAACATTTGCACAAGTTTAACTACAGTACAATACATACATTTTTGTTCTGTGGCATTGAGAAGGTCAGTCCTGGCCCTAGAGGCGGAGATCTTCAGAACAAACTTCTTGTAGAGAATCTTTTTCGACCTACACTTTGGGTGCTCTAGATCACCCAGGATTAAATGATGCTTTTGATATCCACCTTTTTAAAGGTCAAAATATACTAGACAATGATCTGATTTGTTCTGACCTTTTGTTTCTATTTTTGTCTCTGCTGCTCCCACTTTTTTCCTCTTTCTCCCCTCCTCTCCCCCTCCTTCCCCTTTTCCCTTCTTTCCTTTTTTCTTCCTCCCTCTTTTCCTTTTCCTTTCCCCTCCCTTCCCCCTCCCTCCTCTTTCTCTCTCCTTTTTTTCCCTCCCTCTCACTTTTTTCCCTTCCCCATGTTTTTCTCTTTCAGATTGAATCAACTTCAAGTAATCCTGGATATTCATGATTTCATCTGCATTTTTTGCACTATTATGCCTGTGTTGAGTTGCTTAATATTTGCACTATAGTACATTGACGTATAGTAATGTGTCCAGTTACCATTATAAAATTTAAGTTGTGGAGCTATACTACATTTTTTACGTCAATGCACTCATATACAATTGTTATTAATTTTGACATATGTATATGTAGTGCAACTTTGTACTAATACTTTTTATCACAACTTTTATATACATTATTATCAATATGATGTACTGTCACTTTAATGTTGTTTCTTTATTTAAATGGTTGGTTGTGAATGCAACATTAGTCCCTGAGGAGGTGCGCAAGCATGAAACCGGTCGGACGATTTGTGTATTGGGAGCTGTTGTCAATCTGCATGGCGCCTTTGTGTTTTACTCCGTTGTGTGGAAATTGTGAGTAAAATCTTTTTGCATTCACATGAAGTGCTGGTGCTGTGCTCTTTTTGTTCCCTACTGTCTTTTGGCACCAGCACAACAGGAGTTGGAGCAGCTTTCTTTAGTTGCTCTGCACGCTGGAGACAGGTTCCTGCTCATGGTGGATGACAATGCCCAGCACGGAGTTGGAAAAACAATATTTGCAAATGTTGAGGTTGGGGGGCAATGTCATGCACATTGTTGGAGTATTAGTGTTGCATGGGGGGGATAATCAGTACCCAGCATCCTGAAAGTTAAGAGGATGGGGGGCTGGGGTTGGATGAACAATGGCACTCTGCGGGGGGGATGCGGGGACAATGCCCATCTTCAGATGTTTGGCTGAGGGGATATGGTCACTACAGCAGGTTTGGGCACCACTCCACTGCACCATGGGTAGGGTGAGTTAATGAACCCCTGCACATGGCGTGGGGACCAGAACCCTGAATCTTTGGTGATGGTATCAGTACCATGGTCCTGAGTGTGACTGTATAGCTGGATTTGGACGTGGCCAGTCCTCTGCACCCTGGGGAAGAACATTGCCTGTATCTGGGGGTTGGGTGCCCAGTACCATGCAGAGAGGGGGTTGGGGGAAAAGGTACGTGTACAGGGGTGGACCAGTGCCCTACACCCAGTGGGGAGAGGGCGAGTACACTGCACCTAGGATGGACCGTTTCCAGAACATGGGAGGGAGGTGGGGTTGGGCAGTACCCTGCAACTGGTGAGACCATAACACTGCACCATGGGAGTGGACATTGGGGAGGGGAAGTACAGTATACATGGGGGTGTGATTGCCATGCACATGGGGGGGAACGGTAGTAGTCACTGCACCTGACAGAGTAGACTACTGCCATGCACCTGGTGGATGACCAGTATTATGCACATGTGGAGGGGAACCAGTGCCTTGCACCTGGGTGGGTGACAAGAACCCTGCACAGTGAGGGGAGGAGGGGTGACAACACCCTACACCAGTGGGGGAAAGAGTAAACTGTACGTAGAGGAGTCCTGTACCCTGTACCTTGGGGAACCAATTCACTGCACAGCGGTGGTGTAGCAGGACCATGCACAGGTGGGGGGGGGAGGGAATGCCCTTAAACCAGTAAGTGCCAGTCCCGTGCAGTTCGAGGAGAAGGCACGGGGTCATTATATTGCAAGACATAATGCCGCATGGCACTATCACGCTGCGTGATTAATGCCATGAGGCATCATGTCTTTCTTCTGTGGGGGACTCCCCCTCTGTGCCCCGCCCCCCCCACTAAAGATTCTCAGCTCTGTGGGGTTCCAACTCGGGGGCGCACAGGTCCGGGGTTTGCATAATGCCATCGCTGTATAAGCCACAACATTATGACCCGACACGCGAGAGCAGGTCCTTGATCTTTGGGGGGGAGGGTTTCTACTCCTGGTGGAGAACAAGCCCCAGTACATGATGCCTTTGCAATTGATGGGTTGGGGTGGTTACCTTGGGAGGACCAGTAGCAGTACATGGTGGAGGGGGGAGCAACAGCCTGTTCGTTGGGATGAAGAAGTACTGTGCACAAGTGGGTGAATTAGTGCACAGCACCTGGAAGGTGACCAGGAGCCTGTATCTGGTGGGAGAGGGTGTGACCAATAGCAGCAACTGTGGGGAGGTGGGGTGGGACAGTAACCTGAACATGGTGATGGGGAAAGGTCCCTGTGCCTGGGGGTAGGGGTGGGTAAATCACATCAACTGATGGAGGTGGGGGCGAGTATCTGTCACAGTGGGGAGACTGGTATCAGTACTTTGGGATAGGTTGAGCAATACCCTGCAAATTGGGGTGGACCAAGACCGTGCACATGGTGGGGGGAACAAGTACACTACAAATGGGGTGGGGAGTGACGGTACCACGACACTGGAGTAGGAAACTAGGCCACACGGAGGGGAGGGAGGTGTCCAAACACCTACACTCATGGGTGGAGGGGAGTACCGGTCACCATGGGGGACAAGTATCAGCACATCGTGGAGGGGAGCACAACTGTGCATGTGGGGTTGGACAAGTACCATGCACGAATAGGGGACCAGTGACCAACAACTGGGAGGTAACCAGAACCCTGCATCTGAGGTGGGGGGGACGATTGAAGCATCTATGGATTGGGACAGTAACTTGAATATGGGGGTGGGGAAAGGGCCCAGTACCATGAAACTGAGGGACCAGAACCTGGCACAGGGGGGTGTGGAGACCAGTCTCCTGACACTGGAGTGGGAAACCAGTACACACTACTTGGGGGATGATGGTCTGGTTTCTGTACCTGGAGGAAGGGGACCAATCACTGCACCTGATGGGTGGCCAGTACTCTGCATCTTGGGGGACCATTTCCTCATGAACCCAGGTGGGGGGGTCCAGACACCTACACCTGCATGTGTGTGTGTGTGTGTATAGCGTACCCATCACCATGTGGGTACCAGTACATGGTGGAAGGGAAGGGACCAATACCGTGCTCGTCAGTGTGGACCGGTACCATGCACAAGTGGCTGAACCAGTGCCCAGCACTTTGGAGGAGACCAGAACCCTGTTTCTGGTTGGGGGGGTGACCAATAGCAGCACCTATGGGGAGGTGGGGTGGGACAGTAACCTGAACATGGGGGTGAGGGAAAGGGCCCAGTGCCATGTACCTGGGGGACAAGAACCGTGCACCTAGAGGAGAGGAACCATTACACTGCACATGGGGGTGGGTGGATCAGTACCTTGACAATGGGTTGGGAACCAATAGTCCCTACTTGGGGGGATGATGTGCTGGTCCCTGTACCTGGAGAGGGGGTAAACAACCACTACACCTGATGGGTGGCCAGTACCCTGCACATTGGGGGACCATTTCCTCATTAAACCGGGGTGGGAGGGGTCCAAACACCTACTCTTGTGGGGGAAAGGTACCCGTCACCATGGGGGGACAAGTACCAGTACATGGTGAAGGAGGAGGGAGCACAACTCTGCACATGGGTGTTGAACATGTACCATGCACAAGTAGGGGAACCAGTGACCAATTACTGTGAGGTAACCAGAACCCTGCATCTGGGGTGGGTGGGTGGATGATAACAGCACCTGGGGGTGACAGAAGGGCCCAGTTCCATGAACCTGGGGGACCAGAACTTTGCACGTGGGGGAAGGGAGGTGGGGGCAGGACCATTACTCTGCACATGGGGGTGTGGAGACCAGTCCCCTGACACTGGGGTGGGAACTAGTACACACTACTTAGAGGATGATGGTCCGGTCCATGTACATGGGGAATAGTGCCCTAAAGGTGGCCAGTACCCTGCATCATGGGGACCATTTCCTCATGAACCCAAGGGGGCAGTCTGAAAACATACACCCGTGTGGGGGGGGAGGAGAGAGAGAGAGAGAGTACTTGTCACCATGCGGATACTAGACCCAGTATGTGGTGAAGGGGGATGGAGCAATACCCTGCTCGTCAGGTTGGACCTGTACCATGCACAAGTGGGGGAACCAGTGACCAGCAACTGGGAGGTGAACAGAACCTTGCATCTGGGGTGGGTGGGGTGGCCAATATCAGCACCTTTGGAGTGGGAAAGTAACTGGAACATGGGCGTGGGGGAAGAGCTCAGTACCATGCACTTGGGGGACCAGAACTGTACACATGGGGAGAGGTGGGGAATGAATATTATTCTGCACATGAGAGTGAGGTGAACAGTACCCTGATGCTGTGGTGGGAACCAGTACACCCTACTTGGGGGATGATGGTACTGTCCTTGTATCTGGGGTGGGAGGGCAATCACTGCACCTGATGGGTGGCCAGTACCCTGCATCTTGGGGAACCATTTCCCCATCCACATGTGAGATGACCAGACACTTACACACATGGTGGTTGGGGGGGGGGGCGAGTCCCGTCAACTTGGTAGAACCAGTACATGGAGGGGGACAGTATCCTGCTCATGGGGTGTAGTAGTACCATGCATAAGTGGAGTAACCAGTGCCCAGCACCTTGAGGTGACCAGAATACTGCATCTGGGGGACAGGGGACAGATATCAGCATCAGTGGGGGTGGGGGTGGGACAGTAACCTGAATATGGGGATGGGGTAGGACTCAGTGCCATGTGACTAGGGGACAAGAACCTTGCACATGGGGGTGGGGGGACCAGTACATTGCACATGGGGATGAGGAACCAGTACCCTGACACTGAGAGTGGAACTGGTACACACTACTTGGGGAATGATGGGCCAGTCCCTGTACCTGGGGTGGTGGGGGTGGACCAGCCACTGCACCTAATGGGGGACAAGTACCCTACATCTTGGGGGACAGTTACAGAATGCACCTGGGGGGTGACCAGACACCTACACCCGAGTGGGGGGACCGAGCACTCGTAATCTTGGAGGGATGGGTACCAGTACCTGGTGGGAGGGTGAGCAATATGCTGCACATGGGGGGAACCAGTACCATGCACATGGGGGGAACCAGTACCATGCACATGGGGGGAACCAGTACCATGCATATGGGGGGAACCAGTACCATGCGCATGGAGGGAACCAGTACCATGCGCATGGGGGGAATCAGTACCATGCGCATGGGGGGGAACCAGTACCATGCGCATGGGGGGAACCAGTACCATGCACATGGCGGGAACCAGTACCACGCATGGGGAACCAGTACCATGCGCATGGGGGACCAGTACCATGCATGGGGGAACCAGTACCATGCACATGGAGGAACAGTACCATGCACGGGGGAACCAGTACCATGCACATGGGGTGTTCCAGTACCATGCATGGGGGAACCAGTACCATGCGCTGGGGAACCAGTACCATGCGCATGGGGAACCAGTACCATGCATGGGGAACCAGTACCATGCGTATGGGGGGAACCAGTACCATGCGCATGGGGGGAACCAGTACCATGCACATGGGGGGAACCAGTACCATGCACGGGGGGGGAACCAGTACCATGCACATGGGGTGTTCCAGTACCATGCACATGGGGGGAACCAGTACCATGCACATGGGGGGAACCAGTAACCATCACCTGGTAAGTGACTAGAACACTGTACCTAGGGGGGATAAGTACCAGTACTTTGGCAGTGGGGGTAGGGAAGTACCCTTAACCTGAGAGTGGGTGAAGAGACCTGTTCCATGAACCCATGGGATGTCTAATACTGGACACAATATTCAAAAGGAGGCCTCACCAATGAACTGTACAGTGGCATCAAAACCTCCCTTTTTCTGCTGGTAATACCTCTCCGTAACCACCCCACTAGCTATCACCCCAGCCTTGTCACATTGTCTGGCCACCTTAGCTCATCAGATATGATTACCCCCAAATCAGTTTCCTGTTTGGTGACCATCTATGTGTCACCCCCCACCACCACAACCACCACTATACCAGTGTAACCCCTAGGTGGCACTGTCCCAAGGGCTACTACCCCTGCCTGCTTGACTACTGACAGGTTGAGGGGCCTAGGTTCTATGGCGGGTGCCTCTACCCAGAGGTCAGGGTTTGTAGTGGTTAGACTAGCTTGGTCACAGCCCTCTGGGACACTGAGACCCCCTTTTATTCCCTCTAGTGGCTCACATAGTACACAGGAGTTACAGCCCCAATACCCCACGCGTACACACTATTCACTCATAAAGTACCACTTATCCTGGAGACTGATTCTGCAGCACGTCAATGAGGACCCCCTGTAAAATAAGGTTAAACAACATACACAGCAAAATACAGTACTGTTTCCATAAGTACCAACACCACAGACAGTATATAGTATAACAACAACAAATCTGATTTATTAAGAGGACAGAAACAAGGAGGGGGCAATCAGGTTGATTTGGTTTGGAAATATTCAAATCACAGTACTGTGCACACATACAGGGTCTGAAAAGTCACACTCTGGGTACCCAGGTTGGGGGGGGCTAGCCAGGTCTGTTGCCCGGGGTTGGCCGGCAGGTGCAGATGGATAGGGCCCTGTAGAAGTAAATATATGCACAACACCCAGTTGTAATCCGGAGCCAGAGGGCTTAGTCCATGAAGCAGTGAAACAACAATAATTAGGTGACACACTTGTGATTGAAAACCAGCTGCAGGGGAATACCCTGATTTGTACTCACAACACCCAAGCTGAGGATCGGATGGAGAATGTCCCTCTGGATTGCCAGAAGAGCAAGGCATGAGGACAAGGTCCTTGTGACTGGACCCCACTGCAGTTGATAGCAAACGGATGTAGTCCGAATTAAGCTGGGGGTTTACTTCCAGCTTCAGCACACAATTCACTGTACAGGGGATTTGAAATAGCGATTCCCCACAAGCATTACGGACATTTATATGTAAAAGGAAAATACTATACCAGGCAGGCTGCTCCTCGATTCTGATCGCAATTACTGCAAAATACCCGGGAGCACACACAGCAGCTTCAGTTCCTGACAGACCGAGCGTGATTCAGCAATTTCTCCAGTCTTCTACAGGGTGAGCCTGGTTTCCACACTTCTAGTGCTTCTTTCTCCTCACAACTCGGATTCAGTCCAAACTGGCACTCACAAAGGCTGCAGACTGAAACTCAGGGCCTCACACGTGCTTCCTGCACAAAACTATACACCTCAGAAGCACAGAGCTCCTTCTCTCTTCACTGCCACAACTGATCTGATCTTTCCAGTCACAGAGCAGGGCATTTCCTTTAGCTCCACATTATTCTGTTGGCTGATTCAGCTGTCACTCACAATAAGACTCCCTTGGTTGGTAGAAAAAGGCGCCAAGGTGAAAAATACATTTCCCAGAGTCACTGCCCATACAATCCCCTTGTGGCTGGCTCAAAATTAAGAGTCCAAGTTCTGATTCCTCCACAGACTCCATTTTTAGGGAACCCTTAACTCAATTGGCCCAGCACAGCAGTTTAGGTCCAAAATGGAGGGGTAACACACACAGAGTCCCAGCTGCAAGAAAGGCAGGTTAGACAAATTGCATTTTACTTAACACTCTAACTGGTTTCAGGCAAACAGTTACATCTTTCATTTAGGCTCCCTCTGCGCTCTTAGCGACTGCAGAAACAGAGCGATTTCTCTGCAGCTTGGGCGGGATTTAAGTATTAAATACAGTCCCCCCATACAAACTAATTAAGTCTGCAAGCAGACAGCTCTTAAAGAGAAAGTATGAGGAGGCTCAAATAGCACTCACTTGGAACCACATTCAAAACAGCTCAGATGCCAAACACCGCCCAGACTTGGAGCATTCAGGCAAGCTCCTGGAAGACTTTTGGGAACCTCCATTTGCAGGAGGGTTACACCAGGAAACAGAAAATGCACAATTTAATCAAAACAATCATTGTGATATCATACAGAAGATGTTACCTTCAATAATAAATTGAGCTGCATACTTCCTTAACCCTCGCTTATTTTCAGTATGTCCATCAGGGTAAACTCCTTCACTCACATATCTGCAAATATCCTGAAAGCTCATCATATCAGACATTATTATACCTACACTGATTTTTCCTTTATACGAAAATTAAGTGCGGAATCAAGACAAATGAGATGTATTTGAAGAAATAAAAAGGTGATTGTTTAAAACACCATTTAGCAGAGAAAATACACAAAAAGAAATAAACATATTGGCGCAGATATTCAAAAGGATTGCACCATACGCAATAGGGTTGCACCTGCGCAAGTCTGAACTTGCTCCATTCTGCCATATTCAGCAGGAGGCAGTTGCGCCACAGAAAACATGCTGAGCAACAGCGCAGTGCAAATGAATGCATGCTGAACTGGAGGGGGAGGAACCATGCATAAACTGCACAGCCCGATATTCAGCAGGGCTGTGCAGAGTTGTGCAGGCGCAACCCCCAACCTGCGCCTGCATAACTTTGAGCCAAAATAAAAGGCTTAAGTTGAGGGCCACCCACAGGTGAGCTGCTGCATTGCAGGGCACAACACAGCAGCTGCCACCTGTGGCTGGCCCCAACCCAGTCCTATGCCCCCCTGCAGCCCAATCGCGGGCCGACTGTAAATCCGCCCCACCCCCACTGGTCCGATCGCGGGCATGGTGTAATCCTCCCCACCAGCCCGATCGCGGGCAGCAATGTAGCTCCCAGAGCGTATCCCTGGTGGTCCAGTGGACCGAAAAGCCCGATCATGGGCAGTAGTTGTTTAGGAACCCCCCTCCTGCATTCATCCCTGGTGGTCCAGTGGCACATCCGATCGCGGGATGTATGTATTGAACAAACCCCGAACAACCCTGGTGGCTAGTGTCCCCCCACCCACCACCCACGAAGCCCCACCACCCGCTCCCGGCGGCTGGTGGGCGGCGGCATCCCACCCGCCTGCCGCCCTGCGCCCGGCGACTGACTGCCTGAAGTAGGGCTGCCGCCCATTGGTGCAGAGCAGAGCCAATGGGTGTGCAGCCATCCCGTCTGACAGTCCAGATTTGTGAATGAATACACTCATTCATTCACAACACTGAACTGTTGTCTGACTGAGAGCTGCGCCCATTGGCTCTTGCTCTGCACCATCGGTGCAGCCCTACCGGCAGTCAGTCGGCGGCGGGCGGCAGGCGGGTGGGATGCTGCCGCGGCCGGGGAGCGGGTGGTGGGGCTTCAGGGTAGGGGAGACACTAGCCACCAGGGCTATGTTCGGAAGGGGTTTGTTCAATATATACATCCCGGATCGGGATGTGCCACTGGACCACCAGGGATGAATTCGGCAGGAGGGAGGTTTATTACACAAACCACCGCCCACGATTGGCTTTTCGTCCACTGGACCACCAGGGATGAATGCGGAGGAGGGGGTTCTTAAATGTACTGCCACGATCGGGCTTTTCGTCCACTGGACCACCAGGGATACGCTCGGGAGATACATTGCTGCCGCCAATCGGGCTGGTGGGGATTAAACTATGCCCTGCGATCGGGCCAGTGGGTGGTGGTGGTGAGATTGTACACTGTTTAGCCCGTGATCGGGCTGCAGGGCGTCGGTCCCGGCGGCTGCTGCCTAGGCAGGGAGTGCCAGGCGCAAGTCCTCGAGGATCGGCGCACCTGCATGCTAATGGCATGCAAATGAGGACATAATCAGATGCAAATGGCCCCCTGCGCCTTGCATGAATTATGGCCCCATTTCCATGTCACCTTTTGAATATGGGGATTTTGAGCAGGCGCAATGGTACTTCGCGCCACCGCAGAGTTGGATACTCACTCTGACAACGTGGTGGGCGCAGGTTCCACTGCGCCATGCACAGTGGCTTTAATGGCCGGGGTAATATTCAAAGGAGTTGCTCAAGGGCGCAACTCCTTTGAATATCGCTCTGGACACACCCCTGCTCAACTATTTTGTGCAGCGCAAGGGCTTGCGCCTCAAAGTAGCACAGTTTGAATATCCAGCCCATTAAATATTGTAGAATATATGGAACAAATAAAAAACCTAAGGGATAAATTCACTGAGATAATTCAGTAACAGAACTGAGCAAGAACAGCCACTAGAGATTGTCCTTCTTTCACAACACAGCCTGGGAAGAGGTGACAGAAGAGCAATTTCCCACTTTATATAGGGGAACAGTAATGGAATTTATTTCTGTTCCTGAATAAGCCCACCAGTTCAAAACTTAAAAAATAATACAGTCATGAGAGAATGTGTGTAAAAAAATCATTATTTTAATAAAACAAAATGTGATACTCGAAGACATAATCATTAGAGAAGTGCATTCTGGTAGATGCAGTTCATAGTGTCATGTATCTGCAGACCTCCAGCAGAAAACGATAAAAAATAAGAGATAACACACAGGGCTGGGGTGCACACTTTATTACATTTATACACGAGTCTGTAATACTTATTATACAATGGCAAGAAAATTTCCTGGACTCCGTTTGGTCAATGTGTGCCTGAGTCAGTAATGTTATTACACAGTAACATCACTGTACTGATTTGTTGGAGCTTATAATTTTACTTTTCTCTTAAGAAACAAAGAAAATCTACCAAAAACATTTTTAAATTTTTTTTTATTTTGTATTACAGCAAGTCATTGTATAATTGCAATAAAGCACTCAAAGGTGTGTGTTATTGTGTAATAACGTCACTCCTGGGGTGGTGGAAGCACTCGGCTTCACCTCGTGCTTCAACCCACCCCAGGAGTGATGTTATTACACGATAACACACACCTTGTCGTGCCTTATTGCTTAATTAACAGTAACTGAATAGTCATTATGGTACCAGTTAAATTATATGCTGAATAGAAATAGTGGAACTGTGGATGGCAGCAAACTATTCAAACGTTATACTTTATTTTGTACATTTTCAAAGACAGAAAAATTGCGGTCTTTACAGATTTAATGGCAAAGTAGCATATGATCAGGAGCTTGTCGTTCCGGTGTTTACTCAGAAAAGTGTGCGCTTTTCACCTCGTAGGCTCAGAATTGGAAACGGGTTCAGAACATTGAGCATTATTTCACATTTGTTTGAACTGAATTATGCACATGCGCGTTTCTTTAATGGAACCATTCTCCTATCCAGAACCGATCGGGCATGACACCACCACCAGGAATGCTCTGTCTCCTGATTGTTAAAGGTGAGACTTTGGGACAACCAATGATAATTCCTCGGTGGAGCGAAGAGAGCTGCCAGGAGTATATTAGACAAGGAGGTCTTTCACATCAGCAGGGCCCAATCCATGTAGGGCTTTGTATGTTAATGAAGCAATCTTGAAGGTGGGACATCACCAATTTGGGAGCCACTGCAGGTGCAGCAGCACAGGGGATATGTAATTAGAAACATAGAATTTGATGGCAGATAAGGACCGCTTGGCCCACCTAGTCTGCCCAGTTCCCTACCTAACGGATAAGCTTCAGATCCTCATTAGCCAACAGCCTACTTTCTCCTACCCCCCACTAGAATTGCCTTATGTCTGTCCCATGCATTCTTGAATTCCCCCACTGTTTTTGACTCTATGACCTCCTCAGGAAGGCTGTTCCATGCATCTACAACCCTCTCTGTGAAGAAATACTTCCTCACATTACCTCTGACCTGTCCCCCCTCTATCTTCAAATTGTGCCCCCTTGTTCTTGCACATCTCTTTTTTTGTAATATGCTACCCTCTTGGACTTTGTTGATTCCCTTGAGGTATTTGAAAGTTTCTGTCATGTCCCCCCTCTCCCTCCTTTCCTTGAGGCTATACATCGTAAGCTCGTTTAGTCTTTCTTCATATGTCTTCTGGTGCAGACCCTGCACCATTTTGGTTGCCCTCCTCTGGACAGCCTCCACCCTGTCTATGTCTTTACGGAGATGAGGACTCCAGAACTGTACACAGTACTCCAGATGTGGTCTTACCAACTGTCTGTACAGAGGGCCAACAACTTTCTGTTTTTTACTGGTGATGCCTCTCCCTATACATCCCAGTATCCCCCAGCCCTCCTTACTGCCTTCTCACATCGCTGGCCCACCTTTAGGTCATCTGATATGACTATCCCCAGGTCCCTTTCCATTTTTGTTGTTGTCAGTATCTCACTCCCCATTGTGTACTCTTGCCCTGGATTTTTGTTTCCCAGGTACATTACTTTGCACTTCTTTGCGTTGAAGCTAAGCTGCCATACATTTGACCATTCCTCCAACTTTGCCAAGTCCCTTTTCATCCTTTCTACCCCACCTTGCATATCAACTCTGTTGCAGATCTTTGTGTCATCTGCAAAGAGACATACCTTCCCTTCCAGTCCCTCTGCAATGTCACTTATAAAGACATTAAAAAGGACCGGCCCCAGTACTGAACCCTGCGGTACCCCACTAGTAACCCTCCTTTCTTCACTGTGGACTCCATTTACTATTACCTGCTGTGTCCTGTTGTCCAGCCAGTGTTTTACCCAGGCTACCACCCTGGCACCCACTCCCAGGCTGGCTAATTTGTTTATTAATCTTTTGTGCAGGACTGTGTCAAATGCCTTGCTAAAGTCTAGGTAGGCCATGTCCACAGCCCCTCCCTGGTCTACTACTTTGGTCACCCAGTCAAAGAAATCAATTAGATTTGTTTGACATGACCTTCCTGCTGTGAATCCATGCTGCCTTGGGTCTTGTGCCCCACTGACCTCTAGGTATTCAACAGTTCTTTCCTTCAGAAGTGATTCCATCATTTTCCCTACCACTGAGGTCAAACTGACAGGTCTGTAGTTTCCTGCCTTTGTCTTGCTCCCACTTTTGTGAAGGGGAATCACATCCACCCTTCTCCAGTCCTCAGGTACCACACCATCCTCTCATGATTTATTACGACATCACTGATATCAACCTGACCGCAGCATTCTGAACCAGTTAAGGGTGCCGCTCCAACCCTTCAGGTAGCCCTAGTAAAAAGCATTACAGTAGTGCAGCATCGAGGTCATGAAGGCATGCACTAGGGTCACCAGATCCTTTTGCCAACATAGGGTTTAATCTGGGAGATATTCCTTAGCTGGAAAAATCCACTGCAGATCACAACTGACACCTGGGGCTCGTTTTTAAAAGAGCCCTCAAAGCAACACATTTTGCGTCACCCTAAGGGTTGCAGCAAACTCTGGGTGTGCCAAGGACCCTGCAACCAATTTTATAAAAAAATAGGGTCCCAGCGCCAAAATCCCCAGGTTTGCCACAAGTCTCTAGCTGCACCAAACAGTTGGTGCATCTGGGGACATTGCCACAGGGATCCAGGCCCCCCCACCCAGTGCAACACTAGAGGAGCCGAGATGGTGAGAGAAGGGGAGAAACAGCATGCTAAGAGGGTGCCAGGGGCATAAGGGGCACCGGAGGTGGCAGTGAAGGTGTCGGTGGACAGCTGTGCATCAGTTGACATGATGTTGCATCCAGTGGGGTGCATTTCCAATGTGCAGCAATATGTACAATAAACATAAGTTCCCTGGTGATCTAGCAGCCCCCCTCCCAATCCCTTATCTCCCCCAAGTGTATTGATTTAACCTCCCCGGTGGTCTAGCACCCCCCCTGAACCCTGGTCTACCCCATGTAAAATTATATAACTTGCTTGGTAGTCTTGCGGACCCCCGATCTCCCCCAATAACAAGGTTATAACTGTCCCTAGTGGCTCCCCACCACCACCCTGGCGGGTAGTGTCTCACCACCCCATCCACTCCCCATCCTGAATCGGAGCAGGCAACCAGCACAGCCCTTCTCTCACCACCATGGCTGGCTGCTGACTGAGCTCTCAATGAGCGCATACTGTTTGCTGTATGTGCTCACTGAATGCCAGCAACTGTCAATCAGTGAGCGCATATTGTATACAGTACGCACTCAGTAGAGCTCAGCAGCCAGTGGTGGTGGTGAGAGGAGGGCTATGTTGGTCGCTGGCTCCGATGCTGGATGGGGCGGGGGCAAGCAGGGTGGTAGGACATTACCGGGGGTGAGGGGCTACTAGACCACCAGGGACAGTTATCACCTTGTTATTGGTTAAGATCGGGGGTCTGCTAGACTATCAAGCAAGTTATATTATTTTACTTGGGGGAGATTGGGGATGGGGGTGTTGCTAGACCACCAGGGAGGTTAAATAGTATACTTGGGGGAGATTGGGGATTGTGGAGGCCGCTAGACCACCAGGGGAGTTATGTTTAGTTTACATATTGCTGCACATTGGAAACGCACCCTGCAGGGTGCAACATCACTGTGGCAGATGCAGAGATGTCCTCCGACACCCCCACTGCCACTTTTCATGCCCCTAGTGTGCCCCTACAACCCCATGTAATACCCTCTTCCACTGATGCAAGCCACTTAGATGACCTCATGGCTGGTCTCAGTGGTGCCCCTTGCTGCGTCTGTGGCGGTTATTGTAAAATCCCCCCAAAAAGGGATGCTGCAGCCCCACCATGGTGCAAGCCCCCCTTGCAGCCCAACACTGGGTTGTTTGACGCAACCCTGGTGCAAGGGGCCTTTGGCGCAGCAGTGTTTAGATCAGATGCAGGCTGCATTGTAAAATCGTGATTGGTGCAAGTTGTGACGCAAGTCACCTCTTGTGTCAAGCTCTTTTGATGCAAGCCACTTGTGTCACTCTAACTTCATTTAAAAGCGGGCCCCTGATGTTCAATGTCAGCCTTGAATCCACAACGACTCCCAGATTCTTCACCCTAACCACAGCTGTCAGAATGATGCCCCAAACTACTCTGTTCGCCACAGGGACGTTCGCATCTTCCACCTCCCCTGCCCTCGCACTCTTTCCGGCTAACTTGCCTTCTCGTACCACCTCCCCCTTCTCTGGAATTCTCTGCCATCCAGCTTTCGCCAGGCCCCTTCTAGTTCTTCCTTTACCCAGATCCTCAGGCTCCTACCCAACCCGCATTGTCCTAAGTGCTCAAATGGTCCCAGTGCACTACTGAGGCACCACTCAACCGCTTTTAACTCACCACAGATGCCACCCTTAGGTAGATCTCTCTTCATCTCTCTCTCACACTCCACACTGACCAAATGTTACATCTTCGATAATTGTACTGTACTATTTTAAATGATTGTGATAACTGCCTGTACTTCCTGTTTCTCTTGTTACTCCCTGTACAAACTGTACCCAGGTTGCACCTGGAAACGAGCCTCGGCTCAGTGTGCCTTTCCCGGTCATCAAATTTTTAAATAAAATGAATAAATAAGAGATGGTGAACTGACCACACCTACACTTCTAGTTCACCCGTGATGATGTGGTTCCTCCAGCACCAACTCTGTATTGGTCAGACTAAGACTCAGTCAGCTGGACGTCAACCAGTCAGCAATTTCTTTAGGGCATTGTACCAGTACAGCGTCCACCTCCCGCCTATTGCACGTAAATGACAGGTACAGCCAGCCCAGTGGCACTGAGGGTTGAGGTGCTGGATGCCACACCTCGTGCCATGCCAGTGACCCGGGTTTAGGAGCAGACTCGGGTCATCAAGGTGGTGGGGGACGAGAGGATCGAGCATCCGGAGGACTCCTCTCCTCTCCTGAGGTGGGTTACTAGGGATTTCTCGCCTTATAGCGTCTCCCGGTGGAATCTAGGAGCACTACACACCAGCAGGGAGCTGAAAGGGGGAGGTGATGGCGGACATCTGTGGGAAGGGGGCAGGAGCACACCCTCCATGTGCTGACATCATTGCACGTCCGCACCTCAGGGAGAAAACAGGATAGAAAAGCCCTGGCACCTGAGAAAGCGAAGGTGGGGACCCATGACCAGCACTCATGCTCAGTGCCGGATCAGCCCTGCCATCCTCCAGCTCCCGCCCTGCCCCTGGCCGCCCACTAGATTATAGATAGAGCACCAGAGGAGTTGACGGTCCCACCTCAGGGGACTCAGAGTCTGGAAGTCGGTGAGTCGGGGCAAGGATACAGGAACAATCCAGCATGGAGGTACGGACATGGGGATCTCAGCGAGTGGGAGAAAGCCGGTGAGTGGCCATCCCCATTAGAGAGAGAGGTCCTATGGTGTCCGTGAAAAAGGGGGCATAAATAAAAGTTCACAAAAAATGACAGATACAGCTGAATATCATCTGCATAACAGTGAATACTCGTACTGTCTGATGACCTGCACTAATAGCAGCATATACACTGCGAACAATATAGGAGACAGAATCGAACCCTGAGGAACCCCACAGCAGATCGCAGCCAGTTGCAGCGAGTAAGTACCCATCACAATTTGCTGCAATCTCCCAGAAAGAAAGAACTCAAACAATTTCAGAGTTGTCCCACTAGCACCAGGATCAAGCACTTAGAATTCTAATATTCAGCCCTACACAGAGGGAAAACTTACCTAGCACCAAGAGAAGAACCCCGTCACCCAAGTGTGGCACCCTACAGAGTGGCAGCTTTTGTGGGATTCAGCCTGCCCAGGAGGAGAAAGTAGCAGCAAAAGATGAACCCACTAGCCAACTCATTAGCTCAGTGGTGGCGCTACCACTTGTGATACCGGCGACCCAAGTTCAGAAGCAAGCTGGGGTCACTGGGGGCTGGCTGGGTGGAGGAGGAGGATCAAGTGTCTCAAAGGACATTCTCCTCCTCGGGGAATGGAGAGCAGGCAGTCCCAGCGCACTACTGCCAACTGGGGGACCACAGGTGACAGTGTACTCAGAAGCAACTCATCGAGTGGGTGAACGCCAGTGGCGACGCACTCCACATTTGAATGCGAGCTAGCAGACACCCATATGACTGTGTCACATGGGGAGAAAAACACTGGCGAGGAAAGCTGGGCAGAGCAGTATGAGGGGTTTGACCCCTTACAGGTCCCGCACCGACAACAGGACCCTCTCTCTGAAAACCCTATCCGTAGCTCAGTGGGGATGGGGAACCTGCAGACCCCACCACAGGGGGAAAGCTGGGTAAGAAGATCGAAGATCAAGCTAAGTCCTGAGATTTCAGGTGACGGGGGTGGGGTGGGTCGGACCAAGAGGTGGGTCTGCATCGGAGGAGAAATGAAGAAATTAACCAAAAACAAAATAGAAGAACCCCCTCTCCAATCTGCAGTATGCTTCACAGTGAGGGAAACCTAAGGGGAGAAATGCATGAAAACCCTTGCCTTAAAGAAGAAAGCATACATGCCTCATACTGCTGCTGAGCAATACTTGCTAAGCAATGTTGCTCATGAAGGAAACACCAGGCCTGAGCTATTGTGTAACTCACTACTACATTTCTTACATGGCCGGGGGCAGCAGATGAGGATTCACTTGGAGTGAAGTAGCCACTACACGTGATCTCTCTTCTTTCTTGCATTAAGGTAGGTGCTGTAAGTGTACTGGAGCTGAGGTGGGTTGGGGGTGAAGGGCTGACTTGAGAACTCTGAATGTCTTTTGCTATTATTCATTCCACTGGGCACGCTACAGAGGGTGCGCCATGATCTCACATGGAAAAATTATTTTCCCAGAGCAAAAATAACATATCAGTACATTATAACCAAGCCAGTTTCTCTGGGAGACACAGTTCCCGAGCTATATTTGGTAGAAATTTAGATTACAGAATCTCAAGTGGAAGCTAGAGTCATTACAGTACATCTAATTATAGAATGAAGAAACCTTTTAGCAGTAAGTATTTACCGAGGGTAGCCCAGCTGAGATGCAACATCTTGTTTTCACTGGGGTCCTGCTTCTACCCATTTCTGCAGCTACATGGACTGGAGCAGTGGGAGGCTAAGTGACTTGTTCAAAGTCACACAGTGAGTATTTATGGCTGTAGCAGAATTCAAACCTGCAATCACCCGGTTCCCATGCAGGTGCTCTAACCACAAAACCACACTGCCTCTTACAATTATTTGTTTACTCACAAAACACAAACACACAGGGATTATAAAACCCAAAATATAGACAAACAAAAAGTGTAGGAGTTCAAACTTATTTACATTTCATTATTGTGATATTGCAATCAAGTGTGATGTTGCGCTGAAGAGGGTTGTAAAACTTTAGAATAAAGGCTCACTGGTTGAACTACTGTACAAAAATACATTTTTAATGACACATACAATTGTACACATTTCAACACAATATGCTTACAAACACAGTACATCCAGTTACAAATATCACACTGATAACCTACTGTACATTGAATTCAAAGTGATATTTAATCACAAACCAGTGATGACACAAGCAAGAGTAAAGCAACCAAGCTCATCCCTGGGCCAGACCGCTCAACTGTCCCAGATTTTCATGGACATGCTAGATTCTGCTTAAAAAATTGCCTCTTTCCCTCCTAAATTTGGCATTTCTGGGACTGAAAAGTATAGATTTGGAACATAAAATAATGTCAAATATTACTGCTACGGTCTAGTTCTCCTTCACACAATGATTTTCCTACTATGCCCCATACATACTGTTCCAGCTTCATGAGCGGATATGATCATTTCTTAAGATGTGTCCCTGATTTTGGTCATTTGTCCCTGATTTGCGAAGGTAGAAGCTGACCCTGCCTGCTGCCATGAACACATGCCCAACTTCATTGTATACAAATAAAAAGAACAGAGGATTACCACACTGCCAACACTTTCTCTTGGCCGCACTGCAGCTTTAATGTAATGATCCACACCTGTGGGGAAGATGCTGGCTGGGCAGGTACTGGCCTAGTAGATGCATTTCTGTTCAATGAGTTGCTCACCATGGCCCAGCACAATGGAAAACAGGGTGTGGGTACCTCACTAGCACAGGATGCAGAAATGTGTTTGGTTTTTGTCGACCGGGAAAGGAGGGCTTGACAATTCTGCATACTTTCAGCCTTATCCATGGTGGGAGTGGGGGATACCAATGCAAACCAACTAAACCAGAACCAGATTAAGCTATTAGTGGAATATGAGTGAATGGGGGAAAACCAGGAGGCTGTGGGCTCAAGATACGTATCATGGGCATCAAACCTGTTTCCAACCACCTGAGAAAGGAATAACATCAGTAAATTAGGGATTTTAATTATAAAAACATGAATGTGGATATTAAACAGAATAAAGGTTTGTTGTAGAGATTTCTGGATCCACTGGGACTTTCCCATTGGTTACAGAGGGCTGTTTTCTGATTACATTCGTGGAGGTACAGCTGCACAAACATTAGTATTGCTACTCCCAGTCTGCATCCTTAAATGAATCTGGGCTAGTAATATTAACATTTGGCCTCCTCTGCCCGTCGCCTCAAAATGGAATTAGAAAACAATGATCATTTATATACCTGGACTAGTTCTCAAGATATTTCAGTTTGGCCCCCTGAACTTTGCCATCTTGGCAGCGCAGCAGTGGGGCTACCGATCGCAACACAAGCGACCGAGGTTCGGGAACGAAACCGGGTCATGGAGGGCTGGCTTGAGGAGGAGGGATGAATGTCACAGAGGATGCTCCCCCTTCCTCCTCCTCCTCAACCGAAGGAGTGTCACCTAGGAATGCCAAGGTGATGCGAGGAAATCTGGGACGGCACTGGGAGGGGAGATAAAAGGGGGGCCTCGTGGTTTACCAGTTGAGTGCACTGCCTCATGGTTGTGACCCAAGAATCTCAGGGAAGGGACAGAAAACTGGGGAGAAAATGCCATCATGGCCGGCCCCGTGGTGTGGAGGACTGAGTTGCTGTGCACCTTCCCTTCTGCCATACCGGTGCCCTGGACTCGGGTTGCTTGGGGGCCAGTGGGGAGAGGAAGGATCGAACATCTCAGCACAGCTTTCATTCCTTGGGGAGGGGGTAAGATATATTCTGCTGCTTGTCTGACACCCAGTCGTGGTTGGATGGCATCTCGTGGCACCACTAAGAATGGAAGGGAACCCACGTTCAGGTTGCCAGGGCTGTCTCCACGAAGGTGGAGCACGTTCGTTGTAGCCATTGCATGTCCTGATGGCCCCGGGGAGAAAACTGTCGAAAAACACCTGAGTGGTGGGATGAAGCCCGACCTACCGCAGGCCCCACACCAGTGACTGGGCACAACCACCATCCTGTGGCAGGACGATGGTGAAGGTAAGTCCCAGGGAAGCTGGTTGATGGAGCTGGGAAGGTTGGTCAGAAGGGGACCACCAGGGAGGAACAGGAAGTCAAAATGTATATTAAAAAAATATGCCATCATGGAAGGATGAAGCCCTCATCTCCCCAGGCCCTACACCACCAACTGGGTCCTGGATATCCACACTGGATTCAGTTTCTGCTGGGGCCCTCCCCAACCCCCTGTACCCCACCTTGGGGTATGCCAGAGAGTCTCTCTTGAGGACATGGAAAGTTCCATGGAAGATAGGTAACAGGGCTGGGAAATGGGGTAATGGAGGGTGTCAGCTAGGAGGGATTATAAAGAATAATTAATGGGAAAGAGTAGAGAATAGTTAAAGAAAAAAGATACCTCAACATTTCCTTAAAAGCACTGTTGCATGGGCCTCATTTGTTTGCTTCTACATGAGACAGAGGACTCCTCTCCATCCATTGCACTATTTTTTATTTTATTTTATTTTCCCCTGTTCCCTGCTTCAGTGATGGAGTTGCCACGGTGACACCCTTCTTCAGCCATTGCTGTTCCTTGATTGGCTGGCAGGGTGGACATGAATGATACAACAAGAAAGACATGAAAAGGTGTGTGTTGTGGGATAAGAGCACACCTCTGGTGTGTTGTGAGGTATGAGGCATTGCTGGGTGCCTCAAACACTCAAGAAGAAGAATTACTCCCATAACAATAAACACCCTAGAGTGACTTACTGCAATTATAAAATGGGTCCAAAAAAATGTAACCATAAGTAAAAGACACGTTTTATAAAAAAAAAAAAAAAAAAGTTCTGAGTTAAGAAAATAATTTTGTTTGTGGTAATTTTAAGAAAATGACCCCCCTAACATTCCGTTAATTAGAATTCATCCAGAATAAATGGCTGCAGTGGAATGCAAGAATTCACAATTCTGCTCAATTTCACTGGCAAAATGCACCCCCTGCCACACACATGTGGAGCCATAGCCTCAGTTGTATCCATGGCAGGGTAAGCAGCAGATATTCCCCTGGCAAACTGGTATGGATAAGAGAGGGAGATTTTTCATGGCCAACAAAGAAACACCAGTAATTCAAGCATACATAGTACTTTATTTCTTTAATTTGTTTAGATGTGTAAGAAAGAGCATGACAGCAAAGAGTATTACATTTTTTTAGTATAAGGGAATTTTATTTTTCAGGGCCTCGTTAAAGGTTTGCCAGTTATAAAGAAGGGCAGCCCTGCTTGTGATGGTAATCCGGAATGAGTAATGTGGCTTATGAATTCTGTTTGTAATGTGCCCAAATGGCAAATCTCGCTGCCTAAATGTTTTCCAACCTGCATATTTGTGGTGGATTAACATAATGGTCTTGGAACATATTTTGCCAATCAGAAAGCCTCCAATCCATTTTATAATGTCCAAAGCCCCACACAGTCCCTCCCATGAAGCAGAGCATCCCAACTTTGCAACACACTTGTCCACCAGCATGGGTACAGTGGCGATTCTGGGACTCAGTCATGAACCTTTTCTTCCCATGGTGCCGCTGGGCTAGAAGCCTGCACAATTAGTATAGGGATCATGTGATGCTGGGGAGGTTGTCCTTGGGAATAATGACACTGCTACAGTGCAGCATTTATTTATCTGAAATTATGCAATGTGATGCAGCATCTTGTTTTCATGAGGGTCCCAGGAGGAAAGCAGCAATCAAGAGGTTATCATAGCCCAGCAGGAATAGTTACTTACAGGCTGAAATATACAGAGGAAGAAAAACTATATAGGTAACTGCATCCAAGTCATAATATAAGCAAACTAACAAAGTGGGGTCCCAGCAAACAAAGAGTGTGAGCATCATTCTGCAACATGATCAGGGTTAGGAAGAGGAGGATTCTGGACCAAAACAAATACAGGGAGGTCTTAAGTGGCTGGAAAGACTAGACTAGAACACGTGGGAGTCAGAAGCATTCCTCAGCTAAGATAAGATAGAATGAGCTCCAAGGGTAAATGCTGAAGTCTTTACTTTTCGGCCTGCAGTGCCATTAGTGCAAAGAACCACCTCCCCAACATCACAATTTTGCTACCACTGCCAATGAAAAACATTTAAAAACTAGAGAAAGAGGTAGTATCACTAATACATTATTTTCATTTTAACTAGAACAACTCATTTATTGAACACACTGGGAGTTCTGACACAATTTTTACTAGCTTTGAACTTAACTTCTGACAGAACACTTATGAGGTGAGCGTTAGATCAGAAGTTCCTTTGCATACCCAGTGTGCTTTGTAGCCTGATAAAGGCACATGAGATAAGCAATATGATTGGCTGAGCAGGTCTCCTCTTGCTATAATGTTAATTAGAGTAGCAATGTGATTGGCTGAGCAGGTCTCCTCTTGCTATAATAGAGCAAAGTTAAGTTATGCTCCACGTAAACTGTATCAGCAAAGTCCTTGATTAGGGCCAGTATTTTGAATATGAGGTCCAAAGGCTTCTCCATTTGTTGTATAATGTCACTGAGTGGCCAGTCACTAATTATGCATGCTTTGCTAACAATTTTTTTTTTATTTTGTGTATGCTACATGAGTCCATATTTAGTTTGGTTTAAAAAGGGCTAGTTCAGTGACTGAAAATATTGGGCTTTTTGGCAGTGATAGATTTTTGACATCCCACCACCAACGAAGTCAGAAATGGCAACTGCAAGGAGAGCAAGTTCTTGGATTTTGGTGGTCCAAGTTGTGGTGTGGTACATTACCTCTCCACCTGTCAGCAATAAAATACAAAGCATTGGCCTTCAAAATGTGGAGCAAGCACTGTAGCACAATTATAGTTTAAAGAACAATAAGTTTAAGAACAGTGGGCATCATATATTTAGTATTAAGGAATGTTTTAATCAAGTTAGTTAAAGATTCTTATAATTTCTATAGAGGGGTGTAGCCAGACAGTATAAATATGTAAATATATAAATAAGACAAACTGGGAAACTACATGCTGGTAAGCCTCACATATACCGTGGGAAAACTGATGGAGACAATCCTGAAGGAGAGGCTGGTGTCCCTTCTGGAGACCAGTGGGCTGCAGGACGTTAGGCAGCATGGGTTTGTCACAGGCAGATCCTGTCAGACCAACCTGGTGGATTACTATGACTGGGTAACTAGACAGTTGGACAAGGGCCATGCAGTTGATGTCCTGTTTCTGGCCTTCAGTAAAGCATTTGACTCGGTGCCGCATGGAAGGCTGGGTAGTAAGCGGACAGGTACAGGTACAGGGGAAAAAATGGTGGGATGGGTAGTAAACTGGTTACAGAGAAGGCAGCAGAGGATGGTGGTGGGAGGGGAACTCTCATCTCTGAGGGCAGTGACAAGCGCAGTACTGCAGGGCTCAGTGCTGGGATCGGTGTTGTTTGGGTTGTTCATATCAGACATCCTAATGGGCATCAAGAGCAAAATCAGCTTGTTTGCAGATGACACCAAGATGGGAGCAGTAGTGAATGACCTAGGAAGGTGGCAAGGGTTGCAGGATGATATGTCAAAATTGGGGGTTCAATGCCAAAAAGTGCAAGGTGCTACATATCGGGCCAAAAAAAAACAAGAAGAAGCTACCAGCTGGGGGGCAATTCAGCTACCCGTGACAGAGGAGGAGAAGGATCTAGGGGTGATTATAAACGGGCTCAGTGAACAACTCAGCACAATGCAGGAAGGCAGCTACAAAGGCCAACAAAATGCTGGGTTGTACTGCCAGGGGTATATCTTCAAGGAGAGGGGAGGTGATCCTGCCATTGTATAGGCCACTGGTTAGGCCACACCTGGAGTACTGCGTGCAGTACTGGCGCCCATACCTGAAAAGGGACATTAAGCTACTGGAGGGGGTGCAGCGCAGGGCAACAAGGATGATCCAGGAACTTGGGGACACACCCTACGTGAGCAGGCCGATGGAGTTGAACATGTACTCACTGGAGGAGAGGAGAGACAGGGTGGATATGATTGAAACCCCTCAGGTACATGAAGGGAATAAACAAGATAGACACAGAGGGACTATTCAAGTTAGGGGGATAGGGACACTCAAAGTCATGATCTCAGATTGGAGGTGGGAAGGTTTAGGAGGGAAATGAGAAGACACTTTTTTATGGAGCAAGTGGTGTCTGGGTGGAACGCATTGCCTGCTGAAGTGGTATCCTGTAGAACAGTGGACTGCTTCAAAAGAGGATGGGATAGGGTAAGTGGGAGGGTGAGGGAAGGGGAGGGAGGGGCAGCTGCAGTATAAGGATTGCTAGCTGCACACTTGAGCAGACTCGGTAGACCATAAGGCCGTTATCTGCTGGCAAATTCTTATGTTCGTACACCAGGTCCATGTTTGTTGCCCCATTTGGCACAATAAATATAACTTTTGTACCCCTTGACACTGGTTGTTGCCCCCACCCCCTGCATGGGTAAATACAGATGCCATACATTGCTCCCTCAGACACCACATACCTCCCCAGAGCCTGTAAAGCTGTATAGTCCTTGGGAAGCAAAGACAGTATCAGTGACCAATCCTTCTAGCTTTGACTCCCATGAATAAAATTAGAGAAAGGTTTAGCTGGTTCTGTGTTATGTTTTCATGGACAAAGGAAGCCGTTCAGAGCCTATTTGCTGCCCCCACCCTTAAATAAAATTATACACCATGGAGTATGCCTGCCTACACCCATGCTTCTATGTTAATAAATAGCTCTAACATTATGTGACACATCACCATATCGTTGTGGAGCACAGATATGTTTGGGTGTAAAGTACAGAGCGTTATGCAAAATGCCTAGCAGTTAAAGTAATTTTTGGAAGTTGGGGGGGGGGGAGTAGCTTACTTCAGATTTAAGCTCATGCTGGAAATTGTCCCCTTCTGTAACTTTTCATGATTTGTTTTGCAGACGTAAATTAATACCAAGGGATTGTAATTTGGCCCCAACAAGGTGGCCGGCCAATCCTGTCCACTTTCATGCTGATCTTCACGCCCCAGCACTATGACATACAGCAAGGGAGAGCGTGGGGGAATGCCTCAATGGAATGAATGGGGGTATTTTATTTTTTAAGTACTAGTTTATGCATTATGATGGTGAGTTGGAGATTAATGAAGGCCACCGCTCGACTAGCAAGGGCCTTGTTAGTCGAGTGGTGGCCTCCGTTAATCTCCAATTTGCTATCATAATGTATAACATCGTAACTTAAAATACCCCCTTTCATTTCAATGGGGCATGCCCCCATGCTCTTCCTTGCTGCACGTCACAGTACCGGAGCATGAAGATTAATATGGAAGTAGATGGGATCAGCTGGCCACCTTGTCGATTATGATCCCTTCCTATTAAATTACGTCTGCAAAAAAATCATTAAAAGTTACAGAAGGGGACTATCGCCAGCATGAGCTGTCATTTGAAGTAAGCCATGCATTTACTTTTTCAAGTGCACAAAATCACTTTTAGAGATATGTGTGGTCCTCTTCCTTCATTTCTTGCTCTGAGAAAGGAAGACAGAAGTGTGCTCCTGAGAGGTATAGGGAGCTGTAAAGCTGCGAGCTGGTACAAGCTACTGGAGCAGTGATAAGCAAAGACACTGGCAGGGCTCATTAGCAAGGAAGCCAAAATGACTTGGCCCATCCCCAGAAGCTAGTAGGCATACCTATGGCCTCCAGGGATGCAATATCACAGGGAGCAGAGAATGAAAAAAAAAAGAGGAACTGGGGACATAAAAGTAAGCAACTGCATTCAAATTGTGTTTTAAAAGTGCCCTCATTGTAAATGTAATCATTCCAATGTGAGAAAAGAACTGCACGTCTTACCACTTAAACATAAGTCATACCTGGGGCCACCCCATGGCCCAAAGGAAGCAAGACATGCTGCTTCCATGCAGTCGACCTTGTTTCTGAAGTGAACTTGGGAGCCAGAGATTGGGCAGCCAGACTGGGACGCAGCACTGCCAATGGCAGCACTTCTGAGTCCGTGCGAGGGAAGGAGGCGGCATTCTCCGGTGCTGCAGCGGCTGCTGTTGGTGGGCTGGGGAGCTTGTTCTCCTGGTAGGAGCATGCAGCACGCACTCAAGACAGATCACATACACACACACACATGTACCACGCCGCTGCACTGCGCATGTACGTACACACACGTGCGCACTCCACACCCTGCCGCATGCGCACACACTGCCACGCACACACACACACACACACACACTTGCATGCTACCTGGGGTTCTGGGGATGAAACTCAGAGGAAAATAATGCTGGCTGTGTAGGGCGATGGCCAGCCTCTAACAGGCCCTGCACCACCAAACAGGCAGCCCGCTCTATCACATCCAGAATCCAGAGTAGTATATTCCTGAAGGCCCTGTCATAGGGACAAACCATGAGGGACAGAGGCTGGGGGGAAATTCCCGGTGTCCTGGCCAAACTTCCCCCATGCACTAAAAATACAACGAACAGCTTAATCTGGTTCACTTTCAATTGATTTGCATCTGTATCCAACCATCACACACACACACACACACACACACACACACACACACACACACACACACGGCTAAAAACTGGCAGTACTGTCTAGACCTCCTTTCCTGGTCAACAAAAACAAACTAAATAAGTAAAACAGTATAGCATTCATCACTTTGAAGATTACAATGGCTAGATTGTGTCGAATAATAAAACAGGAAGGGTCTGTTTAAGGAAAAGGATGCACATGGTAACTTAACATGTGCAGACCGGAGATGAATTCCCATGGTCATTCTTATTGTGAGATGTCACGTATTGTGCATTGTGCTAGGAGCAAGCATATGTTTTTTACATTGAAAAGGCCCAGGTCGGGAAGGGGAAGTGGCATGCCCTGCTAGTACCGGTGTTTGTACACACTTTCCATTATTATCAGTCTACGTGGCTCCGTAAATACACAGTTACAGTACACAGCTGCATTAACAGAAGTGCACTTTTCAGCAAGAACCTATTGAGTTTACCGGGGTTATTTGCACAGACAATACCAGCCCTTTAAGAATCTTTCTTTTTTGTTGTTTTAACAGAAGTCATTCTAAACAATTTCAATATATTATGACAAGGCCTTGTTTGCAGGCTTTGCTGGAACAGTCAACAGAACTGTGGAAACTGACTGGTCCAAGCTGACAGAACCATGGCATCCCATTGGGTCAGTAAGCCAGTCCTTGTAACAGTGTAGACACATCGGTGATATTAGCAACAGATCTGCTTTTAAAACTCACATTTTTACTTCTTTTTCTTTTCCCATAAACCATCCCTTTGAATTATATTGTTCCTTACACATGAAGTTAAGACTGATACCAAGTGTTGCTGGCCTGCCTGTGTACACTTTGCAGCTTGACAGATTATTTTGCAAAGATTTAGCACCACCAGTATCAGAGGTATAATAAGGTACTGTATGGTTAAGGCACATCAGTTAACCATTGACAACTAAGACACTATAATAATTTGTAACTGGAACATTAACTAATACATACCTATGCATTTTAAACCAATGTGAAATTGTTTTTTAATGGTAGATGTAAATACAAATTGCATTGTTCACATTCTGTCCTAACCTGATTGGTTTGAGCATAAGAAGTCTTTTTTTTCCCCACGTTGAGATCAGGTTATTTCATTCCACTGCATCATCACAATGTTCATCTGGCATCCAATAATAATTATCTGTTGCACTCTTCCGAGTTTCTGCTTTCTTGGTCCTTCTCCTAAGACAAACCAGTAAAGAGACTGCAGCCACTGCAAGCAGGAAAACGAGGACGCCCCCTGCAAGGGGACCCACTAGCCATGCTTGTTTTTCGGATTGTGGATCAGGGTTCATCACAGCTGATCTGCTTGTAGTTGCCAGTCCTAGGTTCGTCCCACTCGCAGTGGTGCTGTACAGGGCAATGTCAAAGTCAGCACCTTTGGATGGATAGCCAGGTTTCACGGAGCCTGTTGGATGATGTCCCCTATCCTGCACCTCTGTTATTATATCCATGGTCTTTCCTCTTTGGTCCATACTGTGATCTGATGGTGACGATTCCATCCCACCTGACGTCGGTGTACCAGGGGTGGAGGCTGGCTTATGGCGGGGGATGCAGGAGATACTATTCAGTGCCAGGGCAAACCCTTCCCTACAGGAACATTTGAAACTGCCATTTAAGTTCAAGCATATGTCCTCGCAAGGGTTGTCTTCGCATTCGTTCTTGTCAATGCACTCATCCTCATTGCCCTTTATGTACCCCTCATAGCAGTAGCAAAAGAAGTGGCCGACGGTATTCATGCAGCCTTGAACACAGGGGGACCTGAAGCACTCATCAATGTCTCGGCACTGTCTGTTTACTAGCTCAAATCCAGCATGGCATTGACACCTGAAACTGCCCTCTGTGTTGATGCACAAATGATCACAAGGTTTACCAAGACATTCATCCACATCAGTGCAGTTTCTCTGGTCGTCAGCAAGTTGATAGCCTACTGGGCATCTGCACTGAAATGCACCTCTGAGATTGATGCAATCGTGCTCACAGGGATTAGGTGCGCAGTAGTCCTGTGGGACACAGGTAATTAAGTCTTCAGCAAGTTGGAAGCCATCAGGGCATGCACAGAGAAGGCTACCACCCCCATCCTCCCTACAAATGTGACTACAGCCCCCATTGTTAAAACTGCATCCATATTTAGCAGTTGCACAGAATGGTCCAGAGCCTGACCAGTGGAACGTACCTTCTGATTCTTTGCATAAATGAAAGTGATCGGTTTCAGTGTCATCAGCTTTGCATGACACTGTCGCAAAGGAGCCAAAGGGCACTAATGTTAAGGATCTGCTTTCAGTACCAAAGGGGGTTGAGTAGGCCACTTTCCCTGGTCCACCCAAAGCAATCCCTTGACACATGCCTTTAAAACTGAACTTGCACAGGTAGCTATCCAAGGGCTTGCTGCAGGGGCTGTCTGACCACTTCAAATTTCTGTCGGAGGCTGAAGGGCTATAAGTGATGGTAACACACCTCCTCGAAGTACAGGACTTCTTAGGTTCTTCCAGCCAATTTGAGTAGTTGGTCTCCTCCCCACCAGAGATCCACATGTAGCCTTTCAGTGGTTTATGCCCCTGGTAACATTGTCCCTTGGCCAGCTGTAGTCCTATCCACAGACGAAGTGGGTCACCTGACTGGTAATGACTGAGGGAGAGTTTGGCGAGCAGGGACTGGACTTTGCACAGCCTCGTCCACTGTCTTTATTGTTATCAGATTGCCTCCATTTGCTTTGCATTTTGCCTGTGCATCACCAAAGTTAAATCCCACACTTTCTAAATGTACCGTGTAGCAGGCATTGAGCATGCAGATTGTTTCAGTCTGTCCAGCCAAAACTTCGAGTGGCATTTGATGCAAAATTAGAAGGAAGAAGAGCAGCTCGCTTATCATCCTTTCCTGATACTGTAACAAAGAGCACTGGACAGAAACTGGTGCTAGAGGAGACTGAGGAGGACGGGAGGGAGGGCGAGATAGGGGAGAGGAACTGCATCAGTGGTCTGTGCATCCTGTGTTGTTGTGCAGGGAAGGGGTCCCAAGCTACTGTAAAGCAGACAATTCGCACAGGTCCCTGAGGAAACCAAACTATGTTGCTGCAATAAAAAAAAAAAATCTCTCCAAGTTTTTTCAGCTTAAAGTAAGGTCAACAGTACTGGTTCCCAAATTAGCAGTTATGCTTTCCTGTACAAAATGCAACGCATACTGTATGCAGTGCCTGACATGTGTGTAACTAGACATCCCTTTCTATGAAGTTGGAGAGCAATTATCATATAGCTGCCAATTTATAGCGGGTCTGAAGGGGCAAGTGTGAATTCCATCAGATAAATCTCTCAGCAGTGACTGTGTCCCTATAGAAATAATCACATGTGTAAACAATTCAAGGATGAGATTTACATCTGTGATCTGGCTGTCACAGCAATAAGGCAGGGCATAAATATTCCACATCTGTAGTACTGTCCAAGTCTGAAGCCATATGAACATGGTTACTGCCACTTGACGTATCAGTTTTAAGAGAAAGCAGTTCCAGCATCCAGGCGCTTTATCATCCTGCATGTTTTTCTAATATTAAATTACAAATCATTAAATGTGAATAAGGCCGTGGGAACATTTAGTTCAAAGCTCAGAGGGGGAACAATTCAGATCAGAACCTTCCATGTGCAAATGGGATGGGAACATTCTTAAAGTAAAACACATTCAACAACAAGCCACAAACAACTGTAGTGACAGAACAAGATGTGGCTGGTGCCAACAATGTTAATCCTGCCTTTTTTAGGTGCCAGCAGCAGAGCTGTTATCACCTATTATGGCCATGCTTACTCTTTCCTACAGTTAGTGGAGTTTAAAGTTACATGCAGTGTGAGTGATTTGGTTGCATGATGTCACTGCTGATGTCATTGATAGTGCTTTAGGTCTTGGTGTAGGGTTTAACGCCTACACAAGCCTGGCTCTGATCCCGTATTGCACAATTTTTTTTCTTTCTCACTACATTCTTAGTTTTATGAGAGAAATTGTTAGATGTAACTTGAAGAGCTTCAACAGCTCTAAACAGCAGACTTTCAGATACTTGAACTTAGTTCTACAGTATATTGTAGTCAATTAAATTAGTCCCAGCTGAGGCTTGTTTAGGTTTGACTACAATTCAAGTCACCTGCTTTGCAGGTTGAGACATAATCCCTCCATCATAGGAACTGCAAGTCACTCACCTGTAGCTCAGTGGCACACTGAATATGGACGCGTTTGCTCAGCAGGCAAAGAATTAGTGGCAGGAATTTAAACATATTATTTTGTAAGATGGAAACTCACATGAGTAGCGATTAATGGTAGTATGGAGTGAGAATAGTAAATTATATTAGAAGTAAATTTCGCTAAGAACAATTTGTGAAAGTAAATTGCCTGCTGGGATTAGATCCCCAGCCACCTGTTTTGTAGGTTGTGACAAAACCTCTACGCCATATGCAAGTCACCTGCTTGTAGCGCAGCGTCACATTGAATGGGACTGTCAACCTCCTTAGGCCTCAGACCATCCCTAATTTTAAAAAAGTACAGTTACGTAAGCACTTACCTTAACAGCAGATCTTCAAGAGAGTCTCTTGCAGTAGGTATTAACCATTAGGACCATGCTGACTGCCTTCAGGACCACACGGAAAACTTTAGCTAGCAGTGTCTGGCGGGGGACCGCCACCAACATCACATGATGGACGTCAGCGTGACCCTATATAGTTGGCGGATCCGTCCTATCCTCCAGTTTTTCTGCCGGCGATCTCAGAACAAAGCGACAGGGAAAGGAGTGGGCTCCTTGAGCCTAAGTAAAGTTAGAAGAAGCAGTAGCAGTAGCTGGGGGGGAAGTTGGAGGGAAAGTTACCTACTGCAAGAGCCTCTCTCGAAGATCTACTGTTACGGTAGGTTCTTACGTAACTATGCTGTCTTACTTTGAGAGGGCTCTTACAGTAGGTATTAACTATTAGGACTGAGTCCCAAGCAATGTAAATCAGACAAGTCTGAAGCACGAGAGGCAGGAAAGATCTGCAGAGATGCAGGAAAAATTATGAAAGGAGGCCCTAAAGGACAGCTAGTCCAAAGCCAGCCCTGTGCCTAGAGGCAATGTCCAGACTGTAGTGTTTTGTGAAAGTGTGGCTGGAGTGCCAAGTGACTGCCGCACAAATGTTAGCAGCAGACACATTCTTGAAGCAAGCAGGAGATGCAGCCATGCCTCTGGAAGAACGCCCTTTGACTTCCCCCAGAAAGGGTTTGTTGTACTTCTGATAACAGAACAAAATGCAGTTTGCCAACCATTTTGACAAACATTACTTAGAAACAGCAGCACCCTCTCTCTTGGGTGCAAAGGAAACGAAAAGCTGATCCGTTTTGTGGACTGACTTCATCCGATTCGTATAGTAACACAAAATTTTGTGAACATCTAGTGTGTGCAGGATTGCCTCCCACTGATTAGAGTTCTCAGGGTAGTACACTGGTAGTTAAATAGTCTGATTCAACGTAAACTCAGAAACAACCTTTAGCTATAACTTAGGATTTGTACACAGAGCCACTCGGTCTCTGTGGAAAATTAAATAAGGCTCCTTACACATCAGGGCTTAAAGCTCAGAGATCCTTTGAGCAGAAGTGACTGCAACTAAAAAGAGTGCTTTCCAAGGCAGGTAGTGCATCTCACAGCTTAACGCTGGTTCAAAAGATGGCAGAGTATCTCTAAAACAAAATGTAAATCCCTCTGTGGGGCAGGGTTATGCACCGGGTTTTTCAAGTGGAGGATTCCCTCCAGAAATGTTTTGGAAACCCCCAGCTGAGCAACAGTTCTGTTCTCCACTGGAATGTGGTAGGCAGAAATGGCTGAAAGGTGGACCTTCAACGAGGAATTACTCTGACCCAGGTTGGATGGATGCAGCAAGTATTCCATTACCTGAGGAATAGGGCATGAAAAAGGGTCCCAGCCCTTTGAAGAGGTCCAAATGGAAAATCTCTTCCATTTCATGACATAAGCGGTCCTTGTGGAAGGCTTTCTGGTCTCCACAAGGACTTGGGACACACTAGAGGAAACCCCATCATGTGAAGCAGCCAGTCAGAAGGTGCCACTCATGAAGGTAACAGGACTTTGGTCCTGTATGAACCAGAGTGCCCCATCCTGGTTCAGGAGGTCGTGATGGATGGGAAGGGGAACCGGGGGGTCTCTTGCCAGCTGTTGCAGAAGCGGGAACCATATTTGGCGTGACCAAAGTGGAGCGATCAGGATCATGTGAGCTTGCAACTTGAGCAGTACCCACTGCAGGATCGGAAAGGGAGGAAATGTGCGCAAGAATCTCCCTGTCCAGTAAGGAGAGCATCTTGACAAAAAACACCAGGCCCTGGCCCTGGAATGAGCGAGCAAAACTTGGGAAGTTTTGCATTGGATGCAGAGGCGAACAGATCGAGATTTGGATGACCCCACAGGTCAAAAATGCTTTTGACTACTGACTGTTTAGATCCCACTCATGAATCTTTGCCTGGGTGCGACTGAGACTGTCCGCCAGGATGTTCTGGATGCCTGAGACATGAGCTGCAGCAAGGGAGATCTGATGCAGAATAGTCCAGTTTCAGACTCGCACCACCTCCCTGCAGAGAGGGTAGGAGCGAGTGCCCCCTTGTTTGTTCGGATACCAGACCACGCACATATTGTCCGTGTGGACCAGCAGTGGACCTGGACAGAGGAGGTGCTGAATGGCCTGCAGAGCATACAGCACCACCCACATCTCCAACACATTGATGTGTAGAGACAGCTCTGACTGAGACCACAGTCCTTGGGTCCTGTGGGTCTCTAAGATGAGCCCCCCAGCCCCATCCTGAAGCATCCGTGGTCAGGATCTAGATGGGAGGAAAGGACTGAAAAGGAACTCCCTTGCAGAGATTGCTGAGATCCTGCCACCACAGGAGATCCCGACGCATCGATGTGGAGACCAAGATTTTGTGGTCGAGGTTATCCAATCTCTGGTCCCGCTGAATCCTGAGAGTCCACTGCGAAATCTGCATGTGAAGCCTGGCCAGAGGAATGGTTGGGATGACCACCGCCATAAGGTCCAGAAGGCGCAGCACTGACCTGGCCGAAATCCAATGGCTGAAAACCACCAGCCCTGCCTGCTCTTGCGAGGTTTTCGCCCTGTTCAAAGGGAGGAAAGCCTGACCCTGGGCCATATCCAGCACTACTCCAATGAACTGCAGGTGCTGGGAGGGGATAATGTGAGACTTGGGGTAATTCACCGTAACCCCCACCCAGCCAAACAGGTCCAGGGTTGCCAAAAGCAACATTTCCTGCCGTTCCCTCGACAGGGCCGAGATCAGCCAATCGTCGAGGTATGGGAAGATATAGTGGCCTTGGTGCCTCAAGGCCGCTGCCACTACCGCCAGGCACTTGGTAAAAACCCTGGGTGCTGAGGACAGGCCAAAAGGGAGGGCCTTGAACTGGTAGTGTCTCCCCCCCCCACCACCAAAAAGAAGAACTGGAGGTAGCGGTGGTGGGCTTGAATTACCGGTATGTGCAGGTACGCATCCTGCATGTCCAGAGCACAGAGCCACTATCCCTTGTGGAGCATGGGAAGCAGGCCTGGAAAGATCAGCATTCGAAATCTTTTGTACTGTACGTACAGATTATGCTGAGATCAGGTATCAGGTGCAGGTCTCCCATTTGTTTGGGAACGAGGAAGAAGTGAGAGCAATAACCTCTCCCTATCTGATTTCAAGGAACAGGCTGTATGGCTGCCTTTTGCAGAAAAGCCTCTATCTCATCTCTGATGATGGGAATGTGCTCCCTTGGGTAAAAGGATGAACCCAGAGGGTTGTCTGGGGTTCTCTGTAGAAACTCCAATATGTGGTCTGGAAGATTAGTTGAAGGACCCACAAATCTGAGGTAATCGCCTCCCAGCCTGCCAGATGACTAACGAATCTTCCACCCACCGGTTCCTCCGACTGAAGAAGACGAGGAGGAGGAGGAAGGGAGATGGGTGGCAGAGGAAGGGTTGCCCCTGAAGTCCTCTGGTTCTTGGCTGGAGGGGTTGTCTTTGCGAAGTGGACCCGATGTTTGTTTGTTCTGACATCTTGCCTGTTGTGGTTGCTTCGTCCAACATCTCTGCTGGCGACGAAAGGGATTTTTTGCCTGAGAGCTAGTGTGGTACATAGTCTGCACCGAACGTAAGGCCTGCCTGTTATCTTGGAGGTTCATGATGATGTCTTGTGCATCTCCTCTGAAGAGGACGAAACCATGGAAAGGAGCATCTTGGATGACAGTCAGGTGCCAACCCAGGAAAACCAAGAATACCTCCGGAGGCAGACTATGGTAGCCATGCCCCAAGCTGAGTAATCCACAGCATTGTAGGTCACCCTCAAAGAGTGTCGACAAGTGACCTTAGCTGACCTAATGGTGTCAGAGAGGGTTCCCTTCACGTCAGAGTCTGGCATGGCCTCAATAAACGGCTATAACTGGCGAAAGAGGGATTTTTGGTATACCAGCATGTGTGCCACATAATTTAGGGTGCACATAGCCAGGGTAGAGGATGAGTATGAGTATGCCGAAATTGGTCAGGGGGAGAGGGAGACTCCTTGTCAGGGGGAGAGGTGCTCATGTGTTTGGGTTTGGTAAATCTGTCACGCGCCACATGAATGACCACTGAGTCCACTTTAGGGTGAACATTAAGGTGGTCTTTGCCCTCTGGTGTATGGTAAGTCCTGTCCACCTTCTTGGCAATGGCGCGAATGGAGGAAGGCATTAGCCAGATGGTGGAAACGAGATCCTCATGAGGCTCCAACCATGGGGGCGTGAGGACTGGGGACAGCTCTGGCATGTCCAAATGCTCAGCCAGCCTCTTTTGTTTTGAGTCCTTGTCATCATCCTTCCAGTCATAAGCCTCTGAAATCCTTTTGAGAAGGTCTGAAAAGGAGGGATCCTCTGGTGGAGACTTTGGAGACTCCTTAGCCTTGGGTTCGTCCGACAGAGGTGTCTCAAAGCCAGAGACTGAGGAAGAAGGGTCTGAGTCTGAATCCGAGTCTGACAAATAAATTGGGATGGAAGCTACGGCTCCTGGGTGGGGAACCTTCTTAAGGGGAGCGGGAGACCATCCCAAATGAGAGGTAGTCATGGCCTTCATCAGGCGTGACGTGGAATGACGGGACTTCGCTGCCGAAGGGGACCGATGTGTCAGATCCGGGCATGAAGGGGTAGATGCCACTACCGGATGATAACTGTCCAATGCTGAGACTTAGTTTCAATCCACCAGGATTGAAAAATGGCCCGGATGTCTGCCCGTGGTTGGTAGACCAGCTGAAACCCGGAGCCATGACCCGGTGTCGGGTATCCTGGCATCTGGTACCCAGACCATGGGTAGCCAGACATATGATAAGTGTGAACCAAGCCCAGCAGTAGGTACTCCAGTGAAGGGAGACCTGGTGCCTGGTACCCCAATGGAAGATATCCAGGGGTATGGTAGCCTGGCAGCTGGTAGCCTGGTGTTTGGAAATCTGGCACCTGTGCTGGTGGAAGAGCCCTTGGGCCAGATGGAGGTCCCTGAGGAGGCCCAAAAGATGGGTTGGAAGACCCAGAGGAGTGATATTCCAGCGTCAGATCGCTGGGGAGGGAGCCAGACGTCACCCCAGAGGAAGCCTCCGATGGAGGGGCAGAATGCCCTGCCAGATGGATCGTCAGGGAAGGGTCCTGAGGGTCTGCTGGGAAACTCATGCTGATGTCCGGTTGTGACCCTGTAGCAGCATCATCGGCTGATGTCCTTCTGGCTCAGGGCGTTCAGGGGAGGACGGAAGCAAGAAGGGACCCTGGTCAGGGAGCCTGCCAGGGTATGTTGCTGATGAGACAGCAACAGGCGCTGAGAGTCAGTGTCAGACTGCTCATCAGGGCCTGGTGGAAGCACCTAGGCTGGGTGGGCATCAGAAGCTCAGACGTCCAGCTTATCAGCTGTGGCTGGGCGTTTACTGGAGACCCTGGTGCCTGACTTATCAGCCCTGCTGGGAGCTTTTCAGAGGCTTCAACAAGCGACTTATCATCCCCGCCAGCAGGCTTAGACCCTAAGGTTTTGAGGGATCTAAGAGTGGCAGTAGCGTCAGACTCCACCGAGGCGACAACTGTCACCAAGGCTAGTGGCGGTGGGACCAAGGATTGCTCCTGGGAAGCCAAAGCAGCCTTGTCTGCAGAGGCTCTCTTCCCGGAGGAAGAGGGTTTTTGGTCATCTGCGGTCTCCGGAGGGAGTTGCGGGCGGGAGGGGGACCTTTCCTGGCCCCGATGCTTCTCCTTGTCCTTCTGTTCTTTGTGACGGAGCAAATCTGACAAAGGTGAGGAAGAGGCACTCCTTAAATTCTGCAACTTCTTCTCTACTGAAGTCATCTTAACTTTCAAAAGATGGGCCTCGAGGGCCTTCTGCTGATGTTTTCATGTGGTCTGATTGAATCTCAGGCAGGCCTCACAATCCGTGATCTGGTGTTCCAGGCCCAGGCAGAAGAGGCAGAGAGTATGGTCGTCCTTATGCGGGAGTTGCGTGCCGCAGGACTCACACTTATTTTTATGTGATTCGGAAGACATACGCAAAGATTAACTGACAAAAGTCAGTGAAATAATTCAGAAATATTCAGAAAATATACTCATCCGAAATGATGGTCGAACTGTAGCAGTGCTCTCTGTGAGGTCTGACATGTGCAGGTTGATAGCAGGAAAGAACTGGAGGACTGTCCAGTATATATAGTCACACTGATGTCCATCACGTGATGTCAGTAGGCGGTCCCCTGCCAGACACTGCTAGCTAAAGTTTTCCATGTGGTCCTGATACCAGGGGGTGCAATCATAATGGCTAATACCTACTGCAAGAGCCCTTTTGAAGTAAGATCACATTTTATGATTGTTCACATTCTGCAGAATGTGCTGATATAGCTGGTAGTTTGATTCTGATTCCTTTTTCTTTTTAAAAACTGAAAAATAGCCTGCTCCCCATACTGGTGTACCACACCAAAAGGTGTTTGCTTGCATTCCTTAATCAACTCCCACTGCAGCTTTCCTCAACTTGAGAATACCCCTGACAGTTTAGCCACTCAAGATGCAGAGGCACAAGAGGAAACTAATGCATCAAGAGTGGCTGTACTGTTTGGGGGTGTTCCCACGTTCATGAAGTATGCAGTAAGAGTAGAACAATGATTTGAAACAAAACATGGTTGAGTACAATAACATAGTAAGAAAGAAGACAGATTAAACTACCAGCAACACAATTGACTGTTAGAGAAGGTAAGCAATCATAAAATGTGGTGTTTCAGCTGGAAAATGTTTAAGAAAAAAGGATTGATGGTGTCCCTTTAAATTAGAGTAGACATAATCTGAATCCTGGCAAGGACTTGAGCATTTTTTCCAAGTTTTTTGTAAGATGGAAACTCACTTGAGTAGCAATTCATGGTGGTAGAAATGGAATAGTAAATTATGTGCGAAGTAAATTTAGCTAAGAACAATTTGTGAAGTTAAAGTGATTTTCCGTCATTTGCCACAACAAATGGAAATAGTAACCTGTAGGAGTTATGAATCAGTGTCCTACCATTCAAAAAGAAAAAGAAATGGGCAAACTGGATGGGCCTTGCGGTCCTTATCTGCCGTCAACTTCTATGTTTCTATGTAAACAGCCAAAAAGTGCAGTTTTCCATGGAAAAATGCTTTTATTTGGGGAGCAAACAGAGAATTACATGAAGAAAATGGATGAATATAGGACCACCTACAGGAGTGCACAGGCCAAGGAAAGGCAGGCCACTCCTCAAAGGCAGCTTCCCAGGGCAGGGGCAAGCCTTTTCATGGCCTTTTTACCAAGCCCAGGCCTCCTCTTCTGTTTATGCCCAGAGGGGGTTCTTTAGAGGAAGAGGCAGACGGGGTACAAGCAGGCCTGCTTCCACCCCTCAGCCCAAAGCCCCTGCCAAGCAGGCACCCTGATGGGGTTGCCAGGGCCGATTTTCAGCTACCTGTAGGGGGCAGGCTGGCTTACTTCATCCAGGACTGGGAGTCTCTGACATCTGTCAAATGGGTCCTGGAAGTAGTAAGCCAGGGACTGGTTCTCAGCTTCAAAAAGTTTTCAAAGATGAGAACCAGATCCTTTCCACCTGCAAATCCATCAGAGGCACTTGCCCTAGAGGCAGAGGTCTCTTCCCTCCTAGCTCTCAGAGCCACCCCTACACCAGGGCAAAGGGTTGTACTCCAGGTACTTCCTTACCCCAAAAAAAAGACAGGAGAATGGCGGCCCATCTTGGATCTCAGATACTTAAACAAGCACCTTTTAAAGCCAAAATTCAAAATGGTAACTCTGGGAATTATTCTACCCTCTCTAAGGCCAGGGGACTGGCTAGTGTCCCTGGACCTCAAGGATGCCTACTTCCATATTCTCATCAGAAGCTCCCATCGAAAGTACCTCAGGTTCGAGCTGCCCTCAGGCCATTACCAGTTCAGAGCAATGCCCTTTGGCCTCACCTCTGCTCCAAGGGTGTTCACAAAATGCCTGGCAGTAGCAGTTGCTTCCCTAAGAAGGCAGACAATTGCCATCTTCCCTTACCTGGACGACTGGCTCATAGTAGGCCAGTCCCCAATCCAAGTCAAGTTGCACCTACAGATAACTCAGCAACTGCTCACCTCCTTAGGTTTCCTTCTGAATCTTTCAAAGTCAGTTCTAGAGCCTGTCCAGCTCCTCACCTTCATAGGTGCAGAGCTAGACACAGAGAAAGCCAGAGCCTTCCTTCCCTTGGACAGGGCAAGAACCCTGGTCTCTCTGGCCTCCTCATTCACCCTGCAGGTGTCTCGAACAGCAAGGCATTTTCTACAGCTCCTAGGGCACATGGCTGCTTCTACAGCAGTAGTGCAGGGAGCAAGATTTCAGATGAGGGACATTCAGTTCCATTTGAGAGCCTTCTGGTCCCAAAGGAAGGACCCTCTGACCAAATTGGTCCCAGTAACTCGAACCCTGATCCAGGCCCTACAGTGGTGGCAGGATCAGAACAATCTGAGACAAGGGGTTCCATTTGTCACTCAGTCTCACTCTTTAATCCTTACTACAGATGCATCCCTCTTGGGATGGGGGGCTCACATGGGCGACCTCACCACCCAGGGGTTGTGGTCCTCTCAGGAATCTCTGCTCCACATCAATCTGTTGGAACTCAGAGCTGTTTTTCTAGCACTTCAAGCTTTTTCCAAATCTGTTCAGAACAAAGTTGTACAGGTCAGAACAGACAACACCACCACAATGTGGTACATCAACATGCAAGGAGGCACTCGGTCTACGGCCTTGTACACCGAAGCAATGAAGTTGTGGTCTCTGGCTTACTCCCTGAACACCTCCCTTACGGCAGTTCACCTCCCAGGCAAGGACAATGTCCTGGCAGATGCTGTCAGCAGGATTTCGCAGGGCCATCATGAATGGTCACTGGACCCCCTGGTCTTAGAGGTGATATTTTCCAGATCGGGCACTCCACAGATAGATCTTTTTGCAGCCCCAGACAATCACCAACTTCCTCTTTTTTGCTGCAGGCCCCCAGTGTTGGTCTCAGTCCCCCTGGATGCCTTACTTCTCAATTGGGAAGGGAAGTTTCTTTATTCTTTTCCCCCCTTCCCTCTCCTGTTCAATGTGCTAGTCAAAATCAGATCTCAACCCTGCAAGATGATCCTGATTGCTCCAGACTGGGCCAGACAGCCCTGGTATCCACTCCTACTGTCCTTAGCAGTCCATCTTCCCCTGTGTCTTCCCAGGAATTACAATCTGTTAACCTGTGCTCAGGGAAGGGTTTGGTACCCGAACCTCAAGTCTCTCAATCTCAAGGCCTGGCTCTTGAAGAGTTAGAGTTTGCTGATTTACACCTCTCCCAAGTTGTAATGGATATCCTGAAGACTTCTAGAAAACCTTCCACCAGGGCTACTTATAATTCCAAATGGAAAAGGTTTTCCATATGTTGCTCTGGAAAGCATATTTCCCCAGAATCTGCTGATTTGCCCACAGTCCTGGATTATATGGTCCACTTAAATACATTGGGGCTGAGGCCAGCTACCCTGAAAGTGCATCTGGCAGCTGTGTCTGCTTTTATTTCAGCAGGTAAGCCCTCTTGTCTTTCTGCTCATCCTGTATTCCCCAAGTTTTTCAAGGGATTGCTTCACACCAACCCTCCATTCAGGGACCCTACCCCTGCCTGGGACCTTAATGTTTGCATTGCACAGCTTATGCAATCCCCCTTTGAGCCTTTGTCTTCAGCAGAGCTTAAGTACTTGACTTGGAAAACTGCATTTCTGGTGGCCATCACTTCTGCCAGACGCATAAGTGAATTACAAGCTTTGTCAGTGGAGCCTGATTTTATCTCCTTTCACAGAGATAAGGTGGTCCTCAGGACTAACAGGAAGTTCTTGCCTAAGGTGGTTTCAGATTTCCACCTTAATCAATCTATGTCTCTTCAGTGTACTTCACTGACCACTCCTCCTCTGGCGAGGAGGCTGCACAGATGTGAAAAGAGCCCTTAGTTACTACATAGTGCGTACCAAGGGTCTGGGTTTGACTCCTCAACTGTTCCTCACTTATGGTGAGGTTGGTATGGGAAACCTGCCACTAAAGATCCATTGCCAGGTGGATTGTCTCTTGTATCAATTTTGCTATGAAAAGCTGGGTAAAGTTCCTCCTCAGGCCTGAGGCTCACTCTAGAGGTACAGCTGCTTCTCTGGCTGCATGGAACATCCTTATTCTAGAGATATGTCAAGCAGCTAGCTGGAAAACAGTTCACACTTTCACCAAGCATTACTCCCTGGATATCCAGGCTAGGAGTGATGCTCGGTTTCTAACACAGCACAACGTCAGAGCCTATTTCTAAGTAGGTTCTGTCCCTCCTCCTTGGAGGTACTGCTTTGTAGTCTGCATATGTCAGAATATAGCAAGACTTCATGTTGTTGGAAGAAAAATTACTCACCTTAGTAATGTTGTTTCTTCTAATGGAGTCTTGCTATATTCTGACCTCCCCCTGCCCCTCTCAGAACCTCTGTTTTGGGATGTGGGTGGGCAGTGCAGTTGGCACTTAGTAGGTGCCTACCTTGTTGTTCTGTGTTTTTCATTTTTTGGGTCTCCTGACTTGAGTCTTTGTTTTGGGACCAAAAAATGTGTTTTTATGTTTAGTAGCCAGTTGGCTAGTGTAGGTTTACAGCTTCCACACAGGACCTTAGTGAGTTTAGCTCATAAAGATCTGACGGTTTGAGTTTGAAGAACAACAGACAAGGTCTCAACCGAGCTCGAGCTCAGCGTTCCATGCCTGGCATGGAAAGTTAACTCTTTCATCTCCGGGGCAGTTCGAAGGTTGGGACTCACTGCATATGTTAGAATATAGCAAGACTCCATTAGAAGAAACAACATTACTAAGGTGAGTAATTTTTTCATTGCGTCCATGTGCAAGAGGCGCGATATTCAAAAACTGAGCCGGCCAAGATGCGCCTACAGCCGATGACTAAATATCGCACCACCTGCGCCATAGTGCAACTAGGAAGGGGAAACTGAGCATATCTGATGCGCCATAGCACAACAAGGGATGTTCAGCTGAGCAGTCCAGAGGTGCCATAGCGCAACTAGGGACGCCCCCCAGCAGCAGGGCAGCAATGCAACTGCACAACCAGGGATGTAGGAGCCCACCACCCATGCCACAGATGGGCAGAGGAACACACAGCAGAACAGAGATCGTCCCCCCACACTCCATGCACTGCACAACTGGGGGAGGGCTGGAATAACCACTGGCCCATGGAGACAAGCAACCAACCCACAGCTGGGCCATGGTGCTCCATCACACCCCCTGGCAAGCTGTGACCGGCACTCAAGGAGGGCCGACCACTCCATGCCACACCATCCCCCCAATGCAAAGCACACCCTTCACCATGACCCCCAGACACCCTGCCCAGGAGCAGCGTCCACCACTGCAGGAAACCCCATGCATGCCACCACCCCCACTGTGATAATGCAACCCTGTGCACCACAGAACCATGCAAGGCAGCCCACGAGCACCCATTAGTGGGTGGCAGCACACAGCAATGCAACAACGGCATACACAGTGCCACCATGCACAGCCCCCCGCCCGAGGCACAGCTGAGAGACCGACCATGCCTCAGCACACGAGGTACCCCACACGTGACAGGGTATGCCTCGGACCCCACCACCACTGGTACAGCACCCTGCACACCCTCCCAAGGACACACCTCGACCCAGCACTGGCCACAACAGCCAGCGCAGACACCCACAGTGGTGCGTGGAAGCATGCAACACAGTGCATGGACAAACACCCACACATACCCAAGGGCACAACAACACAGGGACGCTGTGGCGGGGCAACCAAGCCCCCAGCGTGGGCCCATGGAACTGAGTACACCACCGACCTGCAGTCCTCCATGGCACAGGGTGCCAGCCACCCTGCGCAGGCACTGTGGATCTGTACACCACCATCGTTTGCCCGGAGCACAAGTCACAGACAATGGTGCACATCCCCTGCAACACGCACAAGCCACAGCGTGGAGGTTGGACAACAGCCGCAGAGGCCACAGTGTCACCCGAGGCAGACATGCACCACACCAGTGACAGGAGGCAACCCAGCATTGTGACGGGTACAGTGGCTGCCCTGCATAGACAGCCACCACTGACATGCCAGCAGACCGTGCAGGTCACAGGACATGCAAGGGTGTCAGCTGCACAGGCCATGGATGGGCTGACAGGTACACCATGGACACAGAGCATGCACCATGGACCACTGCACACAGTCATCCAGTGCACAGGGGCTGCTTACACACACCACAGACACTGACTGATAGCTACCTCCACACCATGAGTCACTTCCCCACGGACACACACATACCACATGCACCACCCCTGACGCCATGCACACCACTGCAGCTGAGCACCTATAGCCTGCTGCAAATCAAGACCACCACAGTATTCATATCAAAAGACTTGTAATAGAAAAACATCAAACAAAACTATTTACAAGTATGTACAGATGTGTGGGGGAGGGCCAAAACAAGGTGGGGGTGGTTAAGAACGAGGGTGAACAAATGGTACAGGAAAGGAGGGGTGTGAGGGTGGGTCCAGGGGGGTAGGGGAAATCAGGGGCATAGAGGTGGTCACTGGGAGCCCCACTCCCCACTCTGGCTGCTCCGCCGGATACCCAGCTGCTCAAACCCCCGCAGGATGTCCAGTGATGCCCTCACCACGGTCAAAATCTCCTGAAGTGCCTCCTGGATAGCCTGTAGCTGGAGGATACCTAGGAGAAGGGAGCACAGTCAATAGGTATGAATGCACAGCCCCATATAGCCCACCCACTGTGCATGGCATACAGCCATGGGACATGCCTCTGTGATGGTGTGTGACCACCCACAGTGATCACGTCCACAAGACCTGCCCACCCAGGCACATACAGCCATGCGGACCGCTGCACACACCCACCGACCAAGTCCTGCACAGCACCATCGTGGCTGTTTAGTGACATGGCTATGTGGTGTGAAGGCAGTGGCACAGCCATGTACCCGGTGCATGCATGGACCACCATTGACACACTCCCAGACATGCATTGCCACTGGACAGTGCTAACTGTAACAAGTTGCGTGCATGGCAGTGGTGTCAATGGATGGGGGCCATGCCCTGCTGCCCACCCTGTTACACAGCATGCAATAGTAATCATGGATGTAAGGCACTCACCATCATCAGGCTGGTCCCTGCTCCTCTGCGGACCTTCGCCCCTCCTGGTGTGATGGTCTTCCAGCTGGCACCTCCTCTCCCTCGCCAGCCGTCGCTCTTCTGGGCCTAAGGTGCAAACATGGAGAGAGGAAGATCAGTACAATCCTGTAGCAAAGTCCCCCTACCACCATGTGTGTGCAATCCCACACAGGCAGACCCAACCACCCCACACCCTGATAACACCACCACAGCCAACACTGGACGGTACCTCCCCCATGTTCCGGACACATGCAACTGTGATACCCATATGGAAGATAAAAGTGTGTGGACATAACACCTACCTGGCTGTGGCACCGTGCCTTGCCCTCCTGGCACGTGTCCTGGCGAACAGCTGGGATTCCCTCCTCCTCAGTGCAGCCATATCTGTTCGGCACTGCTTCACCATCTACCCCTTCCTGTGGCCTCCTCCCAGGCGTCCAGCCCTCCTGCCACACCTGGCTCCTGCCACCTGTCAGGGTGCCTCCCCAAACCAGTGGGCCGACGGAGTGGCTCAACAATGGCCACCAGGTTTGCCAGTTCGATTTGGGTCCACTGGGCAGCCCTCCTCCGTGCCATCTCACTTGCTCAGTAGGTTCAAAATGGTGCTCTGCAGCGGCAGCTGCACCATGCAACAGATGCTCGCGGTTACAGCGCTGCCATTCCTCCTCGCACTCTCACGAGACAGCGCGAATAGTGGTGCACCATGTGCCTGATGCATGAAGCCTGAGGAGGCAAAGGTCAGGCACAGGGTCAAGGTTTCTGGGCGCATGGACAGGCACAGCAGGCAGGAACCCAATGCGTGTGGCAGCGATTGGGTGCCTGTGTGCTACCTCCAGTAGCAGCCTACAGCGCTGTTGCCCAGTGCTTCTATGATGCTGATGCCACAGTGCCATATATAAGCCGAACATTGGCTGTAGTGCCACTGGCACAATGGTGACCATGCCCTGCATTGCCTCCCGCGCAACATCAGCAGCAGAAGGGCGCCCTGCGTCAGCAACCGGGCATCGCGCGGTGAGGGTGTACTGCGCATGTCACCAGAACTGTGCCGCTGGCTCAGCACGCTCAACACAATTGCGCAAAGCGCAACAGCGCGATATTCAGCCGTCATATGCAAATCAGCTATTCAGCTATTCGGTGGTGCAGCACTGCAATTTGCATCCACTTAAAGTTGCGCCTTGCCTCATTTGCATGGGTTGCGCTATAAAAGTGCAACATTGGGCTGCACTGGCCATAGTCAGTTACTGCGGTCTATTGGTGAGTTGCATGCTGTTTGAGAGTGTGGACTGTGGATTTTGCGACATGCATGGGACTGCACAGTCACAGGTAACAACTTTCATTCTCACAGGCTAAATCTTGACCGAGAGAGTTGTGGTAGAGGAGGAACACGGTGGGAGGAGGAGGAGGTCTAATTTCACCAAGGCCGAGACGGATGCCCTGTTTGAGGCCTACCTGGATCAGGAGCCGCTTCTCAGCAGATGGCGGGGAACACCACTGGCTCGTGCTACTGTATGGGAGGACGTGGCGTGTGCAGTGAACCTGCATGGCAGCCACCAGCGTTCCATGCAGGAGTGCGAGAAGAAGATGGGCACAGACAGGAGGAGGATAAAGGAGAAGGTGGCTGCCATCAGGGCAGCATGGTCTCACGACAGGTGGGGACGGGAGGTGCCACACCTGACCCACAGGAGAGGGTTGCTGGCAGCATGCAGCGTTGTGCCATGAAGGGTGTTCCGGGTGGTGGCTTCAGACAGGTGGTAGCCCGTCACTGCATGAGTAGGTCATGGTCTGTGTATTGGGGGTGGCAGGGGCAGGTCTCACATGCAATGCGACTTTGTTTTCCTCCAGATCCTGAGCATCTACATCGTCAGCTGTGGTGAGCCTGTCCACTGAGGCCAGTCAGATGGAAATGGAGGAGGCCCATCCACCTCCACAGGTATATCGTGACTCCAGTGCGACAGTGGGCCCACCTGGATGTCAGACTGATGTTTCTGGAACAGGTGTGGAGGAGGTCCTGCCTGTGTCCCCAGCGTGCCAGCGATCCCACCGGATGCCAGCATGCTGTGACCGAGCTGGTGCCGGGTCCGTCACTGATGATGATGTCGCTAACGCCATGGGCAGTGACACGTGTGTGCCACAGGATGGCCACACAGCAGGTAACATTGCGGCCATGGCTGTGGGTGGTGCCGCCGTGGAGGCCTGCGTGTCATCACAGTCCCAGCCTGTGCCTGTCAGCACCAGTGGGGCAGCACTGGTGTGTGTACAGGACAGTGGGACTGTTGGGGCCACTGCGGCAACACCAGTGAGCCCTGGGGAGCGGCAGCCGGAGGGGCAGCATCAGCAGTCTGCCAATGGGCTTGGGGGTACAGGGTCGGGACCGGCATCAGTGTACCACCTGTGGACATGCCCAGACCTGGTCCTGGTGTGCAGCGCCCACCCTCAAGGGGTGCTGAGCATCAGGGCCGTGCACACCCTGAGGGACAGGATGCTGAGGAGGCAGATGACCTCTTGGATGAGCACACCCGCATACTGCAAGCATCAGTCAACCAGCAGATGCGGCTTGCAACGTCGGTGGACGCACTGCGTGTGGCTCTGGAGCGAGCAGAGGAGCGTCGCAGCAGAGACACCGCTCTGATCCTGGCAGGGATGGACCAGTTGCAGGAGGATGTGACCACTGCCATTGACAGGCAGACACAGGTATTCACTGCTGTCATGGCCACAATGGGCACACAGTTATTTGCCCATGCGTCGCAGTCACCACGCAGTGCACTGTCCACCCCCCGTTCCGGTGTGGCATGCAACACCATCCTTATCGACACCGGGTTCGGCTCATGGCATCCGAGCATCGCCTGGTGCAGGCATGTTTGGTGTGCTGCAGACCCTGCGAACATGGTCGCGTTCACGAGTGGGAGCCCCTGGGGACCATCGGTGCCACCCCATGAGACCAGTGATCAGCCTGTCAGTGCTGGCGGGTCTCGGCGAGCCCACCCTCGCATCCATGGTGGCCGGGGCACTGTGGCCTGACTCACCTGTCTCCCAATGCGGCTACTGTCTGGTGCTGCCCTGTGTGCATTGTGTCATTCAGCAGGCATTGCATGGGTGGGTACCTGGCCCTGCACGCGGACACACAGTCCATCTGCACACCCTCCCGGCTGCTGTCCACAGTTGCGTGTGCATGATGATGCCTGCATTGCACTGTACACCAATGTTCAATGGTGCTCAGCATCTGACACACACGCAAGGACAGGCAGTGGGCGTGGTGGTCTGTGGACATGTGTGTGGCTAGGGGTGGCGTTCTGGGTCGGTGTGCCTCCTACCCTTTGTGCATGTCTGGTGCGTTTTGTATGTGTGTGTGTGTGTGTCTCGGCGTGGCATGTTAGACCTCACTCATCCCTGGTTGTGTGTGTGGTTCCATGCCCAGCCAGCTCCCTTGACAGCATGCACCCCTGGTGTGTGTCCACGCATGTTTGTGGGTTGTGCCTTAGCCACTGTTGGTTGCACATGGCCCCATGACTTACCTGGATTGGCTGAAGTGCTCCTCCATGATGGTGTCCCGGTGCAGCTGTGCCAGCCGGAGCAGTCAGGGGTCCCGTCGCCCATGGGGGGGCTGCCCATCACCATTGTCACCAGCGTCCTCATCGTCCCCATCGCTGTCCCCGTCTTCGACCTGTACAGCTATCCCACATTCGTTGGCCATGTTGTGCAGGATGCAACAGGCCAGGAATAGCCCACAGGTCTTTGAGGGGCTGTACTGTAGGGCACCGCCGGAGGTGTCCAGGCAATGGAAACATGCCTTCAGCATCCCGAACACCCACTCGATGACATTACGTGTGGTGGCGTGTGCCTCATTGTGGCTTTCCTGCGATGGGGTCGTGAGCCGCCGGTAGGGTGTGAGCAGCCACGAACGGAGTGGGTATCCACTGTCACCTGTGTGTAGAGGGTGGAGGTTAGTTTAGTGATCAGCATCGCCCTGCCCCGGGCCATGTAGGCCACTACCCATGTCACCTCTGACCATGCCCCCCCAGGCCCTATGTTTGTCCTTGTGGTTTGCATACTCACCCACTAGGTGGCCAGTGGGGATATCCCCACTCTTGAATCTGTGGCACAGTGCCGACTGGTGCCAGATGAAGGCATCATGTGCTCCCCAGGGTCTGATAGCACAGACATTGATTATGCACCCCAGCCGACCACCACCTGGCAGTTGATGCTGGCATAGCCCTTGCGAATTATATATGCGGCCCCCTTGGGACCAGGTGGTGTGCGGATGGCCACATGGGTGCAGTCTATTGCCCCAGCACGCCAGGCATACATTCTACCCTGTAGAATTCCTGTATGTTTGCTGTGTGCTCCGCCGGTGTGCTGGGGAAATGGATGTCCTCCACAGCATGTGGCAGCAGTGTGCTGAGGAATTGGGTGAGGTGACGTGACGTGGCCGACTGAGTTATGTCTATGGTGTCCCCAGTTGGTCTCTGGAAGGTACCCATGGCAAGCAAGCACATGCAAGCTGTCACTTTCGTCTCCACTGACAGAGCATGACTCCGTTGTGTGGGTGCCTGCATCACATTACTGCACAGCTCACAGAGCCACCTCAGAATTGCCCAATTCAGGCGGTACTGGCCCACGATCTCCATATCACTATACAGCTCGAAGCTGGTGCGGGCTCGGTACTGCCTGTTGGGGGCATACCGCCGATGGGCCCTTCACGGCCACGCCTGCTGCCCACCTTCTCACCCCTCATTACTGCCTCCATCTGGATGGTGGCACTAGCCATGTCCCTGGCTTGTGTCCCCCACCCCGGCAGCTGTTTCTGTATTCCCATTGTCCTGAAGCTGCTACTTCCCCTGCATCGGGAACACCTGCCTGTGGTGGCCTCACTGCTGTGTGGCAAGTACTTCCCCCTTCTGCACTGTGGCTCCCCACAACTTCCCCTGAGCCTGTTGGTTCCAGGTGCCCTTTCCTGGCCTGCCCTGTGTGTCCCTGCTGCCCAGTTTGTCCTGCTAGAGGTCGGCCTCATGTGCCTTCCCTGTAGCGTTCTTGCGACTCTCCCTTGCTCCCTTTTATTTTGGCTCATTTCTGCTATGGTGCAACTTCCGCTGGCTCCCCTATTGCGCATAACGCATGTTGTTGAATATCGCACTGCGCCCTTTATGTATAGTTCCTCCTCCTTCAGTTACGCATACATTCATTATCATTGCGCTGTTGCTCAGCGTGATTTGGGGTGGGCACAGCTGCCTCCTGCTGAATATCGCAGAATGGCGCATTTTCGGACTTGCGCAGGCGCAACCCTATTGCGCATGGCTCAACTCTTTTGAATATCTGGGCCACAGTTTTAATCCTGGCGGGGTCTTAAAGTTTTGGGGGTTTTTTTCAACTTTTTTTGTAAGATGGAAACTCAGTTCGGTAGTGATTAATGTTGGTGTGGAGTGGAATAGTACAGTTATATAAGAAGTAACTTTAGCTAAGAACAACAGTTTGTGAAGGTTAACCCTTCTTGTTACAACTGATCATCTCCTCATTTCTCTCTCTCTCTCTCTCTCTCTCTCTCCCCCCATAACCTTATTTTTGGACCTAACCCTGTCTCTCCCCAGGTCAAATCCATGACTCCTGCACTTACTATTAAACTTTGATGCCATTATTTGTCCTATGTTTGCCAATATTTTGTAACTCCTACTTATTGTTATCCTTGTATTATTGCTTTACTGTATTCCTCTACATGTTATTACTGTACCCATGTGTGCTGTCGTTCCACTGTTCTTTGTTGTACTCTCCCGGGTCATGCCTGAAAATAGTCATTTCATGGCTAGTGCACCTACCCGGTTAACAAAAACTAAATAAAAATAAAAAAAATCACCTGCTTTGATTAGATCCCCAGTCTCCTGTTTTGCAGTTGTGACATAACCACTAATAGGAAATGCAACTCACTAACTTGCAGCTCAGTGGCACACTGAATGTGTATTTACTTAGCAGGTAAAGGATCAGCCATACCAATCAATCAAATTTATTTATATAGCACAATTCTCAGAGCACCAAAGTGCTTTACATTCTGTCAAATATTAAAATTCATACACTATACACTAAAACATATAATAAAGCAGTTTCATTTTACAGAATTACAGTACTTAATTTAAACTAAATAGGGGAAGGCCTGACTAAACAAGAATGTTTTTAGTTCAGATTTAAAATGGTTGGTGGTCTGGCACTCTCTGATCTGACGAAGTAGAGAATTCCATAGGGTTGGGGCTGCAAATGCAAACATGTGGGCTCCAGATGTCTTTAGTCTGACCCTGGGAGTCTCCAGCAATCCCTCGTCAGAGGAGTGAAATGGACGGGAGGGGTGGTAGGGGCTCAGAAGGTCTTGCAGGTAGCTAGATCCCTAGCCATTAATGGCTTTGTAGGTTAGCAAACTGACCTTGAAGGTGATCTGCCAATTTATTGGCAGCCAGTGCAGAGAGTGGAGCACAGGTGTGATATGGCATGATCTAGATAAGCCATTCAACAAACTGGCCACCGCATTCTGCTCTAGCTGCAATCGGCAAAGATCTACCCCCGATATCCCTAGGTATAGGGTGTTGCAGTGATCTAAGCGAGAGGTCCCAAAGGCATGAACTAGCATCGGCATGAAACCATGGGGAATCAGGTGTTTAATCCGAGCGATGTTTCTCAGATGGTAAAATGAGGTTTTGATCACAGCTGCCACCTGTCATTTCAGTGTCAGACCACAGTCCAAAACAACACCCAGATTTCTCTCCTGATCTGAGGTGAGCAGCTGGGAGTCCCTGAGTCAAAGTCTGGAGATCTGACCAGCTTGCCGCCTCATACCCTGGTGACCAGGTACTAACACCAACACTTCAGTCTTGTCTGGATTCGGCCTTAACCAGTTGGCTGTCATCCAGTCTTGGATCTCAGTCAGACCTTAATGACTTAGACCATCTCCCCCTACTCAGGTGCAAAGGACATGTAGAGCTAAGTATCATCTGCATAGCAGTAAAATCGCAGCCCATACCACTTAATAATACCTCCCAACAGCAGCATGTACATTGTGAACAACATGAGGGATAAGATCAAGCCCTGAGGGACCCCACATGACAGGGGCAGAGAAGCTGAGGAAAAAGTCCCTGACACAGCTCTCTGCATCCTGCCTGTGAGGAAGGATTTAAACCAGTTGAGATGCGTACCTGCCAGTCCACAGCAAATCTGCAGGTGCTCTATCAACACCACATGGTCCACAGTGCCGAACGCTGCTGAGAGATCGAGAAGAACTAAGACAGAGCATCTCCCTTGATCCCTTGCTGTTAGGAGATCATTCAGTACCAGAACATGGGCAGTCTTGGTACTGTGCCTCTTCCTGAAACCAGACTGGAGAGGATCATAGATTCTATGAGTTCTTAAATGGTCCTCCAGTTGAGCAGCCACCACCTTCTCAATAACTTTACCCACAAAGGGCAGGTTAGAGACAGGTCTGTAGTTTTCCAGGCAGTCTGGTTCTAGTGAGGGCTTTTTTTGGGGTGGTTTTACAACCACCTCCTTCAGGGGCTCCAGAAAGACCCCTGTCACTAGTGAGCAATGGACTATCCAGGCAAGGACTGAGCCGATTATCTCAACACACCTCAACAAGAGGCATGTTCGTCCTGGGTCCAAACTACAGCAGGTTGGCCACAACCCCTGGACGATCTTCACTATATCCATGACAGCCAGCTAGTCAGAGTCAGAACAGACAGACCAAGTGCTTGCGACCTCAAGCCTGTCACTGCAAGGCCCGTTTGAGGGTGCTAATTGGATCTCCGAGCTGATAGTGGCAGACTTGTTGGCAAAGATCTGAGCAAACTCATCACATCTAGATTGTGAAAAGGCTGCCCGAGACTGAAGACAGGTTGGATTGCACAACTTATCCAGGTCCAATTAATGGCCATGAATATGAGTTGCTGAGGTAACAACTTGTGTCAGGCCCAACAAACTCATCAGTTGGAGGAAATCTTGATAAAATTGCGAGAATTCATTGTTAACCCAGGCGTTGAAATCCCCAAGAATTATCCATCTGGGAGACTCCAGCACCATGTCAACAACAAAGTCCGTGACTTCCTGCAGGAATTCCTTCCCATCTCCAGGAGGTCTGTAGATGAGAAGGATCCTGCAGCCTCCACCTGCAACAGCTGTACATTCAAAGGCCCTGGCTGCAAGGCCCAAGTCTGATTTAAAACAAATTGCTACTCCCCTGCCCCTATGATCCTTTCTTGGGCAGTGTACCACCGAGTACCCATCTGGAACAGCTGATTCTAATACCGGACCTGCCTTTTTGTTCCAGCCAGGTCTTGGTGACGCAGGCCAGATCAGCTGTTGCAATAAGATCAGCAATAATTGCCATCTTATTTTAATAGATCTGGCATTGCACAACACTGCCCCAGAAGAGTAGGCAGATGAGGCAGACCCTGCACTCTGTCTATTACTGTGGAGCCCTTGAGTATGGGAACCAGGCAGGGAGGTCGCCTCCTCATCCCCACCACCCCAATCCACCAACCCCCCACCACAACTACGTACACCCCAGGCTCCGCAGATCTCCATTTTTTCCCCTTCTGGCTATCCCCAGTGCTCTACAGCGACTATACACTTCCAGTGCCAAAGCAGGATCATTAAAAGGTCGGAGATCCTGGAGCCTGGTGGGAGAGTACTGCCTGGCCACCAATGTTGTCAGCCAACACATCTCGACTTTCTATAGAAAAGGGGTTTATTTTGAATTTGAATCAAATGGATTAAATGTATGTATTCGAGTTATGCTCTCCTCATTCTCCACTTGTGTACCACTTTTCCTTCATGTTGTATGGAAATGCTGGACTGCATATGTAGGAGACCAGACCTCATGATGATTTTGAAAAAAAATATGATTAGCATTAAAAATGTATTAAAATGAACTGGGGTACTGGATCTCATCCAAAAGCAGTATAAACATCAGTGCGGAAACATAAATGTGGTTAGTAACAGATAAACATGAGTGTTGAAATACAAATGTGGTTAGTAATAGACCACTTCTATAAATACGTCAGAATGCCAATATGTAAAGTGGAGAATGTATTAGCTGTTTTTCCTCGTTGTTTTTTTAAGTATAGAACCCTTCTTATATAAAAAGGTTTTTCACTTTGTGATATAAAGGTTGCCGGGTAGTGTAAAATGTATTTATTCAGGGTCAAATACCAGTCAAGTTACTGTTTTTTATCTAAGTTATTTGCACTGCTTGCACTTTACAGTAGGTACAGTGTTGGACGTTTAAAATACTGTATTTTGGTTTTCTATAAATACAAAGTGAGCACTAGGGGGAACTATCTTTGACAAAGACCTTGGGGTTGAAACTTAGAAGTGTTTGTAGCTGTTGTTTCTCCTGGCATGGGCCTTTTTAGGCCACTGAATGCACGACTGTGGTAAAATAAAATGAACAGAATTTTGGTTAACTAGCCACTGACACCATTAGATCAAAACATACTATTTAGGCACAGTTCAGCTTGTATTTCACATTACTTCTGTATTTCTGATCCTCATTATTTATTATTGAAGCCATTTGCATGAAAAGGGGATCTTTGCTACAGAAGAGTTCATCTCTTCCTATTGCTTTCTCCCTACCCGAGGTCATAATGCTCCACTTGTGACATCACAATTACTACCATGGCAATGGATTGTGATGTCACAACAGAGGACTGTGACATGAAGTAGGCAGTAAGCAAAAGAGACAGATACTCTAAGGGATATAGAGCATGTTTCCATGCAAATATCTCAGTAATAAGTAATGGGGAGGAAAAGTCTATTGAATACATATGGAATGCAAGCAGAATTGTACCTAAATATTACGTTTTTCAATGTTTTCTTTGAGGCATCAGCAGCTCTTGAAGCAACTTAGTCTATGACAAGAGTCAGGTGTGCCTAGATTGGTTCTTCTGAGTGTGTTGTGTTTGTCACTGAGCACCCTCTGTCCCTGTGTGGCTCTCTTTACTCCACATAGTCCGGAACTTGTTGAGATAAACAGTTTTTTCCTTGCAAAATCCAAAAAGAGGCTCACACACAATCCAGGAAAGTCTTATAAAAGAAAAGAGCCCCTGGAGCTCTCACCTCCTTAGGCTTAGGACCTTAAAACACGCAGCTCCCAAGCTCTCTCTCACTGCTTTGAGTCGAATGTGATAACAGTTTAAACTGTAAACATGTTTTGTTTTATGGCACTCTCACTGCCCAAGTCCAAACGATTTGTGAACCAACTTATCAATCCAATAGTCATTCAAAATTACTGATGCTTAACTCGGTTAGAGGAAAAGCCGGCCTGCCTTAAACCCCACAGTCAGCAGTCACTTACATTACAACATATCAAAGTTTTTGTTCCAGGAACCACAGTACACAACTTCATTTACTGAGGCAGCCGTGCATGATCCAGGCTTTAAACAGCTCCACCATGCAAAACAGAGTGACGGAGGTTTCCCAGGACCCCACTCACTAGGCCACTGAGTCCGCAGCGGCACACTCCACGCTGCCAGGACCAGGAGGCGTTGCAGTTGCAAGGAGAGTGGAACAGCCAGGATCAGCCTGCGGAGCCAATGGTGAACAAAGGGGGAGTGGCTGAATTTTGCTCCATTCTGCCTGTAGCTGCATTGTGTGTATAGTAACTCGGGGGGGGGGGGATTCTTCAGCAGCAGAGCTGCATGGCATTCTGGAGCAGAGTAGCTGAATCAGGGATTGAGTACAGGGTTTAGTGAGTCTTACCAGAGGAGAGGTGTACTTTTTGCTACAGCTGGCTGGGGATCTATGAGAGGGGGTGGCAGCAGGAACGAAGAAGTAAAACAGTGGCTGATTGTTTATTTCATTTTTTTCTTGCAAGGAAGGGATTGGAAATGAGGAGGGAAGCTAGTGGGGCAGGGGAACTGGGAAGAAGAGGGAGTAGACTGAGCCAGAGGGCCAAGGCTAAGGGGGAGCTAGGCAGAGATCTACGGGGTCATCCCAGATGAAAGAAGCACCTGTGGTACTATTTCTAGGAGGGGTGGGGGGCAATGGGTGATGGTGGAGAGGTGAGGAAACAGAGGGAAGGAAACAGGCATAGGAAGGGATAAGAGGGAATAGGGAAAGGATATCGGGGGCACCACGGGCATTGGGGGAAGGTCCTCAAACAAGTTTGCTATCCTGCAAGGACTGGATGAACAAGGGGCCAGTACTGAGCTGGGAAAGCAGGGGGAAGCACAGGTAGACCAAAGGAGGGGAAACCAGGAGGAAAGGCGTATCATTCAAGGCATGAAACCTACTGGGGGTATGGTGGCTGGGAAACCAGGAACAGATGATAGAATAGCTAGAATAAACAAGGGGAACACAAAGGAAGGAAGCAGAGAAAAGATGGTAGCACCTCCATCGGGAGAGCCCACAGTGGGGGAGAAGAAAAGGCTGAAGCCCACAGTGGGAGAGAAGAAAGAGCTGGGAGAGGGGGCAAACCAGGGTGAGACTAAGGGCAGAGGGGCTTGTAGGAGAGCTGCAGAGGACAGCACAGCAACAGCGACCAAGGGGGACAGGGTCAAAGAAAGTCAGAATAAGGCAGTGGCAACTCCAGGAGAGGAGCATGCGGGGGAGAATGAAAGCCCGGAGGGGGACAAACTGGAGGTAACAAAGGACAGAGAGGACACCTGGGATCAGGTGAACAGCATAGGAGGCACTCTATGGGCAAGAGGAGCAAGTAGGAATAATAGGCAACTCCATCCTGAAGGGAATACGATGGGGTCATGGGAACTCTAGCGGTAGCAGTAAGAGGGTGGAAATGCATGCCAGGCATGACAGCAGGCAGGGTTGGAGCAATACTACCCAATTGTCTGGGGCAAAGGAGGCCACACGTCATAGTTCACTTGGGTACCAATGACCTGGAAGGCAATGAGGTGAGGATAGCACAGGACAGGTTCTCTGAGCTGGGTAAAATCTGTAGTGGGTTGGACAAATCAGCGACCATCTCAGAGATGCTGCCAGTCCCTAGGGTAAGCACAGTTAGAAAAGAAAGCATCACTGAGTTCAACTCATGGCAAAGGGTGTAGTGCGAGGAAGAAGGGTACAGCCTTGTTGGAGGGTGGGGGTAGGACATGGGAGAACAAAGAACTCTATGCACCTGACAGGCTGCATCTAAGTGGGGAAGGACTGGGGTCCTGAAACAAAAATTGACAAGATGCATATAAATAGAATGGGGGCAGCAGAGGGGGCAAGGAGCTCTGCAACAGGTATGGGGGCAGGCCCCCTAGGAAGAAACAACAAAGGAAGGGGTACAAAGGAAAGGCAGTAGAAAGGGGGTGAGTAAGAGTAGGTTAAGCATGGGCAATGAGGGCAAAGGGATGCACTGGAAAGTAATGACCCTGAATGCTAGGAGTCTGGGAAACAAGTTGCCAAACCTACAGGCAATGCTGGCAGAGGGTGAGGTGGATATAGCTGCTATTACAGAAACATGGGCAACACCATTCCATGACTGGGACCTAGAAATCTCAGGTTACCAACTGCACAGGAATGACAGGGCTAAGGGGATGGGGTGGGGTGGCCTTGTATGTTAGAGAAGGGATAAAGTGTAGTAGGGAGGAGGAGGAGGACGGTATGACAGAAGTCCTTTCAGCAGTTCTGCAGACTAATGATGGCAGAAGAATTAGAGTGGGGGTGGTTTACAGACCACTTTCACAGGGAATGGATTTAGATAGGGAACTGGGGGAACAGATTAGAAGGGCGGGGAAGCGTTGTAATTCTGGGTGACTTCAGCCTGCCAGGTGTAGACTGGAGCATCCCAGCTACCACCTGCAGCAGGGAACAGGTCCTCCTGAAAGCTATCCAAGACTGTTTTCCGACACAAGGAGTCAAATACCCAACAAGGGAGGACTCCATATTAGATTTGGTATTGTCAAATGGAGAGCAAATCCAGGATGTGGAGGTGAGGGAACCTCTTATAGGTAGTGACCACCAAGCAGTGTGGTTTTCAACTTGCATGGGGAAGGAGGCTACCAAGACTAAAACAAAGACTGTAGACTTTAGAAAGGCTGACTTTAACAAAATGGGGTGCATAGTGAGGGAACACCTGGCAAAGATAAAACCGGGGATGAATATGGATCAAAAATGGTCTGTCATCAGGATGGGGCTGACTGGGGCTACAAGCACTTGTACAAAGCCAAAAAAAAGTGTGCCAGAACCAGGAAGCCAAGCTGGTGCAATAGCAGGGTGGCAGAAAAGGTAAGGGACAAGAGGGCAGCCTTTCAGAGGTGCAAGCATACTGCAAGGGAAATTTACTCGGAGAAATCCAGGGAGGCAGGAAGGGAGGTCCATGCAGCCAAGACAAAGAAAGAACTAAGACTGGCTCAGGGGATCAAGAAAGGGGAAAAGGGCTTCTTCCCCTACATTAAGGAGAAAAGAAGCAGGAAGGATGGGATAGTCAGGATCGAGAGGGAGGGAAGGTGGGTAGAAGAGGGAGTGGAGCAAGCAGAGTCACTTAACGAGTATTTCTGCTCTGTCTTCAACAGGGAGGACAGCGGACACATGCCAAAAGAGAGGGCTGAGAAGCTCACTAGGGAGGGGAAGGAGTATGAGAAGGAGATTGACGAAGACAGGGTCTTGAGAAGACTTAAAGAACTGTGGGTGGACAAGGCTCCTAGCCCGGATGGGGTGCACCCAAGGGTCCTGAGAGAATTAGCAGAAGTATTGACAGCACCACTGACGGACCTTTTAAACACCTCACTCGAGGCGGGGTGTGTCCCTCAGGACTTGAGGACAGCTCATGTGGAGCTTATCTACAAGAGTGGCCCTAGAGATGAACCAGGAAACTACAGGCCTGTGAGCTTGACCTTCATAGTAGGCGAGTTAAAGGAGTCCATTTTGAAAGAATGGCTTGTGTCCTTCCTTGAGGATAATGGTCTCCAGGATGACAGGCAACATGGGTTTGTCAGGGGGCAGTCATGCCAAACCAACATGGTGGACTTCTACGACTGGGTCACGGGGGCCTTGGCCAAAGGGCAGGCGGTGGACGAACTTTATCTGGACTTCAGCAAGGCATTTGACTCTGTGCCCCATGGCAGGCTGGTCAGCAAGATGGGTGACCTGGGGTTGGAGACAAGATGCTGAAGTGAGCAAAGAGCTGGCTGACAGACAGGAACTAGAGAGTAGTGGTAACGGGCGAGTTGCCCAAACCCAGGCCAGTCACCAGTGGTGTCCCACAGGGATTGGTGCTGTGCCCTGTGTTGTTCAATGTATTCACTAGTGACATAGCAGAGGAGGTCAAGAGCAAAATCTGTCTCTTTGCAGATGATACTAAGCTCTGTGAGAGGGCGGACACAGAGGAAGGGAGGAAGGAACTAATGGAGGACCTAGCAAACCTGGAAGAATGATCTGGCATCTGGCAACTGGGTTTTAATGCTAAAAAATGTAAGGTGATGCACATGGGAGCAAAAAATTCAAAAGTGAGGTACTGGCTAGGGGGTGTCCAAATGACAGTATCAGAAGAAGAGAAAGACTTGGGTGCTGTGGTAAGGGGGGACATGAAACACACAGCACAGTGCCATAAGGCAGTGACTAAGGCAACTAGGATGCTGGGTTGCATAGCCAGGGACATCAACTCAAGGAAGGAGGAAGTTATAGTGCCACTGTACAGGTCACTGGTATGACCACACCTCGAGTATTGTGCCCAGTACTGGTGCCCCTACCTCAAGAAAGCGATCAAACTACTGGAGACAGTACAGCAAAGAGCAACCAAATTGATACAGGGCATGAGGGAGAGATCATATGAGGACAGACTGAGGCAGCTGAACATGTATTCTCTGGAGGACAGGAGGGAGAGGGGTGACATGACTGAGACCTTATATACTTGAAGGGAATAAACAGGACCAGCATCGAGGGAATCTTTACCCTATGGAAAGAAGGTTGAACAAGGGGGCATAGCCTGAAATTGGTAGGAAGCAGTTTCAGGAGGGAGATGAGGAGGTTCTTCTTCACAGAGAGGGTGGTGAAGGGGTGGAATGAGTTGCCAGAGGATGTTGTAGTGGCAAGGTCAGTGACCTGCTTTAAGAAGAGTTGGGACAGAGTAAAGATGAAGATTAGACCAGCAGGGCCCACGGGGAATATGGGCTGCAATGAGGGAGAGGAGAGGGGGACAATTCCAGGAGAGGGGGGGAGCTACTAAGTATAACCAGCTGCGCACTCCAGCAGACTTGATATACATTTGTGACCTGTATCTGCTGGCAATTTTGTATGCTCGTATGTAACCACCAACAGGCAGGAGACACCACAGCAACTCATCCGGGTCGCAGATGAGACCCAGAGGAACAATCATTACAATAAAGAAAATCCACTGAAGAGACTGAGACAGCGGAGCAGTCCCTGGCAGGTACTTATGCATTTTTTCAAATTTGGTTGTAAGATGGAAACTCACTTGAGATTGAGATAGCACAACCAATGGTAATGATAAAGTGTTGGTACCAGTGTTGCTCAAGGGTATCCAGTGAGGACTGTGACAGAATATGGGTGACTGTCAAAATGGTGACTCATATTCAGCACTTTCCCCATGGGTTACCCTGTAAGAGTAGCGACCCTATGTGAAAGCAAGCGTTGAGAAGGGCAACCGGAGGGGGGGGGAAGAACGAGGGAAAGGGGAGGGACTGGGCAAGGGTTTTAGGGGACTGCTGTGCCTGCTGCCACTGAGCTAGCTGTGTGGTGTGGTGTGGTGGTGTGGGTGGCTAGCTCTGGCTCAGCAGGTACTGGGTTCGGGGCTGGGACTGGGGAGTAGAAATTTTGCTGCTGCCTGTGGCTGCGGGACTTTTTTTTTGTAATACGGACTGTGCCCCCTCCCCAACATGCATCCCCCTGGAGTTGAGAATTTAAAATCAGTGGGGTGCGGGAGGCATGGAGGGCTGGCCCAGCAAAAGCACGTTATTGTTTCAGATGTCGAGGTGCATGGCGGGTGTATATCGCCGATTTGCTTTGAAGCAATATACACCCGCCTCAATAGCGATCGCTATTATGACAGGGAACCTTGCTCAAGTACTACAAATATCAGTGTGCAGCTTCGAGATGCTGCAGTCCCTCATCCTGGTTTCGCTTTTATGCACACTATTACCTGCAGTAGTAGCAGTAATTGTAAAAGTCTTTATTTTTTATATACAGTATAAAAGCCATTAGGGCTGGAATGCCTTATTTACAAAGCAGTCCTATTCTACATATTGCAAGTATAATGAGATCGACTACACAAAGGAAAAATGCATAACAATAATAATAAAAGTAATACTAAAAGACAATTTTAACTTGTAGTGATATTAGCTGTAGAAACAGTTCCTACTATACAATTCCTTCTAACCATTGTGTATTCCATGACAGACATACGGTGTATGGAACTATAGTAACAGATATAATAACATACAGACACATTACCATGATCTGTTTTACATACAACACCAGTTTTTTTTTTTAAATCAGATTTATGAACATTGTTAAACAGTAAAACATGTAGAATAGTCTATCAGTTCAGTATTTAGAATGTTTTTAAATAACACGAGTGACTGAATATTTCTGATTTCAGGATCTATGGCATTCCGCATCTTTGGGATATAAAAACATGACACCATGTTGCCATAGTTACCTTAGGTCTTTGGGATAGCTAATCCCCTATTTTTGATTTCTTACTCTGTGTCCATGTGTTGAAATATTATATTCAGTACTAGTTCTGTCTACATCTTGTCCTCGAATGTCTTTATTAGCAACCACCACATTTCATTTCATACAAACATACGAACATACAAAGAAGCCAGCAGAAGAAGGTCATTTGGTCTATCAAGTCTGCTCGTATTGCAGGGTCCACAGCTTGAGCTAATGTCCCTGCCTTCCTTCCCCACTACTGCCATCCTGCCTACCCATGTTCCTTACCTTCCCTTATGCCTATCCCAGCCTCTCTTAAAGCTGCCCACTGTCTTCTATGAGATGACCTCTTCCGGCGGCGCATTCCAAGTGCCCACAGCCCTCTCTGTGAAGAAGTGCTTCCTGACCTCCCTCCTAAACCTTGCACCCTCCAGCTTATGACTGTGCCCCCTCGTGTTATGGTTGCCACTCAGCTTAAAGAGACTCTCCTTAACAACCTTATTTATCCCTTTCAAGTACTTGAAGCTCCCAGTTATGTCCCCTCTCTCTCTCTCTCTCTCCCCTGTCTTCCAAGGGGTACGTGTTCAGTGCCCTCAACCTCTCCTCATATGCCTTACCCTGCTAACCCACTTTCCTCTTTGTAGCCCTCCTCTGGACCTTCTCCAGCAGGTTAATGTCCTTTTCGAGGTGTGGGCACCAGTACTGAACTCCATACTCTAGATGCGGCCTTACCAGTGACCTGTACAAGGGCAGTATAACCTCCTCTCTCCTACTACTGATCCCCTTAGATTTTGGTTTCCTAACTGACAGAGAATCCCACTTCAATTTGGCATACATACGGCAATGGTGGGTATCATAAGGGCAAGGTACCACAAAACATGAAAACTTATTTAATGCTGTATCCAGTTTTCCTAATAGGGTCCCACTTGCAAATTGATAGACCATGTGTCAGCATTTCTGGACTGGTAAAATAAGTTGGGTGGCAATGGTTAACCTGGCAGCATACAGGAAGGGAAAAGCCTTACATCTAAGCACTCCTATTCTAGAGTTCATGTTTTTCACCATTTTGTTTATGTGAAGGTCAAAATGCAATAGATTACCTATAGATACTCCTAAATATTTATATTCATTGGTTGTGTTAAAGTAAGTCCCGTATAACTGTCCAATTTTTAACTCCTCTGATTCTTTAAGTCTTTTCTTTGACTTACTAAATAACATTGCCTGCGTCTTTTTAGGGCTCAGGACCATTTTTGAGGAGGCAAACCATCTTTGCAGAAGGTTGAAAGCAGATTGTAGGTTTGTCTCCATGTATTTGAATTGCTTAGCTTTCTCCACCAGAAAGGTGTCATCCGTGTAAAATTATCTGGGTGTGAAGAACAAATACAGGCCCTAGAGGTACAGCAGCAATTAAAAACAGACCAACAAAGGAGAAGGAAGCTTAAGAAAGAACTCAATACCCTTTTAAACTACAAAGTAGAGAGAAACATTCAATTTTTAAAACAAAAATATTATGAAGGGGGACCCAGGGCAACCAAATTATTAGCGTGTAGACTAAGGACACGAAGAGCGAAGGTGCAGATTACCAAAATACAGCAACCAGGAAACGGCAGCATAGCTTCCAAATCAACAGAAATACTAAACGCCTTCACAAAGTACTATAAAGAACTATATACTCCCACTTTAACTATACAGAAAGAGAAGATGGAACAATATTTGGAACAACTAGGCCTACCTAAAATAACTGAACGAATGGCCCAATCTCTAGTAAGCCCCATTACAGCCGCAGAAATTCAGGGAACCTTAGGGAAGGGTAAAACTGGGAAATGTCCCTGAATAGACGGGTTCCCTATGGAATTTTATAAAAAGTTTCAGAAGCCGGTTACACTTCTACTACTTAAAGTATATAATGAGGTCATGGACCCGAAGGGTAAACCCCTGCCCCTCCTGGATCCAAGCAGTAATTTCAGCAGTTCGTTATCCAGGAAAGGACCCCTTTAAATGTACCTCATATAGGCCCATCTTGATATTAAATAAAGATGACAAAATAATAGCATCAATATTGGCTAAAAGATTGGAACTCCTATTGCCCGGAATAATAACTATAGAGTAAAAAGGATTCATTGTAGGAAGACAGGCTGCAGACAATGTTAGGAGACCAATGAATGTGACAGACTACCTGCACACATCTGACATAGAAACAGTAATCATGAGCCTGGATGCCGAAAAGGTATTCGACAAGTTGGAATGGCCTTATCTAAAGGAAGTGCTTACTGGTTTTGGACTGGGAGAATCCTTTCAAAAAATTATTTTTTGATTGTATGAAAATCCAACCACATACATTAGGGCAAATGGACAAATATCCAATAGAATACAACTAGGGAGAGGCACAAGACAGGGGTGCCCGCTCTCTCTCCCCTACTCTTTGCTCTATACATAGCACCCTTGGCACAACAGTTAAGACAGGACAAAGAGATACAAGGGATACAACTGGGACGAGGTGAACACAAAATAGGCCTCTACGCAGATGATGTTCTTATTCTCTTAACTAACACAGACAAATCCATTCCTTAACTCTGGCTACACGCTGAACCAAGAAAAAACTGAAGTGTTAACATTTAAATACACACCGTCAGACCAAATTAGGAGGAAATACCAAATGAGATGGGCCTTAACGAATTTAAAATATTTGGGAAAAACCTAGTGCACACCGAACCAATACTTATATCAGGACAACTACCTCTCCCTTCTGAAAAAAATAAAAGAAGACATAAAAAGATGGGAAATAATACCCCTCCCACAGCACGACCGGATACATTCAATAAAGAAGAACATACTTCCACGCCTTTTATACCTCTTCCAGTGTACCCCAGTGGCACACTCAAAACAATGATTCAAAAATACCCAACAACTATTAACTAAATTTATTTGGGCCAATAAAAGGCCTCAGATAAGAGGAAGGGTTCTACAAACTGTGAAACGGTTGGGAGACGTACAGTTCCAGACTTAGAAGAGTACTGGCTGGTGGCCCAAGTGAGATGGGCAATACAGTGGGGTACGTCACAGACCTCTGCCCATTGGTGTGAATTAGAGGAGGATCAGTTTACAGATAGTAATCCCGAGGCAATGCTCATGGGAGACAGGCCATCACAACAGGAGCAGGGACTAAAGTACACAGCTGTAAAAGTTATACTAAAGGCCATCGAAACACTTCACAAACACCCCAGAATTCGAAGAAACAGATGGCAACATAGATGGTTAATACACAGTTTGGAATTTCAGCCGGGGAAAATAGATGGATGGTTTAAACAGCAAGCTAGGACAGGCTGTCAAACCATTAATCAAATAATGCAAGAAGGAAACCTATTAACGTTTCCAGAGTGCAAAAACAAATACCACTGGTTAGAAACCAACAGATTTAGGTACCTCTAGATGCACCACTATACACAAATACAAAACCAAAAATCACAAACTATTCAGGTGCCAGGACAGGGAGAAATAAGCAATGAACAACTGTTAAGGAATACTGACTCTAAGGGAGCTATATCTCGCATTTATAAATACCTCACATCCAACAGAGAAGACGCAGTAGATCACATTATTAAACAGCGGAAGGAGGAAGCGGGGTGCACCCTGACAAAGAAAGAATGGCACACCATCTGGCAAGTAGCAGCCCAGACCACCTCATCCCCAGGTTGGCAGGAGTTTGCATGGAGAATTTGAACAAGATACTTTATTGCCACAGGTCAAAGCACAGTGGGGAGAAAGGGCCGGGGGATACTGCTGGAGGCGATGCGGAGAACAGAGGGTGACCCATACCCACATATTCTTCTCATGTCCAAAAATACAAACATTTATAATGGGGACAACAATACAAAGATTTTTCCAGATAGCACCCCCCTGCATATACAACACCTAATACTGGGCTTTGCGCCAAGGGAGGTAAGAGGTGCTAACAACAGATATCTATGGGCAATATTGCTGGCAGCGACCAGTCAGGCCATAGCAAAGAAATGGCTTAACCCCAACCCCCCAGACAAACAGGAATGGAGAATATAGTGGAAGACATACAGGAAATGGAGAGGTTGACGTAGACCAGACAGACAAATTTATAGTGAGATGGACTAAGTGGGTAATACTAACAGAAGTAGAAAATTGAGAAGCTAAATAGAGGGGAAAACGTGACAGAGCCATGTGATTTAAGGCTATGATCAACTGGAACAAATCCTGAACTTTAGGGAACCATGATTATACGCTTGAAGAGAGGGTACCCAAGAAAATATTTTGGTTTTTAAAGTCTTGTCTCTCAAAGCAGAAGAACTTCTGCAAAATTTCCCAGTACCGAAAGACACAGAGCTCTCTGCTGGTTGCATTTGGTGTCTTAACAGTAGGTAGACAGTTATAGTTGAATATATTAAAAGCTACCTATTTTTGTTAAAAGGAAAAGCTTAAAGGAACAATCTATGCAATGAGATTTGATATTATTTAAATAACAGACTGAAAGTAAAGCAACTAAGAGACAATAAGGAATATAAACAAGCATTTGTCAATGCCGAATGTTTGCTTGCTGGCATTGGCATTGGTAGTGTAGGAGTTAGAGAGCTGCATAATAGGAATGGCAGTGAAGTATTGAACTGAAGCCAACCCACCACCACCCTACAGATACTGACAGGCATTGGGGTGTGCCTTTGGGTTGTCAGGCATAACAGCCACACCATTTCACCACACCCTGCCCTGCAGACACCAACAAGTGTCATGGTGTGCCTTGGGGTCTTTGGCCCTTATGTTCCCCCATTATATCAGGAAATATGGTGGGATGGGTGCTGTATAGGAGAATGGGGTGAACCTTGGGGCCAAAGAGTCCAAGGCACACTTCGATGCCTCTCACTGGCTGCAGGGTGTGGGTGGGGGTGGAATGGTATAAGCATTACAGACGACAATCCCAAGTCACACCCCTGATGTCTGTCATTCTCTACAGGGTGGGGTGTTATGGTCAGAAACCCTAATGCCTCAGATGTTCATTGGTATTTTCACTCCAAATTTTCAACATTTTTTTTTTTTGTGACCCCCACCTCATGAACAGTGGCAATAAGTTTGTTAGCCGAAAGCTGCTTTTGGACAGTGACTAGGCCATTTGGCACCACAGGTGCGAAAACACATTTTGAACAGGATGTGATAAATGACAGCTGTACTGTTCATGGGGAGGTATAAAAAATGGCAATGTTGAAAATCTGCAGTGAAAATATTAAAAAAACTGGTGAAGTCACGAGCGTGCGTAGAAACTGTGCAACGCACACCCATAATGTATTTAGTCTGGGGATTTTTTACAGCAGATTGTCAACACAGGCATTTTGGGACCTCTGCTCATGAACAGTGTCACTGTGATTTTCTTAATCTGTCCTGAACAGTGATTTCCCACAGCGACCGTGCATTTCTGCGCTGGAAGTGCAAAAACATATTTCAGCCAGGGTGTGAAAAATGACAGCTGTACTGTTCATAAGGAAGTGTGGAAAAATGCCAGTGGTGAAAATCTGGACTGAAAATATTAATATTCATGAACTTACAAGGGTGTGTGGAAACTGCGCAATGCTCGCTTGTAACACAGTCATTTTATGGACTTTTGTCACCAAATTTTTAACATAGCCATTTTAAGACCTCTGCTCATGAACAGTGTCACCGTGATTTTCTTAATCTGTACCGAACATTGATTTCGTACACCGACTGCACCATTGTGCGCTACATGCCGTAAACACATTTTGGGCGAGATGTGAAAAATGACAGCTATACTGCTCGTAGGGAAGTGTGGTAAAATGGCAATGTTGAAAATCTGGAGTGAAAATATTAAAAATTTGCGAACTTACGAGAGTGCGTGAAACTGCGCAACGCTTGTAGATCAGTCATTTTTGAGATTTTCACCAAATTTTCAACATAGGGTTTCTGGGGGCCTACCTCATGAACTGTTACACTGTCATTTCGTAAATCTGTCCCGAAAGGTGGTTCCACGCAGTGACCGTGAAATCACCTTTCAGGGCCGATTAACGCCATGACAGTGCAAGAATTCATGAGGGGGGTCCTAAAAACTCCCTGTTGAAAATTTGGTGCCAAAATTCCAAAAAGTGCCTGATATATGCATCAAAGTTGAAAAAAACCCTATTTATTCCATTATACAGTTTACTGGCATTTCTTCAGTTCACAGTTGGCTTTAAAGAGTGCAGACGTGTTCCCGGTCCACCGAAGATCATCTCGCCAGCCTCCGGAGGTAAGTATGGGGTGAGGTGGGGGTGTGGGGAGGTGGATGCGCAGAGGGTGGACGCGGGTTGGGTAGCAAGACAATCAATGAGGGACCATTTTTTTCTTTTCAGGAGGACAACGCGTACTTGTGCCACACTGGGGTGGGCTCCCAGCGTGGTAGCTGGAAGATTTTTTGGGGCAGTGGAGCCAATGGGGGATTGGATACCCCCGTCGGCCATACAGACATGTGCCATGCTGGGGTGGGCTCCCAGCGTGGCAACTGGAAGTCTGTTTCTTTTGGGAGGGGTTAATTGAGCCGACGGGGGATTGGGCACCCCCGTCGCCTCCTCCCGGAAAGATAGTCCTAGGAAAAGTTCACTTCAAACTGAATTCATGTTGCAGGAAGAGCAGACAGAGACATATACAAGCAGGATTGCCGGCAATATACTAATCAACACTATCTATCGCTGCTCACTGAAGTGGAGCTCTCCCTTTCAACTGTACGGCACTGCATTTTTAGCTACTGTCATAGACAGCTGCAGCATTCATTGGTGAACTATGGCTGCGCCTGCAAACACACACTGACTGAATTAGAAGACAGGGTGCCACACCTACAAAAACTCAGATGATGGCACTATGTTTCTTGCACATGCATGCAAACAAACATAAAAAACAATGCTTTATTGTAATATAATAATGAACAGTATGAAATTAATATTGCCGTATGCAACAGCTTGTAACTGTATGATATCATTTGAAAATGTACTGATTATGAATTCATACTAAAGTAAATATAAAAAAAAAATATCTGGGTGTGAAAGTTGCTTACATATATTAGGAACAGAATAGATCCCAGAATTGAACCCTGTGACACGCCTCTATGCAGGTCAAATAAAATATTTTGTATTGCCACCTTTTGGGTCCTACCATTCAAGTATGATTGAAACCAGCATCTTGCATCCAGCAAGATGCCAATCTTCCTCATTCCGTCCAGGAGGATACTTTAATCCTCCAGGTCAAATGCCTTTGAGAGGTCCATCAACACCCCACCCACAGATTCAGCCCAATCAAGTCAGCTACTGACTAGATCTACGAAATCAGTGAATGCTGTGCAGTACTCGTGGACCTCGTTGCCCTAAACTCTGATTGACATGGGGTCAACAGGCCATAGGATTGTAAGTGTTCTTAAAGTTGGTTGCACAGTTCTCTTTCAAAAATCTTTGATATGACCAAGAAAAGAGCTCCGGGTCAGTTGTTTGATGGGTTGCTTGCTACTCCTCCTCCCCTGAAAATGGGCACTACCATGGCACATTTCTGATAGTGTGGAAACACGTCTTCCATCAGACTTCTGCTAAACAGTTTAGCTAATATAGATGAAATAACCTCAGCTGTTGTCTTCAAGAATTTTATTTCCGCTTGACCCAGTTCAGGGGATTTACTGTACAATTGTTAATATTAATTTCAGCTTTATTTCACGGGGGAGTCACAGCTGCTGCAAAGCGCCGATCCATTTTCACGTCAGACAAAAACAGATGACACTGACACTGAAGCTCAAAGTTACCCGAGTTCACAAGACAGTGGCCAGTCAATCAATTATACCACTACAAGATGATCATTCTCCTCATTACTTCTGGGTGGGAGTCAACAATGGTGGGGTTCTCCCAGGGCATGCCTGAAAATAGGTTATGCTTTTGTCTAGTGCACTTACCCAATAAACAAAAACTAAATACTTTATGACTGATGGGCCTGAGAGAACCATAAATCCTTGGAGTCCCTCACCCCTGCAGCTTGAGTGGGAACTCCACATGCTTCTTCTAGTCCATTTTCAACATTTGGTAGCCACTTGACTAATTCACAGACTCACTCACTGGCACAGAACTGCCAGCTTACCGTGCAATTGTGCAGAAAATGGTTCTCCCTATTTTTGACTATGGTGACATAGTCTACAGTGCCGCTCCCAAGTTCACCCTAGCCAGACTGGACCCCCACTTTCACTACTTCTGTCACTTCATCCTTCACTGTCCTCCCACCACCCATCATTGCATCCTCAACTGGAGCTTGGACCTCCCCTCACTTCAGAATTGGAGACAGCCCCACTGCACTGGATTCACGGCTAAGTTCTAGGCCCAGTCCCTGCCACCCTACCTCATCTCAGTCTTAACAGCCCAAACCCCTTCTGTGTACTCACTCAGGAAATACGACTCCCGACTGTTATCTGTTCCCCATATGTCCACCGCCACAGGCCAGGCAGCCTTTAAGTTTTGCATGCCTAAACTGTGGAACTCCCTTTCCAAGGACATGCTCCGCACCTCAAATCCCTCCTCAAAGAACACTTCTCTTCTACCTGAACATGCGACTAAGATATGTTTTTAGCACTAAGGCATAGGTTCTCCATTATTGCGACTGCTATTATGTGATGTATTCTGAACCTACAGTGTTGTGCCTCGCACAATTACCTACTGCACTGTATTTGTATGTTTTGCCTGCTTGTTCACTGTCCTCTGTACCTTCATGTACTCCTCCCCCACCCCCAGGACACATCTGGAATCGAGCAGTAGTCTGCTCAGCATGTCTTCCTGGTAGAACTTTTAAATAAAGAAAGAACTGTCACCATCTTGCCAGCCCGGTGGTGCTGAGGGTTGAGGCACTGGACACCACACTTCGTGCTGTGCTGGTGACCTGGGTTTGGGAATGGGCCCAGGTCATCGGCGGTCGGCTAGGTGGAGGAGGATTGAGCATCCCAATGGATGCTTTCCTCCTCCAGATGGGGTGGGTTACTGGGTAGCGAATGCAACTGTAGCACTACTGCTGGTGGAAGCACGGGCAGTGGGGTGCACAGCTCTGTGGAGTTGGGAAGGGAGGGGGATGCTGGGCGCCTGACTGTGGCATGCATCTGCACGCCCTATGTCTGGATGTATGTCCTTCACGCCATCTCCCTCAGGGGATGATGACAAAAATGTGGGGTAAAAATACAAAACACCCGTCGCCATGCATTATGAAGCTGGGATCCTGGTACATCAGGACCAGGCGGATAGAGTCGGGTGCATATGAGGCCCCCTCTGAAGAATGGCCAAGGCCCAGGCAGGTAAAAGGAAAAAAGAACTGGCACCATCTTGATCCTGTGACACAATTCAGGGAGCCACTCTGTCCTCCCACAGACCATATCCTTTTTCCACATTTCACACTTTTTCTTTATTCTCGGAGACCACAACACTTGTGCCCCCCTGGGCATAGCTCAGGTGCCGACGGGCTCTACACATCTTCTAAATTTGAGCAATCCAGCCCGCACTGATTTTTTCTGAGGTAAATTCCTGTTGGCTAACAGGAATTCTGTATCACATCAGATGCTACCCCTCTCTTGTGGAGAAAGGGCTCTGTGGAGTACCAAACACAGTCACATCACAATCAATAAAGCTTAAACTTCACCTCAGATCCTTTGCCCACAGAACTCTCTGCCTTCACCTTCTCACAGAAAAACTTCTAACTTCTTTTCAGATGGGTTTTTCTCTTTCCTGAGGGGGGCACCTCCTTTCTGAGGCTGTAGAAGACAGATGCTTCCATGATTGTGCACTTTTTCTCAATGCCAGGCCCCACAGAGAAACTTACAGAGTAGTGCGAACAGCCACTGTGTGCCAGTTGCACTCTCCCACCAACTCTGATACAGCAGAATCTCTGCCCTCCAGCAAGGAACACTGACTCTTCCCCTTTAGAATGTCAGGACAGACCAGCTGGCCCAGTTCTCCAAGGGCATAGAAACTGGCATTACCCTAGAGATCATGAAAAACTCTTAAAGGGATATTAACATGGCTCCTAAGTGAGGCTACACTCACCCGCCTTTAAATGTCCGACGTCCTCAGCAAGCACCAAGGCGTCGAGACACAACCTCCCACTCAGGGGCCCATCTAGCAGAGGGTTGGCCACACCTCCACCAGCCATCCCCAAAGGGAATATTGTTGGTCACAATTCTGATAGTGCATCGGACTTAAAACAAAATTGAAAACAGGAGTTGCCTAAGCATAGAGGTCCTGACTCACCCTCTTTGTTCATCTGATGGCCCAACCCTCAAATGTCAAGCCCCCTAGAGTGCAGTGCCCAGGAGAGCCAGAGTGGTACATCAGGCCTACTGCCATAATGGGCAACACAGCCAAAGCTAGACACCCTATTGGGGCAACTAACTCAACTCTATGTCTGCAAGTAACTTGTACCCTACCAGATATGTAAATGTGCCCCACCATAACATGCAATTACATTTTTTCCAGACTATGTAGTGTTCTTTTATCAAATAGCTATGCAGTGAACAATTACAAAAAAAATCAGGCAGTGAAACCTTGCACTATTACTACTGTACTCTAACAGTTAATCTAATACATGCAGTGAATGCTACATTTCATGCAGTGTGTGTGCATCCTATACTTTTCATGCAAATATACTCTGAACATGCACTAACCATACTTGACTCTAATACCCTACTCTATACACAGTGGTGCAGCTGTATATTAATTTTAACATCCTATCTATTTACCCAAAGTCCAAGACTAAAACTAAACATTTTGCAATACATCCTACACCTATTACTAGAGACCCATGTTTTTCTTTAATAAGAAATAATAAAAAATAACAAGAAATTCAAGGTATAAAAAGAAATAAAACATAAACACATGAAAAAAATTAAAAAAAATTGCTTGTTTTTTGGCAAAAAATAAATAAATGTTTGCAGGTGTTGTTGTCTAAGCTCCGTTGTTACCACAGAGATGGTCTACAAAGAAGCAGTATTGGAATTGTCTGATGCACAGAACCTTTCAAGACCATAGTGTAATACTGCTTAATACAATGTAGTATACTAGGAATGTGAGTATAATGTCATTTTGAGATATTTTATGAATGTAAATGTGATAGTAAGAAATAAAACTACATTTCAGTGAGCAATGTTAGTGGCTCAGCAGGTTGCACACTTGCATCTGATACTGGAAGGTCAGCAGGCTGTGGGTTCTATCCCTGCACCAGCCACTTAGGCTAAATCCCAATACTGACACTGTAGTGCAGCAGGAGGGGGTGCTGTTTTTCAGATGAGATGTTAAACTGAGGTCTGATCTGTCTGTTCTGTTGGCAGTTCAGGTGGATGTTAATGATCCCATTGTCCTGGCCAAATTTTTCCCATTCACTAAAAATACCACCAACAGCTTAATCTCGTTCAATGTCAGCTGGCATCCATCTGTATCCCCCTCCCCCGGGACAAGGCTGAAAATAGGCAGAATTGTCTAGCCCTCCTTTCCCGGTCAACAAAAACTAAAAAAAAAAAAAAAAGAAGAAATTCCAAGAAAAATAATAAAAAGAATATCACGGGGCTCCATACCACTCAATTGTCACACATTACGAGGTACGTCACTCATTTTATCCCTCAGAAACCCTCTGTCTCACATTGAGAAGATGACATTCCACACTGACCACTGAGACTGTTAAGCAAAAATGTATAATAATATAAGATGCTAGATTAGCAGCAAGCATTATAAACATTAGTGTACTTATTTCCACAGTATTCTGAGTTTACAGTGTTACGTTTGATGGTGTGTCACACATTTTGTCCAGTTGTCACACATCCTGTCACACATTTGGGTGATAAAAGGTTGAGAGGTATGCGGGGCTGTACCTACGTATCTACTAGGCTGTAAGCTATCACTAGACATAGCCTACCTACCTAAAATGGCACCTTCCTCTCTAGTGGGCATCACTGTTACTACATATTCTCCACGTTTCCCTTCCCTGTAGCTCCCTCTGGAGCTTGAATCTGGTTTCTGCAGTCCCACAGAAGACAAAATATCTCCCACTCATAAACAATTCACTGTTATCTCTACTAAGGTCACCACACCCATTAGTCATTTTTCACATTTTCACAAGAACATCAACATTTTAAATGATCCATTTCCCCTCATTTCTTCACTTTGAAATCCCCATACCAGAGAGCAGTGCCTCTAGTCCCACAGAGTGGTAGAGTCCACTGGGCAAACGTCAAGCAATAAGAGTTTCCTCTTGATGTCACTGGGTGTTAAATCACACCCCACAGTGTAACTTAAAGTGCATCCTATATTGTCCCAAACCCTGTGTCCCACCTGTATAATAAGGGAAAGATTGTACATCACCATTTCTGCAGAGAGGGTGTCTCAAACCTTCAGTCCCCACTGGGATGCTTGGTGTCTCTGTCACTGGGTGATCTGGGTGGTAGGTCCCCCTTCTTTCTTGTTTCTGGGAGGGCTTGGTCTTATGAGAAGACTTAGCAACGTCTTCGGAGCCCGGGGTCCCCCCTTGCCTTGTGAGTCTTGAATGCGATACAAACAATTGCAAACACCATGTTGGGGGGAAAAAGTCAAAAGTGTGCTCACACAGATGCCAAGTGCTTTACTTTAAAGCCTTGCTCAAACGTCTCATTCTGCTCATGCTACTTATTTCGGGCAACGTATACCCGAACCTTGGCCCAACCCAACTGACACCTGTTAAATCCACTAGCTCTACCACTTTCTCTCTCCCTTGCTTCCATCAATATCTGTAGCCTACTCCCCAAACTAGATTCTCTCTCTGCCTGGCTCTCACAACACAACCCCAACATACTTTCAGTGGTTGAAACCTGGCTGTCCCCAAAGATCCCAAACTCCACCATATCATTACCCAGCTACACAGTTTTTAGGCTAGACAGACTAAATAACAAAGGTGGTGGATGTGCTCTCTACTTGAACGACATTCTCAAGAGCCATGTCATCCCCCCCCACCCCTGTGAACGATTTTCAGATGCTAGCCATCAAGGTTCATCTTGGTGCTCTCAGCAAGGCTCTAACCATTGCCTCAGTGTATATCCCTCCTAAACTAGCTAAATTGTCTCTTACCCCCTCCTTGACTGCACTAGCCACCTCGGCAGTAGTGCTGAAGTCATTCTACTGGGAGACTTAAGTGTCAACTGGTTGGCCTCAAGTGCGAATTTCTCCAAAGACACCATTACAGCTGCCAACTTTGAACAACTGGTACAGTCACCCACCAGGATAAACTACAAGATGGGGACCTTCACCCTCCTGGACTGGGTTCTTACCAATCGGCCTCATCATATCTCTAAAATTGAAATTCTCCCAAACTCCATTAGTGATCATTCCCCTGTCTTGTCCCTCTGGTTGAACAAATTTAATAACCCCCCCTCAAAATTCACTGTTAGCCGGGTCTTACTACCTGGTCACCTAGGCCCCCTAAAAGAACACCTGCAAACTCTTGACTGATCCCCAACTGATACTGCCCAGGACATTGATTCGGCCCTTGAATACTTTATTACAACCTTCAACTCTATATGTGACTTCCATGCACTGCCCAAAAAACGTATGATCTAGGGCACAATTAACCTGTGGCTGACCCATAACCTATTCGAACAGATAAAATCTTGTGAGTTGCTCTGGTATCGCGCGAAGGTTCCAAACACCCCAGCGGACACCCAGGCCTACAAAGCAGCACAGAATGCCTGAACAAGAGCCATTCGCCAAGCAAAAGCCACCTACTACAGGAACGCCCTGGCTTGCTCCTGGAAAGATGGAAGGAAGTTCTGGGACAATCTCTCCGAGGTTACTGAGCAATGCTCCAAAATTACTCCCACAATGCTCAACATAAACAGTGCTATCACCCTTGATAAAATAACCATTGCTGATGCCTTTAGCACCACCTTTTCAGACCTAAGCCATGTACTCCCACCAAACTTTTTCGATCCAGTCCCAACCACCACCCATTTTGATAGCCCGTCTCATCCTATGAAACGCCCCCCTTTTTACTTTAAGGTAATCTTGAAGGGGTTAGCCAAAAAGCACCTACTCAAGGTACTTGGTAAGTCCAGGCACAGAAGTGACTCCCTGGATTTAAAATGTATTGCCCTCACCATTGATGAAATCCTATTTATTTCGTTTTTGTTGACCAGGTAAGTGCGCTAGACAAATCCTGCCTATTTTCAGGCACGACCCGGGGGAGGGGGATACAGATGAATGCCAACTGACCCTGAACCAGATTAAGCTGTTGGTGGTATTTTTAGTGAATGAGGGAAACTTGGCCAGGACACCGGGGAAATTCCCCTACTCTGTGGTTACAGAGGGTGCTGTCGCGCTGCGACAGGGATGGAGGACTCCAGTCCAGGTCTGGACGAGGAACAGGATGGTTGTGTTGCAGCAGCTCCAGGTCCTGAGTGTGGACCTAACACTAGTCAAAGCCCAGGTACAGAAATACAGCCTGTGTTGATGGATTTAATGGGACAAAATGAAGTCTTAATAGAACAACCGGAGGTGGATGAAGAATTAATTCTACAAAAACAACTTAGTGAGAAGAAAAAACATTTAACTGAAATGCTTTTAGCAGCAGAAAGTGACTTTCGGATGAAAAAAATGCAATTAATGGAAGAAAGGTCTAAACGGAAAAGATCTACGTTGAGTCCCATTCAAGAAGGAAATAAACGTTTGCCTATTTCTTTAGCTGTGAAAGAAAGCCCTGGACCATCAAATAAATATGAAGACCCTTTGGTCCTAAGGCAGGAAGATGTGGATATTAACAGTTCTTCTGAGGAATGGACCCCAGGCGGGGCCCTTCGGGATGCAGGATGGACTTTACAAAATGATATATGTATTCCGGATACAGCAATTCCGATACCGGGGATGGAGGAGCATGCAAATGAGGTTGGAGGAGATCGGCAGGAATATGTTTCTAGTGATCAAACTACAAGCGGTGGTGTTTTGACTAAGTCCACGGTTTCCCTTACTGCTTCGGCACAGGACAAAGATGAGGCTATAACTACACCAGACGCTGCCGATACCTCGACTGATAGTTTGTTTCCTACAGCCATTGCACAAAAACAGGCATTAAATAAAACTGGTATCTTATCCAAGAACTTAGTTTCATCAGGAGGTTTGATAGAAAGAAGTGACAGTACCCAGGAGAAACAGGCACCACAAGCAGAGGAGGTTCGGGAGAAACAGTCCTATGCGGGGCTTTTCAGGAAACCAGCTGAGGCAGCAAAAAGGAGGTATTTAGTGCGCATACGGTATAAAGGTCTTGCACCAATACCTCCAGACAGACTTTGGGTTGGTAAAACCCTTGTTATTGACTCCTTGGGGTTTTCCCCAGCTGAAATATACGCGTTTATACATGCTCCAGGGGATAGAACATATGATATTAGTTTTTGTACTATGCCTGCTTTAGATAAGTTTTGGAGACTGTACTATGATTTAAAAGATACGGACTTTTGGAAAGACTTTATGGCTATCCCTATAACGAAGCCCACTATTAAAGCAGTCACTCTCTTGTTCAGGAATGAAGGGTTTAATATTAGTAATATTTTGCTCTGGTTAGAGAAACGATGCACAGTATTTGATAAACCTAAACCGATAATGGACGATAATGGTTTTTGGACAGGAGGTTGGACAGTAAGAATACAACTTTTACAGACTGAGATGGGAATACAGCATTTGCCAAGTTCCTTTTATTTAGGAAGGGATAGAGGGATTTGATTTTATGCAGGTCAACCTAAAAGTTGTTTTAAGTGTGGCTCATTACAACATCTAAGTAACGATTGTGACCAGATAAAGTGCTTTCAGTGTGGGATGTTGGGACATTCAGCGAACAGGGGTCAGGCCCCTCCAATTTGTAATCTGTGTGGGGATATTGACCATTCCTTTTCAGAATGTCCATGGGCAGAACATGATACGGACGATGCTTCCGATCAGGAATTTTTTTTAGCTCAGGCTTGAAGACCTTTCTTTCCTTCAGAAATTTCTAAACCTGGAAGACAGAGGGTTAGAGGTAGAGGGGGAGGGAGGGGAAATAGTGGAGAGAGAAGAGGTCAGGCCCCTCCACTATCGAGACAAGGAATTACTATAGAGTCTTTAGGGACATCTAGAGGGAACACATTTTCAAAAGGGAATAGAGGGGATGAGGAGAGACTCCCTTTACTACTCCCCAAAGTTCTCCGACGCGAAGAAGTTTCACTTCAACAGTATCGGAAGGGCAGAAGGGGGATAAGTTTAGGAGCCCCCAAGAGGGAGTTTTTTGCAAACCACAGGCCGAGGAGAGGACAACAGATTTAATACAGGAAGACAGTCCATCTATTCTCCCTCCAGAAGCCCCTTTATCCCCACTTCCCTTAAGCAATAGGTATGAAATTCTTACTACTTGGGGTGACCAGGTAGACATGACCCAACCTATGGATACTGGCATTACTGCAACGGAGGTTTCAATAAATGAGACAGATTTAAATGAAATCCCGAGTTGTTCAGAGGCCCTACCATGTAGGAAACCACAGAAGCGGGTGACACGCTCAAGTGGGAAACCTTTGAAATTTCCTCCCTGAACTCACCAATCTGAAGGTAGCTAGTCTAAATGTGAACAACATAAAATCTAACTCAAAGCGACTAGCTGCGTACGGTGTTTTACAACACTTGAATTTTGATGTATATTTTTTACAAGATACCAGATTACATTCTTGAAGGGAAATAGCACAGGCTTCAGTAGATTGGAAATGGGGTCTTTCCCAACGGTCAATAGGGACAGAAACATATTGTAGGGTGGGATTTTGTTTTCTAACACCTGAAATTCAAATTCTAAGATTGGTGGATTTAGAGCCAGGGCGAGTACTTATTTTGGATGTTATCTTGAACTCAGTATCATATAGACTAATAAACATTTATGGACCCCAAACTAAAGCTTTAAGGGTTTCTCAGCTAAAAAAAATATAGCCTTGTTTACATACGAGCAGGCAAGTCATTTGGGTTGGGGATTTTAATATAAATTTAAAAGAGAAGGGCACTCCTGGGAAACAGTATTGTGATAAAGCGATGCTTAAATCAACTGTGAAAATAGCAGGATTGCAGGATGTATGTGTAGGTTCTAGAGGGGAAACTTGTTCAACCTTTCATAAGGGTCACCTATCTTCCCGTATTGATTTTTTCTTTATTAAACAATATATTCCATTAGCAAAGGTAGAAACAATTCCGATAGAAACTTCGGACCATTGTTTAATAGGTTTTCAGGTATCTATACCCTTACATAGGGAAGCTGGTCATGGTGTTTGGAGACTAAATATCTCCATTTTTCAAGATGCAGTAGTAATTCAACAGATTAAGATGATTATTACAGATAAACTAACGACATTGGTATTGTATGATAGTGTGGGTTCTTGGTGGGAGGACATGAAAGATTGTTTGATAGGCTTTTTTAAAATTTTAGGTACCACACAAGTACAGTCATCCTATAAAGAATACTTAAGGTTAAGGGTAGTTTTTGAAGATTTACTTACTCGTCAGTGTGGAAATAAAGAAAATCTATCATCTGAATTAAAGATTGTAAGTGAGCAAATGTGTCAATTTCAGTATAATAGACTGATTTCTCTACAAAAGGAACAATCCTTTGGGACTCAGGGTACAGCCACCCAGGTGAACCTGTATCTTGCAAATCAGGAGCAGAGGGAAACAAAGATTATTCCTTTTTTGTTAACAAAGGAAGGTTTTGAGGTAAGAAATAACGAGGGAATTATGGCATACTTAGAAAATTATATTGGAACAACCTTTGCATTAGTTAATGGGAATAAGGAGAAAGCAAAGTTAATTTTAGATTTGGCAACACCCCCTCGCTTGGATATAAAACAAACAGAGAATTTGTTAAAACCTTTTTCAACTTTAGAAGTAGAGAAAGTAATAATGGGTTTAAAAATAAAAACTTCTCCAGGGTCGGATGGTTTACCAGGGGAATTTTACAAGTTGGTATGGTCAATTATACCTTCGGTATTAGTGGAATTATTTAATTCCTTTTTATTGGACCGTACACTACCTACACAGATGTACGAAGGTTTGTTGATTTTTTTATTTAAATCTGGGTCGCATAGTGATATTAATAATTGGTGTCCGATCACGTTATTGAATGTAGATTTTAAGTTATTCACATAATTATTAGGGAACCGACTAGCTTCTGTTATGACAGAGTTGTTACTCCCTACTCAATTCTGCTCGGTACCGGGCTGACGTCTGACCGATGCTTTAATTTTCTTAAAATATCTGGTAGAGAAAGGTATGGGGGCAACACAAGATTCCAAATTTAAAGGGTTATATAGCTAGTCTAGATCAATCAAAGGCATTTGATAAAGTCTTACATATATATCTGTGGGAATGTCTTAGACGTTATGGAATCCCTGAGGAGTTTGTACAATGGATCAATTGTGTTGTAGGTTGGCATATGTTAGACCTTTTGAAAATGGTAGATTAGGGAAAAAGATTGGGATTTACCGGGGAGTAAGACAGGGTTGCCCCCTGAGTTCCCTGTTATATGGGTTTGCGATAGACCCATTATTACGGATTCTTCAGAAGTCTCCGAATATTTGTGGTATTTCAGTAAATGACTCACCTGTATGTAAAATAACAGCTTACACAGATGATTTATGCTTAATTATAAAAAATGAGAATTCTTTAATCAAAGCATGTAATTTAATTCAGGAACTAGGGAAAGAAACAGGGGCATGTTTGAGTTTGGGGAAAACAAAATGTTTAAAACTGGCTGCCAGGCCCTGAAATTATTGGAGGTTTTTCGGTAGCTAAAACACCTTGTAAAATTTTGGGGATTTATTTTGGGGGTACTGATATGGCTAAGTATAATTGGGAGAAAGCATTACAAATAGGTTCTGCTAAAATGCTTCAATGGAATAAATGGAAAGTGTCAAAAAAGAAAATAATTTATTACACTAAAACATTTTTGATTCCGATTTTTTTATTTATTAGTAGGATTTTTCCTCTCCCTTTGGATTTGGAAGCTAAAATATTGGGTTGTTTTTTTAGCTGCTTTTGGGGTAGTAGGTTAAATCCAATTAAAAGGAATGTATTGTACAGGGAAATTAAAGAAGGAGGTATGGGGATGCCTAATCCAGTCTTGTTTTTCTTTTCAATATTTTTTTATACTAACGTTTTGCCCCTTATGAAAGGTTGTTCTCAACTTTGGGGAGATTGGGGATTGCAGGAATTGAAAGTGGTTTTGAATGAATGGAAACAGAACCAGTTTATGCATAAAAATAAACGTTGCCCTAGGTTTGGGAAACAATGGGAGGGAGTTTTTGATAAAATTAAACACTGGGGAATTAGTTATGATTTAGTATTAAAACTTCCAAGGAAAATCTTTTATCAGGAGGTTTTACAATCATGTCTTGGAGTAACGATTTTTGAAGGGTTTTCAGAATTTGCTAAAAAACAGATTATTAAATATGTCCTAGACGATAGAATACCTGTTCAGATGTGGGATCAGGTGTGGTTAAGTATTCATGAACGGATAAATGTGAAAGGAAATCATAAACATAAATCCTTGTTAGAAAGGAACTGTTCAAGGATAGCCTGTATGAATATAGTGGAGTCTATGGACCATTTATATTTTCACCGTTCTTATGTAATACAGTTTTGGGATGTAGTAAAGAATCGGTGGAAAGGAGCGCCTTTTATTCTGCCTAAATCAGATCTTTTGTTTTATGGAATAATTCCATTAGAAATACAGTTTTTTTCACATAGTACATTAAGGTTGATTATGGCTCACTTTTTATATTGGATTTGGATCAGTAGATGTAGATTTACATTACAACACCAAGTTACTTCAGTTTTAGAATTATTTATTTTGATAGATTCAGGTCTCAAATCTATAAAGCAGAAAGAAGCAAGTACTTTGGAGGCTGGCATCTGGAATTCGAGATGGAAGCAATTTTCTTTTATTTAAAAAAAAAGAAAACTCTTGTTTAGGAATATTTGTTTTAGGAAAATAGGATATTATGGAATAGGGGTTTAAGGGTTTAGACGATATTCTTTTCTTATAATCTTGGGGGGTTGAGTGTGGAAATATATGTGGTCACAGGATGAAAATAGATGTATATATATATAAAATGTTTTTTCAGTCTCTCATTTCTAGGGGAGGAGTTTTGTTACGTATTAAGGGAGGGTTATTTCTAATTATCTGACAAAGTATGACTTAAATAGTCTTTTAGTAGTTTATATAAGTTTTATATGAGTTTTTTGTGTTATGTTTGATTTTGGTGAACTATATAATAAAATATGTTAAAATGTAGGGAAGGGGGTGGGTTTAAAGTCGGCCTTTTTTATGTTTAGAAACTTTATATGAATTAATAATTAGTTCTGTTTTTTTCTTTTTGGATTCTCATGAGTGTCAAGATTTGGATTTAGTATAATTTTATTATGACTTGATTAGTTTGAAGAAAAAAATAATAAAAATGTCCCCTACTGTTATAGTGGGGGCTTACTTTATTTATATTGCTCAAAATGTTTTTCTTAAGTTTAGGGTCTTTGTATATATAAACACTTATTTCTGCTTGTTCTTTTTTCCCTTCTGTTGGGATTTTCTATGATATAATATTGATCTGTATATATTTTGTTATGATTTAATAAAAAATTCCCCTACTCTTTTCGATAAGTGCCATGGGATCTTTACTATCCACCTGAACTACCTCCAAGCCAGGCAGATGGGACCTTGGTTTAACATCCCATCCGAAAGATAGCACCTCAGAAGTGCAGCACCCCTCTCAAGCTGCACTATAGTGTCAGTACTAGGATATTAACCCAAGTGCCAGATGTGGGAACTGAACCCATAGCCCTCTGATCTCCCAGCCTCAGAGGCGAGTGTGCTACTTACCGAGCCACTGACGACCACCCCTAACCAAAATTCTTAACTGCTCCCTTATGCTCTCGCAATTCCTGGGTAAGTGGAAGTCCGCAACGGTGTCCCCTGTCCACAAAAGTGGTGACTCGTCTCTCCCTAGCAACTGCAGACCAATCTCCATCTTGCCCCCCAAGGCTCTGGAAAGGATAAATGTGGACCAACTTACCGACTATCTGGAAAAATATGACCTCCTGAGTCCTCAGCAACACGGTTATGGCAAAGGTCACAGTACCACCACAGCCCTCTTAGATGTCACATCCTACATTCATCAGGCACTAGATCAAAACCTCTCAGTCCGCGCCACCATTATTGACCTTATAAAGGCATTCGATACCGTCAACCACTTTCTATTGACTCAACAGCACTCGTCCTTAGGTCTGTCACCTGATGCCACTAACTGGTTCCAGAGCTACCTTAGTGACAGCTCTCAGCAGGTCAGAATCAGACATATCATCTTATCCTCCTGCCCTGTCCAGTTGGGTGTTCCCCAGGGATCTATCCTGGGCCCTTTATTGTTTAGCATCTTCGTCAGTGGGCTCCCCACCTCATGCGGTGAGAGAATACTCCTATATGCTGACAATGCAGTCATTTTCGCTAGCCACTCGGACACCTCCCTCCTCCAGCAACTGCAGCATAGTTTTGCAGAGGTTGAAACCTGGTTCTGGTCCCACAAACGTGTCCTAAAGTTCTCAAAAACTAAAACACTGCTTTTTCATGGCACCCACAGCAAACACAAGTGCCAACAACTGATTATAAAAAACAGTGTTGGCACCACACTGGAGCAGGTCGACCACTTCAGATACCTGGGCGTGACCCTTGACTGTACACTATTGTCTGCCCTGCATATACATAACATTGCCAAAACCGTTAATACCTGCATTGGTCTGCTTTATAGACAAAGGCACTGTTTAACTAATGAAGCTTTCAAGCTTGTGATACAGTGCTGTGTTATCTCACTTACTGGCTATGGACTCATTATCTGTGGTTCCACCACTGACACTGCCCTCCGGTACATAACCCTTGCCCTGAACAAAGTCTGTCGGCTCCTCACCTCAGCCCCATGACTCACATACACTTGTGACTTATACAAGCAAGCAAACTGGCTACCGCTGTCTGGGAGAATAAAGTATCAAACATGCATTCTTGCAAAGAAGGCATCCCTGGACCTCCTACCCCCTGGTGTCCAGTCAGTACTGTCCCGTCAGTGCTCCACTCGACTAACCAGAAGTTCTGAAAACCTAGCCTTCTCTGTCCCCGAATGTCTGACCTCCCAAGGGCAATGCTCCTTCAAGAAGGGCCCCCAACTGGTACAACTCACTTCCTAGGGACATCACTAACACCCCGAATCTAAGCCCCTTAATGCACATTCTTCATCAGCACTTGGTGGCCAATGCCAGCTGTGACAGCACCTTCTAAAATTGTTCTTGGCTCCCCCCTGCCTCTCCTGTATTAGTCACTCCCCTCCTACCCTCTGACTCCCTGCTATTCCTTTTCCTCTCTCTGTCCTCCCCACCCTCTGTTAGGCCCCCACACCACTCCACTCCACCGCCTCCTGGCTCCCATCCCTTCCTCCTGCCCCCCCCTTCTTTTCTTTTCTCCACACCATCACCTACCCTCCCCCTTGTCCCCAGACATTGGCCCTCTTTTATTTTCTCTTCCTAGACCCCCCCTTATTTCACCCATATCCTTTCTCCTCTCCCATATGAGCCACAACATTTCTCCCCTTTGGGCACCAGGTATGGTCGCGCAGGTACATTCCATTACTTTATTTTCCCTGTTGATTGTTGACAAAGCCTCTGGCAGTTCATGCACTAGCAGGCAGTTCTCTTACTGTTACCTAATGTAATTTTATATGATAATTTCCCATGTTTTGTCTTTATCAGTTTTACCTATGTAATATTTGTTTGCCTGTCTTGTTATAACTTGTCCTGTTTCTATGACGTGGAATCTTTGTAAAAGAGCCTTTTGCTCAAAGGTGTGATTTCTGAAACTTAAATAAATAAATAAAAATAATTTCAGCAACAGGCTGCAACAGAAGTGGGTGGGCATTCACTCCTGGTGGGAGCAGTCCCACCCAACTGGGCAACACTTCATCTGGGGAGTTATAAAAGTAAAATCTGAGTCAGGCTTCATACATGGGGCACCTTGGCTATCCACGGTTTCCACCCAGTGATGGGCAACTGCCCCATTTATGTTTTTGACCAGAGCATGGGTCTTGAAGAGGGTCAGACCTTGATAGGCCCCGCTGATCATGGTCTCAGCCGCATGGTTAGCTTCCTGTTGGATGGCAACATCACTGGAGTGCATAACATGCTTCTTCCAGATTTTGTCGAAGATGGCTCTTCTGACTCCTTTGTGTTCCTTTCTATCTGATCCCAGATTGTCTAAGAAACATAGGGATACTTAAGTTCTGAGTAATCAGCCTTCATCTTATGTCTTATGATCCTTTCTGCCTCATTCCACTCAGGCAGTGATCTCACACGTATACAGGGGGGGGTAACTAAATATCATTACAAATATTTCCTCAAAGACTCAGGCATCAATTGACTCTGGCTGCTTTCAGTGCTTTCACAGTCTGAGAGTTCATCCAACCTAGGATTTCCTGCCATTTGGCTGAAGTGAGCCCCCTTCCCGTACTGGGGTTCTTCAGGGAGGCCTGTATGCTGGAGGTGGCAGACAATAACTCTTAACAGGCTTCCTCTTCTCCTACTGGTGGGTTTCTGACTTGGAGCTGAGACTGTAGCCTGATCCCTAACTGAAAGCACATGAGGGGATTTGGGGGTGATGGTGTTTTTCTCCTCCATGGAATGGCACTACCTAAGATGAGGGTGCTGGTGTCACTTGACTGGGGGGTGTCAAGTCTGTCTGAAATGGTCCAGATGTCAGTGTTTTTTTTTCAACTTTTTCTTTATGACTTGTGTGGTGACACAGGAGGCATCATATACATACATTACTTAATATAAACTGCATGACAATTGTTAAGCGCAGGAGAATAAAATGTTATCAATATAAATCTCCATGAAGACAATGTAAGTTTCTTATATTGAAACAAGACACTGAAGGTATCACTTGAAAAATGCTGAGCATATTAAAGAACTGCTAATGTCTCAAATAAAACTTTGAAAAACATAATGATTAGGTACAATTCAGCTTGCATTAGCTTTCTTTCTAAATATATTGTATAGATTTCTCTTGCCCATCTTTTATTACAGAGGAAATGTACATGAATACATAATCTTTGTCTGTTAGAGTTCATCTGCCTCTATAGTGTACGCCCTACTTCATGTCATAATCCTCTGTTGTGACATCACAATCTGTTGCCATGGGCGTAACTGTGATGTCACAAATAGTGCATTATGACCTCAGTTGGGGAGAAAGCAAAAGGAATAGATGAGCTCTTTAGGAGCAGAGATCCTGTTTTCATGCAGACGACCTCTGTACTAAATAATGGGGAGGAAAATATAGAACTAATGTTTAATATAAACTGAACTGTGTCTAAATATTATGTTTTAAGTTATCCTGAAGGCATCAGCTGCTCTTTCACAATGTTTCTTTCCCCTATCAGTGCTTCTGTACTCTGGTATCAGTGAATCAACTAACTAGGGGAAATGTGGAGTGTAAAGGGCCTGCCAACCCCTTCCAATAAAGGAGTCAGTCCCTCCTCACCAGAATTAAGGCACAAAGTCAGGGCAACGTTCGGCCATACATAGAAACCAAGAGGTCCATTAATTCAGAAGTGTTGGGATGTTGTTTTGAAGTTTTGCTGTTAAATTCTCCATTTTATATAGCTCATATTTAGTTGATTCCCTTTCCAAAATCAATGGAGTAGATGGTTGTAACCAAAGTTTAGTGATGACCTTCTTGGCTGCCGCCACGAGGATAGCAGTTAGGTAAATCTGATGAGCTTGCCTGAATTGTCTGGGTAAATGAAGTAAACATAGAAACATAGATTTTGACGGCAGATAAGGACCGCTTGGCCCACCCAGTCTGCCCATTTCCCTACCTAATGGATAAGCTGCAGATCCTAGTTAATCAGCAGCCTACTTCTTCCTACCCCAACCCCCTAGAATTGCCTTATGACTGTCCCATGCATGCTTGAATTGCACCACTGTTTTTGACTCCACAACCTCCTCTGGAAGGCCGTTCCATGCATCCACAACCCTCTCTGTGAAAAATACTTCCTTAAATTACCTCTGAGCCGCTCCCTTCTATCTTCAAATTCTGCCCCTTGTTCTTGCACACCTCTTTTTGAAAGATGCCACCCTCTTGGACTTTGTTGATTCCTTGAGACACTGAAAGTTTCTATCATGTCCCCCCTCTCCCTCCTTTCCTCGAGGCTATACATATTCAGCTCCTTAGTTTCTCTTCATATGTCTTCCAGTGCAGACCCTGCACCATTTTAGTTGCCCTCCTCTGGACAGCCTCCATCCTGTCTATGTCTTTGGAGACTGGGTCTCAGAACTGCGCAGTACTCCAGATGGGGTCTCACCAACTGTCTGTACAGAGGGATAATAACTTCCTGTTTTCTACTGGTGATGCCTCTCCTATGCATCCCAGTATCCCCCCAGCCCTCCTTGCTGCCCTCTCACATTGCTTGCCCACCTTTAGGTCATCTGATGTGACTACCCCCAGGTCCCTTTCCATTTTGTTGTTGTTAGTATCTCACCCCCATTGTATACTCTTCCCTGGGTTTTGTTTCCCAGGTGCATTACCTTGCACTTCTTAGCATTGAATCTAAGCTGCCATACATTTGACCATTCCTCTAACCTTGCAAGTCCTTCTCATCCTTTCCACCCCACCTTGTGCATCAACTCTGTTGCAGATCTTTGTGTCATCTGCAAGAGAGACATACTTTCCTTCAGTCCCTCTGCAATGTAAACATAAAGACATTGAAGAGGACCAGTCTAATACTGAACCCTCAGGTACCCACTAGTAACCCCTTTCTTCAGAGTGGACTCCATTTACTATTACTCTCTGTGTCCTATTCTCCAGCCAATTCTTTGCCCAGGCTGTCATCTTGGGACCCACTCCCAGGCTGACTAACTTGTATATTAATCTTTTGTGTGGGACTGTGTCAAATGCCTTGCTAAAGTCTAGGTAGGCCATGTCCACAACCCTCCTGATCTACTACTTTGGTCACCCAGTCAAAGAAATCTATCAGATTTGTCTGGCATGACCTTCCGCTCTGAATCCATGCTGCCTTGGGTCCTGGGCCCTCTGGCCTCTAGATACTCAACAGTTCTTTCCTTCAAGTGATTCCATCATTTTCCCTACTACTGAGGTTAAACTAACAGGTCTGTAGTTTTCTGCTTCTGCCTTGCTCCCACTTTTGTGAAGGGAATCACATCTGCCCTTCTCCAGTCCTCGGGTACCACCCCATCCTCCATGATTTGTTAAAGAGGGTAGTCAGTGGTGTCACTAGTTCTACCCTTAGTTCTTTTAGAATTCTGGGATGAATCCCATCAGGCCCCATTGCTTTGTCCACCTTCAGTTTTAAGAGTTATTTCAAGCCTTTCTTCTGTAAATGGGCTGGTATCAACTTCTGTATCCAGAGTGTTTCTACTGTTTGTTTTAGGTACCTCCCCACTTCCTTTGTAAATACTGAGCAAAAATATTTGTTTAGTATCTCTGCCTTTTCACAGTCACCCTCTGCCTACCCTCCCTCCTCTTTATTAAGCCTCACTAACCCTCCCTTGGTCTTCCTTCGCTCTCTGATGTACCTATAAAAGGTTTTATCCCCCTTCTTAACTGAGTTGACTATCTTTTCCTCGGTTTGGGCCTTTGCTGTTCTGACTGCCTTCCCAGCTTCCTTTTGCTTTAACTGATACAGTTCTCTGTCCTGCTCCTTCTGTGATTCCTCGTACTTCCTGAATGCTTTCTTTTTCTCTTGAGCCCTCACTGCCACTTCCTTTGAGAACCATAGTGGTTTCTTACATCGTTTCGTTTTGTTTATTTGCTTCACACAAAGGCTTGTTACCTCTGTCATGGCAGTTTTTATTATTCCCCATTGTTCTTCCACCCCTCCTTCCTGCCCATTTGCTAGTGCATTCATACGCACTCACCCATTTTGCAAAGTCAGCCCTCCTAATGTCCAGTACCTTTGCCTTTGTAGAAGCTTGACTCTATTGCTGTGTTTATTGTAGACCATACTGTTCGATGGTCGCTAGTTCCCAGATGGCTACCCACTTCTACATCTGTGATCCTCTCTTCATTTCCATTTGAGAGAACCAGGTCTAGATTGCTCCCTCTCGAGGTGGGCTCAATACTAGTTGTCTAAGGTATGTCCCCTGCAGGGCATCTAGAATAACCCCACTTTTTGAAGTGGCTGCTGCAACTGCACTCCAGTTAACATCTGGCATATTCAGATCACCCATCAGCAATATCTCCCCTTTTTCTGCCATTCTAAGTATTCTATCTATCATTTTCTTGTCCATTTCCTCCCCCTGAGAAGGGGGTCTGTATACAACCCCTGTGCGGATTGTGGTGCCATTGCCAGTCTCCAAATTTACCCACAGGGCTTCTTCTCCTCCCTGTTTTCCCTTTTGTTATGTTGCTTTGATTCCTTCCCTTATGTAAAGAGCTACTCCTTCTCCTCTTTTACTCTCCCTGTCCCTCCTGTAGATAGTGTATCCTGGTATGTTTATGTCCCAGTCATGGTTTTGTGTACCATGTTTCTGTGATTGCCACGATATCCAGATGTTCCTCCTCCATCAAGGCCACTAATTCAGGAAGCTTGTTACTCAGACTACGGGCATTGGTACTCATTGCTCTCCATTTTTTGATGGCTTTACCTTCTTTTGCAGCATCCCCCACTGACCTGTCTACCTCTGTCTTTTCCTCATTTAGTACCCTGTTTTGTAGGGAGAGGCTGGGATTTTCCTGCTGCTTATCAGTGCCTCCCCCCTTGACTAGTTTAAAAGCTTGCCAATGAAGCATTTAAACCGATTGCTCAAAAGACTTATTTCCTTCCTGGACAGATGCAGACCATCCTGCCAGTATAGGCTGGTGTCCTTCCAGGTGGAACCCCAGTCCCCAATGAAGCCAAACCCCTGTGCTCCACACCATTTTTTCAACCATTCATTAAACTGCATGGTGCAAAGTACCCTCGCCTTACTCATGCCATTGACAGGCAGCACCTCAGAGAAGGATATTGTGTGTGCTACTTGTCTTAGGCCCCTCCCCAATTCTACAAAGTCCTTCTGCACTGCTCTAATCTCATGATTAGCCAAGTCATTTGTCCCTAGGTGGACAATGACATCCAGCTCAGACTGCCGTGCAGCTGTTCTCGTGATCCAGAGGATGCGCTTCCTGTCTCTCCAAGCCATGGCACCAGGCAGGCACATTACTTCAGTTTTCCCTGCTGCCCCCAGTTCTATCCCCCTAATAATTGAGTCCCCCACCAGGAGCTGCTTCCTTTCCTTGTGGTGTCCTCTGCCGCCTTCCTGTGGACCTCCCTTGTGATTGTTGTCCTCAGCCTCCTTAGTCTCCTCTGCGGGTGCATCCATAGGGGAGCTATGCTCCCCCAGAATGGTGTATGGATTGTGGTGTGGAACAACTGACTGGGTGTGTCTCTGTTCCACCATACTCACCCTCCCTGAGCCCACTGTGGTCCAACTGCTGTGCTTTCTTCGCAACCTCTGAGGTAGTGGTGGTGGCTCTGGTGCTCCCTGGATGGGGGAGGTTCCCTTCCTACCATCCAGTGTGGCCTGGGGGAAGGTCCCCTTACTACTGTCCAGTGTGGCCTGAAGATGGGCAACTTCCTCCCTCAGGGCAGACAGTTGTCTGCAAATAGGGCAGCATCTCAGCCTCCAGAAAGACTCCCGGAAGACTGCTGCCCCACAGCCATTGCATTGCACTACTCCCCACATTTTTTTTTTCTGCGTGTGTGTGTGTGATAAGTTTGTAATATAGAAAAATATATATATATATATATATTATACAATGTGTATGCTTATATTGTCAGTGCAGTGTGCTAGAGAGGATATGACAGTGATATGCACCTTGCACTCTTGAGGAAATGATGTCAGAACCCCAGGTATAAAGGAACTATTTCCAGGGGTGAGTGGGGTGAGGTATGGGAGGGGGTTGGGCCTAAACTGTGCCCTCACAAAACAATCAGCTAAGAGATCTGACCCACCGCTGTGATGAGTGCCTTCCTGTCAGCAAGATGCCCTACACAACAATTTGACAGAGAAAATACCCTGCTAATCAAACAGAGAAAAATACACACATCCAAGTCAGACACAGGTAAACCTCCCTAGCCCCAAAACAGGCCTGGTGGTTTGTGCTCTTAAAGCTGTCAGCCCCAAAATAAATCAGCTGTGCTTTAAACTCTTCCTGCGCTGAAAATGTTAAGAATTGTAACAAACAAACGTAAACCTAGATCCACCTACCTCTGTTGCTTGAAAGACTCTTTTCCTGTTTCACACTGCAGGTTTTTCTATGACAACTCCTTAACCACAGTAACTTATTTAAAAATAGTTTAACTATCACAAACTTCTACACACCAGTAAATTATTTAAAAATAGTTTCTGTCCCAAAATCCTAGTAGTCAATCCAGCTACCCCCAAGGGACAACCAAAATGCAGTATTCAAACACTTGTGAAATTACTTCCAAGATAAGCAGAGTTTGCATGCTCCTTTTTCAACTCCACAGCCACCTGTAATTTGTTTAAAAATAGTTTAACTGTCAGAAAATCCTAGTAGACAATCTAGCTACCTCCAAGGATCTACCCAAATGCAGTATTTAAATCCTTCTGAAGTTACTAACAAGATAAAAAGTAATAAGGCCATCTCTGGGGTAAGACAGCCAAGAGTTGGGGAGAGGTCCATCATAACCCTCCCCACTTCCCCCCAAAAGTCTGATGACCCCGGGCAAAACCAGAAAATGTGCGTGTGTGTCACTGCCTTGCAGTCACATCCACTCCTACATGAGGAATCTCCTGAGAGCTAATATTTGGCTGTAATTTGTGGGGTGCGGAAAGATTTTATTGCTACATTACATGAGAACTCCCTCCAGATGTAGGAGTTTGTAGTGTTATGTTGTCGATGCCAAATATGTAACCAGTCCTCCTGTGTCTTACTGTATCTAGCATTAGTTTTGCCTCCCAAGCAATTTGGACATTCTCCATTTCGTTTTTTGGGACATTGGTTATGACTATATAGAAATGAAATATCAGGTTGGAAGGGGTTGGGTCATGTTGTAACTGGGTGAGGAAAGTAAATAAAGGTGGGATTGTTTGGGTAGTTATATCTAGACCAAGCTCCTTGTTCAAGTAATGACGGATTTGTAGATATCGAAAAAAGCCTTTCCGAGGTAGGGAGAACTCCTGGAGTTGGGTAAAACCCTCTTCTCTCTAGGCTGGTTGCCTTACAAAGCAAAATTGAAATATTTCTCCATGTGCTTAGTGTTTAAGCTTGTCCACCTCTTTACTCCACCCTGCCTTAGTGATTTGATACACCTCCGGCAGGCACCTGGCACCCTACATTCCTCCTCCCTCCCCCTGCTAGTTCCCCCAATCTACATCTATCCCTCTCCAGGAGGTCATTCTCATTTGCATCTGTCTCTGATTGGAACGCCCTTCCTCCCCACATCCTGACTTGTCCTTCTTTTCCTCTATTCAAGTCCAATCTGCATGCTTTTCTCACAGCCTCTCACTCCTGCTCCTGCTTCCACTGAAGTTCTAAACCTCCCATCCCTAGCCTGACTTCTGACCCCTGCCACCTCTCCCATTCCCTCCCCCCCCCTCATTAACCCTACTTTTCCCTTTCTTTTTCTTGCTCAAAATGTGACATCTATTGCCTGTGTATAGTTAAACTCTTAATGTATATAGAACTTATAGATATGTAGATATGGTGTACATAACTAGCTCTACATTATTGTATCCACTGCACAATGTATTGCCAAATTTGATACTGTAATGTACTGACTCCCTGTACAATTGCTCTCTTCTACTGTACCATGTATGTCCCCGAGTCGACCCTGAAAAATGGTCTGTAATTGTCTCAGTGGTCCTACCCAGTCACCAAAACTCAAATAAATAAATAAATAAATATTTTAAATATTCCCTTATCATAAAATTGGTGGCCTGGGTCAGGCCCCGTCTATGCCATCTTCTAAATTCTCTATCCATCTTCGCTGGGGGAAATTTGAATCCTGCATTGGGATACCCATCCATTTTGCACTGAACTGGTGTTCAGGGCATCTAAGATATTGTATCCAGCCTTGGAGTATGGCAGAGGTAAATAAAGAACGGATCTCCTTCAAAGGTGTTTCTTACAGCTGGAATACTATGGTGTGATCTAGGAGAAGGCTCACAAGATCTTGTTCTATATGGAGCCATTGTGGAGAGCAGTCCATAGCAACAAGCCATCTTGTTAAGTGCATCAGCATTGCTGCAATTGAATATATAAGTTAGGGAGGGAAAGTCCCTCTCATTCTTTAGGTAATTGTAGTTTGTGCAGAGCTATACAGGGTCAATCCCTTGCCCATAAAAAAGTTGATATTGCTCTATTCCATCTATTTACTTCCCTCTGGGGAAGGGGGAGAGGTATATTTTGCAAGAGGTAAAGGAGCCTGGGGAAAACATTCATTTGGATGGATTGGACCCTGTTTAGTAAGGAAATAGGAAGCTGTATCCATCTTTTTAAATCCACGTGGACCTGGGTAAACAAGATATCATAATTTTGTTCGAATGCCTTGGATGAATTCGGAGGGATATGGATGCCTAGGTATGTGATATAGGGACGGTTCCATTTAAATGGGTACCTACTTAGTATTGCCTGGGAGAGAGATTGTTTTATTAGTAGCACTTCCGTTTTAGCATGGTTGATTTTATACCCCAAGACCTGTTCTATTAAGGGGAAGCATTCTTCAAGAGCTCTTTGAGAGGTCTCTGGGTTGGTAATGTATAGCAGAAGGTAGTTGGCGTAATATGCTAATTTACGTTGGTTATCAGCGACATAGTAGCCATGTAGTTGTTTGACCTGCCTCAGGTATTGAGCGATGGGTTAGACGTATAAGGCAAACATGTAGGGGATAAAGGACAGCCCTGACAGGTACCTCGAGATAGAGGGAAGTGAGTCTAGTGGGAACCATTGGCTTTAATTGTTGCCTCAGGGCTGTGGTAGAGACCTCTAATGTTATCCAGGAATTCTTGGGGAAAGCCAAATTTTGCAAGAGTAAACTGCAGAATTATCCAGGAGACCTAATCAAATGCTTTTTGAGCATCTGAACTCATAATCATCAGAAAGGAGCAATTGATGTGGGCATGGTTTATTATGAATAGGATTTGTTTAATGTTGTCAGTGGTTTGCTGAGATTTGATGAAGCCTGATTGGTCAAGGTGAATGAATGCTGGGAGTATATCGTTGAGTCTATGGGCTAAGATACTAATATATATTTTGTAGTCCTGATTCAATACTGATATAGAATGGTATGAGTCACAAAGGTGGGGAGGTTTTTGAGGTTTTGAGATGGCAGATATTATGGCCTGCCTCCAGGATATGGGACAGTCCGCTGTACTATGACTTTTCTGAAACACAGCAAGTAAGGGATCCTTAATTAGTTCTGTTGTTCCTTTATAACATTCGGCACCGTAGCCATCAGGGCCTAGACTCTTTCCATTTTTTAAATTCTTAGTGGTGTGAGAGAGTTCCTGGAAGGTTATGGTGCACAACAACCGCTCTTTATGGGGAGAGCTAAGAATAGGTAATGTTAGTTTTAAAAGAAATTAGTCAATCAACTCTGGGTGGGGTGGAGTAGTCTCCCTATATAGGTCTTTATAATATATCCAGAAGCTATCTAGAATCCATGAGGTAGTATAACTGATCTGGCCCGAACTGGAATTTTTAATTTTCATAATAGTCATTATCTGGGTCTGTCTGCGGAGTCTATAAGTTAGTATCCACGAAGCTCTGGCCCTTCCCCCTCCACCTTCCTCCTTCATAGTACCTCTGATGGAGCCAAACAGGAGCCTGCTCTGTCTGGGCAGTAAGGAGATGTTGAATATCTTATTGTGTTTGAACTATTTGGTCAGTCAGGCTAAAATCTCCTTGTAAGCCTCATGGAGAAATTTAAATTCCTCTTGTAACATGGCATAAAAAAGAAAAACAAAATGAAGCACTCAGATAGGTACAAACACACCATGTGGTACAGTAGAAACCATGGTCTAATACCATAGTAGATCATGGTTTGTATTGTAATACCTTGGCAATCCACTACAGGTAAGAAGCAGTATACAAGTGAAAGCAATATGCAAATAGTTAGCAGTATGTAGTTGTCCCAACTTGTATTTACTAAGGAATTTTCCTGGCACAGGATTTTTGACTTTTTCAAGATTGTTCAATGTTGTAACTACAACAGAAGTTCATGAGTTACTAAAGATTGTACATTTAAACTCCACATATACTGTTAATTATGCTGCAGCAATATTTCTGTAGAAGTGAACAGTTACATACTGTTACCATCCCTTCTGATCTACTGCTTTCTAAGCAACTGTGGGTGCAATGCATTGTGGATGACTGAATAATATTATCTGGCCTAGTCTTGTCTTGGTGAATACACAGTGGTAAAGATGAGCATGCAGCTTCTATAACCAAAAGCAAAAATAACAGATAGTGAGATAAACAAAGCAAATTAAAGAGAGAGGATACTTCCGTGGGTGAAAAGAAAAATAAATTGAGAGAAATAAAAAGAAATCAAAGAAACAGACTAACAATAGTAGTCAAAACAAGTATTTGAAAGGTGAAAGCAGTAAACGTTATGTTGTTCTATGTCCTGCTGAGTTAGGTAGTTTAGAGGGAAAAAAAGTGAAAATAATATTCCGCAAAATAGTAGTTGTTCAATAAAGTGTTTTTTCAGATTGGCTTAATTCAGTACATTTGGAGAACAGGTGCTTGAGCTACTAGGATTGTGTGATAGCCACCGATTGGTCTGCAAAGGAAATGGAGGAAGAAAACTAAAATGTACCATAGCACACTCCCATCATGCAGTGCAGCCCATATCTTCTAATACATAGAGAGGAAAATCAAAGCACCTAGAATAGAAAGTGAATTGCAAGTTTTTGAAAAGTTGTGAAATATGTTTTGATGTTAGAAAGCTTAAAGATTGTAATGAAAGTTATTTTAACAAAAGTGAAATAGCAGCCATGATATTTCCAATAGGAGTGTTCCAATTGTTTTCAAGTATATGTACATCATGTTTAATAGCTCAATTTATAGTATTCTGAAAGTAAATTAGTGTGATTGTACTCATGTATTCAAAGACTATTAGTCATACACTCATTGCCATATTACAAGCAGATTAAGCCACTCGAAAGGATGGGTCTACAGTGGAATTAATCCATGATTGGTTGGTTGGACCCACTCGGCCTTGACCTCGTGGTCTAACCCCCAACCATGGTTAATACCACTAGCAAACCATGCTTCTGTAATAATCTACCTGTAGTTACTTTTAGACAAAGCTTCATTCTGTTTCTTTTTCCTTGCCTCAAAGGCTATTATGTGCCCTCTTAGAACAGTCTTAAGAGAATCCCACAACAATTGGGGTGAAGTCTGAAGGGGGGAATAGTCATCTTTTAAAATTTATGGGATTTAGCTTTTTGAGAGGTCTTTAAATTCCGGGTCTCGTAATAAAGAAGGGCTGAAACGCCATAGTGTGTTTTTCTGCTCTGGTTTGATTGCCAGCTCCAGGGTTATGGGGGCATGATCTGAAAGGTGAATGATGTGAATCTCTGCTTCATATATTAGTTCCCTATGTTCCGCACTTATGCAGAAGTAGTCAGGACAGGAATAATGTTTATGGGCATATGAGTAAAAAGAGAATTTTCTTTGGGAGGAGTGCATCTGACACCAGGCGTCCACCAGGCCTGTGTCCCACAGCAGGCACCTGAGGTGCTTTTGGCCAGAAGTAAGGGAAGGGGGTTGTGAAGCAGATGTATCAAATGTAGGATTTAATAGACAGTTTAGGTCTCCCCCCATTACTAAGATATCCTTCTTATGAGATAAAACAAAGTCAATAATTTGCTGTATTGAGAAGGCATCACTGCATGGTGGTATGTAGATACAGCAAACTGTCAGGATCTGTCCTTGAAATGTACCTATGGCCGATGCCACCCACTCCTCCTTATTGGTGTGATGTTCCATAATTTGAAATGGGAAGGCTTTCAGAATCAAAACTGTTACTCCCCTGCATCTGCCATGTACTGTATACGGTATATGCAGACCCGACTATCTAGGTAAATCCTAATTTGAGGAGCTTTTGATGCTCAGAGGAGGACAAGTGAGTTTCCTGTAGTAATAATACATCAAGTCTGAACTTTTGAGAGCTTGTGAGGTCCTGTGCTGCTTAAGGGGGCCGGCCAGCCTATTCACATTATGTGAAACTATCTTAAGTGGGATACTCATCATGTTAGAGACTGGAGTCCTATCATACCCTCAGTCCTAGATACATGGGTAGAGAAAGAGCTTCTAAAAGATTAAATCTCCTGTATATGTACTATGGTATAGTTAGAGAAAGTCATATTGTAACACCATTGCTCTGTGTCGACTGGTAAATAATTAGAAAAATAGGAAAGAACTACGTAACAAACTGTTATCCAACTAGAAAACCAGAGAGAACTAAGTGATGAAAGCACCCAACAAGCTCTGGTATTTAAATTATAGCATCGTGGAACTTCCAACATCAGATGTACACATAAGTGTGTATCTGAGTAAGGCAATATATCTATTTGGCTAGAGAGGACTGCTTCACCTGTCCAGGGAGGGGATCCTTTGGGGTAAATTGCACCCCGTAACTGAGGGGAGCGGGAGGCAATAAGAAGAGTATAAAATAAGAAAAATATATACTTGGTTAGGATATGGAAGGGAAATCTGAAGGGGTTGTGGGGGAAAAAGTGCTGCATTTCCTCGTGACCAAACAGGTCTGTTGCCCATTGTCACCTCACCCACAGTGCTACAGGGCAGGGGAGGGAGGAGGAGGGATTTTTATCTTTGGTATATTACACTAGATGAACTGTTAGATGCTGAAACCAGGAATTTAGGTGTATAATTGAACAAGTGGTTGGCATCATACTAAGATAAAGAAAAAGAAAAGGAGAGAGATATTCCTTCTCCCTCCAAGAAGTAAAAGTGACATTGTCCTAATTGTCCCGCTGAGAGAAGCGGAGCTGTCAATCATGTATCTGCTGAAACATTTTAATTCCCTCCAGGTGGAGCAGAGGTAAATATAAATAAAAGATTGTATCATAAATAAGATGCTGTATAGAAGGTAATTAATTATGTCAGGTGACTACTCCTTTAGCTTAGGCTTGGTCTTTTTTCTGGTGCACCAAGATGACCTCTGAGCCATCTTGGGATATGGGGATTCTTAGGGAGGTGGGAGGGGTTAATAGTAGGATTTTAACACAGGGTGTTGGTGGGGGCAGTGTAGAACTATAGTGATTTCTTTCTTTTCCTATATAGATTCACAAGATCTGAATTTGGCTGTGGTATTTCAATTGATTTGTTAAAGGGGATCCAGGAACTTACAAGTTTTAGATACTTCCATTATGGAAGAATGTTTTAAAACTGCCACTTGGAACATTAAGGGCCTACAAGAAAGCTCAAAAGTAATTAAAGTAATAAAACATACAGAAAGTAAAAATATTAATATGGTTATCTTTCAGGAAACCCATTTAACCAGAAAGGACATTGCTTGGTTTGAGAATAGATGGGGGAAATTATATTTTTCAGAATACACAAGCAATGTTAGGGGTGTTTTAATTGCTTTTCATAGAAAAAAGCTAAAGCCCCATGTTAACAAGTTTTATATTGACAAAGAAAGAAGATATGTTATTTTACAATTATAGTTATTCTGTATTAAATTTACATGTGCAGTGATCTATGCCCCTAATCAGAACTGTCCTAGTTTTTTTCGGAGTTTTTCTCACTCTTTCTTAGTATGAGGCTTCCTTCTTAATAGGTGGGGACTTCAGTTTGGTCCTGAACCTTACGGATAAAATGTTAGGAATGGATAAATCCCACATGACGGCCCATGCAGTAATTAAGGCATTTATGTCTGATTTGGGTTTGGTGGAACCGTGGTGGGAATTAGATAGGAAAAAATACACATTTTCTTATTTTTCTTATTTTCTTATTTTTCAGGGGTACACCAAACCTATTCAATAATTGATTTTTTAATATCAAAAACACTGCTCTACACAGTTCAGGAGGTGAAATATACTGGGATAGTAATATCCAATCACTCGCCTTGCCTTTTGACAATTAAAATTTCAGATACAATTCTTAAGTTAAAAATTTGGAGAATGGATGTGGCCCTATTGAACAAACCTAATATGGGAAAACAAATCGCAGATGCATGTAAGGAATTCTTTGAATTTAATAAAGTCACAGATACATCACCCATTATAATCTGGGAAACCTTTAACTCATTCTATCTGATGCCGCCATTTTGGGTTAGGTTAAACAATGGATGGTTCTGATGCCATATGGTGCTAATGAGTATAATGGGTTAAGGTAACTATGAGAGGGTTGATGCAAAATCTTGCGTCTTATGAGTATAAAAAGAGGGAATGTTTAATAAAAAAATTAGAAGAATAAATTAATACAATGACAGATTCATTGTGCCACTTTTGATTCAAAAATATACAAAGATATGATATATGAAAAGGTTCAATATAATCAACGGGTAAGTGAAAGAACAGAATCTTTAATTCATTATGCTAGATCTAATTACTACTTTATGACAGATAAGCCCTTGAAATTATTAATGTGGCAAATTAAAAAAGATCAAACTAAAAGCTCTGTAATTGCCATTAGAAATTCAGAAGGAGAAATCTGTGATAAGCCAGCAGAGAGTAATGCATGCTTTGTACAATTCTATAAGCAGCTTGATGCTGCAGAATATAAAGGAGATCAGCAGGCTATAGGTCTATTTTGAGACTCCATTTCTTTACCAGTAATTGCGGAAGATATAAGAACAAGCTTGAAGGCCCCTATATCTGACCATGAAATAAAGGAGGCTATTCAAGATCTTGTTATTGGCAAAGCTCCCGGCCCAGATGGCATTGGTGCCGAGTTTTACAGAAATCTGAGTTCTATTCCTATTGAACCTTTTAAAATTATTATTTGGTTCTTTTCTGGAACTTCAGAAAATTGCTGAGACTTTTAAGGAGGCTATTATTCAGGTTTTTTTAAAGAAGGACAAAGACCCGCTGAGCTGTGCATCATATAGGCCCATCTCCCTGTTAAACACAGACTATAAAATATTTACTAACATAATAGTTAAAAGATTGGAATGTATTGTTCCAACATTAGTTCATCAAGATCAAAATGGATTCATTAAACGTAGATCATTAATGGAAAACATATAACACACCTTAAATATAATAACGTTAAATAAAGAAGACGATGCTGCATTAATGATGATAGATGCTGAGAAAGCATTTGATACAATAGAGTGGCCATATATTTTGACAGATTTTATAAGGAAGATTTGCTTTGGTGCACAGCTCAGCGGGTGGATAGGACTTCTATACGATTCCCTTAGTGCAGTAGTGAAGGTGAATAACATAATATCAGCTAAGTTTTGGTTAGGTAGAGGCACAGGACAGGGATGCCCACTCTCCCCTTTGATTTTTGCAATGATAATTGAACCACTAGCACTAGTTATGAGAAATGATAGGGAAATTAGGGGTATAGATATCATGAACAGGGAAGAAAGGATTGGTTTGTATGCAGATTATATAATGTTATATTTGACCAGAACTGAAAGTTCAATCCCTCAATTAATTCAAATAACATCACAATTTGGTAAAATATCTGGCTATAAAATAAATTGGTCAAAAACCATATTTTTGAAATTGAACCCTAATTTGCAGATTCATCAATCAGCTAATACACATATGCAAGTAGTATCAATTATCATCAAATATTTAGGTGTAAATATTGCGGCAGATATATCAAGTATGTACAAAGTTAATTACGAGGACTGGATTATTAAGATAGAAAGGGACCTGTTAAAGAGGAATTTGTTATGTTTAACCTTAATAGGTAAAATTAACTTGGTTAAAATACAAGTACTGCCGAAACTTCTCTTTCTCTTCCAAGCTTTAGCAATTCCAGTGCCCCAAATTTTCTTTAAGAGACTTAAGACTGCGGTAACAAATTTTTTATGGAAGTATTCAAATTCCAGAATAGCATGGGGGACTTTGACATTGCCAAAAAAATTGGGGGGCAAGCATTACCAGACTTTTATAACTATTACCTAGCGGTACAAGCTGCACAGGGGTGGTACTGGATTCAGAAAGATAATTTTGGTTCTTCATCAATAGCATTGGAAACTGGAGTGCAACTTTACTCCTTACTTGCTAACTTACTTTATTTCTTTACATTAGGAAAGAAAGTGCATAACTTATTGTCGACTACATGAACTACAATTACAGAAATTGATAGATGAAAAGGGGTGTATTTCAGAATATACACCTATTTATAACAATTATGATTTCCCACCGTCTGACTTGAGAACATTTAAACGGTACCTAAACAAGCAGTTTTTTAAAACTGCAAACTCCAAAATCTGGCTTCATTACGAGGTAAAGAAAAGGCTGCTGTTTACATTTATGCTAAAACTGCATTCATGTAAATGACATAAATGCAGTTTCATAGCTTTTGAAATATGTAAACATCGGCCTTTCACTTTCAAAAAACAGCCTTGCTTGTCCCCTACAATGTCTGCCATGTGTGTTAAGTGATGAGTCATGATGACATCTTTGGAGACAGAGGCAGAGACCCACATGGCTCCCTATAGTGTTAACTAGTTCTTCTTTCCCCCTTCGTTTTGAACTGTTTTACCAGAATGATCCACACCATGTGTTAACGTGGATTATTTTGATCAGTACACATGTTAGGCTATGATTTTGTTCATTTTGTTTACTTTAACGTGCTGAAAATGTTTTGTAATCCAGCAAACTTTCTCTTCAGTAAACCACAGTACAGTACAACACTTCAAATACCTGATGATCTAGTGGTGATGTGAGGCCCTGAAATTTGTAGCAAAGTACTGGTCTGGTCCAATTCCAAAGTTCATGCTTTCTTGATATTCCACAAATAAGCTTCTCTTGTAGTCTTATTCCACATGAACCCCCTGCGCCTAGCCTGCCTTCTGTTGAACACCCCACCATCCATACTCTGTCCTTTGTATTGCCTGGGGCTGCATATGAGCTTGCGATCTCATGAAGAGAATTAGCACACCTCAGATTGCAATCATGTACCTCAGAGAGTCGTGCACACCTATACTGATACGCTTCATCAGCTGGCACTGTTAAAAAATGCCTCCCAAATCACTCTCCAGTCTGCTTTCTCAGTGTTTGACTTGTTTGACTTCTGCTCCCACAGTAAACATTGAGTGGATTACCACCCTTCTGCACAGTGAAGGCAATACGTACAGTCCCACTGTTGTGGTTTTTCCCACCTCGTTAACCAACAACTAGGTCTTCCTGGAGGGCAAAGAAATAAGCATCAAGACCCACTAGAAAAACTGCTGTTCATGCCCTCATAAGGGCTGCACTTACTATAGATAACAGTATTATTAGCAGGAGAGGCGTACTAATGCTGTGATCGAATCCACCTGATTTCCAGTGCCAGTCTGCTCCTTTTCCTGTGATCTGCAGAACCCCGCAGAACAGTTCCCGGCAATTCTTCTCCAGTACTTTTCTATGCCCTACTCCGCAGTTCAAGTTGGCTGGCTACCACCCTTCTGAATTTTGAATGAGCTATACACATCTCCCTCGATACTGTCCTAACAAACGTCAACATCCCCCCACCAGAGGGCAATCTCCCTACAACGAATTCAAGCAACAGTTTAGGTGCAGACCTGCCACTCTGAGTATTTGCCGTTGCTGGCTGCTCTCATCCATAGTCAGGTAGTGATCACGGTGCTGGCAGCCCCACATCTGAGATCTCACAATGATCTGCTCAACTTCCCCCTTCCTGTCTTTCCCTAACCATTCTTCTCACCTGCTCCCCAAACCAAAAACTGGTGAGCTCACTACCCTTCCGCATCATGGATGCGCTTAGTACAATCTCCCGTTTTATTTTTACATATTAATAATAAATGTGATCTTCTGGTAAGCCAGGCTAATAGCAGCAGGGCACAAGGGGAAAATGGCCTTTCCTGCCCATATAAGATTTAAGCTACCTATGACATATTAATAATAAACGTGATCTTCTGGTAAGCCAGGCTGATAGCAGCAGGGCACAAGGAGAACAATAGGGATTTCCTGCCCATATAAGATCTAAGCCACCTATGATTAGGCACTATTAAATGACGTGCATAATGATGCGCACACCCGTCATTTAATAGTGCCTAATCAAAGGTAGCCTAGATCTTTTAAGGGTAGGAAAGCATATCTTTCCCCTTGTGCCCTGCTGCTATTAGCCTGACTTACTGGAAAGATGTGTTTATTTTTGATATGTCAATACACCCAGGGACTGTACTACCTGCATTCATGATGTAGAAGGGTGATGAGCTTACCAGTTTTTGGTGTTGGGAGAAGGAGTGAAGAATGAATACCAGAGGGGGACTAAGAAGGCCACTGCTGCAAGTACTGCTATATTCAGGGAAGGGGAAGGCAAAAGGGGAGAAATAGGAGCAGATCACTGTGAGATATAAGATATGGGGCTGCCAGCACCATGATCACTTTTGACCCCATTGTCCTGGCCAACATTCCCCTTCCCATAAAACCAGGTCATGCAATTGTCCAAGGCTGTGTGTGGGTATTAATGTGTGAAATGGCTGCCACTACATGTTCAGTCACTTCACTACCAGTCTAGCATTGCTTGTAAAGCACTTTGGGATACAGTGTGTATAAAAAGCACTATATAAATACTGATTCTTATTAATTCCCATGGAAAAAGAAGACAAGACAAGCATATGTTTGATTTCCAAGAAAGTATGAACTCTGGCATTGGACTACACAAGACGTTTGCTGCAAACAAGTGGTGGATTTAGGGAGTGGTGAAAGATGTGGCTGCATCCTCCCCCCATTGTAACTTACTTGCTTTCTGCGGCTCCATTTCACTTTGTTGAAGAAGTCTGAGTTATTGATTGTACAGATGTTTACATTCAAAACTATGGAAAACAGTGTAGGTTCTGTCAAAACCGTACTAAAATAGAATAATAGCAGACACTATAAAGGTTTAATAAAAATGTTAAAAAGTGCATATCAAGTATGCACACACCCCCCCCCAGCACCCTGATTGTAACATCCTGGATCCGCTATAACCACTAGACTACCAGGTTATTTAAGATTTGTACTGCACTGTGGGTTGCCAAAGAGAAAGTTGGTTGGATTAAAACACAATTTCAGCATGTTAAAGTAAACAAACTGAACAGAACCATAGCCTAACATGTGGATTGTTCCAAATAATGCACATGGTATTGACCATTTTGGTAAAACAATTTTTTACAAAGGAAAAAAAGAACTAGTTAGTGTCACAACCGCACTCAGCAGGTCAGGCCCTCTGCTCCCACAGTGCCAACCTCTGAGCGTAGTATTGTGAACAGTTAACAGAACAGGGTAACCCTCCTGTCTGTTTTGTGGGTTCGAATCAAACTTTGGTCTCAAGTTCTGGAGGGATTCAAACTGTGAACCTCTTGCTAGCGTACCCAATGTAGAGACTCAGATAATTCTGCTCTTTGAGGGGGCCAGATATCTTTCGCCTACAGGCACCTAACCAGGTGTACAAAATGAACCCTTAAAAACTCTGTGAAAGACCTCAGAATAAACTCTTATCTTTTCCCAGTTTGGTAAAACCAGTAAGCTTTGTACAGTGTCAGCTTTAACCATATATGCTTCCCTTGTCAAATAAAGAATTTCAAAGGCATACCAGGTAGTCTCTAAAAATAGAGGTTTACTTAAAATAGATACAGTAAAAATGTAAAACACAGAACTATATATCACAAAACATACAATCTTTTAAAACAATAAGGTTTAAAAAGTGCAAATTCTTACCAATAATACACTTAGACCTGTCTACCTAATGTATTCTTATCTTCTTACAGTGCTGTAGATGTTTCTTTTTTCAGAGTCCAAACGTGTGTCTGTAAAGGTCTGTTACAGCATAATTAAAACACTGTCTTGACCCTGTCTTCTCCATGATGTCACCCAGCTCCTCCTCTATTTATTAAAAATTATACAGTCAGGATGTCTTGTGTCAGGAGATAAATTAATAGCTGATATCAGCAGAAAAAAATGGTTTCCCCATATGACTTCCCAATTAAGTCTATAATGTTCCAAGTCCTTTCTTTCATCCATGAGCAGCATCCTCTCTCAAGGACATCAAAGGACCTTTATGACGTAGCACCTAAGTGCCATAACCTGTATTCTTTTTCTAAATGTCATAAAAGTTTATGATTTTCCAGCCTAGTAGCTGGCAGCTACAATTAAGCTAGATAAACAGGAGATCCTTACTTTAAGTCTCTTCTAGCCTGTAATTATCTCCTGGATTTATCTTTTAGCTGAAACAGCATGTCTCATGAGAGACACTCAATAACACATTTTTATATTACAAAAAGCATAGATTAATCAGAACCAGCTGTCCAAGCATCACAATGCTCCCTACCTAGATTGAATTTGGGGGCTCTGTCCCCTGCATGGGATATGCTTCCCAAATCAGTTCACTCCTCATAGACACGAGACAACCCATCCAAGTTCTGATTTTTCACTCCAGCCCCATGTAGAATTGTCATGTCATAACCTTGTAAAGCAATATTCCACCTTTGCAATCTACCATTGTTTTTTCCCATATGCGTCAGCCAAACCAGGGGGTTGTGGTCAGTCTGTACCACAAAATGCTGCCCATACAAATATGGCTCCAACTTCTTTAGGGTCCACACTATGGCAAGACACTCCTTTTCCACAAGGGAGTATGCCTGCTCCCTGGAAAGTAACTTTTTACTCAGATAGGCTACAGGGTGATCTTTCCCTTGGCTGGATGTCTGACTCAGTACTGCCCCAATACCCATGTCTGAGGTGTCAGTCTGAACTATAAAGGGTCTGCTATAGTCAGAACTTGTCAAAACAGGAGCTCTGCACAGTGCCTCCTTCAGTCTGGTAAAGGCTTCTTCTCAGGCTGGTCCCCAGGTAATTTTCTCCGGCATCCTTTTCTTTACCAGGTCAGATAGGGGAGCAGCCAGGGTAGTGTAATTGGGTACAAATTTTCTATAGTACCCTGCTGTCCCAAGAAAACAACTGACCTGCTTCTGCATTTCTGGTCTGGGTACGCCTGGATTACCTCTATTTTTATTTGGTTAGGATGGAGCTGTCTCTGGCCTACCATATGCCCGAGGCATGCCACCTCTCCCATGGCCACCTGGCACTTCTCTGCTTTGACAGTGAACCCGGCCCTCTGTATCCTGCCCAGCACTTCCCTAAGGTGGGATAGGTGTTCCTCCCAGCTTGTACTAAAGATGACAATGTCATCTATATACACCACGGCGTACTCCTCAGCACCATTTAACACCTGGTTCACCCACCTTTGGAAAGTGGCCCGGGGCGTTCTTCATTCCGAAAGGCATTACTTTGAATCCAAATAAACTTATGGGAGTGATGAAGGCCGACTTCTCCCTAGCTCTGTCCGTTAACTCTACCTGCCAATACCCCTTGGTCAGGTCAATCGTCGTAAGGTAGGTTGCCGCTCCCAACTTGTCCAGGAGTTCGTCCATCTGGGGCATCGGGTGGGCATCTGACTTTGTGACTGTATTCAGCCCATGATAGTCCACATAGAAATGAGTAGAGCCATCTGGCTTGGGCACAAAGACTACGGGTGAGGCCCAGGAGGTGTGGGATCTCTGGATTACCCATAAATCCAGCATCTCCTCCACTTCCCTCCTAATGTCCTTTTGGACAGCCTCTGACACCTGATATGCTGTCCGCTGTATAGGCGTCTGCGTCCCTGTCTCCACATCATGAGTCACTAAGGGGGTTAGTCCAAGCTTGGCGCTAAACAATGGGGCAAAGTCTGCTAAAACCTCCCTTGCTTCCTGGATCTTGTCCGGGGTCAGCTGGGGAGACAGTTTAACTGCCTCCACAGAGAACTCCCACTTACTTTCTTCCAGCAAGTCCAGAAGGGGGTCTCCTTCGTCCGTCCCCTCCCCAGGACTACACACTGCAAACACCATGTCAGCCTTATTTGCATATGGCTTCATCATGTTGACATGGTACATCCGTTCTGTCTGTCTCCGGTCAGGTAACTCTATAATATAGTTCACATCATTTACCTTCCTAACCACTTTTTATGGTCCTGCCCACTCAGCCTGCAGCTTGTCTTTCCAGACCGGAATAAGGAGCATGACTTCTTGACCCACCATGTACGAGCAAGCTTTGGCTCTGTGGTCTTACCACACTTTTTGTTTCTGTTGGGCAGCTGACAGGTTGCTCTGGGCTGTCCCCATAAGCTCCTTCAGCCTTTCCCTAAACCTAAGGATGTAATTCATAATGGGAGTTCCCTGGGTGGCATGCTTGCCTTCCCAGTCCTCCTGGATCAAGTCTAGGGGCCCACTTACCTGGAGTCCATATAAGAGTTCGAAGGGGGAAAATCCTGTCGACTCTTGGGGCACCTCCCTGTATGCAAACAACAGGTGGGGAAGGTATTTCTCCCAGTCCCTCCCATGCTGTTCAGCAAACGCCCGGAGCATTGACTTTTTCCACAAGTCCATTGGCTTGTGGGTAATATGATGTCGTGCATCTCTACACCACCCCACACTTCTCCCATAAACATTTCATCAGTTCCGACATGAAGGAACCCCCTCGACCGGTGATAACCTCCTGTGGAAACCCAACACGGGAGAAAATCCCAAGTAAGGCATCTGCCACTTTGTCTGTCCTCAGTGAGGATAGGATGACTGCCTCTGGGTACCGGGTGGCATAATCCACCACAGTCAGGATGAATCTCTTCCCTGAGGAGCTGGGGGTATTTAAAGGCCCCACAATATCCATTCCCACCCTCTGGAATGACTCCTCCGTTATGGGCAATGGAACCAGGGTGGCTTGGGTTTTCTTGCCCGTCCTCCCTATTTCTTGGCACCGGTGACAAGACCTGCAGTACTCCTTCACCTGCTGGGTGAAGTTTGGCCAATAGAAATTCTGGGCCAACCACTGCATAGTGTGCACAATTCCCATATGACCAGACAAGGGAATATCATGTGCAATCTTGAGCAACTGCTCATGATACCCCTGGAGAATGACAAGCTGCCTGTCTAGCACCCCTCCCTCTGTCTGCACAGCCTGAGTATACATAAGTCCATTTTCCCAATAAACCTTATGTCTGCCGTCACCTCCCTGTGCTCCATCAGAGTCTGCCCAAGCCCTCAGCTTCTCTAGACTAGGGTCACTTCTCTGAGAACCTGCAAACCTCTCACACATTCCCAAGACATGGGACAGGTCCCCTTCAGTTGCTAAACTAGGGTCACTAGCACCAGCGTCAGGGCACTCAGGATCACTGTCAGTGCCAACCCTCTGACAATGGGTCACCCCTCCCTCTTTGGACTAACCCTCTGTAGCTGTGTGGTTAACTGCTACTGGGGAAATTTCTACCCCCTTTTCATTAATCTCCCCATCTGGAGACACAGGCTGGGGAACCAGCCTCTCAGTGGTTTCCACAAAGGCTTCTGTGGGATTCAGTGCACTACAATTTTCCCTTGCCACTTGGCTACGGGTAACTGCACACACTATCTCCTGTTTGAGATTGTTGCCCAGGATCACATCCACTGCTAAGGTTTGGGCTATAGCCACTTGTTGCACAGTTTCCTCTATGTCACCCCAGTCTAGGAGAACACTAGTGAGGGGCAATGTTTTCTCTTCACCAGTAAAGTCCTGTACAGTGACGTATTTATTGGGTATAAGGTGACCCGGCTCTACTAGATCCCAATTTACCAAGGTCAAGGATGCCCCTGTGTCCCTTAACCCTTGTGTCTGTACACCATTCACCATAACTGGGTGCATGTGTTCCCTCATGTTCACTAGCATGCTTCCAGGGACACACAAACAACCCACTTTCTTCCTAGCACCACCTTGCGTATTATTGCTCGTCCGTTTGGGACACTGTCTGGCAATATGCCAAGTTTCTTTACACAACCAACATTCATTTCTTTTCTCAGAGAAATCTTTTCTCTGAAACCTGGGGCTAACAGGTTTTGGTGGAGGCAGTGAGGGTTTTAACTGCCCTGAATGCGCACTTTTCCCTTTCTGCGCTGCCACACCCGCCCCATTCGCTCTCAGACCAGGTCTGCTCTTGGCATAGCGGTCCGAGAGTTCAGCAGCCTCTTGCATTGTTTTGGGATCTCGATTCTCCAGCCAGGTTTTCTGCTCTGCTGGGCATGCCCAGAAAAAACTGTTGCAACAGAATCACATTTTTAATTTTATCAACAGAGTTTGCTTCAATTCCTTCCCACCAACGTTTTAAAAACTGACATTGTTTCGTGGCTAGCTCCTCATAGCTCATGTCAGGGATTCTCCCGAGGTTAAGGAATTTAGCTCTGTATGATTCAGCAGTTAATTCAAATTTCTTTAACAGTGCAGCTTTAAGTTTGCTGTAATCATCACTGCGCTCATTGTCCATTTGACACAATGTATCCCGAGCTTTCCCGGTAAGTAGCGGGGATAGCTGGAAGCTCCAGGACTCCCTATGAATTTTAACCTGAATACAAACTTTTTCAAAAGAATTTAAAAAGGCATCCATATCCTCCCCCTCTTTAAATTCGGCTATCAATTTGGAATTCAATTTGTAACCCAGTCTTGTAGTCCCAGTTAAACCCAAGCCACTTACCTGCTCTGGTGCCGCTGGTTGAAGACGTAGCTTCTCCAGTTCATGCTGCCTCTGGTGCTCATTCTCCTCATGGTCAGCATCTCTCTGTTCTCGCTCTGCCTCTCGGCGTTCTCGCTCTGCCTCATGGTCCACCTCCCGCTGTTCACAGTCCCTCTCCCTCTGGAACTCCATCTCCATTCTGCGCAACTCAGTTTGCAGCCTAAGTATTTCTGGATCCAGGATACTGGTGACCTTCCCCTGCTGCTGTGGCTCTTCGCTGACAGTAGCCCTGTTGCCCTTCTCCTCGGATCTGGACACTGCACTGGCCGCTTGCCCTGCCACGCTCAAGGTTCGGTCCTTTTCAGTCACTGTCTGTGACTCGATGCTTTGGGTATCTGCTACCATCAGGGCATCCACGAGGTTCTGTTTGGTGACTTTCACCTCGAATGGGACTCCTCTGTCCCTGCACAACTGCTTTAAGTAGTCTACAGTGTGCCTGCTATAGTTGGAAGCCATCTTCTTCCCTAACTACGGCTACTCTGACTTGCACTTTAGAAAAAAAAATAAAACGGGTAGGAACTTGACTGTATGCCAAGTGATATAGTTCTGTCTCCTTTTTAAAAATAAATCACTGCCTTTTTCTTTCTTTGCAAGTGAGCTGATGGTCTCAAGCTGACACACTGAACAATAAAAGCTTGTAATACCAAATCTATGCACACCGCTGCCAACCAATCTGTCACAACCCCACTCAGCAGGTCAGGCCCTCTGCTCCTACAGTGCCAACCTCCAAGTGTAGTATTGTGAACAGTTAACAGAACAGGGTAACCCTCCTGTCTGTTTTGTGGGTTCGAATCAAACTTTGGTCTCAAGTTCTGGAGGGATTCAAACTATGAACCTCTTGCTAGCATGCCCAATGTACCGGCTCAGATAATTCTGCTCTTCGGGGGGGGGCAGATATCTTTCGCCTACGGGCACCTAACCAGGTGTACAAAATGAACCCTTAAAAACCCTATGAAAGACCTCAGAATAAACTCTTACCTTTTCCCAGTTTGGTAATACCAATAAGCTTTGTACAGTGTCAGCTTTAACCATATATGCTTCTCTTGTCAAATAAAGAATTTCAAAGGCACACCAGGTAGTCTCTAATAATAGAGGTTTACTTAAAATAGATACAAATGTAAAATGTAAAACACAGAACCATATATCACAAAACATACAATCTTTTAAAACAATAAGGTTTAAAAAGTGCAAATTCTTACCAATAATACACTTAGACCTGTCTACCTAATGTATTCTTATCTTCTTATAGTGCTGTAGATGTTTCTTTTTTCAGAGTCCAAACATGTGTGTCTGTAAAGGTCTCTTACAGCATAATTAAAACACTGTCTTGACCCTGTCTTCTCCATGATGTCACCCAGCTCCTCCTCTGTTTGTTAAAAATTATACAGTCAGGATGTCTTGTGTCAGGAGGTAAATTAATAGGTGACATCAGCAGAAAAAAATTGTTTTCCCATATGACTTCCCAATTAAGTCTGTAATTTTCCAGAGTCCTTTCTTCAAATAAGGACAGCATCCTCTCTCAAGGACATCAAAAGGACCTTTTGACGTAAGCACCTAAGTGCCATAACCTGTATTCTTTTTCTAAACATCAAAAGTTTAATGATTTTCCAGCCTAGCTGGCAGCTACAATTAAGCTAGATGAACAGGAGATCCTTACTTTAAGTCTCTTCTAGCCTGTAATTATCTCCTGGCTTTTATCTTTTAGCTGAAACAGCATGTCTCATGAGAGACACTCAATAACACATTTTTATATTACAAAAAGCATAGATTAATCAAAACCAGCTGTCCAAGCATCACAGTTACCACTATAGAGAGCCATATAGCTCTCTGACTCTGGCTCTAATTATATCATCACGGTAGGTCACGTGATGGCAGCCTAGAGGAAAACAGCGATCTCGTTTTGCTCCGTTCCTAACCCCGCTTAAATCCTCACTTTTATCAGCACCATTAAATATTGAGCTCTGAAATCATCACATAATAGTCAAAGATCCGTTCTGGTGGCTCAGATTGTTCTTCAATGGAAGCATACGTTAAAAAGCAGCTTCCGAAGCATACTCCGCCACCTTCGGGAAGGAGCAGGCCTCAAAAGCGACCTCGGCAGGGGCCTAGCAACTCGACCCCGGGACTCACTGCTTTAATGGAGGAAAGCTTCCTCGAAATAATAATGCCTCTGCAAAGCACGATCGATGAGATCTCGACAGAGATACACAGCTTCAAAGCATCTTTAGAATCTCTAAACACCAGAGTGGAAGATAGTGAAGTTCATATTAAATCAGTGGAGACTAAGATGGATAAATACGAGTTAGATTGGGTTTCAATGAACAGGAGAGTTAAAAAAATTGAAGATAAACTTGAGGACTTGGAGGGGAGGAGCAGAAGAAGTAATATCATCATTATTGGGATTCCGGAGAGAGAGGAGGGCGCATCTCCGATTCAGTTTGCTCAGAAATTATTCGAGAAAGTAGCTGGCCCGTCTCCTAATGGAGCAAGCTATGTAGTAGAACGAGCTCACAGATCTCTTCGTCTCCCCCCAACCAGGTGCGCAACCTAGACTGATGGTATGCAAGTTATTAAATTATCTCGACAAACAACCTATCCTAAGTAAAATCAAATCATTGCAAGAAGTCCTGTGGGAAGGCAAATGGATCAGGATAACCCACGACCTACCACAGTCTGTTCGGCTTAGGTGGCAAGAAATGCACCTGCTGGTTTCGAAATTAATTGCGGCTGGCATACAATTTCATGTTAAATACCCTGCTTTACTGCAGGTGAAGGTTAGCAACCAGTGGCATTCGTTTGAGAGCCTAGAAGTGGCACAGAAAGAGCTCAAGAAATTACTGCCTGAACTGTTGAAGTGATTGGACTGGGCTATAAAAAATGCGGCTGAATAGGCTTAATTAAGCCACTGTAAGCCTCGGATATATGACGTGTGATAAATTGCTATTGTTTGAGTCATGGGACTGACTGAAGTATGCTACTTAAGGAAATGTCCCTGGTAAAATGGCTTAAGAGGCTATTTATAGCGTTTATATACAAGCCCCTCTCTGAACAATGTCTAGTTTGTTTGTCTCCCCTCTTGCAAATTTGGAGTTAGAATTCTCGATCCTTAAAGTGAGCCAAATTAGTGCAACGCTCTTCACGGTCTCCATATGGTGAATCCTGGGCAGCTCTAGGTCCTAAAGTTGTTTCAAGGTTTAATGGTTTAATGTGCATGAAAGATTAGCTGCTTCAGAAGCTCACACAAGTCCTGCATGCGATCCTGCAAATTATGTCCCCCAGGTGGAATCGCCAGCATATGCATCCTAACAGACTGGGACTACACTATTATATCCTGAATGGCGTTAGCTTTTGAGCGAAGTTTAAGTCGAAACACGAAAGTGATGAATAACTGTTTATACTCCCCTTTCCTTTTCTCGCTTCGTGCTGTCTTGTTCTATTTGGAGTGCAAGACGGGTTTCACGCGATCGATGAGTCTGAACACATCAATAGGGAACAATAGAGATTTAGGTAAGATTGGATAGTAATTGAAGAAGCTAGTAATCCTCCCTCTTCATATGTCACTTTTCTTATCTAAGTTGGGGAGATTGGATATAATAACGGAACTGAGGGATGGCTTCGGTAATACATTTTAGTTATGCAAATGCCAAGACCTGCACATGGTTTGCGATCAATTCCTGGGGACAGTGATCACTTTCTACATAATTTTAGAGTCGGATTTTGCCTGGTTAATCAGGGAAAGAGTAATACAGGGTACACTAATTTTCTTCTTCTGCATTAAATGAGTAGCGTACAGGTGAAGGATAACATGAATATGTGGTTCAAAGATACAAATAAGATATAGTTTGCATAGCTTCTGTTTGAAATGTTGAAAGGTTGTTATGCCTCTTCTCCCCCACAAGAGGGGAGTAGAATTCCATGGAAGGTTTGCTCCTGTCGGAAATTTTGTCTGACAGTTATCATTATAAGCATAAAAATATCTTTTGAAATGTTATAATTTATTGGAGAGAAATTGTTCTAATTGTGCAACGAGCAGGATTACACAATATAGACAAATGCTCCATGTTATTTAGTTAAGAATAAAGGTTAGTTATAATATTTCATTTTAATTTGGAGGGATAAGATAAATATGGTGACTTGCATTATTTGGTTTTAAGAATGGGATTTGGGGATGGGTGGACTTTCTGCTGGGTTAGTATTTACATCACCTGACGTTTAAGATGGGTAGTGCAGTTGTTAGAACTTGGGCTAGTAGTTTAATTTTATTGGTTTTGAGGAGATACATGGGGAGGATGTTGGGAGGGAGAAACATTATTTCTTTAACTTTATCGTGCGATAGAAAGAACCATATTCAGATGTACGAAGGGACACGTATGATTTATTCTCAGCAAGGGGACCTACCACCTTGGGTTAATGGGCAATGTCAGGAGTGCTTAGCATTCTAAGTTGGAATATTAAGGGGGCTCTGGATCGATGTAAAAGGTGAATAGTGTTAAGGCACCTATCTACTCTAAAGAGTGACATGGTCTGCTTACAAGAAACTCATCTTAAAAGGGAGGACGTTCATATGTTTCGTAAATATTGGGTGGGTCAGGTATTTGGAGCAGGGGTTTCCACGAATGGGTGGAGTAGCCATCCTATTTAATAAAAAAGTATACTTTCAATTAGAAAAGGAGATACGGGATACACACGGTCGATATATTTTGTTGATTGGTACTCTCTTATCACAACATGTAATTATAGGGTCGGTATATGGTCCAAACGTTGGTTCCCCACAATTTTTTATGCAACTGTTAGACAAGTTAAATAACTACTCATCCAGGACAATATTACTGGGGGGTGACTGGAATATTACGCCGCAGTTACAACTTGACAGATCGGATAATAGACGCATGGGGTTATCTCCTTCCCAGAGGGCACTCAAAGAACTCATGGAGGGATTAAGTCTCGTTGATGTCTGGAGAATCCTCAATGCGGAATCCAGACAATACACCTTCTTTTCAATGCCACATAAGACCTGTTCTAGAATTGATTACTTTCTAATTAGTATCAAATCCTTCGCTTCTATTTCTGCTGCAAAGATACATACCAGGGTCATTTCAGACCACTCCCCAATCTCTATTTTGTCCGCAATTAGTCCCGGGTTTAAGAGAGACTTCATGTGGAGATTTAACAATCAGCTATTGCAGGATTCCTACACTCATAAGCACCTGAAGCAATTCATATCTCACTTCCTTGCCCATAATATGGTTCAGTCCTAAAACCGACATTGTTTGGGCAGCCCTGAAATCTTTGGCGTTGAGGGGGGGTGTATCGAATCACGTCTACCAGAACTAAAAAGAATAGAACACTGCTTAATGATATTACTAATGCTATTAAGAGCATTGAGGGCAACATTACTCAGTGTTAAACTGAATCAACTGGATTCAATTACATCAATTACAATCACAGTTCTCCTCAATTATGCTGCAAAAAGCAGAACTGGCCCTCTGGAGAACTAGAATTAAATATCTGGAAGCTGGTGAGAGGGCAGGCAAGCTTTTAGCTTTAAAACTCTGACAGTTAGAATCTAGCAGATATAGCAGCTTTAAAATTAACCAGGAGGCTATAGTTAAAGATCCTAGAGAAATTGACGGCAGCGTTCAGAGATTATTTCCACAAGGTATATACCATTCCAATTGCAGATAGAGCGAAGCCAGACGAGATCCAGGGCTTTTTGGAATCAGTAATCCTCCCCTGTATCACTAATATAAAGGCAGTCAAATTGGAACTTCTATACAAGAATGGGAAGTGAAACAGACTGTTACCCAACTTGCCCCTGATAAATCCCCAGGACCTGATGGCCTCTCTACCAATGTGTATAAAGCATTCAAGGAAGAAATTATCCCTGTTTTAACTAAAGTATATAATTTCTGGTATTTAGAGAGATTTTCGGAAGGGGTTTTTTTGGACGCACTTATAACTCTCATCCCCAAGCCAGAACGAAATCCTTTATGCCCTGGTAACTACCGTCCGATATCACTTCTAAATGTGAATGTTAAAATACTAGCCAAAGTTTTAGCCAATCGGCTCAGTCCCTTAATGTGTAAGATGGTTAGTGATGTGCAGGTAGGTTTCATGAGCAATTGGGTGGTCAGTGATCATATCACGTAAACTTCATCATTTGTAATTCCTGCTAAAACTATTTTGAATTCTGACTGCCCTGTTAGCTCTAGACGCTGAGAAAGCATTCGATCGGGTCTCCTGGGAATTTCTATTTGTTACATTGTCTAGGTTCGGTTTTCCGGATGGATTTCTGAGATGGGTTAAACTATTATACAAATCTCAAGTAGCACGGGTCTGGTGCAATGATATCCTGTCAGATCCATTCCCTCTCTCTTGTGGTACAAGACAGGACTTCCCACTCTTATTTAATCTATATCTGGAACCCCTGATCTGCAGGTTACTTGCAGCACAGGATATAAAGGAGTTACAGATAGGTAACAAGAGATACTTAATTTCAGCTTATGCAGATGATCTGCTTTTGCATATCGAAGAGACGGAAGTCTGCATACCGGTTGTTTTGCAAGAAGTTGGACAGTTCTCAAAAGTTTCGAATTATAAACTCAATATATCCAAGACGAAGATTTTTCCTTTAAATGGTAAGTGCTTGCCTGGCATAGCAAAGGAGCTGGGTCTCAATTGGGAACCAAAATTCCTGATGTATCTCGGTATCAAAGTCTCAAGGAATATGGCCATTATGATTAAAGAAAATCTCAATAATCTGGTTAAAATAATTAAGCTAGATCTAGATAGATGGAACCTATTGCCTTTATCACTGTGGGCAAAAATAGAGACAGTGAAAATGAACATATTACCAAGAATTTTTTACCCCTTAAATATGCTGGGACCTTATTTACCCAAAGCATGGTTTGGAACTTTCCAAAAATTACTCAACAATTTCATCTGGAAGGGGAAAAACGTTAGGAGAGCATACTCAAAATTAATAGGTCCTAAGAAGCAGGGAGACTTTGCACTCCCCTCCTTTTTTAAGTATTATATAGCATCGCATATTAGTAAATTAGTTTTTTGGAATCGGCCGACTTTTCCAACGGACTCCAACCCTTACGTGCCCCCTTGGATCCCCATCGAGAAACATCTGGTCACTAAGTGCTCGTTAACTCTCAACTCAATCACTTACATTACCTTAAGACTCCTCCCTAAATCACTCAAAAATACACCTATTGGCTGGTCAATAAAAGCCCTATATCAAGCACAGAGAGGTCTCTAGAAGTGAATTGGCACAAATCCCTGAGCAGCCTCTAATACAAAACATGCATTTTCAAATTCAAGCGCTGATCCGTCTACATTCTGGGAACCATTAGTTGAGTTGCGCCTGGGAGACTTAGCTCCATGGAGTACTGTTATCGTATGCGCAAGTTTGTTCTAAGATACCTGAGGCAAAAGGGAATGCTTTTAAATGTTGACAAATTTGTGATTCAATAAAAGCTTATTTTCAGAGTTTGAAATACTCGGAAGTAAATAGGATAGAACTGTTTTCGTTGCTCCAGATAGCAGATCAGCCTCACTCAGTCTCCAAAGTATATCATGAATTGCAGAGGACTGACTTAGGATTGCCTTCCGGTATCTGCTATTATTGGAGGCAGAAATTGGAACTAGATGAAGACCAAAGATTATGGGACCAAATTTGGAAAAATATATATAAATACATAAGGCAAGATAGGTATAAGTTACAACAGTTCAATATCATGCACAACTTATACTACACCCCTGCTAAGTTATACAAAATAGGCAAATTAGCATCTTCTAAATGTTATAGATGTAGTGCTGATGATGGGGATTTATACCACATGTTATGGGTATGCCCTAAAATTCAGCCTTTATGGAAAGCAATTCAGGAATCGTTACACTTTATCGTGGGATTGGATTCTTTTTTCACACTTGAAATCTGTTTGATGAATCATTTTCCCAGGGATATGAGTAAGCAGAAGAAAGCGCACATGGCTATTATTTCAGCTGCAGCTAAGGCGATTATCCTGCGACACTGGATCGATGTGTCAGCACCTTCAGTTATTGAATGGTACAAGGACATTTTGCTTGCCTTGCAGCTGGAATTACATATAACGAAGATGAACAGTAGGGTACATTCATATAACACCAAATGGGGCCTCCTAGACGCTGTTTTAGTTACTTGGAAAACTTAATATACCAAGGTGGTAAGGTCTTCCTTAACCTGGGTAACCTTTAGAGTTTTACAAGGAATGTTTGTGGTCCTTTCTATAAATAAATGTTTATTGGGGGGGGGTAAAGGATTAGGGTGAAGATTAGATAATGTTGTTTAAGTAGATAATGTTAAAAGACAATGCTGTAATTGTCCATTTATATAGTATAGGCCTTTAGTATACAAATGATTGGGATAAATGCTTGTTCATTTCCTGTAAAGGCCTGGTCAAGGTCTTAACTTCATTGTAATGTGGCAATGTAATTAAAATATATTGAATAAAAAAAAAATTATTATATCATCACCGAACACATTTGGCGGCCATTTTAGGAAGCAGGTAAGGCAGTTTTTTTGAAATTGAAAGTCTGATTTTACATTTTTCAAATGCTTTGGAACCACATTTAGGTAAACTATATAAATATAGTTTAAGCATTATGGAATACAGCAACCTTTCCTTTAGCCCCCTATGAAGTCAGATTTTTTTAATAGTTTGTTGGCAAAATGTTGTTTAGGTATCCTTTAAAGAGTGGCAACTTCATGGGCTGCAACAAGTTGGTGATATCTGGAAAAACAGTAATTTGAAAACATATGATCAATTAGTTGACCAGTTTGGTATATCTTGAAATCAAACTCTGCAATGTAATCAGCTGAAAAGCTATTTAAATAAGAACAGAGAAAAAGTTAAGATCATAGAAAAACCAATCCTATTAGATATATTAACAAAAAACTCGGAAGAGAAAGGATTGATATCATTGCTGTATCAGGCTATACAAGATAACTTAGGAGGGAATATTAATAAAGTGAAGTTTAAATGGGAAAGAGATCTGGGCATGTGCCTGACAGATGAGCTATGGAGTGAAATCATTGATGCATATCTCAATAATGTACTATCAACTAAAATGCAGCAGATCCAAATGAATGCAGTACATAGTCTTCAGTCATCCTAGGTGATCTCAATGTTAACTGGCTTGCCTCCACTGCCTCCCATATAAGGGACTCCTTTGCTGCCCTGGATATGTCCCAGTTAGTCACCCAGCCCACCAGATTCAACCACTCTACTGGCACCAGCACTCTCCTAGATGTTACATCTAACCACCCCTACAAAATCCAGAATGTCACTGTCCTCCCCAACTCTCTTAGGGATCACTCCCCAGTTCTCTGTCTCTGGTCATCCTCTACTCTGAAGCCAGTGTCCCAGGCCACTCTATGCTGCCGTTTACGCCCTGGCGGCCTCAAGAAATTAAAAACCACCTGGCCCATGAACTGAATTCCCCTATCACCCAGCGCCCTGACATTGACTCAGCTCTTGACTACTTCACAAATGCCTCTGTAAGGCTTGTGACCTTTTCGCCCCCCTCACCAGGATCCGCTCCAAAAAATGCAGTGCCCCATGGATCACCCAACCCAACCTCCAGAGACTCAAAAACAGAGATAATCTGTGGCACATTGCTGTAGAATCCGGAAAGGCGTCTGACTGACAGGCCTACAATGCAGAACGCAATAAGTGCACTTGGGCCATTAGGCAGGCCAAGGCAGAGCACTACCAGACCACCCTCACTTCCACTTGGGGTTCAGCCCGGACCTTCTGGGATAATATGAAAGAGCTAAATGGGAAGTTCCGCTCCCCCCCCCACCATCTCAGCTCTCCATCAATGGCACCCCATCCACTAATCATAGCCAATTGCCTTAACACTGCCTTCTCTGACCTAAGCTTGGTCCTCCCCTGCAGCTTCTTTGACCCAATCCCCACCTCTCTCCCTCCAGTCCTGCATCACCCACCATTCTACCTGCACCCCCTATCCCCCCAAGAAGCCGGAGCGCACCTGCTAAAAGCCTTAGGCAGCAATAACCCCAGCAGTGACCCCCTCGACTCCAGGATCCTCCGTATGGTCTTGGACTAAGTCTAGTCCCTTGATGACCTTCTAAACCGGTCTCTATGCCTGGGTCAGTTCCCAAGTGTTGGAAAACTGCTGAAATCACACCCATACATAAGAGCGGGGACCGATCCACCCCCAACAATTACTGGCCCATCTCCATCCTCCCCCCACTCTATAAAGCCCTTGAAAAAGCGGTGTTGGTCCAGCTCTTTGAATACCTAACCAAGTATGTCATTATGTGGCCAAAGCAGCACGGTTTCTGCCCAGGACACAGTACAACCATGGCTCTCCTGGAATTATCCCAACACCTGCATGCTGCTCTCGACTCTGGCAGCCTTGCAGGAGCAGTGTTCATTGACCTCTCCAAGGCCTTTGACACTGTCTGTCATCCCCTTCTACTTGACTCTCTCCACCAACTTGGCTTCTCTGGTGGTCCCATTTCCTGGTTCTCTAGCTACCTCTCTGCTAGATCCCAGCGTGTCAATATCAGTGGCTCCCTCTCCAGCACTCTTCCCATTCACTTCGGGGTCCCTCAGGGCTCCATCCTGGGTCCAATACTTTTTAGTCTCTGCCTCAACACCCTTCCCAGCTCATGTACTGGTAAAATGCTCCTGTATGTCGATGATGCAGTCCTCGTTGCCTCACATCCCAATCCCACCTCCTTCCAATTATCCCTCCAGCAAGCTTACAACCAAGCCAAAAGGTGGTTTGGAGACTGCAGACTGGTCATTAACCTAAAGAAAACCAAATCAATGCTTTTCTCCCACCACCAAAATAAAGCTAAAAATACCCCCCTCTTGATTATCTCCAGCACTCTGCACCCGTCAGAACAAGTGACCACATGCAAGTACCTAAGCATCACGTTCGACACTGCCCTCTCCTTCCACACCCACATTAATGCCCTGTCAGCCACCATTAACTCTCGGATTGGCCTGCTATACTGGCACAGGGACTGCCTGCCTCAGGTTGCCCTCAGGCTGTCCCTCGTGAACTATGGCTTGCCCATCTACTCTGCAGCTGACAACACTGCCCTCTCCAAAATCCAACTCTCCATCAATAAGGCCTGTAGGCTCCTGACCGGTGCCCCCAGCCGAACTCACACCTGCCTTCTCTATACTACCATCAATCTTCTCAACTTTGAGGAGCGACTGCGCTACCAGACCTGCCTTCTCGCTAAGAAATCTCTACTAGGACTCTCCCCCCCGGGGGTCTTCACCTCCCTACAGCAGCCATCTTCGTCCGTCACTACCCATAGCTCTGTTAAGGCCACTTTCAAGGTGCCCAGAACCAAGACCTCTCTTGCCCAGAGATCCTTCCTGTACCGAGTGCCCACCTGGTTCAACTCCCTCCCTAGCTGCATCTCCAACTTGCCGTGGCTCCTTCAAAACAACCCTTGGAACCATATCTTTAATACCGCTGTTGTAGGTGCAACTAACCCCTATTGTAACCTGTGGTTCCTGCTCCTGCCCCTGGCTCGACAGCGTCCACTGGACAGCCTCTTCCTCCCCAGACCTACCCCTTCCTACTAGGTCCAAAGGGATGTAACCCACTGTCTTCTCTGAGGACCTACTATATCCATGAGTGTAACTCACAATTTTGTAACATTATGTAACCTAAGTAACATACAAATTACTACATTATGTAACCTAAGTGTATCTATGTTAAATGTTCCTTTTACTGCACTTGTAATGTTATACTCTGTTTTAATCTGCACTGTAATAAATGTCTTGATGTCTACCCCCACGACGAGGTGCCTTTGTAAATGAGTCTCTGACTCAAAGGTTGCAAACCCGATTTGTAATGAATAAATAAATGAATACTGTACACAGAATATATTATACACCTAAAAACCTGCATCAATCCAATGCCATCTTATCTGATAAATGTCCAGGATGTCCAAAAACTACAGGAGCCCTGGTTCATCTCTTAGACTCATGCCCATACCTCTCAAATTTTTGGTCTAAATTAGAATGTGTCTGCAATCTAACATTTGTTAAAGATATAAGCCTATCTTTGTTTGTTAGATTGCTGGGAGTATATCCAAATAAAAACATATTAAATGGACCACAAAGGAAATTTTTAACATTATTAACAGCAGTGGCAAAAAAATGTGTATTTTTGAAATGAAAGGATGCTGACCCTCCGGTCTTCAGGACATGGTTGAATATGATGGTTGATATTTCAAAACTGGAACAAACTCATTATAGAAAGAATGGAAAATATGCTGAGTTTAAAAAAATATGGGCACTGTTCCTAGTGACAACAAATCAAACACTGTTTAATTAGATAAAAATGCTAACAGTGGTTAGGAAAGTTCCTGGATCCCCCTCTCAGTAAATATGATGAATGGAAAGAAAAGAGCCAACCTTAGGCTTTGCCTATGATGGAAAAGGAATCCTGATCCTTTCTGAACTGAAGGAAAAAAAAGAATAAGAAAAATAAATTAATAAATAAATAAATAAGCTGCTGAGCCGGGGAACCCCCAAGCCCTCAAAATAGTGTTTATGTGGCAGCCCTCGGGTATGGCCATCAAGTCCCCAGGCGGAGAGAGAGGAAGCGGGGGAACATAAACTTAAGACAGTGCCCCCATGGCCTATGCGACACCACTCCTGCAAGCCCCAGATAGGTCTCCCCCATACACAGCAGAGAGAGAGAGATGCGCCGACTCCAGACCCCGGTCTGATTCCATCCCCTGGCTGCCTCCAGGGCCAAGCAGCCCCACAGACTCCATATTATTCCTCCTCTGGGTCGTTAAGAGTCCAGGTGAGCGCTCTGTCGTGGGCACCTACCGAGGACATCAATGGCTCCTGTTGTTGCCCCAGTGTCATTAAACAAAGCCCCTATTTAATGGGGAAGTCCATTCAAAGACGTTCGCGGGATGGGACACCCCAAGGGGTCCCCCCCCCCGCCTCCACCCTCACAGAGTAAGAATATCTTGGGCCCTTACTCTTGTCTGAGAGGAGAAAGAGATGCATTTATCGAATCCAACCATATTTAACAGGTAAGTCAATAGAGTGGTTCTTGTGCATCAACACCAGGATTATCCAACATCCATACACCTCTGCCCACTAGTAGCTGGGAATGATATATAGTCCCGACTACCCCTATTTAACAATTAACAATTAGTCAGTACAACATTGAATCCAAGTATTCTCAGAACCTCTCCCCCTCAGAATTACCACAGAATAACCACTGCGCTATCGCACAGAGAGGCCATCATATATTGCAAGCACTCAAGCAGACCTAGATCGGAGGTTGAAATTCCAATGAATATCTAATCTCACCAGAAGGCGAGTGGAGCCTAAATTGTGGAGCACCCAATCCCAGAAGCGGAGCCCCAGGAGGGACCCCTGTGGTCAGCGCTTCCCTCCATGGGAACTAGCCCCGCCGGCAACCACCAAAGGCAGGTCCCCCATGCCCACGCCCTCTCTCCCAAGAGGAAAGCCCGACCAGGCAATACCAAGCTCCCCAAGGGCTACTCACTGCACTTTTCAGAAGTCACCAGGAAACAGTTCAAGTGTCCTGTCTGGAAAATTGTGACAACAACTCCTTAACTGAGTCCAAAGCGGCCTGCTGGCTTCATAGGCCTTGTGCAGCAGCTTGTGATGGAGATCGCGTGGACTGGGTTCTCTGAGACAACGCTGTGGACACAGGCAAGAAGAAACCCCATTTTTGTAAGTCCTTATCGCATTGGTGACTGAGTCATATGTTTGTTGTCCATTTGGCTCCGGGACAACCAGTTTGCTAGGGTACGGAGTCCAGAATTTGAGCTTATGTTGGTGCAGGATAGGAAACAGTGGGGTATAGGCACATCATTTCTACATCGTGGTAGAGGCGTAATCATTATCCATGAAGAACCTGGTGGAGACGTTAAATACTTTTGCTTTGGCCCAGGCTTTTTTTAAGATCAGCTCTTTTGTTTGGTATCTCAAGAAATGTATGATGATCGATCTGGGGTGTGTGTTAGGGTGAGAGGGGTTAGGGCCTGGAGCTCAGTGGACGCGTTCCGTCTCAAAGTTAAAGTCTGCATCTAAAGTTAGAAGTGTGCAAAGCAGGGTTTCTTTGAAATCCTGGATATCTGTGCCCTCACTGTTCTTTGGAATCCCATATAATCATAGAGTTTGGCGGTGATGTCTGTTTTCAGTATCCTCCTGCCACTCCATAGTAAGTTGGCAAATTTTAATCACTTGTGACATGGTGGCTTGGAGGTGGGTGATGCGGTCTGTTTGCACCTGTGTTGATTTCTTGATGGTGAAGACTTTCAATCGCAGTTCACTGCTCTGATTTTCTCGCTAATAACTACGTGTCCCTGTTTAATAGCCACAGTCCCCCACTGAGCAATGTGTATTCTTTTTTTTTTCTACATTTCATTCATCCTTTACTTTGCTTTCACTCACTCCCTTCACTGTTACTAGTACACAAATGCCATATACTTACAGGGTGTTTATTTCTCTTTCCTTTCTTGGCTGCTACTCAGGAAAATCAAATTCCCTACAGGTGAGAGGCTTACCCCACTTGAATGTTGTATAAGGAGAGTATACTTTGCTCAGCAACAGGGGCTTTTCTAACTTTTAAAGCTGCCACTGTTCGGTACTCCACACTCTTGCTTTGCCCTGCACACTGATAGCATGTGGTCCCTCCAGCTGCCTCAACCACTCCCCCAATGATGATGTTCAACCAATCACTCGACACCTTTCCTTTCTGCATTTACATATTTATTAGGAGCTCACATGCTGCTGCACAAGTCTTCGACCGATCATATCCTATTACTCAAGCACCTAGCTCATGCTTCCCGCTCCCACCAATGTTCGATTCAGGTCTTCAGCTCCATTTTTTTCTCCTCTGCTGGTGCACTTCAATCAATCAATCAATCTCTTTATTTAACCAGGCATAACATTGCACTGCCCTTAACATTGTTGTAACAGGCCAAAACCGCAATTGCTTCCCTGTGAAATGCCAGGGACTCCAAAGGGTACCTCAAAATCCTGCACTCAAACCCCCAGTGTAGGGTGGACCCTCCAAGCTGTCTAGGGGTGTCAAGGGATGTTACGGTCACCTAGGAGGGGCCCCACACCAAGAAACACAAAGTCCACTTATTTGACTTCCAGAGCACTGAGGTGACCTCTAGGCATCCACTGGCACATGGCAGGGCTAGCAAGGCTGTGGATAAAAGAGTTGGCAGAACTTGGAGGTGTAACACACAAATATGTCTGGAGGGTGAGGTTTGTCTGTTTGCAGATGACACCAAGATCTGCTACAGAGTAGATGATCCAGATGGGGTGGGCAGAATGAGAAGAGATCTGGATAGACTAGCAAAATGGTTGGAAGAGTGGCAACTGGAGTTTAACGCAAAGAAGTGCAAGATGATGCACATAGGGGAGAGAAACCCTTAAGCCACCTATAGGCTGGGAGGGGAGTTGCTGGCAGTCACAAGGGAAGAAAGAGACTTGGACGTCATCATCACCGATGACCTGAAATCATCCAAGCAGACCACTAAAGCAGTAGGTAAGGTTAGAGGGATGTTGGGGTGTATTAGTAGGGGTATCTTAAGTCAGAAGAGGGAGGTAATAATCCCTCTTTACAAGACACTGTTTAGGCTCCATCTGGAGCACTGCATGTAGTACTGGAGGCCTCACCTTCACGAGGACACTAACCAAATTGAGGCAGTCCAGAGAAGGGCAACCAAAATGGTGCAGGGACTGCATCAAAAAACATATGAGGACAGATTAACAGAGCTCAATATGTATACCCTAGAGCAAAGGAGGGAGAGAGGTGATATGATCAAAACATTCAAACACCTTAAGGGCATTAACAAGGTGAAAGAGTTGAACATGTTTCAATATAAGAAAAATAGCAGGACAAGAGGACACAGCATGAGATTAGAGGGAGGCCAATTAAGGGGTAATGTGAGGAAGTTCTTTTTCACAGAAAGGGTGGTGGAGGCATGGAACGGCCTACCTCAGGAAGTGGTTGATATGAATACAATGCAAGGCTTCAAACAGGCATGGGATAGGCATAAGGGAGCAATACAGATGAGTACGAATAGATAGACCATTGACAGAGCAAAGGTCGATGGCACATTGATAAGGCAGAAAAAGAAATGGGCAGACTGGATGGGTTTTGCGGTCCTTATCTGCCATCAACTTCTATTTTTCTATGTCCAAACATGGATATTTTAAGCAAAACAGGATCCTATATTTATCACTCAAGCTCAAATGATGGTGGTAATTCCACCAGCTGGCACAGTTTGTTTTACGCCACTGCAAGGTGGTCATTCTCCTCATTATTTCTGGGTTGGAGTCAACCCTGGTAGTATACTTTAACTTTAATACTGAAGGGCCCAAAGGGACCATAAACTCATGCAGTCCCTCACCCTGCAGATTGGGTGGGAACTCCACGGGCTTCTTCTAGCCCATTTTCAACATTTGGTAGCCACTTTACTAATTCAGAGACTTACTGGCTGGCACAGAACTGGCACCGACTCGATCCTGTAATACAATTCAGGGAATTCTGAAGAAAGATTAGTGCAGACAGTGAAGAAAGGGGACAAGACCTTTTTAGGTATGTCAGCGAAAGAAGGATGGTCAGGAGGGATTGTAAGGCTCAGAGGGGAGACAGGAGAGTGCAAAGAGGGAGACCTAGAAAAGGTAGAAATACTTCTTATTTTTTTATTTTAGTTGTTTAACCAGGAGTAGCTTTTTTTACAGGTGCGACCTGGGAAGTTAAGTGACTTGCTCTGGGTCACACAGTATGCAAGTGGAAGCTGTAGGATTCAAACCCAGGTCTGATCTGCTGAATGTCACCAGCTTTGCAGCTCAGAGCCTTAAACCACTACGCTATACTGCCTCCAAAACTGAACAAATACTGTTCAGTATTCACTGAGGCGGGTGACAGTCACAGACTACAACTAAGTAGCAGGAACAAGGGGGAGGGAGAGGTAAACACTAGTTCATTCACAGTGGAGAGAGTCCTGAAGGAGCTCACAAAACTAAGAGTGGACAAAGCAATGAGGTCAGAAGGCATACATCCCAGGATATTAAGGGAATTGAGAGGGGAGCTAACGGCGCCACTGGCAGCTTTGTTCAATGAGTCACTTAACACAGGTGTGGTTCCAGAGGACTGGAAGAGGGTACATGTAATCCCGCTACATAATAGTGGTAGTAGGGAAGATGCGGGGAACTATAGACCCATCAGCCTCACTTCAGTAGTGGGCAAGATCATGGAGGCACTGCTTAAAGAGAGGATAGTGGAGCACCTGAAGACCATCGGGGCCCAGGATCTGCCGCAACATGGACCTGCTCTGTATCCAGCCCAGAGGGAATAGTGCTCCTGGAACAGATAGCGCTGGAGCCCCTGTGGGCTATATTCTGCCACAACATACAAATGAGCTTATTGGGCATGCAGGCACTAAGGGGCAATTTGCATGCCCATTATGGGCTCATTTGCATGGTGTGCTGTAGCCCATTAGCGCCAGTCCTGTGTGTGCTGGATGACTGCCCTGGTGTGTATCAGAACCCCTATCTCGAACATCCATCCCGTATAGGTAGTACAAATCCCTGGTATCTAGTGGTACCCCCCCAAACACGGGTCCTGAGTAGGTAATACATATCCTTGGTGTCTAGTGGTACCATACTCTATGCCCAGTACAGTGTCATATCCCTGGTGGCTAGTGGCATCTCCACACCCCCGAGTACCCGTGTACACTGACCCAGGACATCCTGGTGTCGAGTGGTACCCCCTGCCCCCGAATACCCATTGACATATGTAATGGTACTCATTGTCAGTCCACCGTCTCCCCCGCCCCACCCTACCTGCTCACAGAACACCATCCAGACACCCTCCCTTACCAGGGTGCCTGTGATCATGGTGGGAAGCCCAATATGGTGACCGGCACAGCCTTCTATGATCTGCTTGGCCAGTCGCCGTATGAGCAGACAGTGTGTATACACTCGTTCACTATCAGCTTATACGGTGGCTAGCTGAGGACACGAGCGGAGGGCTGTCCAAGTCACTATATTGAGCTTCCCATCACAACCCTGGACACTCAGGTAAGGGGTGTGTGGATAGGTGATATTCTGCGAGTGGGGTGGGGGGGCGCTGGACCACCAATGCGTACTATTATGTATTGACAGGCATTCAGGGGATGAGGGCAGGGGTATCACTGGACAACAGGTGTTCCATGTTGGCGTACACGGGTGCTTGGGGGGGTGGGAGTGCCACTAACCACCAGAGATATGACACCATGCTGAGCACAGAGATGTTGGGGGGGGGTGCCACTAGATACCAGAGACATGTCAAATTGACAGAGGATGGGTGTTTGGGGGTAGGTGGTGTCACTGGGCACCAGGACTGCAACCTCGCTGGCATGAAGGGTGACTGCGGTGGGTGGCTGCAGTTCAGCAGCCTGCCATAGGTGGCTTGGGGGCGCAGGCTTAGCGCCTGGTTAAGTCTTGGTTTTCAGCAGCAGTAAATAGCACTGCTTTGAGGGCCACTTATCCCTGTCACAAACTTTTGAACATCCTGCTTTGCTCATATGCACAGGCCCAGTGTTATGTTAGCATTTGGCTGCTAATGGGTTTAGGATGTGCTACATACATAGAAACATAGAGGTTGTGGGCAGAAAAGGACCGTCAGGCCCATCCAGTCTGCCTGTTTTCCCTACCTGTAATGGCAGCCAGTGCTAATAGTTGGTCACATGCTTAAGCCATTTCTTCCTATCTTTATGGCCCCCTTATTCCTATCCCAAGCATGTTTGAATCCTGCCACTGTGCTTACTCCCACCACCCCCTGGGGCAGGCCATTCCACGCATCCACCACCCTCTCAATGAAAAATAACTTTCTCCCATTTCCCCTTATGTGGCCTCCCCCCCCCCCCCAATTTCATGTCATGACCCCTTGTTCTAGTACTCTTTTTATACTGGAAGATGCTTTCCCCTTTCACTTTGTTTATGCCCTTGAGATACTTGAATGTTTCAATCATGCACCCCTGTTCCCTCCTCTGTTCCAGTGTGCACATATTGAGGTCCCTTAACCTATCCTCGTATGTCTTATGCTGTTGTAACCCCCTGCTCAGGGGCTTACCTGATCACCCCCCCCCGTGGCTGCCCGGTCTCCAGTTTTCCCCGTAGTGTCCCCATTGTTCCCTGGTCTTGGCTGGTCCCCAAATAATCCCCTCTAGTACTCTGGATCCTCCCTCCGGCCCCCACATTTTTTTTTTTGCTCGAACAGGGCTGAAGGAGCTGAACCACGGTGCTGCTGCTCCATGCTGCACTTTGGTGCGGTTGTGGCATACTGCACAAGTGCAGGAACACCTTTGGTGTTTTGGCCATCCTTTCGGCCAAACAAGCACCTCTGCGGTGGTCCATGGTCTCCCTGTTAAGCTAAATTGGGACCAGAGTCCCGGAGAAGGAAGCAGCCAGTGTTTTCATTAAAATCACCAATCGCGCTGCAGAATCAAGAGCCATCCCATGAGTGTTAATAAGGCGGTATCCATTTGTATGAGCAAAGCCTGTCCAGCGCCTGGGGGTCTGGAAACCAGCGCTAGTGACAGGCGGGAGAATATATAAAATATTTAAATGGTGCAGGGGGTCATCAGAGGAGAAGGGTGGCTACCTATTGGTGGGATGATAAATGAATAAAAGGGAATTGTTTGGTCACACCGAAGTGAGGTTAGGACATGTATTAACTGAAACGGGACGATGTATGAGCTACCTGGGGACTCTCTGAAATGGCAGCAGCGACAGTCCGGGGGATGGAGAAACATATTAACTGGTGGCAACGTGAGAAAAAGCAAATAGACTGTTACAAAAAGGTGGGACAATGTTTAAATAAAAGTGTTTATTCTGGCTGCAGGGACATTTTAAAATTGAAACACTGTGTGGACTCGAGTGGGACTGTTTTGCCTGCAGCCATACTTGCTGTTATGTGACTACATTACAGCCAATCAAAGTGCCCGGATTTTCCAGGAGGACTATGGGACTGTTGAAAAGACTTTTGGGGGGAAAAAGCTGGGGGAAGTTTAGGTGCCTTTTTCTTCAGCTAATCAGGTGTCATGGGAGGTTCAAAAATATACATTATATATATATATATATTGCTTTTTCATGACAAAAAACTCCATTTCATGCATCAGTTAGGGTTGTTCCACAGTGACAAAAGCAAGAAATTCGATGTTAGGGTTGCCACCCCTTGCACCCCACGCCCACCCACCCGACCAACAGGCATCAGGGTGTGCGTTGGAGTCATCGGTCCTAACTCCTCACACCATCCCATGTGAACAAGCTGAGGTGGTGCAGTATAGGAGACTGGGGTGAGAGTTAGGACCAACGACCCCAACGCACACCCTAATGCCTGTTGGAGGCAGGGTTGGCGTGGGGTGCAAGGGGGGCAACCCTAACATCGAATTTCCTTTTGTCGCTGTGGAATAACCCTAACTGATGCATGAAAGGGAGTCTTTTGCCATGAATTTCCCTTCTTTTTCAGAATGTACAGTATAAATAGTGAATGGAATGTGGTGGTGCAAGCACGGGGCTCTTCGGTAATGGTAACACACTTAGAAACAGAAATTGTTACGGTAACAGCAAGGAGGACACCAAAGGGAAGAGTAACAGAAATGGAAGCAGAAATGCAAGTGCGTAAGCAAACACAAATCATTACAGTCACGGTAACGCAATTGGAAATGCAAACGCTTACAGTAACAGCAACAATGACACCAAAGGAAACAGAAACGCAAACAGAAGTTAGTACGCAAATGCAAACGGCAGTGCACACGGTGACGCAAAAGGAAACACAAATGCAAACAAAACCAGTAATGGACACATGTACACACATAGTAACAGTAACGCAAACGCAAAGGGTAACGCACATGGCAACGTAAACGCTAACACAAACGGCCACGGAAATGCTAACTGTAACAGTAACACAACTGCACCCACTTTTTGACCCCAAAAAGTGCATTGAGAAGCACAGTGAATACAAAGAATGTGTGCATAATAATGGCTCTCAGAGCAGAAAATGAACACTTGGAATACTAAACTGCTTATATCTCAGGAACCGTACGACGTGGAAAAAAAATTAAAATCTCATATTATTTATGGCATTCCTGGCTAAGCATTTTTCTGAAGAAAAGTCCATATCTTGAAGCGTTTTTTCGAGATACGGGTCCCGAAAGGCACAGCGGACGCCATAATGTTAGCCAGTGGGAAAAATCATCAACTTCAGAGTGCCATAACTTTACAGGCCTCTAATATTTTCTCACTAAACCACCAAAAGGCACATATGTGGCATCTTGGCTTTCTTCCTTCCAAATTTCAGCCCAAAAGACCAAATCATTCTTTTGCAGGAGGGTGGCAAATATTTCCTGTTGTTTGTGGCATAGTGTCACAAAGTAGTGTCGTGATTTGTGACACTTTCGCAAAACAAATCATGAAAGTGTCACAAGTGCGACACTACTTTGCAACACTACTATTTCCAAAAATTTTAAAAACATATTTCTGGGGTGTTTTACCCCCCAAAAAAGACATGGCTAGCATCCTCAGGGCTTGACTAGGTGCACACAAAAGGAATTGTGTCCCTTGAGGGTCCCAAATTTAAATGCCAAGCATTTCTGTGACCACTAACTGAAAACAAGATGGCGGGTTTGCAATACTACAGGGGTCTTTTGCGACACTAAAAACTGCATTTGCGACACTGTCAAACTTTTTGTTAACTTTTCTCATTGACGATAATGGGAAACTTGTTTTTTGAATAACTTTTGAACCGTTTAATATTTTTTCACGAAATCTTCAAAAGACACATCGGGGACCCCAGCTGCGTGTTCCCTGAAGGTTTTGGACCAGTCACACAGACCGTGCGACCTGTACGCGCGAGCAAACAATTTGCAAAAATGCATAATTACCACGTTCTATGGCGCTATGTAGCTCTGCAACTGTATATCCAACAATTATGAAACTTGGCAGATGCAGAGAGCTACGGTACTGCTCCATGCCTGCCAAATTTCAGGCAAATCCATCATACTGTGGCAAAGTTAGTACACTGCCAAATTTCAGAGTTTAAGCTTAAATGGGGTACTCAACTCTAACTATAGTGGCACATATATTATGGTAAGCACGGGAGTGCTACCATAGTTAGGGTTGAGGAGCCATTGACATGGTAAACCCAAAATTTTGCACCTTAATAACTTTGCAACCATTCAACGGATTTGCCTGAAATTTGGAATACAGAATCAAGACCCATATGCCTTGGCATCTGCCAAGTTTCGTACTGGTCAGATATACGGCTGCGGAGTTATTAAGCATGATTTGCGCGTGCGTTTACGCTTTTTTTGGAATTCTACAGTTGCACCTACAAGTCGCACGGTTTGTGTGACCGGTCCAAAATCGTCAGGAAACATGCAGCAGGGGTCCTCGATGTGCCTTTCGAAGATTTCGTGAAAAAATATTAAACAGTTCAAAAGTTATTCAAAAAACAAATTCCATTATAAGTCAATGGGAAAGTTAGCAAAAAGTTTGACAGTGTCACAAATGCAGTTTTTACTTTCGCAAATGGCCCTTTTACTGTCGCAAATCTGCCATTTTGTTTTCAGTTACGATCAGAAAAATGCTTGGCATTTAAATTTGGGACCCTCTAGCAGCCTAATTATTTTGTATTCACCTAAGTCGGACCCTGAGGATGCTAGCCATGTCTTTATTGTGGGTAAAACACCCCAGAAATATGTTTTCAGATTTCTGGAAAAGTACTTTACAGTAAGTAGTCGCAGACATGAAAGTGATGTAAAATTTTGCGAAAGCTTTCGCAAATTGCGACAGTACTTTTCTAGGCTGTGGGAAAATGACAGCAATTCTTTGGCACCCCGCTGCAAAAGAACGGTTTGGAGTTTTGGGCTGAAATTTGGAGGGAATGCAGCTGGCATCTCACATATGTGCCTTTCAGTGTTTTGTTGAAAAATATTACACAGCGCCAAAGTTATGGCACTCCAAAGTTGACACGTTTTCCCATAGGATAACATAACGGTGTACGACGCATTGCAGCAATCGTTTAGCGCCCTGCTGCAAAATAACGGTTTGGTCTTTTGGGCTGAAATTTGCAGGGAACACAGTGAACATCCCATAGATGTGTCTTTCAGTGGTTTGGTGAAAAAATATTACAGGGAGGGAAAGTTATGGCACTCCGAACTTCTGTTTTTTTCCCAATAGGATAACATTACGGCATTCGCCGCGCCTTTCAGGGCCCATATCTCGGAAACGGTGCCAGATAAGGACTTTTCGTTGAAAAAATTCTTAGCCCCTTTCCGGGGCCTAAATACAAAACTACCCAGGAAAATGATAATTCATATGACTTTTACATTTTTTTTCTATGTCGTACGGTTCCTGAGATATAAGCAATTTACTATTCCAAGTCCTCATTTTTCTGTTCCAAGAGTCATTATTTTGCATACATTCTTTGTACTCACTGTCTTTCTCTATACAGCTTTTGGGGAAAACTAGCCTGTGCACTTACATTACTGTTACCATTACCGTTTCCGCTTGCGGTTCCTTTTCTTTCACCGTTCATTCACGCTCACCATGCGTTGCCATTGCGTTTTCATTTGCGGTTGCGTTTGCATCGTTTTTACATTTCTGTCTACAGTACTGTTTCTCTTTCTGTTTAAGCTTTGCGTCACCATGCCTTATTCTGATTTAACGTTTGCGGGCACAATGTTACTATGCCTTCCGCCGCTTAACATTACGACTGCTATTTCTTGTCATCATTCTCTCAAAAAAAGAGAAATTAAGGGCAAAAACTCCATTTAATGCATCAGTTAGGGTTGTTCCACAGCGACAAAAGCAATAAAATTCGATGTTGGGTTGAAACCCTCTTTCACCCTAGCCCACCCCAACTGGAATCGAGGTGCGGCGTTGGAGTCATCGGTCTAACTCTCACCCATTCTCCTATTCCTCCAGCTTCTTTCCACATGTGTATGGGGTGAGAGTTAGGGCCGATGACTAACCTTTCCAGATAAGTGAAAGGTTCAACTTCTTTATCGGAGCCTCACTACTTTATGGCTGTCGTATGTATCGTACGATAAGCAAGTTTTGCCTCTAACATATATATATATATATTTCTCTGTCTTTCTCAGTGAGCTACACTATGCTATGCTCTACTTCTGTGAGTTCTGTACCATGCATTCTCTTTTCATCTTATTTTATACACTACTACTGTATATTCTTATATGTGGACTAAGTGTATTATGTGCCTATCTGTAACCTGGTTGTACTTTGATCTGTTCTGTAAATCACACAAATTGTAACCTATATGTTTTCTGCTGTTAAATGTTACTCATTTGATAACCTGTGTGTTATCCATCCCCTGTTCCCCTTCCCCCCAGGTCGCACCGGGAGACGAGCAGCTTGTTGCTCAGTGTACCTTTCCTGGTGAAACAATTTCAATAAATAAAATAAAAAATTACGAACACTCCGTTCTGCTCCTACAGGACAACCTGCTCCAAATTAATTCTTCTCATCTTATTTAGTAAGAAAAAATAAAATAAAATAACATGCAACTCATTCAATGTTTTAAGAATCTTATTTCAGTTCTACTTTATGCTTTTTAGAGTTTTCTGAGTACATAAATATGTTTAATGAATAAGCATCACCAAGTTATCAAAAATAAGATACAGTAATATGGAAAGTAATATGCATTACAGTTACAGTTACTTGTTACTTTTCATGACAGAGTAATCAGTAACTGTAAGTGATTACATTTCTTTGAGAGTAACTAGTAACTGTAACTGATTTACTTTTTAAAAGTAACTTGCCCAACTCTGAAGTTAAGACAGTGACCTTGATGCATTCATTCTACAGGAAGAAGACAGATATACTCCCTAGCTCAAGTGGGGAGTTCGAGCTGGAGACTACACAAGATGCAGGCTGCAAAGACTGTCTTACGCTAAATGGCTTCTGATTAATCTTAAACACCACTATTACTATAATAAAGATTACTACTACCTTTTAGCAAGTCTGTGTGCCTGAAATACAAACAAGACAGAGCCAAGCTGAAAGGTGGTGAAAGGTATGCTCTGACCTAAGAGAAGAGCCAAGGCTTTTTGAAACAACAGACGAAGAGGCCTTGAAACCCTGAAAGGCTTTATGCTTTAAAGAGGTAAAGCTATCTGTTAGAAGCAGTCCTAATGCTCTAAAGGTTTGCCTGCCATTTGAAGAAAGTTGCTTGATGAAAGACTGTTACATGGTTAAAACAGCCTCGACTATCCCAACATAAATTGAACTATGGCCTGAACTGTTCATATTTACAATAGACACAATAAACATATGCCATACCAAAGCCATTGAACCTGACTTCTGTGCCTGTCTGACTCTTTGTGACCCCAACCCCCACAACAGAGATGTGTATGTAAAAGCTGTAGTCATTACATGCACATTAGTGTGACCCCGTGAGAATGTGCAGGTTACACATAAAGATATATATCAATATTGCACCAGTTCGGAGATGGGAATGTGGAGCCCTCCGACATGCCTCATGCTAGCTTTGCTGAAAGGTTTTTTACATTTTTTTTGGTGGGGGTAGATGTTTGGGGGGAGGGTATGATATCACAGAGCATCAGTTTGCAGATTTTGGAAATCTAATGGTGGGGGTACCTCTTATAATACACTGTACTCTGGGGCTGTCTTGAGGAAAGAAGGAAAAGGCAAAAGTGGAGAAGAATAAAGACCCATTTGCATAGAATTTTGGAAGCATAGCCACCGGCTCACCGGTGCAGTGGTTGGATTTCCACTTGCAACACCAACGACCCGGGTTCGGGAACGGACTCGGGGAGTCAGAGAGCTGGCCAGGAGAGAAGGATTGAGCATCCGATGGACTGCTGTCCTTCTCCTGGGGAGGGAGGGGTAAAGTATCCGATGCCTGATGGACCCCTGGCGGAGGCTGGGGGAACCACAGGAGAAGAGTACCAACACGCTAAGTGGGCGGGGCAGATGCTGGACATCGTTGCATGTCCCCACCCCTGGGGCTGCCTAAAAAATAAATTGCCAGCCGCCACAGATGAAGCCTTCCCGGCAGCTGGCCTCCATAGCTCCCTGCCTCCCAATTACGGCCCTGCGGCACCACTGGGCCCCGAATCTCACCCTGGGTGGGAAGCCAGGGAGGCAATTCCGGTTCACCGACACTTTCTCCCATCATAAATGGGTTCGCTCGGTTTTCCGTAGCCCCCTCCCTGGAGGGGTAGGCCAGGGTGTATCTGCAGGGGTAAGGCAATCGGGGACCAAGGCAGGTGCTCGGGGCTGGCACTGATGGAACAAGAAGGCTGGCAGCAAAAAGCATAGAAAAAAAAAATTTTGGAAGCATTCCTTGCCCAGAGGGTTTCTTTCTGGCTGACTTGTTACGGACTGAAGACTGCGCATGATGCTGCAGGTGGAGCTGGGAAAAGATTTACTATACTATAAAAATTGTAACTGTAAAGCAGCTTACAAAATGCTTTCATTGTGGTCAATTGTCTGACACTGTCTTTCATTTTAAAAACCGATGGAGGATTCTTTACTTGAGGGAGGAGCAAAATATAATAGGACTATGGATACAGCTGATTTTTTTTCTGAACTCTGTTTCTTCGCCCCCCTCAGGGAACTCTCTCTGGCATCCTCTAACCTCTGTTCTGTGCCTCCTACTTGAGACCCTTCTCCTTCTCCCTCACTCCAGCCTGACACAGACCCTGGATCTGACCCCCACCCGGGGAGGGGCTGCCCTATCCACCTAGTGTACACTATCTATAGTATAGAGTGCCGGGCCGAGTGAGCGGGGACCAGGAGAGGAGAGCGCCCGGTGTTAGGAGTGGTCCAGGGCAGAGGTGCCTTTGCCTATCGCCGAGGGAGGGAATTTTTTTTTACTTGTATTTCCTCCCGAGGAATGTGGCATGCAATGACGCCTGTGCATGGGTGCCCTGCTGGCATTTGCTGCGCTCCACTCCTTGCTTCAATCATTGAACGTGCAGTGCCCCCGATCTCCATCAGGGACCTCCAGGACACCGGATATCCCTGGATCCCACCCCAGAGAGAGGAGAGCAGTCCTCCATGCTCCATCTTCTCCCTCCCCTGCCGACTCCTGGTTTCCTGAGTCCATCTCCAAACCCAGGTCGCCGGCATGGCGCGAGGTGTGGCGTCCAGTGCCTCAACCCTCAGTGCCACTAGGCCCTGATACAGCTGATTTTTAAGAAGCAATTCTTCAAATGTTATTTCTCTATGGAAGTTATAACAATGGGCAGTGACATGAGTGTTGGGGAAATGTTTTAAATCAATTACTGTAAAAATGTTTACAGCCCCCTGGACAGTTATGAGTGATGGGAGCTTCGGGATGATCTCTGACAACAAGATGGATTATAAGTGCAGCAGCCAGGCAACAGCAGAGGGTTTGCAGATGGGCTTCCAAGAATTCAAGGGTATCAACCTAGGCTACTTATGGGTGGATGGCAGGCAGTTGTTCGCGCTTGCCCAAGTTGTCAGCGACCTGTTCAAGGACATTCTGCAGGCCTCAGTCAGCAAGAAGATTGAGGTACTGCAGATTAAAAGCCGCTGGTGTGACCTGGAGGAGATGCAGAGCCTCAAGGCAATAAACTTGGTGCCCAGCTGGGCCGTGAAGTGTTCCCTCATCTCCAAGGACAACCTAGAGGTCCTGTGCATGTCCTGCAGAGTACTGAATCCAAAGAGGAGGAAGAGAAAGATGAAATGCAAGGGACAGGCACTGCAGACAGTGGATTCTATCTACACTAGCCTCTGCATGATGCCCAGGGAGCTGCTGGCCAGGACCTCTGAGCTGGCAGCCCTTTGTGTGCAGATGTCGGCTCTGCACTCCAACCCAGCTTCAAATTGTGCAAATTCCAGCTCCCCCCTACAGCCTGCATCTGGATCCCAGTAGCAAAGATATGCTAAACTATGAAAAAGTTGGAAAAGGGACAAACGGGTATAATTTATTTGGTAGGGAGAGGCAAATCTTTTCCCAGTATCCTCGGCAGCTACCCCCAACTGCTGTTACAGTCTGCTGTTGGTGGCCATTGCAGCCCGTCCAGTGGTTTGGGGGCAAGAAACATGATCAATGCACCGACTACAGGGTTGCCGACTTCAAGAAGGATTTGGAGAATGGGTAGAGCTCGACGGAGTTCTCAGAAGAGGAGAACAGGGAGGAAGGGTTATCTTCAGCATCCTCTGTGGACTGCAGCTCCAGTTACTCAGACAGCAGCGGGGATTCGGTACAGAGCACAAGGTACCAATAGGCGGCTCTGCCCAGCCTCATCTCCAGGCTTGGGTTTTTCTAAAGATAGAACAGGGTTATTACAGGAGAGGCCACCAGGGCCCAGTGACAATCAATCAATGCAGCAGGCAATCCAGCAACCATCTCACACAGAGGTCCCTACCAGCTGACTTGAACCTCCTTCTCGCCCCTCAGCATGCATGGACCTCTCAGCCAGTGTCCTGCTTGGACTCCTTGGAGCGGACACAAAGGGACGCATACAAAACCACTGAACTCAGACTCTGAAGGCATCTGGATTATTTGAAGGGGGGGGGTGCAAATGAATGGGAACATTTCAAAGCCATTTTTAAATCTTTATTGTGCCATCAACATATAGAGAACAGAGAGATGGAGGAGAGAGCGACGGGGGGGGGGCATAGTTTTATTGTGCCATCAAAATATAGAGAAAAAAGAGAGAGAGCAAGAGAAAAGAGAGAGAGAGAGGGCATCCCATAGTTTTCAAATATTTGTTTGGTTTGCTATTTATATATAGGCATAGACATTTGAAAATCTCTTTGAAGAATGTGAGGCCCTTAGTTATCTTCAAATCCCATGTGCCTGTTCATTACAGAAGTTTCTTTTCAGGGTTAACCCTTTTGTTAAAATGCAGAGTTTAGAAAAGGTTGGCACAACATTAATATGAATTAAAAGCCACACTGCAGCTAAGGTTGACACTGGGGGTGGGGGATCAGAGGAGCAAAGACCAGGGGGAGAGAGAGAGTGCAGTGGGCGGCGGGAGCTACGTATCTAAAAACAGTAGCTGTAACTCCAGAGTTACGGCTACAAAAAGAAATTAATTGCTCTCTCATTGGAGCGGTTCATTTCTTTCAACTACAGAACATACCACCCATGTCAGCAAGCAGAACTACTGTCATGACCAGAGTGCCTGGTCATTGGTGTACACTGCAAAGCCCACTGCAGTTTCAGCTGTAATTGGCTCGCCAGTGACACATCTCTAAAATGTCGTTAGTAGCAAGACGTTCCTTGCGCAAGTGAATGTAACAATAGATGTAATTCGCAGTATCATCCTATTTCCCCCGATGTAAATTTTTATGGTAATTTACTGTTAGCCTTTCATGTCAGGAGGTCCACTACTACTATTTTCATCTAAGGCTGCAATTTGTAAGTCTTATCATTTTGTAAAAAGAGATTTCAGCCGTATTGGTCCTTGCAAAACAGGAGAAGATGGAAGGTTTTGTTGCTCAGTTTTGCTATTCACCTGAGGAAGGGACCTGTGTGGCCCCGAAAGCTTGTGTATATAATTCCATCTTTGCACAAGACACTTGTTGGTCCAATAAAAGGTATCAACCCTTCCTTCTTCTCCTTAAGTCACATAACAAAGAATGTATGTTATAAATGTAAGCAATAATACCCGAGAGGGTGGGCATTATTGGGAAATACTGCGGCGGAGGGCCTTTTAGCCCCTGGAAGTTCCGGTATTTCCCAATAATGCCCACCCTCAAGGGTATTATTGCACTTAGAAAATGGTTCTCTTTGTAAATGTTCATGAATTTGTAAAGGAACAGAGCAAATGACTGCAAAATTACTAGAAATGTTAGGGGAAAAAATACTGATAAAGTAGTCCATAGGCTGTTCTGCTGCTGTTACTACTCACCACAGAGCCATTCTGGTGGATTTGCGCCCCCCCCCCACACACACACAGCATGTGACCTTTGACCGCGATGTATGGCGTGTGTGCCATGCGAGGTAAATGATTTCTTTTTTAAAATTGCGAGGTAAATCATTGTCTTAGCTTTTGTTCAGCAGCCTGAGTAAGTCTGGGGAATTGTGCCTGAATGTTGTACAACTACGTAATCTGACCAACTGCTTTGTTTCTTTTTGCGGTCAGGACAGTGGCGCGAGAGTGTGGTCAGAAGAGTGGTGCCATTTGAAAGAAGACGGATCTCTGATACTCTTCTGACAGCAAGACAAGTCGAGTGCATTTTTTTCATTTTGAGACAGTGGAGCGGCTGCAGTTCAGTGCGTTTCGTTTTTTTCTGAGATGAGAAGCAGTAGCTCGCTAAGCGAAAAAAACATGGCGGCATTCAACATTTTCAGGGTGCTTTCAGCCAATTAGAAAGCCGGCTGGACACCACTGTTGAATGCTTCGCGGTGAACTGGCAATTGAACTGGCTCTTATTTTTGACTGGGCATCTATTGAAAAATAGATGCCCAGGTTGGAAGTGGTTGTGGCCAATAAGGAAAGAGAATATAATCTTGCCATTTTCTAATCTTTTTTAATTAATGGGTCATGTTTTTTCCCATACAAATAGCAGTGTATTAAATGCCATAATACATGAGTGTTAATTATGGCATTTAATACACGGCTCTTTGAGTGAGAGAATGTGTCGAAAAAACACGCCCCCTCAATTAAATAAAACAAAGTATGGGGTGCAGTGTGTAAACTTGAATTTTTACACACACCCTCGTTGTTGGATGGCTGCATAAACTTAAAGTTCAGATGGGTATCACCCACTGATCTTATGTAGGTGGAGAGTACTGCATAGTTGCAGACAGTTTGACTATGTATAAATTGTACTCAGTGTCCTGATCTAGTCTGTAACACAATGTCATGTACTTCCAGTGTTGGGGCAACATGAGGGCATCGAGTCAATGACAGTATTATACAAAGCGCTCTTCTGCAAGGTTGGCTGCCTGCTGCACACCGTTTTGCCTCAACAACTCAAAGTACAATCTCAGCAGTAGTTTGCAGGGGGTGGGGAACCTGCACGTAGAAATCAGTTATGCCTGTATCCTGCTCTGAAACCATGCAAGCTGACTGTGAAATATGTACTCCACCAATAATAAACTACTATTTCACAGTACATATGTCTGATTTACTTGTGGGAATGAATCTAGTAACCCGAATAACTACTGAAAGACCAAACATAAGTAACCTCTCCACCCAAAGAAAAGAGAGGACTTTATTTCTGTTTTTTCTCCCTACCATACTCCGTCTCATGAGTTACTATTTTTTTTTTTTGGTTTTACATCTCACTGAATTGGTTTGGAGCATAGAAGCGAATAAGCTTTTATCAATTTTAATTATTTTTTTTATTTTTGAAATTAATACTGTTTGTCACGCCACTTGTGACTCCTGTCCCACAACAGTGAACAATATATAATTGAGTTGTGTTACCGTAACTTTCTTTCCACTCCAAGCTTCTAGCACAGAACTGTAAAACCGGAAGACTCCTGGGTTCAAATCCCACCACAGGTAAGAGCACAGAACTGTGAAATCAGTTGAATCAAAGGATGGACTAAAACCATAGCCAACCGCACACAACTGTGAAATCAGGTGATTCCTAGGTTCAGATCCAGCCACAATAAAGAACACACTGTGAAATTGTGCTAATCTCAGGTTGAAATCCCATCACAGCCAAGAGCGCAGAACTGAGAAATTGTGTGACTACCACGTGGTTCACATTGAACCACAGCAAAGAACATAGTACTATAAAATTGACTGATTTGCAAGTTTGAATCTCATCACAGCCAAGAACACTGAACTGTGAAACCAGATGACTCCCAGGTTCAAAACCCACCACAGGCAGGAGCACAGAACTGTGATATCAGGTAATCCCAAGGACTGAATCACATCATAGCCAAAAGGACAGAAATGAGAAATGGAGTCAACCCACTTGAATCCTAGCCAAGACCTCTGAATTGTGAATCTTGCAAATTCTGGGTTCCAGTCCCACCACAGAGTAGAGCACAAAAACTATGAAATCAGTCTAATCCTAGATTCGAATTTCACCACAGCCAACAGCATACAAGTGTGAAATTGGGTGAATCCCTGGTTCAGATCCCACCACAGCCAAGAGCACAGAGCTGTAATATCAGGCAAATTCCTGGTTTGAATCCTACCATAGCCAAGGGCACAGAATTGTTAAATGAGGTGAATCCAAGGTTCAAATTCTACCACAGTGAAGAGCAAAGAACAAGGAAATTGGGCAGTTCCCAGGTTCACATCTAACTATAGCCAAGAATACAGAACAGTGAAATTGGGTGAATCTCAGGTTAGAATCCCACCACAGCCAACAGCACAGAACTGTGGAATCAGGTGACTACCAGGTTCAAATTGCACTACAGCCAAGACCACAGAAATGTTAAATTGGGTGATTCCCAGATTCAGACTCACCACATCCAAGTGCACAGAACTGTGAACTCAGTGCCTCCAGTTTTGAATCCCACCATGCTAAGAGCACACAACTCTGAAATCAGGTGACTCCCATATTTGAATTGTATCACAACCAAGAGCACAAAAATGTGAAATTGATTGACTCCCAATTTTGAATCCCACCACAGCCAACATCACAGAGCTGTGAAATAGGATTGCTCTCTGGTTCAAATTTTACCACAGGCAACAGCATAGAACTGTGAAATCAGTTGAATCCCAGGACTGAATCCCACAACAGCAAACAGCACAGATATATGGCATTGGACAAACCCTAGGTTCAAATCCCACTACAGCCAAGAGCAAAGAACAGCAAAATCAGGAGACTCTCAAGCTTAAAGCAAATGTTGAAGGTTCCCATAGCAAATGGGAGTAGTAACCTGTAGGTGTTGTGAATCAGTCTCGTACCATTCAAACTGCCAAACAATACTGTTTTCCATGAAAAAAATCATTTTATTTTGGCACTCTGCTTCATTTGCATAACCGGACCCTTTTGTTCTCAGTGCTGTGACTTCATACCAGGGAAACAAAGTTACTGTACCCACAATGCCTCACTATGTACATTTGTATACAGGATATTATATTTCTGTGCTCACTGAAGAAATAGGAGCCAACATCTCTTAGTATAGAAGTCTTGTAGCTAGATACAGTATGCTCAATGCCTTGTTGTGAAAATAAACAAACAAAAGCTTATATTGTTACCACCACCACACAAATATGGGACAGCATCTCAGAGTAAGAAAATTGTAAAGACGGGTTCATATTCTACCCACAATGCCTTGATACAGTTATTTACATATTACTGCTCGCCACCAGCAACCTAAGGGACTCTGCATCTCAGTAAGGTACATTTAAAACAACATTATAAATTACCCAGACTTCCTTGTTGCTGTATTTAAAACAATGACAGCTTTCTAGTGTGACATTTTTTGGGGGTGTAGCCACAGACAGGAAACGGGACAAAACCCTGATAAAACAGTAAAAAATGATAATGACAGATTTTTTTACACAACAACTCACAGCTTCAAAATTTGAAGCATGTCTGACTGTGGCATGCCATGTATAACAGGCATTTGGGGAACCTTCAACATTTACTTTAAAGTGATTATGTGAGCTTTTGCAGATGCCTTTTTCACATAGTATGCCATTGCCTCCCATGATTCAGATGCTGAAGCTGCAATTTGTTTTAGAAAAAAATACATCATAGTCATTTTTATTTGTTTTATCAACACTGTGTTCTCCAGTTTTCTGTGTGCAGTCACACCCCCGGAATGATGTCATGGAAAGGAACGGACAATGTTTTACATAAGGTGCTCCACACCATGGGATTCAATCAGTGGTTGAAAAACTGATGCAGAGCTCAGGGATTTGGCTTCATTGGGGACTGGGGGTCCACCTGGAGGGATACAGGCCTACACGGGCGCGATGGTCTGCATCTATCCAGGAGGGGAACCAGAATCCTAGGCGATAGGTTTAAATGCTTCATTGGCAAGCATTTAAACTAGCCAAGGGGGAAGGCACTGGAAAGGAGTAGGGAAATCCTAACCCCCCCCAAAAAAAATCAGGGTACTAAGTGAGGTAAACACCAAGACAGAGATCTCAATAGGGAGAAGGGCAGGGGTAAATGGAGAAAATGAAAAAAAGCAGTAAGGACAGGGATGTGGCAAAAAGAGGTAAGGCCATCAAGAAATGGAGGGTAATGAGTACCAGTGCCCGTAGTCTGGGCAACAAGCTCCCTGAACTGGTGGCCTTGATGGAAGAGGCATGCCAGGAAATTGTAGCAGTCACAGAAACATGGTACACAGAAAACCATGACTGGGATGTTAACATAACAGGGTACACAACCTAAAGGAGGGGAGAAAAGGGGGAGGAGTGGCTGTCTATGTAAGGGAAGGGATAAAAGCAACTGAACAAAAGTGTAAACAGGGAGGAGAGGAGGCACTGTGGGTCACCTTAGAGACTGGAAATGGCACCACAATCTGCACAGGGGTTGTATACAGACCCCCATGTCAGGGGAAGGGAATGGACAAGGATATGATAGAAGGCATCCTTAGGATGGCAGAGAAAGGGGATATACTGTTTATGGAGGACCTGAATATGCCAGATGTTAACTGGAGCACTTTTGCTGCAGCCACATCCAAGACCAGGGCCATTCTTGATGCCCTACAGGTGGCAGGCAATAGACAGCTAGTTTCAGAACCCACTCATGAGGGAGCAATCTTAGACCTCGTACTCTCAAACGGGGGCAGTGAGAGGATCTCGGATCTCGAAGTGGGTAGCCATCTGGGAACAAGTGACCACCAAACAGTGTGGGTCACGATAAACTCAGCTACAGAGTCAAGCCATACAAAAGTGAGGGTTCTGGACTTCAGGAGGGCTGACTTTGGCAAGATGAGAGAGTGCCTTAGAAAAGCACTAGCAAACAGGCTAGAAGGAGGGTGGAGCAACAGTGGGGAATCATCAAAACTGCCTTCACAGTGGCAACAAGCCTTTGTGTGAAGCAAATAAACAAATCAAAATGAAAGAAAAAGCCACTATGGTTGTCAAAAGAGGTGGCAGTGAAGGTTAGTGAGAAAAAGATAGCATTTAGGAAGCATAAGGAAAGACAGAAGGAGCAGGACAGAGAACTGTACCAGTTAAGGCAGAAGGAAGCAGGGAGGGTAGTCAGAATAGCAAAGGCCCAAACTGAGGAAAAGATAGCCAACTTGGTTAAGAAGGGGATACAACCTTTTTTAGGTACATTAGGGAGTGTAGAAAGACAAAGGGAGGGATAGTGAGGCTGAATAGAATGGACAGTGGGTGGGCAGAGAGGGACAGTGAAAAAGCAGGGATACTGAATGAATACTTCTGTTCAGTATTCATAAAAGAGGAGGAGGAGAATGTGCCTAATCCAATTAACAGAAGCACTCTGGATAGGGGGGTTGATCCCAGTCCTTTCACAGAAGAAAGGGTTCTGAAAGAACTCCTAAAACTGAAAGTGGACAAAGCAATGGGGCCTGATGGAATTCACCCCAGAATTCTAAAAGAATTAAGGGGAGAACTAGTGACACCACTGACTACCCTTTTTAACAAATCATGGGAGGATGGTGTGGTACCTGAGGACTGGAGGAAGGCGGATGTGCTGCCCCTTCACAAAAGTGGGAGCAAGACAGAGGCAGGAAACTACAGACCTGTCAATGTGACCTCTGTGGTGGGGAAAGTTATGGAATCACTTCTGAAGGAAAGAATTGTTGAGTACCTAGAGGCCAATGGGGCACAGGACCCAAGACAGCATGGGTTCACAGCGGGAAGGTCATGTCAGATGAATCTAATTGATTTCTTTGACTGGGTGACCAAAATAGTAGACCAGGGAGGGCTGTGGACAGTGATGAAAGTGAACAGGAACGCACAGGAACTTAGTTCCTGTATCTTTTCTGCAGCAGAAAGAGAGTTCCTGTACTTCTTCTCACTGACAGTGGAACTGAAATTCTTAAACCAGCAACATAATGACAGTTTTTGGGACTGTGACCTGAAATCAAGGTTTCCATAACAACATTTGACTTGTACAACAATGCTATTTTCCCAGAAATACTTCAATATCTCTAACTAAATCTGCTAGTATCGAAACAGATAGATGCGTCTTGACATGGCTATCCTTCATACTGTGGATCTTCATTCAGCATTTCATATTTGCCAATGCCTGAGTTCCTGTACTTCTTGCCTACCACTTGCACCACTGGCTGTGGACATGGCCTACCTAGACTTTAGCAAGTCATTTGACACAGTCCCACACAAAAGATTAATAGTCAAATTAACCAGCCTGGGAGTGGGTCCCAGGGTGGTAGCCTGGGTAAAACATTGGCAGGACAACAGGACACAGAAGGTAATTGTAAATGGAGTCCACTCTGAAGAAAGAGGGGTTACTAGTGGGGTATCGCAGGGTTCAGTACTGGATCCAGTCCTTTTTAATGTCTTTATAAGTGACATTGCAGAGGAACTGGAAGGAAAAGTTTGCCTCTTTGCAGATGACTCAAAGATCTACAACAGGGTTGATACACAAGGAGGCATGGAAATGATCAGAAGGGACTTGGCAAGGTTGGAGGAATGGTCAGAAGTATGGCAGCTTGGATTCAATGCAAAGAAGTGCAAAATAATGCACCTGGGAAACAAAAACCCAGAGGAAGATTACACAATGTGGTGGGAGGTAGTAACAACAACAAAAATGGAAAGGGACCTGGGGATAATCATATCAGATGACCTTAAGGTTAGCAAGCAATGTGAGAAGGCAGTAGGGAGGGCTAGGGGGATACTGGGATGTATAGGGAGAGGCATCACCAGCAGAAAACAGGAAGTTGTTATCCCTCTGTAGAGACAGTTGGTGAGACCCCATCTAGAGTACTGCGTCCAGTTCTGGAGACCCCGTCTCCGCAAGGACATAGACAGCATGGAGGCAGTCCAGATGAAGACATCATAAGAGGGATCCAGCTAGGAACACAGGAGGGGGAGGGGGAGGACCAGGAGGTGAGGTGCCTACCAGGTGCCACGGCACAGAGGGATGGAAGGAAGATCCTGGGGATCACTGGGAAGGCAAGACGGAAGGGTGAGCTGGATGTCATTATCCACCTAGGTACTAATGACCTGGCAAATGGGGAGCCAAAGGAAGTTCAGGAAGAATTTAGGAAATTGGGGAGGGGTCTCAAGCAAGTAGTTACTTCTGTCACCTTCTCAGAAGTACTACCTGCGAGAGGCATGGGAGAGCATAGAGGGTGCATGCACCAGGAACTTTAACTCATGGTTGAAGAACCGGTGCTGTGAGGAAGGGTTTGGATTCATTGGTGACTGGGGACCCACCTGGAGGGATGGAGGTTTGTTCAAGCCTGACGGCCTGCATCCATCCTGGAGGGGAATCCAAGCACTCAATGATAAGTTTAAATGCTACATTGACAAGCATTTAAACTAGCCAAGGGGGGTGGCAGGCCAGCAAGGAGAGAACCTACTTGCTCACCCCCCCCACAGCTAGCAGTGGAACCAGTGAACCGGAGGAGTGGATATCTCAATAAAGCAGTGTGCAAAAGATGGAGATTACCGCCCAAGAGGTGGATAGGCAGAAAAGGGCCAAAAATCAGCAGAAGGGCAGGCAGCAAGGAGAACTAGGGATAAAGGACAACCAGGGAAGGGGCTGGAGTAGAACATCTAAACAGTCAAGGGAGGTAAAATCATGGAAAGCCATGTGTGCCAATGCCAGGAGCCTTAGCAACAAGATGGAAGATCTGGAGGCTGTCATGGTGCAGTCAGACCTGGACATTGTGGCCATCACAGAAACCTGGTGTAATGATAACCATGACTGGGAGATGGCCATTCCTGGCTACAACATATTCAGAAGAGACTGGGCAGGTAGGAAGGGAGGAGGAGGAGTGGCACTGTATGTGAAAAATGACATAAGGGCCACAGAGATCCAGGAGGAACAAAAGGGGGGAGAGATACTGTGGGTTAAGCTGGAAAGGAAAATGGAGCAATCCATCCACACAGGTGTGGTCTATAGACCACCAGCCCAGGAGGAAGAAACAGATAGGGAGCTGATGCTAGCCATCCAAAGGTTGGCAGACAAGGGTGAGGTAGTACTGGTTGGAGACTTCAAATTCCAGATGTGGACTGGAGCATCGCAGCAGCAGCATCAACTAGGAGCAGATTTATCCTGGTCTCCCTTCAGGGTGCCTTCCTCAAGCAACTGGTCATGGAACCAACTCGGCAGAAGACAATACTGGACCTTGTGCTCACAAACAGGGACAGTGTGATGGGGGTAACAGTGGGAGAGCACCTGGGGAAAAGTGACCACCAGTCATTGTGGTTTGATATCACAGAAGGAGCAGAACCAAACCACACAAAAACACATATCCTGGATTTTAGGGTGGCAAACTTTGGGAAAATGGGGAGATACTTGAAAGAGGCATTAAGGAGAATGGGGCAGGAATCAGGCTTTGAGGAACAGTGGGCAGTATTTAAAACTGGGATTACAAGAGCAACAGAATTATGCATTAAGCAGGTTAGCAAGAGGAAAAGGAAGAGGATGCTATTTTGGTTTTCCAAAGAGGTAGCAAAGAAAGTGAAAGCCAAAAAGATTGCATTCAGGCAATACAAAAAGACACAGACAGAAGGGGATAGGGAGAAGTACCAGGAGAAGCAAAGGGAGGCAGGGAGGTCAGTAAGGGAAGCCAAAGCTCAGACAGAAGAACACATTGCAAAATCAGTGGGTAGAGGGACAAAACCTTTACAGGTACTGTAAGTGAAAAAGAAAGGCAAAGGGAGGGATAGTGAGACTGAAGGGGGAGGATGGGGCTGGGTGGAGGATGACAACAGTAAAGCTTGACATACTGAACAGGTATTTCTGCTCAGTCTTTACTGAGGAAGAGGAGGGTAATGGGTCTGAAGGGAGTACAAGGTGTGAGAATGGTGCAGAAATGGACACAAGTCCCTTTACACGACAAAGGGTCCTGAAGGAACTGGAAGTAATAAGAGTTGATAAAGCAATGGGGACAGATGGGGTGCACCCCAGGGTCCTTAAAAGAACTCAGAGAGGTGGTGGCTGAACCTCTGACTATCCTGTTTAGCCGATCACTGGAAACAGAGGAGGTACCCAAAGACTGGATGACAGCAGATGTAGTCCCCTTATACAAAAGTGGGAACAAAGAGGAAGTGGGGAACTACAGACCAGTCAGCCTCACCTCGTTAGTAGGGAAGATCATGGAAGCACTATTGAAGGAGAGATTGGTGTAACATCTGGTTGTCAATGGACTGCAGGATCCAAGGCAGCATGGTTTCACCAGGGGGAGGTCATGTCAGACCAACCTCGTTGAATTTTTTGACTGGGTGACTAGGGAGGTGGATCAGGGGAGGGCAGTGGACATGGCCTATCTGGACTTCAGCAAGGCCTTTGACACTGTGCCGCATAGAAGACTATTACACAAACTAGGGAATATGGGTGTGGGCAGGACAGTAGTGTGGTGGGTAGGTAACTGGCTGGGCGGCAGGACACAGAGGTGGTAAATGGCTGTCACTCCACAGAGGGAAGAGTGACCAGTGGGTACCACAGGGATCAGTGCTGGACTGGTCCTATTCAACATCTTCATCAGTGACATTGCGCAGGACCTAGAAGGCAGAATTTCACTGTTCGCTGATGACACAAAGCTCTGTAACAGAGTAGACACACCAGAGGGTGTAGACAGAATGAGAAGGACCTGCAGAAACTTGAAGAATGGTCAGGGGTTTGGCAGTTGAAATTCAATGCAAAGAAGTGCAAGATAATGCACATGGGGCACAAAAACCCTGGCACAATATATCAGTTGGGGGGTGAGGATATAGCATGCACCAAGCAGGAAAGAGATCGTGGGGTTATTATCTCTGATTACCTCAAGGTAGGGAAACAATGTGACAAGGCAGCAGGTAAAGCAAATAGGATGCTGGGATGCATAGGCAGGGGCATCACCAGCAGGAAAAGGGAGGTCATGATTCCACTATACAAGACACTAGTGAGGCCCCACCTGGAGTACAGTGTACAGTTCTGGAGACCTTACCTACGTAAGGACATAGACAGGGTAGAGAAGGTTCAGAGGAGGGCAACAAAGATGGTACATGGATTGCATCACAAGTCCTATGAGAACAGGTTGAAGGAACTGAATATGTACTCCCTGGAGGAGAGGAGGGAGAGAGGGGACATGATAGAGACATACAAGAATCTTACAGAGAGGAACAGGGTGCAAGAATACACTATTTTTAAGTGAAAAAGATGTTCCAGGACTAGAGGGCATGGGATGAAGTTGGAGGGAGGATGATTCAGAGGAAATGTGAGGAAGAATTTCTTCACAGAACGGGTGGTGGACAAGTGGAACACCCTGCCTGAGGAAGTGGTGGGGGCTGAAACAATCACAGGATTTAAGAATGCATGGGATAGACATAAAGGAATTCTGGAGGTCAGGGGTAAGGGGCAACAGAGTTCTAGGAAAACATAAACTGAAGTTGTTACAAACTCAAATGGGCAGACTAGGTGGGCCATAGGCCCTTATATGCCAACACTGTCTATGTATGACAACTAAAATGGTGCAGGGTCTGCAAGAGAAGCCATACGAGGAGAGACTAAAGGAGCTTAATATGTATACCCTTGAGGAAAGTAGGGAAAGGGGGGACATGATAGAAACTTTTAAGTACCTCAGTGGAATCAACAAAGTCCAAGAGGGTAGCATCTTTCAGAAAAAGCGATGTGCAAGAACAAGGGGACACAATATGAAGGTGGCGGGGGCAGCTCAGGAGCAATGTGAGAAAGTATTTTTTCACAGAGAGGGTGGTGGACATATGGAACAGTCTTCCTGAGGAGGTTGTGGGGTCTAAACCTGTGTGAGAATTCAAAAATGCGTGGTACAGACATAAAGCAATTTTTGTGAGGAGTAGGAATAAACAAGCTGTTGGTTAAATAGGATCTGCAGCCTATCCTGTAGGTAGAGAAAGAGGCAGGTTAGGTGGGCCAAGTGGTCCTTATCTACCATCAAAGTGTGTGTTTCCATACAGCACCAAAAAACTCTGAGTAAATTATTATATTGGTGTAAATGTTTATTAATCAGAGGTGCAGTCCCTTATTTTGGTGGTGGTGACAGCACCTAATATGTAGATGTACGTAGCAAGGCATTGTGGGTACAATAAGACGTTTTCCAGTTCCCTTACTGTGAGGTGTAGTCTGAAATCTCTGTAGTGGCGTCAACAATAAAAGCTCTCACATGTTTATTTTCCAAATAAGACATTGTGCATGTAGTATCTCGCTGACAGGATTTCTTTACTGAGAGATGTAGTCTCCTATGTCGGCAGTGTAAATGCCTACAACACCAAGACTGACCAACAGAGGTCTCTGTTTAAAAACAGTGCTTATAAACTTTATTTCCCTTGCATGATGTCACGCATTGGGGTGAAAAACAAGCATTTGTCAATGCTGAGAGTTCACTGTTGGTATTACTCTTGTACATGCCTCCCATATATTTCTATGTATATTCCTCTATCTTGCATTTTAAGGGTGGGTGTTATGGTTGGAAACCCTAACTCCCTGGGCATTTGTTGGTGTTTTTGCTCCAAATTTTCAACATGGGCTTTTTGGACACCACCTCATGAACAGTGCCAGTATCATTTTGTTACTCAATCCCAAAAGGTGATTTTGGACAGCGAGTGTGCCATTCAGTGCCACAGGTGCGAAAACACATTTTAGGCAGGATATGAAAAATGACAGCTGTACTGTTCATGAGGAGGTGTGAAGAAATGGCAATGTTGAAAATCTGGAGTGAAAATATGAAAAAGTTACAAGTGTGTGTGTAGAAACTGCACAACACACGCTCATAACACAGTCCTTTTTTGGAACGTTTTCACCAGATTTTCAACATGGCCTTTTTGGGACCTCTCCTCATGAACAGTGGCACTGGAATTTCATTAATATGTTCCGAAAGCTGATTCCACACAGCGACCGTGCCATTCTGCACCACAGGTGCAAAAAATATTTTGGGAAGGACACAAAAAATGACAGCTGCACTGTTTATAAAGGGGTTTGAAAAAAATGGCAATGTTGGAAATTTGGAGTGAATATCTTATAAAATTGATGACGTTACGAGTGTGCATTGAAACTGCACAACACATGCTTGTAACGCAGTCATTTTTGGGAGTGTTTTCACCAAATTTGCAACAAGGGCTTTCCAGGACCCCACCTCATGAACAGTGGCACTGTCCTTTCATTAATTGGTCTCAAAAGGTGGTTTTGCGCAGTGACTGCGAAATCACCTTTCGAGACTGATAAACGAAATGACAGTGACTGTGTTCATGAGGTGGGGTCTCAAGAACCCCATGTTGAAAATTTGGGACCAAAACTCCCCAAAATGGCTGAGATATCAACCTAAATTGAACCCCCCCATTCACTGCCATTATAGGACTTACTATCATTTCTTCAGTTTTCGGTTGGCTTTTGAAAAGTGCAGATGTGTTCCCGGTCCACTGAAGATCACTGCTCCCAACCTCTGGAGGTAAATATGGGTGAGGGGTGTGCAGGGAAGTGGGGGTGCGCAGAGGGAGGGGGGCCAGCGACAAGAACAAGGGATCGTTTTCTTTCTTTTCAGGTTTAAAAAAAAAAAGACTTTGAGGTCTGTTTTCTCTTTTCACAGGAAACTATGGATGTTGGCATACTGGGAAGGCTCCCAGTGTGCTAGATCAATACCAACCTGGGGATTGGGTACCCTGAGATTGGAGGATATGTGGGGGGCTGCATCCAGCACCGGAGTAGGCATCTCAGTGTTGGAACCACAGCAGCTTTACCAAAGGATGGGGGAGGGGGTATAGGCCACACGGAGATTGAGCACCTCGATGTTGGCAGGTGGTAGGAGGGGGGTTCACCAGCACGATGGCAGAGACAGCGGGAGGTGGAGGAGGCAGGCGAGGAAAGTGCCACCTCCCAGCCAGCATGCTCGATTGCGCTTACAGTAACAGTGCCTTCGGGCACACAGTACTCCCAGCCTGTATGGAGCTTAGGCTGTGGCCTGCTCCGCACAGGTAGGAGAAACTTTAGAGTGGCAGGCAGCCAGGGGTGAAGCCAGGAATTCTGAACTTGTACTCAACTGTTGTTGCCCCCCACCATGGACTGCTGCCCCATCCCCATCAGGTGAACATCAACCAAAATATGCTGTGCCACGCCACACAAACAACAGGTCCACCCCCAGTTTAGTCAAATATGCAGTAAGCCTATAATTCAAATAGATTAACATTTTATAGATTTACCACAAACATTTATTTTATCCTAATGCACACAGAAGTTGGCTGGTCTTTAGTTACAGTGTTTAGGAAACATTGTTATAAGCCTCTGTACCACATCAAGGTAGCCATCCTGACAGAGGTCAGTTTAAACCACAATTGAAACAGTACTATTCCCATTCCATTAGATCGAAAGGCACTGACAAAGAAGTATGTATGGGACGTGATCATCTACTTTATGCTTAAGTCTAGATTGACCTCTGATTTTAACTTTCCCATCTCTGAGTCTGGTTTATGACCCACCACACATACATATAATGTGCCTTACAACTTAGATATATCAATCAAGTGTAACCCCTAGATGGCGCTATCCCAGGGGCTACTACCCCTGCCTGATTTGCCACTAACAGGTTGAGGGGCCTGGATCCAATGGCGGGTGCCTCCACCCAGAGGTCAGGGTTTGCAATAGTTAAACTTACTTGGTCACAGCCCTCTGGGAACTGCAACCCTCTTTCTTCCCACTAGTGGCCCACACAATATATCAGAATTACCTCCACAGTATACACTTACCCCCAGGACTGGTTCCGGGACTGGGACCCTCTTGTGAAATAAGATACAGTGCAACAATCACAGTACAGTACTTTAACATAGACAAATACCTCAGGCAGTATAACTTTGCTGAAACAAGCAGCTCTGATTTATTTGGGGATATAACAAGGACAGGGGAATCAGGTTAATTAGCTTATCACTCTACTCATCTACTATGGCTCTGTGCACAGGCCTATCCCTATCAGTTACTGTCCTTGGTACCCAAGCCCTAGTGGCTAGTCCAAACCGTGGCAGCTGGTAGGGGCCCTTTCACACAGAGAAAGAAAAATTAGTTTAAACAGTCAGCAGTACAGTGATTCCATTTGGATTTAATGTGGCAATTCAACAGGGAGCGACCTGAATTAGTACTCACGACCTCCAAACAAGATAGGGTCCTTCAATGTCAGCAGGGCTACTCTTGAGCTCCACGAGACTCCTCACACATTTATATGGCAAACAGGCAGGCTGCTTCTCTATCCCGATCATAATTACTGCACAATACCGGAGAACACACAGCAGATTCAGTTCCTGACAGACCCGAGTGCAACTCCTCAATTTCTCCAGTCTTCTACAGGTGAGCCTGGTTTCTACTCTTCAGATATCCTTTGATTCTCTTCACAGGACGGATTCAGTCCAACAAACAGTTACACAAGCTGCAGACCGAACTCTGGGCCTTACACGTTTTTTGACTAAAACTGTGCACTGAAGGAGCACAGGGTTCCTTTCCTTCACTGCCAGAGCTAAACTGAAACTCCAAGAGACAAAACCGGCACTTCCTTTGAGTTCCTCCCAGTTCTTGACTGGATTGGCTGTCACTCAATAGACTGCTGCTGTTGGTCCAAAAGGCTCAAGTCTAAACTACATCTCCCAGAGTCACTGCCCATACAATCCTCTTGTGGCTGGCTCAGATTATGAGTCCAAGTTCTGATTCGTCCAAGGCACCATTTTAGAGCTAGCTACCCCACACTGATTGGTCCAGTTCAGCAGTTCAAAACCAGAATGGGGAACTAGGCAGACACAGTTCTGACTGCAAAGAAAGCAGGTTAGACAAACTGTAATTTCATTATTACTCTAAATGATTTCTGGCAAACAGTTATATCTTTCAGATAGGTTCCTTTGCACTCCTAGTGACTGCAAAAATGGAGTGAATTAGCAGCAGCTCGGTGGTACTCAAACAGAAAGCACACAGTCCCCACTACAAACTAATTATGTCTGCAAGCAGACAGCTCTTAAAGAGACAGTACCAGAGGCTCTAAAACACTCACTGATAAATGGCTTACGCCAAACACATTCAGGCTTGGAGCATTCAAGCAAGCTCCTGGAAGTCTTTTGGGAACCCCATTTGCAGGGGTTACACCCTTCCTGGCCTGGGAAAAGCTTGACGTCGCGTCAAGCAAGCAATTACCTATAAGTTTTAACTGCAACCATATACATTTGCATTAGGCTCACACATGTAATCATCAGTCAATATATCATTTTACCAAGAACACATTTCTGAAACATTGCAGTACGTCACTCTTTACACAGTATTACACACACATTGTACCATAACTCAGTTATTACCTCTTGTACATGAAACCTGAAGAGAGGGCCTTCCTATCAGTTACCTTGGGGCCGGACGTGGCACCATAGTTAGAGGGCAACACAAGTAACTTGAGTTAGCACTGACGCTCAGTTTGGGCAATGAGCTCGGGACACATACACTCCTTTATGGACAACATTGAGAGGCAAGTCCACAGGCCTCCCAAGAAAATCATAACTGAGGTGCACCCACAGGCTTTACAGCTCGACCAGTCTTTCTAGGGGAACTGTTACAGTCTCTGCACTCTGAGCCTCATTTTCAGCATTGTCCTCACTTGTCAGGGAGTCTCCATGGGGTAGAGAGGCTAGAACTTGGGGCACTTTTCAGCTCCAGGAGTTACAGTTTCTGAGTCCACAACATTTGACGCATGGAGAGCTTTCGGACACTGGCAGTGGACTGTCAGGGCACTCAAAATACTCTTCTGGTTCTGGTGTATCACCAGTCTGCCCCAATCCATCATTTTCCTCCCCTGAAAGCTCAAACAGTTCAACCATGCACAATGATTCCATTTCATCTGATCTGATGCTTTGCACCTCACTTTCTGGGAGCATTGGCTCCAGGGACGAAGCTGGGGGCTTAGACAGTCCAGAAGGCCCAGCTTCATCTCCAGTATTGACTAGGGGATTGCCCCGAAACAATTGACTCAGTTCGTAAGAAGGATAGTATTCAAAGTCACTCTCACTTTTTCTGATATGGACTGACAGTCATGTTCAACTGGGACTTGTGGAGGGAACACTTTAACTTTGCTTCTGTAGGTGCAGACTTTCTTGATCTTTTCTTAGCAGCAGCTCTAGTCACTGGTCCAGAGGGGCATCTTCTGGGGCTCAGACTCAATCAAGATTTGTCCAATGGGCAGTAAATGATTTCTATGCATTGTTTTACATCTTTGAATTATTCGTAGGCCTTACTTTGTACACTGGCAGATCATCTAGTTTGCCCACTACAATGTGAAGGAGATGGTGCCATCTGTCAGGAATCTTGTGTTTGCTATGCAGTCCCAGATTTCTTAGCAATACCCGATCTCCTCCTGGAGTTCCTGTGCTTTCACCTTTTATCATACCTTTCTTTGTTGGCCAGATTTCTTTTGGCAGCCATGGTTTGAGCCAGTTGAGTACGCATGAGTTAGGCTGGGCCTTTAACTTCTGCACATACTGTAAATAGTTGTCAGCTTGAACCCCATCAGGAGAGACCCAAAACACACATCTACGGTAGTGAGCTTCTCTTCCAAACATCAGGCGGTAGGGGAGAGCCCAGTGGCATCACTTTTGGTGCAGTTATAAGCATGTACCAGGGTGCTAATTTGTTGGCTCCATCTAGGCTTGTCCTTTGGGTGCAGGGTGCCTAGCATATCTAGCAAAGTGTGGTTGAAACGTTCAGGGTGTGGGTCCCCCTGGGGGTGGTAAGGAATGGTTCTGGACTTTCGCACTCCCCACAGAGAAAGTATCTCTTTGAAGAGACAACTCTCAAAGTCTCTCCCTTGATCAGAATGGATTCTTTGTGGAGCCCCATAGTGAACAAAAAAGTTTCTACAAGTACTTTGGCCACAGTGGATGCTTTCTGGTCTTTGGTGGGGAAAGCTTGGGCATATCTCGTGAAATGGTCAGTGACCACCAGCACATTACTGATATTTCTTTGATCTGACTCCAAACTCAGAAAATCAATACAGACCAGCTCCATGGGTGCACTGGTGGTGATGTTAACAAGGGGCAGCCCTCTGAGGCAAAGCTTTCCTCTGTAACAGCGACCTACAAGTTCGAATGTGTTGCTCCACATCAGCCCCATCTTAGGCCAATAGAATCTGGCTCTCATCAAGTCAAGTGTTCTGTCTATACCAAGGTGCCCCATGTGGTTGTGCAAGGACCTCAGTACTGAGTCTCGAAGGCAGTGGGCAGCACTAGTTGTTGTTTGTCTACTTGTCCCCTCTGTCTACTGTTTCTCTGTATAACAGTTTATTGATCAGTTTCAACTTAGGACCTTCTTTGTATAACAGTGCAGTTCTCAAATCAGTGGAGCGTAATTTGGACACATCTTTTCCTGCATAGAGGGCTTCTAAAGCTGCTTTGATCATGGGATCGGGGATTGAGCCCACGAATACTGTCATTGTCCAGCTGAGGCAGTGCACCAATGTCTGTTGCAGAAAAGTGGCAACAAGCAGCAGGTATGCAATTCTCAGAGGGTCCCAAGCAATCACTATGCAGTCCACTGCATCCGTGGACATTTGTTCCTCCCTGTCAAACTTCGGCAGAGTGCCGAATGTCAGGTTCTGCCAATCGGACCCAATCATTCTGGGGAACAGGCCTCCGGGAGAGCATCAGCATCTATGTGGTTCAGACCTGCTCGTATTCGAGAGCATAGTCATATGTAGATAATGCAGAAAGCCACCTATGGCCAGTGGCATCCAACTTAGCTGAGGTCTGCACATAGGTCAAAGGATTATTGTCAGTTTTACTAGTATTTTAGCCCCATACAAGTACTCATGGAATTGGTCAACAATAGCCCACTTCAAAGCTAGGAACTCTAACTTATGTACAGGATAGTTCTTTTCGGATGGGGTCAGGCTTCTACTGGCAAAGGCCACTGGTCTCAGGCCATTCTGTGCTCTTGGTACAACACAGCCCCCAACCCTTGCAAGCTAGCATCAGTGTGCAGGATGGGAGTTTTCTGGATCGGCATAGGCCAGCACTGGAGCATGGGTAAGTTGATATATGATCTCATGAAAAGCAGTCTCACAATCAGGAGTCCAGCGAGCCCCAAATACTTCACTCGGATGAAAATACACTCTTTCAGTCTTGAGGGACGCTGACTTTTGGTATTTTTTGTGGGTTGGGGGATACCCTTGAGTAAGGTTAAGTAAAGGGCGGATCACTCTTGAATAGTCCTTGATGAAGCGCTGATAACCACAGAATCCCAGGAATCTTTGGAGTTCTTTTAGATTTTTGGGCTGTGGCCAGGTGGTCAAGGCCTCAACTTTACTTGGGTCGGTCTCTATTCCCTCGGTGGATACTATGTGTCCCACATACTTTATTGATGTTTGAAAGAATTGACACTTATCAATGGACAGTTTAAGACCAAAGTCCTCAGTCGGTCCAATACCTTAAATAATCTGCTCTCATGTTCCTCCAGTGAGCTGCCAAACACAATAACATCATCTAGGTATACCAGGCACTCTAGTAAGTTCATGTCCCCCACTGCACGCTCCATCAATCGTTGAAAAGTGGCTGGGGCACCTGAAATCCCTTGAGGCATCCTCATGAATTCATAGAAGCCAAGCGGACAGATAAAGGCTGTCTTCTCACGGTCCTCTGGGGCCATCGGGATCTGGTAGTACCCACTGCGGAGATCCAACACAGAGAACCACTTGCTCCCGTTTAGGCAGTCCAAAGCATCCTGAATGCGGGCATTGTGTACTGATCAGGGATAGTCCGCGCGGTTTAAGGTGCGATAATCCACACACATCCTTACTGTCCCATTCTTTTCCTCACTACCACAATGGGGAAGCATAAGGCTTCTGGATTCTTGTATTACACCAGCAGCTAACATCTCTTGCAGATGCCGTCTCACATCATCTATGTCAGCAGGTGCCAGGCGTGAGACCTCTCACGAAATGGTCTTTCGTCATGCAGCGGATATTGTGCTCAGCTCCTTGCACGCATCCTACATCCCATTCCTTTAAAGAAAACACCTGGTCTCTCTGGGCAAGCTTCTCACTGATCCTCACTTTCCATTCAGCTGGCAGCGGGGAGTCGCAAATCAAACAAGTCAGGCGTTACTCTGTCATTCTTCCTTGAACTCTTGCTGCTGGTAGCACTGCAGTGTCTGCACAATGCACATTAGCCAGGATGCAACCTCTATTTACTCAAATGTCTCTTTCAGACACATTATGAACTTGGACCATTACCCTTCTGGCATAAGCATGGGCTCTAGCGGGCAAAATACTAGGCTTGACCAGCAGTCCCTCTGGCAATTTTCCATCGCCTGGTGCATCCAACATATTTTATTCTTAACATCCTTTCTGATACGGACCTCTCCCTGTAAGGTACATTGGGCATTTGGCGCCAGGATCAGAGACTCAGGATCCTTCTTCCATACAATTCCGATCGTTCCTCTGGTTCTATTTTTCAGTATCTCTGTGCCTCATAGGCCTTCTTAATTAAAGCCGGAACTCTTAAAGCTCTACTAGTCTTTGACCCCTGTTTTTCATAACACAACTGTGCCAGCCTTCCGAACATATGAGCATTTGTTCCAATCAACAAAGGGACACCATCATACAGTCCAGTGGGGGACACACTAAGGCTAGGGTCTCTACTTGTTCGGCCACCCAGCCACGGAGGTGGGGAAGACAGCCAAATTCGATATACCCGGAATAGGGTAGGCCTCTCACTTAACCCCCATACATGCAGTCCTTCTAATGGTTGTAAGGGTACGCCTGACAAATGCTTCTGACACCAATCCTGGAACATAATTGTCACTTGGGAGCCACTGTCTATACAGCTCTGGTAGACACTCCATTCACCTTTACAGTGGTCTCCATGGAGGGACCCACTATTCTGGACCAGTCTGGAGAGGCGGTAGTGGGGGCCTGGGCAACTGACCTTGCCACAAAAGGACGTGAGTTAGCATTTTGGTGCCCTCACTGAGATCATTTCGCACCTCTTAACCACTGATTTGTTCTCCAAGCTCTCCTTGTAGCCTATATGCAACTTTGTCAGTGTCTTTGGGGACCGCATTCCTTTTCATGTGCTCATCCTTCCCACAATTATAGCAAAACATACTTTCTGAGTTTGAGCTGGCCGAGGCGCCACACTGGGAGCCAGGACGGGGTATTATTAACTGGAAACCTTGGTGCCATCTCTGTTCTGCGGCGTGATAAGCATTTGGAGACATCTCGTCAGTTTCTCCACTTCCATGGTCAAGGAATTGAGTTTGGAGCTGTTATCAGCAGGAGATACATGGGTGGGTACCCCACCCCCATAGCAGATGCAGTCGGATATAGGTCAGAGCCTGACTTGCAGGCGTGGCCTTCATAAAGGGACTGTTTTGAATTCCTGGATCTCTCTCAACAGTTCGCCCCATTGTGGCATATCTTTTTCCTTGTCAGAGCACTCATTGACTGTCAACCTCTGCCCCTGAACTTCACTTGATGGGTCACCCTCAGTCACTCGGGTCGTAGCCGCAGCTATTGGTGCAGATCCCTCCCAAGGTCGCCTTTTCTCAACTCCTCGAATTTCTCTCATTAACTCATCATAGGAGGGTGGGGATTCCAGTCGATTTGCCAGGCGTAACTGAAGCAACAGCAGTTCTGAGAAGGGGGCAGACTTAAGGATCCTGTCCAGCCTGGTTCGGTCCAGTTCAATCGCTGGCAAACTACCCTTTCTGAGGCATTCTTGCAACAATTTTCCAGCGAGATACATACACAGACAACAACTCCCCTTGGTACTGTTGTGCATTTCTTACTCTCCACCATAGATCCTCATCAGAATCTGGCTCCCTACATTCTCCAAGGCCTCAAGATGAGCCTGTGCAGTCACTTCAGGGTTACTGGCCTGTTTAGCACGGATGGTAGCCAGGGCAGGACCTCGGAGGCTCTCACTAACCCTCTTCTCTTTGGCTTCCGAGCATTGCCATTCTAGCACTTGGGGCAACATAGTCTATCCAGGTCTCCCAGTCATCCTCCCTTGGGGGGTGGGAGGGTGCCAGAGAAGATCCTCAACCTTCGTAAGAGTCGTGACTAATGGCAGGTGCAGAAATAGGAGTCTGCATTGGTTCAGCCACCATTACGGGTACTGGGCGGGAGAGGTGTTGGGGAGAAAACTCCCAGGTGGCAGAATAGTTTCTTCAAGTCCTCCACAGTTTTCCCTTCCCCAGCAACCATTTAGCAAATTTCTCCTCAAAAGTTTCAGACAGTGGTGGGGCTATTCCCCTGGTCTTTACTGTACTTAGTTATCACTCCAGGCAGTGAGGGCTCCTCTGGGGTAATGGTCTGTGGCACTTTGGAGCTATCTATGGGATCCTTAAACTCTACTAGGGCCAGGAAAGTGTGGGTGAGCAGATTAGCATGCCGACCCACCACCACAGGGTTTTGTAAACCTTCCACCTTGGAAAGTACTCCCTGTACAGTGTCCGTATTGATACCCAGGGGGATGTCCAGGATAAGCATAGCATTTTGGGGGTCAATCTCCTCCCCAGTACACCACTCCACCAGCCAGTGCACAGCCACTTCTGTCGGGGTACCCATTTTTTTTCTTAACAGTGGTTCGTAAATATGGCCACTAGAGGACACACAATCCCAGCGGTGAGCCTCCAAGATGTAACCCCTAGATGGCGCTATCCCAGGGGCTACTACCCTTGCCTGATTTGCCACTAACTGGTTGAGGGGCCTGGATCCAATGGCGGGTGCCTCCACCCAGAGGTCAGGGTTTGCAATAGTTAAACTTACTTGGTCACAGCCCTCTGGGACACTGCAACCCCCCTTTCTTCCCACTAGTGGCCCACACAATATATCAGAATTACCTCCACAGTATACACTTACCCCAGGACTGGTTCCGCACTGGGACTCTCCTGTGAAATAAGATACAGTGCAACAATCACAGTACAGTACTTTAACATAGACAAATACCTCAGGCAGTATAACTTTGCTGAAACAAGCAGCTCTGATTTATTTAGGGGGATATAACAAGGACAGGGGGAAATCAGGTTAATTAGCTTATCACTCTACTCATCTTCCTATGGCTCTGTGCACAGGCCTATCCCTATCAGTTACTGTCCCTGGGTACCCAAGCCCTAGTGGCTAGTCCAAACCGTGGCAGCTGGTAGGGGCCCTTTCACACAGAGAAAAGAAAAATTAGTTCAAACAGTCAGCAGTACAGTGATTCCATTTGGATTTAATGTGGCAATTCAACAGGGAGCGACGCTGAATTAGTACTCACGACCTCCAAACAAGATAGGGTCCTTCAATGTCAGCAGGGCTACTCTTGAGCTCACGAGACTCCTCACACATTTATATGGCAAACAGGCAGGCTGCTTCCACATCCCGATCGCAATTACTGCACAATACCGGAGAACACACAGCAGATTCAGTTCCTGACAGACCGAGTGCAACTCAGCAATTTCTCCAGTCTTCTACAGGGTGAGCCTGGTTTCTACTCTTCAGATATCCTTTGATTCTCTTCACAGGACGGATTCAGTCCTAACAAGCAGTTACACAAGCTGCAGACCGGAACTCTGGGCCTTACACACGTTTTTTGACTAAAACTGTGCACTGAAGGAGCACAGGGTTCCTTTCCCCTTCACTGCAAGAGCTAAACTGAAACTCCAAGAGACAAACCGGCACTTCCTTTGAGTTCCTCCCAGTTCTTGACTGGATTGGCTGTCACCTCACAATAGACTGCTGCTGTTGGTCCAAAAGGGGCCAAGTCTAAACTACATCTCCCAGAGTCACTGCCCATACAATCCTCTTGTGGCTGGCTCAGATTGAGTCCAAGTTCTGATTCGTCCAAGGCACCATTTTAGAGCTAGCTTACCCCACACTGATTGGTCCAGTTCAGCAGTTCAAAACCAGAATGGGAACTAGGCAGACACAGTTCTGACTGCAAAGAAAGCAGGTTAGACAAACTGTAATTTCATTATTACTCTAAATGATTTCTGGCAAACAGTTATATCTTTCAGATAGGTTCCCTTTGCACTCTAGTGACTGCAAAATGGAGTGAATTGGCAGCAGCTCGAGTGGTACTCAACAGAGAAGCACACAGTCCCCCATACAAACTAATTATGTCTGCAAGCAGACAGCTCTTAAAGAGACAGTACCAGAGGCTCTAAAAACACTCACTGATAAATGGCTTAAACGCCAAACACCATTCAGGCTTGGAGCATTCAAGCAAGCTCCTGGAAGTCTTTTGGGAACCCCCATTTGCAGGGGGGTTACACAAGCAATCAAAATCTTTATTTATCCAGGCAAACATCATTGAGCAAGCTCATTTACAAAATGGACCTGGTTAGCTCTGGGTCAAATGGTACAATGCATACAGAGATATTTACAATAGAGCCAAATAACACAAGTAAAAAACAATTAATGCAAGTAAGTACTCAATGTTACATCAGTCGTATCCATTCAGAGTGCTTCTGTAATATTTTAGGAGGATATACACAAGTGACATCATTTTGACTCCAGAGTAAAGGACAAGGCAAGAAAAAGAACACCTCAAATGTACAACACAATACTGTATTGTGGATTTAAAAGCAACTATTACCTACCTTATATCGTGCCAACAAATGCAAACTGAATTCTCTTAAGTAAAAGTAAATCTGCAGCACATAGCAACAAGTATGATCAACCTTTAAATCACTCCCTTTACATTTCATTAAGTTATAAAATTCCCAAACTTGCTTCACAAAAGGCATTAACATTAACACTGCCCACTTTAAAAAAAAAAAAAAAGAGTGCTGATGCGCTGGACGCCTTACCTTGCGCTACACTGGTGACCCATGTTCGGGAACGGCCTTGGGCTCATTGGGGTTGGCAGGGGTTGAGAAGGATTGAGCATCCAACAGACTGCTCGCCTTCTCCGGGAAGGGATGTCCTCACTGGTTGGTGCACAGTAACCCCCTGGCAGAGGCTGGGGGACTGGGCGCTGGGTAGTTGCTTGGGGAGGAGTTTGGGGCAGACGCCTGGAGGGAGCGCTTGTGGATGCATGTGCACTCCCTCTGCCAGCGATATTGCATGCCCCAGGCTCCAGGGGACAGAAAAAGCGTGAAAAAGATGGCACCTGTTCACGAGGCTTGATGGCTGTCCATGCGATCACCGTAACCAACGCTGCGCCCGAAACTGGATCCGTGTTCAGTGGGGAGTTGGGGGCTCCCTGCCGCCCTGCTGCGGGAGGTAAGCCACAGGAGTTCTGGGTAGCCAGTGGGAAGTTGCGGCAGAGGCGGCCGGCGGCCGGAATCCTATTAGGATGCAAGGAGAATGGGAGCAGACCAGGTTGCCAGGTGGAGGTAAAATAGTAGCAAAACCCCACAAAAAACATCTGCCCACTTAAAAAAAAAAAAAAAGTAAATGCATGTATGTTAAATGATCAATGGTTCTAGCCCCACAGCAGGAACCTAAAGTAATACGCATGACTGATACCACAGCACAGTATGAGAGGGTGCTGCACTGTTGCAAATAACATTCTGCAACAATCAGTAATGCAGCTATAGTACAGTAAGTCATTGTGGTTTTCTTGGATGTACCAGTTCACATCTGCTTCTCTTAATATAAAAATCCATGCACATACAGTAGGATTAAAACTCACTGTATTAAAAGGTTTAGTCACAGGATTTTCTCTGTACCACACAGCTGCTGGTTTAGTTTTGTGCCTTTTTTCTCTAGACACTGCACCATTTTTTGACCCGTCTGTTATGCATGATCCAGAGTACACTGCCACTGCAGCAACTTCCCTGACTGGTTTCCCAAAGTCAGTTCAATACCAGTGAAGCGCCACAACTCTCGTTTGTACACATTTACGAGTGTAATAGTACCTTAATGCCACATCATCACTAAAGCGAGTCCTGTCATGGCAGGTAGCTACAGGCTCTAAAACAAAGTTACTCTTTTAGCCAAAATGTAAACATGTGAGGTCGAAGTTGGGAGCTTCTTTTGCTTTACCTTCTCTTTCTGGCCCTACCTTCTGGTTTCTCTGACTGGAGTTCCAGTCCAGGTCATCAAATAGTAACTTGGAATCCATGCGGCCCAGACCCCTGATTTTCTACTAACTTTCCTCATGGGTGGGGTCCTTCCTTTAGCCTTGTCAGGTCCACGTCCGAATAGAAAACAGATCACACCAGAGTGAGCTGTGTCAGGAAGAAGGGCCAAGTGTTCAACGTGTTGTAAAATAAACACAGCCAGTGGATGTCTCATCATCTTGTCATCAGTGAGAGGAGTTTATATGCAGTGACATAATTACTATTTTCCTTGTTAATCCCACCATCTCTGTCCTGTATTGATGAGAGTACTTGTAGTCATGGGGGGAGGGGGTTAAGCAGTGCATAGTCACCTGCCAGCAGAGCCTCCATCAAGCCAACCCTTGGTGTCACTCTGAGTGCCAGTTCATGACACCCACTCCGGGAAAGAGACCATCATCATGGACACCCATTCTCCCTCCCCACTGACCTTCACTCTTGCTGTCCTGAGCTTGGGCTCAGATCCAGGTCATCAGTGTGTCTGGTGGCCTCATAATGCTAGGTATCACAGATCTGGCCAAAATCTGTCTGTTTTCCCCCAATATAGATTTTTTATTATTTTTTTTCTCCCATTTTTTGCCCCAGACCCGGGACCCCGGCAGACACGTATGTGCATGTGTGTGGAGGCGCCCACACATGCTGGGCAGCAGCTCAGCCCCTTCTGCCCCACCCCTGACATTATTGCAGCCACTCCTCCTCGCCTATGCTTCCCACTGGACCGCCACCCAGTGGGAGCAGAACTACAGGGGGAGCGGACAACCACCACCTGGAGGGAGAGCCTACCGCAGTTCAATCCAGCTCCAACCCTCCCCCATGCTGGCTCCCCGCTGACCTGAGGTCATTCCGAACCTGGGTCACTGCCATAGTGCGATGTAAGGTGTCCAGCGCCTAGCCCTCAGCACCACCATGTTGGCTCAAAATCTTTCTTTTAATTGACCAAACAGGTGTAGGAGAGATAAGACCCTCAGAAACAGCAGAACTACAGAGCAAAGTAAGTAGGTAATTTTTGTAAGTTGGACAAATGAATGCCAGTTTCATTCTGGGATCATGCTTCTGTGTAAGTCAATATTCTAAGATAGTATTAGCTTCCTGTCTCTGTCCTGTACCTCACCCGCTTCTCACTGACAGTGCCCTCTTTTCTCTTCATCCACCCTCACATAAACTGCTATCCCTGGCCTGCGTAAGAGCCTAATTGGGCAAGATAATAGCAAATAAGAATTTTAATATTTTATATTTATGTTTTCCCCTTTTAGATCATCTTTGTGCCCTTCCCTATTCCCTGCTCATTGATCAGGCTCTCTAATTAGAAAAATAGATGTAATGTATACATTCTCATACTTTCTATTTCATTGTCTCCCACTTTGTTTCTGTTGGCCTGTGCATTCTATATGCCAGATTAATAAGTTTAAAAATGTTTTTCCTGCTTTATATTTGTCCATTCTTCCCTTTAAACACAGAGCTCTCCTATTTTGTATCTGTAGTCACTAACATATATGGGCCCAGATATTCAAAAGAGTTGAGCCATGCGCAATAGGGTTGCGCCTGTGCAAGTCCGAAATTGCGCCATTCTGCGATATTCAGCAGGAGGCAGTTGCGCCCCCGAAATCATGCTGAGCAACAGCGCAATGATAATGAAGGCATGCGCAACCGAAGGGGGAGGAACCATGCATAAACTGCACAGCCCGATATTCAGCCTGGGCCGTGCAGAGTTATGCAGGCACAACCCCTACCTGCAGCTGCACAAAGTTATGCCGCAAAAAAAAGGAACAAGTCTAGGACCACCCACAGGTGAGCTGCCGCATTGCAGGGCACAACACAGCAGCAGCCAACTGTGGGTGGCCCTCGACTTGTTCCCGCCGCACCTGGCGGCACCCCCGCATGCCCCGATCGCGGGCATCAGTATCCCCCCCAGTCCACTATCCCTGGTGGTCCAGTGGACCGCGAGTAGCCCGATCGCAGGCATAACTGTCCTCCCCAGTAGCCCGATCGCGGGCATAACTGTCCCCTCGTAGTCCGATTGCGGCAAACTGTCCCCACCCCAGTAGCCTGATCACGGGCATCAGTAACCCCCTCAAAGTCCAATATCCTGGTGGTCCAGTTGACCGAACAGAGCCGATCGCTGGCGGCATTCCTCACCCTCCCAAGTCCGAAATCCCTGGTGATCTAGTGGACCCCCACCCCACCCGCCCACGGAGCCCCACACTCCGCCCCCCGCCAGCCGGCGAGGGAGCCACCCCACCCGCCGGCTGACGGGGAGCGGGTGGTGGGGTCCGTGGGCGGTGCGGGGGGTCCACTAGATCACCAGGGATTTCGACTTGAGGGTGAGGGAATGCCGCCGCGATCGGTCTGCTCGTCCACTGGACCACCAGGGATATTGGACTTTGGGGGGGGGTTACTGATACCCAAAATCGGGCTACTGGGGGGGGACAGTTATGCCCGCGATCGGGCTACTCGCGGTCCACTGGACCACCAGGGATTGGAGACATGCACTGTCCCTTCTGGGATGTCCCGCGATTGGGCTGCAGGGGGCATCGGTCCTGACTGCTGCTGCCTGGCAGGGCACCAGGCGCAAGTCATCGGGGATTGGCGCACCTGCATGCTAATGACATGCAAATGGGGTCGTAATCAGATGCAAATGGCCCCCCGTGCGCCTTGCATAAATTATGGCTCCATTTGCATGTCACCCTTTGAATATTGCAGGTGCTGTGCATGGCGCAATGGAACTTGCGCCACCGCATCTCAATGCTCCATTCTGACCACTTGCGGTGGCACAGTTCCACTGCGCCATGCACAGTGGGAGTGGCCAGGGGGCGATATTCATAGCAGTTGCACCATAGCGCAACTCCGTTGAATATCGCCCTGGCCACACCCCTGCACAACTATTTTGAGCGGCGCAGGGGCTTGCGCCACAAACTGGCACAGTCTGAATATCTGGGCCATGGTACATGTTGCTTTTGGGTGGTTACTTGATGAAATCAGGGTGACCTACTGTAGTGTAAAACAACTTTCTCAAGGTATTTCCGTTGTATCACCATGTGAGTTAAGTTGTACATCTGGAAGAGAATTTTGAAAGAAAAACACAAACAAGACCAGAGCCAACATGGGCCATTTTACCTGAGATGGGTTGATTGAAAACTTTAATTATAAAGCACCTCTTCCGAATTGTAGTTGTATGTTATTTACTTTACCAAAAAAAAAAAAAGGAGATCCTGGTTAAAAAAAGTCAACATACACCTGCCACTGCAAGAACAGATTAAGAGCTGGTGCTGCTGTCGTAGGATCCATTTTGCCATGCTGGCTTTATAAACCATTTGCCAACCACCAATTACCACCAACTAATCACCGCCCTTTGCGCTCAGCTCACATTAAAGCTGCGGTAAATAAAAATAAATAAGCGCTCATGCTGGTCAGGTTACGATGCCAGACACCGGGTCCAACTCACAGGCCCACGCCACGGCCATCACCATGCCACCACCGGTACTGCCCTCCCATCTCTCCCAACTCTCATTTTCCCAACCATTTCTACCCCAGTCCAGAATAAATTTAATTCACCACCGTCTTTGAAGGGAGAGCTTGCCTGGTGGGAAAAATCTGCTCAGATTCCAATTTCCAACCATCTGCAAACCGTAGACCCCTCTCAGTCTCAGCAGCAGTTCAGTGTCCATCGGGCTCGAGTCAAGGAGTGAAAGGAAGAGGAAGAGAGACTAATACTTAACATAGAAATATAGAAGTTGACAGCAGATAAGGACCGCAAGGCTCATCCAGTCAACCCATTTCTTTTTCTACCTTATGAATGTGCCATAGGCCTTTGCTCTGTCAATGGCCTATCTATTCATACTCATCTGTATTGCTCCCTTATGCCTATCCCATGCCTGTTTGAAGTCCTGCACTGTATTCATATGCACCACTTCCTGAGGTAGGCCGTTCCATGCATCCGCCACCCTTTCTGTGAAAAATAACTTTCTCACAGTACCTCTTAATCAGCCTCCCTCTAATCTCATGCTGTGTCCTCTTGTCCTGCTATTTTTCTTATATTGAAACATGTTAGACTCTCACCTTGTTAATGCCCTTAAGGTGTTTGAATGTTTCAATCATATCACCTCTCCCTCCTTTGTTTTGGTATACATATTGAGTTCAGTTAATCTGTCCTCATATGTTTTCTGATGCAGTCCCTGCACCATTTTGGTTGCCTTTCTCTGGACTGCCTCAATTTGGTTAATGTCCTTGTGAAGGTGCGCCTCCAGTACTGCATGCAGTACTCAGATGGGGCCTAACCAGTGTCTTGTAAAGAGGGATTATTGCCTCCATCTTCCGACTTGTGATACCCTTACTAATACACCCCAACATCCCTCTAGCCTTACCTACTGCTTTAGAGGTCTGCTTGGATGATTTCAGGTCATTCCTTTGCTTGTGACTGCCAGCAACTCCCCTCCCAGCCTATAGGTGGCTTCAGAGTTTCTCTTCCCTATGTGCATGATCTTGCACTTCTTTGCATTAAACCCCAGTTGACACTCTTCCAAACATTTTGCTAGTTTATCCAGATCTCTTCTCATTCTGCCCACACCATCTGGATCATCTACTCTGTTGCAGATCTTGGTGTCATCTGCAAACAGACAAACCTTACCCTCCAGTCCATCTGCAATGTCACTGATGAAGATATTGAAGAGGACTGGCCCCAGGACTGATCCCTGAGGTACCCCACTTGTGACCTGCATCTCTTCTGACTGTATACCGTTTACCACCACTCTCTGTTTTCTGCCCGTCAACCAGTTTGCCACCCAGTTGACCAACGTCTGACCCACCCCAGCCTACCCAGCTTATTAATTAATCTTCTATGTGGAACAGTATTGAAAGCTTTGCTGAAGTCAAGGTAGGCAACATCAACTGCTCCCCCTTGGTCCACCACTCTGGTTACCCAGTCAAAGAAATCTATGAGATCAGTTTGACAGGACCTTCCTTTTGTAAACCCATGCTGTCTTGGATCCTGTGCTCCTATGGATTCCAGGTGTTGCACTATCCTTTTCTTAAGGAGTGTCTCTATAATCTTGCCCACTACTGAGGTAAGACTGACTGGCCTGTAGTTCCCTGCCTCTTCCCTGCACCATTCTTATGGAGCGGGATTACATGAGCCCTTCTCCAGTTTTCTGGGACCCCTCCTGTGCTCAGAGTCTCACTAAACAGTTCTGATATTGGCTCTGCTAGTTCCACCCTTAGCTCCTTTATTACCCTGGGATGTATGCCATCAGGTCCCATTGCCTTGTCTACCCTGAGATTATCGAGCTCTTGTTGGACCCTTTCTTTTGTGAAGGGACTAGTGTACACCTCTCCTCCCTTCCCCCTGTGTCCATGGTGCAGAGCTGTGGGCCCTTACCTACCTTCTCTTCAGTAAATACTGAGCAGAAGTATCTATTTAGGATAGATGCTTTAACATGGTCCTCCTCCTCACATGCCTTCTTATCCCATTTGCTCTTACCAATACCCCCTCTGGACTTTCTCCTTTCACTAATGTATCTATAGAAAGTCTTCTCACCTTCTTTTACTGTTCGTGCTAGTGTTTCCTCGGTTTGGGCTTTGCCTGCCTTACTGCCTTCTCTGCTTCCCTTAGGGAAGTTTGGTATGCCTCCCTATCTTCATCCTGCTGCATTCACTTATATTTCCTGAAGGCCAGCCTTTTGGCTCTGACCTTTTCTGCTACTGTGTTTGAGAACCAAAGTGGTTTCCTTCTTCTTTTGTACTTTCTTTTCTCACTAACACAATGCGATGTTGCTTCAAGTATTGCATGTTTAATGCTTGCCTACTTTGCCTGTACCCCCTTACCTGTATTTCTTTTTGCCAGGGCTAGCTTAACTCTGTTGGCCATCTTATCAAAGTCAGCTCCTCTGAAGTCCCATAGTTTTGCCTTGGAATGGGATGATTTTGTTCTAGTGGCTAAATTGAACCATACCATGTGATGGTCACTGGCCCCCAAGTGACTTTCTCCCTGGAGATCTGTGATCCTTTCCCTGTTAGTCAGCACTATATCTAGGATAGCCCTGTCTCTTGTGGGTTGTTGTACCAGTTGTTTGAGGCCCTCCCCCTGCAGGGAATCCACCATGTGTCTAGTTCTGGCAGATTTCCCTGCTGGTATTGACCAATCTGTATCTGGCATGTTGAAGTCTCCCATTATCCGAACCTCACCTTTAGTTGTCATGTTTTGTATATATTCTAAAAGTAACGTGTCTATGTCTTCCCCATGATCTGGAGGCCTGTATACAACCCCAGTTCGTATGGCTGTCCCATTTCCTGTTTCCAGGGTGACCCACAGTTCTTCTGGCTCCTTATGTGTATTCTGAATTTCTGTAGCTTTGATATTTTCATTGACATAAAGGGCCACTCCTCCCCTCCTTTTTGCACCTCGGTCTCTTCTGAACAGTACATAACCAGGTACTGAAGTCTCCCAAGTGTGGTTACTTGTAAACCATGTCTCGTTAATGGCTACTATGTCCAGTTTAGCCTCTGTCATTATTGCCTGCAGGTCTGGGATCTTGTTTCCCAGACTGCGAGCATTTGTGTACATGATTTTCCATTGGTCAGATTTCGGTGACAGTTTTAAAGTGCCCACACCCCGTGACGTCACGGACTGACCGATGGCACAACCAACAGCAGTAGCCTAAAGCCTCTGACTACTTGTGTGTCTCTCTCTCCTGTGCTGACCCTGAGACTACTGCCGCCCAGCACCCCCATGCTGCTGGCCCTGAGACTACTGCCGCCCAGCCCCCCCCAACGTTGCAGCTCTACCCCATTCCACCAAAGCAAATTGATGGCAATTCAAATTCCTCTTTTGTTCTTCTTTCCTGCTGCAGCACCGCATAATTAAACTAAACTACCCTGCCCATCCATGTCATGTTTAGCAAGACTAAGCTGCCCGGCACCCACAGACACTGCTGAACTGCTGGTGGTGCGCAAGCATGAGGAAAGAGAGAGAGACTCATCAGGTGGTGGATAAGTCAGCAGCACAAGCCCAGAGTGAGATGTCAAACAAACACAGTCAGACTCAGAAACAGAAAGAGCATGTAGTTGTTGCTGTTTGTTTTTGTTACCCCTAGTCCAAGGTACATTTGTTTTGATTTTTTACAGTACGCTTGGTCGTACAGAGCGTATGCCTGCCAATGGCCTGCAGACAGCGGAACATGGGACGTCAAGACGAAACAGCTGTTTGCTCTACGGTGACCTGCAGATGAAAGGAAAAAGCCGGCTCCTGATTGGCATGGCTTTTTCTTTTCATGTGCAGACCACTGAAGGCAAAACAGTGTCAGGACCAGCCTGACCGAGGATTGGTATGATGCTGTCGAACCCCATGTAGAGTAATTTGCATTGGACAGACAGTGTCACACCCCTCAAAGCCTACTCTCCCAATGAGTTTGATGCACATGCGCAAACTCAGAAAGGAGCGGGTAATGCAAATGAAGCAAAGCACAGAAATAAAAGCATTTAGTAAGCAGTAGTAGTAAAAATGTTATTCATTATAATAAATAAATCGGTAGCTCAGCTGAGTTAAAAACTCATTTCCAGTGAGATCCGTAAAACAACACATCACATTTGTTACATTACAAAAAACATCTATTATATCACATCACATATAAACATATAGACAAGGTAATATAAACAAATTACAGATCACCACATCAGACAATAAATGTCAAAATATAACATACAATAAATAGCAATATTGCACTAAGGTTTATTTCATTTCATGGAAAACAGTACATTTTGGCAGTTTGACTGGTAGCAGATTGAATCACAACTCCTACAGGTTACTAAAGGACACTTATCCAATTTTCTATGGCACAGTTCACAAAATCACTTTAAAGAGCCCTACCAGTCTCAGCCCCTGCACCTGACATATAGTTGCCTTACCTCCATGACATGCTGATAGTATGAAGATGGCAACAAATAATCCAGTTGTTAAAAATCTATTTCACTAGTAAAATTCAGTAAACTGGGTCCCAAGGACTTCCCAGTTCTAGGTGCCGCCTATGCCCGGCCCCTGTGCTCACTAATGTGATGGCTAGATGCTAGGGAGGGTGCGGGGGCATGCTCCATTATGGTCAATGGGCGGTGGCTTTACGATCAGTTTTTAATATTATAATGGCCACTTGGTAATGAAACGTGGACACTAGTCAACTCATGTTAGTAAGCATGGGGGCAGGGCGTGGGCGGCACTTAGAATCGGGAAGTCCTTGGGATCTGGTTTACTGAATTTGATAAGTGTAAAAGATTTTTAACGACTGGATTATTTGTTGCTCTCTCCATACTACCAGTATGCCGTGGAGGTAAGGCAACTATATGTCAGGTGCAGAGGCTGCAAACGTTTATCTTGGTGGATCTCTAATACTAACCAAACAAACCTAGCGAATAAGCATGCCCCATTCATTAAATGTAGGGTGAAAAAGGACGCATATCCTTGGTTTACATCTGACCTGAAAGCAGACCTGACCCAAAGGGATAAACTATGGGCCACGGCAAGGCAGTCTAAAGCTACAGCAGATTGGCTGGCCTTTAGAATCTCAAGAAATGCTTGTACCAAGCTGGTTAGAGCAGCCAAATCAACCTGTATGTGGAAACCCTTGAGGGTGCCAAGGATAACTCAGCCAAGTTCTGGCAAACCATCAAAGCTGTCGAAGGACCAAGAACCTTGCCTGCAGTCCCCATCAGAATTATAACACAAGGTACCACAGTCTCCAACCAGGGCACCATTCTAGAAAAAATAAATGAGCACTTTGCGACAGCAAGCCTAGCATTCGAGTCCTCCCCAGTTGCCAGGCTTGTTGACTGCTTACCACTTAGTGACACCCCCTTGGACCCGCAGACACAGGACGCCTTCTGTTTCTCACCAGTGACTTTCAAGCAAGCCGAGGACCCATTAATAAAATTAGATACAAAAAAAAGTGCAGGCACAGACGGAATCAAGTTTTTCTTCCTAAGGCTAGGGTATAAATTTCTAATTGCCCCCATAGCACATATTTTCAACTTATCAATCACAGCTGAAACAGTCCCATCCTGCTGGAAAACAGCCTTTATACTACATTTATTTAAATCAGGAGACCCTCGTGACCTTAATAATTACAGACCGATTTTCATCTTGCCTGTCCAGCTAATCAGCGGAAGGATCGCCTCGAAAAATAAAATTTAACTCCCTCCAATCCAGCTTCTATCAAAACCACAGTACAGTGTCAGCTCTAGCCAAAGTGACAAATGATTGGTTTACTGCCCATGATAATAAAAAGTCTACTGGAGCTGCCTTCCTAGACCTAAGCAAGGCCTTTGATACGGTGGATCATAACACTCTGTTAGCCACACTCAAAAACCTTGGTCTGAATGACTGCTCACTAAACTGGTTCATTAGCTATATTACTGGTAGACTCCAATTCATCGAAACCAATGGACTCCTTTCCTCTTCCCTACGATAACTAGAGGTGTACCCCAAGGATCCATTCTTGGACCCGTTATTCACAATTTACATCAAATCCCTTAATAACAACATACAACTCCAGACTTCACTTCTTCGTGGACGATACCGTCCTTTATACACCCAAACCCTCATTGTCAGACATAACAGAACTACAGTCTAATTTTAGTCAACTGGAGTGAAACCTACTAAGATCAAAACTATTACTAAACACCAAGAAAACTAAAATTATATACTTTATACCCTTGTATCCCCCAACTTCGCTATGTGAACAGACCACACCAGTGCCTATACTAACCTTACTAAGAGATTCACTAGAGTCAGTTGATCAATTCAAATACCTAGGGGTATGGTTAGATAGAAAACTATCCTTCACATACCACATTGAATCTCTCGCTAGGAAACTGAAAATAAGACTGTTTTTTTTCTACAGAAACAAATCCCTTTTTCACTGAGATATTAGGAAAAGGCTGGTTCAAGCCATCTTTCTTCACTTACTCGACTACACGGATATCATTTATAATATTAGCACAGTAACCAACCTTCATAAGCTTGATATCCTGTTTCACCGTGCGATCCGGTTTATAACTCACCCACCCTACAGAACCCACCATTGTGCCCTTTATGCAGCTGTAGGCTGGGCTTCCTTGGCCACAAGAAGGATGCTACACATTAGTACCTGGGCTCTTAAAACATTTCAGAACAAAGTCCCTTCCTACATCACCTCCCTTTTTCATCATTATCGTAGCTCCTATGCCCTTAGAAAAAAATGCTTTCATACTACTCAAAGTACCCAAATTCAGCACACTTCATGGTAAAGCAGGGTTTAGCCACATAATCCCATCCACCTGGAACAAACTATAAGCCACACTAAAACTCCCCAAACTGGTCTCAAACATTTTTAAAACCCTAGTCAACAAAGTGTTCACGGACATTTGCCACTGCCAAAGCACCTAGTAGCCCTCCTAGCAGAGAAACCGTTATAGTCTCATAAAGCACTTGAATGTAAAGTTCTTTCTTCTTTCCCCTTTTTCTCCTTTCCTGCCTGTTAGCTCAGTTCCTGTCCTGAAATGCATATAATTTAGCCATAACTCTCCTCCTACTGTACATTGTTTACCTGTCTCATCACTGTTCGAACTCGATGTATCGCAATTGTATTAAACTGTATTACTGTACATTGTTTACCTGTCTCAACACTGTTCAAACTTGATGTATCACAATTGTACAACAGTATACTGTTTTGTATTGTAATATTGTGTGTACTTCGTACCAAGTTGTCCTACCAGGACCCCCTTGTAAATGAGCATGCTGAATGGAGTTTTCTTGCAAATAAACTTGAACTTGAACATGGTACACGGGTAACCATGAATGGGATATAGCCATACCAGGTTACACTCTATTTAGAAAAGGTGGAGGGGTGGCTATCTACGTCAGGGAGGGAATTAAAGCAACTGAAGTTCAGGGAATACAGGAGGAAGAGGAAGCACTGTGGGTCACCCTGGAGATAGGGAATGACACTGCCATTTGCACTGGCATGATCTACAGACCTCCAACACAAGGGGTGGAGATGGACGGGGTACTAGTGGAAGTCAGCCACAAAATGACAGCCAAAGGTGAAGTACTGCTGGTGGGAGACTTCAATATGTCTGTTGTGGATTGGACCACTCAGGCTGCAGCCATGGCCGGGGCAGAGGCATCCTGGGTGCCCTACAGGGGGCGTGCCTCAAGCAGCTTGTGGCAGAACCCACCAGAGAGGGAGCATTACTGGACCTAGTGCTCACCAATGGGGACAGAGTCACCGATATAATGGTGGGTTGTCACCTGGGGTCCAGAGATCATGGTATGTGTGGTTCAATGTGAGAACAATGGAGGAGTCAAACTGCATGAAAGCAAGAGTCCTGGATTTCAGACAGGCTGACTTTGCAAAAATGGGGAAATGCCTGAAGGAAGCCCTAGCAGGAGGAGAAGAAGAAGGGGGGATGTAGAGAAACAATGAGCGAACCTTAAGGCAGCCATAGCAGAGGCAACAAGCCTTTGTGTTAGGCAACTAAGCAAAACAAAGAGAAAGAAAAAAACACTATAGTTCTCAAAAGATGTGGCCAGGAAAGTAAGAGAGAAAAGGCTAGCTTTCAGGCGGTACAAGGGGGGAAGATGGAACTGTATCTGGAAAAGCAGAGGGAGGTGGGGAAAGCAGTCAGGAGTACAATGGTGCAAATGGAGAAAAATTAGCCCAGGCAATGAAGAAAGGAGACAAGACCTTTTTCAGATATATTAGTGAAAGGAAGAAGACCAAGGGTGGGATTGTGAGGTTAAAAAGGGAGGGATGTGTGTGGGGAGGGGAACCTAGAAAAAGCAACAATCCTGAACAAATATTTTTGTTCGGTATTCACAGAAGAAAGGGAAGGAGAAGGACCACTATTGGGTGATACGGGCACCAATGGGAGAGAGGTGAATACCAGCCCATTTATGGAGGAAATAGTCCTAATAGAATTTGACAGTTTCTGAAAGGGGACAAGACTATGGGGTCAGATGGGATACATCCCAGAATACTAAAAGAACTTAGAGAGGTGCTGGCAGCACCACTAATAGCCCTATTCAACAAATCAATAGACAGGGGTGGTTCCAGGGGACTAGGAGGAGGGCAAATGTACTCACTGTCAACAAAAGTGGTAACTAGCAGAAGGCTGGCAACTATAGGCCAGTCAGCCTGACCTCAGTGGTGGGGAAATTAATGGAGCCACTGCTAAAGGAAAGGATTGTGATATTTCTTGAATCCATGGCAGTGGAGCACAGGATCTGAGGCAAAATGGATTCGCAGCACGAAGGTCTTGTCAAACAGACCTGATAGAAATTTTTGACTGGGTGACCAGGGAAGTAGATCGGGATGTGGGGGTGGATGGGCCTACCTAGATTTCAACAAGGCCTTCTACACCGTCCCGCATAGGAGGTTGTAAATAAGTTGGGCAGCCTGGGAGTGGGCCTCAAGGTGGTAACTGGGTCAGAAACTGGTTGAGTGACAGGACACAGAGGGTGGTGGTAAATGGCATTCAATCCAAGAAGAGAAGGGTGACCAGCAGGGTGCCACAGGGATATGTGCTGGGACCAGTCTTCTTTAATGTCTTCATAACTGACACTGCAGAGGGGCTGGAAGGGAAAGTACACCTCTTTGCAGATGAAACTAAGATCGGCAACAAGGTTGATACTCCGGGGGGGAGGGATAAAGAAGGACCTAAACATTTACTGGAAAGAAGTGCAAAAGCATGCATTTGGGGCACAGAAATCCAAGGGAGGAGTACAAGATGGGAGGGAGAGGTACTGATGGCCGCCAATCAAGAAAGGGAACTGGGGCTAATCATATCTGATGACCTAAAGGTAACCAAACAGTGTGAAAAAAGCCGTGGGGAGAGCCAGTGGGATGCTAGGGTGCATATGGAGAGGCATCACCAGCAGAAAAAAGGAGGTGTTTATGCCACTGTACAGATCACTAGTGAGACCTCATCTGGAGTACTGTGTCCAGTTCTGGAGGCCGCATCTCCAGATGGACATAAACAAAATAGAGGCAATCCAGAGAAGGGCAACAAAAATTGTGCAAGGACTGCACCAAAAGTCATATGAGGAAAGACTAGAGGACCTCAATATGTATTCCCTGGGAGGGGGGATATGACAGGGACATTCAAGTACCTCAGGGGTATAAACAAGGTACAGGAGGGTAGCTTCTTTCAGAAAAGAAGGTGTACAAGAACAAGGGGGCATGGTATGAGGCTGGGGGGGTAGGCTCAGGGCAACGTAAGGAAGTACTTTTTCACAGAATGAGTAGTGGATGCTTGGAACAGCCCCCCTTTGGAGGTGGTGGTGGTGGTGGGCCAAAACTGGTAAGAGAATTCAAGAATGCATGGGATAGACATAAGAGTACTCTTGCATTAGGGAAGAGAGGGAATGCCGCAGATCAGCTACGGTCTATGATATTCATAGGTATCATAGGTATGTACAGAGCTGAGGGACTTTTTCCATAGCGCTCGCCACCTCTTACTAGAGGTGATCTAATTGGTATAACTCATCCAGGTGAAGTTTGAAAATCTCTACAGATAAGCTTCCCACCACCTCCTCTGGTAATGCATTCCATATTGGAATTGTCCTCTGGTTGAACCTCGTTTTCCTGTGCCATGTTCTACAGTTTTCCCTCTTTAACTGAAGTGGATGAGCCCTGGTATTATGAAGTTTTTCCCTCAGTTCTAATCCTAGTTTTTCCCATAATTCATGATCTGTAAGTGCTTTAAAAAGCAATCACATGTTCCCTCTCAGCCTCCTGTATTCAGTGTTGGGTAAGTTACTTTTTCTATTACTTTCTATTTCTTTTAGAAACTTGATCCAGGAAGCTCTGTGCAGTCACTAGCCAGGATGGAGAAGTACTAGAAAAAGTAATACACCTGACAGTTGCAGTTACTTATTTCTTTTTATATAAAAACAATACAAAATTAATAAAAAACTGTAACAGATGACATTTATTTGAAAGTAATAGATTAGTTACTAGTTACTTTCAAATAAATGTAATCAGTTACAGTTACATTGTACTTTTGTATAAAAAGACATACGTAATTATAACTGTAAGGTGTATTACTTTTTTCCAGTACTTCTCCATCCTTGCTAGTGACTGCACATAGCTTACCCAACACTGCCTGTATTCCAATGTGAACATGTTTAGTTCCCTCAGTCTTGTAGTGTAATTATGCGCTTCCATCCCCTTTATTAAGCGTGTGGCCCTTTTTTGTATTTTTTCAAGTTTGACGATATCACCGCTATGGCATGGTGAGCACACCTGGGCTCCATACTCGAGCAGGGGTCTCACCAGTGATCCATACAGGGGGAACAGAACCTTACTAGCAATACGCTTCAAAATACAGTTTAGTACTCCATTTGCTTTCCTGCTTATATTAGTGCAGTGTGTCCCAAATTGAAGGTCTTTGGAAATTGTAATTCCAAGATCCTTTTCTTCTGTTACTGTTTTAAGGCTGATGTTTCCTAAGTGGTATTGTACTTTAGGATTTTTGCTACCAAGATGCATAACTGTACATTTTTCGGGATTTAAGTGAAGTCAGTACGTGTTACACCATTTATCGATGTGATCCAATGCCTGTTGCATTAACAAGTGGTCATCCTGATCTATCAACTCAACCCCCAAATGACAATTGTCAGCAAACCTTGTCATCCATACTCTCTCCTGCTCATACCTCAGCATTGACACGTACATATTAAATAGGCATGGTCCAAGGACTGAACCCTGGGGTACCCCGCTAGCTATTTCAGTCCATTCTGACAACTCCCACCCCCCAATGATAACTCTTTGCCTTTTGTCTGCAAGCCATGAGGAGATCCATGGCACTGTGTTTTCATGGATCCCTATATCCTACAGATGAACAATAAGCTCCTGATCGGGAAGTTTGTCAAAGGCCTTAGTAAAATCCAAGAAGACCACATTCACCGGTCTTCACTCATCTAACCGTATTGTATTAGGTAGGGAAAAGGGGCAGACTAGGTGGGCCACGTGATCCTTGTCTGGCATCACTTTCTATGTTTCTATGTTATCCTGTTTCAGCGCTGGTATTCCCTTTGGGCTCTGACTATTGTCCCCGAGCCAACTACGTGCTATTAGCTATGCAGTACTTCTTTCTGTGTGGCACACACAGCCTGCTCTGAATATGGGGTCCTTAGTCCTTGGCAGAGGTATGATTTGGGCTGCCAATTAAATCTGAATTTGTACGTAGTTGCAGATCCACTTAGACTACTATTAGAATACTATTAAAAGTAGCATAGACAAGACCACAGAACTGTAGAACTTGGTGAATCTCAGGTTCAAATCCCACTATAGCCAAGAGCACAGAACTGTGAAACTGAGAGTCTCCCAAGGTTGAATCAATAACTGAGTTGAGGCAGTGCAGGGAGAAAGAGCCTGAGCGGGCAGGTTGTGAGCAGGATCCACAAGACCACTGGAAACTATGTTTGTCCTACAGAATGCGCGATCAGTGGCTGGGGAGCACCATACTACCAGGGAATGATTCTGAAGCACAGAATGGACGATCAGGGTGTGGGGGGTGTGTAGTGGCTGTGGGACTACTAGACTACCCAGGATTGATTCTGAACCACAGGATGGGCAATCAGGGTGGAGGAATAACAAATGCAATGCAATGCAAACACATATCTGTGCTATGGCACAGATATGTTTCAGACTTCCCACTGTGGCCCCTCCCCTTGTGTATACTCCCCGCTGTGCTGCCACCCAGCCTCCACCATGTGGCAGTCTACCAGACATGCCACTGTGGCCCTTCCCCTTGTGTATGCTCCCTGCAGTGCTGCCACCCATCCTCCACCCGGTTGCAGTCTACTAAACGGACCAAGGAAAACAGCTGTTTCAGAAGTAAACCTGTGAGACTGCAATCAGACTGTCAGACTGTAACCAGTCAAGGGGGTGAGAGGAGGGCTTCGTTGGTCACCATCTCTAATGTCATATTAACCAGGACAAGGGTGGTATGTGGAGGAAAGTCCTGAGCAGGCATGTCGGTAGGGGGAACCAAATATTTATTTGGTATTTACCACACTAGTAACCTATCTGTCCCACTGTTCGCTGTGTTTAATTTCCAGATTCTAAGTGGAAACAACATGTTCAAGTAAAATAATGTGACCCAGGGGAGACATGACTACAGAACTATATAGAGGAACAATCACCTCCTTCCTTCTGCTAGCAAACTCCACAGCTGCAACAGTCTATGGAGAGGAAAGAGGGACAAGCAACTGCCTTTAGAGATAGCGCCAACTCTGCTCTGTGGTTGGCCAGTGTGGAAGGGTGAGTGCGAATGCTGGGCATCTGTTCCCTCTCTCCTCAGGAGCTAAGCACTTCACTTCTGCAATGTGCCCCTCACCAACAGTCTCAGTGCAGTGTGAGATCCCAGGGCTCACATGCACACTTTCCCCACTGCACCACTGAGCTGCTCATCAAAAGATACATTTTTTAAACCAAAAATCTATTTTTCTTTGGCCCCCCCACCCCACCACACTAACTGCATAACTTGGACTTAGCCACCTACCTCTAGTGCTCCATAGCTTATACCTCCCCATGGCAGGACCTTCAGGATTCCCAAAGCCCATCATTAGTTTTGCTCAGATGAAGCTAAGGTGCCCAGTAGGTGGTTTGGGGGCTGCAGAGGCCCACAGCAACATTCTTCTCAGTCTCAGGTGGCATTTTCCTGTGTGTATTTTCTGAGCCCCAGGACACTTTCTGGACTAAGATGGTGAGATTTCAGGAGGTACCCACCCACCCTCTGCGATTCCAGTTTGCATCACCTTCTGTGGTCAGTCAGGTGCAGGTACAGTAGCGTAGCTCGCAAACCCTCCCCCCCAGAGGACAGCATCCAATGGGACACTGGTCCTCCTTCTTCTACTGGCCCTGTCACAATCCAGGCTTGGGACACGAACTTGAAACACCGTTGTTACAAATGGTAGCTCTACCACTGTGATGTTGGGCCAAATTTTGATCAAGAATTCTGAATCTGATCTGGTAAGTACTTCATAAATGCTGGCACAACAATACAAAAAGCTGATATGATACCACCTATACTCTAGAATAGTACCAGGTCAATATGTCGTACACTTAATAGTGTATGACAAAACCTTGACAAAAAACCAGCATGGTACATGACAGCGAGAGGGTGCAATACTGCGAATGATTCTGTGTGCGGTACTGCTCCCTCTCATTGTCCCAGGCAGAGGATAAGACCTCTGTTGGGATGGGCTTCTGCTGAGCAGTTGCCATGGCTTGATAAGATGAGCCATGGCAGCAAGGGATGCAGGCAGAGTATTTGGGACTGGGTTCAATTCCCAGTACCAGACGCATAGAAATTTTCTTTTTTTCCACACTTTGTGCGATATTTACTTTAAACCCCCTTCTGAGTTAGTTATTTTAGTTCGGGGGGAATTTGGGGGGAGACCCCCATAACAGGGGTGTGGGGGCAGAGCCCCCCTGTAAAAACAAAAAAGATGTGTGCTGCATGCAAGAAAACGTGCTGTATTGGTAGTGCGGTATATGCATGTGGCACAATGTCTTTCGACATTATGACCCTGTGCCCTCTGAAATTATCCAGTTTGGCCATTGAACTGAGCAATTAGTTGCCGGGGATGTAGATTTGAGATACCCTGGAATTCTGTGGGTAAAATAAGGGACACTTCTGGTAATGGGAAATAGCTGAGAGTTTTAGACAGAGAGGTTTGTAGGGGTAAAATGTTGGAACATACCTTCTGCTGAGGGACAGTTGAGAGGTTTGGAAGTGTTAGCACTGGGCAGACTAGATGGACCTTTGTGCCGTCATTGTTTATGTTGTGTTATGTTTGCGGGGAATGGTAGCACTTTTGGGAGGTACACTACACCACCGGGAACTGTAGCTGTCATACAGGATGAGTGTTGGGAGGGAGGTGGACCCCAAGACTAACAGGAAATGATTCTGAAGTGCAGGATAAGTGTTTGTGTGTGTGGAAGGGACCACTATACTACTACGGACCAATTCTGAAACACAGGATGGGCCGTTGGGGGTGGGGCATGGGAAGACCACTACACTACCAGGAACTCATTCTGCAGCTCATAATGGGTGATCAGGAGGGAGTGGGTGGGGGATGACTAGACTACTAGGGATTCATTCTGAAGCACAGGGTGGGTGATCGGGAAGGGGTGTGGAGGGACAACTATACTTCCAGGGACTGATTCTGCAGTTCATAATGGGTGATCAGGAGGGAGTCCGTGGGGGATTACTAGACTACTAGGGATTCATTCTGAAGCACAGGATGGGTGATTGGGGAGGGGTGTGGAGGAACAACTACACTTCCAGGGACTGAGTTTGAAGTGCAGGATGGGCAACGGGGGGCAGAGGTGGGGTGTGGGGAGAACACTAGACTACCAGTGATTCTGCAGCTTAGGATGGTGATCGGGGAGGGACAGGCGGTTGGGGACCACTAGATTACCAGGGATTAATTCTGAAGCGCAAGACGGGCGACTGGGGGTGGTTAATCCACGTATGGTAATGAATCTATAATCGCCATGCAAATGGCCCACAGCACCTTGTATGTCCAATAGTCTAATTAAAATGTTAGGGCTGAAAATGGGCCACAGAAGCCGATGCTATTCTGTTTGGGCTGTGATATTCCCATTGGGCTCTGAATATTGTCCCAAAGAAAGCTATGCACTGTAAGTCGCGCAGTGCTCTTGTCAGTGTGGCACACACAGCTAACTCTGAATACAGGGCCTTTAGCCCTTGGGAGATGTGTGATTTGGGCGCCTGTTAAATCTGGGCTTGTATGTAATTGCAGAGCCACTTACACTGCTATTAAAAGTAGCACAGACTACAGACAAGAGCACAAAACTGTTCAATTGGAAGAGTACCAGGTTTGAATCCCACCATGGCGAAGAACGCACAACTGAAATTGAGAGAATCCCAAGTTCGAATCTCAACTCAGCCAAGCGCACAGAACTATGAACTTGAGAGAATCCCAGGTTCACATCTGCCCACATCGCTGGCACAGAACTGTGAGATCCGGGGAACAACACAGCCAACAGCATAGAATTTTGAAATCTGGCAAATCCCAGCTTCAAATCTCACCACAGTCAAGAGCACAGAACTGTGAAATCAGGTTTGGAACAGATCACAGCCAAAAGCACATCAATCAATCACTTTATTTAACCAGGCATAAACACCATTGAGCAAGCTCATTTTCAAAGTGGTCCTGGGCATAAATACAATACAGTACACTTCATAAGATTACAATTACGGTGGACAACGGTGCAAAAAAAAAGAAGAAAAAATTTTGTGAAGGTGCCGCTCAATATGGGCCTATACATACCGGTCAACATAATTAACATGCAAAGGTATATAATGATAAGCTTTACTGAAATGAGAAGAGACAACAATCACATATAGTCTCCGCTGAGTAAGAGCTCATACCTAAATGATAAAAAATAAGGAGGTATTAAGGAATAGGGTAGAAATTGGGGTGAAAGAGTAGGCAGCCAAAAGGGAGGCCAGAATAGGTAAAAGGTAGAGAATAGGCAGGGTCATCTTGGATTAAGGGAACTAGGCTTGTAGGTCCTAGGTTTCTGTTAGAAATGTGGGGTAGATGAGATACTTAGGCACAGGATTTGAGAGTGGCACCCGAGGCTTAGGGGTCATCGGCATCTGAAACAGTTGCATGATTCCTTCAGATAATCCGTTAATAGAGCTTTGAATGTGAAAATGCTTGGAAGTGAGGATAATTTTAATGAGTCTTGCATAGTGTTCCAAAGCGATGAAAGTGAGAAGTTGATTGCTGCTGAGCCAAGGGTAGTTTTCACTCTAGGAATCTGGAAGCAGATTAAGTAGAAGCGTCTCAGGCCATAGGAACCTTTAGCCCATTTGAAGATGTATGCAGGGAGGTTATCAGATAATGCTCTAAAAAACCAGAGGAGAGCATTCCTTTTTCTTCTAGTTGAGAGTGAGGTCCATCCCGAAACCTGGTATAGACGACAGTGATGTGTACTATGGGGTAGATTTAAGATGAATCTTAAAGCCCGGTGGTAAAGGGTGTCCAGTTTGTTTAGCATCGTTGATGGGCAATGACTATAAAGGAAGTCAGCGTAGTCCAGTATAGGTAGGAATGTAGTTTGTACTAGTCTCATTCTGGCTTCTAACGTGAGTAGGTGTTTAATGAGATAGAATAAACCTAATCGCTGTCTTAGTTTCTTCAAGGTTTCATTTAAGTGGCACAGAAAGTTGAGCTTGTTATCCAGCCAGAACCCTAGGTATTTAAAAATATCAACTACTTCAAGGGGTTCATCTAAGAGTGTTCGGATCTGTGTGATATGTGGACATCCGTAAGTAGACTTTGGTGAGAGAATCATTGCTTTAGTCTTTTTGGCGATGAGGAGGAGCTTATGAGTGAGAAGGTTGTATTGGAAGGTGACAAAGTCTTTCTGTAAGTACTCATGGGCCAGATCCAAGGATGAATTTGTGGTATAGAGTACAGTATCATCTGCGAATAAGTGCACATTTGCTGTGCCCAGCTGCGAGTCCAGATTATTGATGTACATTGCAGAGAGGATAGGGCCCAGGATGGAGCCTTGTGGGACTCCTCGTAACAAGGATTTTTGTGGGGACAGATCTCCTATGGCTTTGACTTGTTGTAGCCTATTGGTTAGGTAGCTGGTGAACCATTTAATGGCAGAACTATCAAGTCCGATGTTACTCAGTGCAGTAAGCATGATGGTATGATCCACAGTATCAAGGCCTTACTTAGATCAAGGAAGAGGGCAAATACATGCTTCTTAGAGTCCAAGGTCATTTGCCAGTCTGTAGTTACTTTGGCAAGAGCCGATATTGTACTGTGTTTGGCTCTGAAGCCGGACTGAGCCGGGTTTAGCAACTTTTGTGAATCCAAATGTTCTCTAAGTTGGATGTTGACAATTTTTTCAAGTAATTTAGAGAGGACGGATAGTATAGAAATAGGCTGGTAATTGTTCAGATCACTCGGATCCCCAATCTTGAATAACGGTAGAATGTGGGCAGTTTTCCACAAGATAGGTAGCTCACCTTGAATCAGAGAGGTGTTGAATAAGTGAGTAATGGGGGCAGTCAGATAGGTATGGCCAAGCTTTAAGAAGTAAGGTTCAATATTATCTGCACCCGCACTCTTTGTTGTATCCAGAGAAAGGAGGAGGTCCTCCACTTGCTTGAATGTAATTATGAGGAAGCTGAAGGGGGTGGGATGTGGTTGGTTATGGTTGTGATTATCAGAGAAGCCAACAGTGTAGTCTCTTGCCGGGCTAAGTTTGCTGATAGGTGAGGTGTCAAAGGCAAGCCCTGCAGTGGCTAAGTGATCATTAAGCTTTTCTAGTATATCAGCTTTGTCTGTATAGGTGGTACCATCAGACACAATTTTGTTTGGAAGGGGTGTTGCAGTGGACTGACCTTCGACTTCTGTGAGGATGTTCCAAAATTTGGCAGAGTTGTTTTTATTGTCTTCTAGTTCTTTTTTGGAAGCACCTAGCTTTTTCTGACCTAATTAGCTTGGTACAAGGATTCCTAGTGGTACGGAATGCTAACTAATCAGCCTCCAGGTGGGTTTTCCTCGCTTTTTTCCAGCAGTAGTCCCTATCCCTAAGTGCTTTCTTCAGGATGGGAGAGAACCAGCCAGGAGTTTTATTTTTTGATTTGATCAGTCTTAGTGGGGTGTGTTTGTCTATTAGCTCCAGTAAGAGGTTGTGAAAGATGTTAAATGTCTCGTTAAAGGTGGGGGGCTAGGTAGAAATCCTGCCAACGAATGTTGCTTAGATCTTTCAGGAAAGTGTACTGGCAGAACTTTTTCAGGCATCTTTTCAGTTTGAATTTGGAGGCCATTTTTATTTGGGAAGGATGTCTGATGCAGGCAGTAGTGCAATGGTTGCTTATATCGTTGAAGAATAATCCAGTATGCGAGATAGTGTGAGGTTTGTTTACTAGGATAAGGTCCAGGAGGGTGCTGCGCTCAGGGTTTTTTCTGTTAGGTCTGGTTATAGCAGTCACCATTTGTAACAGACCATTAACATCGCATAGATCCTTCAATTTCTTAGAGCTGTCATCATTCCAATTTAGATTGAAATCCCCCATTAGAATACACTCAGTATCAGCAGAGTCAAGAAGGTTTTGAAGGTGTGGCAGAAGTGCCCAGCCACCAGATGGTGGTCGGTAGCATACTGCCATAAGGAGTGATTTCTCGCTGGAAAGTGATAATTTTAGAGCAAGGCATTCCAATTCCTTAGCCTTTGAGGTACAGTCAAGAACTGTGACTGTGAATTTGCTTTTGACATATATTGCAACCCCTCCCCCTCTAGTCGGTCTATCACAGCGGTAGATGATATATCCGGGTACGTTGACAGATTTGTCCAGGGTCGAGGGTGTGAGCCAGGATTCAGTTATCATGAAGAAATCAGGAGATGCATGTAGAGCCCAGGACTGTATAGAGTCAATCTTCTTCAGCAAACTACAGACATTGATATGGAGAAAGCTAATCCCTTTATATTGAGGGAGGTCCTCAGGGGCATCCAGAGAAATAGGTGGACCTGGGTTTAATTCAACATTTCCCGAACAGAGTAGGAGAAGCAGTAGTAGTTTTTTAAGGTGGTGTCTTAGCCTGCTAAACATTCTTTTGTTACTCCTTCTAGCGTACATTGGTTTAGCGGTGGCTGTGTTAAGGGCAGGATTGCTATTTGCTAGGGATAAAACATAGAAAACTGATAGAGCCGACACCATCTTGGGAATTGCACGTGTTCTATAGTTATGGCCTGGTGGGAGGAGGGGCATGACCATAGAGGAGACGTCCCTGATGTAGAATGCCATGGTCTAATGTGGGAGGCTATATCTTGGTAGATGATAGAGGAAGGAAACTGGCCTTTGTCTGAGTTGCAAACCGAAATTTTGGGTAGAGTATAACAAAATAATATAAGGCAACTATAGAGAAGGATAGGCGCAGATGGCATTCTTAACGTGGAGATATTTCCTTTTACCAGTAAAACCACAGGATTTGCAACAGTTCCTTGAGAGGGCCAAGAAAATGAGTGGATCTTGTGGGAGGATGGGGTACCAATGAAAAATTAAGGCCTAGATAACTAATAAGGCGTGGCTGGCAAGAGCCAGTAGGAGTGAGCTAGAAGGCCGGGTGGGTTTATGTGTATTTAATCAGGACCGGGGTGGGAGGATGGTCAAAAATTGCAGCTAGGGCTCCCTTTCTGGAGGTAATCAGTCCCTGAGGGCAAGTCCGTACCTGTGTTTCTGTGAGGGGCTGGTGGCTTCAGACCTGGATAGCGGGTGGCAGTCTGGCAGGTCGGGTTCATCAGAGAACCACGGCTGTGGCTGTCAAGACTATCTGCGTTTCTGTGAGGGGCTGGTGGCTTCAGACCTGGACTGCGGGTGGCAGTCTGGCAGGTCGGGTTCGTCAGAGAACCACGGCTGTGGCTCTCAAGACACATAACTGAGAAATCAGGTGATTCCCAGGTTCGAATCCAACTACAGTCAAAAACACATAACTGTGAAATTAGGCAAATCTCAGGTTGGAATTCCACTACAACCAGAAGCACAAACTGTGAAATGGGTGACGCTCAGATTCGAATCTCACCACAAACAACAGCAGAGACCTGTTAAATCAGCTGCACCCAGGTTCGAATCCCGCCACAGTCAAGAGCACAGAACTGTGAATTCAGGCAAATCTCAGGTTCCAATCCCACCAGAGCCAAGACCAATGAAGTGTAAAATGAGGTGAATCTCAAGTTTAAATTCCAACACTGTCAAAATCACAGAACTGTGATATCATGTAATTCCCAGGATCAAATCCCACCACAGCTAAGAACACAGAACTGCAAAATTGGGATAATCTCAGGTTGGAATCCCACCACATTCGAGAGCACAGAACAGTGAAATCAGGTGACTCTCGAACTGCACCATGGCCAACAGCACAGAACCATGAAACTGAGTGACTCCCAGGTTGGATTCCCACCACAGACAAGAGCACAGAACTGTGAAATCAGGTGACTACCAGGTTCGAATCCCACCACAGGCAACAGCACTGAACTGTGAAATTAGTTGAAATCCAAGATCGGTTCCCACTACAGCCAAAACCACAGAACCATGCCATAAGCAAAATTGTGTAACTGCACGTGCCGCAGTATCGTGGGTGGATGCTGGTATTCAGAAGCAGTGTGCCTAACATCTAGAGTGCTGCCAATCGCTTTGCCTACTTTGCAAGTAAACTGTTGCACTTGCTTCAGGACACTAATCTAAAAGAACTGTCTGTCATCAGTTCTCTGTTTACTAGGTAAAATGCCATCCCCTGTGCCCGTAACGCTGCCATTGTAATAGCTGGTGAGGGAGCTCAGCGGTAAGCTGATTGATTGCTGGGGCAAGAAGGGGAGGAGCTGGGCACCATTAAAGGCTCGTGCCTGAGTGAGAAGTAGATGCCTGAAGCTACGAACTGCTCCACCTCCAGTGCTGCTTTTTGTCATCTGCCCAAGCAACTTTTTGACGTGCTGCCTGTATTCATCTCATAAGCAGAACTGTGTAACTGCTTGTGCTGCAGTAGGAAGGGTGGACGCTGGTATTCAGAAGCAGTGCGCTTGACATTTAGAGTGCTGTAGATTGCTTTGCCTACTTTGCAAGTAAACTGTTGCACTTGCTTCAGGACAGTAATCTAAAAGAACTCTGTCATCAGTTTTCTGTTTACTGGTTAAAACGCCATCCCCTGTGCCTGTAACAGCTGCCATTGTAATGACTGGTGAGGAAGCTCGGCGGTAAGCTGATTGGTTGCTGCGGCATGAAGGAGAGGAGCTAGGCACCATAAAAAGCTCATGCCTGAGTGAGGCGTGAGCATGAGTGGAGTGCAACCCGGTCCCGAAATTTACTTAGTAGTTTCAACGTTTTTAGAGTTTTATAATCAGGTTAAGATTCCCCTCTTTATATTTAGTTTAGATTTGTATTATTAAACCTGTACTTGTATAGCCAGTATGTCTGAACCTGAATGATGCCGCTTTATTTTATATTGTTGAGCTGCTTAATTTACACCAACTGTTCAGGACCACCTGAAAAGAAGTACAGGTTAGAGCCTGTACAAGGGGTTAAACATGGCTCTGATCCTTGGGGCCTTTACATGGTGTTAACTAGTGAATGGGGCAAGTTTTGTTATCCACGGTTTAATGTACAGTTCAAAGCTACCGGTATTTCCCATTCATATTTCGATAATAACCATTTATCTGGGAAAAGTTAGTTTCTCTAAAAATGTTGTTAAGGGAAAAGACACAATGAAGTCTTATTATAAATGCACTACTAGAAGATCGATAACATTATTGTTGTTGCTTTCAGGTTCCATTCATCCCTACCCGAGCCCTGTGACTTTACTCCCGGGGCTGCTATTCAACACAAAGTAAGTGTGAATCAAGTCAATGCCACCCTTAACATAGTACACTTGAATATACAAAGGGCTGGATATTCAGACTGCGCTGGGCAGTGGCGCAAGCTTAGGGCGCAGCTCAACAGGGCTGCGCCGGGGCAAGGACTAGGTGATATTCAATGGTGCTGCGCCATGGCTCAGCACCATTGAATATGGCACAGAGGGCGAACACACTGCGCATGGCACAGTGGCACTGCGCCAGTGTAAGACACAGAAAGGGAGCACGGGGATGCGCCAGCACAAGTGAAGTTGCGTTAGCGCATCACCCACAATATTCAGCCTGGGGCATGCAAATGAGGCCATAATGCATGCAAGGTGCAAATGAGCCATTTGCATGTCATTTTGGCTCCATTTGCATATGATGCGTCGATCCCTGGCAACTTGCGCCTGGCACCCTGCCAAGCAGCTGCCGTCGGGGATTGACACCCTGTTGGGCTATTGCAGTCCCCCCGCTCCCGTATGCCCGATCGCGGGTATCTTTAAAATGTACAGTAATCTCTGGTGGTCTAGTGGTCCCCCCATGCCTGATCATGGGCATCCGTAAGTGTTACATTAATCCCTGTTGGTCTAGCAGTCCCCCCATGCCCGATCGTGGGCCAAAGTAAATGGAAATGGAATCCTTGGTGGTCTAGCCAGAATCCCCAGTATGCCCGCTCGCGGGCTGTTGTTACAATACTGACTACCTGGTGGTCCAGTGGTACCCCCTCCCCACCCACCCACAGAGGTCCCCGCCACCTAGCACCAGCCCCTGTCACTGGCGGGCGGCAGCACCCCACCCGCATACCACCCACCGAATGACAGCATACAGTACAATCTGTACGCCTATTGGTCCACAACATGGACCAATGGGCTTGCAGACCATACTGTTCTACACAGGACCAGATATGTGAATGAATGCATCGGGGGGAACCGCTAGACCACCAGGGTTTAATGTAACACTTACAGATGCCCGCAATTGGGCATGGGGGGGAATCGCTAGACCACCAGGGATTACTGTAACACTTACAGAGGCCTGCGATTGGGCGTACGGGGCAGGGGGGCCACTAGACTACTAGGGGTCTGGGTGCTTGTGGCCGGTGTACCTGCTGGGCTGGTGGCTGTTGTGTTGTGCCTTGCACTACAACCGTCTGCCTGTGGGTGGCCAGCGATTGAGCCTGTGAATTGCAGCTCAACTCTGAGCACCAGTGTGAGACGCATGTAGGGGTTGCGCTAGCATATGCACTGCACTTCCCGAGCTGAATATCGGGAAGTGCCGCATATGCATGGGCATGCCCTCTGCATCCGTGTCGCATACATTACCAATGTGCCCTGGTGCATCGGGGGTTGTGCCGCACTCACCCTTTGACCATCGTGCCGGGTGCATTGGGGGTGTGTGCATGGCACACCCTGTTGCGCCAGGTGCAGCCCCTGTGAATATCCCACCCAAAATCTCCAGGCCAAGTGGTCTCTGTTTGAGTCCTGGGGTTTTCAACATGATTTTGATATAATCACTCTTTCTGTAACATGTTTAACCAGCAAGATTGATAATGCAAAAGTAAAGTTACCTGTATGCAACATTTTTAAAAAAGATGGAAAGGGGAAACGTGGAGGGGGTACAATAATTTATACAAAATCTAAATTCAATTGTCTAATATTAGATCAACCACCAGATAATACTAAGTGTGATTTGGGTTCAGTTTATTTGATTTTTGGTCAGAACAAACATTGTGTTGTTAGTTCAATTATATTCCCCCAGGACTCATTAAAGAGAGATTAGAGCTCCTATCTGGATTCAAAAACAGTTGTATCATTAACAAAGAATGGATGCTGCTGAGTGATTTTAAATTTAATTGGGAATCAGAAACTAATCTTGCAATTAAGGAGACATTGTTAGAAATGGGGGTCCACCAGATTATAAATGAAACAACAAGGTTCAATTATAAAACAGGGTTAGGGTCAGTTTCAGATTCACTGGACTGTTGTTACACACCTTGACAATATTACTTCATCACATGTACTATCCAACACAATAAGCGACCATTGCCCTGTGCAATGTAATTGGTCGACCAAGGTACAAAAAATTCCCCCGGTTTTCATTGAGACGAGGAACTTTAAAAAATTAACTTCTGTCCTGGTTAATACTGAATGCAGTAAAATTGATTGGACAGTTTTCCAAACTATTAAAAATCTAGATGATTATATTTATTTATTTTCCAAATTGGTTAATTCAATGCTGGACAGAATTGCACCAAAAAAATGTGTGTCAGGGCTAACAGGAATAAGTGGGTTAATCAGGAGCTCTTAAAATTAATGACTCTTGGAGATAGAGCCTGGAAAGTATATAAAAAACACAGGGACCCACTTAGTCTAATAAACTACAAACACTTGAGGAATCAATGTAAAACAGGGGTTTGTAAATCTAAAAGAATATTTCCTCTCAGAACAAGGAAGAAATTTTAATAACCCCCCAAAAACATGGCAATTATTAAATGCTTTAATGGGAAAGGGGCAGAAAGAAACCAAGCTTTTTATTAGGGATGGTGATAACTTAATACAGGAACCCCTTTTACTGGCTGAATTATATTTAACTATTTTTTTGGTGATCTTGAAAAATATCGGGGCAATAGTAGTCAAACTACATCTTATAGTGACATTGGTTCTTTTATCTGTGACCCTAAATTCTACTTCAAAGCAGTAACTCCGGCTATTGTTAGGGACTATGTTATCAAAAATGACCCTAAGCCTAAACTTTAGGTTTCTTAAATTAGGTATAGTTGTCCTGGCTCAACCAATATCAGATTTGGTTACTGTTTCACTCTGTTCAGGGGAATTTCCCAAATTGTAGAACATGGCCATTATAAAACCAATCTTTAAAAATGGTGGAGGGAGCGCATGTCTAATTACAGACTGATTTCCATTCTCCCACCATTATCTAAAATATTGGAGAGAACAGTTCTGGACCAAACTATGGATTTTCTGAATAAATATGACTTACTTTCCAAATTTCAACATGAGTTTAAGCCCAAACACAGCACTGAGATGGCCTTGGTGGGGTTCACCTGCTGCATACAGGGTTCCCTTCCCTAGTTACAGCTGTTTTTGTGGACCCCACTAAGGCCATCAATCTGCTCATCCATGATTTGATACGTTCTACACTTTCTGAGGTCGACTTTTCAACCGACTTTTCGGATTGGTTCCTTAACTATTTCTCCAATAAATCCCATAACACAATTATTAATGGGGCATTATCTCAATCCAAAGAAATGACACATGGAGTTCCCCAGGGCTCCATCCTTGGTCCACTAATTTTTTCATTTTATATGAACTCTGCCCCTTAAATCTGTCATAACTCCCATATGATTTTATTTGTTGATGACATCGTAGTCTGTCATCCAAGTAGTGACCCAGCTATTGCAGTTGATGTTGTTTAAAATGATCTTTTTGCTATTTCATAATTCGCTGATTTCAAAACAAATGATACTTAATGTAAAGAAAACTAAATATATGATCTTTTCAGGCCCTAAGAAGCAGGATAGGGTTATACCCATGACGGTAGATTTGTATGGGGACATGGTAGAGAAAGTCAATCACTTTAAATAACTTGGGATTATTTTAGATTCTAGATTAACATTTGAAACATATATTCTAACAACAATAAAAATTATTCTTCAGAGATTAGGGGAGCTATATAGAACCAAACAGTTTTTGACTCCATTATCAAGGGCACAATTTACCCATGGCTTTCTTTTAGGGGTATTGGATTATGGAATTCTCATATACTCATCCACTAGTGAAAAGCTCCTTTCAAAACTTAAAGTTACATATAATAATATATTAAAATTTTCCACTGGTCTTTCCTCCATGACCCTCAGATGTGATCTATTAAGCATGGCCAACATTCCTTTCTTTGGAAAATAGAATAAAGTTACACTTGGGTATTTTACTCTTTAAGGCTTCCAGAGGCATCCTTCCCACTACTCTGCTTTCTCTATTCCCTAGAACCTCTAACTCCTTTGGGACTAGGTCTCAGGGTAAACCCCTGTTTCAAATTCCCCAAGTCAAAAAGACTTATGGTCAGAAAGTTTTATTTAGAGCCACGGTATTCTTCAATTCTGTCCCCTCAACCATCGGTAACTGTCTCTCCCTTTTCACGTTCGAAACAAGGCTAAAAGCATGGTTAGACAGTTCTACCTCATGTTCATGTTTTAGCAGTAATTTCAGGAATTAACAGTATCATTTGTCACTGTTTTTGTAATGTATGTACTCTTTGTATTGTACTTATGTGTTTTTGTATTGCATGACTATATTTGTCATTTGTTCAGACTTACCACTTGTGAAAATGGGCAATGATGCTCATCAAGTTATCAAGTATAAACATTAAAAATGAAAATGAAATGAACATGAAAATTAGGTGAATCTCAGGTTTAAATTCCACCGCAACCAAGAGCACAGAAATGTGAGATCAGGCATATCCCACGTTTGGATCCCATCACAGCAAAAAGCACAGAACTGTGTAACAGGGCAAGTCCCAGGTCTAAATCCCACCACAGCCAAGAACACAAAGTGGTGAAATTGGGTAAATGCATGGTTTGAATCCCATCACATCAAGGAGCATAGAACTGTGTAATAGAGTGAATTGCAAAACCAAAATTTCGCACTCATGAACCTAAAGAAAACACACGTTTTGTAAAGAGCCACTCAGAGGTACGGGTGCCCATGACAACGCAGAACCGCTGTCCACACTCTACTGGATTCAATTCAAAGTGTTTTAATGTAAATATAGCAGAGTGTGCACACAGTCATTTACCATACCCCACAGAACTGCCCCGGCGCTTCGAGTCAGAACTCTTCGTCAGGGGGCATGGTACTGAGAGAAAGCTGTCACCAATAAATGCTGACTACTAGGCTGGCAACAACAGGTAAAAGCTCACTGTGAACTCTCCCCGCTCAAACCCCTGATGAAAGGAGTGCCCCAGGGGTCCATTCTTGGTCTGCTTCTATTTGCGATCTATATTAATGATATTGACCTCAATATCTCATCAGCAAGTATACATCTCTTCGCTGATGCTGTTCTTTATCTTGCCAAGCCTTCCCTGGAACTAGCCTGCTCGAGCTTGCAATAAGAATTCTGTGTACTGCAGCATAATCTATTATATATCATGCTGATGCTCAATGCTAACAAAACAAAAAATATGCTCCTTCCCCCCAGGTAAACAATACTGGCATCAAACTTACAATCACCACCCTCCTTGGGGAAGCACTAGAGGCTGTAGATAAATTTAAATATCTAGGTCTTTAGATTGACTGCAGGATCTCCTTCTCCACGCATGTTCATGAGTTAGCCAAAAAGCTAAGGCAGTGTTTAGGCATCTTTTACCATATGAAGCATCTCCTTACCTATGAGGTTAAAATAAGACTAGTACAAACAACTTTCCTACCACTTCCTGACTATGCCGATCTCCTATACTGTCACTACTCTGCCACTTCTCTTTCCAAATTGGACACCATGTATCACCGAGCACTTCAGTTCATCACAAATGCACCACACAATACTCATCATTGTGTCCTCTACGCGCAGCTCGGCTGGCATTCACTAAAAACTAGGATACTAAAAAACGCTGTACTTTGGACCTACAGAGCTGTTACGGGCAAGCTCCTTCTGTATATTTCCAGTCTTCTGGTTCACACCTCTGGAAACTATTCTCTTAGGAAATATTACACCATACCGTTCGATACCCCTAGGGTCAGAACCCGATACGGTACTTCTTCCTTAAGTTACTTCCTTCCTTCCTGCCACATGGAACTGTATCCAAAAAACCTTAAAACTTGTTCAACTTGTCAACCTTCAAAACCTTACTATGCCAACTGCTGGAGGAATCTTGTAATTGTTTCCATAAGCTATGAATCCTGCCTAATCCCACTAAGGCCTCCCCCCCCCCCTTTTCTTTTCCTTATGTTACCCTCCTCTCTTTAGCTCTCCATCTGCCTCTATCCCTCCTGCAGACTGCCCTATCCTGGTTGTTACCCTTACTGTTGTCCTTACTCTCTTCCACTACCTCCTCCCTTACCCATGCTTTCAGCTCCTTGTATTTTTTGTACATACATGATGTGTTATTATATGTAAAAGTAGCTGGAACCCTGTACTGGAACTCACTGAAAATGAACTTCCTCAGTTGAGATGTTCAAATTCATGTAAGACTCAATAAAAGATTTTACTACTACTACAAACATAAAAACTGTTTGTTCTTTTTTATTTTACCTGTATATTGTTATATATATATATATATATATATATATATATATATATATGATTATATACTATGTATTATCTTGCCTTGTATCTCATGTATTTTTCTTACGTGTCGGCACTTTGTATATTATGTGTTCTGTTATTACCTATGTACTGTTTTATCTGCCCAGGACCACCTTGTAAATGAGTTCGCTCAATGGTGTTTCACCTGGTAAAATAAAGATTGGCTGACTGATGATGAATAAACATGAAGGCTTATGAATGATATCGTCATCACGTCAAATAAATAATATTAAAACAATTACCAGACATGCATAATGCATACAAAGTGCCAGTCAGTCTTTAAAATAAAGCATTGCTGGAAAGTGTAAAAGTAAGAAATGGAGATGATAGCAGTCTACCACCAAATGTGATCAGCAAGAAACCTCCAAGTTGCAAAGAGACAGATAGGGGAGCCCTGTAAAAGAGAATCATTTAAACAGATGATACATAAACACAAAGTACATATACACAGAACAACGCCAATAACAAGTTATATATATATATATATATATATATATATATATATATATATAGTATATATCACTCCTACCACATATGAATAAAACAAATGCATGTCAAATATTGACGTAACAAAAGGAAAGTTCAGGGTAATCGTTCAGAGACTCTAAACCATACAAAGGGCAGTAATCCTAAGATCAATGTACAATACATATTAATTTATTTTATCAAATAGGGCCTAACCCTCCAGTGGTCATTAAGACCCTAGGGTTTGACACCTTTCAAAGTAAATATCCGAAAGCTTTCTCATTTCAGGAGATGATTTGTTCTATTTCCACATTTTTTCAAGGGTTTATCATTTTCAATACCCATAAAATGGATCAGTTCTGGGTTACAATCATGACCCTCTGCAAAATGTACTCCACCGGTGTATCTTGTCTGCCATTGAAAATGGATCTAACATGTTCCTGAATATGTTGCTTTAACGGTCTAACTGTCCATTAAAGCAGCCTTCCCTTCTAGTCCGTCTGCAATGTCTCCTATGAAGGCATTGAACAGCAATGGCCCAGGACCAATCCTTGTGGTACCCCACTTGCCACCTCCCCTGCCTCTGATCTCACCCTATTCACTACCAACCCCTGGCCCCTGTTGCTTAGCCAATTCTGCACCCATTTTACCACTTTTGTCCCCACCCCTAGTCTGTTTAGCTTGTTAATTAATCTCCTGTATGGGACAGTGTCAAAGGCCTTCCTGAAATCCAGGTAGGCCACATCCACTGCTCCCCCTGGTCCATGATTCACGTCACCTTGTCGAAGAACTTGATCAGGTTAGTTTGGCAGGATCTCCCACTTGTGAAGCCATGTTGTTTTGGGTCCTGCAACTTATTGCTGGTCAGGTACTCCACCATTTTTTCTTTTATTAATGTCTCCTTCCCTACCACCGACGTCAGACTCACTGGTCTGTAGTTCCCTGCCTCCTCCCTGCTTCCCATCTTGTGGATTGGCACCACATCTGCCCTCTTCCAGTCCCTCGGTACTACTCCTGTTTCCAAGGATTGATTGAACAGGGCTGCCAGGGGAGCAGCCAGTTCTTTCCTTAGTTGTTTTAGCATCCTTGGGTGCACCCCGTCTGAACCCATAGCCTTGTCCACCCTTAGTTTCTCCAATTGCCTCAGTATTCTCTCCACAGTACAGGGGCTTGTGTCTCCCAGGTTATTCCATTTCTTATTATCTGTGGACCATTTCCTTCCTCTTCAACAGTAAAAACTGAACAAACATTTGTTTGATATGTCTGCCTTTTTCTGGTCCTACTCCACACTCTCCGCCCCTCCCCCTTGATTCTCACTATTCCCGCCTTGTTTTCGTTCCTTTCACTGACGTATCTGTAAACTATCTCATCCCCCTGCTTCACAGTTTTTGCAATACTCGATGGGCAACATATGCACAACCAGCGTGCTCTACCACAGATGGGCTGTGATTCCCTCTGACTGAGAGTGAAGCTCAAGAAGTCCATTGAAACCAGGACCCCGAGGTGGCAGAACACACCGGTTGTGCATAAAGTTTCTCATCCTGTATTTTTCATATTGTATAGTATTGTGTGAAATGTGAGTGCATCAGTTCTTTAACTTTCAAAATGAAAATGACTCATGCAGTCTCTAAAGGTTCAGGAATAGAGTTGTACCACAGAACTCCATGGTTGCCATGTAAGCCTCTGGATGCACCAACAGACCTTGTTACCGATCACTAGACATTCATTGTTTTTATAGTGTATGTTGTAAAAATAAGTACTACAAGAGCCATCTTAAAATATTTTACCCTTACTTTGGTGTTTGTTCTGTGCGATGCTCTCCAACAGACTAGCTGTCACCCCCGCGGCTGCCGCAGAGTAGGGGAAGATCGCTCACAGCACATACGTGATCACGTTCTAAGCTGTTATGCTGCACTAGCTACGTAGCTAGTACAGCATAACAACATTTAGAAAGTGATGGAGTTCTGACGACAACAACAACATTTCAACATGCGCTGTAATGCTCTGCTATACACTATAACAGTCTCCTCTACACGCACTGCATAATGATTGGCTAGATTTTGTCGGTAGTGTTCCGGAGTCCAGGAAAGATGCAGTGGGAGTTGGTGGTATTGAAATGTAAACAAACATGTTTTGTTGCAATCACACTAGTATGGTGGTCACTCAGTTTTTAATTTTTTTAAAAGAAAAAAGGAATCCAAATCAAACTACCAGCTGTATCACAAGTCTCTATAGAATTTGAACAGTCATAAAATATGTTTTTTAAACTACAAACAGTTTGAGGCCTAAGGAGGTTGACAATGTCCCTTTAAGCACTAAGGCACGACACGGGGCATTGGTTGTACTAGGTTTACCCCATGGTCAGGGGCATTGTAAGGCACGAGGCAAAGCAACATCCCTGAAGTGCCTTATTGCTTATATAATTAATGGGTTTCCCTTTTTATCATAGGGAAACTGGTGTAATTTGCCGTTTTAAAGGCGTGTTTATAATGGCAAACATGCGCATGGTTTCCCTCACTCTGGGCATGACCCTGCCACAGTTCGTCACTTCCCGACCGCTCACCACTTGCTTTCTTGATGAAAAGTCAACCAGTAGAACTCGGTGGTTATTTTTTTTAAATTGTGGTAATTTTCCACATTTACGGGGATAAAGAAACATTTAAGAAGATTTTAAAATCTTGGACATCAAAAATGTGAGGACCGGGTGAAAAAAGAAAATGAGCGCAGCCGAGTGCTGCTGCCCCGGAACCTCTGCTATTTTATATAATTACTGCGGTGAAAACGGGAAACCCAGCAACTATATAAAATAAAATATGGGGTGGTGTTTAACCTTGAAGTTTACACACACCCTTGGTGTTAGATGCTTTCACAATCCCCTTGAGCTTCGCTCTCAGGATTTATGTAGCATCTAGCACCTTAGGTGTGTGTAAACTTCTCCTTACACACACCACCCCATACTTTATTCTATATATAAAATGGGTCCAGAGGCAAACTTTTTAAAAATGAACACTCCAAACGTTTTCAAAGCCACAGTAATAACTGGCCAGCAATTTTTCTCAATGGGCTGACTCAATTGATATTTGCTTAAATAACTGGCTGATTATTACAGCATTCATGCGCCATGTCACTAAAATCATGCCGCTCCCTCATTGGCTTCCGTTATGTATTTGGGCAGGTTGAAGACTCCCGAGAACATGGCGGCTCCATCTCTTGCTTACCAAGGAGCCACCACACCGACCTTCAACTCTACTTATTTATTTTTTTTGTTTAACGGTATCTGGTTGATCCTGCCATCTACATTTTAACAGATCACTATCTGACTGGTCCTGCTGTGCCTGGGATCACAGCTTCACTCAGAGCCTCAGCTCCATCGGGACAAGAAACTGTCAAGAGAAATGTAAGTTAAAAAAAAAAAAAAGCAAAAAAAAAAAAAAATAGACTAACAAGGCAAGAAAAAGCAAATGAGAGAGGGACAAGCAGACAGAGACCGTGTGTGTGTGTGTGTGTGTGTAGCAATTATAAAAAAATAAAAGATGGGGAAGTGTGCACATGAGAATTTAACAATTTATTTACTTGCGCACAGTCACAGGGCCCCATATTCAAAAATTCCAAGCTGCAGCGCACAAGTGCCTGCGTCATGCAACTGAGATGCGTCGGAACAAAACAATGGTATATTAAAAATCTGCTCCATAAGATGTGATTGCGCATGTCTGGCTTAATATCCCGAACATCCCGAACGAGGAGGCAGTATAGCGCAGTGGTCTAAGGCTTTGAGCTGCAAATCTGGTGACATCCAGCAGACCAGACCTGGGTTTGAATCCCACAGCTTCCACTTGTATACTGTGTGACCCTGAGCAAGTCACTTAACCTCCTTGTGCTCCCAGGTCGCTCCTGTAAAAAAGCTTTCAGCTTAGTGTGCTATACCTGGTTAAACAACTAAATTAAAAAAAAAAAAACATGTGCGAATGCACAGCAGGAGATGTGCAGCATGGCAGGTGACCTGGGACCAGTGTAGAGCATAAGGAAATGTGTGATGCAAAGCCATTTGCACGGTGCACAAAATTACAATATTCAGCCGAGATATGCAAATGGCCTCATTGCACGTTTCAAACCCAAACCCCACATGCCAGAGCTCATTACTGGAATTTATTCAGGCCATTTACATACCCTGGGCATGCTCAGTTCTAGCTTTGCAGGACTGCTATACCACCCCAGAAAGGTGAACAGGAGGTACTGCATCCTAGCAGGCAGGTGTGCTGGGATGTTTGTGTGTGGATGGGTGGACTGCATTGGTCTGTGTACAGTGCTACACCTTATAGCCATGTACAGGGTCGGACAGGGGTACATGGGGCCACCTGGACATGAAAAAGGGGAAAGCACAGGGTGATGCAGGTTGATTGGAATACCACATGCATGTGATACACCAGCCCCATATGCTGCATACAAACACCTGCAGTGCCCCTCACACACCCCATATAAGGGGAACCTGGAGGAAACTGCAAGGGATGGCAGTATGCAGACAGTGATCAGGTACTCGCGGGTGGGTCCCACCTGTGTGCACCTATGGTGTACCACAGTGGGTGTGTGCCACAGGCTAGTCCCTGGCCCGTATCATGCGGCCACTAGTACCATCAGGCTATCTGGGCACCGATATCACAGATGGCACCCTGGGTGCATGCCACCACTGGGTGGCACCCTGCAGGCTGTATGGGTGCTGGCCATGGCCCCTGGTACATGTGCTGCAGTGTGGCTGTCCACTCCACTGGTGTACCCAGGGGGTACCCGACAGCACAGGCATGCGGCTGCTGGGTGTCTACGTCCGGGATGCAGTGTGGGGGGTTGCTCACTGGATGGTGTCGGGGGTGGCATGGCACATGTGGCTTTGGGTACGTCCATCCTGACATAACTGTTGTGTATGTGTGTGTGCCTGGAGCATGTTCTGGTGCACCTCAGAGGGCTGTCTCCGGATGGCCTGCCTGCAGTTCTGTGGCCTGCCTGTGGGTGGGTGGCTGGCCAGCTGATTTAGGCTATCTTTTTGTTTGCCTAACTCTGAGCGGCTCATTTCTGAGATGTGCAGCAGATGCGCTGTACACTTTGGCTGAATGTAACAATGCATAGCATATTAATGGAAACGCCCCTTTATTTGTGCAGCATGCATTATTTCTGCATGATGGCGCATTCAGAGATGTGTGACATATCTCTCCCTTTTGAATACTGCGCTTCAGAGCATTCTCTGGGATGTACCACGCATCTCCATTTTGGGCCGCGCATCTCCTTTGAAAATGTTGTCCTCAGAGTTTTGTGGAGTTAAGCAGCTAGAGACCCAAGTGCTATCCCCCGCCCAAAGAAGCAATGACTATTTATATGTCCTGAGCCTGGAAGCAGTGGGAAAAAAAATGTATCCCAACTGTGTGTAACTCCCTGCCAGAATTCCTATGCTGCCTGGTACTATATCCTTGCCCTCCAGTACATAAATCACAGCATTTTTGTTTTAGTCTTCTCTGGGCATAAACCATCATTCCAGGGGCATAACATGGGGTCAACAATAGTGAGCTTCTGTCCCTACACCTCCTGCATGGGGCCTAATCTTGCACTTATAAACTGTGTTATACCTATGCAAACATACAGCGCCTTGCAAGTTGTACACTATATCTAGCACTGTTTATATCTGTAACATGTTCCAATGTAAACATACAATGCCTTGCAAGTTGTACACTATATCTAGCACTGTTTATATCTGTAACATGCTCCAATGTAAACATACAATGCCTTGTAAGTTGCACACCATATCTAGCACCATTTATGTCTGCAACATGTTCCAATGTAAACATATGCCTTGTAAGTTGTACACTATATCTAGCACTGTTTATATCTGTAACATGTTCCAATGTAAACATACAACGCATTGTAAGTTGTACACTATATCTAGCACTGTTTATATCTGTAACGTGTTCCAATGTAAACATACAATGCCCTGTAAGTTGTACACTATATCTAGCATTGTTTATATCTGTAACATGTTCCAATGTAAACATACAATCCCTTGTAAGTTGTATATTTTATCTAGCACTTTTTATATCTGTAACATTTTCCAATGTAAACATACAACGCATTGCAAGCTGTACACTATATCTAGCACTGTTTATATCTGTAACATGTTCCAATGTAAACATACAATGCCTTGTAAGTTGCACACCATATCTAGCACCATTTATGTCTGCAACATGTTCCAATGTAAACATATGCCTTGTAAGTTGTACACCATATCTAGCACTGTTTATATCTGTAACATGTTCCAATGTAAACATACAATGCCTTGTAAGTTGTACACTATATCTAGCACTGTTTATATCTGTAACGTGTTCCAATGTAAACATACAATGCCCTGTAAGTTGTACACTATATCTAGCACTGTTTATATCTGTAACATGTTCCGATGTAAACATACAATGCCTTGTAAGTGTACACTATATCTAGCACTGTTTGTATCTGTAACATGTTCCAATGTAAACAAACAATGCCTTGTAAGTTGTACACTATATCTAGCACTGTTTATATCTGTAACATGTTCCAATGTAAACATACAACGCATTGTAAGTTGTACATTATATCTAGCACTGTTTATATCTGTAACATTTTCCAATGTAAACATACAATGCATTGTAACTTGTACACTATATCTAGTACTGTTTATATCTGTAACATGTTACAATGTAAATATATGCCTTGTAAGTGGTACAGTATATCTAGCACTGTTTATATCTGTAACATGTTCCAATGTAAACATACGCTTTGTAAGTTGTACACTATATCTAGCACTGTTTATACCTGTAACTTGTTCCAATGTAAACATAAAATGCCTTGTAAGTTGTACACTATATCTAGCACTGTTTATATCTGTAACATGTTCCAATGTAAACATACAACGCATTGTAAGTTGTACACTGTATCTAGCACTGTTTATATCTGTAAAATGTTCCAATGTAAACATACACTTTGTGAGTTGTACACTATATCTAGCACTGTTTATATCTGTAACATGTTCCAATGTAAACATAAATGCCTTGTAAGTTGTACGCTATATAGAGCATTGTTTATATCTGTAACATGTTCCAATGTAAACATACCATGCCTTGTAAGTTGCACACTATATCTAGCACCGTTTATATCTGTAACATGTTCCAATGTAAACATAAAATGCCTTGTAAGTTGTACACTATATCTAGCACTGTTTGTATCTGTAACATGTTCCAATGTAAACATACAATGCATTGTAAGTTGTACACTATATCTAGCACTGTTTATATCCGTAACATGTTCCAATGTAAACATATGCCTTGTAAGTTGCACACCGTGTCTAGCACTGTTTAACATGTTCCAATGTAAACATACGCTTTGTAAGTTGTACACTATATCTAGCACTGTTTATATCTGTAACATGTTCCAATGTAAACATAAAATGCTTTGTAAGTTGTACACTATATCTAGCACTGTTTATATCTGTAACATGTTCCAATGTAACATATGCCTTGTAAGTTGTACACTGTATCTGGCACTGTTTATATCTGTAACATGTTCCAATGTAAACATACAACGCATTGTAAGTTGTACACTATATCTAGCACTGTTTATATCTGTAACATGTTCCAATGTAAACATACAATGCCTTGTAAGTTGTACACTATATCTAGCACTGTTTATATCTGTAACATGTTCCAATGTAAACATATGCCTTGTAAGTTGCACACTATATCTAGCACTGTTTATATCTGTAACATGTTCCTATGTAAACATATGCCTTGTAAGTTGCACACTATATCTAGCACTGTTTATATCTGTAACATGTTCCAATGTAAACATATGCCTTGTAAGTTGCACACTATATCTAGCACTGTTTATATCTGTAACATGTTTCAATGTAAACATATGCCTTGTAAGTTGCACACTATATCTAGCACTGTTTATATCTGTAACATGTTCCAATGTAAACATATGCCTTGTAGGTTGTACACTATATCTAGCACAGTTTATATCTGTAACATGCTCCAAGGTTAACATACAATGCCTTGTAAGTTATACACTATATCTAGCACTGTTTATATCTGTAACATGTTTCAATGTAAACATATGCCTTGTAAGTTGCACACTATATCTAGCACTGTTTATATCTGTAACATGTTCCAATGTAAACATATGCCTTGTAAGTTGTACACTATATCTAGCACTGTTTATATCTGTAACATGTTCCAATATAAACATAAAATGTCTTGTAAGTTGTACACTATATGTAGCACTGTTTATATATGTGACATGTTCCAATGTAAACATACAATGACGTGTAAGTTGTACACTATATCTAACACTGTTTATATCTGTAACATGTTCCAGTGTTAACATACAACGCATTGTAAGTTGTACACTATATCTAGCACTGTTTATATCTGTAACATATTCCAATGTAAATATATGCCTTGTAAGTTGCACACTATATCTAACACTGTTTATATCTGTAACATGTTCCAATGTAAACATACAATGCCTTGTAAGTTGTACACTATATCTAGCACTGTTTGTATCTGTAACATGTTCCAATGTAAACATATGCCTTGTAAGTTGCACACTATATCTTGCACTGTTTATATCTGTAACATGTTCCAATGTAAACATACAATGCATTTTAAGTTGTACACTATATCTAGCACTGTTTATATCTGTAACATGTTCCAATGTAAACATACAACGCATTGTAAGTTGTACACTATATCTAGCATTGTTTATATCTGTAACATGTTCCAATGTAAACATACAATGCATTGTAAGTTGTACACTATATCTAGCACTGTTTATATCTGTAACATGTTCCAATGTAAACATACAATGCATCGTAAGTTGTACACTATACTGTATCTAGCACGGTTTATATCTGTAACATATTCCAATGTAAACATACAATGCCTTGTAAGTTGTACACAATGGCCAAGATATTCAAAACTGTGTCCTGAATGTGCGCAACAGGGTGCGCCATAGGAAAATGATGCCATATTCAGCAGATGCACCACAGACATGCACAGGCACAAAATACACTGAATATAGCATAAATGCACCATTGCACAAGCAGACAAGCTACAGGGCAACCGGACTGCATAGTGAGCATGCTGAAACTAGCAGGCTGAGCAAGTCCAACATGCAAAAGGGAACACAGGCATGGCAGCCCAAGTGCACAGGGCCAAAGCAGGAGTGGCAGACATCAACCGCAAGGGGACAGTGGGCAGGAGGCACAGGACAGGTACAGGGCCAGAGCACCATAGACAACGCCCAGCACCCTACACAGACCCCGGTCACCAATGTCACAAAGCCCCCCAGACACAAGGAACAGACTGCAGCAGGTACAAGCCACTGCATGACCACCATCCCAACAGGCAACACTGTCCGGGATGCCGCTGCAGCCACAGGGTGAGGACACCAGGCATCTACAGTGTGCCATTGCCACACTGCCACACATGCGCCAGGTGCATGATGCACGTGCCAGGCATACACACAGGGAAACCGGACACAGCACCACACAGCACACCAGCACTGGGAAGGACACCATGGCTGGAGGTGGACAGGCCACCACAGGCAAACAGGGACACACGGCACCATAGCATGCACAGGGTAGGCGCACAGCCAACACCCAAGGGCCTGTGACACAGAGAGACATGGCACACATGCCACTGAGCACACAATAGAACCACACGGAGGGGACAGCATGGGGACGGAGAGAGGCACACCCACCAACAGCACAGAACAATGGCAGTACAGTGCAACAGCATGCATGTGAAGGAGACACAGACACAGATGTGCAAAAGGAAGAACAGTTTAATAAGAAACACAACAGTGTAAGGTACAAACAAGCCTTGGTGCCAACAGGGCAGAAAGAACAACAGGGAAGGGGGCAGCAGAGGAAGGAAGCAAAAGAGGGCAACAAAGATAATGGGCCGGGGACAATGCAGGGAGCAGGAGGGAAGAATAGCAACAGTCCTGATGGATGGATGGTGGGCAGGGGATGGTGGGTGGAGCTAGAAGACAAAGTCCATTGGCTAACACCGCAGTCACCTCAGTGCCATGTGCATCCTGCGCACCTCTACCACCAGCTGCTGGGTTGCTGACAGATGTCACCTGCGCAGCCTGATGTGGACAACTGTCCTGTCCAGTAGCCACAGGACTAGGTGCTGGAGCTGTAGCACACCTCCGCCCATGACCCCGATTCTCCAGCATCTGCCACGAGGCCCAGGATGACCTAAGAAAGGGGAACACAGAACAGTCACTAAGTGTCAGGCCCCTAACAGCAGCATTCCCCCCCCCCGGTGTGTGTGCACAGGACAGCTGTGATGCCCACCCATGGACGGAACCGACAATGGAATGTGCACAGCGGACATCAACAGTAGACCTAGCCATGCCCCACAGATATACTGGTTGGACGTCAGTGAACGACATGCACCCACACCTGTGCAGTGTACCCCACAGTGCAGGGCCAATATCCCAGCAGGTAGGACAGGAGCCAACCAGCAGCAGTGACGCACCATTGGGGACACACATGCACACACCACCAGTGACAGAGACGGGATGCCACCACACAGAGGCTACACGCATGGCCCTGCCATACACAGTGCAACACAACACAGGCAGTGGAGCCAGTACCCCACCACATGTCATAGCCCCGCATGGCGGCAGTGCCCTTCATCTGTACCAGCAACACCCATCCCAGGCCCTGCAATGCTGTGCGAACCATGCTGCACACACTCACCTGCCGGTCCTGGTGCCAGGCCTGCACCTGCACCTCCCTCACGGCGCTGACCATCCCAAGCGGCGGCCTCCCTGGCCCTTCTGCACTCTGCCGGCCCTGTGGAAGAAACAGACAGAAATGTACATGAGTGGCATGTCATGAACATCCCCCCACACACAGCCTGGACACAGCGCACAGTGCTGCCAGAGCACGAGCAGGGACATTGTCCTGCGTGTGGCATATGTTGTCTGGGCTTATGGCACTGTGCACCACACAGACATGCGGTGCCCTACCACTGGACACACAACACCCACCAGTACTGTCCCCCCCCCAGGTGCAGCCGCACAGGCAGTGCACCCAACCGCACAAAAAATGGACAATGGCTGCATGTACTGTGCATGGGGACACTTACCTGGCTGTGGCACTGCTCTGCACCAGACTTGGTCCTGCAGGCACCGCAGACACTCCGGGTCATGCCTACGCAGGTCACCATAGCGGTGGTGACACTGCTCCCCAGACCACGTAACCCCCATCCTTCTCTCCAGGCCCTCTGCTACACGTTCCCACACCTGGGGCTCATGGAGATCACTGGCCCCAAAGAGCTGTTCTGCATGTGGCTCTACTAAGGCCACCAGGTTCATCATCTCAATGTCAGACCAGTTCCTGGCCCATCACTGGTGCCCTGCCGAACGCACCATGGTACCCTTGCACCTCCACGTAGCAGTGGGTCAATGTGGCATGCAATGTAAGCACGTGGCTCTGCACTGCGCCAGATGCGCGACCAGGTTATACAGACCACAATGATGCAGCATGTAGATGCACAATAGGCATGCACAATGGAGGCCTATCGCGCAGTACCACACATACGCAACGCCGGAAGTGCAGGCAGGAGTTTGGGGTCACAGCCGTGACCCACGTACATGCTCTGCATCATATGGCACCACACCGTGTCTGCACCAATTGCACATCGCCTGACCATGCACAGACACGTTTGCATGATAAGGTACAACAGTGCATCAGTGCCGCATGCGTGGCATGCTCGCAGCGACGATACACCATAGAAACACTGCAGCACAGCGCAATCAGCCGCGCCGATCGCGCCACACAGGACTGGGGTCTGCCGGCGTACATAACGGATGCGCATATGCTCACTCCGCGTCGCGGAAGTGTGCTGGCCGAAATGCTCTGGCACAGTTGTGTTACGCAATGCGCAATTCCGCAATATCCAGCCAGCATATGCAAATTGCCTCTTGGGTCAATGCCAGGTGCAGTTGCACACATTAGCATATCATTAACGATTGCGGAGTGGCTCATTTGCATGAGATGAGCCATAAAAATGCCACAACACAGCACAGGTCACTGACAGGTATTGCAGGCATTGAGGTAAGGACCATCACACAGTGTTGTGTTATGATATAGCTGTGCATATTGTCAGTGCTGCACTGTTCCAGGTTGGACTGCCAAGCTGCTAATCGGGCCAATGTCTGACTGTCCACAGGTAGCAACATGCCTGAGATGGAGGGAGCTGAGGAGCAGGGGCCTGCACAGAAGCGCAGGCCCAACTTCACTAAGGATGAACAGCATGCCCCGTTTGAGGCCTACCTGGACAGGGAGCTACTGCTGAGTGGGAGGAAGTGGCAAAATACGTGAATGACCATGGCAGACATAACAGGAGTGCACAGGAGTGCAAGAAGAAGATGGAACAGACTGTAGGTGTATTAAGGAGTAGGTGGCCACCATCAGGGCATCTCGCAGCAGGACAGGTGGGGGGACCAGACACTGCACCAGTACTGATGGTGGGTGAGGAGATGGTGGCAGCATTCATCACCTGTGCCGCCATAGAGGGCATCCCAGAGATTCGATCGAATGCTAGTGTACGGGATGGTCGCACTTGGCTGAGCTACGTGATCCCTTAACCTAATCGCTAGCTAAACATGTAAAATTTACCAAAAATATTGGTAATTTAAGACGAGTACTCAACAGAGTTGTTTTTCTTTGCTTAAACTATTTACTTTACGCTTTGCTTTACCTTTGTCGTTTTGTCCTCACTTGCGATTTCTTTCAGTGGTGGTACTGTGAACCTGGACTTTTACTCTCAAATGGCTATTTTCCGCCAGTCAGCAAAGATGATAAATTAAGGTCAGAGGTATTTAGGCTATTGCCTTAACAAAAACTCTACCTAAAAAAGAAGGTTTATTTCTTAAGGGGGAAACATGAGAATATACTTCAGTTTTGAATTACTGCTTGTACAGCTGTCAGTCTCATCTACTACTCGAACAGCTACTGTATCTAACCTTCCACATCAGCATCAATACCCAAGGTGGTTAAGTCACTATTATATAACCTACAGTATGGAAGATAATACTGAAGTAATGGAGATTCAACAACCAATAAATTCACAAGTTAGCTCTCCCGCAAATAATAATGCCCTCACCATAAAACCTCCTAAACCCCTGCTTTCTGAAGTTAGCGCTGACAGTGATGACAGTTTGGAAACAGCAGATCCAGCCTTACAACCACTAACTGTACTACACTTCGATATGTTAATGTCTAAAATGGATGCAATCAATATTACTATTCTTGACATGTCTGGCAACATTAAACAACTTAGAAAAGATACTGACATTCATTCTATAAGAATAACTGATGCTGAGACTAGGATTAGCAGCGTAGAAGACAGGGTAGACAAAGACATGAGGGAAAACATAATTACAAATTAAAAAGTAACTAAGCTTGAAGCTAAAATTGAAGACCTAGAAAGCAGAAGTCGTAGAAATAATCTGCGTGTGTTTGGTATACAGGAAGGCATGGAAGGCAGTGATACCTTATCGTTTATCAACAAAATATTAGTCTCTATAGCTGGCCCCCCTCCCGATTGTGCCAAATATGTCCTGGAAAGAGCACACAGATCTTTAAAACCACGTCCTGGCCCTAATGACAAACCCAGATCTATTGTTTTTAAATTCCTTTATTTCCAGCACAAAGTTCATGTCCAGAAAATGCTTCAAGACAAGCTAACTATTGACTTCGAGGGTTGTAAAATAAAAGTCTTCAATGATTTGCCTCCTGAAGTCTTAAAAAGAGAGACGCCTTCTTTCCAATTAAGAAACAGCTCAGGGGAGCGAATTTAAAATATAGTTTGCTTTATCCTGCCTTATTAAGGATCTGGTCTCGCAATGGTTTGAAAGAATACAATGGTTATGATGCTGCCAAAATAGGTCTAAGGAAAGATTTCCCAGTGTTATTCTCTGATTTTAAATTTTGAACTGAGTCCATTTCCAAACCTCTTGCTGCCAATCTAGGGCCCGACTAATCTGAAGCTATGACTTAGTATTACTGAGTTGTGCACCCACATATTACCATAGTCATGTTGTTTTTCCCTTTTCTAAACTGTTATGTGCTGACAGGTAGCGAAGCTTTATTTAATCCACTTTTGTCTAGGGCTCTGGGCGCCACCAACTTAACACTTCTGCAAAATAAACAAAAAGGGAGAGCTCCGATCAAATGTAATGTGATTTTTTTTTTCCTCTTCTTCAGTGCTTGCCTCCGTTTTAGTGTTGGGTCTGGGGTGAAATGATCAAAGGTCACATATATATTAACCTGGAAGAGCAGTGTTTGCAGAAAGCAAGTGATGCCTTTCTGATGAGGACCCGGGAAAACTCGATAGCAGAGATGGAGGTCTCTGCTGTCGGGTCTGTAGAAGGAAATATACTCGATGGCTCATTATTTTCCTCCTGACACATATCTAGGTTGATCTCCCATGTTGTCTTTCGCCCCAGACCCATTATCTTTTTGGAGGTAAGTGTGAGGTGTGTGCTAAAGATATTGGATGTTACAGTCAATACTTTTTTTTTTTATCGAGGTCTGACTTGGTGGTGTTTTGAGTCATGGTGCAGTATGAAGATGATACCGATTGTCTGCCTTTTCACATTGACATATGATGAACGGTGACACTTTGGATCTGGTAGCGGGTTGTTTATTGGGCCTATATGGTTTGACTGCTTTGGTGTGAGGGAGAGCTTCTGTTTCGTTTGCTAGTCGTGTGAAGAAATGTTCTCTTGGACTGGCTTCACAGGGGAAAATATGCTGTTCTACATTATAACCCTAAAGGTGTGCAGACATTGACGATGCAAACATTAAACTGGAAATTCAGTCATTTTGTTTTCTCTCATTGGTTATGTGTCAGTTGGATTTGAATACAGCTCTCGAGGCTTTGATCTCTATTATGAGTCTCATGCTATCTCTTGGTTATGCGCATGCAAGCACTCGCTAAGGCTGATGGATGTAAAACTACTGGATCCAACATTCTTTATTACCCTTCGGATTTATTTTCAATATCGAGACTTTAAGGCTGAATGTATATTTTTTCCTGTTGAAGCTACATAACTTTCTTTTTAGAGCATTGTGTGTTATGGTTACAAGGTTTTAAGCAACATGTTCTTTTTTCTGTTAGCATTGCAGCCTTCTATTTACAGCATTCAACTTTGATGCAGAGCGAAATGAAAGGATAAACTTCAATGAGAACTGGTAACTTTTACTTTCTAACACTCTACAGTGTTTCTAAGACTGCAAAACTGTGAAGAATATGTAATGGAAGCTATATGTTCTAAATATTCAGTATATTACCATATGGATTATTTCATTTACTTTCTGTTATTTCCCTGTAAGCTAAAAATGATATTACTGTGCTCTGTAGAGCGCAGAGGCATGTTTTATTTACTTTTGGATGTGTAATGCTGCAATTTGGGTGGGAGAGGGAGCTCTTACGCTATAGTTTGTGATGACTCCTGTTACCTCATTCAGGAATGAACTGAGATGGGGGTAGGGGGGATTTTGGAGTGAGTATTTATAAGATCATTGCTACTTCTGTTTTTTCCTTCTTTTCTGCTCTAAACTCTCTTTTCTCCTTCACGTTCTCCTTCCTTATATTGCTTATATTACAGACATGCTTTAGCCAGCTCTGCATTTCTTTACCCTACTCTAGCTTTAGAAAAGGTTGGGGGTAATTACTATTTGAGGAATCCTGATGATTAACATACAAGTTGTTAGCTTAATTTCATGGAACGTTAAAGGTCTGAATCACAAATTAAAAAGATACCCTGTACTTAGGCACCTTAAGAAATTCAACCCCTCTTTTGTATTTATTCAGGAATCCCATCTTTGTGGTGACAGTGTGGATCTGATGTGAAGAGAGTGGGTGGGCCAAGTCTTTGGTGCAGGGTTTAACTCCAAAAAAGCAGGAGTTCTAATTTTAATTAAAAGGGGACTCCATTTTGTTGCTAATACTGTAATCCCTGATCCGAATGGTTATTTTGTTATTGTTAATGGAACACCAAATGACGAAGACATGACTCTGGTAAATGTTTATGGACCCACTAATGCAATGCATGGGTTTTCTCTACTCTGAACACTAGTCTACTCCCTTTTTTGGGTAGCACAATTCTCATGGCTGGTGATACTAATAGTACTCTAGATCCTATACTGGACAGGTCCAATATTAGATATAGGATTACCAAAGCTGATAGAGAGTTAAAAAACCTGGTATCCTCCCTGGGCTTATTAGACACATGGAGAATATTCCATCCAAAGTATACCTTCTGGCCAGAATATTGTAAATCTGGATCCAGAACTGATCAAATTTATGCCCCTGATTTTTTTGTTGACAGAATTACCAACACTAGCATTTTGGAACAAGCTATAGCTGATCATGCCCTAGTTCAAATGATCTTTTCAGAGTATATCCCAGCCACAATCTCTAAGAGATGGAGGATTAATAACTTCCTATTAGAATATGATAGTTTCCTTGACAAAGTTAAAGCGGAAATAGTACATTTTTGGGAATGTAATAGCCTAGCTGATACTTCTTGGGTCAATACTTTGGACTGCTTCAAATGTTATATGGGGGGATTCCTTATTAGCACCTCTTCTGCTATTAAAACAGATAAACAAGCAAAAAAAAGCAGATTTTGGAAAAAAAATCAAAGAAATTTAACTTAATATCTGAGGGATCACAAACTAATTGGTTCCTTTGGTCTAAACTTAAAGATGAATACTATGAACTAATATGAGGGGAAGCTGAATTCACAGTTAGGCAATCTAAACTAAAATATATTGATTCAGGACCTAGAGCCATCAAGATATTAGCAATTAGACTTAAGCAAAACACAGGAGGTGCTAGAATCAGGATGATCAAAGGTGTTGGAACTAACTCTCTTATAACAGACAAAAGTAAAATTAATAAAGAGTTTGAGATATCTTATAAAGCACTTTACTATTCAGATGAAAATCCTTCTTTGGAAGATTTAAATAGCTTTTGTTCGGGTGTTCCTTTACCTAAGGTCCCAGAAAATTACAGAACAGAACTAGCTCAACCTATTGATAATGCTGAAATCCTTAAAGTAATAAAGGCACTTAAGAAAAACAAAGCTCCTGGCCCTGATGGCTATTCATCTAACTTCTATCATAGGCTTTCAGACAAGATGGCCCCTCTTTTATTTAAAGTATATGAAGAGGCTTGGGATACAGGAAATTTTCCCTCTAATATGATAAGAAGCTTGATTACTCTTATTCACAAACCTGGTAAAGAATTAGAAGATTGTAAAAACTACCAACCAATATCCCTAATAAATACAGATGTGAAAATCTTGGCTAAAATTTTAACAGAGATTAGAAAAGGTCATGCCTCTCTTGGTTGATAATAGACAAACCGGTTTCATTAAAGGTAGACTGGCAGCTAATAATACCCAGAAAGTTTTTCATATCTAACAAGTGGCTAATGGATCTAGGGTAGATTCTGGTTTGCTACCATTAGATGCTGAAAAGCCTTTTTTTTTTGTATTATCGTCTTTATTCACCCCTGTCGTGCTCGGTGACCCCTACTCCTTCAGGCTCTACAAGTCCCCTCAAGCCCCACTGTCCTTACCCGAGCCTCTCTTAACTCCTCGTATTGCTGCTGGTCCCTGGGATATCCCGGGTGTATCCCTTCACTAGGTGGGTCCCCCTCCTCTGAGGGGGAAGGCACCAGGGGGGGACAGCCCCAGCACACACTCTTAGGGCCCAGGGATGCTGCTGAGGAGAAGGAGACACCGGGAAGGCACCCGGAGTGCTCGGGTACAGAGAGCCATCATCTAATGACCAGCGGGCGGTATTTCCGCTTTTCTAGGTTCCCTGCACGCCGGCTGTAGTGCCTCCAGTCTCCACTGGGGGCCGCTACCGAGTGAGGCCATCCCCAAACCCACCCCAGGATAGGAGAGCAGTCCTATGGATGCTTGATCCTTATCCTCCCCTGCCGACCCCCATCAACCTGAGTCTGTTCCCGAACCCGGGTCGCCGGTGTAGGTTGAGGTAAGGCACCAGCACCTCAACCCTCTACGCCACTGGGCCGTCCGAAAAGGCTTTTGATAAAGTCTTATGGTTGCACATATTTAATACTTTGGTTTTATATGAGTTCCCTGAGGATTTCATTGGATGGGTTAGGGTGTTATTTGTAAACTTATCAGCTTCTTTGATAATGAATGGAATGATTTCAGTTAAATTTTTACTTCTCAGAGGCACTAGGCAAGGCTGCCCTCTATCTCTGTTACTTTTTGACCTTACTATTGACCCCCTGGTAAGAAGATTAACATGTGATAAGGTCATTAAGGGTATCTCGCTACAAAATAAAACACACTTGATTTCCTTATGTGCTGATGATATACTTCGTTCAATACGAGATCTCAAAAATTCTGTGCCTAGGATTTTAGACATTCTAGGTGAGTTTGGGAAAATATCAGGTTACACACTTAATAAAGAAAAATCACTTTTTATGCCATTGAACAGATGTTGTAGCAAAACAGATATAATTAGTAAAGGCATAAGATGGGAACAAGAAAGCATCGATTATCTTGGCATCAAACTTTGTAGGACTCCAGAGAAAACAATTGGAACTAACCTTAAATCTCTTAAACTTAATATTTGCAACTCCCTGGCTAAATGGAACTGTTTACCACTAGGATTTTAGAGTAGGATGGAAGCAATTAAAATGAATATTCTAACTAAGGCGCTCTTCATATTTCAAATGCTTCCCTTTTTTAGACCTAGGAAATGGTTCTCTGTTTTGCAGAGCAATATTAATAGATTTTTATGGAATTATAAAAGAAACAATGTCTCATATTAAATTATCTAGGATCAAAAATAATTGTGGCTTAAAGTTTCCAGATCTCTACTTATACTATCTTTCTAGTAGAATGTCACAGGTAGTTAAATGGTTTACCTTGTCAGATGGTCTGGGCGAGATACCTGAATGGTTAAGTATGGAAAGTAGTATTGCTGAAGCTCAGAAAATAAATATTGCCGCTTTAATCTTTGCCAAACCTGCCCAGATTATTCGAAATAAAATCATAATGGATAACATAAGTTATTTAGAATTACTCAGAAGCTCTTGAAAATGGACATCAAATTCTCTACCGTCCAGCCCTTATGGATGAATCCTAACTCTATGTGTGATGGCAAGACATTACATTTTCAAGATTGGCAGTCAAAAGGAATTAATACGGTTAATGAAATTCTAAAGAATGGAAGTCTTAGATTATACTCGGAATTCTCTCAGGCCTATAACTTAGGTCTTCAAGACCAGACTAAATATGTGTCACTAACGAAAGCAATACGGTTCTTCTATACTGATCATTTGCAGAAATCTAACACAAATGAAAATACCAGGGCCTTTCTAGCCTATTCTAGAGTACGCCCATCTATATCAACTTTCTATTTTTTTTATGTAAGTAATCAGAGGAATAGATCATGAAAATATAAGGTGGTGGTCTCTGGCTTTAGATAAAGAGATAGATCAATGGGATTGGGCAAAAATCTGGTCTGGATCCCTCAAAGCATTTAAAACTGCTAACATGAAACGAGTCCAGTTCAAGTCCCTACATGATTTATATTATTCTCCCTTGCATATGTATAGAATGAAATTAAGAGCTAACTCGGCATGTAGCAAATGTGATGAAGAAAATGTCAAGTCAATGCATATGTTTTGGAAATGCAAACACATACAGACACTTTGGAAAGAGGTGGCTCTCTTCTTTCATGACATACCATGGCTTCAGAATAAGCTTAATATAGAAACTTGTATTATAGGTCATTTTGATGAACATTGTAGTTGGTCCAGAGAACAAAAATTCACAATACACCTCATTTCTGCCTCAGTTAAAAATGTCATACTCTCCAAATGGATAGAAGACAAGGCGCCTTCCATAGTTGAGTGGAAGAATGGATGCTTAGAAATCCTTCGTATGGAGAGACTGGCCCATCTGATGTTAGAGCAGGACTTAAGCTTCAATGCTAAATGGAACACAATATATGATATTTTCTCTAATAAAATAACCCATTAAAAAATCTAACCTCACAGTGCATTTTACTCAGAATTGTGTAATTGCTTTTTCATGGAACGCTGTTTTTTTATTATTCTTTACTGATCTTTCTCTCTATCTTTGATGTTTCCTTTCCTTTCCTCACTTTTCTTTTTTTCTTCTCTTTTCTGTTAATAATACTTGTTGCTAGGTACTGGGATACAGGGGAACTATAATGGATAACTTCACCAAAAGGAGAAATGGTTATAGAAGAAACATATAGGATGTTTATAAAGTTTATTGTGTAAGGTAAGACATTTATGTACTCAGTTTTATTCTCTCCTCCTTTATGGTTGACTTTTTAAAGGTATCTGCTATTTATATTTCTTATATTTATGGCAACAAGATTACTCCATGGTCATCATTAAGATTTGTTTGTTAGTGTTTAATATTTTCAGTTGTGCACTATGTTAAAACTTTTAAGATTGTTTTTATTATATGGTTCATTGCTATTATACTCTAACTTACAGTACTTTATAAGATCTGTTATGTATATTTATATTGTATTTCTTTTTAACCCAATAATAAATATTTGTATTGAGAAAACCAAAAAACAAAATAAAGGGCGTCCCAGGAGGTGGATTCCAGATGGGTGGCAGCCCATCACAGCACTGTGAGTCTATTGTCATCATATGTGGGTGTGCAGGGGAGTGTGTGCTGGCTGGCAGTGTGCAAGTGTGACTGCAGCAGTGATGCATGCCCATGGCTTGTGTGGCATGCAGCTGCGCATGGGGCCAACGGGCATGGCATTGGTCACGTGTGTGTAGTGGAACTGCAGCATGGGCACTATACTATGGCCGTGGGATGTAGTCCAGGGTGTGCAGCACTGCATGGCTGCCCTCAGTGCTGCCTCTGCAGCATGCGCTGGTGGCACAGCATGGTCCACAAGGGCACAGTCAGCTGTGCAACACACCACTGGTGGTGTGGCCCATGGAGGGGCCATGCATGTCTGCCGTGTGTTGGTGCAACACCATGTGCTGCATCCACTCACCATGGCTGGCCTGGCATGTGCACCACCTGTGGCATGACTGCCCTGATGTGTGGTGCTGCACAGGCATCCCCTGTTGCATGCAGGCATGGTGGTGTCGCGCATGTCCCTTTTGCACTGGCCACAGCACTGCATGCACATTGCCACTGTCGACACTGATATTGCTCTTCTGTCTTGCAGCGCCATCACACCTCAAGGGTGAGTTGCAGGATGCCACTGATGATGTAGGACCCGATGAGGCAGTGCCATCAATGTCCACAGGCATCAGGGACACTGACTGTCAGCGACGGAGCAGTGTGGGGCTGCTGGAATTCCTGAGTCTGGGTGATGGCGACCCCCTGATGGACCTCCTGCTATCCTAGGCCCTATCGGTACTTGTACCAGGGACGCAGGAGGGTGCGTCGTCGGACACCAATGATGACATTACATTGAGCCTGGGTGGCACGGGCCTGGACACGCCGCCCAGGGTACAGGGCCGTACACAGGCAGCAGTTGCCATCACTGGTGGTACGGCACATATGCAGTCACCACCTGACCATGGCCGCACTGTGGTGTGTGACACTGCCACTGTCACCATCCATGGAGGGGCACTAGCATGGTCGCCAGTGTCACGGGGCTAGCCCAGCAGGCAGATGGGCTATGGCAGCGGGATGCAGTGGCCACTGTGTAGCACACCAAAGGGGCCACCGATGGGACACCGGCACAATCCCCACCAACTGTGTGGTTCCCTGTGCAGTTTCCCCAGGCAAGGGATGTTGCACAGCATGCCGCCACATCCCCAGCAGGTCGGCGTCAGCCCCAGGATGTGCAAGGCGCTGACAGGCTGGATGAGCATACCAGTCTGCTGCGGTCATCTGTGGACAACTAGGCAATGCTCGGGGCTGAGATCCGTGCACTGCATGTGGAGTTGTGTCAACTGTCTGAGCATGGGGACATTGGACATGCCCAGCTGATCGGTGAGCTCCGGCAGCTGCGGGAGGCCACAACTGCATTGCTGGACTGCATTGCAGGTACCATTGCTGCCAGATATGCATCACTGGTGTCCACTGGACAAAGCAGGGCATGTAGGACTCCCCATAGTGCAACATCGACAGCATGGACTCTGTGTCTGGTGACCCCAGCACGGCTGACTCCAGGCTTTGACATGCCCATCCCTGACACACTCGGCAGTAGTCTCTTTGCAGGACTTTTTACGCCCGTGAGAACCCGGTCATGTTCTCAGGCCTCTACCCCCTTGAGTGTGTTGGTTACACCTCCAGTGGCTGTTGAGCAGCCTGTGGCTGCCACACAGCTCGGGCATGACAGCCCACATGGCCGTGGTGGCTGTGACACCGCACGGTAGGCCTGCTGGGTGTGCTGGCCCGTCCTGCTACCCGCTGCTGTTGGCTGGTGTGCACTCGGCTGGGCATGCCCATGTGCGTGTGCTGGCACGTATGTGTGGCGTGTGGCACATCCTCCATGTGTGCATGCAGTGCTACTGTGCCTTGTGGCATAGTCGTGATGAGGGCAGCATGGTGCCAACCTTGCCTGTGTGCCGGTGTATTCACTCTGATTCATGCCATGTCCAGCTGCACCGGTGCGTGTGTGTTGCCATATCGCCCACCGCTCCTGACTGTGCCACCCACATGCCCCACTGTGCCCAGCTGTGTGACACATGATGGTGCTGGTAGTGCATGTGCAGGTCAGGTTATGGGCAGCTCTGTGTCCAGCACAGGGCCTGTGTGTACCTGCATGCACCCATGCCCGTGCACTGTGTTGTGGGCATGTGGCTGTGTGTTTGTGTGGTCCCTGTGCATGCTGTGTGTGTGCCAGTGTCCCTGCATGCATTCCTGTGTGGCTGTGCACCTGTGTGCGTGTGTGTGTGTGTGTGGTGTTCCTTGCATGCATGGCTGTCATTGTCATGTCTGGTACTCATCTGCTGTTCCCAAAGTGCTCCTGTACAATCGTGTCACGGTGCCTCCGTGCCCGTACAGCCATCCTGGGGCCCTTCCTCTGTATGGGTGGCTGCACACCCCCATCCGGCCTGTCATCCCCATCCTCATCACTGCTGTTGCCCTCATCCACTTGGACAGCTGTCCCACAATCAATGGCCATGTTGTGCAGTATGCAGCATGCCAGGAATGGGCCACAGGTTTTCGCAGGGCTGTACTGTAGGGCACCACCGAACCTGTCTAGGCAATGGAATCGCATCTTGAGCATGCCAAGGACTTGCTCAGTGAGGTTGTGTGTAACGATGGGTGCCTTGTTGTATCACTCCTCTGCAGCACTGGATGGGCACCGGATGGGCGTGAGCAACCAGGGGTGCAGGGGGTAGGCGCTGTCACCTGTGGGGGTAACACATGCTGGTTAGCACATGGCATTGCGTGTTCCCTTGCCCTCCCCCCTGCTGCCTACGGCTGCCCACACATCACCCTCTATGTGTGTGGCTTGGGCCTCTCCACCCCTTCACGGCTGCCCTCTCACCCTGTCCCATGCCATGCTCAAACCTCTGGCACAGGATGGAGCTGTGCCAGATGAATGCATTATGTTTACTCCCAGGTGGGTGCTGCAGATGTTGGTGATGCGCCCAGTGGCATTGCACACCACCTGGCAATTGACAGATGGGTAGCACTTTCTGTTCATGTAGGTGGCCCCCCTGGGCCAGGCGGTGTGAGTATGGTCATGTGGGTGCAGTCTATGGCCCCAATCATGCCTGACATACGTGCCACCCTGTGGAAGTCCTGCATGTTTGCTGAATGCTGTGCCTATGTCCTTGGGAATCTTATGTACTCTGAAGCATGTGGCAGCAGGGCGTTGAGGAACTGTGTGAGGAGGCGGGACATGGCCAACTGGGTTATACCAGTGGTTGCTCCCACTGGTTTCTGGAAGGTGCCCGTAGCGAGCAGGCACATTGCTGCTGTCACCTTCATCTCCACTGTCATGGCGTAACTCCTTCTGTTGGGTGCCTGCAACTCATCATGGCACAGCTCACAGAGCTGCCTGAGAATTGCCCTGTTTAGATGGTACCAGCTCAAGATCTCCATATCACCATAGTCCTCAAAGGTGATGCAGGCACGGTACCGTCTGTGTTGGGCATATCACCGATGGGCCCGTCCTCTGCCATGTTGGAGTTCCTCCCTCCTCCTCACACCCCTCATTATCACCTCCATCAGGAAAGGCCAGGCATTCATTGCTGTCTCTTGCTCGCGCATCTGCTGTGTGTGTGTTTGAGCTTCCTTTTATATGCTCAAGTCTGTCTGGCGCATTCTGTGACTTGCTGCTACCTTGCCCCATACTTCTCAGCTGAATATGCCATTGTGCAGCATATTCATGGGAATGCTCCCATGTACTTGCGCTGCATACATTACTGTTGCACATCTGCGCATTGGATATCATGCTGCGCATTCACCTTGGTTGAATATGGCTCCGGGGTACATTTCTGTGGTTGTGCATGCTCAACTCCTCTGAATATCTGCCCCTATATCTAACACGGTTTATGTCTGTAACATGTTTGCTTGTCATTAGAAGTGTTGCCTTAGCAGTACACCACTGTAAACAAGATCTGCTCAATTGTTTGTATACTGAATAAAATTAAATTGAATTATCAGTAAGCAGACATACGTACAGGAATAACTTACTTGTCCTCATCACAGCTGCGATGGAACCTGTGGTTGCCACAGAATTTACCTGCACCCAAATATAGCACAGTTCCCAGTATCCAGCTAAGGCCACACAAATATGAGGTAGTAAACAGGGCTCACTGCATGTTACCCCTTTCTTGGGTCTGAATGGTATGGCACCAGCAGCCAGCTACAAGGCTTAACAGCCTCAATGCATTTTATCCCTTCTGTGGGTCCTAATATCACGGAGCCACCTTTGCTGTTCCCTGCACTCAGTTCTGTTCTCACTTCCTGAATGGGAGCCAGGAAAACTGTAGGTCATTCTTGACACTCCAGAACACTTGTTGCGATCACCATCAGCTGCTCCCTCGAAGAGGAGCTTCCATCAGGCCCTCACTTTCCAAAAACCTTGAACCCTGGCCAAGCTGCAAGCTTTTAGGGAACCAATCAAAGGGAGCCAATTTCACACTAACTCTGGGACCCTGCCACCATTCCAAGCCCACTACCCCCCTCTGGTTGGGTGTCAGTGAAACTTTCATGACAGGAAACTCCAGCACTTGTATGAAGTCCTTACTGCATTCTGATCCCAGCCTGACTCACTTCTCCCTGGATACGCATCTTTACAGTATACCCTGAGAGCAGACAACCAGACAGCACTTAGCCTTGCAGATGCTACAGGACAGGATGTAGTCAGGAAACTAACTCATAGATCACATAGGCATTTGCAAACAGGAAACTGGACACTATTAGATTTGTTTTGCCTTTCTTTCTTTTTAAACTGAAAACATTAACCCTTTACTTTTCTGGGACAGGAAGTAGTAAGCCTTATATTTAAAGGGGGCTTACACAAATAGACATAGTTGAGATGCCACATCTTGTTTTCAGTGGGATCATACCTCAACCAATTTTTACAATTTATTGACCTGTGAATGTCCAGCTGAGATGTAAAATGTCATTTTCAGGAGGATCCTGGTGCAATGTATTTACGTGACAGAGCCCAGTTAAAATGCAGTACCTCATTTTCTATGGGGTCCTACTTCTACACGTTTACAATTTATGTACCTGATATAGCCCAGATGAGATGCAGTGTCTCGTTTTCTGTGTATTTCTGTATATCTATGAGGCACAGACACACCTAACATGCTGTATCTCATTTTCTATGGGCTCTTGTATTAACCTATTTTTATCCATTTTTACATACCTGCAATATCCCTTCTGAAATACAATACCTTGTTTTCTTTAAGATCATGCCTACAAACATTTTTACAATTTATTTTCCTGACATAACCAAGCTGAGATGCAGTATCCTAGTTTCTGTGGGTTCCTCCATCTACCATTTTAAGTATTGTCTGCAATAACCCCACTGTGATACAGTATCTTGTTTTCTGTAGGTCTGATTGCTACAAAATTTTACAGTTGATTTACCAGATATAGCCATCTTAAGCTACACAGTATCTCATTCTATGTCTGGTTCTACCTCTTCTCATTTTTACAGTTTATTTATTTGGCATAGATCACCTAAGTTGTAGTATCTCATTTACTGTAGGATCATGCCTCCACCCAGTTTTATAATTTATTTACTTGCCATTATCCAGCTGAGACAAAGTATCTTGTGTTTTGTGGAGTCCAGCTTCTACCAATTTTTAGAATTTATTTACCTAACTACCCCAGTTAACATACAGTATCTATTTTTCTGAGTGGTCCTTCCTCTTCTAAGTCTTTACAGTTTGATTACCTGGCACAGTAACTCTGTGGGATCACACCTCTTGTCATTGTTACAGTTTATTTACCTAGTACAGTATCTCTTTTTCTGTGCAGTTCACATCTTCTTATTTTTACAATGTATGTACCTGGCCATGCATAGCTAAGGCACATAGCCTCATTTTCAGTGGGGTCCTGCCTCGCCATTTTTATTTTTTTTACCTGGTATAGGACTGTTGAAATGCTGTATCTTGTTTCCTGAGGAGTCCTGTCTCTACTCATTTTTACAGTTTATTTACTTGACATAACACAGCTACGATGGTGTAGCCTATTTTCTGTGAAGTCCTGCTCCTACGCAGTAGAAAGATATACATTTTCTTAAAACATTTTGAGAATTTATTAAAAAGAAAGAATCATCCAGTACAGCCCATATTCCTCAAAAAATGAGTAGAAGAACTATAAGGGGTGGGCCTAATTCCAGTATATAGCTGACGATGCAATCAAAAGAGACAATGCTGGATATAGTAAGGCCCACTCTCCCATATAACACATGTAGAAAAAACTTTAAATATTGTTTCCAAATCATTTATTCATGTATCTTCCAGACAAGTGTCAACGTTTCGGGATATACCCTTCATCAGGAAACTGGTCAAATTCTAAAGAATAATAAACACATAAAAATACATATTAATACATCTTTTTACATATATTCATTTTTCCATATTAGTTCAAAAAACCTCAAAATCACTATAGAATCAAATATCAGAAGGTGTCCTTACATATCAAGGTTTATATTCATACATCTTTGGCTTCTTATATACAAACACATTAGGTTCTACGTTTGACTCCCCCTTACAGCCACTGTTGAACAAAAACCAGACATAGCAAAAATCAACTAAAAATTATCAAACTTTGTCACTATTACCATTGTTTTACTCAGGGTGCAACAGATTCAAATTTCCATTCTTAAAACAGTTTTTAACTCTAGAAAAATATATTCACAAGCTGCCAATTAATCATACCATATTTGAAAGCTGTATCACTTTGAATAGGCCTTTAACCAGTCACCATTTGACTCCGTAATTAATTCCTAGAACGCTTAATAATTCTTAAGTTTCTAATTTAAGAGCCAATAACCAAAATCAGAAAGCATACAAGTGAAAAGCTAACCTGTTTTATAGTGTTTTAAACTTGTCCTCTGTTTTCTTTTGCCATAACCATTCACTTAATGGTAAGAAAGAAAGAAAGAAAACGAAAAAGCCTTCTATCAGAATATTATTTCAAATGTATCTATTCCTTATCAATGCCAAAATATTAACGTTTTTATAGTGTTCTTTTTAAGTTTAGACTTACTTCTCAGTCTTTCAGGTAATCAAGTCTGGTGTCTGTTCAGTGGGAGTGAAAACGAAGGGAAAAGAATACCTAACTTTTAAAGGGAAGAGAGCACTGCCCCTGAATCCAGCAACCAACGCTGAGCGTTGACGTAAGCACAGACGTGCTCACCTGTGTGCTGGACCCGCCTCTACACGGCACCGGGTACCTTATTTCTCGGTGTCAGAGGCTACTTGAAATTCACATATTAATTAAAATAAAGTGAAAGATTACTAGTATCTCCATAGAACTGTTACAATCTTAGCGTTTCCATTAAACGCACCACGTTAAGAAAAGTGGATCCGTATACAGGACCGACAAAAGTCAACATCAGTACCTTTATCTATCTAAAGTCTTGTAAAAGACTTCTTGGTATTTACACTATGTGAAAGGCGAGGGATCTATCTAAACCATAACAGAAATAAGCCATTACTAATCCTTACCATAGGGCTCTTATTTTCTAACTAGTAATGAATTTTTCAAGGGGAAAGAAACATACAAAAAAGCAACTAAAAAAGCTTATCCAGTACTTTATATTACTAGATCTCTACTTATTTTAGTTTCAATCGGGCCAGATGAACGTCTACATATCTTAAGTGAATGTTAGATTTTCCCATTTCTATCACTGAAATTCAGGTTCGACTCTTCCTTACAGCCACTTAATCATATGCTTAACAGGATTATACCAAAGATATCCCTTATTTTCAACTTATAACTTCAGGTTCAACTCCCCCTCACAGCCATTTAAACTAAATATGTCCTGTTACTATACCATAAGATACAATCTCAAGCCGGCCCGCCGGTGCAGCGGTGAGATTTCCGCTTGCGACACCGGCGACCCGGGTTCGGGAACAGATCCGGGTCGTCGGAGAGCCGGCCGGGGAGTAGGATCGCGCTGGCCTGGCTGGCAGCTCTCTCTCTGGGGTGGTGTGGTAGCACTGGTGCGCGAGGGACCTCTGGCGGAGGCCAGGAGTTCCCACGCAGCGACGCTTGACAACCCATTGAGGCGGGCGGATGGTGACATCATGGCATGACCCCGCCTCCCAGAAAAGCGGAAAATGGAGGAGCTGCCTGCCACATGGTGACTAGCTCGCCATGGCTTTCAATGTGTTCCTGGTACAAGCCTCGACTCTCCATCTCAGTGTCATGGCATATGCCTGCGAGGCCCTCACCGTAGCAAGCCACGGGTATCGAGGCTGTGGCTGATTTGGGGTGCAGAGTCATGTGTTCGCACCGGGCTGATAATTGGCTGAGGTAGCTCGGGGAGTAAAGAGCAAAATAAAAAAAAAAAAGATACAATCTCAAGGTAATTTTTATTAAAGACATACCCATTCCTTTTAACTTTATAGAATGGGTTGCCAATCAGTCATTTCATTTAGCCCAAATTTTGGATTTGTAGTTTGAAAATAATTAATAAGTCTAGCTTCCCTTAATAATAATTTAGTATTGTAATTTCCCCCTCTATTATTTTTATGCACTTTTTCAATACCAAAAAATTTTAAAGTGGCAATAGAATGTCCTCCTTCTATAAAATGCCGTGCTATTGGGGAAGAAAGATCTTTGTTCCGTATGTACCCTTTATGTTCCCCTACTCTTTGTTTTAAAGTTCTTTTGGTTTTTCCTATATACATTGGGTCACATGGACACTTAATTCCATAGATTACACCTTCTGTTTGGCAATTAATAAAATCCTTTATTTTGAAATCCTCTCCCCCACTACTGTTTCTAATTGTTTTTATTTTATAGGTGTTATGGCAATGGATACATCTTCCACAGCTAAAATTTCCTCTCAAATCATCACTTGTAAATGATGAAAACTTCTTAATTTCTGGTATTTTATGATCTGTATGCACTATACGATTTGATAATGATTTAACTTTTTTTGCAACTACTTGTACCTCTTTGTTAAAAGCTTTGTTACCCATAGGTGTGGACTTCAATATATCCCAATTTTTATATACAGATTTTTTAATACCATAAAAAATTTCACTATATTTCAAAGAACAGATTATTTTATCCATTGACTCTGCACCTGTCTTGACCTTTTTTGCCAATAAATCTTTTCTATCCTTTAGATGGACCTTCATTTTAGCTTTTTGTAATACTTCACCTCTGTACCCCCTTTCTGCAGATCTCTGTACCATATTATTGGTCGATTGTACCATGTCCTCCATATCTGTACAATTCCTTTTAACTCTGATGAATTGGCTATAAGGAATGGAGTCTATTAGTTTTTTCGGATGAAAACTTTCTGCGTGTAAAATCGTATTTCTATCTGTAGGCTTCCAAAAGATTTTAGTGCACAATTTCTCATTTTTAATGAAAATAACTAGATCCAGAAATGAAATTTCCTCCTTATTGTGATTCATTGTGAATTTCAAAAAATCAGTACATTTATTGATATTTAAATGAAAATCTAAAAGTTATTTTTCAGATCCTGTCCAAGTGACAAATATATCATCAATAAAACGTTTCCAAATCAAAATATTGCCGAAAAAAGGATTATTTTCAAAAACAAATTCTGTTTCAAACCAGCTCATAAAGAAGTTGGCATAAGAAGGTGCCATACTTGATCCCATAGCTGTACCCTTAACTTGAACATAAAAAGTATTTTCAAATTGAAAGTAGTTTTGAGTCAGAACTAAATGAGCCAACTGTAATAAAAATTCATCGGGAGGTTTTGTTTCATTTCTGTATCTTAATAAGGTGTCTTCCAACACTTTGCACCCCTTCAAATGTGGAATCGAAGTGTAAAGATCTTTAACATCAAAACTCACAAGATAAAATGATTTTCCTACCAAATCATTACTATTATTCATATCTTCCAATAGATGTATCAAATGTTTTGAATCCTTTAAATATGATTGTGTTTGTTCCACTAAATCCTTAATATGAAAATCTACAAATACTGAAAGGGGCTCTAAAATTTAACCTATTCCTGCCACTATAGGTCTACCAGGTGGAAAAAGAGGGTCTTTATGTATCTTAGGGAGAGTATAGAAAATGGGGATAGTTGGAAATTCTTTTTTCAGGGCTTTAAATTCCCAGTCATCTATCCAATTGTTGTCAACTGTTCTTTTAAGTACTTCTTCTATCAAGCTAGCTATCTTTTGTGTAGGATATTCTATTAACTTTAAATAGTTTCTTTTACATTTAGAAGTTGTAAACACTTAATTTTATATGTCTCTTAATTTTCTATCACAATTCCTCCCCCATCCGCTTTTTTTATAACTATATTATAGTCATTTTCAAGATTTCGTAATGCAGCAAATTCTTTTGATGTTAAATTAAATCGAGTTCTTCTGTCACTGTTCTTTTCTTTTTTAATCAAAGTTTCCACATCTTTACTGACCATACAAATGTATGTTTCAATAATATGAGGTACTGGTCCAGGGGGAAGAAATTGGGATTTTAGTTATAATTTATGTCCTAATTCAATCCTCTTTTGTTGTTCTTCTTTGTTAACTGGTTCTACTGATTGATTATCAAAAAAGTATCTTAGCCTCAATTTCTTAAAAAATCTGTTGAGGTCTAATTTAATTTCAAAATCATCTATTTTTTCATGGGGACAAAAAGTTAGTCCCTTATTCAAGACTTTCAACTCTTCTGTTGTTAAAGTTCTATCTGATAGATTAAAGACTGCTATTTCATTTGTGATCTCGTAACTACTTGTAATTGTTCTTTTTGTTTTTCTTTTCGTTTTCCTTCTATTTCTGTACCGCTTTCTATTCTTCCTAGCCCTGATCCACCCTCGTCTGGGTCTGAAGGGCTTCTTTGATCTTTCTTTGTATACCGGTACCCTTGATTCTGCCTGTTCCACTGGCGCCTGCCCCAACCTCTGTATTCCCTCCTTCCTAAAAAATATTCTCCTCTTCCTCCCCTATTTGTGTCTAAGTCAGTATCACTACTAGATGTGTAAATATTTCCATCAGAATCTGGATTATAAAGAAATTGTATTCTAGTTTTAGAATCTTTGTTTTTAAACCAAGAATAGACTCGACCTTCCTTGCAATCAATCAGATCTCTTTTAAATTTTGTAATTTTTATTGATCTAATCTCATATTCATCAATTTGTTTGTTTACTTTATCCAAAAATAAGTTTAAATCATCAGTTGAAAATTGTTTTTTAACTTCCTCCTCCAGAGATACTATTTCTTTATCCATTTTCTCAATTTCCTTAGTAAGAGCTTCAACTATTATTAACATAAAGTCTTTAGAACATCTATTTCTGGCCCCATCCCATTTTTCCATCAATTCTTCAGCAGAGAAGCCCAAATTGGGTTCTACCAATAACCTTAAACCCCGAGGGATTCTTTTTTGTTTAAGATATTCCATTAAGGTTAATGCATGCCAATCCCACCTTAACTGTTTCTGTCTACAAAATTCATAATCATGTTGTATAGTTTTTTTACCTGGTATAGGACTGTTGAAATGCTGTATCTTGTTTCCTGAGGAGTCCTGTCTCTACTCATTTTTACAATTTATTTACTTGACATAACACAGCTACAATGGTGTAGCCTATTTTCTGTGGAGTCCTGCTCCTACACAGTAGAAAGATATACATTTTCTTAAAAAATTATGAGAATTTATTAAACTAATATAAGGATTTTTTGGCTAGGATCAAATGTCTGTAGTGGAACAATTGGTCATATTGTGGTGTTCTGGTACTTTGGCAATTGCAATAATTAATCTTGTTTAGACCTTGTTGAATTCTTTGTGCCACCCCAGCCCCCTATATACTCGCCTAAATTGGTGTTGGGATTTAGTACGGTAGAACAAGATTTCACTGACTCTAATTCATGGTAACTGAAAATGTGAGATTAAACTGGCTTAATATGCAGCCTACAGGTATAAATTAAGAACTGTAACATGCATAACTCCACCCCCTGACAAAGATCAATTGCTGATCAAAACGCTGGAGTAGAGATTTGTCCTCACTGAGGAATAACCCCACAATAAATTAGTTAAATTTGCTTGTGTGCCATTGTTCTTTTTATTGCTGACTGCAGAATCTTCATATCTCTGCACATTTTACAGTTTATTTACTTGCCATTGTCCAGTTGAGATGCAGTATCTTGTTTTCTATGGGGCTCTGTTTCTACCATTTGTTATGTTCATCGTATGTGCAAGTGCAGACAAACATGTTGATATGAGAGTTGCTAGAGAGGGGTGTGAAGGGTGCCAGCCCAATGGAGAGCAGTGCTGTAGGGGTGGTCTGAGGCAGGCGAATCAGCAGGCAGTATCCAATCCCCATGTCGACATTCCCCCCCATCGCCACCACTATTGTGGCACACTGGGAGCCCACCCCAGTGTGCCTAAATAAATGTAAATATTTTTCCAAAATAAAGAAAACCATCCCCCACCGTGTTTTTTTAGACCTGTAAAAAAGAAAATGGTCCTTCGTAGTCTCCCAGTTCCCCCTTCCCCATCCCAACCCTCCCTCTGCACACCCACCTCCCCGTACCCCCCCTTGCCTTATACTTACCTCCAGAGGTCGGCACTGTCATCTTCTCCAGACCGAGACACACGTCTGCACTCTTCAAAGCTGACTGTCAAACTGAAGAATCAAAGGTAAGCCATATAATGGGAGTCAATGGGGGGCTTTCAACTGAGGTTGATATCTCAGCCAGTTTTAGGAATTTTGGCACTGAATTTTCAACATGGGGTTTTTGGAACCCCACCCCGTGAACACTGGCACTGTCATTTTGTTTCTCGGGCCCAAAAGGTGATTTTTCAGTCGTTGCGTGGAATCACCTTTAAGGACTGAATAATGCAACTACAATGCCAATGTTCATGAGGTGATGCCCCAAAAAGTCCATGTTACAAATTTGGTGAAAATATTCCAAAAAATGACCTTGTTAGAAGCGTGTGTTGCGCAGTTTCTGTGCACGTGCGTAACTTTGCCAATTTTTAATATTTTCACTCCAGATTTTCAACATTGCCATTTTTTCACAGCTCCTTATGAACAGTACAGCTGTAATTTTTCACATCCTGCCCAAAATGTATTTTTGCACCTGTGACACAGAATGGCGTGGTCGCTGTGCGAAATCAACTTTCGGGACAGAGTCACAAAATCATAATGACACTGTTCATGAGGGGAGGTCCTAAAAAGCCCATGTTACAGGCGTGTTTTGAGCAGTTTCTATGCACGCTTGTAACTTCGCCAATTTTTCATATTTTCACTCCAGAGTTTCAATATTACCATTTTTTCACACTTCCCCATGAACAGTACAGCTGTCATTTTTCACACCTGTCCCAAAATATGTTTTCGCATCTGTGGTGCCAAATGTCACAGTTGCTGTGTGAAATCATCTTTTGGGATTAAGTAACAAAATGATAGTGCCACTGTTTATGAGGTGGGATCCCAAAATGCCCATGTTGATCATTTTGACCGAAAATACAAACAAACATCTGGGGCGTTAGGGTTTCCAACCATAACCTCCCCCACCCTGTAGCGATTCACAGGTGTCAGTCATATGCCTTGGGGTCATTGGCCATAATGCTCACACCATTACACTCCCACCCCCACCAGGCAGCCAGTGACAGGCATCAGGGTGTGCCTAGGAGTCTTTGGCCCTAACATTCACCCCATTCTCCTATACTGCACCCATCTCAGCTTATTTCATTATGGAATGGGGTGAGCGTTAGAGCTGAAGACACCAAGGCACACCGCAATGCCTGTCAGTGTCTGCAGAGTCGAGGTGGAATGGCATCAGCATTACAGCCAGTGACCCAAAGGGACACCCCCAATGCCTGTCAGTCTCTGAGTCTTCCTCATTAAGGAAGTAAATCAGGGATGGACGGTTGACATCATCTACCTCGATTTTAGCAAAGCCTTTGACAATGTCCAACATAGACGGCTGATTAACAAGATGAGTAGTCTGACCACAGGGCACAAGCTGATAAATTGGGTTAGAAACTGGCTGATGGATGGGAGGCAGAGGGTGGTGGTAAAGGGATCCAGTCTGGGGAGAGGGGGGTTACCAGCGGAGTACCTCAGGGATCAGTCCTGTTCAATGTTTTCATTACAGACATTGCAGAAGGGATAGAAGGAAAGGTCTGTCTGCCAGTTTGCAGATGACACCAACATCTGTAACAGAGTGAATACTCCAGAAGGGGTGGCGAAAATGAGCAGGGACATGGAGAGGCTTGAAAAATGGTCTGAGAAGTGGCAACTGAGGTTCAATGCAAAAAAGTGTAAATAATGCACTTGAGAGACGAGAAACCTGTGGAGAGTTACAGGATGGGGGGGGAGGTGCTGATGATCACCAAGGAAGAAAGGGACCTCGGAGTTATCAGTTCTGATGACCTAAAGGTGTCAAAGCAGAGCACAAATGTTGCAAGGACAGCCAGTGGTATGCTGGGGTGCACAGGCAGAGGTATCACTAGCAGAAGGCACGAGGTGGTGATGCCATTGTATAATGCACTAGTGAGGCCTCACCTACAGTAAGTACTGTGTGCAATTCTGGAGGCCGCAAATGTGCAAGGACATTGTCAGGGTGGAGGCAGTCCACAGAAAGGTAACCAAGATGGTACATGGCTTGCAACACAGAACATATCAGGAGAGATTAAAAAGACCTCAATATGTACATATTGAAGTAAAAGAGGGAGCGGGGGAACATGATAGACACATTCAAGTACCTCAACGGCATAAACAAGGTGCAGAGGTGGACATCTTCCAATGCATCAAATGTTCGCCAATGACAAATGCTTGCTTTTTATCCTGAATAAAAGAAAACTGTCCATCATTGTCTGCTGTGTAACCCCTCTCCCCCAAAAAGTATACAGACACTGGGGTTCCCAATCCCCCAGTGTCCTCATCTGTCCATCCATTGTTGTCTGCTGTGTAATCCCCCCAAACAGTATACAGACACTGGGGTTCCCAATCCCCCAGTGTCCTCATCTGTCCATCCATTGTTGTCTGCTGTGTAATCCCCCCAAACAGTATACAGACACTGGGGTGCCCAATCCCCCAGTGTCCCCATCTGTCCATCCATTGTTGTCTGCTGTGTAATCCCCCAAACAATATACAGACACTGGGGGTGCCCAATCCCCCAGTGTCCCCATCTATCCATCCATTGTTGTCTGCTGTGTAATCCCCCAAACAATACACAGACACTGGGGGTGCCCAATCCCCCAGTGTCCTCATCTATCCATCCATTGTTGTCTGCTGGTAACCCCTAAACAGTATACAGACACTGGGGTGCCCAATCCCCAGTGTCCTCATCTATCCATCCATTGTTGTCTGCTGTAGCAACCCCTTAAACAGTATACAGACACTGGGGTACCCAATCCCCAGTGTCCTCATCTGTCCATCCATTGTTGTCTGCTGTGTAATCCCCAAACAATATACAGACACTGGGGGTGCCCAATCCCCCAGTGTCCTCATCTGTCCATCCATTGTTGTCTGCTGTGTAACCCCCTAAACAGTATACAGACACTGGGGTGCCCAATCCCCCAGTGTCCTCATCTGTCCATCCATTGTTGTCCGCTGTGTAATCCCCCAAACAATATACAGACACTGGGGGTGCCCAATCCCCCAGTGTCCTCATCTATTCAGCAAACTCCCTAAAAAAAAGAAAACTCTCCCTCATCATTTTTCCCCCCTGTAAAAACAGAAAACCGTCCATCATTATCCATTGCGCCATTACCCAACCTCCCACCCTCCCTCTCAGGACCCACGACCCCACACCCCATACTTACCTACCAGAGGTCAGTTGCCATACTCTTCTTTGGACTACAGGCGCGTCTTCACTCTTCAAAGCCCAACCGCGGACTGAGGTAAGTGCTTCAATGTATTTTAATGGGGGTTTCAGTGTCAATGTATTTCAGTTGGGTTTTCAACTTAGTGGCATAACTTGGCCATTTTTAAATATTTTTGCCCACAATTTTTAACATATGTTTTCTGGGACCCCACCTCATGAACAACTTCACTGAAACAATTTTCAAATATCCCCTCCTTCCTCCCATGACACGAGTGCACATGACGAACATTCGGCATTGACAAATGCTTGTTAGCATTTGTTTACATAGGAACATACAAAGAAGCCAGCAGAAGAAGGCCATTTGGTCTATCTAGTCTGCTCGTATTGCAGGGTCCACAGCTTTAGCTACTGTCTCTGCCCCGCTTCCCCACTCCTCCCATCTTCCCTACCCATGATCCTTACCTTCTCCCTTTGCATATCCCAGCCTCTCTTAAAGTGATTTTGTGAGCTTTCACAGATGCCTTTTTCACATAGTATGCCATTGCCACCCATGCTTCAGATGCTGAAGCTGCAATTTGTTTTATAAAAAAAAAATCAGTTATAGACATTTTTATTAGCACTGTGTTCTCCAGTTTTCTGTGTGCAGTCACACCCCCAGAATGATGTCATGCAAGGGAGCTATCAATATTTTACATACAGCACCAAGGAATTCTGGGTAAATGATCATGTTGCTATAAATGTTAGTTACTCTGTGGTGTAGTCACTTATTTTGGTGGTGGTGACTGCACCTAATATGTAGATATCCACATCAAGGCATTGTGGGTGCAATAAGACATTGTTTTCCAGTTCCCTTACTGTGAGGTGCAGTCTCAAATATCTGTAGTGGCTTCAACAATAAAAGCTCTCATATGTTTATTTTCCAAACAAGGCATTGTGCATATAGTATCTAGTTGTCAGGGTTTCTATACTGAGAGATGTAGTCTCCTATGTTGGGCGTGTAAATGTCTGCAATACCAAGACTGACCAACAGAGGTCTCTGTTTCAAAATGGTGCTTAGAAACATAGAAACATAGACTTTGACGGCAGATAAGGACCGCTAGGCCCATCTAGTCTGCCCATTTCCCTACCTACAGGATAGGCCGCAGATCCTAGTTAATCAACAGCCTATTTCTTCCTACCCCCCACAAGAATTGCCTTATGTCTGTCCCATGCATTCTTGAATTCTCCCACAGTTTTAGACCCCACAACCTCCTCAGGAAGGCTGTTCCATGCATCCACTACCCTCTCTGTGAAATAATACTTCCTTACATTGCCCCTGAACCGCCCTCCTTCATCTTTAAATTGTGTCCCCTTGTTCTTGCAAGTCTCTTTTTCTGAAAGATGCTACCCTCTTGGACTTTGTTGATTCCACTGAGGTACTTAAAAGTTTCTATCATGTCCCCCTCTCCCTTCTTTCCTCAAGGGTATGCATATTAAGCTCCTTTAGTCTCTCCTTGTATGGCTTCTCTTGCAGACCCTGCACCATTTTAGTTGCCCTCCTCTGGACTGCCTCTATCCTGTCTATGTCCTTGCAGAGATGGGGTCTCCAGAACTGGACACAGTACCAGATGGGGTCTCACCAACTGGCTGTACAGAGGATAACAACTTCCTGTTTTCTGCTGATGATGCCTCCCTATACATCCCAGTATACCCCCAGCCCTCCTACTACCTTTCACATTGCTTGCTAACCTTAAGGTCATCTGATATGATTACCCCCAGGTCCCTTTCCTTTTTTGTTGTTGTTACTACCTCCCCACCATTGTGTATTCTTCCCCTGGGTTCTTGTTTCCCAGGTGCATTATTTTGCACTTCTTTGCATTGAATCCTAGCTGCCATACTTCTGACCATTCCTCCAACCTTGCCAAGTCCCTTCTCATCCTTTCCATGCCTCCTTGTGTATCAACCCTGTTGCAGATCTTTGTGTCATCTGCAAAAAAGGCATACTTTTCCTTCCAGTCCCTCTGCAATGTCACTGATGAAGACATTAAAAAGGACTGGACCCAATACTGAACCCTGCGGTACCCCACTAGTAACCCCCCTTTCTTCAGAGTGGACTCCATTTACAATTACCTTCTGTGTCCTGTTGTCCAGCCAATGTTTTACCCAGGCTACCACCCTGGGTCCCACTCCCAGGCTGGTTAATTTGACTATTAATCTTTTGTGTGGGACTGTGTCAAACGCCTTGCTAAAGTCTAGGTAGGCCATGTCCACAGCCCCTCCCTGGTCTACTACTTTGGTCACCCAGTCAAAGAAATCTATTAGATTCATCTGACATGACCTTCCCGCTGTGAACCCATGCTGCCTTGGGTCCTGTGCTCCACTGGCCTCTAGGTACTCAACTATTCTTTCCTTCAGAAGTGACTCAATCACTTTCCCTACCACAGAGGTCAGACTGACAGGTCAGGTTTCCTGCCTCTGTCTTGGTCCCACTTTATGTGAAGGGGAATCACATCCGCCTTCCTCCAGTCCTCGGTACCACACCATCCTCCCATGATTTATTAAAAAGAGTAGCCAGTGGTTTCACTAGTTCCTCCCTTAATTCTTTTTAGAATTCTGGGGTGAATTCCATCAGGACCCATTGCTTTGTCCACCTTCAGTTTTAGGTTCTTGCAGAACCCTTTCTTCTGTGAAAGGACTGGGATCGACCCCCCTATCAAGAGTGCTTCTGTTAATTGGATTAGGCACTTCCCCCTCCTCTTTTGTGAATACTGAGCAGAAATATTTGTTCAGTAGTCCTGCTTTTTCACTGTCCCCCTCTGCCCACCCACCATTCATTCTATTCAGCCTCACTATCCCTCCCTTTGTCTTTCTACGCTCGCTGATGTACCTATAAAAGGTTTTATCCCCCTTCTTAACTGAGTTGGCTATCTTTTCCTCAGTTTGGGCCTTTGCTATTCTGACTTCCCTCCCTGCTTCCTTCTGCCTTAACTGGTACTGCTCTCTGTCCTGCTCTTTCTGTGTTTCCTTATACTTCCGGAATGCTATCTTTTTCTTCCTGACTTTCACAGCCACCTCTTTTGAGAACCATAGTGGCTTTTTCTTTCATTTTGATTTGTTTATTTGCTTCACACAAAGGCTTGTTGCCTCTGTGATGGCAGTTTTGATAATTCCCATTGTTGCTCCACCTCCTTCTAGCCTGTTTGCTAGTGCTTTTCTGAGGCACTCTCCCATCTTGACAAAGTCAGCCCTCCTAAGTCCAGTACCCTCACTTTTGTATGGCTTGACTCTGTAGCTGAGTTTAACGTGAACCACACTGTTTGATGGTCACTTGTCCCCAGATGGCAACCCACTTCTAGATCTGAGATCCTCTCACTGCCCCCATTTGAGAGTCTGAGGTCTAAGATTGCTCCGTCACAGTGGGTTCTGAAACTAGCTGTCTAATGCCTGCCACCTGTAGGACATCAAGAATGGCCCTGCTCTTGGATGTGGCTGCAGCAAATGTGCTCCAGTTAACATCTGGCATATTCAGGTCTCCCATCAACAGTATCTCCCCTTTCTCTGCCATTCTAAGAATGCCTTCTATCATATCCTTGTCCATTCCTTCCCTTGACATGGGGTCTGTACACAACCCCTGTGCGGATTGTGGTGCCCTTTCCAGTCTCCAAGGTGACCCACAGTGCCTCCTCTCCTCCCTGTTTACTCTTTTGTTCAGTTGCTTTTATCCCTTCCTTTACATAGAGTGCTACTCCTCCCCCTCTTCTCCCCTGCCTGTCTCTCCTGTAGGTTATGTACCCTGGTATGTTAACATCTCAGTCATGGTTCTCTGTGTACCATGTTTCTGTGACTGCTACAATATCCAGGCATCCCTCTTCCATTAAGGCCATAAACTTTGTTTCCCTTGCATGATGTCACGCATGGGAGTTGCAGAACTGAGGGGGGAAAAAAAGAAGCGTGTTATGCAAATGAAGCAGAGCAGAGAAATAAAAGCATTTATTTCATGGAAAACGTCACTTTCTGGCAGTTTGAATGGTAGGAGAATGAATCACAACTCCTACAGGTTACTGCAGGTTATTAATCTCATTTTCCATGGCAAAGTTCACAAAATCAGTTTAAAGCTGCCCACTGTCTTCAACAAGATTTCCTCACCCAGCAGTGTATTCCAAATGTCCACCCCCCTCTCTGTGAAGGAGTGCTTCCTGACCTCCCTCCTAAACCTCCCACCCTCCAGGGACTGTCCCCCTCTTGCTATGGTTGCCTCTCAGCTTAAAGAGACTCTCCTTATATGCCTTATTTATCTCTTTCAAGTACTCGAAGTTCCGAATCAAGTCCCGTCTCTCTATCTCCTGACTTCCAGGGAGTACATGTTCAGTGCCCTCAACCTCTTCTCGTATGCTTTACCCTGCTGACCCACTATCATCTTTGTAGCCTCCCTCTAGACCGTCTCCCACAGGTTGTCATTTTTGAGGTGTGGGCACCAGTACTGAACTCCATACTCTAGATGTGGCCTTATCAGTGACCTGTACAAGGGCAGTATAATCTCCTCTCTCTACTACTGATCCCCCTAGATATGCATCCCAGCATCTTGTTTGCCCTTGCTGCTGTTTTCTTCCACTGCATGGCATGCTTCAGGTCACTAGTGATCGTCACTCCCAGGTCCTTCTCCTCCTCTGATACAGATACCTGGACTCCACCCAAGTAGTACTCTGTCCTGGGAGTCTTAGCTCCAATATGCATAACTCTACATTTCTTGGCATTGAAGCCAAACTACCAGATCCTGGACCACCTCCCCAGCTTTTCCAGATCATCCTATATGCCCTGTATCCCTTCAGCTGTGTCCACTCTCCTGCAAAGCTTGGTGTCATCTGTGAATAGGCACATTTTACCCTTAATGTCATCTCCAATGTCATTGATGAAGACATTGAACAACACCGGCCCTGGCACCAAGCCCTGCAGGACCCCACTGGGTACCTCGCTGATGCCAGATAACTCTCCCCCCCCATCACAATCACCCTCTGGGTTCTGTCTTTCAGCCAGTTTTCCACCCATTTGACCATCTTATCACCAGCCCCGAGATCCACCAACTTCCTGATCAACCTTTTGTGGGGCACGGAGTCAAAGGCCTTGTTAAAATCAAGACAGAGGATGTCTATCGCTTGGCCTCTGTCTACTGCGTTTACCTGACATAGCCCAGTTTATATGTAGTATCTCTTTTTCTGTAGGGTCTGGGATTAATCCATTTTTACACAGCCAAGATGAAGCACCTCATTTTCTGTGGGGTCCAACCTCTTCTCATTTTTGCGATTTATTTACCTGGCATAGCAGAGTTGAAATGTCTTATCTTGCTTTTTGTGGTGTTATGCCTTTTCTGTATGTTAATACTGTCACCAAAATCACCCTTACAGTTGTAAGAGTTGTTTCATGGGCATTCTTAGGGTATGAGAACCGTGAACCAAAGGGGAAGATTTTGATACCCTAAGGATGTGAGACCAGTCTTACAACTGTAAGAGGGATCTTGGCGGCTATATTAACATATTATTGATCAAGATCAATCAATAATATATTAACATTTAAATTATGAACCGGCTGCCAGAAATAGAGGAAGTTGACTGTCCAAGAGCTCTATGAAGCCATGATGATATCTGACTACATACTCACGGCTTGAAAAAGCCTGTGGCCACCAGCCTCCTCACTCTCCAGAAATTCGTCCGACTCCAGCATTCCCTTGTCCCTCACAACACTTCACACAACTGTACGCACAAGCATGGGACAGAACGAGTCCCAATACGAGTTCTTTACACTAAATTCCCCCACTGCAGCCACAAGAACTTTAAAAACAGTTAGTCTTCCCACCAGAATAACAAATTAATGACCCCCCCAACAAATCGCACCAATGCACCACGAGTGTCTCCTCAACACCCAGTAAATTGCACCAACACACCATTTGTGTCAATTTTTTTTAATACATAGACAAACAGCCACACCGAATGCCTTCAGATGCATGGCTGTGCGCACATCATCAACTTCCCAACTTATCTTTCAGCTTACCAGTCCTCCCGAGTGCCATCCTCAGTAAGTCCTGGACTGCTCTCCTGATACAAACTACCGGAAGAATGCGAAAAGAACTCGCACTAAAAGCATTGCCCTCATCTGAAACCCGCAAAAGAGACTGAGTGAATGTCAGTGGCGATCGACCTGTAACGTTCACGCCTCTGATGAAAGACAAGGCATTTACAGCATCCAATTCAGAGTAGTTTCTCCTGGTGCAAAGAAAAAAAAAATAAAGTGTCATCTGCAGGGAGAACTGTAGAGAACTATAATGGCGAGGAGAGGATCATGAAGTCACAAGAGCTCCACTTCTTCTATCACTGCCAACAAGTCTTACAAGTCCTCTAGCACTCCAGCTAACCTTATTTATTTATTTATTTATTGAAATTCTAGGATTACAAATACCTTTGAACCAACGGTTCTTTTATAAAGGTTCCATGTCAGGCAATTGTGGTGTTTAAAACAATAATAAATGCAGTATGATAGCAAACGCAATAGAACACTAGGACAATAAAATACAGGGAATGCAAAGAATGTGAATACAGTATTATACAGAGAATGCAAAAACATTGATTTCCAGCACTTCGGGATCAGGGCATATCACAACAGGAAACAAAAACAATGGCAAACAAAGGGTGTGTTTGTCAAGAAGTGCCAGAAGAGCTAAAAAGTGCTAGTAAGCGGTTGGGGGGTGGATTGGGGGATAGAAAGTGGAAAAAGGGATGGGGAGTCAACAGGCAGGGAGCCCTCAGGAGGGTTAAGGGGAGACGAGACCATCTGGGAGTCGAAGTGTAGGGGAAGGAGAGGGAGAGGGGGAAGAGGTGGGAGGATAGAGATATCAGGGGTAAGGAGGAGGAGGGAGAGATGAAGAGGTAGATGTTGAGACGAGAGAGGTGGGCAAATAGGAGGAGAGTACTGGTAAGGAGGTGTAATGAGGAAGGGATGAGGTTAGGTGGAGCTTAGTGTGAGCGGAAGGGTGTGGCATCTTAAAGAAAATGGTCACAACCACCAAGTGACGTGAAGTGCTGCTGTAGTTTAATTTTGTAGGGGCCAATCTTAGGCTCCGCAGCGATTTCTTGTGGGAGGCAATTCATCAAGGTAGGTGCTCTGTAGCTAAAGGTTCATTGAGCTTGAGAGGTACGGCAGAAAGGGACTAGGTATGATTACGCTAGGATTACTGCACTGGTTAGGTGTAGGCAACAGCAGCAGCCGAGTGGCTTGGGGAGTGAGGCTAAGGCTAATTTTTTTCATGAATAGGCAGGTCTGGTAAGAGATCCTCCCCTTCAGATGTAGCCAGTTGGTCTGCTTATAAAGATCACACATATAGGTGTGTTTCTCAGCCCCAGATGCAAATTGATAGGACTTGTTCAGTGGCAGCGTGATTCTTTTAAGTGCAGAGTCAGTAGCAGATCTGTATATGACAAGCCCACAGTCTGTGATTGACAGGATTGAGCTAGTAACCACTATGTACAGTGCCTCGGGGATCAGGCAGTGGCGGTGTCGGTAAAGGATCCCTAGCGTGGAGTTTATGACCTTTGAGATAATGTTGGTATGCAGGTTGTATGACAGGGAGCGATCAAGGGTGAGCCCGAGGTATTTAAAGTCTTGTACTTGCTCAAGCAGTTGGCTTTGACTATTCACAATGGTTATACTAGCTGTTCTATCTTTACTGTGCAAGTTTGAGAACAACATATCGGAAAAGTAAAAGGATCTATGTGAACAGCCAGATAACAGGGTGCAGAGAAGGGTAGCACACACTAATTATTATTACAAAATTCAAGAAAAACTCTTCACTCCACTGCAAAATGACTGCAAAAAATGCTAAATATGCAGTTCCAAAAACTGTTTTATTATTGGTACAATTTGCAGCATGTCAGTACCATCATTTCAACAGCGTTTCAACAGTCAATAATAAAATGACCGCTCTCCCGTGTCGAGAAAAAACACACTCCTGCGCATCGACCAACTATTTTGTATTCTGAGAACAGCATAGTCTTGGTTTTTTTTATAATTTATGAGCAATTTATTCTGACTAAACCAGGTCTCGATCAGGTTGAAATTGCCCTGCAGGTCATTAGACAGAGGGAGGGAGCAGATCAGTGTTGCTCGAGAAGATGACAGCATCATCAGCATAGAGAATCCTGCTGCTATTGCAAGCCTTAGGGAGGCTGTTAATAAACAGACTAAATAGTAGTGGTCCAGGGATGGACCCTTATGGAACACCAGACCGAATGAGGTGACTGTGGGAGAGAGTATCACAGATTTTAACTTGCTGTGTTCTACCCTCAAGGTAGCTTCCAAACCAGCCAGTGACCTCGTTAGAGAGGCCTAGAGCTGGGAGGGAGCACAGAAGGAACTGGTGATTAACGGTATTGAATGCCTTAGTCAGGTCGGTGTAAATTGCCCTGAGTAAGTGGCCACGCTCCAAGGCCTTGTGGATGTGGTCTGTGCATACCTCTCAACGTTTTGTCACTGAAATGAGGGACATGAACATTTTTGACACCCAAAATGAGGGACACAGACCCTCAGAATGAGGGACACATCCTCAAACATGGAGATACAACCTCAGAACACTGTGAAAACCATAGTGTTTACTTGTAAAAAGTTTATTTTGGATTTAGTATTTTAGAACATTAAGAGTTTCTGCTTTAAAGTCGGAATTTACAGCAGCACCTTTGTGTGGGCAGCACCTTTTCCATGAGGGACGGATGAGGGACAGAGCAATTTTAAGGGGCAAAATGAGGGATATCCCTCATAATGAGGGACACTTGAGAGTTTTTTTTTAAAGAAAATTATCTGAGGAACAGTGGCAGGATTTTTAGGACAGTAAATTAATAAAAAGGGAACTAGGAGAGCTTCAGTAGCAGACAAGTATGGAATAGCAGTATAATTGCAGTATAATGTGGGGAGTGGTGCAATGCAGTGGCTGTGGGGCAGCCATATTCAGGCAGACCTTCTGGACACTGAGGTGCTGCCCTATCTGCATGCATCTCTCTGGACTGCGGGATGAGGTAGCCAGACTCAGAGCAGAAGTAAACTGGGTCAGGAGTACCATCACCCCTACCCAGAGACCACCCAGTCCAATGCAACTGCCTCAAAGGATGCCAAGAACAAGGAGCACTTGGATGACAGTGGGCTCAGGGAGGGTTAGAGTGGTCAGGCAGAGGCACATCCCAGATCCTGTTCCACTCAAGAACTCATATGCCACACTGGCAAACGTGGACAACCAAATAGAGGTACCCAGAGAAGTGGAAGGAAAGGATGTGGAGGTTAGCCAAGGAGGTGACCTCAGCGGGGAAAGCAGTGGACCCCAGAGGAGGAGGAAGCGAATCCTTGTTGGGGACTCCATCATAAGAGGGATCCAGCTAGGAACACAGGAGGGGGAGGACAGGGAGGTGAGGTGCCTACCAGGTGCCACGGCATGGAGAAATGGATGGAAGATCCTGGGGATCACTGGGAAGACAAGACGGGAGGGTGAGCTGGATGTCATTATCCACCTAGGTACTAATGACCTGGCAAATGGGAGCCAAAGGATGTTCAGGAAGAGTTTAGGAAATTGGGGAGGGGTCTCAAGCAAGTAGCTACTTCTGTCACTTTCTCAGAAGTACTTCCTGTGAGAGGCAAGGAGAGATAGGAGTGCATGCACCAGGAACTTTAACTCATGGTTGAAGAACTGGTGCTGTGAGGAAGGGTTTGGATTCATTGGTGACTGGGGACCCACCTGGAGGGATGGAGGTTTGTTCAAGCCTGGCGGACTGCATCCATCCTGAGGGGAATCCAAGCACTCAATGATAAGTTTAAATGCTACATTGACAAGCATTTAAACTAGCAAAGGGGGGTGACAGGCCAGCAATGAGGGTACCTACTTGCTCACCCCCCACAGCTAGCAGTGGAACCAGTGAACCAGAGGAGTGGCTATCTCTGCAAAGCAGTGTGCAAAAGATGCAGATTAGTGCCCAAGAGGTGGATAGGCAGAAAGGGTCAAAATTCAGCAGAAGGGCAGACAGCAAGAAGAACCAGGGATAAAGGACAACCAAGGAAGGGGCTGGAGTAGAACAGCGAAACAGTCTAGGGAGGTCAAATCATGGAAAGCCATGTGTGCAAATGCCAGGAGCCTTAGCAACAAGATGGAAGATCTGGAGGCTGTCATGGTGCAGTCAGACCTGGACATTGTGGCCATCACTGAAACCTGGTGTAATGATAACCATGACTGGGAGATAGCCATACCTGGCTACAACATATTCAGAAGAGACAGAGCAGGCAGGAAGGGAGGAGGAGTGGCACTGTATGTGAAAAATGACATAGGGCCACAGAGATCCAGGAGGAACAAAATGGGAGAGAGATACTGTGGGTTAAGCTGGAAAGGAAATGGGGACAGCCATCCGCACAGGTGTGGTCTATAGACCACCAGCCCAGAGGAAAAAACAGATAGGGAGCTGATGCTAGCCATCAAGGATGGCAGACACAGGGTGAGTAGTACTGGTTGGAGACTTCATTATTCCAGACGTGGACTGGAGCATCCCAGCAGCAGCATCAACTAGGAGCAGATTTATCCTGGACTCCTTCAGGGTGCCTTCCTCAAGCAACTGGTCATGGAACCAACTCGGCAGAAGGTAATACTGGACCTTGTGCTCACAAACAGGGACAGTGTGATGGGAGTAACAGTGGGGAGCACCTGGGGAACAGTGACCACCAGTCATTGTGGTTTGAAATCACAGAAAGAGCAGAACCAAACCACACAAAACACGTATCCTGGATTTTAGGGGGCAGACTTTTGGAAATGGGGAGATACTTGAAAGAGGCATTAAGGGAATGGGACAGGAATCAGGGTTGAGGAACAGTGGGCAGTATTTAAAATGGGGATTACAAGAACAACAGAATTATGCATTAACAGGTTAGCAAGAGGAAAGGAAGAGGAGACCATTATGGTTTTCCAAAGAGGTAGAAAAAGTGAAAGGCAAAAGATTGCATTCAGACAATACAAAAGACACAGGCAGAAGGGATAGGGAGAAGTACCAGGAGAAGCAAAGGAGGCAGGGAGGTCAGTAAGGAAGCCAAAGCTCAGACAGAAGAACACATTGCAAAATCAGTGGGTAGAGGGGACAAAACCTTTTACAGGTACATATGTGAAAAAAGAAAGACAAAGGGAGGGATAGTGAGACTGAAGGGGGAGGATGGGGCCACGTGGAGGATGACAACAGTAAAGCTGACATATTGAACAGGTATTTCTGCTCAGTCTTTACTGAGGAAGAGGAGGGTAATGGGTCTGAAGGGAGTACAAGGGGTGAGAATGGTGCAGAAATGGACACAAGTCCCTTTACAGAAAGGGTCCTGAAGGAACTGGAAGTAATAAGAGCTGATAAAGCAATGGGGCCAGATGGGGTGCACCAGGGTCCTTAAAGAACAAGAGAGGTGGTGGCTGAACCTCTGGCTATCCTGTTTAGCCGATCACTGGAAACAGGAGGTACCCAAAGACTGGAGGACAGCAGATGTAGTCCCTTGTACAAAAGTGGGAACAAAGAGAAGCAGGGAACTACAGACCAGTCAGCCTCACCTCGGTAGTGGGGAAGATCATGGAAGCACTACTGAAGGAGAGATTGGTGGAACATCTGGTTGTCAATGGACTACAGGACCCAAGGTAGCATGGTTTCACTAGGGGAGGTCATGTCAGACCAACCTCGTTGAATTTTTGACTGGGTGACTAGAGGTGGATCAGGAGGGCAGTGGACATGGCCTATCTGGACTTCAGCAAGGCCTTTGACACTGTGCCACATAGAAGACTATTACACAAACTGGGGAATATGGGTGTGGGCAGGACAGTAGTGTGGTGGGTAGGTAACTGGCTGGGTGGCAGGACACAGAGGGTGGTGGTAAATGGCTGTCACTCCACAGAGGGAAGAGTGACCAGTAGGGTACCACAGGGATCAGTGCTGGGACCGGTCCTATTCAACATCTTCATCAGTGACATTGTTGGGACCTAGAAGGCAGAATTTCACTGTTAGCTGATGACACAAAGCTCTGTAACAGAGTAGACACACAGAGGGTGTAGACAGAATGAGAAGGGACCTGCAGAAACTTGAAGAATGGTCAGGGGTTTGGCAGTTGAAATTCAATGCAAGGAAGTGCAAGATAATGCATATGGGGCACAAAAACCCTGGCACAATATATCAGTTGGGGGTGAGGATATAGCATGACCAAGCAGGAAAGGGATCTTGGGGTTATCATCTCTGATGACCTCAAGGTAGGAAACAGTGTGACAAGGCAGCAGGTAAAGCAAATAGGATGCTGGGATGTATAGCAGGGCATCACCAGCAGGAAAAGGGAGGTCATAATTCCGCTATACAAGACGCTAGTGAGGCCCTACCTGGAGTACAGTGTACAGTTCTGGAGACCTACCTACGTAAGGACATAGACAGGGTAGAGAAGGTTTAGAGGAGGGCAACAAAGATGGTGCATGGATTGCATCACAAGTCCTGTGAAGACAGGTTGAAGGAACTGAACATGTACTCCCTGGAGGAGAGGAGGGAGAGAGGGGATATGACAGACATACACGTATCTTACAGGGAGGAACAGGGTGCAGGAATACACTATTTTTAAGCGAAAAAGATGTTCCAGGACTAGAGGGCATGGGATGAAGTTGGAGGGAGGACGATTCAGAGGAAACATGAGGAAGAATTTCTTCACAGAATGGGTGGTGGACAAGTGGAACACCCCAGAGGAAGTAGTGGGGGCTGAAACAATCACGGGATTTAAGAATGCATGGGATAGACATAAAGGAATTCTGGAGGTCAGGGGTAAGGGGCAACAGACTTCTAGGAAAACATAAACTGAAGTTACAAGCTCAAATGGGCAGACTGGGTGGGCCATATGCCCTTATCTGCTGACACTGTCTATGTATCTATGTATGGGTCTGTGTACTCAAGAAGGGCAGTGGTAGTGCTGAGGCTTTGTAATGCCATGCTGCTGTGAACGTTGAACATTATATTTGTCCAGGTGTAACCCCCCCCCGCTACTGTACATAGTTAGCTACCCCTGGCTGTATCGTGGTACTGGCCACAACTGAACACACATTTACTGACAGAACTCTTTCACCTTGTATTCCCATATTTCATAGGACATTTAACATTTCTTCCAGTGGCACTGGTCACAACTGAACATTACTTCTAGTGGCACTGGCCACAACTGAATATACATTTGACTAATATCTGGCACAACCCACTTCAGGGGGTAAACTCCTCTTCAGACATTGGCCCTATGTCTAAAGTAACCAGGAGCCCTTACTGAACCTGTAGTCCTGAACTGGTTATTTCAGATGGGGGTCTGCCCACCCTTTGCTCCCAAATCCATACCCAGCCATTCTTCAGAGTTACACCTTAAACATCTTGAACACACTTAGAAAATGCTTAATTACATAGAGCATAGACTTTGTCGGCAGATAAGGACCGCTTGGCCCACCTAGTCTGCCCTTTTCCTTACCTACAGGATACGCTGCAGAGCCTAGTTAACCAACAGCCTATTATTTCCTACCCCCAACAAGAATTGCCTTATGTCTGTCCCATGCATTCTTGAATTCTCCCACAGTTTTAGACCCCACAACCTCTTCAGAAATGCTGTTCCATGCGTCCACCACCCTCTCTGTGAAAAAATACTTCCTCACATTGCCCCTGAGCCGTTCCCCCCCATCTTCAAATTGTGTCCCCTTGTTCTTGCACATCTCTTTTTCTGAAAGATGCTACCCTCTTGGACTTTGTTGATTCCACTGAGGTACTTAAAAGTTTCTATCATGTCCCCCCTCCCCCTTTCCTCAAGGGTATACATATTAAGCTCCTTTAGTCTCTGCTCGTATGGCTTCTCTTGCAGACCCTGCACCATTCTAGTTGCCCTCCTCTGGACTGCCTCCATCCTGTCTATGTCCTTGTAGAGACAGGGTCTCCAGAACTGGACGTAGTACTCCAGATGGGGTCTCACCAACTGTCTGTACAGAGGGATAACAACTTCCTGTTTTCTGCTGGTGATGCCTCTCCCTATACATCCCAGTATCCCCCCAGCCCTCCCCACTACCTTCTCAGATTGCTTGCTACATATAAGGTCATCTGATATGATTACCTTCGTGTCCTTTTTGTTGTTGTTACTACCTCCCCCCCCCCCCCCATTGTGTAATCTTCCCCTGGGTTTTTGTTTCCCAGGTGCATTATTTTGCACTTCTTTGCATTGAATCCAAGCTGCCATAATTCTGACCATTCCTCCAACCTTGTCAAGTCCCTTCTCATCCTTTCCATGCCTCCTTGTGTATCAACCCTGTTGCAGATCTTTGTGTCATCTGCAAAGAGGCATACTTTTCCTTCCAGTCTCTCTGCAATGTCACTTATAAAGACATTAAAAAGGACTGGACCCAGTACTGAACCCTGTGGTACCCCACTAGTAACCCCTCTTTCTGCAGAGTGGACTCCATTTGCAATTACCTTCTGTGTTCTGTTGTCCAGCCAATGTTTTACCCAGGCTACCACCCTGGGACCCACTCCCAGGCTGGTTAATCTGATTATTAATCTTTTGTGTGGGACTGTGTCAAATGCCTTGCTAAAGTCTAGGTAGGCCATGTCCACAGCCCCTCCCTGGTCTACTACTTTGGTCACCCAGTCAAAGAAATCAATTAGATTTGTCTGACATGACCTTCCTGCTGTGAACCCTTGCTGCCTTGGGTCCTGTGCCCCATTGGCCTCTAGATACTCAACAATTCTTTCCTTCAGAAAAGATTTCATCACTTTCCCTACCCCAGAGGTCAAACTGACAGGTCTGTAGTTTCCTGCCTCTGTCTTGCTCCCACTTTTGTGAAGGGGAATCACATCCGCCTTCTTCCAGTCCTCAGGTACTACACCATCCTCCCATGATTTGTTAAAAAGGGTAGTCAGTGGTGTCACTAGTTCTCCCCTTAATTCTTTTAGAATTCTGGGGTGAATTCTGTCAGGCCCCATTGCTTTGTCTACCTTCAGTTTTAGGAGTTCTTTCAGAACCCTTTCTTCTGTGAAAGGGCTGGGATCGACCCCCCTATCCAGAGTGCTTCTGTTAATTGGATTAGGCACCTCCCCTTCCTCCTTTTTTGTGAATACTGAGCAGAAGTGTTCATTCAGCATCCCTGCTTTTTCACTGTCCCTCTCTGCCCACTCGCCGTCCATTCTATTCAGCCTCACTATCCCTCTCTTTGTCTTTCTACACTCCCTGATGTACCTATAAAAGGTTTTATCCCCCTTCTTAACCGAGTTGGATATCTTTTCCTCAGTTTGGGCCTTTTCTATTCTGACTTCCCTCCCTGATTCCTTCTGCCTTAACTGGTACAGTTCTCTGTCCTGCTCCTTCTGTGTTTCCTTATGCTTCCTAAATGCTACCTTTTTCTCCCTAACCTTCCCCTCCACCTCTTTTGAGAACCATAGTGGCTTTTTCTTTTGTTTTGATTTGTTTATTTGCTTCACACAAAGGCTTGTTGCCTCTGTGATGGCAGTTTTGATGTTTCCCCATTGTTGCTTCACCCCTCCTTTTAACCTGTTTGCTAGTACTTTTCTAAGGCAATCTCCCATCTTGCCAAAGTCAGCTCTCCTGAAGTCCAGTACCCTCACTTTTGTGTGGCTTGACTCTGTAGCTGAGTTTATCGTAAACCATGCTGTTTGGTGGTCACTTGTTCCCAAGTGGCTGCCCACTTCTAGATCTGAGATCCTCTCACTGTTCCCATTTGAGAGTACAAGGTCTATGATTGCTCCCTCACGAGTGGGTTCCAAAACTAGCTGTCTGAGGCATACCACTTGTAGGGCATCGGGAATGGCCCTGCTCTTGGATGTGGCTGCAGCAAGGGTGCTCCAGTTAACATCTGGCATATTCGGTTCCCCCATCAACAGTATCTCCCCTTTCTCTGCCATCCTAAGGATGATTTCTATCAAATCCTTGTCCATTCCATTCCCTCCCCCTGACATGGGGGTCTGTATACAACCCCTGTGTGGATTGTGGTGCCATTTCCAGTCTCTAAGGTGACCCACAGTGCCTCCTCTCCTCCTCCTCCCTGTTTACTCTTTTGTTCCATTGCTTTTATCCCTTCCCTTACATAGAGAGCTACTCCTCCCCCTCTTCTCCCCTCCCTGTCTCTCCTGTAGGTTGTGTACCGTGGTATGTTAACATCCCAGTCATGGTTCTCTGTGTACCATGTTTCTGTGACTGCTACGATATCCAGGCATCCCTCTTCCATCAAGGCCACCAGTCCAGGGAGCTTGTTGCCCAGACTATGGAACTTTCGCATTCAGCATTTAAAACACTACACTGGTAGTGGAAGAACTAAAGTCCCAAACAATGTGATATAGTAATACCTCTGGACATCACACTTGTCAGCCAACTTTAAATGAGAACAGTCTCGAACTTCTGAATTCATGGAAGAGTTGTGCATTACCCTCTTAGTCAGAGAACACAACAGCACAGGTACTTGCTTTCTGCAGCAAACGTCAGATCCTACTCATTGTTAGGCAATTCAGGCAGCGTCAAAGCATCCTGGATCAAAAAGGAGATTGCCCCTAGGATCCATCCACTAGCAGTCCTTTTTACCCTTCCAGGAATGAAAATCAGGAGATCCTGCTGAAGACAATGATTTCCAGCACTTCTGTTGGCAAACTGGAGGATATCAGGACCAGGGTGAGAAAGCAGGGCTCTTCTCAGATCCCTCAGTTGAGCTGTTCTCACTCCTCACACTTCATGTTGCTGACACACACTCACTTCACACTGACTCCTGTCTCAAGATTTTAAACTCCCTCCTCACAGCTGCTGTGGCATATGCTGCTGTGAGAGTTCCAAATGAGCTCATCTCTCTCATCTCAGCTGAGGCCAAGTAAACAAAAGAGTGAGCAGGTGAAAACCCCATTTAACCAGTTAATCACCAGCTGCCTCTCCCTGCCTAGCACTGCTACTGAGGGGATTCTAGTAACCCCAGGGGACTTGGTGGTTACACAGGTATTCTGAGAGCTAGTCCAAGATGATGTGCTTGAGGGCTTAAGAAAGAGTTGGATGGATAGATATCTGGCGGTAGCTGGAGTGCAGTGATCTGTCACCACTCTTGTGAACGGGTGTGACTATTGCAGCTTTCCATTGCTTTGGGAACTGCCTAAGGGAGAATGACAAGTTTAAAAGTTTAGCTAGGGGTAGCAAGACTACATCAAGTGTGAAGTTAAGGAGTTTTAAGTCCAGGGTATTACTGCTGAACCTGGATTTTCCAAGCACCTTTTGTAGATATTTTTTAGATTCGGCTAGCATGATCCTGCTGAAATAGAAAGGTGGGACATTAGGTGAGGGCGCTGCTATTCCATCCTTGGCTGACAGGGGATGAATTAAAAATGTCAGGGGGGAGTATGTCACTAAGATCCGTGAAGGTGACATTAAATATGTCAGCAATTTGTTTATGGTCTTGAATGGTAGTGTCCTTAACTACACTGCTGGGGATATTTGTTTGGGTTTGCCCGTAAGGTCTTTAATATTGTCCCAAAAATTGCAGCTGTTACCCCATGCGTTTGTGAGCTCTCTCTTATAGTGATTAATCTTGGCTGTACGAATTTCCCAGGTACACTCGTCCTGACAACCAGTCACCCATGCACAGTACCAAAGAATGTCCCTATCTGTCATCATGTTCAAAAGGGCAGGGGTGATCCAAGGGTTAGATGATCGTCTTAATTTTTTTTCCCTGAAATAGGGGCTGAATTGAGTGATGAAGTAGTTTAGCACCTGATCAATGCTGTCGGATGTATCTAGGGAGGGACCAATCACTCTGGGTGAGGAAGGCTTTAAGTTGCTCAAGTTTCTCCTTTTTTATGTTGCTTGCATGCATGTTAAAGAAACATAGTGCCATCATCCGAGTTTTCGGAGGTGTGGTAGCCCTCTTCCAATTCAGTCAGTGTATTTGCAGGCGCGGCTGCAGTTCTCCAGTCGCTGCTGGAGCTGTCTATGACAGCAGTCGAAAATGCAGTGGAGTACAGTTGAAAGGGGGAGCTACGCTTCAGTGAGCAGTGATAAGATATCGCCTGCTCATGCGCGCTCCCCCTACACATACACTCGCATACTGCATGCTTGCCCCCTCACGCACACACTGTATAGCCGATGGGGGTGCCCAATCCCCCGTCGGCTGTGCTGCACTTCCCCCCCAACAGAGTTGCATATGCCACATTGGGTGCCCACCCCAGCGTGGCTACCATTACGATAGCCGACGGGGGTGCCCAATCCCCCATCGGCTCCACTGGTCTCCCCCAGAGAGTACAGGGTGCCACGCTGGGAGCCCACCCCAGCATGGCAACAGATGCTATCACCGACGGGGGTGCCCAATCCCCCGTCGGCTCCACGCCCCCCCAACCAACTGTCCTTGTGCCACACTGGGAGCCCACCCCAGCGTGGCAAACGCCTTCGTGTCATCGACATATTTAAAACCCAAACGCAAAAACGTCCTTCGCTGTCTCTGCCCCACCCGCACTCACCCACTGCGCACTCTGCCTCTCCCCACCCCCATACTTACCTCCGGACTCTGTACGACGATCTTCGTGGACGGGAACACGTCTGCACTCTTCAAAGCCGACCACGAACTGAGGAAATGCCGGTAAGCTGTATAATGGGATAGATAGGGTTTTTCCAACTTTGCTGCATATCTCAGGCATTTTTTGGAATTTTTGCACCAAATTTTCAACATGGGGTTTTTGGGACCCCTTCTCATGAATGCTCTCACTGTCATAGCGTTAATCGGGCCTGAAGGGTGATTTCGCAGTCACTGCACAAAATCACCTTTCGGTACTGAGTAATGAAACGACACTGCCACTGTTCATAAGGTGGGCTCTCAAAAAGCCTATGTTGAAAGTTTGGTGAAAAAATTCCTAAAAATGACTGTTTTACAAGTGTGCGTTGCGCAGTTCCTATGCACACTCGTAAGTTCACGAATTTTCAATATTTTCACTCCAGATTTCCAACATTGCCATTTTACCACACCTCCTTATCAGGGGTACAGCTGTCATTTTTCACATCTCGCCGCCCACAATGTGTTTTCTCCCATCTAGCGCACAATGGCGCAGTCGGTGTGCGAAATCAATGTGTGGGACACATTAAGAAAATCACAGTGACACTGTTCGTGAGCAGATGTCTTAAAATGGCTATGTTGAAAATTTGGTCACAAACTTCCTAAAAATGACTGTTTCACGAGCGTGCATTGCGCAGTTCCTATGCACGCTCGTAAGTTTGCAAATTTTCAATGTTTGCACTCCACTGACTTCCAAATACCTACACAGCATATACAAGCAAGCAACATTCGGCATTGACAAATGCTTGTTTTAGGATGCGCTGGTATTTAGTTTTGGCCTGTGGTTTGTGAGCCTTGTTGGACCACTGGTAATTAACAGGTGAGTGGTCACTCAGAGAGTCAGAGAGGACTGTGGTATTGGTGATTCTTGTTGGGTGGGTGGTGTGGACCAGGTACAGGAGGGAGCTGTTCCCGGTCCTGTAATTGACCCTTGTGGGGGTGGGTACCATCTGGGTAATGCCGATGGCAGCAAACGCGTCTTTGTAAGGGTCAGCTTCAGGGGAAAGTCAGTTGACACTGAAATCTCCCAGGACTATTGTCTCTACGCAATGGTGGAGTTTTTCTAAATAGTCGATGATCATTTTAAACCCAGCTGCCTGTTCATGAGGGGGGATACAGACAGACATTATTGTGAGGGATTTCTCTTGACGGCCAATAATTATTCTGACTGCTAGTGCCTGGGAGTTGTTTTCAGGGGGGATTGCCGAGAGGTTTGGGCCTTTTAGAGTGTCTCTCAGGTAGATAGCAACCCCCCTCCCCTTTTACTGACTCTTTCTTGCCTAAAAAGGGTATATCCAGAAAGGGAGATGGCAGTATCAGGGACCTTCAAGGAGAGCCAAGTTTCATTAAGGGATAGTATGTCGGGATTGTGTTGCGCTACCCAAACTTGCAGGTCATCAGATTTGGGTAGCAGACTACGAATATTGACGGAGGCTATTGTTAGGAACTCATGTCTGCTCTTATGACAAGTCTGGGGCTGCTGTGTTAGGGTGAATATTACCAGACATAAGTAGTAGTAAAACTTCAGACAGTTAATACCTGCGCTCTACCACGCCAAGAGGTTCGCTGTAAGGATAACAAATCCTGATTAGCACAAATGTTCAGAAAACAGCGCACCAGAAAAGGACAGACACTGGAAACTGTGTTGCTGTAGTACTTTAAAGCAGTACTTTCAAGTTTTATTCAAGTGAAATTCACCCAGCACTCCAGCATGAAAGTACTGCTTTAAAGTGCTACAGCAGCACAGTTTCCAGTGTCTGTCCTTCTTTTTTGGAGCATTGTTTTCTGAATATTCATGAGTAGTAGTAGCAGAGCAATCCTATATAAATACTGCACAAAAGATTGGAGTGTGTTACGTTGTCTCTGCCTGTTAATTCTTTTATTATGGGAGGTATTAATATATGGGGTAAAAAAAGAGTTGGAGGAGGGCGTAGGCAGATAGAGGAGGGTGTTTTATTAAGTTGTTAACTGGGGATGTGGGTTTAGTGGTCATGGTGTGTGACAAATTTAGCGGTAACATGCCATATGGTGTGACTTTATTCAGAGCATAGGAGGTATGTGGCATGGTAATTAGGGTGCTAGAATAGGTGGGCAGAAGTATTAGTAGAGAGAGAGAGAGAGAGAGCCCAGGACCATAATAGTTAGGGTTGAAATGCCTAGTAAGTATACTAGGTGAGGTAGGATGTTGAAATACCAGGTAGGATATGTAAGTCAGGGTTGGGGGGGGGCGTGGAGAGTAGTGGAGTTGGACAAGTAAAGTTAAGGTATGCCAAGAGGCAGAAAAAATTGTAATAACTGCAGTGGTGTAGTGGTTATGATTGCCACCTTGAGAGGAGAGGGTCAGAGGTTCAAATCTGAAGGGGGAAGGTATAAGAACAGGTGAAAAAAGGCAGATTTCAGTTAGAAAAGTGACATTAGGATGGATAATAGTTGAGTGTGGGGAAAACAAACTGAACAGTGACAGAAAGTGGAATAGGTATACAGCAGTGACACCTACTGGTCAAATGCAATAAGATGCAACCTTAACAAGTACCTTGCTTGAGGAACTCTTGTACCACAACGTGCCCCCCCAGGTTAACTAAGGCTGTGTTTTTTTTCCTCCGCATTTCAGAGAAATCTTAGCAACTCCTCTAAGTTCTGGAAAGTTATAAATGCCTCTTCTCCCCCCGCCTCGTTCTCAAGGTGGGTGACTCCACCATTTCAGACCCTCCTTCCATCGCCTCAGCTTTCAACTCCTATTTCACCACTTGTGCTTCCTCATTCCTCTTTGTGCTTTTTGCTACTCCTTCCTCCCTCCCTTCTTCCCCCCTTCTCTTTCTTGCCAGCACCCCTGCCTCCGGGCTCTCAATCCCCAGAAAGGTGAGAGGCCTGATGGGCTTGATCCCAAGCTCCTACATCTCTCTGCACCATCTACTGCCCTGCACATCTTCGCCCTGCTCAACCTATCATTCTCTCTTGCCTCAGTCCCGGATACCTGGAATCATGCAACTGTCATACCCCTTCGAAAAGGAGGTGACTCCTCCTCTGCTGGAAATTTCCAATCATTCTCTCTCCTCACAACCTTATCCAAACTTCAAGAACACATAGATCTATCGCAACTCTCCCTTTTCCTTGACTTCTCCTCCTTTTTCACCCCCAACCAGACTGACTTTCGCAAACATCACTCCAACATTTCCTCTCTCCTCAGGCTCACAGATTACATCCATTCTGGCATGGAACAAGGCCTCCTTACTGCTGCCATCTTTGCCAATCTAGCGAAAGCTTTTGACACTGTCTCCCACCCTCTTCTCCCGGACAAACCTAAATCAGCAGGTCTATCTGACTCCGCAACCAGGTGGTTCAACTCCTACCTTCTGGTAGACCTCAATGGTACCGAGTCATTATAGCGTGGACTAAACCGCGCATGAAGAACCGCATGATCTGTAGCACATAGTGCTTCAGAACAACAGGGGTATATGAGCAATCCGCAAGTATTGCTACCCCGCCACTCTGCACAGGTAGGGGAAGTGCATGCAGTGACTGCTGGTTGGGTGTTCAGTTGAGCCGCTCCCATGGTGGAGTGGCTAGAGCACCCAACTGTACAGTGGGCAGCAGAGCAGGACCAGAGTCTGAATCCCTGGTGTGAGAATTTTTTTTGTGATTCCTGTCAGTGCGCCGACGGGCAGTGCCGCGTCAAATTTTTGTTTTGCCCCTGTGTCAACACCCCATTGGAGTTGGTCATAAATAGTCTGGGAAGTATGGGGGGGTGAAGCCCCCTGCTAAAACAATAAGACCGTTCGGGCATGCAGCATTTCTGTTTCGGTCAGCATTATGTGCCACCGCTGTGTTTGGTGCATGGTTTTGAAGTGTACTATACCATCTGTGACATTATGTAGTAGTAGTAGTAGTAGTAAAAATTTTATTCTGATATTCAGAAAAGGATAACCCAATTGAGCCTAGACTTATTTACAATGGGGTCCCATGGGCACACAAAAACAAACATTTTACACATAACACACATGTTACACATATAATATACAACGTCTACAAATTACAATCAATGCATGGTTAAAACAAATTAACACAGTGTGGTCACAACATGCCTTAGGTAAGGCAGCATTGCTCATTAACCAAGTTTTTACCATGTTCCAATATGGAACTTTTTTCTGTAGACGTAAATGACATGGTAAATTATTCCATAATTTAGGAGCAATATGAACAAAGTTTGAATCTCCTTTTACTGTTTTCATGACTGGCACTACATATTCAATCAAATTTGCTGAACGGAAGCCACTCTTTACTTTTCATTTTTTTTTTTTTTTGCAAATCACTTTATTTTGTAAATAAGACATTTATATTAAACAACAAACATAACATTAGCCAAGTACAAACGATATCCCCAACACAAGGTAAAGAGATACAACACCCTCCCAACCCTCCCAACTTCCCACCCCCTTGGCAGCTATCCATATCTTCAATGTGACAGAAATAAGGAAAAGGGCATCACTGCTAAAAGTGAACCATTGGCTAGTGGATGGGTATGTTCAGGAGAAGGGACAGCCAACTACAGGTATGGGCTTATGGACTAAAAGAGGTAAAGAGTTCTATGAAGAACCCCGGTAATAAGGTTAAATTTGGTAGATAGGAAAAAATAATGGTCAGACAAACTAGTAACCATATCTCTCCTTCAAGGATTGGAGAAAGCTGCCCCAGCATTTAGAAAATCTGGCTGAAGCGTTATAAAAATTTGAAACTGCCCTCTCAGCATTTAGTGCGTTCAGGAATTCGTCCCACCATTCTTTAAAGGAGGGAGTCCAATTGCCTTGCCAATGGCGAAGAATCAATAGCTTTGTAACCAAGGCTACCAAAGCTATTTGGTATTTCTGAGTTCCGGATATAATCTGGGCATACTTCCCGAAAACACAGGTCTCCACATTAAAAAGAGGTGATAGATCGCAGTACGGTTGTATCCAGCCTTTAACAGCTTGCCAAAACTTGACTATTTTAGGGCAGGCCCAAATTTTGTGAAAAGTAGTAGCTAGCTGATCACCACAATCAGTGCAGGCCGGAGACGACTGTCTTTTCAGCCTATACAGTTTGGCCGGTGAAAAATATAAGTTATGCAGCAGATTAAACTGAATATCTCTCAGTCTGTCCTGTTTGATGCATGAGTAAACATTCACCCATATTCTTTCCCAGGTCGCGTCCGACCACCCCATGGCCAGGTTAGTTTCCCAGTAGAGGGGAATTGGTGATATTTTTTGACCTGAAATTGTTATAATATATTTGTATATTTTGGAGACTGGCTTCCCGGACAACACTATTTCCTTCAGTTTCCAGATTAGTTTGCCAGCATTTTCAGAAACCTTGTTTTTGCGTGTATGAAAAGAGATACTTCTTTGGATCTGAAAAAGTCGCAAAAAGTCCTTGGGCTTTACCTCAAACTTATCAATCAAAACAGGTAAGGGGGAAAGTGTGTTTCCGGAGAAGAAATCCGAGATGTGGGGTTTTATACAAGGATCATGTATAAACCTTGTAAGAGATTTATTACCCACAAGAAAATTAGGATTTCTTAAAAGGGGTTGAGAATGGTCATTGGCATAAGGAATATGTAATCTTAAATATAGTTGGTGTAATGCCCTTATGTCCCAACCCAAAGGGGTATTCCTAACTTGGTTAGGGACCTTAGACCATGGTATATATAGAAAGGATTCTAAATCTAGATTTACCAGTTTGGAAACCACCTGGTCCAGGACAAGTCTAGGTGAGGGGGTATCTCCTTCTCGTAGCCACAAAGCTGATCTGGTTGCATGGATGGCTAGGTAGTAAGTGTAAAAAATCTGGTACCTGAAGGCCACCTACCTTCCGATGAAAAATTAACTTGGCGTAGGCCCTACGAGGGGGTTTGCCCTTCCATAGGAAATCCGAGCAATATTTGTAGAGCGGGCTGAAGAACGACCTGGGGAGGTAGATGTTCAAATTATAGAGAGGGTAAAAAAACCTGGGTAGGACCATCATCTTTAATGTATTAACTCTACCTGAAAAAGTCAGAGGAAGCTTTCGCCACCTCTCAGGTCTTCTTTAATAGATTTAAATAAGGGTTTTAAATTTAGGCTGGCCAATTTCCCAAGGTCTTTTGAGATCTGGATACCTAAATAGGATAAAGAACTTGACTGCCACTGTAACCCTAAAGAGGAACACCAATTTTTATGGAGGTGGGAGGATAGGTAGTAGACCATTGTTTTGTTTCTGTTAAGTTTATAGCGGAAAATTCACTAAAACATGAAATTAGTGAGAGCAGGTGGGAAGGAAGTAGTACTATTCCTGATGTGTAACAGCAGATCGTCTGCAAATGCTGATACCTTAAATTCCAAGTTACTCATACAAATTCCTGTATTGAGGAGTCCATTTGGATGGCTCTTATCAGGGCTCTAAATATAAATTAAATAAGTACGGTGAAAGAGGGCAACCTTGCGAGCGCACATAAAAGGGAGGGTCGCTGAAATCAAATTGTTGCATTGGACCCTGCAGATGGACAGTCATACAGGATCCGAATATAATGAATACATTTTTTGGGATACCAAATTTGGCCAATGTTGCAAACATAAACCCCACTCTACCCTGTCGAAGGCCTTTTCATGCCTAACGATACTAAAGAAGCCTCCTTGTCTGGACATTCAGACGCAGAAATTAAATAAAACAGCTTTCTAAATGGTCTGCCGAGGATCGACCTGCAACAAAACCAGATTGCTCTGGACTTAACAGCCCAATCCATGTTGATTTTAATCTGCTGGCTAGATTTTAGCATAAATCTTTATGTCTATATTCAATAAAGAAATAGGTCTATAATTACTTGCTGAATCTAAAGACTTATCTGGTTTGGGTAGCAGAATTATCCTGGCTTCAAAAGGGATCTGTCATTTATTCCCATTGTTCTGCTAATAGGCGTAAAGTTGATACAAAAGTGGAATCAACTTACTCTTAAAGGTCTTGAAGAAAAGGGGGTAAAGCCGTCCGGACCAGGGGCTTTATCTAATTTTAGTGAATCAATAGCATTTGCAATTTCTTCTTCCTAAAAGGGCTATTAGCAACTGTATCGATTCCTCGGCATCTGTGGGAAAGAAATTTGTCTAAGAATTCTTTCATTTTAAATTCACTCTGTAAAGAGAAGGGTTGACTAGAGTATAAAGATTTATAATAATTAAAAAAAATATCTAAGATGCCCTCGGGATCAGTAATCAATTTATTCGTGACAGGGTGTTTCAAAGCTGCCACCCACTTGGCCTCTGCTCTTTGTTTTAACTGCCAAGCCAAAAGGTTGCCGGCCTTACTACCCCGCCCTATATACGCTGCTTTTAATTTAGAGGCAGAGCTCTCTACCTTCTCGCTTAAAGTGTTTACATACCAGATCCGTAGACTACTTAGTTCTGTTCTTGATCCTTAGTTCTGGAAGCCTCATTAACAGCTTCTAGGGTGGAGATTTTTAAGGCAATTATTTAGTAAATATCTGTTTTGGCCTTACGCACTGTTGCTATTCTAAGGAGTTCCCTCCAAGTGGCTTTTAGGCAGCCCACACTAAGTCTACTGCATTGAGGATCCCCACTCTCCGCTATAGTGTTAGCCATAAACGCTTGAAAACGAGCTAGTGTAGGGGGTCCTTTAATAGGCTATTGTTTAGTGACCACGAATAAGATCTAGGTGGAGTGAACAGAGGGAGCATCTAAGTTTAATAGGGAGTGATCCGAGAGAACTCGAGGTAAAAGTGAAACCTCTTCTATCGCCACCAAATAATGCTGGCTGACCAAAAATAATCAATTCTAGAATAAGATTTGTGCACAGAGGAAAAAAAGTAAAATCTTTAGTGGTTGGGTTAAACAGCCCAAGGTCAATTAGTCCGAAGATATTTTGAACTCCGCAGAGCCTGCTGGGCTGGGGAAAATGCAAAGTTCTATGCCAGGAGCGGTCTAGACTATTGGATTGAACCAAATTCCAGTCGCCCCCTAGGATAATAGGAGTATCCTTAAGGCGGGCTAAGATTGTGGCCAATTGTACAAAAAAGGATGGAGAATCAATATTAGGGCCATATATTGATCCCAAGACTAAATTAGCCCCTCCCAATTTATCTGAAATGACAATAAATCTTCCTTTCAGATCAGAAATGATCTCAGAGGACGTAAAGGGAACCCCTTTTGCTATCAACACAGCTACTCCTCGGCTGCTTGAGGAAAAGCCGACGCCAAAGACCTGACTGACCCACTTTTTTTTTAAAACAGTGGAGCCGGTCAGGGAGAACGTGGGTTTCTTGAAGGAATACTATGGACGGGTCGAGTTGAGCCAAGTGATGGAGCAAAATATTCTTTTTCCGATTGTCCCTTCCCCCTTTAACATTCCAGGAGATGATATTCAATTGACTAGCCAGGTGGATATCCCTGCTTGATCATTAAAAGGTGTGGATAGCTGCCATCCCCCCCAAACAACAAAAATAAATATTCAGTTTTCTCCCCCCCTTCCCCCCAACAAAGAAAACCCCTTCTCTTGGACCGCCACAAGGACGGGCCCTCTGGCCCAAGCCAACTCCTAAACCTATGGTCCATGGCACACCATAGAGGTTGGGCATCCCCAAAACAATAGAGAAATGTACCAGAGGATGTAAGTCTACAGTTCTTAATCCCCTTTTGTAAGGACCCCTTTAGCAATGTTAACGTCATAACTAACAGAAACAGTTATTAGTTAAGGGAGAGCAAATAAAGCTAATTGTAGCTTACTTAAAGTTAAAGATACCAAACTAACTACCAAAAGTATCCACGACCCAAAGGGCACCAAATTAGCCCCGTAAGGGGGTAGAAAGGTGGAGTCAAGGGTTAAAACTGCCATTGATCAATAACTTGGCCACAGAATACCTAATTACCGAAGGGTAACCTCGCAGAAGATCAGTTACTTATTTAAAGACATAATGGGGGTTTAAGTAGCTCACACGAATCTACTCGCTATAGCAAGCTACCAGATAGAAGAAAGAAATAAACTTTATCCTGTGGCCATTGCACTATTTCCATAGCCCTTGTTTCTTTTAGCGGGCCACTTGACTAAACATATCTCGCCTAAGACATGATCTGAGCTCTTGCGCTCTGAGGGTCGATTTTCATATTAACCTAAAGCATTTATCTCCTGGTTTTATTCACCTCTTGAAACAATAAGTAAGCTCCCCCCTTACCAATGATCGTATCCCCCAAGTTACTAAATTATTAGATTGCAAAAAATTGTCCACATAATGAAAATAAGACAGTTCCTGGAAGTTATGCATATTCTGGCTTCCTACTCTAAACAACGGTTCTCCAGCTTGTTGTAGTCCACTGTATACCCTTTAGTTAGCATAACACATAGTGATCTGAAAAAGTCCTGAGTTCTCATCCTTTCCTGAATAGATCAGGTAGAGAGGTCGCGAGGACTTGCAATGCCTCATCCACAAATTCAAAGCGTCGAGTCCCTTCTTTTAGAGAGATCTCCAACTTGGCAGGGTACAGCATACGATGGCGGATTCCTGCGGCCCATAACTTGGAGGTAATAGATCTAAAACTAGCCCGGGCCTGGCGCACCTTCCATGTCAGATCAGGAACAAGCCGAAGTTTCTTGCCTTCCCATTGAAACGTAGTTAATTTCCGTGATTCTCTCAGAATAAACTCTCGATCCAAATAATTTAATAATTTAAAGATCACTGGCCTAGGTGGTTGCGATCCGGGGGGCTTGGCTCTTAAGGCGCGATGGCCCCTTTCTATCACGTACTCAGGACCATTGGGTGAAGGTCCTACTGTTTTCCTTAAAAATTTCTGTAGGAAAAGGACAGTATTGGTGCCTTCCTCACCCTCAGGGAGCCCCAATAACACCAAATTATTTCACCTGCTCCTTCCCTCAAGGTCATCCAGTCGGTCCTCTAATTTAGTTATGGCTCTCTTACTTTGGATGGATGCAAGGCCTAATTTCTCTTGCTTTCTCTCCAGTGATGAGACCCTCGCTTCTACGTCTGTTACCCTCCTTGCAAGCTGTGTCAGGGCTGGCTTGAACTCTGCCACCTCATCCACAAATTTGAATAGTGCCTCCTTTATTGTTGAGAGATCCTCGTATATCTTGCCCGGTGAGATCTCGTCTTGTGGCGTTATCGGCGAGGAGCTCCGGCGAGGCTGCTTTACGTCCGATTCTGTTTCGGGACTTTCCATCGTTCCCCGGTAAAATGAAGACTGAAATTTAACTGCCGTCTGCAGTCTCGGTCCCAATAGCGAGGGTTCTGAACTGTTGATTTAGCTGAAAGGGGCTTTAAAATTGCAAAATTGTTTTCGGCGAGAGGAGACCCGAAGAGCTACGTCTATTCCCCTTGACGCATCACGTGACTCCTGGACTGGACTTTTGACTCTTTACTTTTCTAAGTTTCACTATATCTAATAAGTATGTAGGTACTTTCTTTAAATAGCACTTAAGAGCCAGATGAATTGTATGGACGTCTCTACGTACAGATAAACGTGTCCAGTTTAATGCTCCATAGAGTAGATAATGGTGGGTATTCCATGAGGCATCCAGAATATACCGGGCAAATCTGTTGTAAATCACATCTAATCTATGGAGCAATAGCGTGGATGCCCCCCTAAATAGGATGTCTTCATAGTCAAACAAAGGGATAACTGTTGAATTAATTATTTTAAATCATATTTCTTGTGGAATGTACTTTTTATGTTTATACAGACATCCCAATTTTCTATTTAGTTTGCCAATTTGGGACTCTATATGGATATTCCATTTGCACTGGGAATCCACCCAACCCCCCAGATATTTATAAGAATCAACTAGTTCAAGAGTACAATTATCCAAAGTGTTTATAGTCAGGGGCTGTTGAATAGCCTCTAACTTATTGCAAAACAGCATTAGCTGAGATTTTGTGGCATTTAACACCAAGGCACAATCACAGAAATAACCCTGTAGCCTATCAAAAGCACTCTGGAGTTTCTCCTGTATCTGAACCACGGAGCAACCCTTGACATAGAGAACAGTGTCATCTGCATACAAATGATGCCACACACCATTCAATAGGTGTCTGACATCATTTGTATACAGATTGAATAACAGAGGCCCCATAACCGATCCCTGGGGAACTTCTGTTTTAATTGTCGAATATCCAGATCTAAAAGTATTGTTCAAAGATACTCTTTGCTGTCTTTCAGACAGGTAGCCACAGAACCATCTCAGGGTCTCTTAGCTGAGGCCAACAGATTGTAGTTTGTTAATCACGACATCATGTTTCAGAGTGTCAAAGGCTTTTGACAAATCTATAAATATGGCCCCAACCACGAGACCCCTGTCCATGGCCACCTTTATGTCCGACACGACCTTTACCAAAGCAGTGGAGGTACTATGGAATGCTCTAAAACCTGATTGATAGATGTTGTACTTTTTTTGTTCCTCTAAATACTGATTTAATTGATAAACTAATAATTGTTCAAACATTTTTGAAACAACTGAAAGTAGTGATATTGGCCTATAGTTACTCGTAATATTTTTCTGACCACTTTGGTAAATGGGTACTACATTTGCTTGTTTCCAAGCTTGAGGAAAGTCTCCAGTTTGCAAGGAGAGATTGTAGATATCTGCAAGATGAGGGGCAATGGCTGGAGCAGCCAGCTTTAGAAAGTAGGATGGAATACCATCCTCCCCTTGGGCCTTTGCTATATCTATTTTCAGTAGTTCTTTCAAAACTCGGCTTACAGAAATAGGTGCAAAGGAAAACCGGGGATAAGGGCCAGTTTGAGTACCTCCTACCATCAAAGAAAATGGCAGACTATCAACCATTTGTTTACTATCTGTCAACACAGCGGATGGTAGGCCATTAGGCAAAGATATTCCCATATTAACATATAGTTCATTAAACATGTCTGTCAGTCTGTTTGAAGTAACTTGCACTGTCCTATTCACAGAAAAGGACCTAGGCAACCCAATTGGCTTATTACCCTGTAATTTTTTAACCGTTTTCCAGAAATCTCTTGGATGTTTATTCTTTTCTGACTTAAAGTTTGAAAAAAAATAATTTACTTTAGCTTGTCTTACTTTTTTAATGTAATTATTTCTAGCCTGTCAATATTTGTCCCATAATAATCTTATACTGGGGTGTTGTTTCACGAGTTTCCATGCCTTATCCCTAATCTTGCGAAATCTTCTTAAATCTGTAGTGTACCAAAGAGAATTGTTATGTTTAATTTTTTTTAACGAATTGGGGCATGTGCATCACACACTGCCAGGAATTCACTTTGAAAATAATGCCAGGCTTCATCAATAGTAGGAATTAATGCATATCTACTCCAATTTCTGGTTTCTAAGTCTACCATAAAGGCAGTATAGTCGAAGGAGTTCAGGGCTCGATAAGATTTTTACTTACACTACACTAGGTTTTTCAGTTTTCTGTCTTACGCAGAAAGTGACCTGATGGTTGCTAAAGGCATCCGGCAGGACACCATGTAAAGGGTATTTATCTTGGACAGAAATAAATATTAAATCCAGAATAGAAGAAAGATTTGGATTATTTGGATTAATTCTAGTAGGTGTATCAATTATTTGAGAAACTCCTAAAGTGAATAATAGATCCAGCAGTTTACTCGTACTAGAAAGAGATGCCCAGCTTGTGTTTAAGGCATCCAATAACATAAGTTCGCTACTATCCCTTTATGGAAATAGTAGTTCACAGATATTCAGAAAAATTTGGTCACTGGTTTTGGGAGGGACATGACAGCCCATCAACAAAATGGGCTTTTGGTACGGAGTGTTTATTTCCAATATTAATCTTTCCATACTCTGGATCTTGTTATCACAATTAATACAGTTTATATCCAGGGCAAGAAAACCATTGGTCAACCCCCCCCTTTTGGTGCGATTGTTCCTCCAAATATGATAACCAGGAACTGTGATATCTGTGTCCAACACTTTTCTATTCAATCATGATTCAGATATTATCAATACATCTGGTCTGAATTCCCGGACCCATTTTTTAATGATATCAGATTTTGAAAGAATACTCCTGGCATTGACGTGAACAAAGCTAATTCCTTTACTGGTCAAAATTTCCCTTGCTGATCTCAATCAGTAAGAATTGGAGATTCTCTCTCCCCCCCCTCTACCCATACACACTGGCGTTCCACAACATTCCATCCTTGGCCCTTTGCTTTTCTCTATATTCCTCAATGATCTCCCCTCAGCCTGTTTCTGTGCATCCATCCACGTGTATACAGATGGCACGGTCCTGTTTTTCTTCTGGCTCTTTTCCATCAGAGTTAACATCCAGGCTTCAACTTGATTTAGACGCTAGCCAGAAATGGTTCGGGGTAATCAACTATCCCTTTAATGCTAAGAAAATTATCTCCATGTGTTTTGGCACACAACAGAGGCTTTCTAGACTCCCTTCACTCCCCAACTTCCTCACCCTCAATAGGGGAAAAATTGATGATGTACCCTCATCTAAGTATCTCAGTGTCTGGCTTGACCACAACCTTGTTTTTCTCAGCACACAGATGCCATGTGCAAAAAACTCCACCCTAAGCTTGGTGCACTTTATAGGAACAAAAGCTGTATCCCTATATCTACCCACCAGGACATCATCACCAAAATGATCCTACCCATTTTTAATTATGACGACTTTGTGGTGCTGCAACTAAAATCCACCCTGGCCAGACTGGATCCCCTCTTCCACTCATTTTGCATTGTGCCTTGGCCTGTCCCCTTCTGCCCCTCCCAGACTCACCACTGTTCTCTGCACATTGATCACTCCCTCCCTTCCTTGAATGACCGCTGTCTCATCCACTGTACCTCCTTTATTCATAAATTCTGGTTGACTTTGCTCCCTCCTTCCCTCAGCTCTCTCCTCTCCCCTACGCCCCCCTCCACGTACTCTTGCCATAACTCAGGTTATCGTTCTGTTTTGCTCCCGTCTCATAAATCCCTATCTGGCCAGTCTGGTTTCTCCTTCTGCCTTCCTAATCTTTGGAACTCCCTTCCACTAACAATTCGTTCTGCTGTCCTGCTGACTATATGCCATGTGTATGCCATGTATACATGTGGCATATAATCAAAGTATGTAAAAATAAAGCAGGGCATGGCAGAGTTTATTAAAGCTCCGTACATCAGGGCATATTATAGGTAGACCCAAAGGCGTGTCATCATCTTGCGTTGTCATCAGCGAGATCTTGGGGGGGCGGGTACCCAGCTGTCACCACGGGAGATATAATATATTGTCTGGTGTGGAGATGTGGGGAAATTTTATGAGCGATATGATAGGAAAACAGTTGATTTTATATTGTGCCTGCAGGGAGAATCGAGGTACTGAAGCCCCGATCTGTGCATCGGTCATGGCTTCAGGTAACCCCGTAGTTCTCCTTTAAAGATTCTCCTCCAATAACCCAAAAAAGACATTTTCAAAATGTTTTAAAATTTGTTTTCATATTTTGTACTCAAAAAACTTTTAAGCCAGTTCATAACAGCAATAATGCACTCCAGGGTGTGGTATATCATGGAATATCGTCACTTCTTGGGTGTACCTCACAACGCACCCAAGGCATGGCAATTTCCCATGATATACCACACCCCGCCATGCATTATTGTGTAATTAACAGCCCGAGTGTGCCAATTTCCAGGGCAGATGTGCACAAGACACTCTTGACAGAATAACAGTGTCTCACATACAGAGGAAAAGAGCACTCCAACTGGTCGTAAACGCGCCCCTCATTCTATAATCAGTTTTACAATTTATTTATCGGGCAAAGCACAGCTAAAATGTTGTACCTTGTTTTCTGTAGAGTCCTGCCTTCTTATTTTTACAGTTTATTTCCCTAGCATAATGCAGCTTAGATACGGTATCTCATTTTACCTGGGGTCCTGCTTCAACACATTTTTATAGAAAGAAAGAGAGAGAGAAAGAGAGACAGAGAGAGAGATAGATAGAGAGAGAGAGAGAGAGAGAGAGAAGCAAGAATGAAAGCAAGAAAGAAAGAAAGAACATTAAAATCCAAATTCTGAATGGAAATTCAGGTTGTCGGATTACTGCAGTGTAAAGAGAGGATGTAGAGCAGGAAACATAACCAGCATATTTCCTCATGAAGGGGATTGGCTAGCTCAATTGAGATGTGGTGTTTTATTTTCTGAGGGGGCCCTGTCTCTACCCATTATTGTTTTTACATAGAAGTTGTTAGACATTGACAGCAGAAAAAGACCAAGGTCCATCTAGTCCACCTGGAGTTCCCTGTCTGCCTGAGGACATACTGTCCATACTGGGTTTTTCCCTCCCATCCACCCTTACTCCCTTCCCCTACTGCTACCAACCCGAGCAACCACCAAACCCTTTACTTTTTCCCTCTCAGCCAAGCATGAAACCATTTATGGTTTTGGCATCCATCACCTCAGCTGGCAGAATATTCCATGGCTGTACCACCCTTTCTATAAAATAGAGGTTCCTCACATCCCTCTTTAACCCTCCTCCTGCCAGTCTCCACTTGTGATCTCGGGTTCTTGACTCTAGTCTGTACTCCTGCTAAATAGTTCCCCACAGCTCACCTTCTTTATTCCTTTCAGGAACTTGGAGGTCTCTATCATATCCCCCCTCTCTCATTTTGGTCTCCAGCCAGTGCATGTTCAATGCCTTGATACAGTCTTCGTAAGATCTGCCCTGTTGGCCCGGAATCATCTTGGTCAGCCTGTGTTGCACCGTCTCCAGTCTGTGCCTATCCTTTCTAAAGTGAAGACTCCAGAACTAAACACAGTATTCCAATGACCTATATACCAGAAGTAGTACCTACTTTTTCCTGCTGTCAATACCTCTTCTGATACACCCCATATAGGCCTTGTTAAACTGCCTTGATTGTTTGAGGGACTCACTAATGATGACTCTCAGGTCCCTTTCCTCTGCTGTAGTACTCAGTTTATCTCCTCCTATTTGTCCTGGCCTTTTCCCCTAGGTGCATAACCTTGCATTTTTTGGCACTGAATTTCAACTGCCAAACCTTAGACCACCTCTCTAGCTTTAGTAGAGCCCTCTGCTTCTCCCTGATCCCTTTGTCACTATCTACCCTGCCACAGAGCTTTGTGTCATCTGTGAAGAGATACAGCTTACCCTGGATGTGCTCTCCAATGTCGTTAATGAACATACTGAAGAGGATAGGACCCAGGATAGATCCCTGCGACAGCCCATTCATGATCTCCCTCTCTTGTGATCCGACCCCATTTACCACCACTCTCTGGTGTCTCTCCTTCAACCAGTTCCCCAACTATCTAACTATGTCCTTAGCCACGCCAGGTCCTCCATCTTCTTCAGCAATCCTCTGTGTGGCACTGAGATAAGAGCCTTGCTGAAATCAGAGTAGAGTTAATCCACATGCTCCAATCAAAGTAGAGTAAATTCACTTCTTGAAATCAAAGCAGAGTAAATCCACTTCCTGAAGTTGAAGTAAAGTAAATCCACAATGTGGCCCTTATCTACTACCTTTGTGATCCAGTCAAAGCAAACTATCAGGCTGGTCTAACAAGACCTCTCTGCCACAAACCCATGCTGTTTACTATCGTGTAAAGGGCCGCTCTTTAGGTAGTCCACAAGGTCCTCTTTGATCAGTGACTTTATTAGTTTACGTACTACAGAGGAAAAGCTAACAGGTCTGTAATTCACATGTTGCTCCTTGTCTCTCTGCCTTTGTGCTATGGAACTAAGTCCACCACCCTCCAGTCTTTCAGCACTACCTCTGTCAGAACTGAGTTACTGAATAGCCATACTAGGGTTGCATGCAGTTCCACAGTCAATTCCTTGAGCACCTCTCAGTGCATCCCATTCGGCCCTGGGACTGTATCTGTATTTATGGCTTCAATCCTCTGCTTGACCCTTCCTTTAGTAAATACTAGCTGCATCATTTTAGGAATGTCCTTACCTGTGTCCACGGCATTGCCTCAGAGGACCCAGTCCACGCGATCTATATCACAAGCTGCTGCACAAGGCCTATGAAGCCAGCTGGCCACATTGGACTCAGTTACGGAGTTGTTGTCACAATTTCCAGACAGGACACTTGAACTGTTTCCTAGTGACTTCAGAAAAGCACAGTGAGTAGCCCTTGGGGAACTTGGTATTGCCTGGTCGGGCCCTCCTCTCAGGAGGGAGGTCTGGGGCATGGGGGACCTGCCTTTGGTGGTCACTGGGGGCTAGTTCCCACGGGGGGAGCGCTGGCCAGGGGGGTCCTCCTGGGGCTCTGCTTGTGGGATTGGTGCTCCACTCGCCTTCTGGTGAGATTAGATATTTATTGGAATTTCAACCTCTGATCTGGGTCTGCTTGAGTGCTTGCAATATGTGATGGCCTCTCTGTGCGATAGCGCAGTGGTTATTCTGTGGCAATTTTGAAGGGGAGAGGTTCTGAGAATACTGGGATTCAATGTTGCATTGACTAAGATCCTGTTAAATAGGGATAGTTGGGGCTATATATCATTCCCAGCTACTAGTGGGCAGAGGTGTATGGATGCACGAGACCCACTCTATTGACTCACCCATTAAATAGGGTTGGATTCAATGAATACCTCTCTCTCTCCTCTCAGACAAGAGTAAGATCCCAGAATATTCTTACTCTGTGAGGGTGGAGGTGGGGCCGGGGACCCCTGGGGGTGTCCCATCCCACGGACCTCCTTGAATGGACTTCCCCATTAAATAGGGGCTTTGTTTAACAACGCTGGGGCAGCAACAGGAGCCATTGATCTGCTCGGTAAGGGCCCAAGACAGAGCGCTCACCTGGACTCTTAACGACCCAGAGGAGGAATAATATGGAGCCTGTGGAGCTGCCTGGCCCTTGGGGCAGCTGGTGGGTGGAATCAGACTGAGGTCTGGGGTCGGCGCATCTCTCTCTCTGCTGTGTGTAGGGGCCCTGTCTGGGGCTTGCAGGGGTGGTGTCGCCTAGGCCGTGGGGGGTTGTGTTCCCTCCGGCTTCCCCTCTCCTCCGGGCTGCCACATAAACACTATTTCTAGGGACATGGATATGTTGTTCATCCACACTTATTGGCATGTTCCTTGCCGCTTTAATTATTGCCGGAAGGTCTTCAAGCTGGCTCCTCCCACCAACCCGGATGGTAAAACTCTCGGCTCCGCCCCATGACGCCAGATCTTCCTTACTGCTTGGAAGCTCAGGTTCCCTCCTTAGCGCTCTGCGTTTTAGACTGGATCCTAACTCTTCGGTTCGTCCAAAATTGGTTTTGAAGTTTTCTAAACTTCGGTCTTCATCTTCCCTCATGGCTGCAATGGACAAATCTATTCCCAGCTTTCGGAGGTGCTCTTGTGGGCAGAAAATGTCCAGGACGTCCACGTGCGTCTACTGCCTTGGCCTAGATCACGACCTGCAGGCCTGCAAGTTGTGCTGCTCTTTCTCGTAGCGTCCTGGATGATCGCTGCCCGATTGAAGCTCTGGCGCCCGAGCGTTTTCCCTGGTAAATCGAAAGGGGCTCATTGGAACGGTGTCATGGCTGACTGGCTCGGCTGAGCAGCTCGAGCAGATGATCACCCTTGAGGAGGAGGCGGCCCAGGCCTCATCTTCCTCCTCCTTGGCCGCGGCATTTATCCCGCTCTCTCTGAGTTCCTCGTACACAGCTTCATTCAAGGAGCTTTGTCAGTCCCTTTCCACGAAGGGAGAGGGGCCATCGGGACTTTCTTCTCGGTCCAAGAAGAAGGAGTCAAAGGGTAAGTCCCACCGTCGGCGTTCGTGGGAGCGGGAGAGGTCTCCTTCCCCGAACAGCTGACCGTCGACTTCGGTCGAAGTTGCGGCTCAGGCCGCTGGCTTCATGGTGTCCCTGTCAGGCCAGCCTGCCGAGACTCCCGTCAATGCAGTCGAGATTTTTCTCGATCCGTTAGATGGGCTGTCGACTGGTGAAGCCGACAACCCTCCTTCACCGGTTTTCTCGGTGGAGACTGAGGATCTGCCTGTGCCTTCTGGGCCGCAGTTCCCGGTTAAAGTTCCTGAGCCGAGGGAAGAGCGGGTGTCCCCGGCCCCCTCCCAGACCCGCCCTCGGTCCCCCCCGAGGGTCTCGGTCTCGGACTTCATCTCGGTCAAGCTGTTCCCGCTGACATCGGCGTTCTCGGTCTCGATACCGACGTAAACGGCGACACCGCTCCTCCTCGGATGAGGGGAGGCTTCCGGGCGTAAATTACGTCGGTGCTATGAGGAGCTTATGTGGCAGCAGTTGCTGTTGTCCGGGTCTAAGCCGACTCCGGTCCAGACCCCGGCCATCAAGTGGCTGTCGCCCGAACGACCAAAGCAACCACTCGCCCCAGTCGAGTTGCCCGCTCCAGGGCCAGTTGCTCGGCCAAAACCAGCTGCTCCACTGATTGTGGTGGAACCTCCGCCTCCACAGCCAAAGTCTGGGGCACTGACCAAGGATTCTCGGTCGGGTCACGGCCTGCCCCACAGGTTGTCGGTCACCCTCACTCCCGACCGTCCTCGGCAGGTAGAGGGTGGCTCTGGGCTGAGGCAGCTCTTCGCAGACTCTTCGGAATCCGACGATGACTCCTCCCTGTTCTCCAGGCAGGTCGACCTGGAGTTCTCCGGGGGCCAGTCTTTGGACGATAGCCCATCGTCCTTTTTGGGTCTGCTTCGACTCATCTCATAGTCCACCGGGATGCAGCTCGAGTCCGTGTCCAAACGGGCCAAGTATCCTCTGACGGAGATACTGGACTGAGGGGATTCCCCCTCGGAGGCCTTTCCGGTGGCTGAGGCCATTGTCGGCCCAGCCTTGGAGCTCTGGCAGCGGCCTGCTTCCTGTTCTGTACCCTCGGCCAGGATGACCAGGAAGTATGCGGTCCCTACCGGCTCTTTGCCCGGTTTCTCGGAGCACCCTCTGCTGAGGTTTAGTCACCGACAGCGTTTTCCGGCGTTCCGGTAACGCTCGGGACGTGGATAAGCCCCCTGACAAAGAGTCCAAAAAGCTGGACTTTGCCGGGCATAAGGTGTAAGCTGCATCCTCCCTTGGCCTCCGACAGGCCAGCTCAGCCATGCTGATGGCACACTTCTCCCACGCCCTCTTGGGCTCCCTGGATGAGGTTGTCCCTCATCTCCCGACCGACCTGCAGACCATGGTCCGCCAGGTGCGGGACCAGGGTAGGGCGGTGGCGAAGCAGCAGCTTCAGACTGCTCTGGACATGGGTGATTCCTGTGCCAGGTCAGTAGCGGCCGCGGTGGCCATGCGTCGCAGGGCGTGGCTGAGGATATCCACCTTCACGATGGATACCCAGCACAAGTTGGCGGACATCCCCTTCTTGGGGACTGACCTCTTCGGCCCTGGAGTGGAAGGTCACCTCCAGCGGATCGAAAAGTCCAATGCCACCCTGGACTCGGTCACCTCCGCCCAGAGGGACAAAGGCGGCCGTCAGCTACAGCAGAAGTCCTTTTGTCCTTCAGCCCCTGCATCTCGACCGGCCCAACAGCACCAGCAACAGGGCCAGCAGGCTTGCGCTTGGCATCCCAAACCCAAGCCGGCGGCTTCCTCCAACAGGAAGCAAGGAGGTAAAGGCCCAGGAGGTCCCTCGGCTGGTTCCTCCTCCAAGCCTGCCCAGTGACGGGTTGAGGGGTGCCGCCCCCAGCCTCGTCACTTCCCCGGTTCCCCCATGGGGGACGGCTCCGCCACTTCCTTTCTGCCTGGTCCGCTATCACCACGGACCGCTGGGTGTTGGAGGTGGTAGTAAAGGCCTGCCTCTGGAGTTCGAGCAGGCTCCACCCTTTCGAGACGTCGCCCCTCGGGGGTCCACGGGGTCCACAGCCTCGCTGTCGGCCCGCCGAGCCGATATTACCCTGCTCCTCGAAAAAGAGGCGATCAGGAAGGTGGCGGATCCTCCTCCAGACCCGGGGTTTGTGTCCAGGTACTTTCTGGTCCCAAAACGGACGGGGGGCTGGCACCCCATTCTCGACCTGCACGACCTGAACAGGTTCCTACGGTCTCGGACCTTCAGGATGGTCACTCTGGCTCAGATAATCCCATCCTTGGAACGAGGCATGTGGTTCTGTTCCCTGGACCTCCAGGACGCGTTCTTTCACGTCCCAATCCGTCCGTCTCATCAGAGATTCCTCCACTTCAGAGCAGAGGGATCCCTTTACGAGTTCCGGGCCATGCCCTTCAGCCTCTCCCTAGCTCCCAGGGTCTTCACCAAATGCATGGCAGTGGTGACAGCATTCCTGCAGCACCGAAGGGTCTGGGTGTACCCCTACCTGGACGACTGGCTGATTGCAGCCCCCTCCAGAGCGGAGGCGGAGTGGTCCAGAGATCTGGCCCTCCAGGTTTGCTCTCAGATTGGCCTCCTCATCAATGAGCCAAGTCGGAACTCGTGCGGAAGCAGGTGATAACCTTCATCGAGGCAGAGCTTGACTGTCTTCGAGATAGAGCTCAGCTCCCGGCGGACAGGGCTGAGGTTCTTTCCTCCTTTGCCCAATCATTTCTGGTTGGGCAATCGTGCCCTGCCCGGGACTTCCTGTGCCTCCTGGGCCTCATGGCGGCCTACACCAGCGTGGTCCGTTGGGCCCGTTGGTACATGCGTCCCCTTCAGTGGGGATTGGCCAGCCAGTGGTCACAATGCTGCGCTCCATTGGACCAGCCCATGACAGTGACCCAGGAGATGTGGAATGCTCTCCAGTGGTGGACTGTTCCAGCACATCTGCAGGAGGGCATCCCGTTCGTCCGCCCCGAGCCGACGGTCTCTCTATTGACCGATGCATCTCTGATGGGTTGGGGTGCCCATCTGGGGGAGCACAGAGTGCACGGCCTCTGGTCCTCTCGGGAGTCCCGATGCCATATCAACCTGCTGGAGCTCTGAGCGGTCCACCTAGCTCTCCCGCCTTCCCTCCGTTTCTACGGGGTCAAGTGGTTCAGGTCCAGACGGACAATACCACGACCATGTACTATCTGAACCGTCAGGGCAGGACGTGCTCCATGCCGTTATGCAAGGAAGCTCTCCGCATATTGTCCCTCATGCGCAGCCTGGAGGCGGATCTCCTAGCCATCCACGTGGCAGGAGCCTCCAACACCCTGGTTGATGCCCTAAGCCGGATAGGGGCTGCATCTCATGAGTGGTCTCTCCTGCTGGAGGTAGTACAAGATCTCTTCTCCCACTGGGGCACGCCTCAGGTGGACCTGTTTGCCTCCAGGGAGAATGCAAAGCTGAGTCTGTTCCATGCCCGCCCCCCTCAGCAGGGCTCGCTGCAGGGGGATGCCTTCTCGAGGCCATGGACCCCAGGCCTCTTCTATGCCTTTCCCCATTTCCCTTGATCCACAAGGTGCTTCTCAAGGCGAGGAGGGACAAGGCGCAGGTGATTCTGGTAGCCCCAGACTGGCCCCGCCAATTCTGGTATCCAGATCTCCTCAGCCTCAGCTCCAGGCTCCCGAGGCGGCTTCCAGCCCGCCTGGACCTGATCTCAGTCAACCAGGGGAAGGTATTCCATCCGGACCTTCAATCCCTGCACCTGATGGCCTGGTTCCTGAGCGGCTAGAGTTCCATGCCTTGGGTCTTTCTGACAAGGTCCTCAACGTCGACCAGAAAATGCTACGCCTTCAAATGGAAGAGATTTTCCATTTGGTGTCAGGGCAAGGGCCTGGACCCTTCCTCCTGCTCCTTGGCAAGCATCCTGGACTACCTGTGGTCCCTTTCTCAGCAAGGACTTCCGGCGACCCTTAAGGTGTACCTGGCAGCCATCTCTGCTTACCCGGCTGGGCGGGAAGCAGTCAGGTATGGCGCATGAGGAGAGAGAGGTGGTCGGGTGCTTTTTCAAAGGCCTTGACCATTTCCTCCAGTGCGAGAACCTCCACCTCGCGGGATCTACTGCTGGTATTGGCCAAGCTCATGGGCAAGCCATTCGAACCGATGCACAGGTGCAATATTTCCCACCTGTCATGGAAGACCGCCTTCTTGGTGGCTATCATGTCAGCCAGAAGGATGGGAGAGCTCCAGGCGCTTTCCATCAAGTCTCCTTATCTGGTCTTCCACAGGGACAAGGTTGTCCTGCCCCCACCGAAATCCTTCCGAAGGTGGTGTCGGAGTTTCACCTTAACCAGGTGTTGACTCTGCCGTGTTCTACCCCAATCACACCTCGGAGGCCGAATATAGGCTCCATACTTTGGACCCTAGAAGAGCGCTCGCTTATTACAAGGAGCGGACGGCTGAAGTTCGGGGAGAGGTTCACCAGCTGTTTGTCACCTACACTGAAGGCGCACCTGGCAGACCTGCAGCCAAGCGGACGATAGGCAGGTGGGTTACCTCCTGCATAGAGCTCTGCTATAGGTTGGCGGGCATGGAGCCTCCCAGAGGGATAAGAGCTCATTCTACCCGCCATACTGCTGCATCGCTAGCTGCTTCCAGGGATGTCCCTATCCAGGATATCTGCAGGGCTGCTACCTGGAAGTCGGCACATACCTTTATTACCCACTACCACATCGACCTCGAGTCACGCCGGGATGCTGGTTTTGGGGCCTCGGTTCTCCAGTCTCTATTTCCCAAGTAAGTATTGGGGGGGGTGTGCCTTGCCTCCCTCCTCCCGGAGAACTGCTAGGAGTCTGCCAATGAGTGTGGATTGAACAACATATCCATGTCCCTAGAAATACAGGTTACTCACCTGTAACAGGAGTTCTAGGAATGGTATATGTTATTCATCCACACGACCCACTCGACCTCCCTGGCTTCGACGCACAACCTGGCTTCCCACGGGCTAGATCTGGCGTCATGGGGTGGAGCCGAGAGTTTTACCACCCGGGTGGGTGGGAGGAGCCAGCTTGAAGACCTTCCGGCAAGATTTAAAGCAGCAAGGATACCTGCCAATGAGTGTGGATGAACAACATATACCATTCCTAGAACTCCTGTTACAGGTGAGTAACCTGTATTTTTGAGGGCTTGGGGGGGGCTCCCTGGCTCAGCAGCTTATTTATTTCTTTTTTTTCCTTCAGTTCAGAAAGGATCAGGATTCCTTTTCCATCATAGGCAAAGCCTCTGGTTGGGTCTCTTCTTTTCATTCATCATATTTACTGAGAGGGGGATCCAGGAACTTTCCTAACCACTGTTAGCATTTTTATCTAATTAAACAGTGTTTGATTTGTTGTCACTAGGAATGGTGCTCATATTTTTTCAAACTCAGCATATTTTCCATTCTTTCTATAATGAGTTTGTTCCAGTTTTGAAATATCAGTCATCATATTCAACCAGGTCCTGAAGACCGGAGGGTCTGCATCCTTCCATTTCAAAAAGATGCATTTTTTTGCCACTGCTGTTAATAATGTTAAAAATTTCCTTTGTGGTCCATTTAATATGTCTTTATTTGGATATACCCCCAGCAATCTAACAAACAAAGATAGGCTTATATCTTTATCAAATGTTAGATTGTAGACACATTCCAATTTAGACCAAACATTTGAGAGATATGGGCATGAGTCTAAAAGATGAATTAGGGTTCCTGTAATTTTTGGACATCCTGGACATTTATCAGATAAGATGGCATTAGATTGATGCAGTTTTTTAGGTGTATAATATATTCTGTGTACAGTATTCATTTGGATCTGCTGCATTTTAGTTGATAGAACAGTATTGAGATATGCATCAATGATTTCACTCCATAGCTCATCTGTCAGGCACATGCCCAGATCTCTTTCCCATTTAAACTTTATTTTATTAATGTTTCCTCCTAAGTTATCTGGTATAGCCTGATACAGCAATGATATCAATCCTTTCTCTTCCGAATTTTTTGTTAGTATATCTAATAGGATTGTTTTTTCTATGATCTTAACTTTTTCTCTGTTCTTATTTAAACAGCTTTTCAGCTGATTACATTGCAGAGTTTGATTTCGAGATATACCAAACTAGTCAATTAATTGATCATATGTTTTCAAATAATTGTTTTTCCAGATATCACCAACTTGTTGCAGCCCATGAAGTTGTCACTCTTTAAAGGATATCTAAACAACATTTTGACAACAAACTATTCAAAGTTCTGACTTCATAGGGGACTGAAGGAAAGGTTGCTGTATTCATTAATGCTAAAACTACATTTATATAATTTATCTAAATGCAGTTCCAAAGCATTTGAAAAATGTAAAATCAGCCTTCCAATTTCAAAAAAACTGCCTTCCTAAAATGGACGCCAAATGTGTTCAGTGATGATATAATTGGAGCCAGAGTCAGAGAGCTATATAGCTCTCTATAGCGCTAACTAGTTCTTTTTTTCCCTTTGTACAGAATTATTTCACCAAAATGGTCAAAACCATGCGCATTGTTTTGATCAATACACATGTTAGGCTATGATTCTGTTCATTTTGTTTACTTTAACATGCTGAAATTGTGTTTTAATCCAACCAACTTTCTCTTTCGCAAACCACAGTGCAGTACAAATCTTAATCTTAACCTGTGGTCTAGTGGTTATGGCAGATCCAGGATGTTACAATAGAGGGTGTTCGGGTGGTGTGCATACTTGATATGCACTTTTTAACATTTTTATTAAACCTTCATATTGTCTGCTATTATTCTTTTTCAGTACGTTTTTGACAGAACCTACAAATGTAATCCATAGTTTTGAATGTAAACATTTGTACAATCAATAAATCAGACTTCTTCAACAAAGTGAAATGCAGCAGCAGCAGGCAAGTAAGTTACAATGGGGGGTGCAGCCGCGCATTTCACCACCCCCTAAATCCACCTATTGTTTGTAGCAAAGTTCTTGTGTAGTCCAATGCCAGAGTTCATACTTTCTTGGAAATCAAACATATGCTTGTCTTGTCTTCTTTTTCCTTGGGAAATAATAATAATAAGAATCAGCATTTATATAGTTCTTTTTATACACATTGTATCCGAAAGTGCTTTACAAGCAATGCTAGATTAGTAGTGAAGTGACTGAACATGTAGTGGCAGCTATTTCACACATTAATACCCACACACAGCCTTGGACAATTGCATGACCTGGTTTTATGGGAAGGGGAATGTTGGGCAGGACAATGGGGTCAAAAGTGATCATGGTGCTGGCAGTCCCACATCTTATATATCACAGTAATCTGCTCATGTTTCTCCTCTTTTGTCTTCACCCTTCCCTGAATACAGCAGTACCCTTGCAGGAGTGGCCCTCTCAGTCCGCCTCTGGTATTCATTCTTCACTCCTTCTCCCCATACCAAAAACTGGTAAGCTCATCACCCTTCTACATCATGAATGCAGGTAGTACAGTCCCCAGGTGTTTTGACATATCAAAAAAAAACACATCTTTCCAGTAAGTCAGGCTAATTGCAGCAGGGCACAAGGGGAAAGATGTCCTTTCCTATCCTTAAAAGAGCTAGGCTACCTTTGATTAGGCACTATTAAATGACAGGTGTGCGCATCATTGTGCACGTCATTTAATTGTGCCTAATCATAGGTAGCTTAAATCTTATATGGGTAGGAAAGCCCATTTTTCCCCTTGTGCCCTGCTGCTATTAGCCTGGCTTACCAGAAGATCATGTTTATTATTAATATGTAAAAATAAAACGGGAGACTGTACTAACCTCATCCATGATGCGGAAGGGTAGTGAGCTCACCAGTTTTTGGTGTGGGGAGCAGGTGAGAAGACTGAATGCCAGAGAGGGACTGAAGAGGCCATTCCACAGGTACAGCTATATTCAGGTTAGGGGAAGACAGGAAGGGGGACGTTGAGCAGATCATTGTGAGATCTGTGATGTGAGGCTGCCAGAACCGTGATCACTACCTGACTGTGGATGAGAGCAGCCAGCGACGGCTAATACTCAGAGTGGCAGGGCTGCACCTAAACTGTTGCTTGAATTCATTGTAGGGAGATTTTCTTCAGGTGGGGGGATGTTGACGTTTGTTAGGACAGTATCGAGGGAGATGTGTATAGCTCATTCAAAATTCAGAAGGGTGGTAGCCAGCCAACTCGCATTGTGGAGTAGGGCACAGAAAAGTACTGGAGAAGAATTGCTGGGAACTGTCCTGTGGGGTTCTGCAGATCACAGGTAAAGGAGCAAACTGTCACTGGAAGTTGGGTGGATTCACTCAAGGCATTAGTACGCCTCTCTTGCTAATAATACTGTTATTCATAGTAAGTGCAGCCCTTATGAGGGCTTGAACAGCAGTTTTTCTAGTGGGTCCTGATGCTTATTGCTTGGCCCTCCAGGAAGACCTAGTTGTTGGTTAATGAGGCGGGAGAAAATACAACAGGGGGACTGTACATACTGCCTTCACTGTGCAGAAGGGTGGTGAACCAGTCAGTGTTTTCTGTGGGAGCAGAAGCCAAACACAGAGAAAGTGGATTGGAGAGTGATTTGGGAGGCATTTTTTAACAGTGCCAGCTGATGAAGCATAGGTGTGCACAACTCTCTGAGGTACAAGATTGCAATCTGAGGTGTGATAATTCTCTTCATGAGACCGCAAGCTCATATGCAGCCCCAGGTAGTACAAAGGACAGAGTATGGATGGTGGGGTGTTCAACAGAAGGCAGGCTAGGTGCAGGGGATTCATGTGGAATAAGACTACAAGAGAAGCTTATTTGTGGAATATCAAGAAAGCATGAACTTTGGAATTGGACCAGACCAGTACTTCGCTACAAATTTCAGGGCCTCACATAACCACTAGATCATCAGGTATTTGAAGTGTTGTACTGTACTGTGGTTTGCCAAAGAGAAAGTCAGCTGGATTACAAAACATGTTCAGCACATTAAAGTAAACAAAATGAACAAAGCCATAGCCTATCATGTGTACTGATCAAAATAATCCACATTTTAACACATGGTGTGGATCATTCTGGTGAAACAGTTCAAAACGAAGGGGGAAAGAAGAACTAGTTAACACTAGAGGGAGCCATGTGGGTCTCTGCCTCTGGCTCCAAAGATGTCATCATGACTCATCACTTAACACACATGGCAGACATTGTAGGGGACAAGCAAGGCTGTTTTTTGAAAGTGAAAGGCTGATGTTTACATATTTCAAAAGCTATGAAACTGCATTTATGTTATTTACATAAATGCAGTGTTAGCATAAATGTAAACAGCAGCGTTTACTTTACCTCGCAATGAAGACAGATTTTGGAGCTTGCAGTTTTAAAAAAACTGCTTGTTTAGGTATTTTTTAAAATGTTCTTGAATCAGTCAGTGGGAAATCATAATTGTTATAAATAGGTGTATATTCCAAAATAAGAATAAGAATGGGGGAGATTTAGGAAGGAAATGGGAGACACTATTTCACAGAGAGGGTGGTAGCAAAATGGGCAGCCCTACCAGAACAGGTAGTATGATGTAAATCTGTGAACAGCTTCAAAGGGCAGGACAGGAACATGGGAGAGTGAGGGTGGGGAGGTGGGGGGTGGCAGTGGGATGACAAAGGGAGGGGATGGGAAAGCTGCAAACTAGGGGTGTTGGCTGCATACTCGAGCAGACGTAGATAGACCAGGTGGTCTGTTTCAGCTGGCACATTTGTATGGTCATAAATACACCCATTTTCACCTATCAATTTCTGTAATTGTAACCAGGATATATATGTAGTTCATGTAGTCACCAATAAGTTATGCATTTTCTTTCCTAATGTAAAGGAATAAAGTAAGTTAGCAAGTGAGGGGTAAAGTTGTGCTCTAGTTTCCAGTGCTATTGATGAAGAATGAAAATGATCTTTCTGAATCCAGTACCACCCCTGTGCAACTTGTACCACATGGTAATAGTTATAAAAGTCTGGTAATGCTTGCCCCCCACTTTTTTTGGCAATGTCAAAGTCCCCCATGCTATTCTGGAATTTGAATGCTTTCATAAAAATGTTGTTACCGCAGTCTTAAGTCTCTTAAAGAAAATTTGGGGCACTGGAATTGCTAAAGCTTGGAAGAGAAAGAGAAGTTTCGGCAGTATTTGTATTTTAACCAAGTTAATTTTACCTAGTAAGGTTAAATATAACGAATTCCACTTTAACAGGTCCTTTTCTATCTTAATAATCCAGTCCTCTCAATTAACTTTGCATGTACTTGGTATATCTGCCGCAATATTTACACCTAAATATTTGATGGTAATGATACTACTTGCATATGTGTATTAACTGATTGATGAATCTGCAAATTAGGGTTCAATTTCAAAAATATGTTTTTTGACCAGTTTATTTTATAACCAGATGTTTTACCAAATTGTGATGTTATTTGAATTAATTGAGGGATTGAACTTTCTGTTCTGGTCAAATATAACATTATATCATCTGTGTACAAACCAATCTTTTCTTCCCTGTTCATGATATCTATACCCCTAATTTCTCTATCAGTCCTTATAACTATTGCTAGTGGTTCAATTCTCATTGCACAAATAAAAGGGGAGAGTGGGCATCCCTGTCTTGTGCCTTTACCTAACCAAAACTTAGCTGATATTATGTTATTCACCTTCACTACTGCACTAGGGGAGTCATATAGAAGTCATATCCACCCGCTGAGCTGTGCACCAAAGCCCATCTTCCTTATAACTGTCAAAATATATGGCCACTCTTGTATAAATGCTTTCTCAGCATCTATCGTCATTAATGCAGCATCATCTTCTTTATTTAACGTTATTATATTTAAGGTGTGTTATATGTTTTCCATTAATGATCTACCTTTAATGAATCCATTTTGTTCTTGATGAACTAATGTTGGAACAATACATTCCAATCTTTTAACTATTATTTTGGTAAACATTTTATAGTCTGTGTTTAACAGGGAGATTGGCCTATATGATGCACAGCTCAGCGGGTCTTTGTCCTTCTTTAAAAAACCTGGATAATAGCCTCCTTAAAAGTGTCAGGAATTTTCTGAAGTTCCAAAAAAGAACCAAATAATAATTTAAAGGTTCAATAAGAATAGAACTCAGATTTCTGTAAAACTCGGCACCAATGCCATCTGGGCCGGGAGCTTTGCCAATAGCAAGATCTTGAATAGCCTCCTTTATTTCATGGTCACATATAGGGGCCTCCACGCTTGTTCTTGTATCTTCCATAATTACTGTTAAACAAATGGAGTCTAAAATAAGACCTATAGCCTGCTGATCTCCTTTATATTCTGCAGTATCAAGCTGCTTATAGAATTGTACAAAGCATGCATTACTCTCTGCTGGCTTATCACAGATTTCTCCTTCTGAATTTCTAACGGCAATTACAGAGTTTTGAGTTTGATCTTTTTTAATTTGCCACATTAATAATTTCAAGGGCTTATCTGTCATAAAGTAGTAATTAGATCTAGCATAATGAATTAAAGATTCTGTCCTTTCAGTTACCCATTGATTATATTGAACCTTTTTATATATCATATCTTTGTATATTTTTGAATCAAACGTGGCACTATGAATCTGTGTCATTGTATTAATTTATTTTTCTGATTTATTTGTTAAACATTCCCTCTTTTTATACTCATAAGATGCAAGATTTTGCATCAGCCCTCTCATAGTTACCCTAACCCGTTATACTCATTAGCACCATATGGCGTCAGAACCATCCATTGCTTAACCTAACCCAAAATGGCGGCATCAGATAGAATGAGTTAAAGGTTTCCCAGATTATAATGGGTGATGTATCTGTGACTTTGTTAAATTCAAAGAATTCCTTACATGCATCTGCGATTTGTTTTCCCATATTAGGTTTATTCAATAGGGCCACATCCATTCTCCTAATTTTTAACTTAAGAATTGTATCTGGAATTTTAATTGTCAAAAGGCAAGGTGAGTGATCAGATATTACTATCCCAGTACATTTCACCTCCTGAACTGTGCAGAGCAGCGTTTTTGATATTTAAAAAAAATCATTTCTTGAATAGGTTTGGTGTACCCCTGAAAAATAAGAAAACATGTCTTTTTTCCTATTTAATTCCCACCATGGATCCACCAAACCCAAATCAGACATAAATGCCTTAATTACTGCATGGGCCATTGAGTGAAATTTATCCATCCCTAACATTTTATCTGTATGGTTCAGGACCAAATTGAAGTCCCCACCTATTAAGAAGAGAGTCTCATACGAAGAAAGAGTGAGAAAAAACTCCGGAAAAAACTTGGACAGTTCTGATTAGGGGCATAGATCACTGCACATGTAAATTTAATACTGAATAACTGTAATTGTAAAATAACATATCTTCCTTCTTTGTCAATATAAAACTTGTTAACATGGGGCTTTAGCTTTTTTTCTATGAAAAGCAATTAAAACACCCCTAGCAGCCGGCCCAGTGGTGCTGAGGGCAGAGGCACTTGTCACCTTACCTCGCACAAACGCTGGCGACCCGTGTTTGGGAACGAGCACGGACCGCTGAGGGTCAGCAGGGCCGGGGAAGGATTGAGCATCCGATGGACTGCTCTCCTTCGGGGAGGGGGGGCTTCAGCTGTCGGCCACTGGTTGCCCCGTAGCGGAGGCTGGGGGACACAGCTGCCGTGCTGCAGACAAGGGAGGAGTCGGGGCAGACGCTAGGAGGGGAGCGCATTCGGACGCGTGCGCACTCCACTCCACAGGCATCATTGCACGCCCCAACTCCTAGGGGAAGGAAAAAGGAAAAACACTAGCCACAGCAGTGTGATGGAGGGAGCCTCGTAGGCTCTGCTACCAGCCAGTCACGGCACTGGCCCCTTGAATCCGGTCTCCGGTGGGGTGTTGGGGAACCCCACCGGCCCTGCCAGGGGGGGTAAGCCCTGGGGCCGGGTCAGTGCCAGATGGTGGACATCGGGGGACGTGGCTGGGGGCGCCCTCTGGATGTAGGCCGGCAGCAAAAAATTAATGGCTGCAAAAAACAAACAAACAAAAAAAAAAACTAGCATTACTTGTGTATTCGGAAAAATATAAATTCCCCCACCTATTCCCAAACCAAGCAATGTCCTTTCTGGTTAAATGGGTTTCCGGAAACATAACCATATTAATATTTTTACTTTCCATATGTTTTATTGCTTTAATTACTTTTGACCTTTCTTGTAGGCCCTTAACATTCCAAGTGGCAGTTTTAAAACATTCTTCCATAATGGAAGTATCTAAAACTTGTAAGTTCCTGGATCCCCTTTAACAAGCCAATTGAAATATCACAGCCAAATTCAGTCCTTGTACTTAGTGAATCTATATAGAAAGAGAAAGAAAACACTATAACTCAACCCTGCCCCCACCCCACCGTGTTAAAATCCTACTATTAACCCCTCCCACCTCCCTAAGAATCCCCATACCCTAAGATGGCTCAGAGGTCATCTCGGTGCCCCAGAAAAAACACCAAGCCTAAGCTAAGGAGTAGTCACCTGACATAATTAATTACCTTCTATGCAGCAGCTCCTTTATGATACAATCTTTTATTTATATTTACCTCTGCTCCACCTGGAGGGAATTAAAACGTTTCAGCAGAGACATGACTGACAGCTTCGCTTCTCTCAGCGGGACAATAAGGACAATGTCACTTTTACCACTTGGAGGGAGAAGGAATATCTCTGTCTCTCTCCTTTTCTTTTTCTTTATCTTACTGTGATGCCAACCACTTTTTCAATTATACACCTAAATTCCTGGCTTGAGCATCTAACAGTTCATCTAGTGTAATATACCAAAGATAAAATCCTCCTCCCTCCCCCTGCCCTGTAGCACTGTGGGGAGGTGACAATGGGCAACAGACCTGGTTGGTTATGAGGAAATGCAGCACTTTTTTCCCCACAACTCCTTCGGACTTCCCTTCCATATCCTAACCAAATATATATTTTTCTTATTTTATTCCCTTCTTACTGCCTCCCGCTCCCCTCAGTTACAGGGTGTAATTTACTCCGAGGGATACCCTCTCTGGACAAGTGAAGCAGTCCCCTCTAGGCAAATAGATATATTGCCTTACTCAGATACACACTTACGTGTACATCTGATGTTGGAAGTCCCACGATTCTATAATTTAAACACCAGAGTTTGTTGGGTGCTTTCATCACCTAGTTCTCTCTGGTTTTCTAGTTGGATAACAGTTTGTTACATAGTTCTTTCCTATTTTTCTAGTTATTTACCAGTCAACACAGGACAATGGTGTTACAATATGACTCTCTCTAACTATTCCATAGTATATATACACAGGAGATTCCATCTTTTAGAAGCTCTTTCTCTACCCATGTATCTAGGACTGAGGGTATGATAGGACTCCAATCTCTAACATGATGAGTATCCCACTTAAGATAGTTTCACATAATGTGAATGGGCTGGCCGGCCTCGTCAAGCAATACAGGACCTTACAAGCTCTCAAAAAGTTCAGACCGGATGTATTATTACTACAGGAAACTCACTTGTCCTCCTCTGAACATCAAAAGCTCCTCAAATTACCTGGATAGTTAGGTCCGCATATACAGTATATAGTACATGGCAGATGCAGGGGAGTAACAGTTTTGGTTCTGAAAGCCTCCCCATTTCAAGTTATGGAACATCACACCAATAAGGAGGGGTGGGTGGCATCGGCCACGGGTACAGTTCAAGGACAGGTCCTGACAGTTTGCAGTATCTACTGTATATACCACCAGGCAGTGATGCCTTCTCAATACAGCAAATTATTGACTTTGTTTTATCTCATAAGAAGGGTATCTTAGTAACGGGGGGAGACCTAAACTGTCTGTTTAATCCCACACTTGATACATCTGCCTCACGGCCCCCACCACTTACTTCTGGCCAAAAGCACCTCAGGCGCCTACTGCGGGACACAGGCCTGGTGGACACCTGGTGTTAGATACAACCCTCCCAAAGAAAATTCTCTTTTTACTCCTATGCCCATAAACATTATTCCTGTCCTGACTACTTCTGTATAAGTGCGGAACATAGGGAGCTAATATATGAAGCAGAGATTCACATCATTCACATTTCAGATCATGCCCCCATAACCCTGGAACAGGCAATCACTCGAGAGCAGAAAAACACACTATGGCGTTTCAGCCCTTCTCTATTACGAGACCCAGAATTTAAAGACCTCTCAAAAAGCAAAATTCCATACACTTTTTTTGTTTAACTCTTTTTATTGAGTTTTCCAGCATAATAAAACAACATACAATCACCAGATAGAGGCATCACAGATCATACATTCAAACAATCCATAAATTCTGGTAAATCTATGACCTGTCTCAGAGTTCCATCTCATTTCTAAAAAAAAAGCCCAATACAAGAGAAAAAAAAAAAAAAAAACAGACAGACATACCCACTCAATTTACAGATTAAACCTAAAACAGAGGACATCACCATGATAAAAAATTAAAAACAATCAATTCAGTACATTATTTAACCTATGTACATATATACCAAGGTCTTTTAACACTATTCATCTAATTTGATTCCTCCCATCAATCAAAATCCCTAGCTGATGGAGCCAATCCCTCCACTTCCCAGCCTCCCCCCTACCACTAGTTCCTATCCTATCCTGAATTCAGGATCATTAGCTCATCTGTGGAAAGTGTTCCCATAAAATGCAGCCATTGATTCATAAATGTATCTATCTTATCCTGCAGTTGATACGACCTTTGCTCCAATGCCAGCACTCGGATAGATAACAAGCGCCACTGTGCCGCAGTAGGGGAGTCTCCTGATACCCAGGTGTTAAGGATCACCTGCCTAGCCTGTACCAACAATATTCTAATCCGTCTCTGATATGGCATCCAGGTTTCTCCATCCCCCTCCTCCATGCCAAACAGTAAACCGAGGGGAGTAACTGAGATCTCTCTACCTTGCATGGTAGTCAGCTGTCTCCCCACCACTAACCAGTACCCCTTCAAGGAGGGACAGTCCCAGAAACAATGTAAATATGTACCCCTGTGCTTTCCACACCTTCCACATACCTCAGATACCTCGGGGTGCACCCTTTGACTCACCACCGGAGGGCAATAGAGTCTATGCACAAATTTGTATGTGTTTTTCTTATATTTGTTGCAGGCCAGAAGCCCTACGTGTGATCCCAGTATTAGTCCCCAGTTATCCCGGGATATGGCCAGGCCCATGTCCCTTTCCCACAGTTGTCTTGACTTATCCGACAAATCCTTGAGACTTAGTCTTAGGAGGTGTACCGCCTTCCTTAAAATCCCGGATGGGTCCCTCCTTGCCACTCCAATTAACCCCTCCAGCTGTTCCAGCCCGGGCTCCCTTCCCGCTGCCTGTCCACCTCCTTAATTAAATTCCGAACCTGAAAAAATCTATAAAGGTGGGTTGCTGGTTTCCTTAGCCTCTCCTGAAAGGACAGCATAGTGCCCTTCCTGCACACATCTCCTAAGCAGCGCACCCCTTTCTTCTCCCACTTCTGAAAGCCCTGGTCCTCTATGCTAGGTCTAAAAAAGGGGTTCCTTGCAATAGGCAGCAGCAATGTCTCCATTTCCCTGCAGTCCAAGACAGCTTTTATTCTGGCCTAGCTGTGTAATACCGCCCACATGAAGGGGCTAGTATGTCTCAGGGAAGCATACCCTTTTCTACCTCTTTCTGATAAATAGGCGGTCAACTGACCTCCCACCCCTCTCTCCTCTAGCTCCAGCCAGCTGGCCGTATCCACCTCACTGAGCCAGTCTTTAATAATCCTGATCTGCGCCACCAGGAAATAATGCTTCAGATCTGGAAAATTGAAACCTCCACTCTCAGAGGACGCCTTCAACCTCCTCAGGGACATTCTCGCCTGCTTCCTTCTCCACAGAAACTCACCAAACCCTCTTTCCAGTGTCTTCATATCCCTATTATTAAGGCAAACTGGTAGCATCTGCAATAGATACAGAATTCGGGGCAGGATGTTCATTTTAATTAAGTTGATGCGCCCTAACCAGGAAAGGGGTAGGTCACGCCATCTTCTCATCTCCTCCAACATCCCCTTAATCATAGGAGTATAATTCAGATGGTACAGGTCCTCCAACCGCTTCCCAATCACTACTCCCAAATATTTAAATGAGGAGGCCACCACCCGTAGGCCCCACTCACCCCTCCCCACCTGCAGCCCAGCGTTCCCTACCAGTAGCATTTCTGATTTATCTGTATTAATCTTATACCCAGAGAACTCTGCAAAGTCAGCTATTACCCGCAGTAAAGCCGGCACATAATTCCCTGGATCTCTCAGGTACAGGATCATGTCATCCGCATACAGGGACAGCTTGTGCTGTTCCCTCCACTCCCCTAATCTCAGGATTTTGTTGAATTGCGATAGCAAGAGGCTCAATTGCCAAAGCAAAAAGAAGGGGAGACAGCGGGCACCCCTGCCTCGTTCCCCTATGTAAGGAGACCCAATCTGAGAGACCTCCACTGACTAAAATTGAAGCCCGAGGAGAGGCGTACAGGGACCGCACCATCCCTCTAAATTCCCTTCCAAACCCATATCTCTCCAATACCTTGAATAGATATTCCCACTCAATACGATCAAAGACCTTCTCGGTGTCTAGGGAAATAATCGCAGTAGATCCTGGTGTTTTTTCGATGCATTCTGTATCACATTCAGAACCTTCCTTACATTATGGTATGAGTGTCTACCTCGGACAAATCCCGTCTGGTCTACAGGTATCAGGTTAGGGAGAAGCTCATCTAGTCTAGCGGCCAGTATCTTAGCATAGATCTTTGCATCGGCATTGAGGAGAGATATGGTCTGTAAGCGACACAGTACCTTTGGTCCCTGCCCGGCTTCGGGATAACACAGATTGTCACCTCATCCATAGAACGAGGCAGGGCCCCCCCCCCCGATCTCCCTGAATAGGGTCCAAAGGTGTTCAACAACCTCCTTCCCCATCATCTTATAGAATTCAGTGGGTAAACCGTCCAGCCTGCATGCTTTGCCCAATTTCAGGCAGGCTGTGGCCCTAGTAACCTCCTCCCTCGAAATCTCCTTGTCCATCCTATTCCTCCAAGTTTCTGAAATCTTGGGCACTGCTATATTTTACGAGAACTGCCTCATCTTATCCTTCACATCTCCCCCATTTGCTCTATATAACTCTTGATAAAAACCGGCAAAACTACGCAGGATGCCTTGTGTGTCCCTGTGTAGCACTCCTTCCCATCCTTAACCTCACTGACCCCTCACCCTCTCCTCCCCTTAATCAGATTAACCGGCAGGGGTCCTGGTTTATTGCCCCACTATAGAATTTATGCTTCCAGAAAAACAATTGCGTGTGCATTTCAGCCATTAATGATTTGTTCAGCGCTTCTCTGCTAGCTGCCAACTGCTGGGAAACCTCCTCTCCCCCATTTCTCACCATCTGGCGCTCTAGATTGCTGACTCAGTTTCGCAATTCTATCTGCTTCTGAAGCTTACTTTTTTTGTACCTGTTGACATATCCCGTAATAGCTCCCCTTATGAATGCCTTCCCAGCATCCCAAAACACCTGAGTGGAAGGAGCAGATGGTAGATTCGTAGAGGTATACAGTTCCCATTGTGCCTTCAGATATTCCCGAAAGTCCTGAGTGCCAAGGAGGTAGGATGGGAAATGCCATTTATTAGTTCTCACCTGTTGTGTGGCCAGCTCCATGGAAGCAATAACCATTGCATGGTTGGAGACATATATGGAGCCATGCTTAATGACTGCCAGTCTGAGTACCATTCTCCAGCGATATAAATATACATATATATATATATATATATATACAGTATATATGGTCTATTTGTGACCATGTTTTGTGCGGGGGGGGGGAGTAGAAGGTAAATTCCTTTCCTCGAGGGTTCGCCGTTCTCCAAGCATCTAAAATATGCAGCTCACTCAGCCCCTCACACCATTTATGCATGCAGTGCCCCCCCCCCCGCCTTCGGAATGGTCCAAGTTTCGGTCTGGGGTGCAATTGAAGTCCTCCCCCATCACTAATCCTTGAAACTGTTCTCGGATCAGCAAATCTAGAATCTTCTGATAGAATGGCGGGTCAAACATGGCTGGGGCATACACACTCCCAAATGTTATAGGTTCCTCATATAGTGTCCCCTCCACAAAAATATATCTCCCTTCCCTTCCATCCCTGATCACCCTGTTAACTTTGAATGGCAGCCCTTTGTGCACCAGGAACGCTACTCCTCTCTTATGGGACGTATGGGAGGCAGCGTAGCAGGCCCCTACCCAGCCCTGAACCAGCTGCTGGTGCTCTGACTGCGTCAGATGCATTTGTTCTATTAGAGCAACCTGTGCCCCAGCTCTCCGTAGCGCAGTCAGAAAAGCCGTCCTCTTAGCAAGAGTAGAGATCCCCCTGATGTTCCAGGATATGATATTCACTTCCCCCTACTCATTCCAACCTCTTGTTATCCCCCTTAACCGTCCCTTGCCCTTCTCCTCCAGTTTGCCCCAGTCCCCTTTGGCCTCTCATCTCTCTCCATCCACCAAATCACAGACATTAAGACCTTGGTAGTAACAACAATAACTACAATAACTATACCAAATAACTCTATAACACTTACATAACCTATTTACAATTGTTTTGCCACGTTCCCCCCCTCCCCAGATCACACACAACATTCTGAAAATCGAATTAGTGTGCTACCCCCAGCTTAGCATACGTTGCAACCTTTGGGTTTGGAATAAAATCCAATCTCCTCTCTCCCCTCCCCCAAGTCCAACATTTTATTTCTTTTATTTCTTCCCGGCCGTCGATTCTATTAAGCTCATGTCGTTTGAAGTTTATTAGCATATGCATTATAATACCAGTAATCATCTGACAAACTTTCCAGTTCCCTTAACTTAAGTACCCAACGCCTAATTTTCTATATGATCTTTCCCCAGATGCAGCTTCACTCAGTGCCTTGGGCGCTGCTTAGCCATTTAAGTAATTTCATTCCTCTTTTATAGGCCCCATACACCCCTGGGCCTGCATCCCCCCAGCCCTCCCATATATCAGCCTCTTATATTTAATCTGGTATCCAGGCCAGCAGCAACACGGCAATGCGAACATATTAGGTAATTATGCACATCAGAGAGACTCCCTCCCTCCCCCATCACAGCATCACGAGAGGCCCAGCGAGTCAAATCCAATGCCCGAGCCTCCTCGTAGGCCACTACTCATGGCACCATTGCACGGCAGAGATTCCAGCTGCAGTCCCTTTCCTCCTCCGGATCATCCCCGCATGGCCTGCGTCATTGCTCAAGGTCTCAGTTCTTAGTCCATCAACTGCTTGGCTCCTGCCACAGTGGAAACCAGAAGGGGTGACAGCAAAGGGAGATCCAGATCCCGGTAACTCTTCATTTCGAGTCCTCATCGGCCGCTTCGGAAAGATCCCATCCCACAAGTCTTTCAAGCACACATCAGCCGGTTGCTACCCAGGCTTAGACTCATGATAAAGAAAAACAGTTACATTTCAGTATTCCACGCTTGTTCGAGCCTTCATGGGTATTTCTTCCCTCTCATCCCAACTTCTTTTTGAGCTCCGCCACAAATCTAGCCGCTTTCTCTGCCTCCCAAAAATTATAGGAGGCCCCTTCATGCTTGATCCATAACATGGCTGGAAAAACCATGAACCACTCCAGCTTCAGTTGTTGGCACATCGCAATTACATCGTTAAAAGCCCTTCTCTTCCTTCCAATCCTAGGCGAGTGGTCCTGGGCCAGTTGTAGTTTACAGCCTTCATATTGCAGCTCCTGCATTGTTTGAAACTTATTCCAAACTTCTTGATGATCTTGGAAATTATGAAATCTAAATATAATCTGTCGTGGGGGCTGGCCTGGTGGTGGACGCGGTAGCACTGCTCAATGGGGCCGATCTAGCTTATATCTTCCTCCTTTAGATTTCAGACCCATAATGGCAGGTAAGGTGCTAGCACAGAAATCCAGTATATTCGCACCTTCTCTTCCCTCTGGGAGGCCCTTTAACTGGAGATTCGACCTTCTGTGGTAATTTTCTTGATAATCAAGGGCCTCTCCATAGCTCAGCCACCTCCTTTTCCAATTTCTCTATGCGCCGTGGGAGCGGGGCCACGAGGTCTTCAGCAGTCGAGATACGGCCCTCAGCTTCCTCTATTCTCTCCTGCTGCTGAGCAATCTGGGCATCCATACTCTCTAATTGGTGATCTATCTTCTCCTCTACCCTATTTAGCTATGGGGTGAGGACCTCCATTAGCTGCTGTCAAAGCTCTCTCCCGATGGCAGACATCTCGGCAGTCGAAAGCAAGATAGGCCCTGCCGCATTACTCGGAAGTACTACCGGCTGCTTTTTGTTGCCTTTCACGCCCGCCCATTGCGATTTACCTCCGGAAGTCAAAATATATTCATCCATGTTTCTGCTGCTCTATTAACCTTCAAAACGCTCTTTTTAACAGCCAGAACACACTAAAAAATATCTTTAAAGTTGGACTGGGGTCGGAGCTTGTAGGAGACACGTCTATATGCCATTAAGCAGTCACGTGACCCCAATTCCATACATTTTAAAAGATGACTACTCCCCCCCAGACTTCACCCCATTCGTTGTGGCATACTCTTAAGATTGTTCTAAGAGGGTACATAATAGCCTTCAAGGCAAGAAAAAAGAAACAGAGTGAAACTTGTTTAAAGGAACTACAGGAGGAACTTAAATTTCTCCATGAGGCTTACAAGGAGATCTTAGCCTGACTGCCCAAATAGCTCAAACACAATAAAATATTCAACGTCTCCTGACTGCCTGGACAGAGCAGGTCTTGTTTGGCTTCATCAGAGGTACTAGAAAGGGGGGGCCAGAGCTTTGTGGATACTAGCTTATAGACGCCGCAGACAGACCCAGATAATGACTATTACGAATATTAAGAATCCCAGTATGGGCCATATCAGTTATACTACCACATGGATTGTAGATAGCTTCCGGATATATTATAAAGACCTATATAAGGTGACTACCCCCCAACCCCCAGTTGATTGACTCATTCTTTTAAAATTAACATTACCTATTCTTAGCTCTCCCCATAAAGAGGGGTTATTGTGCCCCATAAACTTCCAGGAACTCTCTCATAACACTAAGAATTAAAAAAATGGAAAGCGTCCAGGCCCCAATGACTACAGTGCCGAATGTTATAAAGGAACAATAGAACTAATTAAAGATCCCTTACTTGCTGCATTTCAGAAAAGTCATAGTCCAGCGGCCTGTCCCATATCCTGGAGGTAGGCCGTAATATCTGCCATCTTAAAACCTCAAAATCCTCCCCACCTTTGCGACTCATACCATCTTTTATCAGTATTGAATCAGGACTACAAAATATATATTAGTATCTTAGCCCATAGACTCGACGATATACTCCCAGCATTCATTCACTTTGACCAATCAGGCTTCATCAAATCCCGGCAAACCACTGACAACATTAAACGAATCCTATACATAATAAGCCATGCCCACGACTATTGCTCCTCCCTGATGATTATCAGTTTAGATGCTCAAAAAACATTTGATTGGGTCTCCTGGATATTTCTGCAATTTGCTCTTGCAAAATTTGGCTTTCCTCAAGAATTCAAGGATAACATTAGAGGTCTCTACCACAGCCCTGAGGCAAAAATGAAAGCCAATGGTTTCCACTAGACTCACTTCCCTCTATCTCGAGGTACCTGTCAGGGCTGTCCTTTATCCCCCTACATATTTGTCTTATACGTCGAACCCATCGCTCAATACCTGCGGCAGGTCAAACAACTACATGGCTACTATGTCGCTGATAACCAACATAAATTAGTGGATTACGCCAACGACTTTCTGCTATACATTACCAACCCAGAGACCTCTCTAAGAGCTCTTGAAGAATGCTTCCCCTTAATAGAACAGATCTTGGGGTATAAAATCAACCATGCTAAAACAGAAGTGCTACTAATTAAGCAATCTCTCCCCCAGGCAATACTAAGTAGGTACCCATGTCAATGGAACCCTCCCTATATCACATACCTAGGTATCCATATCTCTCCGAATTCATCCAAGGCATTGGAACAAAATTATGATATCCTGTTTACCCAAGTCCAGGTGGATTTCCTTGCTAAACTGGGTCCAATCCATCCAAATGAATGTTCTCCCCCAGGCTCCTTTACTTCTTGCAAAATATACTTCTCCCTCTCCCCAACCCCTTCCCCCAGAAGGAAGTAAATAGATGGAATAGAGCACTATCAAATTCTTTATGAGCAAGGGATCAACCTTGTATAGCTCTGCACAAACTATAATTACCTAAAGAATGCCAGCCCAGAGGCACTGAGGGTTGAGGCGCTGGACGCCACACCTCGCGCCACGCTGGTGACCCGGGTTCAGACGTAAGCCCGAACTGTCAGGGGTTGTCAGAGGGGCATAAGGATTGGGCATCCAGCGGACTGCTCTCCGATCCCCGGGGAGGAATTCAGGGAGCCATCGCTCTGTGGCAGCCCCTGGTGATGACTGGGGGCACTGTTAGAGCTGGCACAGAAGGATGGAGTGCGGCAGACGCTGGCACATCCGTGTCCCGACGTCATTGCACACTTGCACTTCCAGGGCTAGAAAAGACCGGAGAATGGAGCAGCACAGACCACGGCAGCTTGATGGCCGCACTCCACCGGCCGAGGTTGCCTGATGCACGTGCCGGTAATGGTTCCTCGTCTGGCGTGGGGGCAATTGGGGTGCCCCTCGCAAAGGCAGAGCTGCATATGCCAGCTGGGCATGCAACGTCAGGATCAAAGGTGGAGCTGGAGCGATGGCTGGATTAAGACAGGTTAGTGGCTGGAAGGGGTAAAATATGATATGATAAAAAAACAATTACCTAAAGAACGAGGGGGACTTTCCAACCCTAACTTATATATTCGATTGCAGCAATGCTGATGCACTTAACAAGGTGACTGGTTGCCATGGACTGCTCCCCACAACGGCTCCATATAGAACGAGATCTTGTGAGTCTTCCCCTAGATCATACCATAGTATTCCAGCTGTAAGAAACACCTTTGAAGGAGATCCATTCTTTATTTACCTCTGCCATACTCCAAGGCTGGATACAATATCTTAGATGCCCTTGTAACCCCTAGGTGGCGCTATCCCAAGGGCTACTACCCCTGCCTGCTTGGCTAGTAGCAGGTTAAGGGGCCTGGGTACTGAAACGGGTGCCTCCACCCGGAGGGCAGGGTTGTTAGTGGTCACGCTAACCTGGGCACAGCCCTCCGGGACACTGTAACCCCTCCTCTTTCCCTTCTAGTGGCCTGAACAATACACAATAATCACTTTCACAATGACCCCTATTCACCATACAATTACCCACACTGTTTGCACTTACCACCAGGGCTGGTTCCTCTAGCTTGACCCTGGAGACACCCTGTAAAACAAGGTTATGCACAGCAAATAGCAACAGTACAGTACTTTTGGTACAAACTGGAACCACAGTCAGGTTAAATGCAAAAAGAGTTGGATCTGATTTATTCAGGGGACTTGAACAAGAGAGGGGCGTAATCAGGTTGATTTGCTTAAAGGCTATATCAATCAGACAGTTATGCATGCACTTCAGAGTCCCTACACAGTCACACACTCTGGGTACCCAGGTAGGAAGACGGTGGTCTAGCCAGGAACGTTGCCCGGGGTAGGCCGGCGTCGCAGCTGGTTGGGGCCCTGTGATGGAAGAAAGCAAAATTGCACAACACACACACTATTTGTAATCTGGAGCCAGAGGGCTCAGTTCGTGAAAGAAAAAGCAACAATACAATCAGATGACGACACTTTAGATTTAGCTGTTGTTGCAGGGAGCTACCCTGATATGTACTCATGATACCCAATATAGGACACAGGCAGGACGAAATCGAGACTGCAGGTTGTTGAGCTGGAGTGCCAGAAGAAGTAGGCCCCACACGAATCACCGAGGCATCATTCCAGTTCAAAGCATTGAGCAGGGGGCTGATCCCCAGGCAGGTCTCTCGTCGATGACTTTCTCTGTGTAGCGGGTATTCTGGCTGAGCCAGTGTGGCAAGGCCCTGGCCAACTGGAGATGATTATGGGTGCAGCCTCCGGCAAGCAGAACACAGTTCAGCACACAGTGGGGAACCAAATCACAACCCACTAACAGCACACAGCACATTTACATATAAGAAATTCTACTGTACCAGGAAGATTGCTATCCAGTCGCAATTACAGAGTCTCTGCACCAACCTGGAGTTCAGAGGAGGCTGAAAATCCTGACAGGCCGATCACCTTCAGCAAATCTTCGGTCTTCTTCAGGTTAAAGCTTGGTCACAGTCCAGTGGCTTAAATCGTTCTCACAACTGGAATTCAGTCTGAATCAACTCTATTTTCCCTCTCAGGACAGCAGGCAGACAGGCAGGCCAAAACTCAGACCTCTCTCAGTTCTCCTGCGTGAATCCACAGAGGATTGCTGCTCGAATTATCTCGCGCTGTTACTCCTTCACTTCCCAACTCAGATATGAAGCTAGCTGCAAGCAGCCTGGGACTTTCCCCAGGATCCAAAAAGTTTGGTTGGCTGATTCCTCTGTCAGTCACAACAAGGGCTCCCCCTCCAGGTTCATTTAGGTGCCAAAAGCCCAAAACTACAATTTTGCTCCCACAAAGCTCCTGGGGACAGGCTCCATTTTAGAATCCCCAAAGGTACTGATTGGCCCATTTCAGCAGTCCAGGACCAAGATGGTGGAGACAAACAGAAATGCCCATGCTGCAAAGAAGGCAGGTTAGACAAACTGCAATATTATTACTATTCTAATAAATGATCAGCAAACAAGTACCTCTTATAACAGAGCTCCCTCTGTGCAAACAGCGATGGCAGAATGGAGTGATTATCTGACAGCCAGGGTGGGACTGGAGCATGAAAACACTCAGACCACCTCTCAGATTAATTATAACTGCAATCTAGGCAGCTCTTAAAAAGACAGTACACAGGGGCTATACACGCACTCTCTGGCAATAACGTTTAAACTGCTAAAATGCAGGACACCAGCCTGGCAGTGAGCATTTAGGCAAGCTAAAGGAAGACTTTTCAGGAACCCCCATTTGTAGGGGGTTTACACCCTGAACTCCAGTTCAGTGCAAAATGGATGGGTATCCCAATGCAGGATTCGAATTTCCCCCAGCGAAGATGGATAGAGAATTTTGAAGATGGCATAGACGTGGCCTGACCCAGGCCCACCAATTTTGTGATGAGGGAATATTTAAAGCTTTTACCCAACTCCAGGAGTTCTCCCTACCTCGGAAATACTTTTTTCGATATCTAGAAATCCATTATTACTTGAGCAAGGAGCTTGATCAAGACATAACTACCCAAACAATCTCACCTTTATTTATTTTTCTCACCCAGTTACAACATGACCCAACCCCTTCCAACCTGATATCCCATTTCTACATAGTCATAACCAATGTTCCAGCAAAAGAAATGGAGAATGTCCAAATTGCTTGGGAGGCGAAACTAATGCTAGATACAGTAAGACACAGGAGGACTTGTTTTATATTTTGCATCTACAATAAAAAACTACAAACTCTTACATCTGGAAGGAGTTCTCATGGAATGGTGCAATAAAATGTTTCCACACCCCACAAATTACAGCTAAATATTAGCTCTCAGGAGATTCCTCATGTTGGAGAGGATGTGACTGTGAGGTAGCGACACACGCGCACATTTTCTGTTTTTCCCCGGGGTTAACAGACTTTTGGGGTGAAGTGGGGAGGGTTATGTCGAACCTCTCCCCAAGTCTTGGGTGTCTTACCCCAGAGATGGCCTTATTACTTCATTTACCCAGGCAATTCAGACGAGCTCATCAGATTTACCTAACTGCTATCCTCTTGGGGGCAGCCAAGAAGGTCATCACTAAACTCTGGTTACAAACATCTTCTCCATCGATTTCAGAAAGGGAATCAACTAAATATGAGCTATATAAAATGGAGAATTTAACAGCAAAACTTCAAAACAACATCCCAACACTTCTGAATTAATGGACCTCTTGGTTTCTATGTATGGCTGAACGTTGTCCTGACTTTGTGCCTTAATCCTGGTGGGGAGGGGCTGGCGGGACTTCTCACCCCAGCTCCTTTGTTGGAAGGGGTCGGCCAGCCATTCACATTCCACATTTCCCCTAGTTAGTTGATTCATTTATACCAGAGTACAGAAGCACTGATAGGGGAAAGAAACATTGTGAAAAAGCAGCTGATGCCTTCAGGATAACTTAAAACATAATATTTAGACACAGTTCAGTTTATATTAAACATTAGTTCTGTATTTTTCCTCCCCATTATTTAGTAGTGAGGTCATCTGCATGAAAACAGGATCTCTGCTCCTAAAGAGCTCATCTATTCCTATTGCTTTCTCCCCATCTGAGGTCATAATGTGCTACTTGTGACATCACAGTTACTCCCATGGCAACAGATTGTGATGTCATAACAGAGGATTATGACATGAAGCAGGGCATAAGCTATAGAGGCAGATGAACTCTAACAGACAAACATGATGTATGCATGTTCATTTCCTCTGTAATGAAAGATGGGCAGGAGAAATCTATAGAATATATTTAGAATGCAAGCTAATGCAAGCTGAATTGTACCTAATTATTATGTTTTTCAAAGTTTTATTTGAGACATCAGCAGCTCCTTAATATGCTCAGTACTTTTCAAGTGATACCCTCAGTGTCTTGTTTCAATATAAGAAACTTATATTGTCTTCATGGAGATTTATACTGATAACATTGTATTCTCCTGCACGTAACAATTGTCATGTAGTTTATAATTTTGTTTTATTATTAGTTGTTTAACCAAGAGTAGCACACTAAGCTGAAAACTTTTTTTACAGGTGCAATCTGGGAGCACAGGGAAGTTAAGTGACTTGCTCAGGGTCACACAGTATGTAAGTGGAAGCTGTGGGATTCAAACCCAGGTCTGGTCTGCTGGATGTCACCAGATTTGTAGCTCAGAGCCTTAAACCACTGCTCTATACTGCCTCTCTATATTAAGTTTATATTAAGTAATGTATGTATATGATGCCTCCTGTGTCACCACACAAGTCATAAATAAAAAGTTTAAAAAAAAAATGCTGAAGTCTGGACCATTTCAGACAGACTTGACACCCCCCAGTCAAGTGACATCAGCCCCCTCTTCTTGGATAGTGCCACCCCATGGAGAAGAAAAACACCATCACCCCCAAATCCCCTCATGTGCCTTCAGTTAGGGATCAAGTTAAAGTCTCTGCTCTAAGACAGAAACCCATCAGTAGGGGAAGAGGAAGCCCGTTAGAGTTACTGTCTGCCACCTCCAGCATACTGGCCTCCCCGAAGACCCCCAGTAAGGGAAGTGGGCTCACTTCAGCCAAATGGCAGAAAATCCTCAGTGGGATGACCTCTAAGCCTGTGAAAGCACTGAAAGCAGCCAACATCAATTGATGCCTGAGTGTTTGAGGAAATACTATAATGATATTTAGCTACCCCACCAGACAGCCACCCCGTACACATGTGAGATCACTGCCTGAGTGGAGTGAGGCAGAAAGGATCAAAAGACATAGGATGGAGGCTGATTACACAGAACTTAACTATCCTTACGTTTCTGAGTCAATCTGGGATCAGATTGAAAGGAACAGGGAGGAGTGGGTCAGAAGAACCACCTTCGACCAAATCTGGAAGAAGCATGTTGTAATGCACTCCGGTGATGTTGCCATCTGACAGGAAGCTAACCATGTGGCTGAGACCATGATCAGCGAGGCCTATCAAGGTCTGACCCTCTTCAAGACCCATGTTCTGGTCAAAAACATAAATGGGGCAGTTGCCCATCACTGGGTGGAAGCCGTGGATAGCCAAGGTGCCCCATGCATGAAGACTGACCCAGATTTTACTTTTATAACTCCCCAGATGAAGTGTTGCCCAGTGGAGCGGGACTGCTCCCTCCAGGAGTGAATGCCCACCCACCTTCTGTTGCAGCCTGTTGCTGAATTTATTTTTATTTACTTATTTAAGTTTCAGAAATCACACCTTTGAGCCAAAGGCTCTTTTACAAAGATTCCACGTCATAGAAACAGGACAAGTTATAACAAGACAGGCAAACAAATATTACATAGGTAAAACTGATAAAGACAAAACATGGGAAATTATCATATTAAATTACATTAGGTAACAGTAAGAGAGCTGCCTGTTCATTTATGAGCTGCCAGAGGCTTTGTCAACAATCAGCAGGGAAAATAAAGCAATGGAATGTACCTGCGCGACCATACCTGGTGCCCAAAGGGGAGGAATGTTGTGGCTCATATGGGAGAAGAGAAGGGATAAGGGTGAAATAAGGGGGGGTCTAGGAAGCGAGAATAATAGAGGGCAGTGTCTGGGACGAGGGGAGGGTAGGATGGTGTGGAGAAAACAAAAGAAGGGGGGACAGGAGGAAGGATGGGAGCTAGGAGGCGGTGGAGTGGTGTGGGGGCCTAACAGAGGGTGGGGAGGACAGAGAGAGGAAAAGGAATAGCAGGGAGTCAGATGGTAGGGGGGAGTGACTAATACAGGAGAGGCAGGGGGAGCCAAGAAAAATTTTAGAAGGTGCTGTCACAGCTGGCATTGGCCACCAAGTGCTGATGAAGAATGTGCATTAAGGGGCTTAGATTCGGGGTGTTAGTGATGTCCCTAGGAAGTGAGTTGTACCAGTTGGGGGGCCCTTCCTTTGAAGGAGCATTGCCCTTGGGAGGTCAGACATCGGGGGACAGAGAAGGCTAGGTTTTCAGAACTCCTGGTTAGTCGAGTAGGGCAGTGAGGGGACAGTACCGACTGGACACCAGGTGGCAGGAGGCCCAGGGATACCTTCTTTGCAAGAATGCATGTTTGATACTTTATTCCCCCAGACAGCGGAAGCCAGTTTGCTTGCTTGTATAAGTCACGTGTGTGTGAGTCATGGGGCTGAGGTGAGGAGCTGACAGGCTTTGTTCAGGACAAGGGCTGTGCACCGGAGGGCAATGTCAGTGGTGGAACCATAGATAACGAGTCCATAGTCAATAAGTAAGATAACACAGCACTGTATCGCAAGCTTTAAAGCTTCGGTATTTAAACAGTGCCTGTGTCCATAAAGCAGACCAATGCGGGTATTAACGGTTTTGGCAATGTTATGTATATGCAGGGCATACAATAGTGTACAGTTGAGGGTCACGCCCAGGTATCTGAAGTGGTCAACCTGCTGCAGTGTGGTGCCAACACTGTTTTTTATAATCAGTTGTTGGCGCTTGTGTTTGCTGTGGGTGCCATAAAAAAGCAGTGTTTTAGTTTTTGAGTAGTTTAGGTCAAGTTTGTGGGACCTGAACCAGGTTTTAACCTCTGCAAAACTATGCTACAGTTGTTGCTGGATGAGGAAGGTGTCTGAGTGGCTAGCGAAAATGACTGCATCTTCTGCATATAGGAGTATTCTGTTACCGCATGAGGCGGAGAGCCCATTGACGAAGATGCTAAACAATAAGGGGCCCAGGATAGATCCTTGGGGAACACCCGACTGGACAGGGCAGGAGGATGAGATGATATCTCTGATTCTGACCTGCTGGGAGCTGTCACTGAGGTAACTCTGGAACTAGTTAGTGGCATCAGGCGACAGACCTAGGGATGAGAGTTGCTGAGTCAATAGAGAATGGTTGACAGTATCGAATGCCTTTGTAAGGTCAATAAAGGCGGTGCCAACTAAGAGGTTTTGATCTAGCGCCTGATGAATGTAGGGTGTGACATCTAAGAGGGCTGTGGTGGTACTGTGACCTTTGTGAAAACTGTATTGCTGAGGACTCAGAAGGTCGTATTTTTCCAGATAGTCAGTAAGCTGGTCCACAACTATCCTTTCCAGAGCCTTGGGGGGGGAGGCAAGATGGAGATTGGTCTGTAGTTGCTAGGGAGAGATGAGTCACCACTTTTGTGGATAGGGGTCACTGTTACGGACTTCCACTTACCTGGGAATTGCCAGAGCATAAGGGAGCGGTTAAGAATTTTGGTTAGGAGTGGTAGGATTTCATCAATGGTGAGGGCAATAAGTTTTAAATCCAGGGAGTCACCTCTGTGCCTAGACTTACCGAGTACCTTGAGTAGATGCTTTTTGGCTAACCCCTCCAAGATTACCTTAAAGTAAAAAGGGGGCTGTTTCATACGACCAGGCAGGCTATCAAAGTGGGTGGTGGTTGGGACTGGATCAAAAAGGTTTGGTGGGAGTACATGGCTTAGGTCTGAAAAGGTGGTGTTAAAGGCATCAGCAATGGCTATTTAATCAAGGGTGATAGCACCATTTATGTTGAGCATCGTGGAAGTAATTTTGGAGCATTTCCTGGTAACCTCAGAGAGATTGTCCCAGAACTTTCTTCTGTCTTTCCAGGAGCAAGCCAGGGAATTCCTGTAGTAGGTGGCTTTTGCTTGGTGAATGGCTCTTGTGCAGGCATTCCATGCTGCTTTGTAGGCCTGGGTGTCTGCTGGGATGTTAGGAGCCATCACTCGAAACCAGAGCAAGTCACGAGATTTCATCTGTTCGAGTAGGTTATGGGTCAGCCACGGGTTAACTGTGCCCTGGATCATACGTTTTTTTGGGCGGGGCATAGACGTCACATAGAATTGAAGGTTGTAATAAAGTATTCAAGGGCTGAATCAATGTCCTGGGCAGTATCAATTGGGGATCAGTCAAGAGTTTGCAAGTGTTCTTTTAGGGGGCCTAGGTGACTGGGTAGTAAAACTCGGCTAACAGTGAATTTTGGGGGTTGTTAAATTTGTTCAACCAGAGGGACAAGACATGGAAGTGATCACTAATGGAGTCTGGGAGAACTTCAGCTTTAGAGATATGATGAGGCCGATTGGTAAGAACCCAGTCCAGGAAGGTCGAGGTCCCCATCTTGTAGTTTATCCTGGTGGGTGACTGTACTAGTTGTTCAAAGTTGGCAGCTGCAGTGGCATCTTTAGAGCAATTCGCGCTTGGGGCCAACCAGTTGACATTGAAGTCTCCCAGTAGAATGACTTCAGCATTACTACCGAGGTGGCTAGTGCAGTCAAGGAGGGGGGAAGAGACAGAGTTTAGCTAGTTTAGGAGGGATATACACTGAGGCAATGGTTAGAGCCTTGCTGAGAACACCAAGATGAACCTTGATGGCTAACATCTGAAAATCGTTCACAGAGTGGGGGGGATGACATGGCTCTTGTGAGTGTCTTTCAAGTAGAGAGCACATCCACCACCTTTCTTATTTAGTCTGTCTAGCCGGGTAATGATATGGTGGAGTCCGGGATCTTTGGGGCAGCCAGGTTTCAACCACTGAAAGTATGTTGGGGTTGTGTTGTGAGAGCCAGGCAAAGAGGGAATCTAGCTTGGGGAGTAGGCTGCAGATATTGATGGAAGCAAGAGAGAGAGAGTGGCAGAGCTAGTGGATTTAACAGGTGTCGGTTGGGGTGGGCCAGGGTTCGGGTGTACATTGCCCGAAATAAGTGGCATGAGCTGAACGAGACATTTGAGCAAGGCTTTAAAGTAAAATACTTGGCATCTGTGTGAGCACGCTTTTTACTTTTCCCCCCAACACGGTGCTTGCAATTGTTTGCATCACATTCAAGACTCACAAGGCAAGAGGAGACCCGGGCTCCGAAGACATTAGGAAGTCTTGTCATAAGACCAAGCCCTCCCAGGAACAAGAAAGAAGGGAACCCACCACCCGGATCACCCAGTGGCAGAGACATCAAGCATTCCAGTGGGGACTGAAGGTTTGAGGCACCCTCTCTGCAGTAATGGTGATATATAATTTTTCCTTTATTATACAGGTGGGATGCAGGGTTTGGGACAATATAGGACACACTTTAAGTTACACTGTGGGGTGTGATTTAACACCCAGTGACATCAAGAGGAAACTCTTATTGTTTAACGTTTGCCCAGTGGGCTCTACCACTCTGTGGGACTAGAGACACTACTGTCTGGTATGGGGATTTCAAAGTGAAGAAATGAGGGGAAATGGATCATTTAAAATGCTGATGTTCTTGTGAAAAATGACTAATGGGTGTGGTGACCTTAGTAAAGATAGCAGTGAATTGTTTATGAGTGGGAGATATTTTGTCTTCTACGGGACTGCAGCAACCAGATCCAAGCTCCAGAGCGAGCTACAGGAAAGGGAAACGTGGAGAATGCGTAGTAACAGTGACACCCACTAGAGAGGAAGGTGCCATTTTAGGTAAGTAGGCCGGCTATGTCTAATGATAGCTTACAGCCTAGTAGATACTTAGGAAGAGCCCCGTGATATTCTTTTTATTTTTCTTGGAATTTCTTCATCTTTTTTATTTTATTTAGTTTTTGTTTTCCGGGAAAGGAGAGCTAGACAATTCTGCCTATATTCAGCCTTGTCCTGGGGGAGTGGGATACAGATGGATGCCAACTGACATTGAACCAGATTAAGCTGTTGGTGGTATTTTTAGTGAATGGGAAAAATTTGGCCAGGACAATGGGATCTTTAACATCCACCTGAACTACCAACAGAACAGGCAGATGGGACCTCGGTTTAACATCTCATCTGAAAGACGGCACCTCAGGAGTGCAGCACCCCCTCATGCTGCACTACAGTGTCAGTATTGGGATTTAGCCTAAGTGCCTGGTGTGGGGATAGAATGCACAGCCTTCTGATCTTCCAGTCTCAGAGGCGGGTGTGCAACCTGCTGACTGAAATGTAGTTTTATTTCTTGCTATCACATTTACATTAATAAAATATCTCAAAATGACATAATCAATCAATCTTTATTTTACCAGGCGAAGCATCATTGTTGAGCAAGCTAATTTCCAAGGTGGGCCTGGGCATACAGAAATGACATTATACACACTAGAAATCACATTCCTAGTACACTACACTGTATTAAGCAGTATTATGCTATGGTGTAGAAAGGTTCTGTGCATCAGACAATTCTGCTACTGCTTCTTTGCAGACCATCTCTGTGGTAACAACGGAGCTTAAACAACAACACCTGCAAGCATTTATTTAGTTTTTTGATTTTAGGACCTCGGCTCATGAACAGTGCCACTGTCATTTTCTTAATCTGTCCCGAACACTGATTTCCCACAGCGACCGCGTTATTCTGCGTCGGAACTGTGAAAACTCATTTCGGTCAGGATGTAAGGAGGTGTGAAAAAAATGCCAGTGTTGAAAATCTGGCGTGACAATATTACAAATCTGCAGAGTTACAAGGGTGCGTGGAAAGTGCGCAACACACACTTGTAACACAGTCGTTTGATGGCCTATCACCACCAAATTTTCAACATAGGCATTTTAGGATCTCTGCTCATGAACAGTATCACTGTCATTTTCTTAATCTGTCCTGAACAGTGATTTCCCACAGCGACCACTCTATTCTGCTCCAGAAGTGCGAAAACACATTTTAGCCAGGATGGGAAAAATGACAGCTGTACTGTTCATAAGTAGGTGTGGGAAAATGGCAATGTTGAAAATCTGGAGACCGCGAAATCACCTTTCAGGGCCGATTAACGCCATGACAGTTCCAGAATTTATGAGGAGGGGTCCCAAAAACCCCATGTTGAAAATGTGGTGACAAAATTCCCCAAAATGACTGAGATATGCATTAAAGTTGGAAAAAAAATGTATTCCATTATATAGCTTATTGGCATTTCCTCAGTTCGCGATCGGCTTTGAAGAGCGCAGATGTGTTCCCGAGCCACCAAAGATAATCGCGCTGAGCTCCGGAGGTAATTATCTCTTGATGACGGATTGTGGGTAGGCAGAGTGCGCAGTGGGTGACACGGGTTGCGGAGGGGCAGTGAGACCTCCGAGACAGTTTCCTTTTACAGGTTTAAAAAAAAAAGACATTGTGGGACCGTTTTTATTTTACTGGGCATGTAGCACGCTGGTGGGCTCCCAGCGTCCCACTGGACTCTTTTCTTTCGTGGGGGCAAGCTGTAGCTGACGGGGAATTGGGCACCCCATCGGCAAATAACAAAAAGGGGGTAACATTATGCTGATGAGTTGGGCAACCCATCAGCAGACAATCTAAGCGGGGGGGTTTACATAATGCTGATGGGGAGTGGGCTCCCCCGTTGTCAACATACATATTGGGGCACTGAAGCCAACGGGGATTGGGACACCTGTCAGCGATAAACACAGTGGAGGGGTAGTTAATATTGTTTGTGAACACGGCAGCAAACCACCGCCATGTTCACAAACAATATCAATGGTTCAAGATCCCGCTCTGCAATGACGGGTCGCTCCCTTATTGCAGCGAATGGCTTACGCTGCAATGATGAGGCGGCCCCTGATTGCAGCGGCTGATTTTTTACAAGGTTGTGGCACGCTGGCTGATCTAGTGTCAGCAGCAGCGTGCCACGGCATTGGAGGAAGCAGGACAAGCCTTTACAGGCTGTGGTGGCATTGTCTACAACAGTACCACGCCTCCACAACCTGCTTGTGGAGAAAGCTGCCGCAATATGTTTCTTGCACATGCACACAATCAACACAAAAAATAGCAGACAAGAGGACACAGCATGAGATTAGAGGGAGGCCGATTAAGGGGTAGTGTGAGAAAGTTCTTTTTCACAGAAAGGGCAGTGGATGCATGGAACGGCCTACCTCAGAAGTGGTGGATATGAATACAGTGCAGGGCTTCAAACGGGCATGGGATAGGCATAAGGGAGCAATACAGATGAGTATGAATAGATAGGCCATTGACAGAGCAAAGGCCTATTGCACATTCATAAGATAGAAAAAGAAATGTGCAGACTGGATGGGCCTTTCGGTCCTTATCTGCTGTCAACTTCTATGTTTCTGTGTTAGTCTGGACTTGGGGTAAATAGATAGGATGTTAGAATTAATATACATCTGCACCACTGTGTATAGAGTAGGATATTAGAGTCAAGCATGGTTATTGCATGTTCAGAGTTTATTTGCATGAAAATTATAGGATGCGCACACTGCATGAAATGTTGTAACATTCACTGCATGTCTTAGATTAAATGTACAGTAGTACAGTAGTAATAGTGCAAGGTTTCACTGCCTGGTTTTTTTGTAATTGTTTACTGCATATCTATTTGATAAAAGAACACTACATAGTTTGGAAAAAATGTAATTGCATGTTATGGTGGGGCACATTTACATATCTGGTAGGGTACAAGTTACTTGCAGACATAGTGTTAAGTTAGTTGCCCCGATAGGGTGCCTAGTTTTGGCTGTGTTGCCCATTATGGCAGTAGGCCTGATGTACCACTCTGGGTCTCCTGGGTACTGCACTCTAGGGGGCTTGCCGTTTGGGGGTCGGGCTATCAGATGAGCAAAGAGGGTGAGTCAGGACCTCAATGCATAGGCAACTCCTGTTTTCTATTTTGTTTTAAGTCCGATGTACTACCAGAGTCGTGACCAGCAATATTCCCTTTGGGGCTGGATAGTAGAGGTGTGGCCAACCCTCTGCTGGATGGGCCCCTGGGTGGGAGGTTGTATCTTGAAGCCTCGGTGCTTGCTGAGGATGTCGGGCATTTAAAAGCGGGTGAGCGTAGCCCCACTTAGGAGCCATGTTAATATCTCTTTAAGAGTTTTTTCATGATCTCTAGGGTGATGCCAGTTTCTATGCCCTTGGAGAACTGGGCCAGCTAGTCTGCCCTGACTTTTCAGAGGAGAAGAGTCAGTATTCCTTGCTGGAGGGCAGAGATTCTGCTGTATCAGAGTTGGTGGGAGAGTGCAACTGGCACACAGTGGCTGCTCACACTAACCTGTAAGTTTCTCGGTGGGGTCTGGCATTGGGAAAAAGTGCACGATCATGGAATCATCTGTCTTCTCCAGCCTTTGAAAGGGGGTGCTCCCCTCAGGAAAGAGAAAAACCCATCTGAAAAGAAGTTAGAAGTTTATCTGTGAGAAGGTGAAGGCAGAGAGTTCTGTGGGCAAATGATCTGAGGTGGTGTTTAAGCTTTATTGATTGTGACATGACTGTGTTTGGCACTCCACAGAGCCCTTTCTCTACAAGAGAGGGGTAGCATCTGACATGATGCAGAATTCCTGTCAGCCAAGAGGAATTTAACCTCAGAAAAAGTCAGTACGGGGTGGATTGCTCGAATTTAGGAGATGTGTAGAGCCTGTTGGCACCTCCGCTATGCCGAGGTGGGCATAGGTGTTGTGGTCTCCGAAAATAAAGAAAAAGTGTGAAATGTGGAAAAAGGATATGCTCTGTGGGAGGACAGAGTAGATCCCTGAGTTGTGTCACAGGATCAAGATGGTGCCAGTTCTTTTTTTCTTTTTACCTGCCCGGGCCTTGGCCATTCTTCAGAGGGGGCCTCATACCTACCCGACTTCTGCCTGGTCCCGACGTACCAGGATCTCAGCTTCATAGTGCTTGGTGACTGGGGTGTTTTGTATTGTTACCCCATATTTTTGTCATCATCCCTCTAGGGCGCTGGCGTGAAGAATATATGGCATGCAGACGCATGCTGCAGTCAGGCGCCTAGCAGCGCCCTCCCTCCCCGACTCCATAGAGCTGTGCGCCTCACTGCCCGTACTTTCACCAGCGGTAGTGCTATGGGTGCATTCGCTACCCAGTAACCCACCCCATCTGGAGGAGGAAAGCATCCATTGGGGCGCCCAATCCTCGTTCACCTAGCCAACCGCCGTCGACCTGGGCCCATTCCCAAACCCAGATCACCAGCACAGCACGAAGTGTGGTGTCCAGTGCCTCAACCCTCAGCACCACCGGGCTGGCAAGATGGTGACAGTTCTTTCTTTATTTAAAAGTTCTACCAGGAAGACATGCTGAGCAGACTACTGCTCGATTCCAGATGTGTCCTGGGGGTGGGGGAGGGAGAGTACATGAAGAGTACAGAGGACAGTGAACAAGCAGGCAAAACATACAAATACAGTGCAGTAGGTAATTGTGCGAGGCACAACACTGTAGGTTCAGAATACATCACATAATAGCAGTCGCAATAATGGAGAACCTATGCCTTAGTGCTAAAAACATATCTTAGTCGCATGTTCAGGTAGAAGAGAAGTGTTCTTTGAGGAGGGAGTTGAGGTGGGTAGCATGTCCTTGGAAAGGGAGTTCCACAGTTTAGGCATGCAAAACTTAAAGATCATATACGATTAAATTTACAGAAATTAAACTGTCAGCATCTTTCATTAAATATTGTTATAACAACAGTGTCTGCCTAGTGTTTTACATGAAAATCTACCATTTCGTACCATGTATAGCTATTTATTGTGTGGTGTGGTTCAACAACACTGCTAGATGCTGAGACTTTCTGTTCCCCCTGGTAATCAGCATGTCTCCACCCTGGTAATGTCATTTGGGGTGCTAATCTCTTTCTTTAATACATAAGATATGAAGGCAGTCACGTTGCTGAGGTCTGTAAAGACTTCTCATTCTTTGCACTGTGCCTGTTGCAAGAATCTGAAAGTTGTTCGATTGTGGTTGTGTCATGTTCAATGCCAGTAATGCACAATAACAGTTTAAATTTACTTTTATAGCTAGTGCAGAAGTCAGGGAAAGAAGCACATTGATGTTAAAGTAAATGTTGAAGGTTCCCCAAATGCCTGTTACACATGGCATGCCATTGCCAGGCATGCTTCAAATGTCAAAGCTGCAGTTTGTTTTGTAAAAAAATCATTCTCATTATTTTCCTGTTTTATCAGGGTTTTGTTCTCCAGGTTCTTGTGTGTGGCCACACCCCCAAAATGATGTCATACCACGGAGCTGTCATTGTTTTACACACAGCAATAAGGAATTCCGGGTAATTTATAATGTTGTCTTACTCAGATATACAGGCCCTTATGTTGCTGGTGGTTAACAATAATATGTACATAACTATAACAAGACATTGTGGGTAAACTGCAAACCTGTTTTACAATTTCCACATTCTGAGATGCTGTACCATATTTGTGTGGTGGTGTCAACAATATAAGCTTTTGTTTGTTTATATTTGCAACAATGCATTGTACATACTGTATCTAGCTATAAGACTTCTATACTGATAGATGTTGGCTCCTATTTCTTCAGTGAGCACAAAACAATAAGAGCCTGTATACTAATTTACGTAGTGAGGGATTGTGGGTGCAGTAGAGTACACTCCTACAGGTCACTTCTCCCACTTTCTATGGCAAACCTCAATAAATCACTTTAAAATTATATTTTCCTATGGCTAGCACAGCCATCCCTAGTAGGAATTAATGCAGATAAGGTCCCTATTAAATCTAAATTATAGTAAAGCAGACACTGACCAACAGCAGTGAAGGTAACCAACATTGTATTACTAGCAGCAATGCAACTTCCTAACAGGCACACCCTCAAATGACATCAGTAGCCTGGAGGCATGCTGACTCAGCATACAGCAATCTTGGGGAAATGGACCACAACAAAAAGACACTAACAAGCATTTGTCAATGCCGAATGTTGCTTGCTTCTATGTGCTGTTTAGGTATTTGGAAGTCATTGGAGTGCAAATATTGAAAATTTGCGAACTTACGAGCATGCGTAGGAACAACACAACGCACGCTCGTAAAACAGTCATTTTTAGGAATTTTTTCACCAAATTTTCAACATAGCCATTTTAAGACCTCTGCTCATGAACAGTGTCACTGTGATTTTGTTAATGTCCCATACATTGAGTTTGCACACCGACTGCGCCATTGTGCACTACATGGGGCAAGCACCGTTTTGGGCAGGATGTGAAAAATGACAGCTGTACTGCTCATAAGGAGGTGTGGTAAAATGGTAATGTTGAAAATCTGGAGTGAAAATATTGAAAATTTGCGAACTTACGAGCCTCTGCGTAGGAACTGCGCATAGCGCGCGTTAAATAAAACAGTCATTTTAGGAATTTTTCACCAAATTTTCAACATAGCCATTTTGAAGACCTCTGCTCATGAACAATGTCACTGTGATTTTCTTAATTTGTCCCGTACATTGATTTAGACACGACTCGCCATTCTAGCTACATGAAGTAGGAAACACATTTTGGGTGAGATGTGAAAAATGACAGCTGTACTACTCATAAGAAGGTGTGGTAAAATGGAATGTTGAAAATCTGGAGTGAAAATATTGAAATTTCATAAACTTATGAGCCTGCGTAGGAACTGCGCAACGCATCCTCGTAAAACAGTCATTTTTTGGAATTTTGGCACCAAATTTTTAACATGGGGTTTTTGGGACCCCTTCTCATGAATGATGTCACTGTCATGGCAGTATTCGGGCCTGAAGGGTGATTTCGCAGTCACTGCGCGAAATCACCGCCGAACAATCTTCATGACAGTGACATCATCATGAAGAAGTCTACTCATGTCCATTGGTGCAAAAATCCAAAAATCCTGAGATATCTAACGCAGTTGAAACCCCCCATCTAGCCCATTATACTGCTTACGGCATTTCCTCAGTTCAGCGTCGGCTTTGAAGAGTGCAGAGCGTGTTCCCGGTCCACCGAAGATGAGTGGTGCGGAGTCCGGAGGTAAGTATAAGGTGAGGAGGCGTGGGGAGGCTGGGTGCGCAGTGGGTGGAGTGCGGGTTGTGGGGGGGTGTGGGAGATGCCCAGCAGGACGTTTCGTTTTCAGGTAAAAATTTAAAAAAAGCGTCGTGGGACGTTTGCCCGCTAGGGTGGGCTCCCAGCGTGGCACAAGGGCGTTAGGCGTTCAGCGGCAGAGGATTGGGCACCCGTCGGCCAAAGGACTGATTGCTGCGCTGGGGTGGGCTCCCAGCATGGCACCTACAACTGGCGGGGAGATACAGCTCAGCCGATGGGGATTGGGCACCCGTCGGCTACACAGTATGATGGGGAGACACGCTGCGCCTGCGTGTGGGGGAAGCTACGCTTCTTATCTCTGCTCACTGAAGCGTAGCTCCCCCTTTCAACTGTATGCCACTGCATTTTGGAGCGTGTCATACACAGCTCCAAAATGCATTGGCTTACAGGGGCCGCGCCTGCCAGATCACTGACTGAATTGGAGGAGGAGGTGACACACCTCCGAAATCTCCGATGATGGCACTATGTTTCTTGCACATGCGTGCAAGCAACATAAAAATGCATCAATTTGTTGACTTTTGTTTCAAAATCTGGAACACAATAGGTTTTATAGCAGTGTTTATTGAATGGAGCTGTTTCTTTTGGTTTTAAAAACCTTTGCATATGACTTTTAAAGTGATTTTCTAAGGTTTTGCAGATGCCTTGTTTGCATTGTATGCCATTGCCACCCATGCTTCAGATGTTGAAGCTGCAATTTGTTTTGTAAAAAAATCTGTTAATGTCTTTTTTTTATGTTTTTGCAGCACTTCGTTTTTGCCCACTCTCCAATTTTCTGTGTGTGGCCACACCCCCAGAATGATGTCATGGAAGGGAAGTAACAATGTTTTACATATATCAACAAGGAATTCTAGGTAAATTTTAAATTGGCTTAAATGTGTGTTATTCAGAGGTGTAGTCCCTTATTTTGGTAGTGGTGACTGCAGTATTTATTTATTTATTTATTGAATTTTGATGACCGGGTAGGCCCACTGAGCCCCAAAGGTCCCTTTTTCAGGGGCGACCCAGGATACAGTAAAGTATCAGACAGTCATGTACACAGGTTACACAGGAAATACAGGTGATAATAGGGTTACAATATAGGCAATAATACAGATTCAATAAGACATGAGTGCAGCGATTGTATGAGTCAAGGCATGACCTTAAAGTCTGTTTAGGTGAGAGAGGGAGAGGGTTGGTATTGCAAGTAAGGCAGGGGAAGACTTAACCTATATCCTGACAGTGACGAGAGCTGGAGTTTAACATGCAGGTCTTTAGCCTTGTGCGAAAGTTTGGAAGAGATGTGGCTTCCTGTGCGGAAGCCGGGAGATTGTTCCACAAGTATAAGGCAGTATAACAGAAGGATTTGCCACCAGCGTTTGTCCTGACTCTGGGTATTGCAAGTAGGGTCCGGCCAGAGGTCCTAAGCGTGCGAGAATTGTGCTTATGAGTGATAGTCCTTTTGAGGCTGGGAGGGGCAGCCGGGCACTGTAATTTGTATGCAAGGCAGAGCAGGGGGTACTGAAGACGAGAGCAAAAGAAGGCCACTGCAGCTGGGCCAGCGAATCGCAGGGGTGGCTTCTTGGGTGACTCTGGGTCACAAACCGTGCAACCTTGTTGTAAAGGACCTGTAACCGGTTTATCTCTTGCTTAGATGTTCCCTAAATTATAGTAGCACTTAATATGTAGAAATATTTATTTATTTAAAAGTTTCACCCGAAAAGACATACTGAACGCATGATTCACCAGAGAAGATATACTGAGCAAATAAGCTAATCTCCAAATGCGTTCTGGGGTAGAGGGGAAAGGGGAACACAGTAGGCACATATGTAGCAAGGCATTGTGGGTACAATAAGAAGTTGTTTTACAATTTCCTTACTGTGAGATGCAGACTCATATTTCTGTAGTGACTTCTACAATAAAAGCTCTCGTGTTTATTTTCAAAACAAGGCAGTGTGCATATAGGATCTAGCTGACAACATTTCTTTACTGAGAGATGTAGTCTCCTATTTCTGTAGTGACCACAGAAATAGCTAATTTATGTCTACCTAATCAAAGTGCAGTCTATTTTGGTAGTGTTTACAGCAGTACAGTCTGTAGAAAACTTTCTGGAAAATGTTTTTGTGATGCAGGTAGGCCAAAAAGATAATTTACCAGTCTGTGTAGATGTCTGACTTTTACTAACTGCTGGTGAAGTGACAGGTCTGAAGTGACAGCTCCTGTTAGAATGTGGGAGCATGGTGATACGTTTCTATGTTATGACATAGGGCCTGAATGACTGTAAGTAGTTCAGGAGTGTAATTATGGGTCAGAATGTTTTTATTTTTCCTTTGGTGTCAAGCTTATGCTAGGAGTTCAAAACTGTGAAAGAAAAAGGATGCTTGCAATACCAAGACTGACCAACAGAGGTCTCCATTTCAAACCTTTGTTTCCCTTGCATGATGTCACAGTTGGGGTTGCAGTATTGAGGAAAAAAAAGGTCAGGGTTGTGCAAATGAAGTAGGGCACAGAAATAAAATATTTTTTTTCCATGGAAAGCAGCACTTTTTGGCAGTTTGAATGGTGGGAGATTGATTTACAGCTCCTACAGGTTACTACTCCCATTTGTTATGGCAAACCTTAGAAAATAACTTTAAGGGATTCAATTTTGGAGGTATGAGCTTTTGAGGAGGGGGCTAGCCAGTCCAAGTTAAAATCACCTACAAAGACCAGTTCCCCTCTGGGTGCTAGGTTGGGCAGGGTGGTAAAGGTGGTGATGAGGGAGTCTCAGGATATTGAACCCTGGGCTTTAGCCCTCCCAGTATGAGGCTTCCTCAATGCCTTATTGGATGCACAAAAAGGTGTTAGAATATTCCCTGTCCCTGCAGCCAAACCAGTCACTTTTATTTAAAGGGATTGTCTGATGTATTGCAGATGCCTTTTTCTCATAGTATGCCATTGTTGCCCATGCTTCAGATGTTGAAGCTGCAATTTGTTTTGTAAAAAAAAAAAAAATCTGTCATATCCTTTTTATTGTTATGTTTTATCAGTGCTTTGTTTCTGGCTGCCTTCCAGTTTCTTTGAGTAGCCACACCCCCAGAGTGATGTCATACCAGGGAACTGTCAATGTTTTACATACAGCAACAAGGAATTCTGGGTAATTTATCATGTTGACTTAACCGATGGCCAAATCAGGCCTCCAAACAATAAGCAGCATCACTTAATCCTCAGCAAAAACTAGAACAGTCTCTACAATGGGGGTCACCATGGAAACAGGGGAGATGCCTGCAATACCCCTGGCTTCCAACTGACCCCACTCACAGTCCCTCCATAACTGTACAGCCTTTGGGACCAGGGGCTTTGCCAGAACCCCTGGATCTCCTCACATCGCGGGTGACATCTCCCTGTCTCTTCATCTTCTTTCTCATTGTGGGTTCCACCCTGAAGTAGTCCTAAGGGCCAGCATAAATCAGCCCACTCCCATGCAGCATATCTTTCATAGGCTTCTCTCCTCCTCTCCCCTGGCATACTATTGGGTGATACCCCACCAGGGTACCACAATAACAGCTGCTGCCACATCTCAAAACGGGTCCCCGAGCACCTGACAACACCAGAAAAAAAAACTAAATCAGGCCTGTATGGCTGAGTGGACACTTTCCCGTGCTCCAACCTCTCTACCCCTCCACTGAGATCTCTCTCACTGACACCAAACAGCCCCATTATAGTTTCTATACACAAGCACTAAAAGTCACCTGCCAACTCAGAGGTCCGATCCTGGAGCATCTCCTGGGCACCATGTCAGATGTCCCCTCTAACCCCTATGGAACTTGTAGTCCCCACAATAATTATTTACAATATATCCCCTACAGTGCCCGCCAGCACCGAAATTGCTTCCCTCCAAAAGGAGCAGCTGCTCCTTTAAATTTGTCAACCTGGTGGCCGCGCATGCTCAGAGTGTGAGCCTCACAAATATTTACAGAATGTATTTATATATTTTTTTCTCTATTCTTTTCCCCCAACATAGCTCCCTAAAACACGGTCCCGGGCCCGGCCTTCCATAACACTGAACCCAGGACCCGGAGCAGCCACTCTGTTACAATTTTTTAAAGTTGGCAGCCATGCATGATTCGCCCAAAGGCACGGCTGCCATATTGATTTACAACGACTTGCGGTCCTGTCACCAACGCAGCCACCGGGACCGAAACCATCCCAAACAGTGCACTCAGAGGCGCTGAAACAAGAAACAGCATCCAGCCCACCTGCCAAGAGCCAGGACACCAATACAGGGCAGCCAGAGCCACAAAGTACCACCTGTGGACCAACCAGGCCTGAATCCCTCCAGAGCTACTGATCAGTGAGGGGGAAACACGGAGCTGCAGCTCCACATAGGCATGCCCATTTGGGGGGGTGAGGCGTACATGAACATTAGCTTAATGATATGTTTCTACCCATTTACTGTAGTTTTCCTGCATCCTACTATACTTCCAGTCACGTGCCTATGTGTTCTTATGTCTTGTACAGTTTTTCTCGGGGGTTATCTGCACCTTCCTATTTCTGTCAGCTTGGCTTAGCGGGCTTCTTTTGCATTTACCTCTTGTCCTCTTTCCTTTGGTGTACTCCCCAAGTTATTTTCTGAGGTAGTCACCCATTTCTTTGAAACCCACTCTCCTTTTATCCAGTTTACTAATTGCTCTCTAACCCTTTAGGGTTTACTTTTTACCTTAAAGAACTGCTGACACAAATATGTCTTCGAGGCAGGAAGTTCATGATTCTAAGCTGCCTGCCTAACAACCTAATAGATCAATTTGTAAAACATTTTTAAAACGGGGATTATTTAGATATTTAATGTATTACCTTGTCGGCAGTACTTCGTTGGTCGGCCGAGCCGTTGATCGCAAGCTGCAGCCCCGCCCCTAAAGACTGCATTATGATGATGTGAAGTAGGAAAGGCTCTGCAGTGTAACTAATAGTTGTCTAATAGGTTTTGGGGCATCGGCGACCTTTATACTGTATGTGTTTATTTCTTTATATGTGTTTATTTACATTTGTAGGCAATTGTACATGTAAAGGGGGTAGTATACTTTAGGTCCTGGAGCAGGCAGTTTCTTGCCATGAGCTGTCTTCCCAGAGGACATCAGTTGCTCTTTAAATATGTAGTTTACATGGAAAGTTACCAGTCTTGAACTTTGTGGTCTCGGCGCCATCTTCAGATATCCAGTCTTCGAGAGATCCCTCCAGGCCCAAATGCCATTGGTTCACAGTCCTTGAGGGCATGCTCACTCAGGAAGTCCACCCAACTCTCCCACAAGCTCTTATCCCTTCTATCTAGTCTGCCCCAGGTACAAATTCTCAACCACAACTGCAAAAGACACACAGGCCTGCAGCAAGGATACAGACCCAGCACATGTGGAATCCATGGCTTGGTACCCTAGTACTGCCTGAATGGACCAGTAGTACTTGTGTTGGGGTGCTACTGCTCACTGGCCCACCTTCATGCCCAACAGAAGGCATGGCAGCCTAGTTCCCTTCAACCAGCATCATGCATGCCCCCCACGGCAGGGCCTTAGGCACCCTACTTTCCAGATGCTATAGGTGGCAGGGCTGGAGGCTGGAACTTTGCCACAATCCCAAGCCTGACAGGTCCCCTCCAGCCACTCCAAATGGACCATGCTGGGACTTCACCTCCAGTTGGGAAGCTTTCTGCTTTTCTGCTACACTAGGCTCTTTGGGGATGCAGAATCCTCAAGTCCCTAGTGTCCTCCCCACCCACTAAGGTACTCAGTTCTCTGACGGGCACTGCTAGTAACAACTCTGTCCCCCACCTAGGTGGGGGGGGGTCTATTACAAATCTGTGTCAGCCCTATCAGGGAGACCACCTGCAAACAGTGTGAACCAGCACAGGAGACATCTCACAGACATGACAGTTAAAATGAAAAAGAAATGATGCTTCCGCAGTGCTGGGGATGTGAACTCGGGGCTGGTCCTGATGGGATTGGGCTCACTGATGAGCTGGTCAGAAACAGCCAATCACGTAATAATTTATTGATAATGACTGTACTTGATAGGGCTAGGCAACTACAAGGATCACACCTCATGAAGATGATGGGCTACTGTACATTTCTTGCTGGGAACGCAGACTGAAAGGGTCTGCAAGACATGTATTTAGACTAGTACGAAACACTGAAAGACTCATAAGCCATTGGCTTAAAGAAACTAAAAAAAGACCTGCTGTGCTGTTTTTAGTTATTGTTTTTTCAGCTGGACTGAAGAAAGTCAGTATATTTTGTGTAGCAGCACCCCTCACCCTGCACCTTACTTTACCACCATGGGTATGATAAAGGGAGGACTCACCAAATGCTGTGCTATGGCCAGTTCTTCCTTTTTTTTTTTTTAGATTTAATATGCTTTATTGTAGTATTTAAAATACTATATATTTGTCGTACAATATGTAGATCTCTTGTACAGACTATTATACAAACAACTAGTAGTATATGTCTAAACATTGTATATCTTAATTGGTACACAAGCTGTGGATTACAGCATTTACCGACATTTGTAACCAAAACTGAATAATTTCGATAGGATTAGATTTATCTAACAAGAGTATCTGACTCTCATAACATAGTACAATATAACCACCAAACTAATAAAAAACCTAATATTCCCTTACCCAACCCACCCACTTCGCCACTACAGTGTATAAGAGGACTAATTTCCTTCTGAGACAATAAAAGAGTAGTCACACAGCCAAGTAAAGAGAAGTAAAGAGACTAAGCCATTAACCGTCACCGGACTGTATCAGGTTCGGATCCAGATCAGGGCTCCCCTAGGTGGATAGTAGGGTGTATAGAGGTGCCCATATCCTCTGGTATTTTTTACTATGTTTGGACATATTGGCTATAAAATATTCCGCTTGCAAAGCAAATGATATTTCTTTATACCATTCTACATATGAGGGGATTTGCTGATCTAACCAATGGCGCAGTATGATTCTCTTGGCGCAGAGAGATATCAGTGTCATATGTTTCCTTTGATTACCTACTAGAGTTTCTCCTGAATCGCCCAGAATACAGATTTCTGGTCTGAAAGCATTCTGGAGCCCAAGTATAGGGTCAATTTAGATCTGATGACAGCCCAAATGGAGGTAACTTTGTCACATTCCCAGAGAATATGAAGAAGTGTACCTCTCTGTGAACCACATCTGGTACACAATTCGATGTATGGTGCCCATCTTATTGAGTTACAGGCGGTAATATAGATCATGCAGCACATAAAATTGAAGCAGCCTATATCGATCCCACCTGATATCCTTATACAGTCTTTTTCCAGATTTGTTGCCATTGACGGGTACTTGACAGGTAGAAGGAGGACCTATCCCACGTAATGTTGTGCACTTCTTGTTCACTACAACATGTTTGAAGTGCCTTATAGTAGAAGGTGACATAGTGGGACGGGAGTTCCAGGAAAGTGAACTGAGTATAGGACCAATCATAAACCGGTCCCAAAGGCCGCTACCAAAATACTGTATTAGAACATGGAGATTTGAAGGTATTTAAAAAAAAGGAAACTGGTACTTATATTTTGTACTAAAAGCTGAGAAGGCAAGTAGTTTACCATTTTCGATTAGGTCAGCCACTGTGATTTCACATTCCAACGGCCAGAAGGATGTAGTGATAACCTTACCCCTATTTTGAAATTGGGATTTTTGAGGAGGGTTGGGACATCCTTCGTTAATAAGAGCCCAAGGGTTTTGTTCATCTGGGTGTGTATCCATCCCGAAGCCATAATTGGCGTGGATTTACACGATTTGGGAACTTTATTAGCAATAAGATAAGGAAGGCTCTTAATATCAATTCCAGCAGCACAGCATATTGACTGCTCTATTTGTGACCATAGTGGGGGATCTTCTGTGGGTTTTAGCCATCGAGAAACTATGGCACAATTGATGGCCAAGTAGTAGTGATAAATATTGGGGACTTGCAGTCCACCATGTTCTTTGGCCCTCTGCAATTTAGAAATTGCTCTCCGAGATGATTTATTTTTCCAAATAAATTTAGAAATAATGTGCACTTGATGAAACCAAGAGTGAGGAAGAAATAGGTTTAGCATTTGAAGGGATACAGCAAACGGGGCAAGACGTTCTATTTTATAATATTGATGCGTCCCCAGAGAGAAATAAGGGTTACACGCAACGATTAAGGTCCGCCTTGATATGCGTAAGTAATTGGTCCAAGTTATATTGTTGCATTTTGTTTACTAATTGTGAGAAATATGCCCAGATATTTTATTTTATCTTTACCCAAGTAAGCCCTAGGTGTTCCATGTCTGCTTTTAGAGTATAGTTATTTAGAGGCATTACTCTGTTTTGGCTACATTTAATTTATAGTTGGAGAGTTCCCAATTCTTGGATAATATTAAGGGTGGCTGTTATAGACGTAGATGGATTTGTGATATGGAGCATAATGTCATCGGCGTAAACCGATAGTTTATATTGGAATCGATGAATCGGAATACCGGATATTAATGTGGATTGGTTAATCCTCCCAATGAGAGGTTCTAGAAATAAATTAAACAAATAGGGGGACAGGGGACAACCTTGTCTCGTTCCCTGCTGAAGAGGGAAGGATGGTGACATGACCCCATTGCATAATACCTTAGCGGAAGGGTGGGAGTAGAGGATTTTGATCCATTTTATAAACTGCAAGGGAATTCTATATCTAGGTAATAATTCAAACAAATAATCCCATGAGACCCGATCAAAGGCTTTTTCCACATCAAGGGAAACTAAGGCAGCTGGAATATGGGAGTCCCTTGCTGCGGAAATAAGATGGGAGATTTTCCGTAGGTGATCCGATGAAAGGCGCCCGGCCACAAAACCAACTTGTTCAGGGCTTACTAATGTAAGCCAGACCTTGGCCAGCCTATTGGCCAGGATTTTAGCAAGAATCTTCATATCCACATTTATTAGTGAAATTGGGCGATAACTCGATACTAAGGTGGGATGTCTGTCTGGCTTAGGCAGCACCACTATAGTAACCTCAGTGAGGCTGCGGTCTGAGAGGCCGTGGCAGTAAATATAGTTGTATGTGTCGAGCAAAACTGTGCCCAATTGAGATTTGAATGCCTTATAAAAATTGGTTGTGTAACCATCCGGGCCTGGAGCTTTATCAACAGGAAGAGCTTCAATAGCCTCATGTATTTCATTTATATTTAAAGGAGCTTGCAAAAGGGCTATTTGGTGCTGGGATAAATTTGGGAGTTCTATAACCTGTAGAAAAAGGTCTAGTTCTTAGGAGATTGAGGGGGGCAGGAATATAAAGATTGGTAGTATGCTTTAAAGCATGAGGCTATCTCCTCAGGTGTAGTATGGTACTTGCCCATTGTATCCTGAATAGTAACTACCATCCTGTCCGTCACCTGCGCTCTAAGCCTTAGGGCCAGTAGTTTCCGCGCCTTGTCCCCCTGATCGAAATAAGTGGCTTTTGTTTTAAAATGGAGATATTCCACCCTATCGCCAAGAAGGGTATTGTATTGGAATCGAAGACTTTCTAGTTTTTCGAATTCCGTGGGGTATGATTGGGAGGATAGGGACTGCTCCAAAACTCTGATTTGCTGTAAAAGTGAGGAAGATTCTAGTGAAATTTTCTTTTTCCTAATAGAGGTCAACCGGATAATCTCGCCTCTTAGCGAGCATTTCAGCGCCCCCCAGAACACATCTAACTTTGGCATGGACCCGGCATTAGTTTCCTGGAAGTTTATTATATACCTTTGTAAAAGGTTAACTATACTCTGGGACCTAAGTAGCTGGGGATTAAATCTCCAGACCTTAACTTGGTTAGTGGGAGAGGGTATGGACCAATGCAAAATGGTTGGGTGGTGGTCAGAGATCACTTTGGAAAGATAAACGCAACTCTGAACCCTAGCAAGGTGCTCAATCCCCAACAAAAAGAAGTCAATTCTTGAGAATGTGTTATGGGGAAAGGAGTGAAATGAATAGTCTCGAGTAGAAGGAAAAAGTGTCCTCCATGGATCCACAAGGCCCAGTGTTTTCATAAGATCTTTGAGGGCCAATTGAGCTGGGGTGTATGGGGCATGCCTTGTTTTTGACCTATCCAGAATGTTACTGAGAACCAAGTTCCAGTCTCCACCAGTAGGATGGGGAGCCTGGACCATGACGCCAAATTGGACGTAAGACTTGTGAAGAATTGGGGATCATCTCCAACTGGTCCATAAACAGATCCCAATACCATTTCAGTGTGGCCTAGTATTGCTCTCAAGAGTATATATCTACCTTGTGAGTCACTTATCGACTGCAGCAGTTGAAAAGGTATACGCCGTGCGACTAGTACTGCAACTCCATTTCTGCAAGAATCTAACCCAGTGCCAAACATGTGCCCCACCCACGTTCTCCTTAAACTATTGATTTGTGATCCGGTTAAGTGCATCTCCTGAATAAAGGCTACATCCGTGTTAAGTTTGTGAAGATGCAGCAGTATCTTGGCCCTTTTGGTGGGGGATTGAGCACCTTTAACATTCCAGGAGCAAAACTTTAGCACGCTTGTCATGACCAGACAGTAACCAGTGAAAACCCGGTATCCTCTGGCTCTTCCTCAGGAAGGAGTCCTATCTGATATACCATTCCATATTTACTTAGTGGCGAACCCCAAACAATTCCCCCCCACCCTACCACTACACCCCAATTATTCTCACTCAGCCCTCCCCCCTTAAGCCAGTAGTCTATCCCATAAAAGTTATTAAATGTAGGAGGTTGGAGTATAGAATTGCTACTCTTCCCCGTACACACTCTTAGTAAACTAATGCTTTCCTTTCCCCTATATTGTCCCTCCCCCCATTTATTCCCTCTACCCACTTCGGGGTAAGATTTATGCCAAATACAGGAAACAGAGTTGAGGGCCAGTGTACTACGCCCTACAAAAATGAAAAATATTGCTAATAATAAACTCCAATTTCTAATTCCCAACGACCCTGTGGGCATACGTCCCACCCTGTGCCAGAATGTGGTGCACTGAGTAGACTGCTAGACTATCCAGAGCTTCCCGCTTCCCGCCCCGGTCCTCCGAATCAGTAACATGAGTATAATATTATTTACATCTGTCTGTTAAATGCCCTCCATGGAAAGCTGAAAAAAAAAAGAGAAGGGTTTAAGCCCTTCTGCACCACCGTAATTGCGGGTATTCAGCACATTCCCATATGTGAAACGTCTTCAAGTCAGTTTAACAAGTGCTTTCAAGACAGTAACATAAAAAAGGCTTCAGTTTTCAGCAGGGCAGAAATGAGGTTAGATCCGACTGAAATAGATACAGGTGCCCTCGATCTTTAACACAGAGTTCTGCTGCCCTCATGTGGTGCTTTTAAATAATGCCAGGAGGTCAGGAGTCTCACTTCAGACTATTTCTGATGACTGTAGTAATATGCTGAGTGATAGTTCAACAGATAGCCCACTTATCATTCAGGACCCTACATTATTCCGCCTTATGTAAGACACTCCACTACTTGAGGGAGCATGTATTGATGAGGTATATCACGGCACTTCAGCGTGTAGGGAACAGATCAGGGTACATCTTATGTAGCGCGGTGATTACAAGCTGCGCGTTATCAAAGGAGTGCCAAGATTCTGCATGCATAACCATCAATCTGGAGGATATTGAACTTTATACTTGATACTTGATGCAATCAATTTTGACACTATGGGATGGTATTCTGCTCGGCGCTGTCTCACTGTGGCAGGGAGATCTTGAGCCAAGCAGAGCTGCTGACCCTCCCAGGTGATCTGTTGCAATTTTCTAGCTTGATCCAGAATATGAGATTTGTCCAGATAGTTTAATAGCTTGATAATAATTGGTCTCGGAGGTTTTCCTTTGATAGGTTTAGGTCGCAGTGACCGATGAGCCCTCTCTATTATGTATGAGGGGTTGTTCGGAGAGGGACCAGCTATTTTGGCTAACAGCTTCTGACAGAATAAAATGGGAGCTGTTCCTTCTGCTTCCTCAGCGAGACCAAAGATGACAATATTATTCCTCCTACTACGGCCCTCCAAGTCCTCTAACTTGGATTCAGCTTTGTGCAGTCTTTGCCTTAATGTTACCACCTCAGGATCCATCTTGCTTTTCCAGTTCTCCAGTGAAGATGTGCGGGCCGAGACATCCGAACTAGCTCGATTTGTATCAGCTAATTCTCCTCTGAGCGACTTGATTTCCTTGGTAATATCCTGTAGAGCAGACTTGAAAGGCTGTAGTTCCTCGAGGAACTTCTGCTCAGATAACGGAGTCACAGCTGCTTGAGATGCCGAGGGAATGAGGGCTTTAGCAAAGCCGTCAGTCTGGCCTTTTTGGACCTTTTCGACCCTTTCTCAGGGGTCTGCGGGGGCGTATGCCGTGGAGGCGCCTGGCGCATTTCGGCATCCATGCCTCTGTTAGGCCCCGAGTTTTCGTGAGTCGGCGCTTGCTGTAGATAGGACAGAAAACCCCCCAAAATTGCCAGGTACGCTATACCCTTCTGTTAGCGGTAGGATCCCCTTTTAAATAAAAGCCGAGACTCTTATATACGCGTAGTTTTGATGCTTTTTGGAGGATCGAAGCGGGAGCCGATCTCTAGAGCTGCTATCTCACGGAAGCAGCACGTGATCTCCGCCAGTTCTTCCTTTTGTTGTGGTTCTTCTTCTCCCCATGACTCCATCTTCCTTTTTGGCCTCGATACACCCTGCTACTCCATGTCTCAGGCTGTGAAACTTTCTGTGGCCAGGTGAACTGCCCTGGGCAACTGTTGACTCAGTCTCAAATAATTCGAAGGGCTCATTAACTGTAGCTGGGTGAACCAAAAAGTATAAAAAAACCACAGGAGGCTGTTTACCGTTCAGCTTCTTTATTAGAACTGCCTTAGCACTTGCTGCTCAAGCTGTAAGCATGTGTTACACTCACATGTACAAACATATGCTTCGCTATGTTGCCTTCTATTGTATTGTATTGTATGTAAACAATAATGACAGAAGAGCTGATTTATATGCCGCTGCTGTCGGCATACAGTGCTTGAGACGAGTGCTGCTGCCATGCCGGTCACTTCTAAGAGATTTCAGACTGGCACGACAGCCAATCAGTGAGCTAGTTCAGCTCATTAATAATTAATTAGACTTATAATGTATTGTATTGGCGCCATCTACAGTTACATTATTATACTGCATCTCCCTTTTTATGTTGTCTTGCATGTGTGCAAGCAACATCTTGTGGTAGTAGGAGAAATGCAGAGGTGTGTCAGTGTTGGTGAATGTAGGGCACACTTTAGTAGGTGCGTCCTTCAGTCCCCAATTAGCGAGCATGCTAGCGCTGACGCAAGTATTATGCAAAGTGCCACCAACTTGAAAGAAATGTGCCGCTGCAATCAGAGACAAGCTCGTCATACAGCAGCACAGATGACACGCCTCCCGTACGTGCCTCTCCTAGTGAAACATTTCAATAAACATGGTGGCGGCTACACAATCCCCAAAGAAAGCCAACACTGGGGGTGCAATCCCCATGTCGGCATGTCCGCCACCCCCCCACATTGTGTGGCACACTGGGAGCCCACCCCAGTGTGCCTCCACTCACAGCTGCATCGGCATGTTGCTCCCCCCACCCCACCCCCATTGTGGCACAATGGGAGCCCACCAATGTGGCCAACATGACCCCAAAGTCATGGGGCACACCCCAGTGTGCCCAACATTTGTTTTATTTCACCTGTAAAGAAAGAAAAATGTCCTGCAGCACAGTGTCTGTTTTTGTTTTTGTACCTGAATAAAAGAAAACAGTCAAATTGTTTACTGTGCCCCCACCCCCAATCCGCACCACCTTCGCAGCACCACCCCATACACGTATTCTCTGAGGTCCGCGCCATGTCTTCGGTGGAGCGAAATCATCTGGACTCTTCAAAGCCAAACTGCAAAATGAAGAAATGCCAGTAAGCTATATAATTGCATCAGTCGGGGGGGGTCCACTTAGGCGGCTATCTCAGCCATTTTTTTGAAATTTGGCTCCAGATTTTCAACATGGGGTTCTTGGGACCCCGTCTCATGAACACATGTACTGTTATCTCGTTATTCAGTACTGAAAGGTGATTTTGTGATCACTGCGCAGAATCACCTTTTGGGATCAAGTAACGAAACGACAGTGCCACTGTTCATGAGGTGGGGTCCCAAAAGGCGGGGTCAAAAAGCCTATGTTGCAAATTTGGTGAAAAAAGTCAAAAAAATGACTGTGTTACGAGTGTGCATTGCGCAGTTTCTATGCATTCTCTTAACTTCGACAATTTTTTATATTTTCACTCCAGATTTTCAACATTGCATTTTTCGCACCTCCTTATGAATAGAACAGCTGTCATTTTTCATATCCTGCCCAAAATGTGTTTTTGCACATCTGGCGCACAATGGCGCGGTCGCTGTGGGAAATCAACGTTCGGGACAGATTACCAAAATCACAGTGCCACTGTTCATGAGTGGAGTTCCCAAAATGCCTATGTTGAAAATGTGGTTAATAAAATCCCCAAAATAATTGTGTTTCGGGCATGCGTTGCGCACTTTCTGCACACGCTCACAACTTCACCAATTTTTTATATTTTCACTTCAGATTTGCAAAACTGCCATTTTTTTACACCTTCTCATGAACCGTACAACTGTCATTTTTCACATCCTGCCAGAAATGTGTTTTCACACCTGTGGCGCCAAATGGCACAGTCGCTATGCAAAAACGCTTTTCGGCTAATGAACTGATAGTGCCGCTGTTCATGAGGTGGGGTTACAAAAAGCCTGTGTTGAAAATTTGGAGTGAATACCAACAAACTCCTGTGGCCAGTTACATAAAGGTAGTAAGACTAGTTTTTAGTCTTGTTTTTGACTTAAAATGTATACTTAGTCTTAAATTGTTTAAGTCAGTTGCAAAAAAAATGGCTTGAGAATTTTTGATCTTATTATCTGACTTATTTATAAGCCTACTTGCTACCAGGCTTATTAACTGGCTTAGGACTAAGTTCCCATAGAAACTAAACTGATCATATTTCGAACTCAGGGAAACAGTGTGTGAAAATGGCAGGACACGTGCTTATTGTTCTTGATTATTTGAATGAATCATCTCTTCATAGAAAGACAGTGTTTCATGATCGTTCAAATCCACTGGAAAACCTTTCCAATATAGAAGTGTTTGAAAGAATGAAGTTCAGAAAGGAACATGTGTTGGATGTTGTGGACTTGGTGAAAGAAGATATAGAGCCATCTACATGCCGGAATCACAGTATACCAGCATTGCTGCAGTTATGTCTGGCTCTTAGATTTTATGTCACTGGATCATTTCAAAACATTGTGGGCGACTTCATAGGAATCCACAAGTCTACTGCGAGCAGAATAGTTAGAAGAGTTTCATTAGCACTGCAAAGAAAGATCAACAAATTTGTTAAATTCCCACAAGATCCTGCCATGGTACATCACACAAAGACAATGTTTTTTGACATTGCCGGATTTCCTAACGTGATTGGAGCAGTAGATGGAACTCATATCAGAATTCAAGCTCCTGCAGTTCAAGACAGTATATATGTGAACAGAGAAGGATACCACTCTGTTAACGTACAAGTGGTTTGTGATGCAGATTTGCTGTTTACCAACATTGCCGCAAAGTGGCCCGGTAGCACACATGATTCACGCATTCTGCAAAACAGTGAAGTTTGGGAAGGGTTTGAGAGAGGACATGTTAAGGGATTTCTCCTTGGAGACAGTGGCTATCCATTGAAGTCATGGCTGCTGATGCCATATTTAAATCTAAGAACTGCAGCTCGACAGCATTACAACATATCTCAGATGAAGACAAGGAACACGATTGAATGATGCATAGGGGTCTGGAAGCGAAGGTTTCATTGCCTGCACGGTGAATTAAGAATGACGCCTGAACGTGTATGTTCCATCATTTGTGCAACAGCTGTACTACACAACATTGCAAGGTAACTGAGAATGGATAGGTTTAGAAGTAGGTGTAATATACCAGACTGATGTGGGGGATAGCCAGATTCACCATTTGGTTGTGTGGTCTGCTAAGGAGGTGCATTTGAATGAGTAATATACATCAGAAGTTGGTCTATTCTAAGTTGGTTCACTGGCGCAGTGGTGGAGGCATTGCCTGCAGCGCCTGCAACCTGTTTTGGGAACGGATTTGGGTGATTGGAGGGTCGTGGGGGGGGTCGAATAGCCAGAGTCTGCTCTCTTCCTTCTCCGGGGGGAGTTGCTCATACTACTGCTCTACCACCGCCTGGGTGACAACAGGTGGAGGAGCAATGGGATAAAACACAGAAGGGAGGGCTGACAGCCAAGGGCTGGAGCATCTGCATGCCGCTGCATGCTCCACCCATGAGCTCTCCGATAATGTCGACTTCTGGAGGAGCCGACAAAACCAGAAAAAAATTACCTTCATGGAGAATGGAGATGGGACCAAACTACATCAGACAAACAATTACCTGGCTCCCGATGGATGCCTCTTGACACACAGTACTGGACTGGAGGGGGTGAAGGGATTTCCACCGTCTTCCCTGATGGGGGGGGGCAGCATGGAGGTAGGTCAGAGTGACACGATGGGATGTGCCTGGGGAGGGAGTAGGGGAGCACGGTCTAAGGGATGTCTGAGGAAGTGCCACCGTGTCATAGAGAGTTGGCAGTTGTGAAAAAAAAGTTGGTTAATACTGGCATCACCCACATCATAGAATGGAATATTGTAATTGTTAAATGTGTTACTTACTTCTTTTTGTTAAAAATTTCAGAAAAATAAAGCTTGTGTGGCATCTATTAACCTCTTAGAAGAAGGGCTAGATACATGCAGTTTTCTTATTGGATGAGAGTAATAACAGAGGGTTACATTAACTTTCCATGGCCGCCAGCTTCATAACAAACTCTAATCGGGTCTACACGGGTGGGCCATCACAGAACGAGGCTACTCACCAGACCCGACCAGCAAATTAGTATCTACGGACCTCTTCGAATTTGATTCATGGTGTAACATGAACAATACAGAGAAAGCAGTCTGAACAAGAGCAATCCCCCCCCCAACCCCTCAAGTTAATTTGGTGATCAATACTTTCAACTGGTTTAGTCTTAGGTGCATCTTAATGTCTATGGGTGGCTATTTACACTTAAGTTTATATATTATGAACCTTTAGAAAATGGGCTTTTTATTTCCTGATCTCTGATTGGCTGGTACCCCCTGCTGGGGGGGGTACATTAACTTTCAATAGATGACCAGCAAATAAAAAGTTCCATCCCCAGTGCCCCTTCACCCCCTCAGACATCCCTGTGCCAACCCTGCTTCCTAATTGGCTCAAACCTGCCAATTTAATTTAAAATTGCCGCCATTTGTTTCATCTCGCTAAGAGAGAGAGATAGCGCTCCCCAACCATACTGCCACACTGCTAATACCAGCTGCCTATTCAGTTTGCATAGAGAACTTCAGTTGACCTCGTTTCTAGCATTTCTTTAGTTTGTTTTCTTTTAATACAGCACCTTTTCTATCTGACTGCTGACTGCGTTACCTCTCCTTCATTCTCCAGCCGGCAACCTGCTCGCTCGCTACTGAAACTGCCTAGTAGTCATGGCAACCAGATGAAATATGAAGACTGCCCCCACCACCAGCAGCGAGAAAACTGCCCCCCCAACGGCTTGCCTTTCTATTTTTAAAATAAAAAACACATAAATACATAAAAGAAAACAGTGAGGTCATAACACTGATCGGCTCACAGAACCACCTCCTGTCACCGCGTTTTGAAAAGTGCATCGCGAGACTCCTCACAGCAGCTTAACTGGAAAATTCTCCTTGTCTCGCCGTACTTTAATACTCCCTACCTCTGAGAAACACATAAAACAACTGACAAAACCTAAAGTGCCTCTATGTACTGAATTGCCAGCACCCAAAAACATTGTGCACAGCTTACCACGGTCGCGATCAGGCGCTCCATTAATCTGTTTCCTCTTTCTATTCAACAACATTCCCCTCTCACAGCTCATTTCCACTGAAAGCACTTCACAAAAATAAATAAATTCCATCAATGGTGTGTAAAGATAAAACAAACAACGAGACACATTAATGTGTGTGTGTGTGTGTCTTGGGGGAGCACCACAGTAACAAACATATCAGAGCCCTCTACTGCCAGTAGCAAAGGTACTACTTTACCACAAAATGACAAACAATTGATTTGCAGTCATTTTTTATAGAATTAACTTGTTTTTTTCCTAATCCTATAAAAAATGACATTGTACCCATTTTCTAAATGCAATAATACCCTCCAGGGTGGGCAGTATGGGCAATACTGGACCTACCAGTGGCTATAAGGCCCTCCGCCTGCGGCGTCGGCCCTCATTACACCCCTGGGCAGTTCGATATTGCCCAAAACCGCCCACCCTGTCAGGTATTATTGCTTGTGTAATGTTGTGGTTAACACCAACCTTTAGTTTAGTTCTGAGTGATAATGAAACGTAACTGTCAGACTTGTGCGTTATCTGGTCAGACTTGTGCATTATCTGGTCACTGTCCTTGACATCCATGTGGTAAGTTTCTGTGTTGTCACCACGTCATCCATATTTTCAAAGTATGCAGTGTTGTCTTTCATCTGTAAGTTAATGACATTTAATGGTTAGTGCTAATGGTTTCTTAAATTTCGACTCAGTGTTTAGCATTAGTGCAATGAGTATTGACCGTTGATCTCCCCCCCAAATCATACTCAAATTCCCTATCTCATAATGCTTTAACTTAACTGTCCCCATTTTCTTTGCCTAATGATTTTGACTGTACTATTTTCTGTTGTCCATTATGTGTCATCACAATCTGTGTCCTGGGATGTTCCCATTAGGTCACTCTACCTGGTGATGTTCTTGTGTCATGGATTTCCATGTGTTTGCCTTTGCGGTGCATGCAGTCTCCTCCTTCTAACTCTGGCCTGCTTCTCAGTGCATGGATTTTTCTTCGTGTGTTGATGTATGCAACCTGGAAGAGAAAAGAGAGAGAGACCAAAGCCACTGTGTGTATTAACTTTGTTTAACCACTATAGTCCCCCCTTCCCTTAAACAAGAAGTCAGGCAAACTCGAAAATTGTTTTAGTAACTAATTTACGTTGACATGTCTCTGAATTCATTATTACCCAGTTGTCAGTTTTGTGTCATGTATACAGTGGGTATATCACACTTCATGTAAAACTGTTTGAGGTTCCTAGTTCAACACCCACTCACTGCATAACCTATGTTCATCACTTCCCCCTTCAACCAATCTAACCCATAAACCCACTCTCTACAAACCAGTATACCTCCTTTTCCCCTTATCCCATTCCCCTATATCCATATTTGTTACGTTCATCATCATGGAACTGTCTATGTAGCCGACACACACACTCACACACTTTAGATCCCATATGTTCATGTCTCAAAAATAAAAAGAGAGTCCTTATCTGACAATCATTCCCAAATTCGTCTGCAACTGTTCATATTCCTGTAGTTTGGTTGGGGTGCTTCCACATATGTCTCAGTGGGTAGTAACTCTGAACAAACTAGTCTGGGGCGTTCCACAGCTTTGTCATTGCTTGTTTGCTGGGTTGACCTGCTTGAACGATAGGTGATCATTATTTTTTTTTATAATTAACAGTAATTTCCATAGAGAAACAAATATGTTGCTATTTGTGTATCTGCCATATACTGTAAATAACCATTAGCATCTGCCTATGTTTTGATTTCTGAACAGGATTAAGAATGTTCCTGATCCAGACGAAGCATTGGTTGACTATTCACAGTTTGTGCCCGAAATAATTCCTCATGAAATGGAGGAATCAGCAGCCACTCGCACTGTTGTGACAAACAGTGTGTTTGCAGTGGTATATTCAGCAGTTCTTGATGTGTATTGTTTGTTCCTGCCTGTTGTGTTGTTTTATATTTGTGTACAATGGAGTAATACAGCATGTGTTATTAATACACATTACTGCATAACATGGAGAATAGTGCATGGGCAATCATGCGGAAGCAGCCCATTGTAGCTCATATGGGTTCTGATGACCTCAGAACTCGAGAGTGAATAGTGAGGTGCGAATAATCAGTAACCCAAGGTGGTACAATAGGCTGGCTGCACATGAGGTTGCCTATGCACTGTTTTTTATAATGTTTAGTCCGCATTTTCAATTATGGTTTTAATTTTTAAAATACAAAATAAAAGTTTGTCGCTCCTTCATTCTCTTCAAGTTAGGGCATGCTTGCTAGGTGGCATGCGTGGTTGCTAGGGAACAGACGTGTCATTGTTTAATGAACAGCCTTCTACTATCTGTAATTTTGGTGTGGGAGGGATTTTAAATTAAAAAAAACGGCAGTAGTAGTTCTCACTAAGCGAGATGGTGTTGGTTTGGGGACCGCTCACTCATTGTTTTCTTTTTTTTTTAAATAGAAAATATCTGGATGATCCTGCATAGAAAATCACACAACACCAGCTGGAGAACATAACAGGGAACAGAAATGTTAACATAGCGAGTGCAGCATAACAGCAGAGATGCAGTAGGGATGGCTGGGGGGATACGGGGATGTATATGGACAGGCAGCATCAGCAGACAACGGGAAGTTGTTATCCTTCTGTACAGACTGCTGGTGACACCCCATCTGGAGTATTATGTTACTATGTCAGACACAGAATTAAATTAAGCAATAATGCCTGACAGGGTGTGTGTCGTGCTGGGATAACGTCACGCCTCAGGTGGCTGGGCACGAGGCCGCAGGCTGACTGCGTCCAACAACTGAGGCGTGATGTTATCCCAAACGACACACACCCTGGAGGGCATTATTGCTATTATACAATGGCTCGTTGTTATACAGAATAAAAAAAATAATTTTAAAGATGTTTTTGTATGGAAAAATATTTTTGATTTTTAAGAGCAGATGAAACAATCAATTTCAAGCTGCTCAATATCATCTGCAGGTTCACAGTGAGGCTGAGACTAGACCTGTGATGTTGTGCTGGGATAACATCACGGGTCCAGCCCAAGACTGACCAATCAGAGTCCAAGATTTTTTCTTGCCATTGTATAATAATATATTTAGACACTTTCACAATACAGTAAGAAATACAGATTGGAGAGTTTATGGTTTATGTAACCGTTATACAATGGGGTATGAAAATCAAGTATCGCGATATAAAACCTTTACAATGGGTATAATGGATGATTTATCACGGTCATGTGATGTATTGTGATCATTGAGGTCACATGATTTCATAATCCATTGTGTAATTCTTAAGTACCCCACACACTGTTGTGCTTTATTGCGTACATCAACCTTTATCATCAAAAATATAGTTGTAATTTCTCATACCTACAATTGAAATCTTTTTGATGATATAGCCTGCTGTGCTGTGCCTAATACTGCCAAATGTGTTATCTTCTCAACAGGTGGAGTAGACCCTCAATCAAATTTGATTTTACTCTGTCTACGATTATAAGTGGATCAACCTCAGAATTATGTTACTGCATGTTTATACAGTCTCTTCATCTGTATTTGACATATCTAATAAAACATTGTTATTTGATCTGCATTTCTTCTGATGTATTCCTTTTTTTGAGAGTAAATGACAATATGTACATGTGTCTCTACTACCATACCATTGTTTTCCTGCATTGTCTTTGTAAACAACTTTATGAAATCAAAGAGAGCCATGCCATGGATGCCAAGCTAAAAATAAGAGCCAGTCCAAATGCCTCCTCACAGAGAAACATTCTCTGATGGGCCATTTTCTTTTTTTTTTTTTTTTTTTTTATTTAGTAAGCTTTTGTCCCAGTCTACGCCAGAACTCAGCCTTGGTCACAGCCCCCCACTACCCCCTGCTCTCACATGAGCTGCGATCCCTGCTTATGCCCCCTGGCTTCCCCCCCAGGACAGGGTCGTGGCACTTACTGGTGTCGCGAACGTCGTTTCTGGTCAGGGGAGCCTGCCTGGAAGCACATTGGAGGCAGCGAGGAGGGCGTCATGGATTCGCTGGCTAGGGATTTTTCTGTCCCCGAAAGGACGTTTTTACCTCGGGGGTGGGGACATGCAATGACATCCCTCGTCCGCCCACCCCACCAGATGTCCAGACGCCGGCTGTGACGGAGCCCCCCTCTTCTGCCAGGGGTCCGTACTGTACTGGACATTTGTCCCCCCCTTCCCCCAGAGAAAGAGAGCAGTCCAGATGATGCTCCATCCATCTCCCCACAGCCGGCCATCCAGCAACCCAGGTTCATTCCTAAACCTGGGTCGCCGGCGTTGTGAGTGGAAATCCAACCGCTGCACCAACAGTCCGGCTTGGGTCATTTTCAAAGTAAGCAATAATACCCTCCAGGGTGGGCATTATTGAGAAATACTGGACCTTCCAGGGGCTATGAAGCCCTCCCCCTGCGGCATGAGTCCTCAATACTTCCCTGGGCAGTCTGGTATTTCCCAATATAGCCCACCCTGGAGGGTATTATAGCTTACATTTTGGAATAGTTATAACCTGAAATTATACAAACAACACAAAACAAAATTAAAAACTTACATGTGTTCTCTCCCAGTTTATTGAGAGTGGAGTCTAAGTGCAGTACTCCTCAATAACGAAGCTAAAAAATAAAACATAATCAAACCATCAGATTGACATAGCCTGATTTTTGTAACTTATTTACTTAACTCCAAACCGCAACAACAGTAACACAGGTAAATGCTGACCCTACAGCCAGCACTCATGGCCGCACAAGGGAAAATAGATGCAACTGTATCTATCCTATTTTATTTATTGAATTTTGTTGACCGGGTAGGCCCATTGGGCCCCGGAGGTCCCTTTTTCAGGGGCGACCCGGGGGTAAAAATAACATACAAGTAACAGAACAGTACAAGTTGATAGATGACATATTGTGTTACAGAGCTGGATTACATAGGGTTACAATCAGAGTAGGGAGAGTTGGAACATACAGGCAGAGAGACCTCCAGAGTAGGAAATAAAACAACATGTTGCATGCACATAAACAAGAAGATCTAGGGAGAGCACGGGATAACAGCTACGTTGCTAGGAGTCAGGTCACCTTCCTAAGAGGGATCAGGGGGGCGACGTGAGGTCAGGTCTTAAGGCATTGGCAAGTACTCCTGTTGAGCAGGTGGGCTTTGAGTTTGGACGGAAGCAGGGGCCCGACCAGCTCCTCCTTACCTCCTGTGGGAGGTTGTTCCAGCTGGAAGGGGCTGTGAGCGAGGATCTGGACCCAGCTTTAGTCCTTGTTTTAGGAACCACGAGGAGAGTTTGTCCTGAGGTGCGAGGCTCCTATGAATGGACTTGACCGTGATTAGCCCTTTGAGGCTAGGGGAGGAGAGGGGCCCAGTAACTTTGAAGCCAGGCAAAGAGTTGGGTAGATGAGGCGGGCTTCCAGTGACGGCCACCTGAGCCTGGCCTGGGCCTCACAGTGGTGTGTTCTAGGGTGGGACATTGTGGCAAACCGAGCGATCTTGTTGTATAAGGTCTGGAGCCGGCTTAGTTCCGTAGAGGCCACACCGTGTAGAATGGAGGCTGCATAGGTGAGCTTAGGGAGTAGGACGCTGGTTGCAATGGCAACCCTGGCTACGGGGATAATCTGGTCCTTTAATCTAAATCTATTGCCCACCACAGAGTGTGTTATCATTTGCATGTTACTGTGAGACCTTATTAATTATTTGCATAATATATGCTAAATAACCATAAAGGAAATTCCAAACTGTAAGGAAATTTAACATGATATAGAATAGTGAGTCATAAAGAAACATATTATTTAACTAATTTGTTGATTAAATAATTTATTTGGTACATACTGAACTGTGAGACAGTAAGATTCCAGAATGAAAGAACTACCATATATAGGTAATTGGGAAGTACTTGAAAAATTCTATAAGGTACTTCTTACTGTATTAGTACTGATGACTAGCATTTCTTTTTGATTTTTTGCCACATTTCTGTAAGGTACTAAAAAGATACATTACACAATTTCACAAACTTGTGAAATATTAAAAATGGTTAAATATGAAGGGGAACCAAAGCTATTTATGGCGTAAATACATATTTAGAACACCAAAATTAAAACCATTAAACAGATATTAAGATACTGCACAATCCGTAACAGTATTTCCCTGGTACTTAATCCAAATTAAATCAGATTTAATTAAACAACTTTTTTTAATAATTTATACATGTTTTATTTCTTCGTCATCTTATCAGCTTTAAGTTGTATCAAATCAGTCTCAGATTTCAGTTTCTTGATTTCTAATTTTAATATTTCATTTTCCAACAAAAGGTTCTCCTGAAGAATGCGCAATATTTCAGTGTGCAAATCTGGTGAATGATGTCTCTTATGACTCTTCACTGGAATTGTTACTGTTGACTCTGTTCCAGGACCTAGACCAAATGAAATCTTTTTTAAATCAAAACAGCTAACCTACATTTTTAAACAACATAGATTCATTTTTTACCAAACATACATAGCTAGGTTGATTATCTAATTGGCACGGTTTACTCGTTGTAATCAGGTTATGAAAATCATCAATAACAAGCAATAGAGGTTTGTGTATGAGCAGTCATGCATAATAAGGATATTCTTGTATCGAGAGGTTTCCTTGGTAACAGATGACCTCGAGAGAGCAGCTTGAGCAGTTATACCATTTCACTCTACCATGAAGGTCGGCTGTGGATTGTGGGATCCCCCTTACCCATCACATACTTGCCCGATATACTCACCAATTCTGCAGTCAGATGTTGTTTTCTATGCCCTAACAGAAGGCTACTGTAATAACCCTACTCAGATGAGTTAACTTTCATTTGGAAACAGATGACATCAATAGCGTATTTTTTTAATGTAAGTGTGCTGCAGATGTTTATGCAAGTTCAACTTTAAAAAAAAAAACAACTCACAGCTTGTTAGGATAGAGGGAAAACATGTATGTGGCAGCATTCCAAGTTATTCTGCTGCAGTAGTGACATCACTACTGCAGCAGAACATGTATTTGCATATCAATATTCCATCATACACTACAAAACAGTATGGGTTATTGTGGATATATCCATGCCTTGAGTGGTGTGTAATGCGTAAGCAATAAGACACGATGGGGTGTGCATTAGACAGTTCTAATGCACGGCTAGGGAGATGTAGCGAGGCACGAGACCACAGGCCGAATGCATCCAGTCCCCTATCCGTGCATTAGAACTGTCTAATGCACATCCTCAGAGTGTCTTATTGTGCTTATAAAAATGGGTCTATGCATTCTAAATGGGGTTTCTAGTTTTAGCTGTGCATTAGACACTTCTAATGCATGGCTAACAACCAATCAGATTGCTTGAAATCCTTTGCCCATTTTATAAGGTGCAGTTCAAGTTCTGAGTGCCCCATTACTGAGCTTATCCATGGCACTCAGAATGTTCATAGACAGCAGCCGCCATTTGTTGCCCCTCGCTTAGCGACAGATGAGATTCCCTTCCCCCTCCACCCAGTCCCACTCAATACTATTGCCAGAGATACACAACAAGTGATCAATCAGTGTTTTACTATCTAAAAGGAAAAAAAAAACAGGTTTTGTAATAGAAAGAAGTAGCTGACACATTGCGTGTTCAGCGCTACTCCGACACAGCACAGCTCGAGTTCACTGGACAACCGCTCGCACAATATACTATTTATTTTTTTTGTAAAAATCAATTATCTGACAAGCAGTTACCTGGTCGTGATCTTCTAAGTGCAATAACGCCTGACAGGGTGGGTGGTACTGGGCAATACCGGACCGGCCAAGGGCTATAAGGCCTCCCGCCTGCGGCGTCGGGCCTCATTACGCCCCTGTGCGGTCTGGTATTGTTGAATACCGCCCACCCTGTCGGGTATTATTGCTTGCATACCATGACCCCGCCTGACATTGTTACATACAGTTATAACTGATAAGGTTATTGTTTCAAACCTAGGTTGCTTTACAAATGACATCATACTCACCATATAATGAATCATGTGAATCCTCTACACTTCCATTTGAAATGGAAACATGGTTGGGGACCTCTTGCTGATCTATATTAAAATTAAAGATGTCGGAGAATGAAACAAATTACTTTAATTACTTTATTGAATACAACATTTGGGGAAGGGGGAAGGGAATGTATGCATAGTTCAATACAACCCACCCTGTCCGGTATTACTACATACGTTGATCATTTTATAAGTGCACTAATACAGTTTATGTAAGGACCGATGCTATCAGAGCAAACAATTGTTTGCGTTAGGATTAATTCAAAACTTTTCTATTCGGTGGAGGGCAAACTAACAGATGTATAAAAAAAAAAATTATTTACCAGAAACAACTAACTGGATCTCCTCAATTTGCAATTGGCTTACCTCTGGAATATCTAGATGCGTAAAGCTATCTAAAAGAAGATTAAAAATAAATTACAGCGTTAAATACATCTTTCTCCAATAAATTATGTACTTGTGCAACAGCAGATACTATATATAATGTATGGAGTTCCCATATCATTAACTGAAATCAAGCAGATTACAGCCTTGTTATGCCATTGTTATAACATCACCCTGTTAACCCTTATTGAACACAGAACAACTTCAACCTGATTGACTGTACAGATAATGATAACCGTACAGTAATCCCTTATCACTTATACAATGAGTAACATATTTCTGGTAATCTGATATGTTGTTAGGCCGATATTCAATTATAACACCATACCAGATATTAACAGTATAACCGAGTACATCTGCTGGATGAACTATCATGCCTGTGGCCAGAGCACAGTATGATTACCTGAATGTGAAGGATGTGGGAAGGCATTAATGAATTCGGAAGAGAGGAACAAAGATGGTAAAACAGCTGAGCCACCTATCCTATGAAGGCGCTTGAGATAGATGAACATGTACTCCCCATATCAGAGGAGAGAGAGGGGGTCACGACTGAGACCTACTACTACTTTAAGGGTATAAACCAGGTGGTAATTGAAAGTACCTTCCAGCTGAAAGCTGATAAAGGGCTGAATGGCCATGGCCTACGGGTGGAGGAGTAGTAGTTCATGGGTAACATTGGAATATACTTTTTTTCACAGAGAGGATGGTGGATAGGTGGAATTGGATCCAGAGAAGATGCCTGGTAGTGAGAGTTACTGTATCAAACACCACTGCATTTCTGAGGAACTCACCATTCATAATGCTAGTGAAGATCTCAGATAGGCTGCTTGAACAGGCTGCAACATTTGCGTGGCAATCAACTGTGTCTGAAAAGACAAACGGATAAAAACAAAACATCTATAAGCATCGTATACGTATACAATGTATTAGTTGTAAGACACACTTAAGGAGATCAGGAAGCGTTTCTTAACAGGAAGGGTTGCGGACACGGAATACACTATTAAAAGACAACTGCTTACGAAATTTACCCCAGCACCATGTGACACCCTTATGATGGCGTATGATACACATCATACTTATCCACAATACACAACCCGTTCTCTTGGGGGCCCCTCATGCACATTCTGTGGTCATACCCAGGGCTAGCCAACTAGAATAAAAGAATTCAAGGAACATGTACCACAGTGATGGGGGACAGCATCCTGATCAACACATGCACTGCTGAAACTGAGGCATATTCAACCAGGAGTGCTGCGGAAACCTCTTCAGGCCAGGTAGTAATAGTGGCTGTCATCACTGAGTCATAGTGATCTATTCTGAACAAGTGGAAGGTATCAGATATGCCCACGGTAGCTGGGCATGATTTGAGGACATGTGTCCCACTGCAGAGCTGGTGTTGTTTGCCTCCCCACCCGCCCCCTAACTTAAGTGCAGATGGTGACCAGCACAGCCATTCATACATTATGCACAACTGTTAATGCCCATCAGATGGTGTCCACCCACGTTGGTGAGCAGAGGGCTGTACGGATTGTTGTATGTAGTTACACAGAATGGCACTATCAACCGGGCAGGGGTTTGTGTGGTGGTGGGTCATGAGCAGCTGGCAACATAGGACTGCTGGTGCTACTACATATATCTATATGTCCATTGTCTACACTGTCACTTGTTCGTGGTGGGTGCTGCTGGACCACCAGGTTGAAGTTATGCTTAATGCAGACAGGATGGGGGCTCAGGGTACTATGCACCAATAATGAGCCAATGGCCATGCTAATCATCCCCCTTAGTGCCTTGCATACATAATGGATTCATAAGCGTGATAAGACTGAATATGGCACACAGAGATGGTGCTATCCCACTTGGGACAGACTATCTCCATTAAGTCTCATTGTGTGCCACATTCTGTCTTGATCTGCATCACTCAATATGCACTGCACTGGCTATGGCACCATGCTCAGATGGTTGAGCACTGGGTGAATATTGCCCCCACGCCAACTATGTATCAACTGCAGTGCAGCACTCCTGTCTGTGTGGCACACATAGCCAGCTCAGAATATAAAATGCCCTAACGCTCCCTGATCCATTATGTTCCAATTTCCAGTGGAATGACTGTCTGCCCACACATATACACACACACACACTGAGCTGTGTGTCCAACTGGAGGGGTTGCCAAGATTAATACTGGGTCTTGAATCAGTAAATGAAAAGGGCAGTGGTGATCCCGAGGCAGGATGTGTTTTTATTTATTTTTATATTGATACCTTAGCCTTACTGTGCCACATATTGATACAAAGGTTGATGAGTTCCAAATGTTTCCTAACAGGAACACAATGGAGATTAAATACTGGATGGATGATATCAGAGAAAATACAAATTATGGGGAACATCAAGACAGACATTACAACAATGTGGGCATTGCAAACAGATTACAGATTAATACAATTGAAGGGTAGCATTGTAAGCAAGGCAGCCATTGGCATTTGTCAGAAAAAACAGACAAGAGATTAGAAGTGCCAGAGTCATGGGAGGGGTAACACAAGCATGGGACTTGCTGATATCCCTCGGGCAGTGCTCTTAACAAGCATGCTGATGTACCTGGGACAGTGCAAGAACGCTGTAAATCCCCTAATTGTTCAAGATCATCATGTGCATGGTGTGGTCACACCACAACCCCTACCACTCTCCTCCCCATGGGCTCCTAAGGAATATGCATCTCTGTCCATGCCCAGGGTTACACAACCCCATCCAAGCAAACACAGACTGCCCTGGCACAAAAGTGGTCTCATCACATAACCTAAGAGAACAGACGCCACAGGAAGTTTGCTGGAACAATGACTCCAGATACCTGTGCACAGCCTCGCAGGACCCACCCTGAAAGCTAAGTACTTGGTTGGTGGTTTTTATTAGCATCGCCTATGACAGTGTGTGGTGGGCCAGTTATCGTAGAACAGGCTGCCACGGATGCTCCATCCCACACAGACTACTTCAAAATAGTCTCATCTGACGGTTTTGAAGGGTACTAATACAGCAAGACTCCAATAGAAGAAACATAATTACTAAGGTGAGTAATTTTTTCTTCAAACAACTTGAAGTCTTGCTGTATTCTGACAAATGCAGTTAGCACCAGCCTTTAAACTGCCCCGGAAAACAGGGTGCTAAATAAGGAGGAGAGACCACAGAACATCTTGTCGAACTACACAGTAAGGTGAAACTACATAAACATGCACAATTTTTATACTGTAGGACTTCATACTTCCCAACAGTTCCTAATTTTGACACAGAAACTTATCTTTAGTGCTCAGAAACCCCTTGTACGAGGGAGGTAAGCATGACATGGACCCACCCAGCAGACTGGCATACATGTTGAAAAAAATAATTTATATGCCAGTATGCCCATCCACCCCTCCCTCCTCCATCACCAGTGGCCAGAACCATTTTTTTCAGCATGTGTACCAGTCTGCCCTGGTCAGCACTGCAGCACAAAGCTGGCAGGGCAGCAGAAGGCACAGCAAGCAACAATGAATTTAAATATCCATGCAGAAAGCTACAGCCCACTCTCCCCACCCCAGACCTGCATGGCCACTATCTCCACCCAGACTGGCCAGCTCGGCTACTCTCTGCACCTGATGGACTTGCACAGCCAATCTCTACACTCTGTGTCCACCACACCAGCACAACCACTCTCCCCACCCCACCAGCACAGCCACTCTCCCCACCCATCCCAACCAACACCATTTCCAGCTCCATTTATCTGGTATCTGCTCCAGGCATCCAGGTCTGTGCCTCCCCATCACAGGCACACAAAAATAAATAAAACCACATTTTATACTGCATTTTGTTTATGCACACATGACCAGCAGTGTCCTCAACCCCATACACACACACACACTACCAGCAGCATCCCCAACCACACACAAAACCAGCAGTGTCCACAACCCCCCCACACACACACACAAATGACCAACCATTGTCTGCAACCTCCCACCCACCACCACACATGACCAGCAGTGTACCCAACCCCACCCACACACACACAACCAGTGTCCCCAACCTCACCCACACACACTAGTGTCTCCAACCCCACTCACACACACATGTCCCCAACCCCACCTACACACACACACACACACACACACACACACAGTGTCCCCAACCCCACACACACTTGGCTAGTGTCCCCAACCCCACCTACACACACACACACACACAAACACAACCAGAGTCCACAACCCCACCCACACCCACACGACCAGTGTTCCAACCCCCCAAAGAAAATCATGGCCAGTCAGTAGTCACTATAACAATAGCCGGGTAGTAGTATAATCATTTCTTTAGGGTGCATGTTTTAGTGCAAGATTTTTTTGCTAGTCTTGTAATACTGTACAGGGGAGAACACAAAAAGCTACCCCTTTGGTTGTCTTTGCCAGGCAATGAAGACAGAGACAGCAAAGCCAAGGAATCTGATGGTTTCACCACTCCACAGTGGATGATCAGAAATCCAAAAAGTGAAAGATTACTTTTACAGCCAGGTAAAGGATGAGGGGGAAATAATGTTTTAACATTTGTTAACATTCATATGCTAGCTGCGGGCACAGGTCAGTGAGATACATCCCTTGGCAGGTAAAGGATGAGGTGGCAATTATGTTTTAACATTTATTTATGTTTATATGCTAACACCCAGTCAGCAAGCACAGAATGTCCCCCCTCCTAACCAACACGGACAGTCCACCAGAAACCCAGTCAGCAAACACGGACAGTCCCCCCTCACCCCACCTACAAGGACAGTCCCCCCAGACACCTGGATAGCAAACACGAAGAGTCCCCCTTCCCACCAGACACTGGGCCAGTGAGCATAGAATATCCCTCCCAACCGACAAGGACAGTCCCACCAGACACCCAGCAAACATGGATGGTCCCCATGCCCCACCAGGGACAGTCCCCACCCCCGCACACAGCTAGCAAACACAGAATGTCCCTGCCCCACCAACATGAACAATCCCCGAAACACCTGGCTAGCAAACACGGAGAGTTCTCTCTCCAACAACACTGATAGTCTGTCCTAGACACCTGATCAGCAATCCCAGACACCCTACCAGCAAATAGACAGTCCCCCCCTCCCCACAAGTCACCCAGCAGGCAAATATGGACAGTCCACCTTTTCCACCATCATGGACAGTCCCCCCAGACAAATGGCCAGCCAAGTCCACCAAACAATGGCTAGTGTCACCACCCCACCATCACAGCCAGAGTCCCCACATCACCATGGCCTGTGTCTCCACCCCACCAGACCCCAGCATAGAAAACAGACTGTCCCCCCAGCCCCACCAAACACTGACCGCCCTCCCAGTCCCAAACACTAACCACCCCAGCCCCAAACACTGATCATCCCCCCCAGCCCCACCAAACGTAGGTCCTCCCCCCAGCACCAAACACTGACCATCCTCTCAGTGAGTCAGCCCCCAAACAGACAGACCATCCTCCGACCCAACCCCAGAAAACAGATGAAGGATAGTAACAGAAAATCAGGGTTTGGTAGGGCAACTTGTCCATTTTATGAGGAACTTGATAGTATTCTAGGCACCAGACCCATTTCTGTTCATCCAGTGGTGATCCAGAGTGGCACAACAGAAGATGATGGAGCACTGGATGATGTTACACATGAAGTGCTGTACGAAGCTGGTAGGTAATTGGGAGTGGTAATAAAATACAGAAATAGTGACATCTAGACATATATTTCTTGTTTGTACCAAGTTCTCATTAAAGAATCTCCTTGTAACAAGGGTGTAAATCACTGCAGTCTATCTTCTTAGTCAGCATAAAGAAATATACTGTATAATGCCTTTATTTCGCTGTAAATTAATTTATGCTTTATTTGCGGGTCAGATACTTCCCGCGGATATAAGTTTACAGCTGATTAAATGTTACAGCTAAAAAAAAAAAGTTCACGTTTCATTTATAGCGACCGCGAGTACAGCCGCTAGTGGGGATACAGACAGGACCCGCCATATACTGTGTTCTTTCCTCGAGTGCCTCCCCCACCTTCCCCTCCTGTTCTTCTGATTTGGAGGTCACAGTTAACCATACCGCAGTATTCAGTGCTCGGTGATTTAGAGTTACAAAAACTAGGATATTTCTTTGAGTTATCTTTAAACTGTGAGGAAGGTGTCTCTGGCTGCCGACATATCAGCACATTATGAGGGCACAGCACTATGTGTTTCAGAGGTACTGATGTTTTTTTTTAAACAGCTTTGTTGTTTGTAAATCACAGTGCCCTGTGAGAGCCAAAAGTTGAAAAGCACTGATTTCTCTCATTTTCAGTGCTTTGCTTTCACAGCACAGTGGTGGAAATTTAACAAGAAAAGTCAGTTACCTGCTAAATGCATTTTTTGCTTGCCTCAAGTTTAGACTCCTGAAGATGCCGCTTGTGTTCATTGCAGTCCACTGCTATGCAGCATGCTAAGCACTTGTGAAAGAAAAATTGTGCCAGTAGTCTGCAAGTTTTCTGGGTAAGAAAAACTTATTTATAAAACAGTCAGACTCTATATATTTGGCATTCTGCAGTCCGAGGTTCTCTTGGGAAACGACTCAGATGCTGGTGACAGCGCTAATATAAGTTTACGCTGAACTGCCCATGGACCCGGATCACGCGGAATATAAGGTGCGCTGAAATAAGGCATTATACAGTACATCGCTGTGCACTAATGAGAAAAAAAAATGGTTGAAGTTCGCCGGGGGCTGCAGGTTGGTCAAAAGAGATAAAAAGTGTCACAATACCCACCATAAAAAAGGTCCCTACTCTTCATATCAACAGTTCCACCTTATGATCGTGAAACTGTGCCCCATGGTCCCTCCCTCCTGCTGACACAGTACATCAACCAACCCGAGTATAAAAAGCAATGTCCCGCCCTGCAGAGGTCAGCGCTAGATAAACCCCCTCAACATTCCCTCATGTCTCCTTCTGCAAACAGCGCTGCTTATACAAAATGCAAAATCTGATATTAATTTAAAAAAAAAAAACATACAAATTAACCCACCATTACACCCACAAGCCAACTTAACCTTCCTCCTACTTCTTGCCTCTCAAGGCCGAATCAGTACCAATGAGAGAGGAGAGGAGACGAGTGGATGGGGAGCAAGCTACCCAAATGGTGACCAGTTAGCAAGCAATCAGATTGTAAAAAGTTGGGGTCCTTCCCAGCAGACAAACAGCATTGTGTCTGCAAAAGTGTAAAACCAGAAATTAGTTAAAAAAAAATAAATAAATACAAGGTCTCCCACCATCACATCCAGAAGCCAATTTTATCTTCCCCTCCGTCTTGCTCCTCAAGCCAGAATCAATACAAAAAAGAGAGAGAAAAAGGGAACGAGGGAATGGGGGGCATGCAACCCAGACGGTGACCAGCTAGCAAGCAACCCGAGTGTAAAAAGTCGGGGTCCCTCCCAGCAGAAACCAGATACAGATTAAACCCCTCAAAATACCCTTGTCTCTCCGTTCTGCAAACAGCGTTGTGTCTGAAAAAATGCAAAATCTGAAATGAGTTAAAATAAACAAAAAACAAGGTATTCCATCATTACATCCACAAGACATCTTCATCTTCCTCCCACTTCTAGCTCCTCAAGATCAAATCAATGCGTCAACAATCAGGAAGGGAGACAAATGTGTCTTGTGGATTTTTCCCTTTTTGAATTTATGTGCACGTGGCAACAATGCCCTTGAAAGCAATGAGCCAGGGAGATTGCTCACTTATGTACTGTGGTTTCTCTTCACTTTTGGGAGCAAAGAGGACATTGTTCAACCAGGAAAGTCACACTAAGCAGAAGATTGTTTCCAGTCGTGTTCTGGGAGCACAAGGAAGTTAAGTAACCTACTCAGGGTCACACAGTATGCAAGTGAGGGCTATGGGATTCAAACCCAGATCTCCAATGTTGCAGATCATGGCCCTAAGCCAAAGTGATGTACTGACTTCTTATTTTAGTGTCAGGGAAGAGTGCGATTGACAAACAGTGTCTGGGAGAACTGTGAATGTTTACTTTTAAAAATCTCTAAATCGTGCTCCTCTTGGATGAGTGTTCATTGAATTCAGCGATATCAGAGAGCACTAGAGAAATTAAGGTAGTCTCTGCTCATTTATTAACTGCATCATGGTTGACAATCTCTTCACTACAAACCACACCCCCAAAATGTAGCTTTTCATACTGCCAGAGAAACTGACAGTGTTCTGATTTAAAATAGCCACTTTGTAGAATTTAACAAATGTTACGGTGTCATTCGGTGCAGCTTCTTTATTATCGGCATGTCCTTAGCCTCCTATGATAAATTGCTACATAAGGTGCCGAGATATTTTAAACACAGATCCCCTTGTTTAGGCTGCCTCTAAATAACTTGGCCATGCTAATTGGGCTCTCGCTGACTGTGACCCATCGCCAGATGCAATATGTAGTCAGGCATCATAAGAGTGAGATTCCAGACACATTTTTCAAATGTGGAATTTTTTATATCGCGATCCTCTCAATACACACACACTGACGAAGCAGTTTATACTGTGATCACGGGGTAAAATAAAATGCTTAAAAAATATTGCTTTCAGTTTTGAATCACAATGTTAATCGCACTCTACCCTGACGGTTACAACGATGACGGATACTGTATAGCATTTTCCTTCATTACAAATTTACTACTTCTTTCTTTATGCAAACATTAGGTTTCACAGGAAAACAAATGTTCCCAGGTGATAGTTAATGTAGTATCACATATTATATCAGTGAATCCACTCGCTAACTCACTGATACACAGACGTAATCTCTCTTATGCAAGCTTGCAGTCTTAACCAATTGACCCCCCCAAGACAACCAGCTCCCAAACAAAAAATCCTTGTGACATGTCACTTTGGACAGCAAGGGCTAGTGATGACAAGGATGTGAGAAAAATAGTTTTTACTGACAGAACAGAGCAGGGTACATGGAGATCGGGACGTCAGTGTGTCTGTGTCTTGCATACGTGATGGCAATACCCTGAACTGCAGCGTTTGCTTTTAAAAAAAATAAAAACAAATAAAATCATCACAATTTGTCAGTTTGAAATTCATAAAATAAACCCAACAAACAAACAACTTACACGTAAAACCAGTTTTATGACAGGCATAGCAACGTGTGTCTACTGTTGCCAAAAGCAATGCAAAACACATTTTTTCCAATGCAGACTTGCAGGGGACCACAGCAACCTTGCAATGCATGACGGTAAGCTGCCGGATTGCTACCCGTGTTATGATATGGATTTTAACATGAATCGTGTGTGTCCACATAAAAGAGTTTTAAAGAACGGTACAGTTGTGCGTGTCTGCAATTGTGTGTCACACGATAACGTTTCAAAACCCAGTTTCACACACGGAATGACAGTGTGTCCAAGCCCTAAATGGCGCGCCACTAATGGTGTACTGCTCACGCGATGGCGCCAGCTTGCAGCACTCTCCCAATCAGAAAAGGGGATAGTTTTTGTTTAAGAGACATGGCGCTGCACACCTCCGAGAGCTGTAGCCAGTCTAGGCATATCCCTGAGCCCATTCAAAAAAAAACGATAATCGGAGAATGGTGGCTGAGCTCCTTAAAAGTCTCTGTCTAATTTCTGAGGGGCAGCTTGCCCTCTGCCCCCCCAGTCTCACGCCACTGCATGCAGCATTGAAGCTGCATTTACAGAAGTTCCTCTCTCTTCCCTGAATGGAGCAGGTCGCAGCCTGTGCTCCGTGAGAGGTGGGAGTGAAAGTAATTGCCACAAATGACTCACACAAAGCGGGAACACTCTCGCGCTGGTAGTGGGAGCCACTAATGAGTGTTGGACAGAAAATTACTCTTTAATGTGGGGACACCTCGCATGTTTGCTGGGATAAAGTTTTCACAGATTTGTTACATGAACACCTACCTCGACTAATTTAGAATATTTAGACGTTTTTCTTTTTTAACTGTTAATTACTACTTGGGCATTATTTCTTCCATGGTTTGACTGCAACAATTGAAATACTGTACATGTCCATGCCACAAACACACACACCTATTATTTCACAATACTAACTTACTTTTGAGTGTCACTTTTGCTGACACTGGCACTTTCTTTTTCTGCAGAGTTAGGGCATGCACTTCCCTGAGTCACCACACATGACTCTGTACCTCCCTCAATACCATTAAAAATTGCTGACTGACTACCATATATATCCATAACCAGTGTGGTATAATTGGACAAAGGTTCATGTGGACCACCTCCTGTCCTAGTTTTTTTTTGTGATATTTCCTTTTTAGCATCTGCCAGTAAATTTTTCCATTTTTTTCACCTCATCCACGGTTCGTTCAACAGTGGGATTAATAGCGTTTACTTTGCTTGTTACCTCAGCCCAGAATTTCTTTTTGTCAGAAATCTTCAAATTTGGACAAAGTTTACCAGTCAAAATCGTTTTTCTGAGGTAAACCTCTTCAATTAGGCATAATTTCTCATCCTCAGAAAAGTTACACTTCTTAATCTTGGCTGCCATCTTGTTTATTCCTGACAGCCAGATACGCCCTGTTAACTGACTTAAGCTGGTTGCTAGGCAACATATATTTAAGACTAGTCTTACATAAGTCAAAACAACTTCTGCTTTATGCAACTGACCTAAACACAGGACTTAGACAAGACTACTAAAAGCCAAAAAACTTCAAAAACAGTCTAAGAAGTAAGACTACCTTTATGCAACCGGCTGCTGGGGTGTTAGGGTTTCCAACCATAACGCGACACCCTGTAGAGGCTGACAGGTGTCAGGAGTGTGACTTAGAATTATCATCTGTAATGCACACGCCATTCCACCCCCACCCTGCAGCCAGTGACAGGCATTGAGGTGTGCCTTGGACTCTTTGGCCCCAAAGTTCACCCCATTCTCCTATACTGAACCCATCTCGGCTTATTTCCTTATGGAATGGGGTGAGCATAAGGCCTGAAGACCTCAAGGCACACCGCGACACTTGTGTCTGCAGGGTAGGGTGAGGTGAAATGGCGTGAGCATTATGGCTGATGACCTAAAGGCACACCTCAATGCCTGTCAGTCTCTGCAGGGTGGCGTTGGGGTTGGCGTCAGTTCAATACTTCACTGCCATTCCTATTATTCATCTCTCTAACTCTTGCACTACCAATGCTAATGCAAGCAAGACAACATTCGGCATCGACAAATGTTTGTTTTTCTTTAGTTCAGTTCTTTTATCAAAATCAAAAGATAGCAAAAGAAAAATAACTGTTGTTTATAACCACAAGTAGCCCTTTTGGGACCTGGTCTTTTTACCACCAGTCCATACTGCATCCTCTTGTTCCTGTCCTACATATAATCGTGGTATTTTCTCAGAACTTTGATCTCTCTCTGCCAGATCTTGTGGTTCTGGGTATCATTTCTGGTGTCTGCACCGGCTGTGTATTTTCCTTGCAACAGTCAGGTAGCTTAGCAGGTGCTGCCACATTAGGTTGATCCATACTCTGAATGTTTCTCTGATATTGTAGGACTTCGCCTGACTCCTCAACGTAATCAGGGATCAAAGCAGGGAAGTTTTCTTCCTGTGCCTTCATTAGATGATTCCTGTTTCTTCAGTACATTTTTCCATCAGGTGTATGAAGTATATACAGTCTAGGTGAATCATGCTTGGCGACCACAACAGCAGGTTGTCACTTCTCCACACATCTGATTCTTATTTGGTCTCCCTTTGAATAACTGGCAATTCCTGCGCATGACAATCATGGTAGTATTTCTGGGTAACTTGTCTAGATTTCAGCTTGTCTCTCATCTCAATCTTATGCTCAGGTTTTAAAAGCAATGTTGATGCTGGCAGCTTAGATTTTAATCTGTCTCCCATAAGCAACTGTGCAGGAGAAAATCCAATTTCTTCCATAGGTGTGTTCCTGCTATTTTTTTTTTTTTCCCTCATCTGTCAGACCGGGGCATCTCTCAGGCGGGCTCATTCGGCTTCCACCCATAACCGCCTGCCTGAACCACTGCTCTGACTGAAGCTTCAGTATCAGGATCCCATCTTCTCTCACCAGCCCCCCCCCCCCACAGGAGGAGGAGGCAGAGAGTCCCCAGGGGTAGGATTGGGATCATGGCCGGCACTGGGCGTGTGGAGTTTCAGTCCCGGGAGACCCGCTGTCACCTCACTTGGCTGTCAGGGTTTTTCATTCTTGTGTCCCCTCAGAGTGCAGCATGCAGTGACGCCTTCACATGGCTACCCTGCTAGCATCTGCTGCACTCTGCCCCTTACATCAGCTGGTGTACCTGCAGTACCCCCGATCTCCATCGGGGGTCATCAGAACACCAAGCTGCCCTGAAGTCACCGATGTGGCGCGAAGTGTAGCATTCAGTGCCTCAACCATCAGCGCCACCAGGCCAGCTTGTGTTCCTGCATTCTAACAGTGCAAGATAGGTATCTCCACCACTCTCTCCTTTTTCAGTAAGTTTTTTACTGTTTGCACAGTCCTTTCTTCTTATCCGTTGGACTGTGGGAATCCCGGACTAGATGTGGAGGTGTTTAAATTCCCCGCTGTCCGCAAACATTCTGGACTCTAAACGAGAAAACTGTGGACCACCGTCTGACTTTACCACATCTGGTATGCCATGTCTGGCAAACAGTGACCTCATGGCTGTAATAACTGTCTTGCTTGTAGACTCACTGAGTTTTGTTATTTCTGGATATTTGGAGTAACAGTCTACACAGAGAAGATATTCAGTTCCTTTGAGCTGAAAGAGGTCAGCTCCTAGTTTTACCCCAAGGTCTGTCCGGTATGTCATGAGACAAGAGAAGTTCTTTAGGATTATTGTTTCTAGTTGCATTGCAAACAGCACATTGTAAAACTGTCTCTTCAATCTGTTCGGACATACTGTACCAGGCCAGTATAGAATATCTCATGCTCTGGTTTACACTTTACAATGCCAAAGTGGGCTTTGTGCATTGTCTGGAGCATCTGTTTCCTCATTTGTTGTGGAACTATCAGTTTTGCTCCTTTGAACAGTAGCTTGTCAAAATATGTGATTTCATCACGAAAAGTCCAATAGTGTCTGATTTCTAACAGCACTCCGTCCCTTTCTGTTGGCCATCCATTTAGCACAACTGCTTTGAGCTGCTGTAGTGCCATGTCTTTATCGGTGGCTTACTGGAACTCTTGTAGTTTCTCTGCTGAAATAGGTAGCTGAGTAGTAAACAGATTTACTTCAGGTTTTTCATCTAGCAAATTTTTAGTCTCCTCTCTAAGATACACTCTGCTCAAGGCATCTGCAATGTGCATGACTTTCCCAGGCTTGTATCAAACTTGTAGACTATACCTTTGCAACCGCATAAGCATCCTTTGTAGTCTTGGTGGTGCTTGAATTAAAGGTTTCATGAATATTGCCTCTAATGGATGATGATCCGACTCCACCTCCACTTGCTTCCCATACAAATATTGGTGGAATTTCTCGCATCTATAGACAATCACTAGGAGTCCTTTTTCAATCTGAGCATACAGGACCTTTTCTGGCAGTCAGTAAGAGCTCTGGAACCATAGGCTACTGGCTTTCCCTCTTGCATTACCACTGGTCCCAAGCCTTCCGAGCTGGCATCCACAGATAATGCAACTGGTTTGTTTACATCGTAGAACTTGAGAATAGGTGCATTCGTTACCTAATTCTTGAACTCTGGAAAGCTGTTTTTGTGCTGTTTTTCCCAGTGCCACTGGACCTTGTTCTCCAGCAGCTTTCTTAGTGGTGCACTTACTTCAGACAGATTGGGAATGAATTTTGCTAAATGCTGAATCATCCCATGAACCTCATCAGTGCTGGTTTAGCCTCTGGCTCTGGCATCTGCTGAATAGCTCCCACTTTTTTAGGGTCCGGTTTTAACTCTTCATTGCCAGAACATGACCTATGTAGCTTATTTCAGTCATTCTGATTTTGCACTTCTTTTTGTTCAGCTTCAGATTTTCACTTCTGGCTTTCTCCAGTAGTTGAATCAGTCTTGGATCATGTTGCTTCCCATTTTCTCCCCAGACGAGTATATCATCAATAATGTTCACTACTCCTTCTGGGCCTTCCAGCATCTGTGCTATGATTCTCTGGAACACCTTAGGCGCAGATGAGATGCCAAACGGAAGTCTCTTAAATTTGTACGTTTCAAATGGCATATGGAGCTCTCTTTATCGAGCTGTATTTGCCAAAATCCTTGGTTTGCATCCAGTACTGAGAACACCTTAGCACTTGGCATTCCAGCTACTACTTCTTCCACTGTTCACAGGGGGTAGTGCTCTCTCTTTATTGCACAATTTAAGTCTTTTGGATCAATACAGATTCTGAGCTTATCAGGCTTTACTACTGCTACTATACTGTTAACCCAGTTTGTAGGCTCACTTTGTTTTGCAATGACATCTAATTTTTCCATTCTTTCAGGTTCTGCTTTGATTCTATCCTTTGGTTCTACTGGCACTTTCCCGGGTGTGCACAACAGGTATAACAGTGGGGTCTATCTGGATATGGTGCTGTCCTCGTACACATCCAAGACCTGTAAACAAGTCTTCATAGTTATCAAGTATATCTCTTTCTCTGAGAGCTACATTAAAAATTATTTTCGGCATGCCTGACTGCAAGCATGTTGCACGACCCAGTATCGCTGGTGCATCTTGATCAGTTACTTGGAACTGGATGTCATATTTCTGGACTTTATACTCACATGTAAGCTTGTTTTGCCCTTTAGGTATCATCTGATGCCCTGAATAAGTAACTAGCTTGTACTTGGACTTGCTCAACTTGTCTTTCAAATTCAACATCTTGAACATTCGTGTTGATGTAACATTGCATTCTGCTCCAGTGTCAAGCCTGAATTGAACTGCCTTGATGCAGCCACTGGGCAGATGGTGCTTCCATAGCCACCACCCGAGACCACAAGCATGGACACCTTGCCTGAAAAGGTAAGCAAAGCTGCCAGCCAATCGGAATGCGAGTGCCTTTTACAGGCCAGTTCCGATTGGCTTACAGTCCGCTTCTGTATTTAACTTGAAAATCTGCAAAAAAGAGCTGTTTTAACTTACTTCTGTTGTTATTCTTCTTAAGTTTAGCTACTGTTAAATTCTACTGTCTAAAGTGTTCCAAATTTAAAGTGTTACCTGATTACAGCCCTTCCTTGTCCCTGTAGCTTGGATTCCAGACCTCTGGGCGCCAAGTTAATCGCTCCTTTTGTATTGTTAATTTACTCTCCTGCTGGTTGCTTGGCCTTTGTCTGGGACCAGTATTTAAACTGCAAATCTCTTTCTCTCCCCAGCCGTGAACCCTTCCAGGGCTCCCAGCTCAACAGCCGTGGGAGACGCGGCCACCAGGTGGACGACGCTTCCATAACCACCACCTGAGACCACAAACATGGACACCTTGCCTGAAAAGGTGCGGCAAAGCCGCATTTTTTCGTCCACCCTCCCATCCCCTTTTTGTTAATTATTATATAGACTGCCACCTCCTGCTCCTTCTCATTCTCTGGTGCATTACCTTCTTTTCTACCCAATACGCTTATCCCTTCGATTACCCAGCCCACCTATCTCTCTACAGACGCACATGACTGACTAATAAGTACTGCAAATTGCTGCCACATACACCAGCAAAGTTATTGTTTCGGAGTTGCGAAACTCGGCAGCCATCGATGGAAAACCTCCTTTAGTAACTTATTGTTTCATGTCAGCGAAATGTGACAGTTATTGAGGGTATACTGACCAACTCCCACAGTGGACTTACAGGGAGTTCTGCAGGCTGCTTCAGCACTAAAGTAGACCAATAGCATCAGCGACTCCTAAGTATCTCTTTATTGTATGGTGAACCCACAAGGAGTTGTGCAGGCTGCTTAAGCACAATTATACATCAACAGTACCAGCGACTTCCAAGTATATTACTTTACCATAAGGTGTCACCATGTGGGCAGGTTTCTGGCTTCCCTTCCTGACTATTCTATGGCTGATGCCTTGTGCAATATATCAGCCTTGCCAAACGGACTCTTAGGGGGACTCTGACCTTCCGTTCCAATGTTCTCTGCACAGTAATCTATCTTATAGCTATCTATGTGCCCCTAAGCTCCCACACCTGCGACACACCTGGGTGTCTCCTGGGGGTGAGACTTGCACCTCACTGCCCTTGCAGGGTATGTCTCTTCATTTCCCTAGCATTAACCCCTTCTGATACTTTGCAGCTAGGGTTTTAGTCTATGTAGCTCTAGGCTAGTACAGTGCAAGAAGCAGGACCTTGCATTCTCATATAGGTAACACAGGTAGTCGTGGAAGGGCCAGAGATTTCAAATTGTCTCTCGCTGCCTTAAGGAAAATTTTGCTTCTCCTCTTGTTATGTTTAGGTAATGTTGATCTCAACCCTGGTCCTACAGAAGCCCTTTTATCTCCATCTGACTTTACAAGGCTCAAAGGAATGAGTTTTATGCATGTTAATATATGCAGTCTTTTAAAAAAGTTCACCTCAATCCAGACTTGGGTTATCCATGCCGCACCAGATGTATTGGTGGTCTCCAAATCTTGGCTTAGACCAACCACGCCTGACAGGGAAGTTAATATTCCCAACTAGTTACTGTTTAGAGCCGATAGGCAGACCAGGGGCGGTGGGGTGGCCATTTATGTCAAGGACAAATACACGGTCGCAACCTTGACTCATCCTCTGTTGCAAATGGTTTTGAATGTCTGTCTCTCGAGGTTGAAATATCCCCTTCTCTGGCACTTCGTGTCATAGGATGCTACAGACCTCCGTCAGCTAGTTCCCAGCTTTTCTCCCACCTATCGACTATTTTGGAGCATGGGACGCTTGAAACAATTATACTAGGGGATCTTAATTTTGATTAGCTATCCAAGGCATCAATACCTCTCAAGTCTTTCTGTGACTCTCATGGGCTCACACAACTTATGGAAGAACCAACGCGCCCTAATAAGAAAAGCCTCAGGAACAGTACCCTGTTGGATGTCTTTCTAGTAAACACACCTCATTTCTTTTCTCATGCTGGAATTTTTTCCTCAGATGTCAGAGATCACTTCTTCATTGCTGGTGTAAGATCTGCCTCTAAACCTCCATCCTCATCTAAGTTCTCTACCGAGAGGTCTAAACGTAACTTTGACCGGTTTGCCTATCTCGACGAGCTAAAATTCTCCTTGCACTGGCAGAACTTTTACCTAGCTAAATCGGTGAATATGGCATATGACATTTTCCATGAAATTGTGTCATGTGCCTTAAATAAGCATGCATCCCTGGTAAAAGTCCACACAAAGAGTAGAACATGCTGTTGGTTTTCCACGGAACTTAAGGCTGCATTGTTAGACAGCGACAAGCTCTGGAAAAAAGCACACAAATCCAAAACATCCGAAGACTGGTGCCAATTCAGGAGGGCCAGGAACTCCTGCACCAAGCTGGTTAGAGAGGCAAAGGTCAACTTCTATCGCTCTGAACTGGACTCTGCTACAAAGAGCCCTACTAAATTTTGGAATACAATCAAAGAGCTGTCTGGCCACTTGTCTGGAAACATACTTCCCTCAAAAATTATTTCTGGTAGTGATACTATTTGTGATAGAATGGAGATTTTACAGGCCTTTAATAACCATCTTGCCACTGCAGGTCTAGCATTTGATAACTTCCCTGCATGCTTGCTACGCTCTCAGATTAGCACACAGAAGTGCTCATCCTTGAATGCCCTGTAGATCATGCACATATCCCCCCTAATTCTGCAATACTGCAATGTATAAAGATTTAGATTTTTTAATCTTTCCTGATATGACACATGTTCTTGACCTGAAATTCTCTTTGTGGCCCTACGTTATACTCCTTCCAATTTCCTGATATCTACTTGTCTGTATGGTGACCAAATCTGAGCACAGTACTCCATATGGGGCCTCACCAACGCACTATACAAGGGTACCATCACCTTCATGTCTCTGCTACCAATGTGCCGTAATATACAGTTTAATACTTGATTCGCCTTTTTAACCACTATACTACAATGTGCACTAAATTTCAAGTCATCCGTTATTCTCACCCCCAGGTGAGAGCTTATATTGTTGAAGCCACTACAGAAATGTGAAACTGCACCGCACAGTAAGAGTATTGGAAAAAAATGTCTTATTGTACCCCCAATGCCTTGCTATGAACATCTATATATTAGGTGCAGTGACCACCACTAAAATAAGGGACTGCTTCTCTGAATAACTAACATATACATCAACATTATAATTCACCCAGAATTCTTTGGTGCTGTATGTAAAGCATTGAAAGTTCCCTTGCATGACACCATTCTAGGGGTGTGGCCACACACAAAAAACTGGAGGATACAGTGCTGATCAAACATAAATAAAAATGACTATGACAGATTTTTTTGCAAAACAAATTGCAGCTTCAACATCTGAAGCATAGGCTGCAATGGCATACTATGTAAAAAAAAGGCATTTGCTAAAGCTCACAAAATCACTTTAAGTAAGCTGATTTCTTCCTTAGTTAGAATTCTGTCTGACAAGTTAATTATCTTTTGTAAAGTCTCCGGTGTCCCTGCTGGGAAGGGGGGCCCTGCTTGTGTTAGTAGTGAGAAGGCACTTGTTGCTGGTAATAACGGGAGTCCTGTAGGGGGGCAGGGCACGACTGCAGTGAATATTCCTGTTGTCCTCGCCATTCTCCCTCTCCTCCCCTTCCCCCTCCTCATCTTCCTCTTCCTCACTCTGTAGACCTGCCCCGACCTCTCCCCCTCTGACAAGGGACCTGAAAACCCTGGTAGTGGATCTGTCTAGTGCTTCTCCTTGAAATATTAGTATCAGGGAAGGAGTTAAGCTGCTTGGAGGAATCCTCTCCCGAAGTTACAGTTTAAGAGCAGAGTACTAGCTGTACTTAAATTAAAGGAAATCTCTGTTCCTGCTGCAAAATATCTTTCTGCTGTTTATTAGTTTTTTCCAATTATATGTCCGTCCAAGTTCATAATCATCAAAGTGTCTCTTGAATTTAGTTTGCTTTTTATTTTTTAGATCAAAATCAAGTTTAGCGATGGTATCTTTGAGACGTTTGTTACAAAAGTCAAAGTCAGTGTGGTCTTTAAATGTCAGTACAACTTTCTCTTGTTGCTTAATTTCATTTTTAGGTTCTCACTTACCTCCTTCCCGTAGTCAATGATTAATTTCATTAATTTGTTGGAGGCTTCTTCCAATATTTCCCTCCATTTGTTCATGAAGTGCTCGACCTCTTGCCCGAATGAGGGATTCTTTAAAATCCTAAGACCTCTTGGAATCAGTGGACCTGTAAGTAGGCATGTTGTGCTTCACTGGCATGTCTTTTGATAAAGGACATTTAGTCCGAAACATGTTAAGACATGCCATAGCACTGGCACTTTAAATAATTTTCAGCTCTTTGGTATAATACAGCAAGCAGCACTGTACTTTTGGTGGTGGTGAGTACGGGACTTCTTACTACTTGTTTGATTTGACTGGATCCCAGCACCCCAGCCTGGTGCATTCTTCTTTTCGATAACCTCTCCGCTGATATCACTAATGGCTTCTGTGGGATATGGTTACTACCATCCTGTCACCCCCAGCAAGCATGACCAATTTTGAACCAGAAGATCAGTAAGAAACACAGTACTGAGCCACTATCTCGCATATCCTCTCACAGCTCTCTGACTGATCTGTGACCTGCCAGGCTTTGCAGTAGTTCACAACTTGATCAACGACCACTGTCCTAACTCTCCACCCTGCAGATGTTTGCACTTTATAGCCTTGTGCCTCATAGTCATGACCTCCAAGATCCAGAATTATGTGTTAACCAAACAGACATTCGTAATAGCAAACACACTTAGAAACTGCACAGGAATGGGCTTCTCCGCTGTCATGCTGATTTTCCTGTTAATGCTATTTCTGTGTTGTTGTCTTAGTTTGGACTGTATCTTTCTTTCCCCTCATTTGGTCTCCCTTGCCCTCCATCTTAGCTAGCGAATTTTCATGCCCACTTGCAAGTGCTAACCTTTCACTATCCCACTTGTCTCACTTAGTAACACCTTCCATTTTACCTGACCTTGGCCTGACTACCTGTACTTTGTCACCAATTTCCGTACTAGCTTTCTCCTTCTCTCACTCCTATTTCCCCCGTGTCACCTCATGCTAAACTTATTTTCACTCTTCCTTGGCCTCCTCTCCCTTCTGCCCTTGTCCTCACCCCTTAAATTCCATGCCCCTTCTATCTCTCCCCCCTCACTATCTGCCCTTTTCACTCTCCTCTCCCCTTTTTCTCTCCCTTACCTTATCTCTGAGTCCTTCTAGCCACCCTGGGTGCTGCATTCCCCTTTGCTAAACCTTGACTCCCTTCATCGCTTATGCCTCCCTATTTCCTCCTCCCTCCACCTTGCTTCCCCTCACAGTACCAAATGATAAACGACACCCTCACTTCACCCTTTTTTGCTTCTACTCCTGCTTCTCATTGGTGATGTCGAACTTAACTCAGGCCCTCCACCCCCCACCTGCTATATCAAAAGGTCTCAGCCTCTTCCACCTGAATGCCAACAGCCTCCTCCCAAAATCTGATGCACTCAAAGTTTGGGTAGCACAGTACTCCCCCAATGTCCTGTGCATCTCTGAAACTTGGCTGTCCTCTAAAGTCCCCGACTCCTGCCTTGCTCTTCCAGATTTCAACCTCTTCCACTAAGATTGAGGTAAACGAGGTGGGAGTGTAGCTCTGTACATCCGTTAATCCCTTTCCTGTTAAATCACTCTCTGTGAAACTATCTCCACCTCTCATGAACTCATTATTGCTAAAGTCTCCCTTCCTTCCACTATCCCAGTTTATGTTGGTGCATTGTATGCTTCCCCTAGGCTATCACCTGCCTCCATGGTTACCTGCATAGCTTCGATTGCCACCCATTTCACCTCCGGAGAGCTCATCATCCTAGGGGATTTCCCCTTAGATTGGCTGTCCCCCATATCCCAGCTCACCTTACAGAAAACTAAATCACTAAACCTATCCCAGTTATAAACTGAACCTACCTGTCTCAGTCCATGCTCCCAGAATCACTCCCTCTTGGACTGGGTACTCTCCTCCCATCCCTACTGCATCATCACCACTGGCATTCTTCCAGATGCCTTCAGTGATCATTGCCTGACCTATCGTGTTAGGAGGGTGCATCCCCTACACTTGGCACCCAACTACATCTGCACTTGCCCCCTCAGAGCACTTGACACGAGCGCCCTCTTCTGTGACCCCACTGACGTGGACTGACCTCCGATCTCCACCCTTGGCATTGACTCAGCCCTTGGCCTCTTCACTAGCACTCTCACATGGCTTTGGAACTCCCATGTCTCCCTCAAAAAAGAAACAAGGCACACTGCAACCAGCACAAAGAGGGTTGGTGCTTACCAATGGGTGGCTCTGCCATCGTTCAAACAGCATAAGCAGTAGAAGACATAGTTACAGACCATAAAATAGTAACAGTGAATGCAGACGCTCTACTGTGCTTTCAACTTTTTGCCTGTGCCTTAATAAATGGCTTTATTTTGACTGCATTTGCTGTTACTGTTTTATGGTCTGTAAGCTCCGTGTGCTGCCTACTCTGCTTGTACTGTTTGCCCCCTCAAAAAAGCCAGAGTCAATGCGCTCATCACTTCTGGATCGCTACCGACCTCATAGCCGTGTGAAAGTCCCAGGACCAAGCTTGGGCTCACTTTAAATCCTCCCAGTCCCAGACAAATCTCCAACTGTACAGATAACTTAGAAACTTATGTACCACGGCAACAGCCGAGTATTTCAAGCTCCACCTTCAGTCCACTTGCAATTCTCCCCCTAAATTCTGGAATGTCAGCCACTCCCTTCTGGACCACCTCATCCAGTCTGCTTCCCCTATTCTCACAGTGGATTGTTCATCGATCTCGGATACCTCCTCTGTTGCGGCCATTTTCAAAAAATTTTTCACTATGTATGCATTCTCTGTCGATCTTCCATCTGCCCCAGCTGTCCCTTTCCCCCTCCCTTCATTCGGAGGATGCCATTTTCCCCCATCTCCACTCAGGAAGTTTACTGGGCTGTATTGGCCCCCTGAAGAAGAGGGCTATAACCCTCGAAGCACTAGGATCTTTGTTGGATGGAAGTTTGAATAGAACAATAGCACTGCTTTTCTGAGCCTTTTGTAGTGCTGCTTTAATTTGTGTTTACTGTATTGTCCCTCAACCCTGCTAAATCCAGCCCAGATGGCCTTGACCCCAAGCTTCTCCAAATCTCCCCTTTCTTCCCCAAGTCGAGTCCTGAGCTGGCTCTGCCAGCTCCAGCCGTGGCCCCGGGACCCCCAGCCAGCCATAAATCTACCCAGGACCCGCCTGCCATCACCAGACTGCCAGGTATGATAACGGAGCTTAGGGAAACCGTAAGGTTCAAAAGGCTGCTCTCCAGTTGGTTGCCTACGCTCCCTTGGGCATATCCATTGGTGGATATCTGCACCGGCTGCCTTGCAATTGGACTGCTTGCTATCCCCGCAACCCAGACTCTCTGGCATGTATTTGTGGTGCATTTTTAAACTTGGCCTTCTCAAGGCAGAAGCAAACTCGAATAATTTGTTCCCCATTGGCACCTGCTGCCTCACCCACCCCCCACCCGCCCATCTGAGCTTCTATAGTTATATCCCTGTTTCTAGGAGTCCCTTCTCCTTGTAAATGACTGTCTGTTTTCTCCCTTGCAGATTATTTTCTTTGACCACTAGAGGGCCTCCAGAAGGACAGCTAGTTATATTCAAAGGCAAGCAGTTCTCTCTTGTGGGCTGACTATACACCTGCCTATTTACTCTCTCCTCGCTACACCCCCTTACCTGACTGCTAACTCTGTAAAAACAGTTCTCCAATTTGCTTGGTCAGTCTGCACCTTCTCTTAGCAAAATACCCCACTATCTCTCCTCCTTCCCCTTCTTTCTGCTCCTAACCCTCTCTTTAACGCTGTCACTTACATACCACCGGTCTGACTGCCAAACTCCACTCCCTAACCCCCACTTTCATTCCACAAATTTCACCGTCGTAACCACTCCCTCACCCTGCTCTGAACACTGGTCACACACTCCTATCCGTCCCTATGCATCCTTGACATCTGTTTCAACTAACCTGGCATTCCTTCACCTTATGTTCTCCTTCTCCTCTCCCCCCCTACTCCTCCATATCCAAGGTTTCTCCTCCTCCCAAAAATGCCATAAAATCCATTTCCTGATTATTGTCCTCCTCCTTCTCTCTTCAGGGAATATCCCCCTAACCCTGGCCCATGTGTCCCTACCTCTCCTGCTCTCCCCCCAGCAACCCCCTCATGCCCTCATACCCACTTTTTTCTCCCAAAGGGACTCAAATTCCTGCATTTAAACATCTGCAGCCGACTGCAAAAAATTTTCCTCCTTCAAACCATGGCATGTACTTTAAAGCCTGATGTTCTCATCATCACTGAGACTTGGCTAAAGGCCACAATCCCTGACCAGTCAGTCTTCATCCCAGGATACTCCATCCTGAGGCAAGACCGCGCAGGCAGGGGTGGTGGCTTTGCTATATACATACACACCTCACTACTATATACTGCAATATACTCTACCTCCAACCCTGAGACACATGACGCCCTTGCTATTCACGTAACCCTGCCCTGTTCTATCCCTATTTTCATAGCTGGTGTCTACTGCCGCCCAAGTGTCCAGCCAGCTGTTGCACTCGACTTAGTCTCCTCCATCTCTGCCCTGTCTCAAGAGGGTGAACTATATATCCTAGGGGATATGAACTTAAATTGGTTGTCACCTAAGTCTGCCAAAACAAGAAATGATATAGGAGCACTAAACCTCTCCCAGTTGGTTCTGAAACCCACTCATCCAAATCACAAGACACTAAACCATCTTGATTGACTAGGCACTCACCTCCCACCCCCACAGGGTAATGAAATATGGCATCCTCCCAGACGCTCTAAGTGACCACAATCCAATCTTCCTAGTCCGTAAAATTCACCAGTCAAAATCCCCACCAAAAACCTTGCAATTACGCTCTTTCAACTCATTGAACATCGAACCCCTTCTTCATCACCTATCCACTGCTGACTGGTCTCCTCTTACCTCCTTCTCCTCGGTTAACAATGCCCTCTCCCATTTCAAAGATATATTTCTAAGTACTTGGGATAATTTCACCCCCCAAAAAACATCCAGAGTCAGGGGTAACCACCTTCCCTGGATAACCCCCGAATTGCTGGCCTGCCTCACAGCTAGAGATCATGCATGGAAGGTGCACAAATCAACCCAGTCCCCTAGAGACCTCGCCTCATACCGTATGCCTGTACAAAGGCCACAAGAGTAGCTAAATTAGAATATTTTAGATCTGCTTTCCTCACAAATATAATTACCCCATCAAAATTCTGAAAGGTGGTCCATGCCCTTTTCACACCTCATCCCCACCCTCCACCCTGGCCCTCAAAATAAATAACTGTCTGGTGGCCGATCTGAGCTCAGTTGCCACAGAATTCAACTCCTACTACACCACCCGTGCTACTGAGCTCCTAAAGGCACTCACATCCTCTCCCCCTCCCTGTACACCACTACTCCCCCAGCATCCTCTACTCCTTCCTTCTCCTTCTCAACCATCACCCCTGAAGATACTCTAAATGCCCTCCTCTCTATCAAGCCTTCAGAAGGTTCCTCCTCCGATGACCTTGACCCCAAACTCTTCTCACTCTCAGCCCATGCCATCGTTTACCCACTCTCTCTCATTCTAAACCTCTACTTCACTACTAGCTCTGTCTCTAATTCATGGAAAGACGCAGTGGTTCTCCCTCCACCCAAAGGGGGTGACTCCACTTCCCCTAGTAACTATCGCCCCATCTTCCTCCCCCCAACTCTTGCTAAGCTCCAAGAACACCTGGTACTCTCCCAACTTACCTTCTACTTCTCCGATTCCTCTTTTTTCACCCCTTTCCAATATGGTTTCAGGAAACACCACTCCACTACCAGCTCACTGCTCAGGCTTACTGACGCCATCGTAACCGGGATGGACAAAAGCCGTATCACCTCAGCCATTTTTGGTGACCTTGCCAAAACGTTAGATGCAGTCTCCCACTCCTTGTTCCTGGACTCTCTCTCTCTCTACAGCAGGTCTCTCACCCCCTGCCACAAACTGGTTCAGGGCCTACCTCACTGGCAGAACCCAATCAGTTTGGATCTCTGGCGTCATCCCCCCCCCCCCCGATCAACACAGGAGTCCCACAGGGCTCAGTGCTTGGTCCTCTCTTATTCTCCATCTTCCTAAATGACCTGCCCTCTGTGTGCTCCCTTTCCACCTCCATCCACATGTATGCTGATGACACGGTTTTATATGCATCTTGCTCAAGTCCTACTGAGGTCACAACCAGTCTGCAGCATGATTTCAATGAAGTTCAGCTCTGGTTTGCTAACCATCACCTCTTCCTCAACACCAAGAAGACTGCCTCAATGACCTTCGGCACCAGGCAGAGGCTATCTAGGCTTCCCATTCCCCCTCCTTCCACACTCTAGATGGGACTATTCTTGAGGACACTTCTTCCTTCAGATACCTTGGGGTCTGGCTGGACCAACACCTCAACTTCTATGGACATATTGATGCCATCCTGAAAAAACTGCGCTTCAAGCTAAGCGGCCTGTTCAGGGACAATAGCTGCATACTTCTTACAACTATGCTCAAAATTGTCCAGAAGATGATCCTCCCCATTTTTGACTACTGTGATGTAGTTTATGGTGCTGCTCCCTAAACCTCCTTGACCAGACTGGACACTCTATTTCACTCTTTCTGTCACTTTGCCCTTGATGCACCCTCTTGCGCACACACCACTGTGATCTTTATCATGCACTATCCCTCCCCTCTCTCTCAAACAGACATCTATCCCACTGCATTAAGCTCACTTCTAAACACTGGCTAGGGTCTCTCCCCAGCTACCTCTCTTCCTCTAGTATCACATCTCCGTCTCACACTCATTCCCTTAGATCCACTGACTCATGCACCTTGGTAATCGGGGACAGTGGTTTACTGCAATTGAGAAAAGGCAAATTTCGTTTTGCAGATTTTAAAAACCGGTATTGCCACCAGTGCCTGCAAAGCCAAAATCGTTTTTTTACCAGTGTTTGCTTTGTGACTTGTATTTAACAATGTTTTTTCACTCTGCTAGCCTTCATTGTCACATTTTGACCTCTGCTGTTGCATATCTACACTTTATTTAGTTGTTTTTTTTTTTTTAACCAGGTATAGCACACTAAGCTGAAAGCTTTTTTACAGGAGCAACCTGGGAGCACAAGAAGGTTAAGTGACTTGCTCAGGGTCACTCAGTATGCAAGTGGAAGCTGTGGGATTCAAACCCAGGGCAGGGCTGCTGGATATCACCAAATTTGCAGCTTGGAGCCTTAGACCACTGTGCTATACTGCCTCATGTAGCTTGTAGCTATTTAGCCACTTGTAGCTATTAAGTTACTTTAATGGCTACAATGTGTGAAGGCAGCAGATGCACTACATCCCCTATCCCTCCCATATAATGACAGCACCACTATGACCCCCTATCCTTCTGGTGCAATGGGGACGGCAGCACTGTGGATCTCTCCCTCGGGTGTGATTGGCAGCAGCACTGCGTGCCCCACACCTCTGGTGTGATGGCAGCAGCAGCACTGTGGCCCCCATCCCTCCTGTGTGATGGTGGCAGTACTACGACCATCATCTCTCCTGTGCGATGGCGGCAGCACTGTGGTCTCCATCCTTCTGGTGTGTTGGCGGCAGCATGGTGGTAAAGCTCTGCATCCCATATCCCTCAGGCGTGACAATACAGAACACTAGGTTGCAGGACACTTGGATAAATTAAAAGAACTAGCAATTAGAGATTGCCACCAATCACCACACAATGTAGACTAAGTTCCCACCCACACGGCCTTTCCCGTAAGCCCTCATACCAAGAAATGTAAATGAAGTCAATAATAAAAGCAAGTACAACACTACTTTTTTTTTTATCATGTCATATTTTTCCCCCTAGCAGACACTGACCTGCCTTAATCCAGACACCACTCCAGCTCCACCTCCGACCCTGAAGCTACACGCCCAGCTGGCATATGCAGTTCTGCCTTCGAGGGGGGGCACTCCCTATTGCTCCCATGCCATATGAGGAACCATTACAGGCACGTGCCATCCAGGCATCTTTCAGTCAGTGGAGTGCTGCCATCAAGCTGCCGTGATCTGTGCTGTTCTGGTTTTCTGGTTCTCTTGGCCCCAGGAGTGCGAGCGTGCAATGACATCGGGGCACATACGTGCCGACGTCTGCCGCACTCCATGTTTCTATGCCAGCTCTAACAGTGCCCCTGGTCATCACCAGGGGCCGCTGCAGAGTGATGGCTCCCTGGATCCCTCCCCAGGGATAGGAGATCAGTCCGCTGGATGCTCAATCCTTATCCCCCGGCCGACCCCAGATGGCTCAGGATCACGTCCAAACCCGGGTCGCCAGCATGGCCTGAGGTGTGGCGTCCAGCATCTCAACCCTCAGTGCCACCGGGCCGGCCAAGCACAGCATTTCAAGAAAAGTAGTTTATAAAGTCTGCAAAAGATTGCAAATCAAAAACATGAAAGTACAACAGTGGAAAAATGTGAAAAACAAAATCTTAGTGAAAATGTGCAGAATGCAGAAAACAGTGAATATATAATGAAACACAAGTGAACTAAAACCTAAATACAAGTACTTAAATGTTAAATGTGCAAAGGTACATGGAATGTGAAAAACTGCAAAAACAAAACCTAAACAAAAATGTGCAATACAATGTGACAAAATATACAGTGAAAAACATGTGAACTAAAACATACAGGCCCAGATATTCAAACTGCGCCCAAAAAGTGCGCAATAGCAGGAGCAAGTGCAAGTCTATTGCACGCATGCGCAAGAGACGCGATATTCAAAAAAGGAGCAGGCCAAATTGCGCCTACAGCCAACGACTGAATATCGCACCACCTGCGCCATAGCGCAACTAGGGAGGGGAAGCTGAGCAGATCTGATGCACCATAGCGCAACAAGGGATGTTCATCTGAGCAGTCCAGAGGCGCCATAGCGCAAGCAGGGAGCCTCCCAGCTGCAGAGTAAAGTAACTGCACAATCAGGGAGGTAGGGGCCCACCACCCATGCCACAGATGGGCACAGGAACACACAGCAGAACAGACATTGTGCCCCCACACCCCAAGCACAGCACAACCGGGGAGGGCTGGAATAACCACTGGTCCATGGAGACAAGCAACCAACCCACAGCCTGGCCATGGTGCCCCATCACACCTACCGGCAAGCTGTGACTGGCACACAAGGAGGGCAGACCACCCTGTGCCACACCATCCCCCCCAGTGCACAGCACACCCTGCACCGTGACCCCAGACCCCCCCATGAACAGTGACCACCACAGCAGGAAACCCCATGCATGCCACCACCCCCACAGTGTCAATGCAACCCTGTGCACCACAGAACCATGCAAGCCAGCCCCACCATGAGCACCCATAAGCAGGCTGCAGCACATGGCAATGCAACAACGGCAGACACAGTGCCACCACGCACAGTCCCCCGAGGTACTGCTGAGAGACCGACCATGCATTGGCACAAGAGTTACCCCATATGGGACGGTCATGTCCTTGACACCACCACCAGTGGTACAGCGCTCTGCACAGTATTCCAGTGACACACCCCGGCCCACCACTGGCCACAACAGCCAGCACAGACACCCACAGTGGTGCGTGGAAGCATGCACTACACCAGATGCCACACAGGGTCTGGACAGACACCCACCCATACCCAAGGGCACAACAACACAGGGACGCAGTGGTGGGGCAACCAAGCCCCCATTGTGGGCCCATGTAAGTCGTGTACACACAACCCACAGTCCACCATGCCACTGGAGTGTCAACCACCCCGCGCAGGCACCATGGACTCATACACCACCAGTAGTCACCCGGAGCACAAGCCACAGACAGTGGGGCACATACCCTGCAACACACACAAGCCACAGCATGGAGGTGGGACAATGACAGTGTCGCCCACAGTGCCACCTGAGCCAGGCATGCACCACACCAGTGACATGGGCAACCCAGCAAAGCGACGGGTACAGTGTCCGTCCTGCAGGGAATGCCACCACTGACATGCCAGTGGACCATGCAGATCACAGACAGGCATGTGTGTCGGCTGCTCAGGCCATGGACGGGCTGATGGGTGCACCATGGACACAGAGCATGCGCCATGGACCACTGCACACAGTCATCCAGTGCACAGGGAACAACACACACAACACAGACAATGACTGATATCTACCCCCACACCATAGACACCTCCACACGGACATACACACATACCCATGACTGCACCACCCCTGATGCCATGCACACCACTGCAGCTGAGCACCTATAGCCTGCTGCAAATCAGAGACCACCACAGTATTCATATAAAAGTCAAATGTATTGTAAAAATGGAAAACACAACTATGTACAAGAATAAAAACTATGTACAGGTTTGTGGTGGGGGACACAAACAAGGTGGGGGTGGGCAGGGAAGGGTGGACAAATGGGATGGGATAGGAGGGGTGTGAGGGTGGGTCCAGGGGGGTAGGTGAAGTCAGGGACCAAGGGACTGTTAAAGGGTACACCGTTCCTAGCTCTGGCTCCCTCTGGCTCTGTGTCGCTGCAGAACCCCTCGTCCATCCTCCTCAGTATTGCCACCATCTCGCGGGCCAGATTCAGGAGCTCCCGCATGGTGTCCCTGATTTCCCTCAGATGTCTCGCACCTAGGACAAGGGAGCACAGTCAACAGGTGTGAATGCACAACCCCAAACAGCCCGCCCACTGTGCATGGCATACGGCCACGGGACATACCACTGTGATGGTGTGTGACCACCCGCAGTGATCACGTCCACAGGACCTGCCTACCCAGGCGCATACAGCCATGCGGAACGCTGCACACACCCACCGGCCACGTCACGCACAGCACCACTGTGGCCATTTAGTGACATGGCTATGTGGTGCAAAGGCAGTGGCACAGCCATGCACCTGATGCACGCATGGACCACCAGTGACGCACACCCAGACATGCATTTGCCATTGGACAGTGTTGACTGTAACAAGTGGCATGCATGGCAGTGATGTCAATGAATGGTGGCCATGCCCCGCTGCCCACCTTGTCACACAGCATGCAATACTAATCATGGAGGTCTGGCACTCACCCTCATCGGGCCGGTCAGGTGGGCGTTGCTGGTCCTCGGCCTGCCTGGCTGTGGTTGCAACACCCCTCCGCTGCTCTGCCCGCACCCTGCGCAGTTCTTCCAGGCCTGTGGGGGAAATAAAAGGGAGAGAAGAACATCAGTACATTCCCAAAGCAAAGTCCCCCTGCCCCAAGGTGTGTGCCCTCCCACCCAGCCAGATCCACCCACCCCACACCCTGTGAACACCACCACCACGGGCAACCCCATATGGTCCCTCCCCTATGTGCTGGACACATACAACACTGCGACTCATATAGACGATAAATGTGTGTAGATGGAACACCTACCTGGACGTGGCACCATGCCCCTCCTGGCACGTGACCGCAGTCGGTTCAGTAGCTCCGGTTCCCTCCTGCGCAGGTCACCATAGTGGTGCCTGCACTGCTCTGCTGAACACCCCCGGCCTGTTGCCTTATCCAGGGCAGTGGCCACCTCCTGCCACTCCTGGGTCCTTGCCCTGTCCAGGGGGGCCTCGTTAAAGAGAGGCCCATGGTGTGGCTCGACTATGGCCACCAGATTTGCCAGCTCAATGGCCGTCCAAGGAGCAGCCCATCTACGTGCCATTGCAATAGCTATAGTAGGCAATATGGCGCTCTGCAGCGTGGTTCCCCACGTGCAGATGCTGCGCGGTACAGCACTGTCATTCCCTATCGCACTGTTACTGAACAGCGCAATAGAGGTGCACCTATGCCTGACGCATTGCGCCAAGGGGCCAAGGGGACTGTCCACTGCAGACAGTTGGATGGAGTCGGAGGTGGGACCATCCACCTCCACAGGTATTTGTGGATCAGTACGACAGTGGGGCCGCCTGGCTGTCCACACTGATGTCGTTGAGACAGGTGTGGAGGAAGCCCTGCCTGTGTCCCAGTGTGCTGGCGTCCACGGATGCCAGCACACTGTGGCTGTGGCCAGGGCAGAGTCCCGCACCAGTGATGATGACACAACCGCCTTGGCAGTGACACGCGTGCCACAGGAAGACACACAGCAGGGGCAATTCGCACCCATGGCTGTGGGTGGTGCCGCCATGGAGGTCGGCGCGGTCAGCACAGTCCCAGGCTGTGCCTGTCAGCACCAGTGGGGCAGCACTGGTGTCTGTTCAGGACAGTGGGACTGTTACGGCCACTGCGGCGGCACCACTGAGCCCTGGGGTGCGGCAGCCAGAGGGGCAGCATCAGCAGTCACCCACTGGGCTTGGGGGTACAGGGTTCAGTGGCAGCATCTGTGCACCGCCTATGGTGCACAGCACCCACCCTCAAGGGGTGCTGAACATCAGGCCCTTGCACACCCTGAGGGACAGGATGCCGAGGAGGCTGATGACCTCTTGGACGAGCACACCCGCCTACTGCAAGCATCGGTCTAGCAGCAGATGCGGCTTGCAACATCCGTGGATGCACTGTGTGTGTCTCTGGAGTGTGCAGAGGAGCATTGCAGTAGGGACGCCGAAATGATCATGGCACAGATCGATCGTTTGTGGGAGGATGTGACCGCTGCCATTGACAGGCATGCACAGGCGTTCATTGCTGTCATGGCCACAATGGGCACACAGTCAGGTGCCCATGCATCACGGACACCACGCAGTGCACTATCCACCCCTCGTTCCTGGCGTTGTGCGACTCCCACCCTGTCGACGCTGGGTTCAGCTGTGGGCATCCCAAGCACTCCTGGTGCAGGCATGTTTGGTGTGCTGCAGACCCCTGAGCGGGCACAGTCGCGTTCACGCAGTGGAACCCCTGGGGAACCATCGGTGCCACCCCATGAGGCCAGTGGTCAGCCTGCCAGTGCTGGCGGGTCTCGGCGGGGCCACCCACGCATCCATGGCAGCCATGGCACTGTGTCGCAGGACTGACCTGTCTCCCAGCGCTGCTACTGTCTGATGCTGCCCTGTGTGCATTGTGTGTTTCAGTGGGCAGTGCACGGGTGGGTACCCAGCCCTGCATGCGGACACACAGTCCTCCCGGCTGCTGTCCGCAGTTACATGTGCATGATGATGCCTGCATTGCACTGTACACCAATGTGCAATGGTGCTCAGCATCTGACACACGCACATGGACAGGCAGTGGACGTGGTGGCCTGTGGACATGTAAGTTGCTAGGGTGTGCGTTCTGGGTCGGTGTGCCTTCTGCCCTCTGTGCACGTTTGTTGTGTTGTGTGTGTGCATGTGTGTGTGTCCTTCGGCATGGCATGTTAATCCTCACCCATTCCTGGCTGTGTGTGTGCCTCTGTGCCCTGCCACTTCCCTCGATGGCATGCACCCCAGTGTGGGTTCCCGCGTGTTTGTGGGTTGTGCCTTGGCCACTGGTGGTTGCGCATGGCCCCATGACTTACCTGGGTTGGCTGAAGTGCTCCTCCTTGATGGTGTCCCAGTGCAGATGTGCCAGCCGGAGCAGTCGGGGGGTCCCGTCGGCCAAGGGGGGGCTGCCCATCACCATCGTCACCAGCATCCCCATTGTTACCATCGCTGTCCCCCTCATCAACCTGTACCGCCATCCCACATTCGTTGGCCTTGTTGTGCAGGATGCAACAAGCCAGGAATATCCCACAGGCATTTGAGGGGCTGTACTGTAGGGCACCGCCAGAGGTGTCCAGGCAACAGAAACGTGCCTTCAGCATGCCGAACACCCGCTTCGATGACATTCCGTGTGGTGGCGTGTGCCTCACTGTAGCATTGCTGCGATGGGGTCGTGGGCCGCCGGTAGGGTGTGAGCAGCCAGGGACGGAGTGGGTATCCACTGTCACCTGTGTGTAGAGGGTGGAGGTTAATTTGGTGGTCAGCATCGCCCTGCCCCAAGCCATGTAGGCCACTACCCATGGCACCTCTGGCCATGCCCCCCAGACCCTATATTTGTCCATGTGGTTTGCATACTGACCCACTAGGTGGCCAGTGGGGATGTCCCCACTCTCGAATCTGTGGCACAGTGCCGACTGGTGCCAGATGTAAGAATCGTGTGCTCCCCCAGGGTGCGTGGCACAGACATTGATGATGCGTCCCCTGGCATCACACACCACCTGGCAGTTGATGCTGGCATAGCCCTTTCAATTTATGTATGCGGCCCCCTCGGGCCAGGTGTGGTGCCTATAGCCACATGGGTGCAGTCTGTTGCCCCTAGCATGCCAGGCATACGTGCTACCCTGTGGAACTCCTGTATGTTTGCTGTGCACTCCACCGCTGTGCTGGGAAAATGGATGTACTCCTTAGCATGTGGCAGCAGTGCGCTGAGGAATTGGGTGAGGTGGCGTGACGTGGCCGATTGGGTTATGCCTGTGGTGTCCCCAGTTGGTCTCTGGAAGGTACCTGTGGTGAGCAAGCACATGCAGGCTGTTACCTTGGTCTCCACTGACAGGGCATGGCTCCGTCATGTAGGTGCCTGCATCACATCACTGCGCAGCTCACAGAGCCGCCTCAGAATTGCCCTGTTCAGGTGGTACTGGCCCACAATCTCAGTATCTGTGTACAGCTCAAAGCTGGTGCAGGCTCGGTACTGCCTGCTGGGGGCATACCCGAAGGGCCCTTCCACGGCCATGCCCCCTGCCACCCGCCTCTCACCCCTCTCATTACGTACTTCCATATGGAAGGTGGCGCTGGCCATGTCCCCCGCTTGCATTCACTCCCGGCAGTTGTTACTTTTCCCCGCTGTCCTGGCTGCTACTCTCCTGCACCGGGTACACCTGCCTGTGCTGGCCTCTGTGCTGTGTGGCTCCTCACACCTTCCCTGTGCCTGGCTGTTAACTGTGGCCTTTCCCTGGCCTGCCCTGTTCTTACCACTTGCCCTGTCTGTGTGCCTCTGCCTTTGCCTCATGTGGCTTCCCTGTAGCGTTCTTGCACCTCTTCCTTGCTCCTTTTTATTTTGGCTCATTTCCGCTATGGCGCAACTTCTGCTTGCTCCACTGTTGCGCATTGCGCAAGTCTTTGAATATCACACTGCGCCATTTATGCATGGTTCCTCCCCCTTTGGTTGCGCATGCCTTCAAGATCATTACGCTGTTGCTCAGCATGATTTCAGGGGCGCAACTGCCTCCTGCTGAATATCGCAGAATGGCGCAATTTCGGACTTGCGCAGGCACTACCCTATTGCACGTGGCTCAACTCTTTTGAATATCTGGGCCACAGTATATAAATACATAACATGCCAAGGAATGTGGAAAACCAGCCAACAAAATTATTGAAAATGTTTAAGCCCTATACAACTACATGAAATGTGCAAAACTTCTATTGAATGAAAAACAGTGCAAAAATTGTGAAAACTGTTGAAGGAAGTAAAATATGTGGAAAACAGTAAAACATAAATATGTGGAAAATGTCCAAAAACCTACATTATATGAATACATGTTATACAAATGAATGTGGAAAACCAGCCAACAAAATTGAAAATGTTTAAACTCTATGGGTGAGATATTCAGAGGGGCTGCACCATGCGCAACCCACCGATGCACCCCGGCACGATATTCAAAGGGACTGGTTGCGCTGCACAACCCCAGATGCGCCGAGGCGCACCAGTAATGTATGTGGCGCAAGTCCGGGGGGCGTGCCCATGCATATACAGCACATCCAGATATTCAGCCTGGGATGTGCTGATATATCAAAACTGCGCTTCCGTCATGCGCCCGCACAGGGGGGCACAATGTTGAGCCCATCAAAACCTGAAACAAGTTGGGGACACCCACAGGCGGGCTGCTGTATTTCTGGGCGCAACACGGCAGCCACCTGCTGTGGGTGGCCACCCGATCGCCCAGAATGAGCCCCCTACCCAGGGGGTGTCGTGGCCACCCTCGCCCATTCGCGGGCATGTGTAAATGAAGCCTTGGTGGTCCAGTGGACCAATCCCCCTTGCCTGATCATTGGCGGCACATACATAGCCCTAGTGGTCCAGTGGACCTCTATCTCCTGCTTGATCGTGAGTATGTAATAATATGATCCATGGTGGTCCAGTGGACCGCTATCTCCTGTCTGATCACGGGCATGTAATAAAATGATCCCTGATGGTCCAGTGGACCACAATCCCCTGCCTGATCACAGGCATGTATGAAAATGATCCCTGGTGGTCCAGTAGCCTGATCTCCTTTGCCCGCTCACAGGCTTTTGATGAACACCCTGGTGGTCCAGTGGTACCTCCATCCCCACCTGCCCACTTAGACCACCGCCACCCTGCACCCCCCCGCTCATTCACAAATTGGGACTGTGTAGTAAAGTATGGTCTGCACGCCCATTGGTCCATGCAGTGGACCAATAGGCGTACAGCCCTACTGTACGCTGTCAGTTGGCGGTCGGCCAAGCAGCTTGCGGGAGGGGAGCTGCCGCCCGCCGCTGATCGGGGGGTGCTGGGTGGCAGGGGACTAAGTGGGTGGGTGGGTATCGGGGTACCACTGGACCACCGGGTGTTCATCAAACACTCATGAGCGGCAAAGGTGATCGGTCCACTGGACCACCAGGGATCATTTTCATACATGCCCATGATTGGTCTGGGGATAGTGGTCCACTGGACCACCAGGGATCATTTTCATACATGCCCATGATTGGGAAGGGGATAGCGGTCCACTGGACCACCAGGGATTATTTTAATACATGCCCGTGATTGGGCGAAGGGGTAGGGTCCACTGGACTACCAGGAATTAATATATTCATGCCCACGATTGGTCGAAGGGGTAGGGTCCACTGGACCACCAGGGTGTCTATGGACATATGCTCGTGAATGGGCGTTCGGGTGCGGAGCCCGCTGAGGGGCAGCAGTCCCCAACGGCTGCAGCCTGGCAGGGCACCAGACGCAAGTCGCCAGGGATCAGCGCGCTGCATGCAAATGGGGCCATAATGACATGCAAATAGCCCCATTTGTGCCTTGCATGCATAATGGCCCCATTTGCTTGCCCAGTGCTGAATATCGCGGTTGATGCGCCTAGCGCAACCGCACTTGCACTGGCACAGTGCCACTGTGCTGTGCACAGTGTGTGCACCCTCAGTGCCATATTCAGTGGTACACCATTGAATCGCTGCGCCCAGGCTTGCGCAGTCTGAATATCTAGCCCTATATAGCTAAATCAGATGTGGAAAATGTCCAACAATCTAATCCTTTGATTTATTGTACATAAGCTGGGATAGCAATTTCATGTTGTCTACTAGCAGGTTGCATCTTTGGTCTGTGTGGATCTGTCCGTAGACTGAGAAGGATCTCGCCACATCGGCACTTGACACCGGTATCCAAATCGCTTGCAGAGCAGCTCTGGTTAGTACTGGTAATTGTGTCTGCACTGAAATCCAGTACTTGCCAACATTAAAGTCCATTATGTCTGGAAGGTCTCCAATGTTGTGCCCAACATACATCTCCCAATCCTTTTGTAGTGCAGTTTGGTTGTGCAGTCCAACTACACAAATGTCACTGGAGTAGTGTGTGAAGTCCTTACTCAATTTGGGAATTATATAGAGGTTCAAAATACAGCAGACTTTCAAGAACTCTGTGGCTGGGTTTGTTTCCATGTGTTTTGCCATTTTGTTTAAAGAGCAGCTCACTAGTAGCCGCTCCCCCAAACATGTCTGAAAACTGACCTGGCCAGGAGTTGCTGGGTATAAATCTTTATGCCAACTTCATCCATTTTTAAAAGTTATATTCCTTATAATTTTAGTCTGAGACAGCGCTGATAAAAACAGAGCCACTTCCTGAGACTGGAGCCATGCGCCAATGCCGGCACATGCAGCCCCGTTTTGTGATGTCAGTATACGAAGACTGAATATGTGTGCGCTCCATTGATTTGAATAGGAGCTATGTTCTTATACATTTTTTCAGTATTTAGCATCAGGATTTTAATTAATCAAAGTGACCATTCGACTAACAGGGTCCCTGTTAGTCGAGCGGTCACTTTGATTAATTAAAATCCCGATGCTAAATAGTAAAATAATGTACAGGAATATAGCCCCTAGTCAAATCAATGTAGTGCGCACATGCAGCCTTTGTTTACTGACATCACAAAATGGGGCTGCTTGTGCCGGCATTGGCGCATGGCTCCAGTCTCGGGAAGTAGCTTTGTTTTTATCGTTGCAGTCTCATACTAAAATTACGAGTAATATTACTTTTAAAAATGGATGAAGTTGTCAACGATTTGTACCCAGCAACTCCTAGCCAGGTCAGTTGTCAGATATGTTTGGTGGGAGCAAATACTATTAAAATAAGTTCGATGTGCTTACACAACCAGATGAGGTATGAGATGCTTGTGTAACTTGATTTACTTTGTGGCTTCCCGCCTCTCTATCCATGGGATATACCACCCTGTAGGAGTACGACGCAAGGAACCCTAGAGGAGGGTTCCCCCCCTACAGGTACCGTGGGAATGATTGCGTCATCTAAAGGTAGGTTAGGAAGAAGCCCATGGGTAAGAGAGAGACGTGCCGCAGGAGGAGGAGGGGTGGATGGTGGGCAACGAGAAAACGAATCCTGGATGGCTCCAGGATGTGTGACGTTTTAAGCCCGATGGGGGAGTGATGTTGTTGCTCCGCCCATTGAACATCGGGCTTAAAGCCCTCCCATTCAATGTGCTTACGCAACTGGATGAGATATGAGATGCTTGTATAACTTGATTTACTTTGTGGCTTTCAGCTTCTCTATCCGTGGGATATACCACCCTGTAGGGGTACGACGCAAGGAACCCTAGAGAAAGGTCCCCCTACAGGTACCGCGGGAGTGATTGCATTGGCTAAAGGTAGGTTAGGAAGAAGCCCATGGGTAAGAGAGACATGCCACCGGAGGAGGAGGAGGGGTGGATGGTGGGGAACGAGAAAATGAATCCTGGATGGCTATAGGATGCATGACATTTTAAGCCCGATAGGGGAGTGATGTTATTGCTGCACCCATCGAACCTCGGGCTTAAAGCCCTCCCATTCAATGTGCTTATGCAACCAGTTGAGATATGAGATGCTTTTATAACTTGATTTACTTTGTGGCTTTCCGCCTCTCTATCCATGGGATATACCACCCTGTAGGGGTACGATGCAAGGAACCCTTGAGGAGGGTCCCCCCCCCCCGCAGGTGCTGTGGGAATGATTGTGTTGGCTAAAAGTAGGTTAGGAAGAAGCTCAAAAAGAATACCCAAAGATGTCAAGTGTCGAAGATACGAGGATGATGAATGAATTCCAAAAAGATGATAAGAGCTGACTTCTTAAGGAGAGAGGGGAAAGCTGAAGCCACCATCCGCCTCCATCCAACAGTGGAACCTAACTAACTAACCTGAAGAAAGCACTAACTAACTAACTAATATTATGACCATTGGCATGGTGGAGAGGAAAAACACCCTTTAAGGAGGAAACCTCTGGGGATCCAAGGCCTAGGTCACCTTCCCTCCAGGTTGACGATGTTTGATTTGAGGATGTATGTTGGTCAAGAGAATGGTTCATTAACAAGGGATATACGTAGGGAGGATGATGACAGAGGAACATGAGGCAGCATTGACTCAAGTAGGGTATGCTCCAGTATTCGATAGGAAGGAGTAGATCCATGTAGAAGTCAGAGGAGCAAGGGGTATCCAGATATTTTGATTTAAGGATGTATGATGCTAAATAAGGATATGAGTAGGGAAGATAATGGCGGGATAGGTAAAACACCAAAAGAAAGCACAGAGCAAAGAAAGAACATGAGGTAGCATGTAAAGAGAATAATTCGGGAAAGAAGGATACGAGCAGGGAAAATGACTGGATAGGGGAAAAAAGAACAAAAGAAAGGACGGATCGAAGAAGGAATAGGATGCAGTAGGGACCCTAGAAGGGTATGGCCGAGGAGGCGATGGGAAGGAGTTGATCCACGCATAGGTCAGATGATCGAGGGATATCCAGATGTGCCCAAAAAAAGACGGAGGCTGAAAAAGACCAATGATGAGTGCTGCGACTGAGCGATGAGATGAAGTATACTCCGAGGCAAAAAGGCATTCCTGGAACCAGAGGGTATGCTCAGATCGAGTGGTCAACAGGAGCAAAATGGACAATGGATGAAGATGGAGCGAAGCCATGATTGGAGTGAATCCCAGATGGCTGGTACAAAGTGGAGAATGATTACCAGAAGCGTGAACCAGATACAGGTTGCCGGAGAGCCGCAGGGCGATGAGGAGGCATAAGAGTAATGATAGGTATGCCCAAAAGAAGCATCAAATACAGGTCAGAAGGAGGCAGCCAAGGTATACGGTATGTACGAGTTATCATGGGAAAGGGACAGAGAACGACGAGTCCAGGGCCAGAATAGGGCATAGACGGCGGTGGTAGGGAAATGTACCCCATGGTCGGACCGAGCAAAGAAAGCAAAGCAAAGCTGGAGGATGAAGAACAGGAGAAGACCCAGAGAAGTGATACTGAAGGGTCAGCCAAAGCAGACCGAAGGAGCAATGGAAGAAAGAATAGGGCTGAGCAACGCATCGAGGAGCCAGCCAAGAGAGGATGGAAGTCAGGATTATTGTTGAGGTTTTTTTTTTTTGGAAGCCCCATCTTGGGCAATGTGGTAGACCACTGGAGCAACAGTAAAGACAGGCACGGGGCCATGGGGAAGGGGGGAACAGAATCAACCGCACATGGCAATCGAGGTGCACAAATAGCAAGGACCATATAAACATGTCTACAAAGCTACAAAGAAGGAGACAGTTCAAAAGTTGCCCTTACTAGTGTCAGCTAGCGCGCCAAGAAATCATACTTCGATGTGGCCAGAGCAAAGAGGGGGGAGCCACCGAAAATGGCTCCAGCAGGACCAGAAGCAGGGGAGACGAAAAGGGGAGGAAGCCGACAAGTGGCAGCAGGAGAGGGTAAATACAGCGGGAGGCGGTTGAGCAAGGGGGAGGAGCACTCGAAAGTGCCAACAGAGGGCCAAAGACACAGGCAGAGACTACATGGTCGATGCTACCATGAAGGTAGGGAACTGAAGAGCAGCTGATAGGCAGGAGGGCAGACGGAGCCCAGACAGAGGGAATGAGGCAGAGGTCAGGACAAGCTGCAGGCAGAGTGCTGAATCCGGGCATGGGAGGGAAAATGACAGGACGATCCCCAGGTGATGAAGGGTGGTGAGGCAAGTGAGCGTCGGAGGCAGTAGGAACCTAAGGAAGGCAGTGGCCGTGGAGCCAGGAGATGCAGTAGTGGAAGACAGCAAGAAGCAGCTAAGAGAATGAAAGAGATGGAAACATGGGCGCTGGGGCGAGCCACAGAAGCAGACCACAAAAGGGCCCCGAGACAGAGCAGGCCGAAGCCAGGGAGACTTGCAAACCAAAACGAAAGGGGGAAAGCCGAGGAAAGGGAGCTGGCGAACTCGGCGCACCAGAGGAGCTGGAAGGGGGGGGCAGCGGTACGTGCTAAAAGCACCAAAACAGATGTGAAAGCCCACAGATACATCAGGAAGCACCTACCAGAGAAATGAACTGCCAAAGCAGGCGAAATGCAGGGCGACAGGTCACGGGAAAAAAGTGAGCATAAATGAGGAGTCGAGAGGGCAGCATGGAGGACCGAGCCTCCGGCCGCAACGAGAAAATGAATCCTGGATGGCTCCTAGTTGCGTAACCTTTTAAGCCAGATGGGGGAGTGACGTTGTTGCTCTGCCCATCGACCCTTGGGCTTAAAGCCCTCCCAAAGATGCTCTTTAAGGCTATTCCAAATGCCTTTTTGGAACACTGCAACCTGCTCCTGCTTAACCTGTGGCCTAAGAGTAGCTAATTATTCATCTGTTCTTTCTCCAAATGCTTCTGTTTTTGATATGTCCATCTGAAACGTCTGTTTTATTCCCTGCAGTGTATCATATATAGAAACAGCCAAGGGTTTGTCTTTGCTTTGTAGAAGATCAATTACGCTGATGAGGTCATTGCAGTTTTCGGCAATGAAGGTTGTGTGAATCTGCAGCTCTGTAAACCATTCTTGGAAATGTTTTCTCAAAGAATTCATGGAGTTGCAATCACTTATTTCCTCCTGGAAGAAGTCTCTTAAGTGCTCAAGGTAAAGTGAATGGTACTTAACTGTTTCAAACCAAGTGTTCCAACGGGTTAAGACAGGAACAGGAGGCAATATTTTCCTTTCTACATCTCGCCCCTCCAGGAATGCCAAGTACTCTCTCTTGCATTTGGGCAACTGCTGGAATGCGTATTTCACAAGTGCCACAAGTTTATTGACCAGTTCAAAACGGTCAATCCACATGTCTCCCACCAAGGATAAAACATGTGCCCAGCAACCAACATGGATCGCATGGGCACCAATAAGGCCATATAAAACATCTCTAAAGCACTTCAGCATGTGCTGCGCATTGTCACTGATGAAGGCAACTACTTGCTCTATCTCAATATCATATTTTTGCAATGTCTTTATAACGCTTGGTGTGACAGTGGTGTGGTTCACCGCTGTCAATTCTGTTGTGTCTACAATTATAGATTTTCAGCCCTGCATGACAAAAATTATGTTCAGCATACAGCGGGCATCTGCATCGGTCGTCTCATCGCACATTACAGAGTGTCTTCCCTTTCACAAGCTGTGAAATGCTCTCCTCCATTTCTCTTTTCTGTTTGGGCAAGTAGTTCTGCCTTAAGGTGGATCCCTTTGGGAGAGCACCAAATCCTTTAATGTCCCCCATCCAGTTTCTCAAGCACGGTTGATCCAACTTTTCAATGGGTATATTTGCACCACACCAAGCCCTCGATACACCCAATATAGTATTCTCCTGTGCTGCAGCTGCAGAAGTTGTGGCAGTAAAGCTGGTGTGAAGCATCACCTGTCTGTTGCTATTCTTTTGGCTTGCATTCTTTGTATATTTTTTACTTTTGCAGTAATCCGCCAGTGTTTCCTTTCTCACATAGTCAATGGGGTGATCACAAAAGCGACAAAACATTTTCCCTCCATCCTCATACATGCCGTTCGACTTGAATTGCAATGCATGGTCCTTAGCAGTGACACTGGAAAGTTTAGCCATTTTGCTTGGTGTTGCCATCACGATGCGTAGTGCAGATGACTCCAAAGTACGAAAGAGTGGACCACAAGTTGGAGAGATATTAAACCGAGTTTTAGAACTACTCATTAAAGCTTCAGAACTACTACACTAAGGATCAAAATCTCACAGCTAATTCCTGCCCATGGATGAGAGTCTGAGTGAACAGCTACAGAAACTAACCTCAGCAGCTCACAGTCCATACAAAAAACAAGAATACCAGAATCAGAATCTCACTGCTAATCCATAGGTGATGAGATGACAGTCTGGAGGAGCAGCTACAGAAAATCAAGCTGACCTCAGAAGCTGTCACAGGCTTGACTAGAGTGCAGAAGGAGAATATTGACATCAAAATATAGTCCCGGTCACACCTGATGAGAAATCCCGATGACTGCAGTCACTGTCACAATGCAGACGACACCATCAAGAGTCTAACATCGGTATCAAAATATATCTCTGCTTATATTTCCTTGTTACAGTTGAGAGTTGTGAGGAGCAGCTACAGTAAACATGCTGACCTCAGCAGCTCGCAATCCATACAAAAATATAAAGAGAAGAATACCAGCATCAGAATCTCACTTCTAAATTGATGACATCAACCACTCACCGCTCACAGACTACAGACTACATCAACAACAAAATATATCCATGCTAATTCCTGGCCACAGCTGAGAGTCAGGTGGAGCAACTACATAAAACATGCTGCCCTCAGAAGCCCTCTTAAGTCCGGTACACTGTTAGCCATGTGTATGTGGCGATGGACAAGCTGTCACGCTCCATTATGGCAGTATGGGACACCAGGGATTCTCAAGGTCAAACTCTGTCCTAGAAAGAGATTAACATAAAATGCATGCCAGATCACTACAAATCCTGGACTTGCCATACTGGTCCTCTTGCACTTGCTCCTGATGACACCCACACCTCCTTTACCTCTACTGCACAAGTGACAGACAACAAGGGACCTTGTGGAAAAAAGGATTTATTTTCACATATGCTGTCTGCTCTTGGACACAGCACTTGGGGCTTATGCAACTCGTGAGGTGACCCTAGGTCAAACAACAATAGTGAAAATAAATACTTTATTCCTTTATTGCACCGATTGGGTATCCCCTATTTATATTAGCAATGAAAACCACAATACTATTGCATAGAACTGTACCTCTTCAAAACAACAAGGATGCAATGCAGCAGACAGCTAAGCAGCACTTTCAAGGTTTGAAGGTAGAATGTCCTAAAAGAAAAAACACATTAAGGCCAAAATCTGGGGCACAAACACAGAATTCAAAAAATATTAGACATTTGTAGCCCCCCCCCCGTTCAGTGGTTTACAAGAGTAAGAGAGACACAGTGATGGGGGTTGGGGGGGGCGGCAGGGGCCACGAAAAGAAATGTACTCCTTTCCCAAACAAAAATTGTATTACTGTGCATTTCACATTTGTTCCACCCCTCAGGTGCGACAACAACAACTCTACAGCCTACATTCCTCAGGTGTGATGGCAGCAGCGCAGCTACAGTTCCCATCCCTTCAGAAGGATGGCAGCAGTGACAGCACAACCACCTACAGCATCTCAGAAACAGATGTAATATTGCCGATTCAGTTTGATTTGGTCCAATAATGTACAGTATTTTCCCCACACAAGTCTGTGTGTCTTTTCTTTTACAATTTACTCTGGACAACCAAGCTGAGATGTGCATATACATCTCATTTTCAATGTGGGCTTCATCCTACTCATTTCTACAGCTTAGACCACAGTTCCCCTATCACAGCAATATGGCCAAATGGGAGTAGAATGAAATACCGACACTCAAGATCCTTACATACAGGATTCCATGTGCAGTAGCCTGATGGACACCAGCCCGACAGGAGTAAGGTAGCGGATGTGAGGAACCGCTACCCGACCCCTAGTCAGGCAGGAGAACAGCAAGGGCGATGCGGAAGCTGGCAGAGCGGCTCCCATGGCATGGCATGGAGGGCTAGGCCACTGGCAGCTTGGCCAGCATACTGCCCCAACCCAGTTTCTGTTCCCGGGAGGGAAACTTTTTTCCCACCGTTGTTTGCCCCCTGTAACATGCATCACCTACTCAGTGGTCCACTCCGCCTCAATAGCAGGCTTGCCCCCCACATTGCACTAAGACCTTGTTGGTCTCCCCGGTGTAGGCTTATCAAGTTCGAGAGAAATATCGAGATTTCATAATGAGCCCGGTCCAGACCCATCCCCAAAACACCAGCTCAGCCAACCAAACCAAAACTTGATAAAACACATGAACATGAAGACCAGACCATACCTTTTAGAGATGATGATTATTTTCAGCTGAAATTCACACCAAGCAGGAATGCTGAAGCCTAAAATCAGAAAAGAATAAAATTAAAAACACACAAACACACAATTATTATCTAAATAAAGATACCCACACACACACCCTCACCTCCACACGCACGAGTAAATGACACCTAGTTAGACATGCCATCTGCCTCCTCTGCTGGGAGATAGAATCTGAAAGTTTGGCCGTGAGCCACCAGGGCTAAGGTGTTACCAATAGCCATGGTTGCAGCCACCTACCCTGAAAGCCAAGTACATAAGCAGGGATCCATAGAGGTAGGGTCTTATTGCGATGGCTCAGCTTGCCACCCACACTCCCCAGTCCCTAGTTATCACCACCCACGGGAAACACACCTTTGTGCCAAACCACCCAGGGTGTACAAACTTAAAGCAGCAGACCCCCACATGTTTGCATTTGGGGATAAGGGCTCTGGGTCAACATAGCGGGGTGTACTAACAAAATCCACTTCCATGGAGGATGTTAATGCAGACACCCTCCATTCATCCAAGTCACTCATGGACAACTCCTCACTGACTGGGATGCGGTGCTCTCAGTGACTGCCACCATGGCCATCACTGACAAAAGTGTCCAGCCAGGGTTGGTGTCAGTATCCCTGCAAGTACTTTTCAATTATTTTAATTGTGGTTGATGGTGGAGCAGTTACATAGCAGCCCAACTTGCCATCAACACTCCAGACCATTCAGTCACTTACCACCTGAAAATAAACACAACCTCGAATAGCTACTGTTGCCCCCAAACCCGACCAAGAAACTGAACCAGACAGTCTTGCTCACAACCGTGACCAAATAAAAGTGAACCGTGAGACATCCGAAAAACTTATTTTTTCAGTGAAGCAGCAACACAATCACAGGACTTGTTGCTGTTAGCAGGCCTGGAGTTCAGGCATCCACATCAGTCAACAGGCCAGGGTTGGGTGCAAGCTGAACAGCAGTGCAGTCTGTAGCAGAGCATAGCCTTGAAAGCACCGAGAAGTGACTTCAACTTCAATCTCCAGGCAAAATGGCAACAGTGATCTTTCCTCAATCAATGTTTGACAGCAGCACTGCAGCCCCCACCCCTCAGGTGCGACGGCAGCATGTGCAGCACTGCAGCCCCCACCCCTCAGGTATGACAGCAGCATGTGCAGCACTGCAGTCCCCACCCCTCAGGTGTAACGGCAGCATGTTGTGCAACACTGCAGCCCCCAACCCTCAGGTGTGACGGCAATTGTAGCAGCACTGCAGCCCCTACCTGTCAGGTGTGACGGCAACAATGGCAGCACTGCAGCCCCCACCGCTCAGGTGTGACAGCAACTGTGGCAGCACTGCAGCCCCCACCCCTCGGGTGTGACGGCAACATGAGCAGCACTGCAGCCCCCACCCCTCAGGTGTGATGGCAGCATGTGCAGCACTGCAGCCCCCACCCCTCAGGTGTGATGGCAACATGTGCAGCACTGCAGCCCCCACCCCTCAGGTGTGACGGCAACATGTGCAGCACTGCAGCCCCCACCCATCAGGTGTGACGGCAACATGTGCAGCATGTGCAGCACTGCAGCCCCCCCCTCAGGTGTGATGGCAGCATGTGCAGCACTGCAGCCCCAACCCCTCTGGTGTGATGGCAACATGTGCAGCACTGCAGCCCCACCCTCAGGTGTGACGGCAGCATGTGCAGCACTGCAGCCCCACCCTCAGGTGTGACGGCAACATGTGCAGCACTGCAGCCCCCACCCCTCAGGTGTGACGGCAGCATGTGCAGCACTGCAGCCCCCACCCCTCAGGTGTGACGGCAGCATGTGCAGCACTGCAGCCCCCACCCCTCAGGTGTGACGGCAGCATGTGCAGCACTGCAGCCCCCACCCCTCAGGTGTGATGGCAGCATGTGCAGCACTGCAGCCCCCACCCCTCAGATGTGACGTTAGCATGTGCAGCACTGCAGCCCCCACCCTCAGGTGTGATGGCAGCACTGCAGCCCCCACCCCTCAGGTGTGATGGCATCATGTGTAGCACTGCAGCCCCCACCCCTCAGGTGTGATGGCAACATGTGCAGCACTGCAGCCCCCACCCCTCAGGTGTGACGGCAACTGTGGCAGCACTGCAGCCCCAACCCCTCAGGTGTGATGGCAGCATGTGCAGCACTGCAGCCCAATGCCATGTACCAATCTGTCCAAGCTCAGACGTAAAATAAGCCGAACCACCAGACGCCAAGGTGGACTCCATCAGTTCAGTCCCTAATATTTAGATGCCTGAATTGGTTTATTTGTAAACAAAGTGCATCCAACTTAAAAAATCCACATGTGATTAATAAGGATGCTAATGGACAGATACAAACACAATCTCTGCCAAAGTATAAACCAATCTGGAATCGCAAAAAACAGTAAATTGGGCACTTTCTGACTTGGTCTTCATGAAAATGGAGCTTCTCAATTTCCATGTCGGAACTCAAACTCATGAAAGGAGTTCTACCGGTAGTGGTGAAACCATGACAACTGTACAGATCGGGGCTTTGTCTCTCCTTTCCCTCCTGCAGTTAGCATAGATAAATTAGTCTTTGCACCTGATCACTAGTACAAATTGCTACATCCTCTGGAGCACCTGGAATTTTAATTATGGTGCTACTGAACATGACGCACTCTTGTTCATATTAAAACTGCAAGCTGATGACAATGCCTTGCTCCTTTCTCAATTGGCAGCGTAAAACTGGCCTAGACACACCATGGTATTTATAATAAAAGGGCACAAAATATCAATGTCCAAGCAAAAGGGTACTATTGAAGAAAGGGCAAGGTAGCGTCATCAGTTCTTGAGCGAGACTGCGAGATGTTCACGAGCTCCTAAATTAAAGAGCCGGGTGCACTGGAGAATTTACCAGTTTGAGTAATTAAGTGCAAAGATTATTTATTTAATATAGTGCCTACAGGGGGAACAAGATAGATGAAGCCCCAATCTGTACAGTGGTCAGGGCTTCACCTCGGCCAGTAGTTCTCCTTTAAGAACTCACCATCTTTCTAGTTCCCCAACCCCATCCAAGCAAACGTGGACTGCCCTGGTGCCAAGGCAGTTACACCAAACCACCTAGGAGAAAAGCCACCACAAGAAGTTTGTTTGAATGACCCCCTGCAGATACCCATGCACTGCCACACAGTACCCCTTGAAAGGCAAGTACTTGGTTGGTGTTTTTATTAGCATCACCTATGACAGTGGGTGGTGGGCCTGGTTGTGGTAGCCCAGGTTGCCGCGAATGCCCCCCACCAACTGCTTCTTTATTTGGAACTTTTAATTTTATAAGCAAAAATAAAGACAGGCCTCCAACATATTCCATTAGACATTTAAAGGTACAACATAGAAAATGTATTTAATAAAAGTGGTAAAATCATGCAGTTTGACAGTTTATCAACTTGTCTTTGTTTACCCCCTAGGTAATCACATGCCTGTGTCCTCCAAAAGTGGCGAAGGGAGCCGAGGAGGACAATCTGCATTTCCAGCTGCACGGATGATACCCTCTGGGTTTTGTCTACTGTGTCCTTTCAGTGCAAATTAATCCATGGCCCCACCAGCTACTTCAAAGTTGTCTCATCCAACAGTTTTGAAGGGCTCAGATGAAACATGGTTCATTCAGTTTGATGAGTTTTAATAAAGTTTGTTGTCTGCGTGTATGTCTCTGTTCTTCTATGCAGACGCAGATGCACACACGTACACACCACCCAAAAATACTTTTTTTATACCATGTTTACATTCAGGATAGCGAAAGCAGGTCCCGGGCAGTACAACACAGTAAATGATAAAATGAAATAATGCATTTTTCAATAAAAACACACGTACAGCAAATCACCACAAAACCAAACAACGCACCTTCCCCCTACCCGGGGGGGGGGGACTGGCTGGGTCAAAAGCCTGGGACCCTGGCCTATGACCCAGCCAGTTCCCCCCTGGGGTATCCAGGGTGCTAAATGAGGAGGACAGGCCATGTAACATCTTGTCGAACCACACAGTAATGTTAAAAAAAATATATAAGCATACACTGTAAATGTTGGCTACTGGAGCATGGCACGGACCCAGTGGACAGGCATACATGTTGAAAAACATGGTTTCTGGGCCAGTATGCAATCCACATCTCCCTTTCTCTCACCAGAGGCCAGAACCGTTTTTCCCAACACCTGTACCAGTCCGCCCAGTCCATCCCTCCACCAACAGTCAAAGACCAACCATGGGAGTATAGCACAGACCTAGCGGACTGGCATCTATGTTGAAAAAATGGTTCTGTGCCACTGTGCCCGTCCACCACTCCCTCAGAGGCCAGAACCATTTTTCCAAAATGTGTATCAGTCTGCTCAGTCTGTCCCTCTATCAACAGTCAAAGACCAAACACAGGAACATGTCACAGACCTAGCGGACTGGCAACCATGTTGAAAAAATGGTTCTGTGCCACTCTGCCCCTCCCTCCTCCATCAAAGGATGCCAGAACCATTATTTTTCAGCAGGTGTACCCGTCCACCCAGCCCATCCCTCAGCCGACCATAACGAACAACCACAATAGCATGGCATGGACACAGTGAACTGGCATACATGCTGGGAAAAATAGTTCTATGCCCATCTGCCCCTCCCTTGGAGGCCAGAACCATTTTTTTCAGCATGTGTACCAGTCTGCCCAGCCCGTCCCTCTGCCGACCATCAATGACCAACCACCAGAGCATGGCATGGGCCCGGCAGGCTGACATACATGCTGGGAAAAATGGTTCTGTGCCACTCTGCACATCCCCTCCTCCCTTGGAGGCCAGAACCATTTTTTTCAGCATGTGTACCAGTCTGCCCAGCCCGTCCCTCTGCCGACCATCAACGATCAACCACCAAAGCGTGGCACGGACCCAGCAGACTGGCATACATGCTGGGAAAAATGGTTCTGTGCCACTCTGCCCATCCGCCCCTCCCTCGGAGGCCAGAACCATTTTTTTTAGCATGTCTGTCATGTCAAACTCATTTTTTTAAACATTACATACCAGCTCATGCCCCCCCCCGCCCAACATCTTCCCTTCCTTGCTTTCCATTCAAATAAAAGCAACAGGGCTATCGGAAACATAAAAACTTACCAGGCTATGGCAGGCACATAGAAAGGCAGTAGTTCTGTGGCAGCAGATAGCAAGGCAGGTCAGGTACAGCACAAGACAGTAGAAAGTGCAGGTCAGCAGCACAAGGCTCCTAAGTAGGGCAGGTGAGCAGCACAAAGTTTGCAGAGCAATTCAGCACAGCCCCTCCCCCACAACGGACCAGCGTAGCCACTCTCCCCACCCTGACAGACCAGCACAGCCACTCTCCCCCCCGACGGATCGGCACAGCCACTCTCCCGACCCTGATGGACTGGCATGGCAACTCTTCCCACTCTGACGAACTGGCAAGGCCACTGTCTCCACCCTGATGGACAGGCACGGCCACTCTCCCCACCTAGACAGACTGGCATGGCCACTCTCCCCACCCTGACGGACCGGCATGGCCACTCTCCCAGCCCAGACGGACTGGCACAGCCACTCTCCCCACTCTTATGGACTGGCACGGCCACTCTCTCCACCCTAATGCACCAGCACCACAACTCTCCCCACTCTGATGGACCGGCACAGCCACTCTCTCCACCCTAATGGACTGGCACGGCCACTCTCCCCACCCAGACACATCGGCATGGCCTCTCTCCCTACCCTGATGGACCGGCACGGCCACTGTCCCCACTCTGATGGACCGACACGGCCACTCTCCCCATTCTGACAGACCAGCACAACCACTCTCCTAACCCAGATGAACCGGCACGGCCACTCTCCCCACCCCGACAGACAGGCACGGACACTCTCCCCATCCTAACAGACCAGCACAGGCACTCTCCCCACTCTGACAGACCACCTTGATTGAACAACATCCAGGTCGCTGTCCCCCACCCCACCCATGGTCCCTGATATGGTTGTTGGGGTATCCCCAGCAGGAATTTCACCCAAGACCTGGAGGTTTCAGTGGGAAGTGTGGTGCAGTGGGGGCCCCCTAGAAGTAAGAAGCCTGACAGATTTAATAATTTCAACACTTTATTTTTTTAAGTGCAATACAGCTGAAATCATTGGCTGGATTTCATTCTGGCACGACTACGAATCAAAGTCCATACTCTTTGCATCACATTCCTTGTCAAGTCTTTGGTTTGACTGGACAGGGGGAAGGTACCCAGGAGGGAGGTATCAGTCTGCAGCATGCGCCTAGCATCAGCTGTCTTGATCTGGCCTTGTGTAAGGTGGCTTGCAAATGCAGATTTGATTGCCAGTTGCTGTTGTTCAGTAAAGGATTGCTGGCAATGTGGGGACCATATAAGTGGAGTGTGTGCCCCCATCATCTCTTGGCTTCTGCAGATGTCCTGTGAGCTAAGTCCCCTTCTTGTTCTTGTTGCAATACAGGTACCTGGTGAAAGAGAGGGCCCTTTTCCTGGTTCACCCATGGTGATTGAACTGCTCTCCAGGGTCTGTGATAGAGCACCTGCAAGTGGGCTGACGGTGGTGCATGGGGCCTTTGTGGTTAATTGGCATATTTGTCAGCTCACTCTGATGCTCTCCTGTTTGCTGCCCATCAGGGGATAGTACGCATCTGCTGTTGTGGCTCAGTGGCTCATGTGTGATGCAAGCTCATGTCTACCCTCAGGATGAATGTTGTGAAACTGTGGAAAGAAAGAAAGAAAGATACATACTTTGGGCCCATGGGTAACAACTAATCCAATGGAAGTCTCCAACTTGGTGGGGGAGGCATCAGGGAGGTCTGTGCCATCACCCCTCTGAGTTTGGGAGTGCTAGCCCATAGGGAAATGGCCAAAGCAGGCCCTGGAAGTTTTAGGGGGAGATGCCAGCAGGTGTCCCCAGGCTTGGAAGCACCTTCCCTGGGTAAAACATATGCTTTGGTACCCTGGGTAAAAACTAAGCCTGTGGAAGTCCCTGCACTGGCAGGGCATCAGGGAGGGGAGGGCTATGACCCATGGGTGTCTAGGAGTGTTAGAGCCAAGGGAAGTATTAACAGCAGGACCTTGAAGTTCTAGGGGGTTGGGGTACCAGGCCACCCCAGCCAGATAGCACCTTCCCTGGGTAAGACATATGCTTTGGTACCCTTGGTAAAAACCAAGCCTGTGGAAGTTCCTACCCTGGCAGGGCATCAGGGAGGTGTGGGCCATTACCCCTGGGAGTCTGGGAGTGCTAGGCCTAAGGGGAGTGTTAACAGCAGGCTCTGGAAGTTTTAGGGTGCATGCCAGCAGGTGTCCCCAGGCTGAGAGCACTGAGTACTGGGGAATCCTGATGGGAGCTGAAGTCCCTGGGAGAAAGTGTGACCAGATATCCCTGAGTCCTGGTGGGACGAGATGTCCCTGAGAGATGGTATGACTAGATGGCCCTGATGGCTAGTGGGACCAGATAGCCCTGGAAGCAAGTGGGACCAGATAGCCCCACCTGTTGCCGGCTGGGATGTCTCTAAATAACTGTGGTCGGGCTTAATAGTCGCTCTAGGGAAGTTTCTAGAAGGCCTAGCCAGGTTGTGATGCAGGTTGCTGGGCATGACTTTATGCTGAGCCTGGCAGGCTGATTCTGGAAGTCACCAGGGTACATGCCAGCAGTTCTCCCCAGCCAGACAGCACTGTCCCTGGGTAAGAGATATGCTTTGGTACCCTGGCTAACAACCAAGCCTGTGGAAGTCCTTGACCTGGCAGGGCATCAGGGAGGTGAGGGCCATTACCCTTGGGTGCCTGTGAGTGCTAGACCCAAGGGAAGTGTTAACAGCAGGACCTGGAAGTTTTAGGAAGCATGCCTGCTGGTGTCCCCAGACTTGGACGCACATTCCCTGGGGAAGGCATATGCTTTGGGACCCTGGGTAACAACTAATCCTGTGGAAGTCCCTGTCCTGGCAGGGTATCAGGGAGGGGAGGGCCATTACCCCTGGGTGTCTGGGAGTATTAGACCCAAGGGAAGTGTTAACAGCAGGACCTGGAAGTTTTAGGGGGTTGGGGGTACCAGTCCACCCCAGCCAGATAGCACCTTCCCTAGGTAAGACATATACTTTGGTACTGTGGGTAAAAACTAAGCCTGAAGAAGTCCCTACCCTGGAAGGGTATCTGGAAGGTGAGGGCCATTACCCTTGGGAGTCTGGGAGTGCTAGGCCCACGGGAAGTGTTAACAGCTGGCCCTGGAAGTGTTAGGGGGACATGCCTGCATGTGTCCCCAGGCTTGGAAGCACATTCCCTGGGGAAGGCATATGCTTTGGGACCCTGGGTAAAAACGAATCATGTGGAAGTCCCTACCCTGGCAGGGCATCAGGGAGGTGTGGGCTATTATCCCTGGGAGTCTGGGAGTGCTTGGCCCAAGGGGAGTGTTAACAGCTGGCCCTGGAAGTTTTAGGGGGACATGCCAGCATGTATCCCCAGGATTGCAAGCACATTCTCTGGGTATGGCATATGCTACGTGACCCTTGGTAAAACCTAATATTTTTGATGTCCCTATCCTGGGAGGGCATCATGGAGGTCATGGCCCTTAGCCTTGTGAGTATTGACTCCTAGCCCTTAGGAAAGTGGCAAAAGCAGGCCCTGGAAGATTGAGGGGGTGAGGGTACCAGGTCTCCCCAGACTGAGTGCACTTTCCCTGTGTAAGGTATATGCTTTGGGACCCTGAGGAATAACCAAGCCTGTGGAAGTATGTACCCGGGGAGAGCATCAGGGAAGTCAGTGCCATCACTCCTGTGAGTTTGGGACTTCTAGCCCTGAGGTAAGTGGTTGAATCAGGGCCTGGAAGCTTTAGGGGGACAGGCTATCAATTCTACCCAGGCTGAGTGTGGAGTTTGGAGGCATACTTACATTTGTTACAGTACTCTTCTACCACTGAGTCATGGAGAAGTGTTTGATTCCGAGTATGGCTGCCTGCCTCTTCACTACTTTTGTGATGGCAGAACATGTCAGGTTTGATCCGTCTGTCTCGATGAGCAAAAGGGGCATTAAGTCTAGTAGCTGATGGTCTCAGTTTGGGGAGCAGCCGCCTTGTGTGGTGTGCATAGAGCTGAAGTAACTTGAATAGCTCTCCTTCTAGCACCAGTCTAGCTGGTCCATGTGTTGCAATGGTTTTGTGAAGAAAAATGGTTAAGACATAGCTGTATTCACTATCAACGACCAGTCTCTCTGCATTCTTCAAGTCACCCAGAGACATATTTCGGTTGGCAGCAGAGCGCTGGGCATTGTGGAGGGCCAAGCTGAAGATGAGGTGATTTCTAGCCAGGCAGTGATCTTGGTTTCTAAGTGTCTTGGCTCTGGGTAAACTATTAATTATCCTGACTGCCTCCTTGGCAGCAGAGATGTCCTTATACAGGGATGCTGTCTCTGGTGGTATCCACATTTGTGAGTCCCTTAGCTGGATTTCGTGGTGCCTTTTCATGGCAGAGGTACTGAGGCCAGCTCTCCAGAAAGGAATTACCTTGATGAGCATGTCAAGTTCAGCCTGATGGGTCCTGGCAAACCCATTCAAATCTAAGAATTTCAGGAAGTGAAGGTGGCTGTTTATATAACACTTGATAGTGCCTGGCTTAAAACCTGAGGCTTCAGCCTCTGGAATCCAAGTATCTCTTACGAATGCCCTGGAACCCAGCAGGGATGTGAGCGAAAGGGCCGAGACAATGGAGTTCCACAAGCGGGTCAGCATCTGCTGGTGAGCAGTTGCTGTTTCTTGGTCTTTCTTTCCTCCCTCCAAGGTCTGGAACCAAGCTCTGTAGAGACTCAGCAGCTGAGGACTCTCTATCTCTGACTCTGTAGCCTGGCTAGGCAGCTGAGTATGTGGCAAATCCAGAGATGGAGAATATTGAGTCTGGGTGTCTCTGATACTTGGTCGGGTTTTAAAGCTGGTCAGAGTGCATTTGTGTACCTTCCAAAAGTGCTGACTTAGATCTCTTACAATGGCAAAACAGTCTGGCTGCTGGCATTTGTAAAAGCATTTTCCTGCAGGAGGTTGGGTCAGGAGTGACTGCCTCCCAAAGTATCATGCCTTTCCGGTGTCATCCGGTGTACTTCCCGGAGGTGCCTCGGTAGATGCTTAATTTTCTTACCACAGATTGTGCAGGTACACAAGGGTCTCACTGTCTTGCTTGGTATTCCCAGAGAAGCATCTGTAAAAGAGGAACACAATTTTGGTAGTGCTGAACATTAACCCTGGGAGTGTGGGCTGTTAGACACAATGGAAGTGTTAACAGCAGGCTCTGGAAGTTTAAGGGAGCATGCTTGCTGTTGTCCCCAGGCTTGAAAGCACATTCTCTGGGGAAGGCATATGCTTTGGGACCCTGGGTAAAAACGAATCCTGTGGAAGTCCCTAGCCTGGCAGGGCATCAGGGAGGTGTGGTCCATTACTCCTGGGAGTCTGGGAGTGCTAGGCCCAAGGGGAGTGTTACCAGCAGACCCTGGAAGTTTTAGGGAGCACGCCTGCTGGTGTACCCAGGCTTGGAAGCACATTCCCTGAGTAAGAGATATGCTTTGGGACCCTGGGTAACAACCAAGCCTGTGGAAGTCTCTGCCCTGGAAGGGCCATCAGGGAGGTGAGGGCCATTAACCCTGGGACTGTGGGACTGTTAGACCCATGGGAAGTGTAAGGAGCAGGACCTGGAAGTTCTAGGGGGTGTGGGTACCATGCCTGCCGAGCCAGAGAGCATGTTCCCTGAGTAAGAGATATGCTTTGGGACCCTGGGTAACAACCAAGCCTGTGGAAGTCTCTGCCCTGGTGGGCCATCAGGGAGGTGAGGACTATTAACTGTGGGACTGTTAGACCCAATGGAAGTGTAAGGAGCAGGACCTGGAAGTTCTAGGGTGTATGGGTACCATGCCTGCCCAGCCAGAGAGCATTTTCCCTAGGTAAGAGATATGCTTTGGGACCCTGGGTAACAACCAAGCCTGTGGAAGTCCCTGCCCTGGCAGGCTATCAGGGAGGTGAGGGCCATTAGCCCTGGGTGTCTGGGAGTGCTAGATGCAAGGGAAGTGTAAGGAGCAGGACCTGGAAGTTCTAGGGTGTGTGGGTACCATGCCTGCCCAGCCAGAGAGCATTCTCCCTAGTTAAGAGATATGCTTTGGGACCCTGGGTAACAACTAAGCCTGTGGAAGTCCCTACCCTGGCAGGCCATCAGGGAGATGAGGGGCATTACTACAGTGTGTCTGGGAGTGCTAGACCCAAGGGAGGTGTTCACAGCAGGCCCTGGAAGTTTTAGGGGAATGCTAGCAGCTGTCTCCAGGCTAAGAGCACTGAGTCCTGGTGGAATCCTAGTGGGAGCTGAAGTCCCTGGGAGAAAGTGTGACCAGATGTCCCTGGGTCCTGGTGGGACCAGATGTTCCTGAGAGATGGTATGACTAGATGGCCCTAGGGTCTGGTTAGACCAGATGGCCCTGATGGCTGTTGACTGAGATTTCTCTAAATAGTGGTGGTTGGGCTTAATAGTCGCTCTAGGGGAGTTTGTTGAAGCCTAGCCAGGCTGTGATGGCACTTGCTGGGCATGGCTTGATGCTGAGACTGGCAGGCTGATTCTGGAAGTCACCAGGGAACATGCAAGCAGTTCTCCCCAGGCAGAGAGCAATTTCCCTGGGTGAGAGATATGCTTTGGGACCCAGGGTAAGAACTAAGCCTGTGGAAGTCCCTGCCCTGGCAGGTCAACAGGGAGGTGAGGGGCATTACCACAGTGTGTCTGGGAGCACTAGACGCAAGGGGAGTGTAAACAGTAAGACCTGGAAGTTTTAGGGGGTGGGGGTACCATGCCTGCCCTGCCAGAGAGCCCTTTCACTGGGTAAGAGATATGCTTTGGGACCCTGGGTAACAACCATGCCTGTGGAAGTCTCTGCCCTGGTGGGCCATCAGGGAGGTGAGAGCCATTAGCCCTGGGTGTCTGGGAGTGCTAGATCCAAGGGAAGTGTAAGGAGCAGGACCTGGAAGTTCTAGGGGGTGTGGGTACCATGCCTGCCCAGCCAGAGAGCATTTTCCCTGGGTAAGAGATATGCTTTGGGACCCTGGGTAACAACCAAGCCTGTGGAAGTCCCTGCCCTGGCGGGCCATCAGGGAGGTGAGGGCCATTAGCCCTGGGTGTCTGGGAGTGCTAGATCCAAGGGAAGTGTAAGGAGCAGGACCTGGAAATTTTAAGGGATGGGGGTTACAGGTCTTCCCAGGCTCAGTGCATTTGGCCTGCATAAGGTATATGCTTTGGGACCCAGCGTAACTACTTAACCTGTGGAAATCTCTACCCTTTGATAGCATCATGCAAGTTAAAACTGCCTTACCTGTTGTGGATTGCCATGTACATAGTATTTCATGTTCTGATTCCATGCCGACTGTGTAGCAAGTTGAGAGCCTGGTTCCGAGAAAAACCTCCAGCATCTGTGTTACTGTGCTGCTTTACTGCCAGTGCAGAGAATGTCAGCTGCTGTTCCATGAGCCCCTAGTCTTGCAGCTGCTGATTATGTGACCGCTTTTATACCTGGTGGGGGCGGAAGGGAAGGGCGGTCCAGCATCTCTTCCCAGGCTCAGTGCACTGAATGCTGGGTAAACAGTGAACGCCATCCCCAAAGGGAAGTATCATTGAAGTCAGGGCTATCATCCCTGTGAGATTGTTAATACTAGCCCCCTAGGAAGTGGTTTAACCCAGAGCTTGGAAGTCAGAGGGGCTCTGGACAAAATGGTTCCAATAGAGGTGACCTAGATGGTGGGTGCCAGTGCCTCTGAATCAGGTACCCAGAGAGGCCAGCCTTCTTGGGACCCCACATCCTTGTATCATAGTCTATGCAACTGTGGCAAAGAACTTCTATCCAGGTTTTTCACTTTAAAAAGGGGCGCCAAGTACTTTTTTTTGTGTCCAAGTCCTTGAAGACCCTGGCCCCCACCACAGGCACACAAAAATAATGACACATTTTATACATTTTGTACTGTATTTATTTCTTTCATAGAGAGTAGATAGAGGATTGGAGAGGACTGAGCTACTGATCAGTTTCTCTGGCACAACCCGCCCCCATCAGCCAAGTGCAAATGAAAAATAATAAAAATAAACAAAAGTAAAAAATGAAAAAAAAGGGAAATTGATAAGACACCATGGAATCATGCATGTGGGAGAGAGAGAGAGAACAGACCAAAATAATGGTTGGCAGCTCAGTCGGAGCAATCCCACTGTCCTATCTACCTCAGGACCATCAGCTTCACAGTAAGGAGGTATAAAAAATAATCCCTCTTCCCATTAAGGGCACACATTAGGGCAGCAAACCCTGCACAACGAAACAGATTTCTTTAGCTGACAACACAGTAGAACAGATCAAGCCCCCCGGGCCCTGATCTATCCTCATCCAGATCGAGTTGCACAGCCACTCTCCCCACCCAGCCTCGATGGACCAGCCAGTGCACTATCCCCACCCAGATGAACCAGCATGGCCACACTGCTCACCCCACCAGCACAGCCATTCTCCTCACCCTGACGGACCAGCCGGACACTCTCCCCACCCTGATGAATCAACCGGACACTCTCCCCACCCTGATGGATCAACCAGACACTTTCCCCACTCAACCCCACTTTCCCCACCCCACCAGACCCACCTCGATGAACCAGCCGTACACTCTCCACATTCCGACAGACCAGCCACTGCTCCCCACCCAACCCCACCCCAGCAGCCCCGATGGACCAGCTAGACACTCTCCCCTACCTGGTGTACCAGCCGGACATTATCCCCCACCCTGATGGACCAGTTGGACATTATCCCCACCCTGACAGACACTCTCCCCTACCTGATGGACCAGCCAGACACTCTCCCCACCCTGATGGACCAGTCGGACATTATCCCCACCCTGACAGACCACATGGACACTCTCCCCATCCAGACAGACACTCTCCCCTACCTGGTGTACCAGCCGGACATTATCCCCACCCTGACAGACCACATGGACACTCTCCTCACCTAGACAGACACTCTCCCCACCCAGACAGACCAGAACAGCCACACTCCCCACCCAACCCCACCAGCATGGCTATTTTCATCACCCTGGAACTGCACGGCCACTTACCTTACCCTACCCCACCAGCATGGCCACTCTCCACACCCCGACGGAGCTGCACGGCCACTCTCCCTACCCGAAGGGCCAGCTGGACACTATCTCCACCCAAACAGATCAGCATGGTCACACTCCCCACCAGCACAGCCACTCTCCCCACCCAGATGGAGCTGCACAGCCACTTTCACCACCATGGAGCTGCACAGTCACTTCCCCTACCCCACCCCACCAGCACAGCCACTCTCTCCAACACGACAGAGCTGCACGGCCCCTCTTCCCACCCCAGAGCTGAATGACTACCCTCCACACCTCGACAGAGCTGCATTCCCACTCTCCCCACACAACCCCACCAGCATGGCCCTACCTCACCAGCAGGGGAACTCACCCACTCCCACATCATTAGTAGGGTCCTTTATTCTATCTCTGGTATCCCAATTCAAGCATCTAGGTCTGTGTCTGTCACCTTCCCACTCCCAACAAAAAATAAAACATATTTTTCTACTGTATTTCTTTGTGGACTCTCCATCCCACCCCTGTTTCTCTGGTATATATCACTTGGACCACAAGCCCACCACCACCCCCACGGATCAGTCAAGCAAACCACAGATGTACAATCAGTCCAGTGCAAGGTGTGCAAAAAAGGAAAAAAAAGGCATCACATCAATAAAATATTCTTATAAAGTGCACATACTGGGGCAGCAAACTAAGGGCACACATTGGACCAGAACAGAAGATTACAGGTTTAACCATGCCAAAGCCAAATGCTTCAGGATACTGAGCAAGTTACTGAAGATGAGAAGTGGCATCTAAGCTATACTTACCTGGTACATTCGCTGTAAAAATGAATAAATGTAGGACCTCACTGAAATCAAAATGTTATGCCTTTACTGGTCTCTCCTTAGTAAACCACTCATACAAGAGAAACAATATATGTATTACAGACCAACAAATGCTCATACAGTGTTTTTTTTTCTTTCAAAATTAAGCCCTGCCACCATGGCCAGTCGGACCAACGCCAGTTTGCCAGCTGCCCTCCCATCTTACCTTACCTCCTTAACAAATCTCTTCATTAGCGGCACACATTAGGGTAGCAATACTTAGTCCTTACAATGGAACTGATAGCACACACACACCGCAGCTCCTCTAATCCTGCATTCTAATGCGGGTAAAAATAATGAGACTCATAGCATACAACAATAAATAAAATAAATAGCAGCAATCGGTCTGCACCCCCACGCCCAGCAGGGAGCTTCAAGCTCTTTAACAACATCGATAGACGATTTATTGCAGACCAACAAATGCTCGCACAGTGGGACATTTTATTTTTTTTACACAATTAAGTCCTGCTGCCACAACCAGTCGGACCAACGCCAGTGTGCCAGCTGCTCCTCCATCTTACCTTACCTCCTTAACAAATGTCTTCATAACCCCTAGGTGGCACTATCCCAAGGGCTACTACCCCTGCCTGCTTGGCTAGTAGCAGGTTAAGGGGCCTGAGTTCTGAACCGGGTGCCTCCACCCAGAGGTCAGGGTTGGTAGTGGTTAAGCTAACCTGGGAACAGCCCTCCGGGACACTGTAACCCCCCTCTTTCCCCTCTAGTGGCCTGAACACTGTACAATAATCACTTTTCAATCAATCAATCAATCAATCAAGTCTTTATTTAACCAGTCGTTCATCGTTGAGCAGAAGCTCATTTGCAAGATGGACCTGGGTGGAGCATGAACAATTGTATATACAGGTCAACACAGGTATTTACAAGGCAATACAGATAATACTCTTTACAGAGAGGAAGAAAAAGAAGTTCATATGTACATAGAATTATACAGATATTGTACAGATTACACGGTATTTACATACATAGAAGTGTCTATAGGAAGATAAAGCAGGTTATCTAAGGTTGCAGGAGGAAGTAACGGAAGAAAAAAATAAAAATATACACCAGGTAGAGGTGAAGGTAGGGGGGAAGAGAGGGAGGGAAGTAGGGGGAGAAAGGCTAGGAGGGCACGGTGCACAGAAAGGAGTTGGTAAAGCTGGATGTAGAGAAGGTGGATGGAGAAAGGAGGATGTGTGAGCCCCGGACTGAATGCTATAAGCACGGGCATGGTAGATGTCACAACCCAGGGTAGTGAGCTCCTATCCGAGGTTGGGAAAGGAAGAATAAGGGGATGGATGGGCCTAGTGTTGATAAGACAGGGGATAAGAGAGAGAACAATTAGGCTGGTGAGGAGCAAGCTGGGGGTCAGTACTTAAAATTGGGTCTAGGCGTGGTTATATACCAGTGCAGACACCGTACTGGGTCTGAGGGTGAAGCAGTTAATACTTCTCTGATTATACGGAATAAAGCATCTTGAAAGCATTTATACTGATTAGAGTGCTTAATTTGAGGGTTTTTGTAGATCGTTCCATAAGGTAGGTAGCACAGCTTATGGCTGCCCCGCCAAGCAGGATTTTGCTTTGGGTACTTTTAAGTGTAATAGCTGAGTAACTTTAACGCGATTTCCAATTATACTCAGGGAAGACAGCAGGAGATATAGTAAGGCAGCTTGTTAGAGATGGCTCTATAGGTCCAGAGAGCGGCGTTTGTGGCGCCTGAACTTTAGTGATGTCCATCCCACTGCTGCATATAGGTGCAGTGATGTGTCAAGGGGAGTCCCGTTATAAACCTCAGTGCTCGATGGTAGAGTGTGTCCAGTTTAGCCATGTAAGAGTTGGGGCATTGGCTGTAGAGGAAGTCAACGTAATCAACCAATGATAGGAAAATGGATTGGACCAGTTGTTTCTTGGCATCTCTGGTGAGAAATTGGCTTTTACAATACCCCTGGGACACCACACAAGTACTCACACTGTTTGCACTTACCACCAGGGCTGGTTTCTCTGGCTCGACCCTGGGGACCCCTTGTAAAACAAGGTTAAGCACTGCAAATAGCAACAGCACAGTACTTTGAGGACAAACTGGAACCACAGTCAGATTACATGCAGAAAAAGTTAGATCTGATTTATTTAGGGGACTTGAACAAGGGAGGGGCAAAATCAGGTTAATTAGCTTAAAGGTTATGGCTCAGTGCATGAAAATGGGCTACCAAAGTGTGACATTGCGGTCAAATTTTAAAATTGATAATATAGTGCAAATTATAAGCAATTTTTTATCCTGTCACTCACCTTATAACAATGTGGTGTGCCGCAGGATAAATCCCATTTAAGATATTGAGATAAAGCCCCACAAATTTGCACATGTAATGGGGGACATGAAAAGTAGGGCTGCACGTGTAATGGGGGACATGAAAAGAAGGGCTGCACATGTAATGGGGGACATGAAAAGTAGGGCTGCACATGTAATGGGAGACAAGAAAAGTAGGGCTGTATGTGTAATAGGGACATGAAAAGTGGGCTGCACGTGTAATGGGGGACATGAAAAGTAGGTCTGCACATGTAATGGGAGACAAGAAATGTAGGGCTGCACGTGTAATGGGGGACATGAAAAGTAGGGCTGCACATGTAATGGGAGACAAGAAAAGTAGGGCTGCATGTGTAATGGGGGACATGAAAAGTAGGGCTGCACGTGTAATGGGGACATGAAAAGTGGGGCTGCACATGTAGTGGGGGACATGAAAAGCAGGGCTGCACGTGTAATGGGAGACAAGAAAAGTAGGGCTGCATGTGTAATGGGGACAAGAAAAGTAGGGCTGCACATGTAATGAGGACAAGAAAAGTAGGGCTGCACGTGTAATGGGGGACATGAAAAGTAGGGCTGCACGTGTAATGGGGACATGAAAAGTAGGGCTACACGTGTAATGGGAGACAAGAAAAGTAGGGCTGCATGTGTAATGGGGACATGAAAAGTAGGGCTGCACGTGTAATGGGGGACATGAAAAGTAGGGCTGCACGTGTAATGGGGACATGAAAAGTAGGGCTGCACGTGTAATGGGGGACATGAAAAGTAGGGCTGCACGTGTAATGGGGACATGAAAAGTAGGGCTGCATGTGTAATGGGGGACATGAAAAGTAGGGCTGCACGTGTAATGGGGGCAAGAAAAGTGGGACTGCCCATGTAACAGGGGAGATAAACACATGACAGCATGTAATAAGAGAGAGACGGGAAATAGCTTTTAAAGGTTCAAAGACTTTATCATTGAAGATAAAAAGGTAACATGTTATACAGTCATAACAGGAATATAGTTATTCAATATTTACAGCAAAAATCAATGCTATGTAATGCACCAGCTAACTATGCTGCCTGAAACTACAGACTACACCACTACCAGACTAAATAAATCACATGAAACTACAGACTACACTACCACCAGAATAAATCATTTACATATCTATTTACTGTATATATGAACGACACTGAGAAATCATTGTTTACAGTTCAAATACAGGCTAATCTATCAATACAGACTAATCTAGGATCCAGATGAATCACTATGGACTAATTTATCACTACGGCCTAATCTATGTACAAACGCATTATGTTAAGTTGTATGAAAACTGAATGTATTTGTTAGGGTTCAACACAGTGCACTAAAAAGCACATCAAGTCCATTTAACCCCATTTTTCCTGTATCTTGCTGAACTTTGCAGAAATTGTCTGTATTTCATCACTGTGGATTTCAAATGTGCCACCTCCATTCTGGTACTGTATCGGCCATGAAAAATTTGTTTGCTTCGCACACGGTCATTGTCCCGACGCCTTGGCCATGTAAAAACATTCCCACGCTGCTTCATGAACTTGAAGGAATACCATTGTCCCACAGGATCCACAGCGGTTAGTAGCCCAACATAAAATTCCTTAGAGTAGTACACGGCATAGTACTGGTTGATCTGTATCAAGTCTTGGGTGACAAATGTTCTCATCTTTTTGGGAACTGGGTTGTTTGTGGATACTGTAGCAGAAATGTCGGTGGGGAGTGTAGTGCACCCCACTGAAGAGGCATGAACTTCAGTGTCATGTGTCGCACTGTCACATGCACAGTCACTGTCTGCATTTGCTACTGGTGCGGCCTCAGCTGGAACTTGACTGGAGGGTGTGTGGTGATCCCAGGCATGATCAGCATTTTCATCTGCCAACTCAGCAGGATCAGCATCAACATGGGAGGCTGGAGTGTGAGATGCTGTTTTGTTTGCTCGACCAGAGTGGCCAGTGGGCATGGTATTGTTTGTTTCTTTTGAAGCCATCCAATTTGTGGCGGACGCCGTTAGTTTTTTAATATTCCATGCTTCAACATGGCTGACATTGTCACAGGGCCCATCTTCAGTAATGCAGTGTGCGCAAAAACAAGTTAGGTTTCTTGTTGCCACCACACCATCTTCCGAACACTTCACACTGTGCAACTTGTGTGTTCCAGGTACCATTTTTACATTTGGTCTGGCAGGTCTTCTTATTTGGCTTTCACCAACCCAGAAGAATGTCCTCCTGAAATGATCATTGCACCCTTCTGTGGATGGCTCAATGGTCAGTTCAGTCCTGCAAAATTTGTACAGCTCCTTTGCTTTTATGATTATGGCCTGCTGTGATTGCACCACTCTGTTTGCTGCCGATTTTACAACACCACTCTCACCATCTGAAGGACCCTTTCCATGTCGTGAACCAAAAAAAGCCCTCTCAATAGGGAATCCATATTGAGTGGACAACATCGAAATGTCAAAGAAAGTCCATTTTGTTAGCTCTACTGCAAGGTAGATATTCGGACTTTGCACGATGTCAGGCGGTAAAGATTGGCAGTACGGTTCCGTGCCTTCAGCTTAAGTGCAGTATTTACTCAGTATTCGCAGAAGCATTGGTCCAGTTTCTGTTCTTTTGCAAGCTTAATGTGCTTGAGCCATAGACTTCCAAATTTGCTTGCTCCCACTGGAGCATCCAGTTTCTGTTGGGTGAATTCTGAATAAAAAGTCTTAATGGGTTTATGAAGATATGAACGGAATGTTCCACTTCTTTTCAAAAAGGCTTTATTGTGAGGCAGTGGGGTTGCAGAGTCTTCAAAAAAGGTTGCCACTCTCTGTGTTATCGACACTGGCAGTGCAGACTTGTGCCATGTGGTGCATTTCTTTTCCCCTCGGGATGCCTTCATAAGCCTTTTCCAGCTTATACCCAAGTGTTGTACTTGCTGTTCTGAGCAGCCTGTATTTTTTTAACACTAAAAAAGTGCTTATGAATTCTCTTTTCAGGCGTCGGTCACTTTTTTTGTTACTTTTTAGGTGAGACATCTTATCCATGACAGCAGAAGTCAATTTGTCCTGCAGGTTGTTTTGACTGGGAAGCACTTTGCGCCGAACTACTGTAGTTTGTTTGGCTGGTGAACAAGCAGACAGGATCTTTTGCATTACTTTTCTGGCTCTCTGCACAGCCTTTCTTAGGGCGCCATCGTATCTTCAGTTCTCTGGTGTCACACACTGCTCGCTCTCTGGAACGATTGCTGGTACTGGTACAGGCGGGGTGGAGGTGCTGGTGGTGGTGGTGATGGCAGCAGTGAATTGTGCTTGCTTTTCTAGCTCCTTTCTTTCAGCGTATTTCTGGCGTTGCTTTGCATTGATTCATCTCCGTTTCTGACCTGTCATTTTAGCACGCTGTTGCGGTTTTTTTCTCCCTCCATTTTCTCTTTTTGCTTCTTTCTTTTGCTCATCGGCCCTTATTTCACTTTTAGTGGATGCAGTACTTGTGTCAACTTGAGCTGGTTTCTTCTCCTTCTGAGCATCTCTGTATCTCTGCATCCTTTCTTTAGCCTTCTGGTTGTAGTGTTCACGCTGCTCATCATTCATGTTGGTGCGGTATGCATGTGATCGCGCTGCACATTTCTCCAAATAATGCTGATAACGTTCTGTGTCGTTCTTGACATTTACTCGGTAATGCTTGCTGTTTCCCTTAGCAGATTGAGGGGTGGCCAAATTCCACTGAGCTTCACCAAGAATGGCTGATGCAGACACACATGGCCTTCTTCTGGATTCCATTACTCCAAACGTAAACTGTCGAAACACAAGTTGGTTTAAAAAATTACGATTTATTACCTTTTCCAGTAACACCGGTTCAGTCGATGCAAAATGATTACGGCAAGAGCATGCTGCCAAATAAGAGTAAAGTGACAGCTGATATGATGAAACACGTCATTATAAGAAAATGACAATATTGTGATTCAGCTAGTGGCCACTCACATGGGAGAAGACTGATGCAAGAAGAGATTAGTCAAACATTTGTCACAATAAGAGTTGCTTCACAAAACCGGTGAGGTGCAAGAACAAATTATTCAATAGTCGCCAAAAGAAGTCAAATATTAGTCAAAATAAGAGATGCTTCACAAAACCGGTGAGGTGCAAGAACAGATTATTCAATAGTCGCCAAAAGAAGTCAAATATTAGTCAAAATAAGAGATACTTCACAAAACCGGTGAGGCGCAAGAACAGATTATTCAATAGTCACCAAAAGAGATTAGTCACAAAACACATTTGACGCAAGAGATGATTCACATAACAAGTTAAAAGCAAGAACCGATTATTCAATAGTCACCACAAGAGATGTCACAAAAAACATGGCGCAAGAAAAGAGAATTCCCAAAACAAGATGAAGACATCCATCCACCTGCCTGCAAACAAGATAGAGACATGCATCCACCCACCTGCAAACAAGATGGAGACACGCATCCACCCAACTGCAAACGAAATGGAGGCACACATCCACCCGCCTGCAAACAAGATGGAGACATGTATCCACCCGCCTGCAAATGAAATGGAGGCATGCATCCACCCGCCTGCAAACAAGATAGAGACACGTATCCACCCTCCTGCAAACAAGATGGAGACATGCATCCACCCGCCTGCAAACAAGATAGAGACATGCATCCACCCTCCTGCAAACAAGATGGAGACACACATCCACCCGCCTGCAACCAAGATGGAGACACGCATCCACCCGCCTGCAAACAAGATGGAAACATGCATCCACCCGCCTGCAAATGAAATGGAGGCATGCATCCACCCGCCTGCAAACAAGATAGAGACACGTATCCACCCTCCTGCAAACAAGATGGAGACATGCATCCACCCGCCTGCAAACAAGATGGAGACATGCATCCACCCTCCTGCAAACAAGATGGAGACACACATCCACCCGCCTGCAACCAAGATGGAGACACGCATCCACCCGCCTGCAAACAAGATGGAGACATGCATCCACCCGCCTGCAAACAAGATAGAGACGTGCATCCACCCGCCTGCAAACAAGATGGAGACACGCATCCACCTGCCTGCAAACAAGATGGAGACATGCATTCACCCACCTGCAAACAAGATGGAGACATGCATCCACCTGCCTGCAACCAAGATGGAGACATGCATCCACCCGCCTGCAAACAAGATGGAGACACGCATCCACCCACCTGCAAACAAGATAGAGACATGCATCCACCCGCCTGCAAGCAAGATGGAGGCACGCATCCACCCGCCTGCAAACGAAATGAAGGCACACATCCACCCACCTGCAAACAAGATGGAGACATGCATCCACCCACCTGCAAATGAAATGGAGGGACACATCCACCCGCCTGCAAACAAGACAGAGACATGCATCCACCCGACTGCAAAAAAGATGGAGACACGCATCCACCTGCCTGCCACATGCAGGTACGCAAATAAGATGGAGTCACTACACATATACACCATTAAAGCATGCTCTGTTAGTGGACTATGAAATTTACAAAATTCAAATGCAGAATTACAGGCACTATAAATGATGCAAAGAGCAAATTACAAATCCAAGTAATACAATCATGGTGCACAAAAAACATGCCTTGTACCAAGATTAAGTAGTCAGCATTCCCCCCCGCAAAACAGATGCACAGGCACACACACACACACACCATGGTCCAAAGATGGATTTTCTTTTGGTGGTCTGTAAAATGCATGCCAATGAAGTTTGAAAAACAACTTAAACAAAAAGCATACTCTGCAATTGTTACACAGTTCACATGCATTTAAATTAAATCAACATTTTTAATGCAGTAAATATTTGAGCCCCCGCCACACCCACACACACACAAAGAAGTTGCATGGTCCCAAGATGGTGGATGCACAGCACCAACCAAAGGAGTACTCCACATCCACCATCTTAACAGCCACCAAACAATGGGCCACTACAGTGCACAGATGTTACATGGACCAAATTTACAGTTCACATACATTTAAAGTAAATCAATACCTCCCCACACACACACACACACATGCACGCACCCACCCCCAGCCACACAAACCACATGGTCTAAAGAAGCTTTTCTAATATCTGAGCCCATACCACTGACCTCTTCAAGAAAAGCACACCAACTGATATAAAATCTCTCATTAATGCACCCCAACCCCCAGCCACACAAACCACATGGTCCAAAGATGCTTTTCTGGTGCAAAACACTACAGGGCAAAAATATTTAATATTTGAGCCCATGCCACTGACCTTTTCAAGAAAAGCACACCAATAAAAACGCAATGCGCCCCAATGCCAAGAAGCTGATGACTGCTCACACTGCTCCCCATCATAATCACATTCGCATTAGGGCTTTACCTTTTAAAATGCTGAAATGCAGGGCCTAATATGCCCCTGGTGCCATCTTGGCCTTAGATAAACAGGGACATCACAGCTTTTCGGGTTCCTCACACAAAGTTCAGTGGATTTCCAAAAACTGTGCAGATCATGCACGAATACACCACACCGCCCAAGGCTGATTAAACAGAGCCAAAAAATAAACCAAACAGGCCTGCAACACCACGCTCGCAGCAAAACAGATTTCATTGTCATTTGCCCTCACACGTAATGAGAGGCTTACCTGGCTGCACATGTAATGCCTCTGAGGAACAAGGGACACGACAACTTCTTTCTTTGCTGGCAAGTGAAGAAAGGGGACAAACGGATTGAGACCGCGGCTTTTAAACCCCTCCAAGACCTCCCAGCGCTCACTGTATGTCACCGGTCCCATTCGGGGGGGCAGAGGTCACGCGAGGGCTTGGTGCGAACATCTGGGAAACTGGACCTGAAAGTTCATGCGCAGGTTCAAGGTCTCGCATGAGCTACTGAAACGGTGCTATGAATTTGGAAACTGACCTAGGACTTTCTTTTTAAAGGGGCAAAGCACAGGAGAGCTAAAGAACCACCGGCAAAACCATAAATTTCAAGTCAGAGCCATAAATGAAGTGCACAGTGTTGGGGACATGCACAGTTACATCAGGGGCCGTTTTTTATTGTGCTTGCAAAGTGCAGATTTCAGTGTCAGAGGCATGCTAAAGGCTGTTACAAATAAAGACGCGGACACAGACTGCATTAAAAATTACTTTTTATTTGAATACCATTTAAAAAAATGATCTTTTTGGGCCATTAGTAAGACATGGACAGCCATGTCACAAATCAGCCCTCCTTTTTTCATGCACTTTCCATATTAAAACTTTTATTTTACAACACAGGAGTGAAGGATTCAATTCATTTTAATTTATCTATCTGCACACACAGTCTGCTATATAATCCTATGTAAAATAATTAATGGCAACATTTTTTTCTGATTTTGTGGTTGGTGAAACATTGTCACCACTGTCGGTACCCTATTTTCATGCACTGAGCCTTATATCAATCAAGCAGTTATGCATGTGCTTTGAGTCCCCCACACAGTCCACCTCTGGGTACCCAGGTAGAGAAGAGATGGGCTAGCCAGGACAGTTGCCCAGGGTGGCAGCTGGTTGGGGCCCTGTGATGGAAAACACAACATGCACAGTACACAATATTTGTAATCCGGAGCCAGAGGGCTCTGTTCGTAAAGGAAATGAAACAACAAGACAATCAGATGACACACTCAGATTAAGCTGTTGTTGTAGGGAGCTACCCTGGTATTTACTCACGATACCCAAGACTGGACACAGGCTGGATGAAAATCGAGACTGCAGGTGGTTGATCTGGAATGCCAGGAGAAGCAGGGCCCACACAAGTCGCAGAGACGTCGTTCCTGTTCAAGCGTGGAGCAGGGGGCTGATCCCCAGGCAGGTCTCTCCTCGATGGCTTATCTGTGCAGTGGGTAGTCTGGCTGGGCCAATCTGTCAAAGCCCAGACCGCATGGAGACAAGTTCGGAAGCAGTCCGTTTTGGGCTGGATATAGCTTCCAGTAAGTAGAACACAGTTCACACAGAGGGGAACTAACTCACAACCCACTAGCAGCTCATAGCACATTTACATGTACGGGAATTCTACTGTACCAGGCAAAGCGCTCCCCGGGCACAATCGCAAAGTCTCTGCACACACCGGGAGCTTAGGGGTAGCTGAAACTCCTGACAGGCCAATCTCATTCAGCAAAAATATTCGGTCTTCTTCAGGTTGAGCCTGGCCCACTTCAGTAGCTTACTTTAGTCACACAAACTTGGATTTAGTCCAAAATAATTCTCTTCTCTCCCTCTCAGGAGCAGCAGGCAGACATACAGGCCAAACACTCATCCTTTTCCCAGTTCTCCCATGCGAATCCACTCAGGATTTCTGCTCAGAATTACTTCAGCTCCTTCTTGCTCAGCTTCCAGCTTAGTTCTAACTGAAAACTGCAAGCAGCCCGGGACTTCCCCAAGATCCAAAAGATCTGGTTGGCTGATTTGGCTGTCAGTCAAAGCAAGAGCTCCCCCTTCAGTTGCAAAAAAGGTGCAAAAAAAACTCCAAACTAAAGTTCCTACAGATTTTGAATTCAGACAGCTCTTGTAGTCCGGCTACATTTTAGGTCCCACCAGTACTGTTTGGTCCAATTTGCAGTCCAGGACCAAGATAGTGGAGACAAACAAAACACAGTCCTTGCTACAAAGAAAGCAGGTTAGACAAACTACATTATCATTATCACTCTAAATGATTTTCAGTAAATAGTTACACCTTTCAGCAGAGCTCCCTCTCAGATTACTTTAGATGCAATTAGGCAGCTCTTTAAGAGACAGTACACAGAGGCTATACAAGCTCTGGGAATCACACTTAAACTGCTAAAACGCAGGACACCAGCCTGGCAGTGAGCATTTAGGCAAGCTCAAGGAAGACTTTTTGGGAACCCCCATTTGTAGGCAGGTTGCACCCTTCCCTGCCTGGGAAAACTTGACGTCCGCGTCAAGTCTGTACCATAATAGCATTGAAAATGCAACATATACAAGATATTTATACCATTAGCATGCTATACAAGTACTATCTGATTCATCAGGTGGCATAACTTGTCACTTTACTATACATGTCAATGTACTTCACTATATCATTTCCATTTTGACAATACATTATGCATATTTCACACAGGTAAATTAACATTATTATACAGAATCATGTAATAACTTCTTGTACTCTAAACAATGCAAGAGGGGGCCCTTCCCTATCAGCTAACTTGGGGCTGGATGGGGCAGGGGCACCATGGTGAGAGGTCAGGACAAGTAACCTGGAATGGGCCATCAAGCTCAACTTGGGCAGTGAGCTCTGAGAGACATAAACACCTTTGTGGACTACATTGAGAGGCAAATCCACTGGCCTCCTGGCGGAATCATAACTGAAGTGCACCACTGGCTTGACAGCTCGGCCAGTCTTTCTGGGGTGAACAACCATGGTCTCTGTACTTTCAGCAATGGTCTTGGAGCTTTCATCACTTGTGAGAGGTGTCTCTGCATGAAGGGGAATGTCCAAGCTGGGAGCACTGTCAGCCCCTTGCTCTGTAGTCTCTGTTTCCACAACATTTGGCTGATTTTGAGGATACTCTGGCACTGAAGGAGGGTTTTCAGCACTCTCATAGTGTTCCTCAGGTTCTGGCATGTCACCAGAAAGACTCATACCATCAGCCTCTCCTTCAAGCAAATCATACAGTTCCACGATACACAAAGACTCAGCATCCTCAGACATGAACTTTGCACTTCACCTTCAGGGAGCATTGGCTCCAAGGATGATGCCGGGGCGTTAGGCAGTCCAGAAGGCCCAGCTTCATCTCCATAATTCAACATAGGATTTCCATGAAACAACTGACTCAGTTCATATGAGGGGTAATAGGCATTATCACACTCACTGTCATCCGAGTTAGACTGGCAGTCACTATCATTCTAAGCCTGCTGCGGGGAAAGTCTTAAATCAGCAACCACGGGGGCAGGCTAACTCTGTTTCTTTCTTGCAGCAGCACGAGTCACTGGTCCAGGGGAATCAGTCTCGGTTGGTTCAACCTCAATTATAACTTGACCAATAGGTAGCAAGTGGTTACGGTGCATGGTCTTGACAGCTTTGGAGTTATTCTCTGGGCGCACGTTGTACACTGGCAAATCATCCAGCTTTCCAACTATGACATGGGAAAAATGGTGCCATCGATCAGCAATTTTGAGTTTACCATGGAATCCTAAATTTCGTAACAACACACGGTCTCCAGGCCTAAGCTCTTGAGCCTTTATTTTTCTATCATGTCTCTTTGTTGGCTAGATTTCTTTTGGTGGCCATTGTCTGGGCCAGTTGATAGACATGGTTCAATTGAGTTTTAAGTTCACCCTAGAATCCTAAAAGAACTAAGGGAGGACCTAGTGACACCACGGACCACACTTTTTAACAAATTATGGGAGGATGGGGTGGTACCTGAGGACTGGAGGAGGGCAGATGTGATTCTCCTTCACAAAAGTGGGAGCAAGGCAGAAGCAGGAAACTACAGACCTGTAAGTTTGCCCTCACTGGTAGGGAAAATGATGGAATCACTTCTGAAAGAAAGAATTGTTGAGTACCAGCAGGGCACAGGACCCAAAGCAGCATGGATTTACAGCAGGAAGGTCATGTCAGATGAATCTAATAGATTTCTTTGACTGGGTGACCAAAGTAATAGACCAGGGAGGAGCTGTGGATATGGCCTACCTAGACTTTAGCAAGGCATTTGACACAGTCCCGCACAAAAGATTAATAATCAAGTTAGCCAGCCTGGGAGTGGGTCCCAGGGTGGTAGCCTGGGTAGCAAACTGGCTGCACAACAGGACACAGAAGGTAATAGTGAATGGAACACATTCCAAAGAAAGGGGGGTCACTAGTGGAGTACCTCAGGGACTGTCTCAAATGCCTTGCTAAAGTCTAGGTAGGCCATATCCATAGCTCCTCCCTGGTCTATTACTTTGGTCACCCAGTCAAAGAAATCTATTAGATTCATCTGACATGACCTTCCTGCTGTAAATCCATGGTGCTCAACATCGGCCCCCATCTTGGGCCAGTAGAATCGAGATAGTACTAGGTCAAGGGTCCGGTCGATACCGAGGTGGCCCATATGATTGTGGAGGGACCTCAGTACCAAATCTTTGAAGGCTGTGGGCAGGACCAATTGTTGCTTCTCTATTTGGCCACCCCGGTCTACAGACTCTCTATACAACAACTGATTAAGCAGCTTCAACCTGGGGCCTTCTTTAAACAATAAAGCAGTTCTTAGATCAGGGGAATGCAACTTGGACACATCTTTTCCTGCACGAAGGGCGTCAAGTGCTGGCTGAATCATAGGATCTCGGGATTGAGCCCGTTGAATGCTGTGATTGTCAAACTGAGGTAGTGCACTAATATCTAGAGCAGAGAAGTGGCAATACGCAGCCGGTATGCAGGTGTCAGAGGAGCCCAAACAATCTACTAAGCAGTCCGCTGTGTCCGTAGACATCTGTTCATTTCTATCAAACTTTTGGCACAATGCTCGGATGTCAGGTTCAGACAGCCTGACCCAGTCACTCTTGGAAATGGGTCCGAGATAGGGTTTCAGCATCAATATGATTCTGGCCTGGTCTGTATTCGACAGCATAATCATATGTTGACAATGCAGAAAGCCACCGGTGCCCCATGGCATCTAACTTAGCTGAAGTCTGTACATAGGTCAACGGGTTATTGTCAGTCCTCACCAATATTTTTGCCCCATAGAGGTAATCATGAAACTGGTCGACAATGGCCCATTTTAACGCAAGGAACTCCAACTTGTGCACAGGGTAGTTTCGCTCTGATGGGGTCAAGCTCCTACTGGCGAATGCCACTGGTCTCAAACCATCCTCATGGTCTTGATACAGTACAGCTCCTAGACCCTGCAGACTGGCATCAGTATGCAGCACATAGGGTTTGGTGGGATCAGCATAAGCGAGGATGGGGGTGTGGGTGAGCTGATATATGACTTCGTGGAAAGCTGCTTCACAGTCAGGTGTCCAACGGGACCCAAAACGTTCACCTGGGTGGAAATATGCTTTGTCTGGTTCTTTGATGGACCCTTTTTTGTATTTCTGATTGGTAGGAGGGTAACCCTGGGTAAGATTCAAGAGTGGCCGAATCACTTTGGAATAGTCCTCTATGAACCGATGGTAGTAGCCACAGAATCCCAGGAAAGGTTGTAGTTCTTTCAAATTGTGGGGCTGGGGCCAAGTAGTCAAGGCTTCAACTTTACTAGGATCAGTCTCTATCCCCTCTGTAGACACTATGTGCCCCACATACTTCACAGAGGTTTGGAAAAACTGGCACTTGTCAATGGACAGCTTGAGGCCGAAATCTTCCAGTCGGTCTAGTACTTTGAACAGTCGACTCTCATGTTCCTCTAGGGAGCTCCCAAACACAATGACATCATCCAAGTACACCAGGCATTCCAGCAAATTCATGTCTCCCACCGCTCATTCTATTAGTTGCTGGAAGGTGGCTGGGGCACCTGATATCCCCTGTGGCATTCTCAGGAATTCGTAGAACCCCAAAGGACAGATGAAGGCTGTCTTCTCACAGTCCTCTGGAGCCATCAGAATCTGGTACTATCCACTGCGAAGATCCAACACCGAGAACCATTTGCTCCCGTTCAAACAATCCAGAGCATCTTGTATATGGGGCATGGTGTATTGATCGGGGATGGTCCGCCAATTCAGAGTTCGATAATCAACACACATTCTCACAGATCTGTTCTTCCTATGCACAACCACAATGGGAGAAGCATATGGGCTCCTGGATTCTTGTATCACACCAGCCGTGAGCATTTCCTGCAAGTGTCTTCTCACATCGTCTATGTCTGCAGGGGCTAGGCGTGGAGACCTCTCTCGAAATGGCTGTTCATCATGCAGGTGTATGTGATGCTCCGCAACCTGGACACATCCCACGTCCCATTCCTTCAACGAAAACACTTGATCTCTCTGGGCAAGTTTCTGCCTAATTCTAGTCTTCCATTCAGCTGGCAATGGAGAGTCACCAAAATCAAACAAATCGGGAGTCACTCTATCTGTCTTGCCAGGGTGCTTGTTGCTGGGCAACACTGCAGTGTCTGCGCACTGTACCGTAGCTAGGGTGCATCCTATGTTCACCCGGATCTCCCGATCTGACACATTATGAATCTGGACCATCACTCGTCATGCATAGGCATGAGCACGAGCTGGCAAGATGCTGGGCTTAACCAATAATCCTTCCGTCAATTTTCCATCGCCTGGTGCGTCCAACATCAGTATTTTGTTCTTGACATCTTTGCAGAGGCGGACCTCCCCTTGAACTGTACACTGGGCGTTAGGGGCCAGTACCATTGAATCGGGATCCTTCTTCCACATGACCCCTACTGGTTCATCCTGGTCCATTCCCTTGGGGTTCTGTTGCAAATCATAGGCCCTCTTGATCAGAGCAGGAATTCTTAGGGCCCTCCCAGTCCATCGCCCCTGTTTCTCGCAACAAAGTTCTGCCAGTCTCCCAAACATATGGGCGTTGGTCCCAATTAACAGGGGAACCCATCATACAGTCGTAGGGGGACACACTAAGGCCAGAGTCTCGACTTGCTCCTCTACACCAGTTACAGCTGCAGGAAATGACAACCAGAGGCGGACATATCCTAGGTAGGGATAAGACTTGTCGCTCAGCCCCCACACATGTAGGCCTTTCGGGGATTGTAAGGGCACAGCAGATAAGTGTTTGTCATACCAATCCTTAAACACAATGGTCACTTGCGACCCACTGTCCAGCACAGCCCGAGTAGAAATATCATTCACAGCCACCGTAGTCTCCATTGAAGGGCCCACTATTCTGGACCAGTCTGGAGGGACAGCAGCAGGGGCCTGGACAGATGATTTAGCCACATAAGGATTTGAGTTACTACTTCTTGAACCCTCACTGCGGTCATTTTGGGTACTCCTTGACCGCTGATTTGTTCTCCGAAGCTCTCCTTGAAGCCTGTATACAACTTTATCTAGGTCTTTTGTGGACCGGCATTCCCTTTTCATGTGCCCATCCTTCCCACAATAATGGCAAAATATGTTTTCTGGGATTTGGGGTGGCCGAGGCATCACACTGGGAGCTGGGGCGTTGGTACTACCAACTGAAAACCTTGGTGCCATCTCTGCCTGCTGTGTGGTGGACATCTGGAGATATCTCATCAATTCTCTTACTTCCATAGTCAAGGCATCAAGTTTTGAGCTGCTGTCAGCAAGAGATGCCTGGGTGGACACCCCAACCCCCATAGCAGATGCAGTTAGATAAGAGTCAGTGCCTGTACTTGCAGGAGCGGTCTTCATAAACAGACTGTTTTTTTGTTTCCACAAACTCCCTCAGCAGTTCATCCCATGGCGGCACACCCTCATTGGTCCCCACTTCGGAAGGGCCTTCCGATGCTGTCATCACTTGGGCTGCGCTCACCCTAGAATTATCAAGTCACAATAGTCCGGTGGGTTACCCCTTCTATCTGGAAGCCTTAATTGAAGAAGCTGCAATTTAGAATGTTTTGCATGTTGCAGTATGTGCCCCAACCTCACATGGTTTAAGCCACTGGCGTCGACCCCACCTTTTCGGTAAGCCTTTTGCAGCGCTCTTTCCAGACAAGTAACATATGCAGACAAACTTTCCCCTGGCCATTGTTTTGTACCTCGAAATTTCCACATCAAGGTCTCCCCTGACACGATGCTCCCAAAATTGCCTTCGAGTGGAGATAGGTACTTCTGGGCAGATGCATCAGGGTTTGTGGACCTCAGAAATTTAATGGCCTCTAGGGCGGACCCTTAAACTTTCTATGATCCTTTTCCGTTTCTCAGCCTCCCAGACACTGCCATTCAGGTACCAAAGGGGCAACACAATCTATCCAGGTCTCCCAATCATCCTCCCCTTGGGGGGTGGGGAGGGTGCCGGAGAAGATTCTCAACCTTCGATAAGAGTCGTGACTAATGGCAGGTACAGACATAGGAGCCAGCATTGGCACGGGCACAGAAGAAGGGGCAATAATGGGTGCTGGAGCAGGAGGGGGTGTTGGGGGAAGAACACCCCAGGTGGCAGGAATAGTTTCTTTAAGTCCGCCACAGTTTTCCCTTCCTCCAGCAACAACTTAGCAAATTTCTCCTCAAAAGTCTCAGATAGTGGGGGGGCTCATTCTCCCCGGGGTCTTTATTATCTTTAGTTATCACTCTCCAGGCAGTGAGGGCTCCTTCGGGGGTGATAGTCTGTGGCACTTTGAAACTGTCTACTGGGTTCTTACACTCTACTAACGCCATGAAACTTTGTGCAAGCAGATTAGCCTGTCGACCTACCACCACAGGGTTTTGTAAACATTCAACCTTGGAAAGTACTCCCTCTACAGTGTCCTTATTGGTACGCAGGGGAATATCCAGGATAAGTATAGCATTTTGGGGGTCGATCTCCTGCCCAGTACACTACCCCACCAGCTGGTGTACAGCCACTTCTGTTGGGGTAGCCATTTATGTTTGACAATAATTCATAGTTTCGGCCACTAGAAGACACAAAATCCCAGTGGTGAGCCTCCAAGATGTAACCCCTAGGTGGCGCTATCCCAAGGGCTACTACCCCTGCCCGCATGGCTAGCAGCAGGTTAAGGGGCCTGAGTTCTGAAACGAGTGCCTCCACCCAGAGGTCAGGGTTGGTAGTGGTTAAGCTAACCTGGGCACAGCCCTCCGGGACACTGTAACCCCCCTCTTTCCCCTCTAGTGACCTGAACACTGTACAATAATCACTTTCACAATACCCCTGGTACACCACACAAGTACTCACACAGTTTGCACTTACCACCAGGGCTGGTTCCTCAGGCTCGACCCTGGGGACCCTCTGTAAAACAAGGTTAAGCACAGCAAATAACAACAGTACAGTACTTTGAGTACAAACTGAAACCACAGTCAGATTACATGCGGAAAAAGTTAGATCTGATTTATTCAGGGGACTTGAACAAGGGAGGGGCAAAATCAGGTTAATTAGCTTAAAGGTTATATCAATCAAGCAGTTATGCATGTGCTTTGAGTCCCCCCGCACAGTCCACCTCTGGATACCCAGGTAGAGAAGAAATGGGCTAGCCAGGACAGTTGCCCGGGGTTGCAGCTGGTTGGGGCCCTGTGATGGAAAACACAACATGCACAGTATACAATATTTGTAATCCGGAGCCAGAGGGCTCAGTTCGTAAAGGAAACGAAACAACAAGACAATCAGATGACACATTCAGATTAAGCTGTTGTTATAGGAAGCTACCCTGGTATTTACTCATGATACCCAAGACTGGACACAGGCTGGATGAAAATCGAGACTGCAGGTGGTTGATCTGGAATGCCAGGAGAAGCAGGGCCCACACAAGTCTCAGAGGCGTCGTTCCTGTTCAAGCGTGGAGCAGGGGACTGATCCCCAGGTAGGTCTCTCATTGATGGCTTCTCTGTGCAGTGGGTAGTCTGGCTGGGCCAATCTGGCAAAGCCCAGACCGCATGGAGACAATTTCGGAAGCAGTCCGTTTTGGGCAGGATACAGCTTCCAGCAAGCAGAACACAGTTCACACAGTGGGGAACTAACTCACAACCCACTATCAGCTCATAGTACATTTACATGTACGGGAATTCTACAGTACCAGGCAAAACGCTCCCCAGGCACAATCGCAAAGTCTCTGCACACACCGGGAGCTTAGGGGTAGCTGGAACTCCTGACAGGCCAATCGCATTCAGCAAAAATATTCGGTCTTCTTCAGGTTGAGCCTGGCCCACTTCAGTAGTTTACTTTAGTCACACAAACTTGGATTTAGTCCAAAATAATTCTCTTCTCTCCCTCTCAGGTGCAGCAGGCAGACATAAAGGCAAACACTCATCCTTTTCCCAGTTCTCCCATGCGAATCCACTCAGGATTTCTGCTCAGAATTACTTCAGCTCCTTCTTGCTCAGCTTCCAGCTTAGTTCTAATTGAAAACTGCAAGCAGCCCGGGACTTCCCCAAGATCCAAAAGATTTGGTTGGCTGATTTGGCTGTCAGTCAAAGAAAGAGCTCCCCCTTCAGTTGCAAAAAAGGTGCAAAAAAAACTCCAAACTAAAGTTTCTACATATTTTGAATTCAGACAGCTCTTGTATTCCGACTACATTTTAGGTCCCACCAGTACTGTTTGGTCCAATTTGCAGTCCAGGACCAAGACAGTGGAGACAAACAAAAAACAGTCTTTGCTACAAAGAAAGCAGGTTAGACAAACTACATTATCATTATCACTCTAAATGATTTTCAGTAAATAGTTACATCTTTCAACAGAGCTCCCTCTCAGATTATTTAAGCTGCAATTAGGCAGCTCTTAAAGAGACAGTACACAGAGGCTATACAAGCTCTGTTAATCACATTTAAACTGTTAAAATGCAGGACACCAGCCTGGCAGTGAGCATTTAGGCAAGCTCAAGGAAGACTTTTTGGGAACCCTCATTTGTAGGGGGGTTACATCTTCATTAGGGGCACACATCAGGGTAGTAATACTCAGTCCTTACAATGGAACTGATAGCACACACACACACACACACACACACACCCTCCGCTCCTCTAATCCGGCTTTCGAATGCGGGTAGAACTAATCAGACTCAGAGCATACAACAATAAATAAAATAAATAGCAGCATTCGGTCTGCACCCGCACGCCCAGCACGGAGCTTCAAGCTCTTTAACAATGTCGATAGACAATTTATTGCAGACCAACAAATGCTCGCACACTGGAATTTTTTTTTTCAAAATTAAGCCCTGCCGCCACAACCAGTCGGACCAACGCCAGTGTGACAGCTGCCCCTCCATCTTACCTTACCTCCTTAACAAATCTCTTCATTGGGGCACACATTAGGGCAGCAGTACAGTATATTCTGTCCTCACGTAACCGATAGCCCCCCCCCCCCCTCTCATCCAGCTTTTGAATACGGGTAAAATTAATCAGATTCACTTTGTGAGCATACAATTATTAAATAAAATAAATAGCAGTGTTCGGTCTGCATCCCCCACGCCCATCACAGAGCTTCAAGCTCTTTAATGACATCGATAGACGATTTCATTCTGGTACAACAATTGCAAAATAGCAAGCTGAAAGCAGGAGAATACCCAACACAAGCAACCGAACAGGCAACAGTCAACAGATATAAAATAATAGCGGCTTACGACCCCACAGGCAGCAGAAAACAGCAGAATACTCCAAAAGCAACACAAAACTTACTTTGGCATGGACAAATAAGAAGAATTCAGGCAGAATGAGGAGATCGATCGTCATAGGAAAATGGATCAGGAGTACAGGAACGGGTCAGCAACGATAGCAGCAGCAGCAAAGTACAGTGGAAAGAGCAAACATGCTACACTGCAATTTATGGCGCTGAGTTCTCAGGATCAGTGAGAACAAATGCTGTTTCCATTTTTGGTGCCGTTTTCCACGGACTAATGAGAATTCTGCTTTTCCGACCGCGTCACTGCATATGTGGTAAACCACTGTCCCTGTTGGTAATCTCTAGGCGCTCCACCTAAATCGGCCAATCTAGCTTCTCATACCACTTACCCAAAATCTGGAATGCCTTCCCCCCTCAAGTCTGCCACTCCTCCTCCCGCTACTCCATCTGCTCTGCCCTACACAATTATCTCTCCTCGAACTGCAACTGTCACAACCCTCCCTAACTACGCACTCACCTAATACTGATAATACTGAATAACTAAATACTCTCCTAAGCTGTACTCTTCCACTTATCTATTTGGCCCTTCCTCCACTTTCTATAGTTATCTCATCCCTTGCAGCCACCCCTAGCCCCTGGCATGGTTCATCTACATCCTGAGGGGCCCCCTAGGGTTCTGCTCTCACTCCCCCTCCTCCCTCTCCTTGGGACCACATTGCTGCCCTCCTCATCCTCTTTCTTCCTCTCCCCCGCTCCTCTTTCCCTTTTTCTCCCCCTATCTCCTGCAGCTACCTCACCCACTTACAGGGTTCCCACATGCCCAGTGGAGATCCCTGTGGGCTGTTCTCCTTCCCCCTCTCCCTTTTCTCCATTCACCCCTTATTTTCCTCTCCTCCCTTTTTCTTCCTCTTATTTCCCTATAACATTACCCCACCTGGCACTTAATGGACCTCCTCTACCCGAAGCACTTAAAATAACACTTCCTTGCCTCGCTAGTACCCCTACCTGTATTTTCACAATTTCATCCTTAGTTCCCATCTACCAGCCTTTATTTTGTACAAGGTCCCTCCTGTGTTTGCTCCCACATTTTTCCATCCTTGTCTGTTATTGCCAAATACTGCTGCCAATTTTTTTTTTTTTCTTTTCAATGTATGTAACATTTTGTAAATGGTGCCTTAAAATGTTCTATGTTATTACTCCATGTACCCCTCCCCCCAGGTCGCACTGGGAGACAAGCAACTTCTTGTTCAGTGTGCTTTTCTGGTGAAACATTTTAATAAATAAATAATCTCCGCTCCAGATATTGTCCTTCCCCTCTCACACCTTCTCAACCTCTTCTTCTCCTCTGGCATGGTCCCACTGGCCTGGAAGGTTGCTAAAGTTCTGCCTCTTCACGAAGGTGGAGATCCTTCTTCCCCAAGAAACTACTGGCCAATATCTCTCCTCCCCTCCCAAGCTAAACTCCAGGAGTCCATTGTCTACTCCAGGCTTTCCGATTTCTTAATCTCCTTCTATACTCTTACCCCCATCCAATCTGGATTCAGAAAATGTCACTCCACCTCTTCCTCTCCATTGTGAATCACCGATTGTATCCTGCCTGGGATGGGCTGGGGTCACATCACTGCCACCATTTTCACAGATCTGGCTAAGGCCTTCAAAGCCATGTCCCACTCGCTCCTCCTAAACAAGCTGCACTCTGTAGGTTTAGCTGCCCCTGCCGTAAAATGGTTCAGTTCCTACCTTACAGATAGGCAACAGTCCTTACAGGTGGGAAATGTCCTATTGCTCCTTTCCCAATCCTGGCTGGGGTACCACAAGGATCAATCCTTGGCCCAATCCTCTACTCTCTTTTCATATATGACCTTCCCTCCATCTGCTCAAACTCTCACATACATATGTACCTGGATGACACGGTCATCTACACCTCTGGCCTTTCCACCTCTGATGTCTTGGCCCCCCTCCAGCAAGACTTCTATAATGTGCTTAACTGGTTTCACGGAAACCAACTCAAGGTAAATATCAAAAAACTGTTTCAATGACCTTCAACACCAGGTAAAAATTGGCTAGGCTTTCAACACCGCCAGTGCTAACCCCCCATCCCCACACCCACGGAAGGCACCCCTCTCGATGTAGTCCCTACATTCACATACCTTTGGGTTTGGTTAGACCCAAATCTTTTTTTTTTTTTTTTTTTTAAATATAATTTTTATTACGAGCTTTTTCCCACATTAATCATGTACATATATGTACATGGTTGAGTACATTAGTTAGAGTAACAAAACTAGATTCTGTATAGCCAGGAGAGGTGAAAACAGTGTCCTAGGAGGTTCAGCATTAAAATGTCCAAGTCATACAGCAATGGCATCACCTTTGTTTAACATACGACGCAGTTCACACTTCAAGTCCCTCCCCTCGCCAATCCACATTCCCATAGTTCTTCCCCTTCCCTCTACCCCCTTTTCAGGGCCCGATAGGTTATGGGCAAAAATCCGGGCCCACTGATAATTGATGGAGTACCCATTTCCGCCATTTTAGCATGTGGGCTGGTGTCTTATTTTGGCATTAAGGCTTTCTACAAGATGTAAGTCCTTCATTATTTGTCTCCAGTCATTCATATTTGGGATGATGTCAGTCATCCATCTTCTAGTGAGAGCCTTCTTGGTGGCAAGGAGGTATATTGGTAGGACAGTGCGTTCCCAAGGTGGAGGATTGTTCAGCCGTTAATTCAGTTGGCTAACCAATGCAGAGAGAAAGGGCGGTCTGCACTGTAAGCCAGAAGAGCATCAAGAGTGGACACTGCCAGAAGATATGACCAAGTGATGCTTTAGTGCAACCACAGTTTCTCCAGCATGATCCGTAACTCGCAGGAAGGTATTTCTGAAGGACCGCTGGGGGAGTGGAAATGTCTTGATCTACATTTCCAAGCAAACTCCCGCCACCAAGGAGATGACGTTTTCGATAACTGCAGGGCCATCCTTAACCAGAGTTCTTTCGATATGTCCAAAGCGAGGTCTTTATTCCATTCATCCAATATGGAGTCTGTGGATTCCAGAGACTCATCTCTCAAGCCCTTATATAAGGACCCTATGAGATGTCCCCCAAGACTCCCTCATATGGCCTCCATAAAAAGTTTCAGTAATTCAGGTAGGGGAAGAGGGTAATCAGGCTTGAATTATTCTATTCCGCAAAATACGGTTCCTTACTTGAAAATACCTAAATTGGTGAGATCTCCGTAGATTGTATTTTAGCATTAGTGTATCAAAAGGAAGAACTCCTTGGTGGGACAGAAGTTGGAAGAAATGGGTCATGCCCAGTCTCCTCCTGTTGGTAAAGACGAGGTCTATTTGTGCTGGGAGTAAGGAGTCATCCTCCGATATTAATTTGTAGTATTCAAATGTGGAACAGGGCTTTGGTCCACCTCAGCCTCCTCCATATTCCGTAGGTGTGGGCCGTAATGCCCGTGAGGGCTCTGGGTGGTATGGATCTCCCCTCAGAAGAAAAAAGTATCTTGTTGATGTCAAATAAGTCATTAAGATGGAATTCAAGGGTTTTCCAAGGAGGTGCATAGTTTTCTGCCATCCAGAGTAGAATAATCCGAATAAAGGCTGCCTTTGCATATAATTTGAAGTCGGGGAGACCAGCACCACCCCGAGAGAGAGACAGAGAGAGAAAGCTTTAAAATAGACATATCATCGGGCGCCCATTACCCCAAATAAAATTTGAGATTAGTTTATCCCATGATTTAAAATAGTAGTTTGAGGGGAAATATGGAATGTTTTGTATCAGGTAGAGGAGTCTAGGAAGAATATTCATTAGAATGGTCTCAACTCTCTGGTGGAGAGGAGGAAGATGATTGAACCATTTGCTAAGTCAGAGCGAATTGCCAGTGATATGGGTTCGTAGTTTACTAATTCTAAGACTTCAGGGTTTAAGAAGATATATATACCTAAATATTTTATTTTGGTAGTTAAGCATTTAAAGGGGAAGGTCCGTTTTAATGATTGGGTGGGAGAATTAAATACCAGGATTTCTGTTTTTGTGTTGTTTAATTTGAATCCTGTGAGCTTATTATATTGTTATAATATTATCCAGGTCTCAGGTATTGAAGTATTTGGTGATGTTAAAGGTAAAAGAATATCATCAGCAAACATGTTAATTTTATATTCTTGTTGGGCTATGGGGATGTCCTCCACCCCCACTGCTCCCCTCAGGGCCACCGCAAGGGGTTCCATATATATAGTGAACAGGGAGGGGGAAAGGGGGCACCCTGCCTTGTCCCTCACCCCACTGGGATTGGATTAGATAGGCCTCCATTTATTCTAAAATAGGCCCTTGGAGATATATATATATATATATATATATATTTTTTAGCCAGGTTATGAAAGATGAGGGGAAATGAAGGGCTCATAGAGTGTCCCATAAAAAGGGCCAGGAGACCATATCAAAGGCCTTTTCAGCATCTAGGCTTATAAAGGCTGCTGGTATTTTTCTGTCCTGAACAAACTCCTGGAGTGTAAGAGTCTTACGGATGTTGTCTGAGGTATTTCTATGTTTGATGAATCCCGATTGGTCTGAGCGGATAATTTGGGGGAGGAGAGTTTCCATTCTCGAGGCCCATACGGCCATATATATTTTATAGTCCACATTTAGAATTGAGATAGGGCGGTAGGCTGAAGGGTCACTTGGGTTCTTGTTTGGTTTGGGTATTGCCGCCAGTGTGGCAAAGTCCCAGGATGGGGGAGGGGTGCCTTCCTGAGCTATTTTCGTAAAAAGGGAGTGCAGTTTAGGGAGAAGTTCTGTTAAGAACTTTCGATACCATTCGGTGTAAATCCGTCAGGGCCCAGGGAACAGCCAGGGGCCCATTTTTTAATCACCGTTAGAATTTCTGTTTGAGAAATCGGGGCTTCCAGGGCCCTAATCTGAGATTCGGTTAGAGTAGGAGATTAAGTTGATCCAAAAAGGAAATTCTGGCCTCTGAGGTGGAAACATTATCTTCTGAATGTAGATTCGAGAAGAAGTCTGAGAAGATTTGTTTGATGAGGGGTCCTGTATGGTGTATTCTTCCTGTTTTGGGGTTTTTAAGTTTAAGTATCGTGGAGGAGAATTTTCTAGAGTAGAGTTTCTGAGTCAGCCTCCTTGCCCTTTTTGGCCCACCCTCATGGGTGGAGTGTCTGAGATAGACCAAGGACTGCTAGATTTTGATATCAATTATCTTTTGGAGGGTGATTTTGGTGTCTCTGATTTTGCGTTGGAGTTCTTTATCCCCATCCCTGTACAGTAGTTGGTAGTTTAAAAGTGAATCAGTCAGTTTCTGATACTTGGCCTCCCTTTCTTTTTTCGTTTTTGTAGCATATGCTATGATCTCACCACGCAAGGTGGGCTTCTTTTTTTTTTTCTGTATTTTCTCTCCGTTGCCTGGTGAGAGTGCTGCTCGTTGCAGCTGTGAACTAGCTGCGAATCATTTATCTGGATTGTTGGCTTATTGTTCTGGACTGCATTTATTTGTCTGCCCACTTAACCTTGTGCCTGACACAGCATGAGAGGCTGTGTGATAATCTGCACCAATTTGCTGCCAGCTGGAGCTGGAGCTGTGAGAGGGGGGCTGCCAGCTGATTGATTGTGGGAGTGGGGAGGCACTGCTTAAACGCATGTGCCGCTCGCTAGCGGCATTTCTGTATTTTCCCTCCATTGCCTGGTGAGAGCGCTGCTCGTTGCAGCTGTGAACTAGCTGCGAATCATTTATCTGGATTGTTGGCTTATTGTTCTGGACTGTATTTATTTGTCTGCCCACTTAACCTTGTGCCTGACACAGCGTGAGAGGCTGTGTGATAATCTGCACCAACTCGCTGCCAGCTGGAGCTGGAGCTGTGAGAGGGGGGCTGCCGGCTGATTGGTTGTGGGAGTGGGGAGGCACTGCTTAAACGCAGGCGCCGCTCGCTAGCTCGAGCGTTGTGAGTGGCGGAGCTGAAATTTGCTTGTTCTGGATGAGAGGTGGGAATTATACTATGTTATAATAGTTTATGTATGTCAACCAGTTTTATCGTAAAGTAGAGTTTTATGTGTATTGCTTGCATGATTTATATGTGCCACTTGGCTTGTTTAATTAGATATGTGTGCGGTTCTGTTAGAGTCTTAGGGCCTAGGATTGTCTATGGGAATTGCAGCTGCATGCGCTGCGTCCTTTTATCCCCCTCCCTGTATCTGATATTACTATCAGACGTTGTAGGGAAGTGGGGATTGGGGGGGATTGTTTTGCGCATGCGCTGTGGGATGACCAGGAGCAGGTTGATCAAAGGATTGAGGTGGTTAAGTCCAGGAGATGCCCTGGAATAAATAGAGCATCTAGGAGAAGCCAGACGTGGTTGGTGCCTATTTCCAGGGGGGCCACCAGGTCAAGTGGCCAGGTGACCTCTAGGGCTGCATCACCCTCAATACTCACTCGACGACAGTGCTATGCAACGCCAGGTTGATCAGAAACAAGACGGCTATTATGTCAGCTTCTGGTCTCATTGGTCGGTCTTGCGTGCATTACAGAGAGACCTGGGTGGAGATGATGCTGGCCCTGTTTTTTGAGGCTGCAGTCCCCAGGTTACTGTGTTGCACTGCCCCAGAGAAAATCGTGAGGGAGGCGGTGTAGCTATTTGTTTTAAATCAAACTTGAACTTCACGTGCACCGGTGGGAACCCCAGGTTCATTTGAGTGTGTGGCCGTTCGTGGAGGACTTGATATGGCTGCAGGATTCCTCCCATCGCCTCCTGGTCCGATGGGGGGTTCCTTGCGAATTGGCCGAGTTTGTTGTCGGCGAAACATTGGATTCCCCAAGATGTATTTTCTTGGGACTTCAATGTTTGGGCCGAGGATAGAAGTCAAAAGTGCGCCGATGAGCTACTGCAGAGTATGTCCCTCTTGGGGCTGGTGCAGTCTGTCGGCGTGCCCATTCACCAGGATGGCCACACATTGGACCTGGTGTTCTCACTGGGACTTGAGATCGCTGATCTTGATATTGATCGAGTAGCTTGGTCTGACCATTGCACGGTGAAGTTCACGTTTAGTGCTCCCGTCATAAATTCTTCCCCTTCTGAGATATTTCGCTGCTGCCCGTTAAAAGGTCTTACCCCTGAGGGTTATTTGGCGGCAGTTGATTTATCAAGGGTGGGTGATGCATGCATCGGAGCGGTTGGCGCCGGGGTAGACGCCTATAATGAGGTGCTATCTGGCGCCATTGACTCCCTCGCACCTGTCCGTGTATGACCCAGAACTTCATACCTGAGGTCATCTTGGTATGACGGTGATCTCAGGGAAATGAAGAAGCTGGGTCGAGATTGTGAGCCGCCGCTGGAGGAAATCCGCCTGGGGCTGGACAACTGTCCTGTTTGCATTATTCGCATATCAGGAGGCAATCAACCAAAAGAAGACAATATTTTTGTCCCGGGAGATTGCTTCTGGGAGAAGCCGACCAGCCTCACTCTTCCGGACTGTTGATAGACTTCTTCATCCACTCTGAGGATTGTGAGGAATTTGCTCGGTTTTTCTCGGACAGGGTGTCTGTGATCCGGCGGGAGGTTTCCTCAGCCAGTAATATCATTGCTGTCAGTAGTCGTCAGTCGTGTTCTAAGAGCACTCTCTCTAGGTGGGGGGAGTTTAGGCCAGTGGAGGTTCGTGAGGTCATTGAGATAGCGGCCAACTTGAAGTATACCTTTTGTGAACTGGATCCCGTGCCAATGCGCATCTTGATGAGGTGCATTGACACTGTTGGCCTGGTGTTTGCCCTGATTGTCCGGTGCTCCTTGAGTCAGGGTGTCTTTCCGGATGCCTTGAAGGAGGCTCTGGTGAGACCCCTTTTAAAGAAAGCTTCTCTGGACCCGGAGATTAGGGCAAATTACCGTCCTATCTCCAATCTTCCATTTCTGGGAAACGTTGTTGAGAAGGTGGTATCACTTCAGTTGGGGGAGCATCTCATGACCCACGAGTTGTATGATCCCTTCCAGTCAGCTTTTCGGGCCAGACATAGCACTGAAACTGCATTAGTTCGGTTGCAAAATGATCTCCTCAGGGCTAGAGATCGGGGGGACAAGACAATTCTTGTTCTCCTCGATCTCTCCTCAGCATTTGATACTGTGGACCATTATGGTTGCTTTTTCCGCCTGAGGAGTTATGCGGACTCACCGTATTGTCATCAAATGGTTTGAGTCATTTTCATTAACAGGAGGCAGCGGGTTGTGATGGGTAATTTCTCATCCGCATCTCGCCTCCTTTCGTGTGGAGTCCCCTCAGGGTTCAGTATTGGCCCCAATGTTGTTCGCAGTATACATGCTGCCCCTGGGGGAGATCATTAGGAGGTATGGTTTGAGTTTTCATTGCTATGCTGATGATACTCAACTATACCTCTCCTTTGCCCCAGGAACATCAAATGCAGTGGATGTGATGAATACCTGTCTGGCTGAGATAAATGACTGGATGTCTTCCAGCTGGCTGCGACTGAACCCTAACAAGACTGAGGTACTGGTAGTGGAGTCGAACAGAGCTCGTGATGGGATGGCCTCTGATTCTGCGACTGGCATTGTGCTAGGAGCTGTGTCATTGATGGCCTCCCCATGGGTGCGAAACCTTGGTGTGATCTTTGACAGGAACCTGTCCATGGAGGCTCAAATATCCTCTGTGGTTCGTTCCTGTTTTTTCCATCTTAGAAATATCGCCAGGATTAAGCCCCTTGTTCCGGCTCTGGACCTCCCTACTCTGGTACATGCCTTAGTCACTTCTAGACTTGACTACTGTAATGCCCTCTATCTCGGGGTCTCTGGAACTTCTCTTCGCAGACTGCAGCTAGTGCAAAACGCTGCTGCCCGGCTTTTGACTGGACAAAGTAAGTTTTGTCATATTACTCCGGTATTGCGCGAATTGCACTGGCTGCCTGTCAGGTGGAGAGTATTGTTCAAGGTGGGTTTTTCTCACCTATAAGACCCTACATGGACAGGGCCCTGGTTACCTTTCTGATCTCCTGGTACCGTCCACCTCTGTCCGGGATCTCCGCTCCTCTAGTGGTGGCCTCCTCAAAGTTCTGAGAGCAAGGTTGAAATCAGCAGGGGATCGATCATTTGGAGTTGCTGCTCCAGCTCTCTGGAACTCGTTGCCACTTGAAGTGAGAGGGGCCCCCACTATAGAGGCCTTTAAGAGTCGTCTGAAGACCTTTTTATTTATGCAGGCTTTTGGAGATTAAGCTTTATATGTATGATATTTTAATGTAATGTATACGGTATGACATACTGTACAGTTTTGTGTGGCGCCCAGAGCCTTTGGGATTGGGTGTCTTTTTAAATAAAATTGACTTTGACTTTGACTTTGACTTCATAGCATCCCATTGTATGGATTCTGTTATGGTTGGTGAGGCATTCTCAGTGATGAATGGGGATATCCTTTTTTTAATAATATTTTGAAATTCTTTTTCTTGTAGAATTAGAGGGTTTAATCTCCATAGAGACTTTTTGGGTTCCCTTCCTATAGCCAATTTTAAAACCAGGGGATGGTGGTCAGATAGTAGTTTAGAGCCAATCGAGATGTCCTGGACTGTTAATAAGTGTTCACATGTGGTTAGAAAGTAGTCTAACCTAGAATAGGATTGGAACCTGGGAGAATAAATTGCATATCCAGGGGAGGTCAGGAATATTCACCGCCAAATGTTAACAATACCCAGGTGTTCCAGCATATCTTTGAATTGTTTAACTGCTTTAGTATGTCTATGTTTTTGTTGGTTTGAGCAGTCAAGGTGAGGAGTCAGGGACATGTTTAGATCACCTCCCAAGATTAACTGGCCATGTAGGTGGTCCATTAAGACAGAAAGAAACCCTTTGATCACTGGCGTCTTTGTTTGAGGGAGGAAATAAACATTGGCTGGTGTGACTTTCTGTCCGTATAGCTGACCCTGTAAAATTACATACCGCCACAGGGAATCTATATGCATTTTAAGGATCTCTAAAGGGGTATTTGTGGGAACCAAGATGGCCATGCCCCGTTTACGACCCCTGGGGTAAGAAAAGGCAAAGACCCTATATCATTCCCCCCAGGACAGCTTTAAGTGCTCCGAGACAGAGAGGTGCATTTCCTGGAGGAAATAAAGGTCTGCATTCTGTCTATGAAGATGTTGCATTAAGCAAGCTCTTTTAATTGGATCGTGAAGGCCATTTATATTTTGTGACGAGATCTTGGTACTGTGAGTAATTAATATTATTCTTTTTTCCCTCCCCTAGGATGGATGGTATTGGATCATTCTGGATCGCTTTCCCCCAGACTTGTGGATATCAAATCTCTACAAAACCGATCAACCAACTGACTCGTGTTAATGAACCCAGTAAAGTTGGAGCCATCCAACCTGTCCATTGCATAAACATGAATAAAATTTGTTTCAATGTAATATTACCTTGATTCGTGTGCTTTTTCTTACTCCCCTCCCCCCTTAATGTATGGAGAAGAAATACAACATGAAAAAAACAGGAAGGATACCATGATAGGTATCTGAAAGCAAACAATGAGTAGACATAAACCAGAACATTAGAAACTGTAACTATGCACAAATTGACTCCTACTTGGGAGGTGGTTAAAAAAGCGACCTCAGAGTGTTCCTGTCCTGTTCCCTAAGGAAGTAGGGAGAGGATGTTGGGTTTCGTTGCTCTCGGGGATATCCTCCAGAAGAACAAGAGAACCCCAAAGAGGACGAGTAGCCTAGCTGTCTCTTCTCCCGAGTTGGGAACTGGCATGAAGTTGGGTATGTTGCTGATAGTAGAGCTTCAGGTCCCCCGTCTGTTGCACTAGAAGTGTAAGTGGCCCTTTCACTAAATGGGATAGTTATCCAGGTCAGGTCTAGGGGGCCGAGGGGGTCTTAGTGTTACCCTCATGTAGCTCCCGAGGATCTCTGTAGAAGAGTGTAGTTATCTATTGTTCCCCCTCCCTCCCCGAATACATTCCCTAAGTCAACCATTGGTAGACAATTACAGTTTGAAAGTCAAGCCCCACTTAAGGACTGGGGTAGAGAGTTCTATATCTTCACCCAGACAGATGTGGTATAATGAATGTTAAAGGCAGTTAATCCCACTGCCACCATCTGGAGTAACAATATATAGCACTCGTATTTTTGAAAGTGCATGGGTCCACAATGAAATAGTGATCCTGGTTGCTGGGTGATATTGTCCAGGGTCTAACTTGGATTCAGATCAGTTAATGACAAGCACCAGGTCCAGGAAAAGAGCACGATCACCACTTGTGTCAAGGACTACCTCTCAAATGGCAGTCTTAATGACTCCAATGGCTGTGGTTGTCCCAACAGGTATATACAGCGGCAGTTCCACAGATCGACCCCCTGGACTCCCCCCCCAACCATCAGGGCCCCAGCTCCTGAGCTAAACTGTGAAAGCGTGAGCAGAGGGAACCAGTCAGGAGCAAGGGGACTGCCATGGGAGTCCAGCATATAGGGCAATCACCCCAACAATTAATCCCCCCAGCCAGGACAATGCCCACCATCTGAGGGAGTGTGTGTAGTCAAAATGGCAGTTAATGGTAAAATTAAACCTGTAGGGGTGGGAAGAAAAAATAATTTGTTCAGCTGCCTTGAGTACCGGAGGGATGCCCTCACCAACAGGTCATTCTCAGCGCCCCCCGCACACCTCCCCCCAGATCAACCCAGAGGAGGTAATGCCCTGTCGCAGAGAATCAGGGCAGAAGAAGGAATATCAGGATTTATGGCCTACCAGTGGGTGAGGAGGGGGGTGACCCCTAGCCTTTTCAGATTACGTATGGAAGGTACCCTATGTAACCCACTTGTTTTTGAGTTATCCCATGCATCCCAGCAAGGTCTCAACCAACCTAATATACTTTCCTTCCATAACTTGAACCCGGGTTTTAATGCATTACATTAATTATATGAATAATGAATACTACAAAAAAAGGCTATAGGGTTTACCATGCCTAAACCCCCCTCCTGTATTGTCCTATATATAATCTGCCTTTTTATGGGGTTCAGGCGGCTTCCCCATAATGCTTGAAAAAATATGCTATAGAGAGCCACAAACATATTTTGAGGGGGAGGATAAACATAACTAACATAAAGAAAGACAGGTATCAACAGGGCCTCAATATGTAGTACTCTTTTCTTTTTTAATAATTGTTGCCCCTTCCAGCTTCCTACTGGCCTATTTGCTCGTACCATACACTTCTCCCAGTTCTGTGTTCCTAAATTATCACCTCCAAAGTCTACACCCAATATAGAAATCATCCCCCTGGTTATTGATATGCTTCCCATCAGTCCTCCATCTGGAATTGGGGTATTTCCTACTATCACTCCTGAACCTTTTTCATAATTTATTTTAGAACCGGATTGTGCGGAGAAAGTGGTGCAAGTATCTAATAAGGCTTTCTCATCTATACGTGGGGCCAAACACAGCACCAAATCATCTGCATAAGCAAGTGTTTTTATTGGGTCTAATCTTGGATCAACAGCTGTTCCATGAATCAACTGATTCTGTTAAATTTTCCTTAAACAAATGTCTATACTGAAGGTATACAGGAGAGGGCTAAGGTGACACCCTTGTCTGACTCCCCTTCTTACTCTCACTTCCTTTCCAAGTCACCCATTTATATTCTGAATACACTTAGCATTATTATACATTAACTTTAACCAAATAATAAATTTGTCTGGAAATCCAAAAGCTTTCAAAGTTTGAAATAAAAAGTCATGTGCTATTCTATCAAAAGCTTTCTCCTGGTCCAGCCATAAAATATGACCTTGTATCTCATCTATAGAAGCTTTACAGAATATTTCCCTTAACATAATAAGATTATCATTCTGTTGCCTTTTTGGTAATGCTCAAGGTTGCTGCGGATTACTTAAATATTCTGCAACCTGTACCATTCTATTTATAGAGATTTTGCTAAGTAGTTTGAGGTCCATATTTAGCAAACTTAAAGGTCTCCAGTTCTTAAGATCCTCCTTAGCACCTTTTTTATGTAAAAAAAGTAAGTATGCCATATTCATAATGTGGGAGAGGCCATTATCCTGTAACATGCTATTATAGACTTTCTAAAGCTGGTGACAATTCTTCTATAAAGATTTATATACTTCTGCCCCAATCCCATCTGTTCCTGAGGCTGTATCATTTTTTAGACTATTAACAGCTTGCCTAACTTCTGTTACAGATCTAGGGGAGGGTAACAGAGTTTTATCCTCTGTCAGTACCTGTGGTAGTTGTAATTCCTGTGGGTCTCCCTGTGTTATTTCTGGAGCAGTACCCACTAGTGATGTTAAAAACTTATCCACTTCATGTAAAATACCTTCTGGTGAGGAAATAGAATGCCCATTTTCTGTGTTTAACTTTGTTATTATTCTATGGTCAATTCCGCTTTTATATTCTTTAAAAGGATCCATCGATCCCTTTTACATAGATGTTCCAAATCTCATTTCTTGTGCCAATAATTTGGCTCTATTATATTGTGTTTCTAACATTTGTTTTTTGAGGTTTGTGATTTGAGATGTACAATCTGTTTTTTCTGTCTCTGAAAGTGAAATTAATTTCTGTAGCTGTTGTCGGAGCTACAACTATGATAAATATTCAGTATTTGCTTTTTGCTTGGTTTTAACCTGAAATAATGTTTTCCAACTCAGTTTGGTATCATCCCACCAGGTGGCAGCATCGCTATATAATTCTATAACAGATCATCTAGTTTACTATTCTGCTTCCCATGCAGCCCTAAAACTTTCCTCTGTTAATATAGAGCAAGTCAATCTGCAAGGATTTTTTTACATCTTGGGGCCAATGCCCATTGCAAAGTAACCATTAGAGATCTGTGATCCGAAAACTCCCTAGCCTATAATTTAAGGTCTGAAAGATTAAACAGTGCGGAAACAAATACAAAATCAATCCATGTAGAAAGAGAGCCTTTAAAAAATGTATTGTCACCAATAGAATGTACTTGCCTATATGTGTCTTTTAAATTTGCTGTAGCTAAAATTTCCTTTAATGCTGCAGTATCACTAAAAGTTTTTCCTGTTTTACTGCCTCTATCTGTGCCGCAGTTGAAATCCCCTGCCCAAATAACTAATCTAGATGTATGTAGATAGGGTTGAACTAGCCTGAACAGGGAAGTTCTCAGTGCTTTTGTTTGAGGAGCATATATGTTTATGATCCTAAACCTTTCTGTATGTACTGTTATATCTAATAGAAGAGCCCTACCTGGAGCAATATCCACTAATCTTGTTACTGAAATGTTTGGGTTAGTAAACAAAATGCCTACCCTGTCACATAATGCCACCCCATGGACCAAAAGGATGGTCCTTCATGCCACAGTCTGCTAGCTTGATATAATTCAAACTGAGTTTTTATGTTAATTGCGCGCATACACAAGAAACATATTGCAACAGCTTTCTCCAGAAGCAGGTTGTTGAGGCGCGGCACTGTTGTGACCAATGCCCCCACAGCCTGTAAAGACTTGGCCCGCTTCCCCCAATGCCGTGGCATGCTGCTGCTGACACTAGTTCAGCCAGCGTGCCACCAACTAGTAAAAAATTAGCCGCTGCAATCAGGGGCCGCCTCGTCACTGCAGCGTCAGCCATTCGCTGCAATGAGTGAGTGACCTGTCATTGCAGGGTGGGACCTTGAAATGTTGATATTGTTTGTGAACATGGCGTCAGCTTGCTGCTGTGTTAACAAACAATATTCACACCTTCCCTGCCGAGGGGTGCCCAGTCCCCTCGGCAGCATGTGCCCTCCCCGTTGTTTTCAGACGGGCCCCAACTCGCTGGTTCAGTGTGCCGTAATGTTACAGTGTAACCTCCGCTTTTGTTGTCTACCGATGGGTGTCCAATCCCCACCAGCATAATGTCACCCCTCCTTTTGTTGTCTGCCGGCGAGGTGCCCAATCGTCAGCATGCTGTAACACCCTCTTGCCCTGCTTGTGTGCGACAGGGTGCCCAATCCCTGTACAGCTGCCTCCCAACAGAAGACTCCACATTGGCACACTGGGAGCCTACCCCAGCATGCCACATGCCCCTGTAAAATTAAAAATGGTCCCGCCGATGTCATTTTTTGTTTTTAACCTGTAAAGAAGGAATTATCCTCGTGGTCTCCTGCCCCACCCCACAACCCCGCACTCCACCCACTGCCACCTGCCTCCCCACACCCGCCTTCACCCATACTACCTCCAGAGTCCAGCGATGATCTTCAGTGGACCGAACACGTCTGCACTCTTCAAAGCCGACCGCGAACTGAGGAAATGCCTGTAAGCTGTGTAATGGAATAAATAGGGTTTTTTCAACCTTGATGCACATCTCAGGCATTTTTTGGAATTTTGGCACCAAATTTTCAACATGGGGTTTTGGGAACCCCTCCTCATGAATTCTATCACTGTTATGGCAATAATCAGCCCCGAAAGGTGATTTCACGGTCACTGTGCGGAATCACCTTTTGGGACTGATTAACGAAACGACAGTGCCAGTGTTCATGAGGTGGGCTCTCAAAAAGCCTATGCTGCAAATTTGGTGGAAAAAATCCAAACAATGACTGTTTTATGAGCGTGCACTTCGCAGTTGCTACGCATGCTCCTAACTTTGCCAATCTGCAATATTTTCACGCCAGATTTTCAACACTGGCATTTTTTCACACCTCCTTGTGAACAGTACAGCTGTCATTTTTCACACCCTGGCCGAAATGTGTTTTCACACTTCCAGCGCAGAATAGCGTGGTTGCTGTGGGAAATCAGTGTTCGGGACAGATTAAGAAAATGACAGTGACACTGTACATGAGCAGAGGTCCTAAATGCCTATGTTGAAAATTTAAGATGATACTCCATAATGATTATATACGAGCGTACAGTACAGTTTGTACGCACGTAAGTTCATGAATTTATAATATTTTCACTCCAGATTTTCAACATTGCCATTGTTCTGCACCTCCTTATGAACAGTACAGCTGTCATTTTTCACATCCTGGACAAAATGTGTTTTCGCAGTTCTGGCGCGAATAGCGTGGTCGTTGTGGGAAATCCATGTTCGGGGCACATTATGAAAATGACAGTGACACTGTTCATTAGCAGAGGTCCTAAAAGGCCTATGTTGAAAATCTGGTGATGAAAGTCCATAAAATGAGTGTGTTACGAATGTGCATTGCACAGTTTCCACGCATGCTCGTAACTTTGCAATATTTTCACTCCGGATTTTCAGCATTGCCATTTTGCCACACCTCTTCATGAACCATGCAGCTGTCATTTTTCACATCCTGGCCGAAATGTGTTTTCGCTCTTCCAGCACACAATAGCGCGGTCACTGTGGGAAATCAGTGTTCGGGACATATTAAGAAAATCACACTGACACTGTTAATGAGCAGAGGTGCTAAAATGCCTACGTTGAAAATTTTGTGATGAAACTCCATAAAATGACTGTGTTACGAGCGTGTGTTGTGAGGGTTCCACACACCATTGTAAGTTTGCAAATTGGTAATATTTTCATGTCAGATTTTCAACACTGGCATTTGTTCACACCTCCTTATGAACAGTACAGCTATCATTTTTCACATCCTGGCCGAAATGTGTTTCCGCGCTTCCGGCACAGAATACCGCAGTCACTGTCGGAAATCTGTGTTTGGGGCAGATTAGCATCGAGCGACTGGGGGGGGGGGAGTGACCGAGCTCAACTGAGCTCTGTCAGGACTGCTGCGGATTTCTTTGTGGGCAGGAAAAGGTGACAGTGCAGGCAGGAGCCCAGTACAAAAGGGCAGCCTGTAGTGCTGGGAGACACAGAACGAGCGAGTGAGGGCGGGGGAGTGAGTGAGCTCAACAGAGCTCTGTTGGGATTGTTGCGGATTTCTTTGTGGGCAGAAAAAGGCAGCAATGCATGCAAGGACTGAGTACAAAAGGGCAGCCTGCAGCAGTGGGAGAAACAGAACGAGCGAGTGACAGAGGGGAGTGAGCAAGCTCAACGGAGCTGTATCATGACTGCTGCGGATTTCTTTGTGGGCAGAAAAGGGTGGCAACACAGGCAGTAGCCCAGTACAGAAGGGCAGCCTGCAGTGCCAGCAGAAACAGAACAAGCGAGTGAGACGGGGAGTGAGTGAGGCCAATGGAGCGCTGTCGGGACTGCTGCAGATTTCTTTGTGGGCAGAAAAAGATGCTGACAGAGGCAGGAGCCCAGTACAAAAGGGCAACCTGCAGTGCCAGGAGAAACAGAATGAGTGAGTGACACAGGGGGAGTGAGCGACCTTAACGGAGCTCTGTCAGGACAGCTGCAGATTTCTTTGTGGGCAGGAAAAGGTACCAACGCAGGCAGGAGCTCAGTACAAAAGGGCAGCCTGCAGCGCAGGGAGAAACAGAATGAGCGAGTGAGAGAGGGGGAGTGAGCAAGCTCAACGGAGGTCTATCATGACTACTGCGGATTTCTCTGTGGGCAGGAAAAGGCGACAATGCAGGCAGGAGCCCAGTACAAAAGGCCAGCCTGCAGCGCCAGCAGAAACAGAACGAGCGAGTGAGAGGGGGGAGTGAGCGAGCTCAATAGAGCTGTATCAGAACTGTTGCAGGTGTCTTTGTAGGCAAAAAAAGCCACCAACGCAGGCAGGAACCCAGTACAAAGAGGGCAGCCTGCAGCAGCAGGAGACACAGAATGAGCGAGTGAGAGAGGGGGAGTGAGTGAGTTCAACGGAGCTCTATTGGGACTGTTGCGGATTTCTTTGTGGGCAGAAAAAGGCAGCAATGCACGCAGGGGCCCAGTACAAAAGGGCAGCCTGCAGTGGAGGGAGAAACAGAACGAACGAGTGAGAGAGGGAGGGTGAGTGAGCATGCTCAACAGAGCTCTATCGGGACTGCTGCAGATTTCTTTGTGGGCAGAAAAGGGTGGCAACGCAGGCAGGAGCCCAGTACAAAAGGGCAGCCTGCACCACTGGCAGAAACGGAACAAGCAAGTGAGACAGGGGGAGTGAGTGAGGCCAACGGAGCTCTATTGGGACTGCTGCAGATTTCTTTGTGGGCAGAAAAAAATGCCAACAGAGGCAGGAGCCCAGTACAAAATGGCAGCCTGCAGCACCATGAAAAACAGAATGAGCGAGTGAGACAGGGGGAGTGAGCAACCTCAACTGAGCTCTGTCAGGACAGCTGCGGATTTCTTTGTAGGCAGGAAAAGGTGCCAACACAGGCAGAAGCCCAGTACAAAAGGGCAGCCTGCAGCGCTGGGAGAAACAGAATGAGCGAGTGAGAGAGGGGGAGTGAGTGAGCTCACCGGAGGTCTATCATGACTGCTGCGGATTTCTTAGTGGGCAGGGAAAGGCGACAATGTATACAGGAGCCCAGTACAAAAGGCCAGCCTGCAACGCCGGCAGAAACGGAACAAGCGAGTGAGAGAGGGGGAGTAAGCAACCTCAACGGACCTGTGTCAGGACTGCCGCAGATTTCTTTGTGGACAGAAAAAGCCACCAACAGAGGCAGGAGCCCAGTACAAAGGGCAGCCTGCATCACCACCAGAAACAGAATGAGCGAGTGAGAGACGGGGAGTGACCCACCTCAACGGAGCTCTGTCAGGACAGCTGCAGATTTCTTTGTGGGCAGCAAAACATGCCAATGCAGGCAGAAGCCCAGTACAAAAGAACAGCCTGCAGCACCAGGAGAAATAAAATGAGCGAGAGAGACAGGCAGAGAGAGCGACCTCAACAGAGCTCTGTCAGGACAGCTGCAGATTTTTTGTGGGCAGAAAAAGGTGCCAACGCAGGCAGAAGCCCAGCACAAAACGGCAGCCAGCAGCACCGGGAGAAACACAATGAGTGAGTGAGAGAGGAGAAGTGAGCGAGCTCAACAGACCTCTATCATGACTGCTGCACATTGCTTTGTGGGCAGAAAAAGGCGGCAACGCAGGCAGGAGCCCAGTACAAAAGGCCAGCCTGCAGCGCCGGCAGAAACAGAACGAGGGAGCGAGAGAGGGGGAGTGAGCTACCTCAACGGACCTGAGTCAGGACTGCTGCAGATTTCTTTGTGGACAGAAGAAGCTGGCAACAGAGGCGGGAGCCCCGTACAAAAAGGCAGCCTGCAGCGCCAGCAGAAACAGAATGAGCAAGTGAGAGAGGGGAAGTGACCCACCTCAACAGAGCCCTGTCAGGGCAGCTGCAGATTTATTTGTGGGCAGAAAAACATGCCAACACAGGTAGGAACCCAGTACAAAAGAGCAGCCTGCAGCACCGGGAGAAACAGAACGAGTGAGTGACACAGGGGCAGTGAGCGAGCTCAACGGACCAACACAATCAACATTCGGCATTGACAAATGCTTGTTAATCTAGTGTCCTGTAAGCATATAATATCACTCCTATCACTAGGTAAAGCCCCTAATACCGCTAGCATTTTTTTATGGCTCTTAATACTATTTACATTGATAGTAGATATGGTTAGAGATCTCATTTAAGCAAGTGAACAGGAGGAGAAATGGAACACAGGGGTTTAAAACAAAAGGTCTCGATCAAGGTGTTTTCCCCATTCTTCTACGTCTGGTCCTTCGTAACTTGTTATTTTCTTGCCCCCTTCCTCTATATCCGAAGGCACCTCTGAGGTAGTGGAAGTTTTAGAAGAGGTATCTGAATCTGCCCCTTCTGATTCCTCCTCCTGTTTATCCAAAAGCAAAGGGGTGTATTTACTGCCTGATTCCCACATTCCCTTATTACTTTCTTTCTTCTCAGTTATGTCTTTACCTCCCCTGTTCCTTTTTTGTGCAGTGATTTTTCCAAGAGGTGGGTTTTGGTTCGTTGGGGGAGGAGCTGGCATCTCAATTTCTGTATGGGGATATTTCCAACATTAGTCTTGGTCTCATTTGAGGTTTCTGTTATGATCTCCGGCTGAGCACTAGGCTCTGGTGTCATTGGCAGCACAATCTCAGGGGGGTTATGAGGTTGAATGGGGGGGACATGCACCCTTTGGTCCGTTAACTCAACCACAGGAGCAGAATCTGGTTCATTCCTTGCTATTGTGGTGTTATTCAGGTTTCCTACTCCCTGGGCCTGAACTTGCTGGGCTTTGTTTATTAAACCCTCATGAGAGGGACAGTCATCACAACTGTGAGATGCCCATGCACATGTACCATATCCATGGCCCGTCCACTCACAAAGGTTGCATTTAAATCAATTCAAACCGTTCAGAACACAGTGTCCATAATCCAGACAGTGGTTACATCTCTGTGTATCGCAAGCTGTGCTTATATGTGTCCTCGACCCACATTTAAAGCACGACTTGAGCTGACAAATATAAAACAAAATTCCTCTTCTTTACCCAAATAAAATGTGCCAAGCTGGTGGGCTGGGCCATTTTTAGTAGTATACAATTTGATTTTAATCTTCCACCTACCATTCCAAATTTGTTCACTGTCTAAGATTGGTTGTGGTCTCTCTAGAACTTCACACTTTTGTCTAAACCAAAACGTATGTTGAGAGGGGGACACAACGAGGAACAGGGACTCTTTCCCCGATGCAGAATTTTGTTTTTTTAATTTCTCACTTGCTCGCTGGCTAGCCCCCTCCTGTCCCACATACCCCACCCTATCCCTTTGTGCAAATTTCTGCTGTTCAGTGTTCAGAAGGGAGGTCAGGGGCATGAGATCCTCCCTGATGGGCTCGTAGTGCCCAATACCCTGGCCGGAGGCTAGGACCTCCCTGGCCCTACAAAAGGGCCAGGGAGTGGCTGAAAGGGGAGTTCAGAGAGCGCCAGGACGGAGGGTGGAGGACGCGAGGAGCATGGACAAAAAGGAAAATGGTACCTGTAGCTGGTCCGTGGCTCCTATAGCATCGCTCCCCTCCGATAGGCAGTCCAGTGGTGGCAGCAGCAGCAGCAGGGTTGGTTGGGTGGGAGCGTTCCTTCCCGACATGAACTGTCCCATTTCCCCAGAGCCCCGAGTGGCGTGGGGGGAACGCGTTTGCCGGCCAGACCAAATGGTGCCCCCTCAACTAGGTCCGGATGGAAACTGCGCCTGGGAACCTGCAATTCCACCACCTAAAGACGTGGCAGCCCCAAGCAGCCGGGTGGGAGAGCGGCTCCCCGGCCACCATCTCCAACCCCTGTTGCAGCAGCAGCGCTAGTCCTTAGCCGTGGTGGTGAGTGGGCTGAGTGCCCAACCTTTTGTTTTTAACTTGAGCCATAGGCACTGGGGGGGTGGGGTCTGGACAGGGAGCCCCATAGGCCCGACCACAGGGTCAGTTCTGCAGGGATAGCCCACATTAAAGGTGCAGCACCCATGGGAGAAAGGAGGGGCTAGATGTGGGGGTCCAGCAACCAGACCCAGGGGTTCCAGAGCCCCAGGCGTAGGGTTGGTTAGTAAAAGTGATAATATAGGGGTGTGGCTGCAGAAACAGCCAGGGCAAAAACACCCTTAAAGGGGCAGCACCAGCTGGGGGAGGGGATGGTCCTATGGCCAAAGTGGCCCAGCACCCCAAACCAAACTCACTGCTGCCTGCCTAGCCCCCCTCCCTCCGAGACTGTATTCTGTACAAAAACTGAACTCTGTTTAAAAGATCTAAACTGTTTGCTTGCTACTGAACTGTTATCAAATTGCACCCGGGTGTACCAGATGTCCAGCTTCACCTTTGTTGCCTGGAGCAGCTTCACCAGAGCTTGACGCTGACCCAGGGAGGTCCCCAGCCCATCCACCATCTGCAGCAGAACCACCTCCAGTGATGCCAGCCTGTGCCGAAGTCCCACCACAAGGGTTCCAGTATCAGCCCTGCAACGGTAAGTGGTAGACAGGCACTAGTGAGGTATCCAGTAGTGAGTCAGATTGGGAGCCACCCCGGCTCAAGCTTGAGGGACCACAGTTAACGTCGGGCTTGCCCTTTTCTTATTTTTCCGGTCGTCCGTAAGTGTGCACGTGCCCGTGTCGCTCTGCAGTGGCCACCTGAAGATCATTCCATCAGCAGTTCTTTTGTTGAGAGGTCATCTGGGGCTGGGGATCATCTAGAGAACCACCTGCCAACCAAAAGTTTGCAGCTTCTTGCCCGTGGCCACAGAGGATCGCCAAGTTCTTTATTGCCCAGCTAGCAGTGTTCCTCTTTGTCTGTTGTTCATCCAGGGGACGCCTCGTTATGGCCTGTTTGTAACAAGTGTTTTTGGGGTCAATGCCCACCCGCTGATCAGCTGACATGTGGGAAAGCCCACGCTTGGTTTGTCAGTCATTTCATCATCTAGGCCGGGTGCACACCAGACTTGGACTAAAAGGAGCTAACTCCCCCTGTTACAGGTTCAACCAATTGTTGGTCCTAATCGTATTGTGTCATTGTTTATTTTGTTACCCTGTAGTGTGTTAGAAAACTGTTACCTTGTTTTTATTGTCCCTGGCAAATAAACTTCTTGCATCTTGGTCACTGAGTAAGCTTCCTGCCTCTCCTTCCAGATTTGTCTGGCCTGTCCTGTAATTGTCTAGGGAACCATTTCGGACCCCTACATTTGGCATAGTCGGCAGGATAAGAAACATCAAGGAGTCCAAAGCTTGAAGCTACCCACACCAAGATGCCTGCAAGAGGAAGTGGCCCATGTGGTATATCAGGTGTGGGAGCTGGCAGTACTCATTGCCGAAATGAAGCAAGGGGCCCAGCCCCAGATTGGGCAGCATCCATATTGGCCCGGGAGGTGAAGAAGAAACAGAGGTCAAAGACACATGCATTGGTGGGCGAAGCAGGGCAGGTCAATGCACACCGACAAAGAGACCATGGGGCCCGTTCAACGACCATATGAGTGGAATGATGCCAGAAGCAGTGATGTCCAGAGAGCTCGGTACCAGCTGTATCAGGACACCAAAAGGAAGATGGAGAGGATCAAGCGGCACCACCAAGCTGTCATGGCACCTTCGAGAGGCCCAGCCAAAGGTTCAGAGGCTCAAGTGGAGGAAACTGTATACATGGCAAGTGCTGTCACCTGTGATATGAGGCAGCCGGTCCCAGATTGGAATGCCCAAAGGGAGGCTCGCTACCAGGAGCGTATACAGCAGGTTGCAACATATGCCAAGCAAAATACTAAGCTGCAAAAAGAATGTAAGGACCTTAAAAAGACTCTCCGTCAGCGAGATCAACAGATTGAGAATCAGGCCGAGCAAATCCTCTGCCATAGAGAGGCAGCAGACCGGTGCAGCAAAATCATCCAAGGCTACGACGTGATGACCAAAGACCTGAACTGTTCACTGCTCATCACGACGCAAGAAAAAGAAGAGCTCAGCAGATGCGTGGTGGAACTACAGACGTCCTTGCGAAAGGAGGATTGCACCCAGCTGAATGCTGCAGGCCCCCAAAAATTGCAAGGGCCCCCAGGACTTGACACTTCAGTAGTGGTAAAGAAGCCCCCCAGTCGGCATTTGCATCCAGAGGCCCCTGAATTTGCCTCGGCCCTAACGAACAAACCCTATGTACCGGATCCTATTTGGGCCACAGTAACGAATGTCAGTTGTCAAAGCATGCAAGTCGCACCCCCTACCCCAGCCAGTTCAGTCCTGACAGTGGAGCCTCACCTTCAGAGGGAATAAGGACCTCTTCTTGAGCAGAACCTTGTGCACCAACCCATCCAAGAGTGTGTACCGACCCAGATGACCAAAAAGAGTCGAATGATGCCTATGATCACAAGACACCCTTCGTCATACGAGAGCGAGTGCTGGTAAGGTGCTGGGGTGAGAACAAGTCATTGCCAATGTGGGAACCTGACCCGTACGTTGTCGTGGGCACCCATTTTCTTACAATGCATAGCTACCAGCACCAAGCCAGGGACGGGACACAGAGACTAGTGCACCTAATGCATCTAAAGTTCAGCCCGGTTCCCATCAAAACAGATGGACGGATCAGCAAGGAGAGGCAGGAGCCACTCTCGAAAGGTACCTCAAGGCTGTCCATCCCTTTTCTTGGTTTATTGTAGCAGTAGGTTAAAATTGTTATGGTAGGCCAGTCAAAACCTAATGTTTTAAAGTAAACTAGGTAAATAGTTAAGAGTGCTAAAATGTTGATTGTGTTCTAAAATGTGGTCATGATTAACCCCCATACATGGGGACATGTATGCTTAAGGGGAGGTGGATTGTAGTACCCCAGAGTTGACGGGGGGGCACAACAAGGAAAAGGGACTCTTTCCCTGCTGCAGAATTTTTTTTTTCTTTCTCGCTTGCTTGCTGGCTAGCCCCCCACTTGTTCCACATACCCCACCTTGTCCCTTTGTGCAAATTTGTGCCTTTCAGCACTCGGAAGGGGGGCCAGGGGCATGAGACCCTCCCCGATGGGCTTGTAGTGCCCAATCCCCTGGCTGGAGGGTAGGACCTCCCCTGCCCTACAAAAGGGCCGGGAAGTGGCTGAAAGGGGAGTTCAGAAAGCACCAGGACGGAGGGTGGAGGACGCAAGGAGCACAGACAAAAAGAGAAACAGTACCTGTAGTTGGTCTGTGGCTCCTCCGGCATCGCTCCCCTCTGATAGGCAGTCCGGCGGTTGCAGCAGAAGCGGGAGGGTTGGTTGGGTGGGAGCATGGCTCCCCGACACAAACTGTCCCGTTTCCCCAGAGCCCCAAGTGGCCTGGGGGGAACGCGTTTGCTGGCCAGACCAAATGGTGCCCCCTCAAATAGGTCCAGGTGGAAACTGCACCCGGGAACCTGCAGTTCCGCCACCTAAAGATGCGGCAGCCCAGAGCAGCCGGGTGGGAGCACGGCTCCTCGGCCACCATCGCCAACCCCTCCCGCAGCAGTGCTAGTACTTGGCCGTGGTGATGAGTGGGCCGAGTGCCCAACCTTTTGTTTTTAACTTGCGCTATAGGCGCTGGGGGGTGGGGTCTGGACAGGGAGTCCCATAGGCCCAGACACGGGTCAGTTCTGCAGGGATAGCCCACATTAACCACCCTTAGAAGACTGTGGACGTATATATACGTCCAGAATCTATATACGTTCACACATATTCAGTTCTCAGGTGCAGCACCCTGGGGAGAAAGGAGGGGCTAGCTGTGGAAGCCCAGCAACCAGGCCCAGGGGTTCCAGAGCCCCAGGTGTAGGGTTGGTTAGTAATAGTGATGAGATAGGGGTATGGCTGCAGAAACAGCCAGGGCAAAAATGTCCTTAAAGGGGCAGCACCAGCTTGGGGAAGGGATGGTCCTATGACCAAAGTGGCCCAGCACCCCAAACTGAACTGCACTACTGCCTGCCTAGCGCCCCCCAGAGACTGTATTCTGTACAAAAACTGAACGCTGTTTAAAAGATCTGAACTGTTTGCTTGCTACTGAACTGTTATCGAATTGCACGCTGGTGTACCCAATGTCCAGCTTCAGCTTTGTTGCCTGAAGCAGCTTCGCCAGAGCTTGACACTGACCCAGGGAGGTCCCCGGCCCATCCACCATCTGCAGCAGAACCACCTCCAGTGATGCCAGCCTGTGCCGAAGTCCCACCACAAGGGTTCCAGTATCAGCCTTGTGATGGTAAGTGGTAGAGAGCCGCTAGTGAGGTATCCAGTAGTGAGTCAGATTAGGAGCTGCCATGGCTCAAGCTTGAGGGACCACAGTTAATGTCGGGCTTGCCCTTTTCTTATTTTTCCGGCCATCCGTAAGTGGGCACGTGCCCGTGTCTCGCCGCAGAGGCCGTCCGAAGATCGTTCCGTCAGTAATCGTTTTGTTGAGAGGTCATCTGGGGCTGGGGACCTGCCACTGGTCATTGCAGTGGATCATCTAGAGAACCACCTACCAACCGAAAGTCTTCAGCTTCTTGCCCGGAGCCGCAGAGGATAGGCCAAGTTCTTTATTGCCCAGCTAGCAGTGTTCCTCTTTGTGTGTCATTGTTTATTTTGTTACCCTGTAATGTGTTAGAAAACCATTATCTTGTTTTTATTGTCCCTGGTAAATAAACTTCTTGAATCTTGATCACTGAGTAAGCTTCCTGCCTCTCCTTCCAGATTCGTCTGCCCTGTCCTGTAATTGTCTAGGGAACCATTCCAGCCCCTACACATAATATCCTCAGCGTTAACCCCTTCATTATGAAACCTGGCTGTGATACACTTTATGGCAGAGTTTGTGAGTGGAGTAGCCATAACAGGGACTGGGGAATTTTTGAAAGTGATTTTGTGAACTTTGCCATGGAAAATGGGATTAATAACCTGTAGTAACCTGTAGGAGTTGTGATTCAATCTCCTACCATTCAGACTGCCAAAAAGTGATGTTTTCCATGAAATAAATGCTTTTATTTCTGTGCTCTGCTTCATTTGCATAACCCGCCTCTTTTTTTCCTCAGTGCTGCAACTCCCATGTGTGACATCATGCAAGGGAAACAAAGTTTATAAGCACTGTTTTGAAACAGAGACCTCTGTTGGTCAGTCTTGGTATTGCAGACATTTACACGCCCGACATAGGGGACTACATCTCTCAGTATAGAAACCCTGTCAACTATATACTATATGCACAATGCCTTGTTTGGAAAATAAACATATGAGAGCTTTTATTGTTGAAGCCACTACAGAGATTTGAGACTGCACCTCACAGTAAGGGAACTGGTAAACAATGTCTAATTGTACCCACAATGACTTGCTATGGACATCTACGTATTAGGTGCAGTCGCCACCACCAAAATAAGTGACTACATAGAAACATAGATTTTGATGGCAGATAAGGACCGCTTGGCCCACTCAGTTTGCCCATTTCCCTACCTAGTGGATAAGCTGCAGATCCTAGTTAACCAGCAGCCTACTTCTTCCTACCCCCACCCCCTAGAATTGCCTTATGACTGTCCCATGCATGCTTGAATTCCACCACTGTTTTTGACTCCACAACCTCCTCCGGAAGGCCGTTCCACCCATCCACAACCCTCTCTGTGAAAAATACTCCTTAAATTACCTCTGAGCCGCCCCTTCTATCTTCAAATTGTGCCCCCTTGTTTTTGCACACCTCTTTTTTTGAAAGATGCTACCCTCTTGGACTTTGTTGATTCCCTTGAGATACTTGAAAGTTTCTATCATGTCCCCCTCTCCCTCCTTTCCTCGAAGCTATACATAGTCAGCTCCTTAAGTCTCTCTTCACATGTCTTCCGGTGCAGACCCTGCACCATTTTAGTTGAGTAACTAACATTTATATCAACGTGATCATTTACCCAGAATTCCTTGGTGCTGTATGTAAAACATTGACAGTTCCCTTGCATGACATCATTCTGGGGGTGTGATTGCACACAGAAAACTGGAGAACACAATGCTGATAAAACATAAATAAAAATGTCTATAACAAATTTTTTTTGTAAAACAAATTGCAGCTTCAGCATCTGAATCATGGGTGGCAATGGGATACTATGTGAAAAAGGCATCTGTGAAAGCTTACAAAATCACTTTAACATCTGATATTGTTTCCAGAACCTATGAAGACTAGTAACAGTTTTAAAACTAATATCGTAGTTCTCATTACCTATGTGGATTAGCGCAAAAATCTCAGCAGAAAAAAATGCATAGAACCTTTTAACAATTTTTTTGCAATGTATAACCTATTTGGAGTGTTCTCTAAGCCCCCCCTAAAAATCAAATGAACTGCATTTTTTCTGGGGGCAGGTTCTTCCTTATTTTGATACAAATCTGCAAGCCTAAACACCGGGTTAAGCCATGCCCTTCTATCAGGATTCTTCAGTACAGCATCAGAGGGACCCATTCTGCGATCTGAGTCATTTAGAACACCAGCAGAGTTCTTTGTTGTTGTATTAGTTCGAACTTCATTAGCGCCATCGTTGGGGCCCGTAACTGTAGGGTTATTATTCACAATCAATACTGTTTCTCCTTGTGTTTTATCATTACCTGCAGCACTCCTCGGGAGGGTTTGCTTGGATTGTGAAGTGTATTGTAATACTTCTAAGTCAGTCGGGTCAGGGACCCATTGTCCTTGATTTGTTTATACCCATCCTGCACCTTCCAGGGCTTTGGCCGTCGACCACTCCTGTTCCAGAGAATTTACTTCTGTAGTGACAGCTAAAGGTACAGCAGGCTGCTTTACAATATTTTTTAACTTTTGAGTAACTTTTCCAGATTTCTCCGTACCTTTCTGTAAAGATTTCTGTAGAGGTGCTGCTTTTGACGGGTGAGAAACGCCAAGTCGTTTACTAGAATTATTTGCAGGCTTGCTAGGCTCATTTACTCGGGAGAACTCCGCGGCTCTAGGCACACAACATTTAGTTGTTTAGAGCTGCCAGCCGCATTCTGAGAGTCTATCGTGGCCACTTCCATCAGCTGTTTCTCAGCTGTCTGAATATCTGCCATGTCACTATTCTGTTGCTTCGTTGAGTCATTAACATTTGCTGTCTGTGCAGTCGACCTTATCTCTGACAGTTCTTTTTGTATTACTTCTGGTTGTTTCTTCACCATTAATTCAGCTTCAGACAGTCTCTTTAGCTCTCTCTCTCTCTCTTTCTCCAAAATATCAACAGTTTTAAAATTTTTGACAGCTTGTACCTGCATTTCTCTTTCGGCTTCTTTTTCTATCTGAGACCAATTCATCTCAGAATCTCCAGAGGCATCCAATATCTCCATTCCATTATCTTCAACAGTTTCAGCAAATTCAGCCTCTAAAGGAGAAAAGGCAGGCAAGGAGGCCACTTCTCCTGCCACATCAACACTTTTCCTTCCTCCTCCTCCTCCTCCTGTGCCTGGCTGCAAACTGGGTCCCTCCATCCTGTCCACAGGAAGTGACAGCACCCCTGCAGGCAGAGTAGGGGTATTTAATGTGTATTGAGAATCGCACAAAGTAAATACAATACACAAAATCATGAAAATGAATACAGAAATAATACAAAATACAAACAGAACTAGATCATTCAAATTACATCATTTAAATGACAAACACAAAAAGGAGGGGAAAACTGCAAAGCAAAGTAAAGAAAGTTCCAAAACATTATACAGTTCAGGTGATTGGAACATCTGAGTCCGTAACCCATGGAAGATTTCTGCAGGATTGAAATACCCAAGAGGACACTCTATGTTTCACCTCCATTCTATAGATCAGCTTAATTTCCCAAGCAATTTTTTCCAGAAGTTCAGGAAGAGGCACTGATTTTTGTTGCAAGACAAACCAACAGTTCGAGTTCCAAACATACCATTTTAACACTGTTATAATGACTTGTAAGGTGGACCTGTCCCAGGTCTGCCAGGAAGAATCAAAATTCCCATATAACAATACCTCCAATGAAATATCACGAACATTAGGCATATTCCAAAAGTGGGCTATAAAAGTCCAAAAATTAGAAATATAAAAACAGGAAAAAAATAAATGATATGTCGTCTCAAGGACGGAATGACATTGAGGTCTAGGGCAGGACCGTTCTGAGAGTCGTTTATGTTTCTGATGTTCCTTAACATTCAACCTATTGTGACAACATAACCAATGGACATCCCACATTTTCTCAGGTATCCTTTGGTTATTCAAAAAATCAAGCAGTGCCTGCTTCAGGTTGTCCGGACAACTAGGAAAAGAGTCCTGATCCCGAAACTTAGTGAAGATAATGTGTTTATAAATGTCTCCTGTGCTGACTGATAACCATCCCAGTAGATAATTTCCAACTTTTAATTCTAACAAACACCTCTCTCACATATGGAGGACAAATGCTTGATTTCCTAATCAGTCCAAGAGAGGCGGTTTCCCACTGGGGTAACCAAGGACTACAGATAAGAGAAAATAAAGGAGTCCAAGATCTGTGTACATGGGCTAAAACCAGTTTCAAATTAATAACTATAAATAGAATAGTAAACAACACCACTGGATTCACCATCCCCAAGCCACCCTGATTTTTTGGCAGATACAAAATATTCTGCTTTAAAGAATTGAGCCTGCTGCCCCAAACTGCCTGGAAAAAAATACTATATAAAGAAGCCTCATGAGTACAAAGGGGAGGAAACAACCAACTAATATGTATGAAAAGGGGTAAAAGAAATGTCTTAACAAGATGTACCCTCTTTAATTTACCCATATGCCATGAGTTCCAGGCCTTCACCATCTTTTGGGCTTGAGAAAGCTTAGTATTCCAATTAAGTATATCCAATTCATGGCAACCAAATTTGATACCTAAAATAGTAATCGGATCCCTACTCAAAGTAATCCCTGCTAGTGAGTCGTGGGGATGCGGAGCCTTACCAAACTGTCTCCCGAGACATTTAGACAAATTGAAAGAAGCACCTGATATTATCCCAAATACCCGACAGAGCCTCATCACTTCCAGGGCTGAGGCTTCATCACCCAGCAATACAGTAAGGTCATCTCCGTATGCTAAAGCGACGTGAGGAACAGTGTCAGTATCTACATGAATGTGCTTCAGAGTCAAGGCGGAATTCAGAACCCGCAAAAGCGGATCAATACTAAAAACATACAAAAGGGGGCTAAGAGGGCAACCTTGCCGAACTCCCCATTTAACCGAAATCATAGGCCCCATCCACCCATTAATAAGAGGTATAACGGTCGCTAATCTATATAGGGCTTTCAGCCATTGTAGAAAAGTGTTGGGAATACCATAACTAGCAAGTGTAGCCCAGAGATACTGGTGTTTAACAGTATCAAATGCCTGTTTCTGGTCCAAGGACAGAAGAAACCCCCTCCAAACCCTCAGTATTATCTCTTTCAATCGATTCATGCAAGAGAATAAGATGGTCACTTGTGTCTCCCCAGGATAGAACATGTTTGTGTAGGAGCAATAAGATGAATAGCCACTTGTAACAACCTTGTTTGTAAAATCTTCACAAGAATTTTGAAATCAGTATTAAGGAAACTAATCGGTCTCCAATTCGAAATATCAGTTCTATTCCCTTTCTTATAAAAGAATATCAGGAGGCCCTTCGCCATGTCCAGTGGAATAGAAGTGGTATGTAGTGAAAATGAGAAGACCATGGCTAATTCCTTGGAAATCGATGGTCCAATTATTTTATATAACTCAGGGGCGAGACCATCCAACCCAGGGACCTTATTAGTATGCAAAGACTGGATAGCGGATTCAACTTCCAAAGCAGTAATTTCTTTAGTAAGTTCAGCTTCCAAATAACAAGGGCAAATCGGAATGTGGGCTGAGGACAAAAGTGCAGGAAAGGAATCATGTAAAGGTACACACTTAGGAAAAAGAGAAGCCATATGAAGTGACACAATCCGTAAAATGTTATGTTTATCAGTATACAAGTGGCCATCCAGATCTGTAAGACTGTCCATCCATTTTTGATTAAGCCTGTCATGACAATGTAAATAGGGACAAAGCACCTCTGCCTTCCCTTGAATGCCAAAATTTTGTTGCTTTTTCAAACTCTCAGAGCAGCGTAAGTGAAAATTCTGCATGTCCTGTTTCAACAGACAAATTTGAGCACTAAAATCATGCGAGGTAGTACTAGCCAAGGTCTGCTATGTTTGCAAATGGCGTTGCTGATTAAGATTAAGCATCAGTGTGGCTGGCTGTTCGCATTTGTCTCTGTCAGTAGTTTAGTTTTTGAGGTTTTTCATGTGTTTCTTCTTGGAGGAACTGGACCATTCTTGGACATAACATCTATGAACATTTCCTGGACTAAGAAACTACAAAATATCACCACCAGGTATTGGCATTCTCATCATAAATCAACTTTTTTGGAAGACATTAAAAAGCAAAAGTGAGGTTAGTAAATCTTTTATACAAGCTTCTGGGTTGTGGAGTGCTGCATTGAATCCACATTTCTGTCTGACTTTCTTAAAGGATGTGCGCTTGTCTTTGAAGTCTATTCACAACTGTTTTGGAGAACAAAGGGAAGATTCTAACAAAGGATTTTTACATCCTGCATGTGCTTTAGGACAATGTTCATCACCTTCAGGAATTTAACACAGTCTGGGTCTTTGATCTATAGTAACAGCAGTTTTCTGGTCCCCAGTAGTTCACCATGAGTCACTCAGTAACACTCACCCTTGCTACAGTAAACATTTGCAGTCTCCTGCCAAAACTGGCAACTCATAGATTGGGAGGACGAATCCTGCTTCTGATACTGCTATTATGCTTACATGGGGTGTCTACTTCTGTTCCAATCAACAATCACCATGGAGAGAATACCTCACAACCAAGGCATCAATTAACTCCATTTTTGGAGTATTTGACTTCCAAAAATAAGGCAAAAACTTCCAAAATAAAGAGGGAGGAAGTCATTAACTTCCAGTTGTGAAACCAAAAATTAGATGACTTCCAAAATTGCAAGCATGGAAGTCGGAAATTATGGATTTTTCTGAAAGAAATTGTATTTTACCACTAATCTATTATGTTAACATCCATAAATGTGTCCATCCTAGAATACTGACTTCCAAAAGAGGGATCCTGGAAGTATTTTGACTTCCAAAAAATTGGAATGACTTCCAGATTTGAACTCCTGGAAGTTTTAGACTTCCATTGAAAATAAATTAACTGAACCCCTGCTCACAACACAATGACTTTACTTTCTCCAACCAAATTGCGAAACACAACATGTGCGTGCCTACACCATCTTTATCCTTCTGAAGGGTTGTACCTACAATTCATTTCGTATGTTCAGAAAATACAAAATGACACAACTGGCTCGTCTCCCATTCCACACTATTAAACTGTGGTTTCTCCTACTCCTCATCATCCTATTGTCAGGGGACATAGAACTTAACCCTGGCCCTTCTGTCCACCACTCTCCCACTGACCTATCCGCTATCTCAGGAAAAGGACTTCTTATTGCCCATATGAATATTAGGAGCATTACCAGGCACTTTGCTGATCTCGAGCCATGGACGAAAGTGTACATTCCTGACCTACTCTGCCTATCTGAAACATGGCTCAAGCCTCACATTCTCTCCTTATGTTCCTTGCCCAATTACTCCTTGATACGGAGAGATAGACCTTCCCCAAAATGTGGAGGGGGGGTCGCTCTCCTCTATAAAAATCATCTTGATGTTATGGTATGCCCACCCACCGGCTCACCCTCAGTCTGTGAGTCCCTACACACAACCATTGCCCTTAGCGCAAGAAAACTCCACATTATCTGCACCTACAACCTGCCCACTGGAGGCATCACAGGTCTTCAGGATTTACTTAATCAAACTGTCACAAATGCCAAGCAAAGCGAGGTCATAATCTTAGGTGGCTTTAACCTAAACTGGCTGGGACCAACTCACAGCACACTGCTGATACTAACGCAGAGCTATAACCTGCACCAGATCTTAACTGAACCCATTAGAACCACCCCTTCTGTAACGACCTCCACCCTCACAGACTGGGTACTGGTGAATCGCCTTGACCATGTGCACACTGCAGGCATCTTGGCAGACGTTATCACAGACCACTCCCCCTCTTTCTGTGTATGGAGCCCGGAGACTGCTCCCCCACCTCCTCCGCGCTACATCACAATTACCAACTTTGCCAAACTGGACGTGGAAGCTTTCCTTCATGATGTATCCTGTATCAACTGGTCTGACATTTATCACTCCCATGATGTTCAAATAGCCCTTGATATCTTCATTGATAATTTCACAGCACTTCAGGATAAACATACCCGAATATCACCAGAAGGGTCAGGGGTAAACAAACAAGATTGCTACACAAGGACCTGCTGGCTAACTGCGCACACGGGACAAACTCTGGAAGAAGTATAAACTGTCCAGACTACCGGAGGATTACAATACCTACAGGGCCTCTTGGAGCACCTGTAAAAAACAAATCAGAACAGCAAAGAGCATCTACTGCAAGGAACTGCTCACAAACTCTGCTGGTGACCCTAGAAACTTCTGGACACACATCAAGACCTTTCTTGGGGCTACCCGGTCATTGACCCCAGGGGGTATGATCCTAAACGGTGTGCATTGCAATGACTCAAACATTATAGCGAATGCCTTTAACAGAATATTCACGGACCGGTCTCAGGACACCTTGTCCTTCGCTTCACCTCCCACAGCATCTCAGCCTTACTGCACACCCCAGAGATCTGCATCTGGTGCTGACCACTGCCAGCTAACTACTACCCACCTTTCCACTTTAAAGCTATATCTAGATCTGAGGTCCAAAGGCTATTGCAAAACATATCCGACAACACTAGCCCTGGCTCAGATTCACTCGAGCCACGACTCCTGAAGCTAGCAACACCATTGATTGCCTCGCCACTGGCCAAGATTTTCACCCTGTCTCTCTCTCTTGGCGTTGTCCCAGATCTCTGGAAGATTGCCAGAGTTATGCCTATCCTTAAAAAAGGAGACCCAAAGGATATCAACAACTACAGGCCCATTGCCATCCTCTCTGTGCTAAGCAAGTTACTGGAGAAGCTTGTTGCAACCCAAACCATTGACTATCTCACAAAGAACAACCTTCTTTCAGACACTCAGCATGGTTTCAGAAAAGGGCACAATACCTCAACTGCTCTTCTCAAATTCTCCACCAGTGTACTCTGCAACATGGACAAAGGCCTACTCACTGGCACAGTATTTATCGATCTTACCAAAGCTTTCGATCTTGTTGATCATCTCCTGCTTCTCTCAACCCTACATAGACTTAACTTCACATCCTCAGCAGTTGACTGGTTTAACAACTACCTATCAAGCAGATTACAACTTGTTAAATTCAACTCCGCTCTCTCGGATGTGATCAGCACTGACATCAACGTACCCCAGGGCTCCATTCTGGGACCCCTTCTTTTCTCGCTATACGTCAACAACATAGATTATGCCATACTCTCCTGCTCAGCTATCTTATACGCTGATGATCTCGTCCTCTACTCCAGCGCTGACAAAGTTAACATCATTAACAAAAACCTCTCCTCGGATTTCAGGAATGTGCAAACATGGCTAAATGCTAACAAGCTCATCCTCAACACAAAAAAGACCCAAGCCATGCTATATGGCACTGCCCCCAAACTCAGGGCCTGTAAGGAACACCTCCTAGTCCATGACTCGGGGGGGGGGTCTCTCATCAACTGTGTCACATCCTTCAAATACCTGGGAGTCCTCCTTGATAAATCCCTTGATTTCAGTCTGCATATCCAGTCAGCCTATAAAGCAACAAATGCCAAACTTGGAATCGCCTATAAGACTTGTCACCTGCTAACACCATCTGCCAAATTGGCAATTACCAAGGGTACTCTGCTTCCAGCGCTGACATATGGTGTCTCCACTTTTGCTAATGCCCATAAGACTGCTCTCCATAAATGGGATGTCGCGTATAACAACATATGTCGGTATGACTCCTCTTCCCATCGCCTCAAGCACCACTGCATACTGTATAGAGACCTAGGCTGGCTCTCCCCAACTGCCTACCGACTATACTCCCTAGGGACCCTCACAGACTCTGTAATCCATAACCAAACCCCCTCCTCCCTTGCAGCTCTACTTGTACCACAGACACCTGCCCATGGACTACGTTCAGCAAACAATCTTTCTACTTACTGTACCCAGGTGTCTTACTTCAAAAGGCTCTGGAGCATTTCACTGCACTGCCCCAGCCACCTGAAACTCCCTCCCTCCTGCCCTGAGGCAGGCTAACTCCCACCCAATCTTCAAAAAAGTACTATATCGTCACCTATCCCGGGACCCCTGCACATGCTTTGATCCCACTTAATGCCTCACAGCTGACCACCCTATTTCACCCAAGACACTGCTGCACTTCTAAACAAGCTTTGCTATAAAATGTCTTTATAGCTGCCACTTAGCCCAGTTTCAATTGTTATTTGCATGTGCTAATGTCACTTTTGTCACCTCTGCAGAGCTAAATGTATTATCTCGAGTACTGTCTGACTTGATCTGTATTCTTACCTACCTGTACTATATACTTTGTACCTGTAGTATATACTATGTATTGTATAATCTCATCTCATTTTATGTATGTATTCTCCCGGGACATGCCTGAAAATAGTCAACTTTGGCTAGTGCACCTAACCCAGTTAACAAAAACAAAACAAATAAATATTGGAGATATGAAACAGTATGACGTTTCCTGCTCCCTAGCTGCAAAATTCCCCTCAAGTCCAATTTGACATCTTCCCACCAGAGGGCAGGAGTGTCAAACATGTCAAACACAGAACATTTATGTGTCATAAAATAATTAAGATTGTGGAGCAGTTCCACTTGTGAGAGAAGGGAAGAGTTAAATTTCTAGTAACCAGGGCCATGTAGAAACTCGACCACAGGACCTAAGTGCAATTATAACAGTTTATGATCAGAAAATTCAGTTTAAAGTACCTGAGTAGATGAAATATGTAGTGTATTGGAAACAGAAAAAATCTATTCTAGTGACTAAATTACCTTTTTGGAATGTTGGATGTGCTGTCTGATGTGTTGACATGTAGGCATCCTTCAGATTAGAGGTGGAGACAATGGATTTCAAGGTGGATATATCACAAAAGACCTTTGTGGTGGTAGAGTGCAAGCCTCTATCACATTTATCAAGTCCACAGTTAAAATCTCCACCAAGAATAACAGCCTGGGATGACAGCAAAAAGGGTTGTATGGCTTTAAACAGGGAAACCCTATCAGCCTTCATTTGGGGTGCATACACATTAACAAAGCGATAATAAAAATTATTTATTTTGGTACCCAATATCAAGACCAGCCCAGGTATTAAATCCACCAGTTTAATGAACTGTACTTGGCAGGGCCGAATGAAATAGAATCCCAACCCCAGAAAAAGTGTCAGTGCCCAGAGACCAATAAGATGGACCAACTTGTCGAAGTTTGATTGCAAGACCCGGTTCAAGAATGGTATGCAATCTGGTATCTTGCGAAAAAACAACCTGCACCGAACTGGAAAAAAAATAAGAAAAAGCCAGGTTCTTTTTCTTGGCACTCTTTATGCTATTCACATTTAAGGTGCCTAAGGTTAGGGATGACATATAGAAATAGCAGAGAGGAAGCTAACAATAAAAACCTTTCAAGGGGGCTTTTTCCTCATCCTGGTAGATCTGCGTTTATGTTCTGCAGGTTTCAGGTGCTGCTCCTCAGGTTCAGAAGGAGGGTCAACTTGTGAGGACCACAAAGAAGAACCTTCTGAATCAGCATCAGAGTGTTCAGAAGACTGAAATACCTCATATCAGTTGCTTAATGGCAAATCAGAAATCTTAGATACCTTAGGGGCTGGCTGAGCAGCTGCCTGGGTCCTCTTAGAAAACCTCTTGGCCACGGGGGGGGGTGCATGATCGGGAAAGGACTACTAGCTGGTTCCATCTCTTGCATGGGAGGAACCGCAGTGCATTCCACCGGAACAACAGAAGAGGGGGGCACATCCCCCAACTGCTGGGCAGGAGAACCAGAATCAGAATCAGGGGTGGGTGTCTCAGAAGTGGGAGGCTGTCTAAGGGAACCTGGAAAGGACTCCCGTTGAGCAATGGCAGTCAGTAGCTGCTGTTCAACATCATCCGAGGAATCCGTCTGATTATGTGCTGCCCATGTACAGCTTTGCTAAGTATGTCCTACAGAGTCACACAAGTTACAGTGAGGCTCATTCAGGCAATTCCCACTAGTATGACCCAGATCTTGACAAAGGTTACATTTTACTTGATCACAAAGACTGCTCAAGTGTGTTCAAGAACCACACTTACAGCAGGCCTTCAGTTGTCCCGCATAGAATAAAACACCCCAATCCAGCCCCAAAAAGAAGCAATTAGGCAGGTGACTTAAGCCAGTATCAGTAACGTGCAACATAACTTTCAATTTTCACCCTCCCGTCCATATATGCTCAGTATCAAATATCACTCGGGAGATCCCAGAACTGAACAACGTTTCTTCAACCAATACGTCAAATCAGTAATGCTAACCCCTTCATTGCGAAACAAAACAGTGATATTTTTATACGCTGGTTTGGTAAGGGGGATGGCCTTGAAAGGGGCCCACAAGAGAGTATGCTTAAGAGTATTATACTGTGCCCAGAACCTTTGCAACTCAGAATTCAACTTGAAACTAACATCAAAAGTAGTCTCACCAGAGACATGTATCATGGCATAAATCTCATTGGCAAAAAATTTCATAGACCCTTTCAACATAGTTTTGATAACAAAGACTCTATCAGGAAAGTCAGCCATACCTCCTTTATATAAAAGGCGGACGGCATTATGTCGTTTGGCAGGATAAATAGGTTGATGAAAGAGAGAAGCATACGGCCATTTGGCATTCTGTCCCAAAGTGTTCAGTGGTGCTTCAGGGGGCCCCTCCAGTGCAGCTGTTGAAGAAGATGCAGGGAAAGAGTCCCGAGGTCCAGTATTGCAGTCTAGTTCAAGAACAGGGTTGTCAGTAAGATGCAAGTCCGATGGTAAATGTAGAGGGGAAGGAGCATTGAAAGCAGTAGGATCAGGGTCATGAGATGCAAAGGTAGAGGGATTAGCAACATCAGCCGAAGAGACGGCCGTCCTGAATGACCCAGGGGAAGTGGCAATAGGGGTACAACCTGACACCCATTGCCCATCCGAAGTTTGAATCCAGCCAGCGTTCGATAGGGCAGTGTCAATACGAGCATTTGGAGTCCTTAAACCAGCAGTGTGCGAGCGTCTTAGGCCAGAATCTGTATCTGTTTGAGCCATTCCAGGCACTCCCACCACAGCGCACGTCGCAGAAACAACCGCACCTGAAGGAATCCCAGATAAGGCAGAGGTTCCAGATCACGGAGAACAAGCGTCAGCTCAGTCAGGGTTCTCAACTACAACAGTGCAAGGTAAAGCAGGTACGTCTTTCTGTGCAAGCAAATGTGAAGGTTCCCCACTCGCAGAGGCATGTAGTCTAGCAGCGGTTAAAGCTTGCAACAATTCTTGTTGGCAGTAAGCATAGTGCTCATCCTCTACAGAAAGTAAACAATCCAGAGTCTAAAGCTGTGAAGCACTGGTGCAAGAGTCAGTAGGAAGCATAGGGTCGTTTACCAAGGCTTGTTGTCGTCCATGTCGGTGATCAAAAGGAGAAGACAGAACAGGAAGATCTGAGTCCAATAGATTAGCAGAAGCAGCAACAGCAGAAACATCTCCAGCTAACTTGGTCTCATGTCGGGAAGAGACCTGGTCCCCAGCTTCAGTAGCGTCCATCAACTCCTCCACCACCACCTCGTCCGCCATCTTGGTCAAGAACCAGGATGACAAAGGTTCCCCTACTGGAGAGTAGGGGAATTTCCTTGGTGTCCTGGCCAAATTTCCTCCATTCACTAAAAATACCACCAACAGCTTGAAGGAAATCTACCTGCAATGGTGCTCGAGCCACTGGTGCATAGATTGTGGCTCGAGCACCCAAATCCTTCCGGAAGTGCCAATATGTATTAAGTAATTAAAGTACCTGATTGCTTGTAAAATTCTATTTTCCTGAGGATGGAGTCAGCATATTGAGAATGGGAGCAATACCCCCTGGGAGATCGCGCTCGAAAATACCGCAATAGGATGACGTGGTTTTGCCTCTACTTCAGTATTGCCCATTTGTATGGTGATTTTAAGGTCTCCGTTTTTAATATGCCAGGTGTTATTTTTACAAAAGGTGCATATATGCTATGAGGGTGCTGCCATTCTCAATATGCCGACTCCATCCCTGGGAAAATAGAATTTTATGAGCAATTCAGTACTTTAACTAGTTAATACATACTGGTACTTCCGGGGGATTCAGTTGCTTGAGCCACAATCTATGCACCAGTGGCTCGAGCACTGTTGCAAGTAGATTTCCTTTAATCTGGTTCAGTTTCAGTTGGTTACCATCTGTATCCCCCCTCCTCCTAGTCGCCCCTGAAAAAGGGACTTCTAGTCTCAGTGGGCCTACTGGGTCAACAAAATTCAATAAATAAATAAAGCTAGAAGCGTTATATCAAAACCAGACCTCTGCTTACATATCACCCCCTGCACCCTCATCTGGATCACCTCTTGAAAACAAGGAACCCATCTACCCTCCTTTGAGACACCACCCAGTCACAGTACCTGAAGTCTAGCGCCTCCTTAATTCCATTCATCCCTATGGGTCCACTGGGGCTGACGGGTTGCTACCCAGATTCTTGAAATCCGTTGCCCCCTCATAGCTGCCCCAGCAACTCATCTCTTCAATCTGTATTTGTTCACATGCCATGTCCCTTCTTCCTGGAAGATGGCATGCGTTGTCCCTGTCCACAAAAAGGGAGACACTACAAACATGGACAACTACCTCCCTATTGCCATCCTCTCAACCATATCCAGAATCCTGGAGAAAATTATGGCCACCCAGGTCTCAGACCACCTTCACCTCTACAGTCTTCTCTCTCCGGTTCAGCATGGATTTCTGCGTGGACACAGTGCCTTCACTGCCCTCATCCAGTTTACCAAAAATGTCAGGCTTGCCATGGACAAAGGCTCTTATCTCACAGGGGCGATTTACGTAGATCTTACGAAGACATTTGACTTGGTGGACCACCCATTGCTCCAATATAAACTGTCCACCCTTGGTTTCTCTGCCTCAGCAACCTCCTGGTTCTACAATTATCTCACGGAGCATCAACAATTCATGCAGCTCGGCACTGCCAAGTCCTCTGTATCCCACACCTGGATCAGAATACCTCAGGGATCAATCTTGGGCCCTCTACTTTTTCAATCTTCATTAATGATCTACCCCAGCTCTCCGGCAAATGTTCTGCCCTGTTATATGCCGATGACTTGGTACTATACTCCAGCTCCTCTGACATAGTAAGCATCAACCAGAACCTAAACTTGAACTTCAACACCTTCCAATACTGGCTGAAGCAAAATAGACTTGTCCTAAACAACAAAAAGACTGTCTCCATGCCATTCGGCTTGGGATCCAAACTTAGGGCATGTCACCAGTCTTTAAGCATCAGAGCATCTGATGGGACCCTACTCAACACTGTCTCCTCGTTTAAATACCTTGGAGTTACCCTGGATCGTGACCTGGACTATGACCTGCACCTCTCCTCTACTATCAAATCCGTAAACATACAACTAGGTCTGGCGAATAAAGTTTGACACAGGTTCACATCTGCAGCAAGGCTGGCTATTGGTCAAGGAGTTCTGAGACCCAAGCTGGCCTATGGGATGATTGCCCTTCCAGAATTCTCAAGAGGGCTACTCCAAAAGTGAGATGTCTGTTACAATAACACCTGTCGCTTTGCTCTGTCAGTACCCAAACTCACTCACCGCTGCTCTCTCTACTCTGGCCTGGGCTGGCTAGCCTCAACAGCTTTCCGGCAATACACCACTACCTGTTTCATCAGTAACATCATTGTCTCCCAGAAACCTGAAAAGCTGGCCCTACTGCTGAAACTTGCTCACTCTGCCTAACCCCTGAGATCTGCCGAAAAGTCCTTCCTAGCCCAACCTAAGTATAACACAAAAATGGTGGAAAACACCTTTTCTATTAGTGCTCCAAAAATGTGGAATTACCTCCCACTGGCTCTCAGGAACCCCCAAACCCCTCAGAGTTTTAAGCAGAATCTCCATAAGGTCCCTGCCAGCTTTGGACTTTGCTTCTGTGGTGATAGTAGTAACCACTCACCTGTCAAATCCTCTTAGCTGTTGCCCTGGTACCTGTTCCTTTACTCCAGGACCTGCTCTCCTAGAGCCTTAGTGCTACCAATGACTTCCCCTACTACCTACACTCTATTAGTACGATTGGTTGTCTGTTATGGTTCAGGGAAACTGTGTCTGTATTGTCTTTACCTATGTTGCCGTATGGTGTCAATGGTTGTTTAAAGTAAATGTTGAAGGTTCCCATAGCAAATGGGAGTAGTAACCTGTAGGTTTTGTGAATCAGTCTCCTACCATTCAAACTGCCAAATAGTGCTGTTTACCATGAAAAAAATCCTTTCATTTTGGTGTTCTGCTTCATTTGCATAATCCGTCCCTTTTTACGTTTGCTTGCATGCACGCACAAGGGACGTCTTGGGAGAATGGGACACTTTGGAGATGTGCCCCTCCTCTGCAATCCCCTGCTCCATTGAGCAGGCGTGGCAGTCCTGCACCAATCGGACGCGGTGCTGTGTATGACAGCGGTGGTCTTCTCTTCAAAGAAAACCACCACTGTCTGCTTGCACCTAGATCACGCCCCCAAATCTTTGCTGCCATGCTGGAGCCACCCAGCATGGCAAACATCCCGTCGTCTGCCGCCGGCGGAGGCCCAATCCCGTCAGGTTCCATGGCCCCCAGCCATCCTTTTGCCACGCTGGGAGCCCACTCCAGCGTGGCAAACGTCAGCGTCATCAGTTATAAAAGAAAAAAACCTGTAAAGTAAAAGCGGTTCCGCACGGTCTCCGCCCCTCACAACCGCCACCCACCACTGCGCACCCTGCCTCCGACACCCCACCCCATACTTACCTGGAGCTTGCGCGACAATCTTGATGGACGGGAACCGTCTGCACTCTTCAAAGCCGACCGCGAACTGAGGAAATGCCGGTAAGCTGTATAATGGGCTAGATAGGGGGTTTTCAACTTTATTGCATATCTCAGGCATTTTTTGGAATTTTTGCACCAAATTTTCAACATGGGGTTTTTGGGACCCTTTCTTATGAATGATGTCACTGTCATGGAGTTGTTATTCGGGCCCGAAGGTGATTTACGCAGTCACTGCGCGAAATCACCTTCAGGCCAGTAACTTCCATGATAGTGACATCATTCATGAGAGTCCAAAATCCATGTTAGAAAATTTGCTAAAAATTCTAAAAATGTTCTAGCGTGCATTGCGCAGTTCCCACGCAGGCTCGTAAGTTCGCGAATTTTCAATATTTTTACTCACATTTTCAACATTGCCATTTTACCACACCTCCTTATGAGCAGTATGGCTGTCATTTTCACATCCTGCCCAAAATGTGTTTCCGCCCATGTAGCGCACAATGGCACAGTCGGTGTCTTGAAATCAATGTATGGGACACATTAAGAAAATCACCATGACACTGTTCATTAGCAGAGGTCTTAAAATGGCTATGTTAATTTAGGTGAAAAATTCTAAAATGACTGTTTTATGAGCGTGCGTTGCGCGGTTACTACGCAGCACCGATCGTTCTGGAATTTTCAATATTTTCACTCCAGATTTTCAACATTGCCATTTTACCACACCTTCTCATGAGCAGTACAGCTGTCATTTTTCACATCCTGCCCAAATGATGTTACTGCCCATGTAGCGCACAATGGCGCAGTCAGTGTGCGAACTCAGTGTATGGGACTCATTAAGAAAATCACAGTGACACTGTTCATGAGCAGAAGTCTTAAAGCGGCTGTGTTGAAAATGTGAAAAATTCTAAAATGACTGTTTTACGAGTGTGCGTTGCGCAGTTCCTACGCACGCTCATAAGTTCGCGAATTTTCAATATTTTCACTCCAGATTTTCAACATTGCCATTTTACCACACCTCCTTATGAGCAGTACAGCTGTCATTTTTCACATCCTGCCCAAAATGTGTTTCCGCCCATGTAGCGCACAATGGCGCAGTCGGTGTGCGAAATCAATGTATGGGACACATTAAGAAAATCACAGTGACACTGTTCATTAGCAGAGGTCTTAAAATGTCTATGTTGAAAATTTGGTGAAAAAATTCCTAAAAATGACTGTTTTAAGAGCGTGCGTTACGCATGATTCTCTGCAGCTCATAAGTTTCCAATTTTCAATATTTTCACTCCAGATTTTCAACATTGCCATTTTACCACACCTCCTTATGAGCAGTACAGCTGTCATTTTTCACATCCTGCCCAAAACGTGTTTCCGCCCATGTAGCGCACAATGGCGCAGTCGATGTGCGAAATCAATGTATGGGACTCATTAAGAAAATCACAGTGACACTGTTCATGAGCAGAGGTCTTAAAATGGCTATGTTGAAAATTTGGTGAAAAAATTCCTAAAAATGACTGTTTTACAAGCGTGTGTTGCGCAGTTCCCATGCACGCTTCGTAAGTTCGCGAATTTTCAATATTTGCACTCCAATGACTTCCAAATACCTAAACAGCACATAGAAGCAAGCAACATTCGGCATTGACAAATGCTTGTACTTCTTTGTCACTGATTTTTTTAAGCCATGTCCAAGTGCCAAATACCACTGCAAATACCTGCAAGCGCACGTTCGGCATTGACAAATGCTTGTTTCTTAGTGTTGCAACCCCCAACTGTGACATCATACCAGGGAAATAAAGTTATTAAAGGGACACTGTCAGTTTTTAGTTTTAGATAGACAAATCAGCTATGTACTGTACCCACAATGCCTCACTATGTAAATTAGTATACAGGGTATTATATTTCTGTGCTCATTGCAGAAATAAGAGACTACATTACTCAGTATAGAAGTCATGTAGCTAGGTATGGTATGCACAATGTATTGTTGTGAAAATAAACTTACAAACGCTTATATTGTTGACACCACTACAGAAATATGGGACAGCATCTCACAGTAAGGAAATTGGAACACAGGTTCTTATTTTACCCACAATACTTTGCTATGGATATTTACATATTAGTGCTCACCACTAGCAACATACAGGGATGTACTTCTGAGTAAGGCACATTTAAGTTAACGTTATAAATTACCCAGAATTCCTTGTTGCTGTACATAAAACATTAACAGCTCCCTGGTATGACATCATTCTGGGGGTGTGGCCACACACAGAAAACTGCATGACAAAACACTGATAAAACATAAACAAAATGACTATGACAGATTTATTTTACAAAATAAATTGCAACTTCAACATCTGAAGCATGTCTGGCAATGGCATATTATGTGTAAAAGGCATTTGGGGAACCTTCAACATTTACTTTAAATTACATACCTGACATATTGCTTCTCTTTGGGTCACCTGACTAGCTTGTGCTGCTTGCTGTCACCAGTTATATTTCTGTATACTACACTGCTGTTTTCCCACCCCAATGTATGTAACCTCCCAGGCTGTGCCTGAAAATAGGCAGCTCTGCTGCCTAGTTCACCTACCGAGGCAACAAAAACTAAATAAATAAATGTATCCCAGGCATCATGGGCCGTTGGGCTACTACCCTTGCCTGTTGGCTCTCAAACAGGTTAAGGGGCCTGGGTCCTGCTACGTTGGTGTTTGGGGGTTCTTTCCCAATGTTATAATAAATATCATGGTGCCTTCACCCAGAGTAAGTCAGAAGTGGGTCAGGTGACTGGATGGCACAGCCTCCTGGGATGCTGCACCTACCCACCTCCCCTACCAACCACTCCCCACACTAGATACCCAATAGTTCTTTAACATCGTAACCCATAGATCAGTAACAAGTCAGCAGATACAGAAATTAGCTTTATTAGGGGTGGGTTTGGATAAGGGTACCTGGATGAGGGATAGCTGTGGAGAAAAATTCTTTAGCAGGAATTAAACAGGTTAGGAACAACTTGGGCCCAGAGGCCAGAACTCCCCCAGCTGCCCACCCCACTGGTACCAGTGTTAACCCTAAGAGTCAATGGGTACCCACTAGTTGCAGGCCTGGACATTGCTGTGGGTTGGTCGGCTGTTGGGGTCCTGAAACTTTAAAAAGATGTTAAACTAGATTCACACTCCCTTGTTTGATTTTATTCAGGAACCAGGTCATGGGTACTCACGGTTTGCAGGACTTAAAAGCATCTGGAGATGAGATTTCCAGTGTCCGGGAGAGTGGAGCTCCGCCCGAGAAGTACACAATGGGACAGAAAGGATGATGTCTCAGTTCCCTCTGCAGATTTAATCTTGTTTGAAGTCCTTGCAGCCTGTCCCCTTGATTAAAGATCTGGCTGCTTGTCACCTTAAGCCACTTCTGGCCCGTTGCAGAGCTCGATGGTAGGTCCACACCAGCCCCAGAAGGCCCAGACCCAGGAGTGGCTCCGCAGCCCGGCTTCCCACAAGGGTTGTAGGTGCCCTAGCACCCCAGTAAGCACCAGTGACCTCCTGAGACAGTGGGTCCCACTTGGAAGGGGTCAGCTAGTTCCCTCCCTGGCTCTGGATGAGGACTCCCAAGCAATAGGAGCCTCCTGCAGTCCCTGCACTGAATCCGTGAGTCACTGGTAGCTAGGCAGTTCTTCCAAAGAAACAGCAGTGCCAGTTTGCCACAGGTGCTAGCCTACGAACAACAGCTTCAGTTTGCACTCAGCCTATAGCAATCAGCAGGGAGTTCAGAACTAACAAATCCCTGCTCACCTTCAGTGCTTTCAGTCTCTAAATGTCCATAACAGGTCCCTTTCAGCTTCAGCTGGGACACAGCTCTCAGCCACTTCATTCAGGCCGTACAGCAAATTCACAAAACCTGGCTAGCACCTGCTCCAGAGATGCTCTGCCTCTTCCCAGATATTGTTAAAGTTCCAACCCTAAAGTGGTTACTCTGCAGCAACTGTTTAGCTTCCCAACAGAGAGCACAGTTCTATCAGCTCAGTTCCTTGCACAGTGCAGGGTCTCCACAACAGCTATTTTTACGTTGGTTGCCCTTGCGCAAACCAACGTATTGTGGCAATACGGGATTTCGGGGTGGTGTCACTGCGGGGCCCATTGCAGTTCACAGAACCAGGGGCTCGGCAGTTTTCCCTAATGACCACTAGGTGTGGTCCTGACACAACTCTCTGCCGGGTGGGCTGAACGGAAATGCACTTCAAAGGACCAAAGCCACTCTAATCCGAGAGGGCTTTGACCCTTTGATTTGAGCCCACCCCCAGTTATGTTACTCCCTTCACCACTCTGGAACACTGGGGAGCACACCACCAGTGTCACCAAACATTTTGTGTCCCTGAAAAAAAGAAAACAGTCCCCCAGCATCTTTTTACGAACATACGAATGTGTCAGCAGAAACAGACCACCCAGTTTATCTAAGCCTGCTTGAGTGTGTAGCTAGCTGTCCTAGTTTGCAGCTGCCCCACCCCTTCCCCTTTGTCATCCCACTGCCACCCCCACCTCCTCCACCCTCAACCTCCCCTGTTTCCTGTCCAAAATGCCCTTTTAAAGTTGTTCACAGATTTACATGATACCACCCATTCTGGTATTGCATTCCATTTTGCTACCACCCTCTCCATGAAATAGTGTCTCCTCATTTCCCTGCTAAATTTTCCCCCTCTATTCTTAGCCTGTGCCCCCTAGTGTCCGTCCCTCTCCCTAGCTTAAAAAGCCCATCTACCCCATCCTTATTGATTCCCCTCAGATACTTGAATGTCTCTATCATGTCCCCCCATCTGTTTTATCCTCCAGGGTGTACATATTCAGATCTCCCAGCCTGCCCTCGTCTCTTCCCTCCATTCCACATATCATCTTCATTGCCCTCCTCTACACCCCCTGCAGTAGCATGAAATCACGCTTCAGGTATGGCCTCCAAAACTGCACACAATACTCCAAGTGCGGCCTTATCAGAGACCTGTAGAGGGGCAAAGTCACCTCTCTTCGTCTGGGTGAAAACTCCCTCGCTATTCACCTCAGCATTTTGTTCGCTTTTGCAGCTGCTCTCCTGCACTGGGCGGTGTTGTTCATGGTCCCTGTTACCACTACCCCTAGGTCCTTCTCCTCCTCAGTGATCCCCAGCTTAACCCTCCCTCCCCAGCCAGTATTCTCTCCTTGGGTTCTTCACCCTTGGGTACCTTCTGCCCATCCTGGTGTTGTCCTGGTGGGTGTCCAGGTGGAAGTAAAATAACTCAGGGCACTCTTCGCAAAGAGTAGGGAACATTCCCGGTGTCCTGGCCAACATTCCCCTTCCCATAAAAACCGGTTCATGCAATTATCCAGGCTGTGTGTGGGTGATGATGTACGATATGGCCACCACCACACATTCAGTCACTTCACTACTAGTCTAGCATTGCTTGTAAAGTGCTTTGGGATACACTGTGTAAGAAAAGCGCTAAAGTATATAAATGCTGATTCTTCTTCTTCTTCACCTCAAAGTGCATAACCTTACACTTCTTTGCACTGAACCCCAGCTGCCACCTCCCTGACCACTCCTCTAGCTTGCTGAGGTCCCCCTGCAGCTGCTTCCATCCCTCCCCTCCACTACCATAGCTCCCATTTTGGAGTCATCAGTGAACAGACTTACCTTGCTCACCACCCCGTGCCCAATGTCTGATATGAAGAGCCCAAATAATACTGGTCTCAGCACAGAGCCCTGTGGCACCCTGCTCATCACCGGCCTTGGAGTTGAGGGCTCCCCTCCCACCCACACTCACTGCAGCCTCCCACTCAGCCAGCTTGTAATCCAGTTTGTCATTTTGGCCCCCACCCCTACACCAGTTAGCGTCCCCTCAAGCCGCCCATGAGGCACCAAATCGAAGACCTTGCTGAAGTCCAAGTAAAGAACGTTCACTGCATGACCCTTATCCAGCTCGCCTATCACACAGTCATAATATTGTATCAAGTTGGTCTGACAAGACTTCCCCAAAACAAACACATGCTGCCGCACATCCTGGAGGCTGTTGTCCCCCAGGTACGACACCAGTCTTTCCGTTAGTATCATTTCCATGAGTTTGCACACTATGGAGGTGAGATTTACTGGATGATAATTACCTGGTTCACCCTTGGTCTGCTCTTGCGTATCGGCTCTACATGTGCCATCCTCCAGTCCACTGGCACACATCCCGACTCCAATGAGGTGCTGTACAGATCTGCCAGCGGCTCCACCAACACCTCTGCCATCTCCCTCAGCACTTTGGGGTGGATACCATCTGGCTCTGGTGTCTTGTCTATCCTCAGTGCCCTCAGTCCCTCTAGGACTCTATCTCCCTCAATTCCGCCATCTGTCGCCTCCTCTCCCCCAGTCCCAACCCTCCCAGCCCATGGTGGTAGCGGTCCCCCCTTTTCTTCCGTGAACACTGATCAAAAGTATTCAATCAGTGCTTCCGCCTGTTTGTCCCCCTTTTCCATCCATTCCCCACCCTTTTTTATCCTCACTATTGTCTCCTTGCACTTCTTTTTCTCCCTGATGTATCTGAAAAAGTCTTTCTCCACTCCTCCCCCTGTTAATTCCCTGTGCTAATCTCAGCTCCCTCTGGGCCTTGGCTTCTCTCACTTTTCTGGTCACCTCCCTGGACCATCTTGCATACTCCTCCCTGTCCCCTTCCTTCCCCATCCTCCTATACCTCTTGTGCACCTCTCATTTTGCCCTCACCACCTCCACTACCTCGCTGTTTAACAAGCATGGTTTCCTTGCTCTGCTTTTCTTACTCTGTGTCTTGGTGCAGGCTTCCATTGCCTCTGTAATCCCCCGTTTAATAATATCCCATTTCTGCTCCGCATCCATCTCCTGCCTTATGCTCTCCAGTTTTCCTTTCAGTACTTCCTGCCTATTCCCAAAGTCTGCCCCCCTTGAAGTTTACCACCTGGGTTACTGATTTCTCTGGCTCCCCGCACATCGTGATATTAAACCACACCATTTAGTGATTGCTGTCGGCTAGTGGGTCCTCCACCCTTATTTCCCTTACTGCCTCCCCATTCGACAATATCAGATCTAAAGTGTTCTTTAGCCTAGTAGGTACACTGACCAACTGCGTCAGGAGAACCTCCTGGATCGCATCCAGGAGCGCTTGCTCCCTAGCACTGGAGGTGACCGGAATGCTCCAGTCAACCCCCAGCAAGTTGAAATCCCCCACGATGACCACCTTCCCTCATCTACATACCTTTCTGATTTGTCACGCTAATTCCCTGTCAAGCTTCTCAGACTGGGACAGTAGCCTGTATACAAACCCCAAACCTCGCTTTCCTACCCCTTGAATCTAGGTGCTGCAACCAGATTGCCTTTGTTCTTTCCTCCCCCTTGTCACTTGTACATTTGATCCTGTCCCTCACATAGAGTGCCACCCCACCCCCCTTTCCTCCTTACGGTCCTTCCAGTATAATTTGTACCCTGGGATTGCCAGATCCCAGTCCCGGTGCTCGGCTGCCCATGTTTCTGTGACAGCTGCAATATCCACCCTCCACACTGCCAAGAGTGCCTGTAGCTCAGCTGATTTGTTGCCTAAGCTTCTCACATACAGCGAGACCACCCTCCATCCTGCCCCCTTCCCATCCCTTCATCGCCCTCTTATCTCCTCCCTTCTACTCCCTCCCTTTTCGGCCACCCTGAGTCCTTCCCTGCTAGTCTGGGGGGGGGGAGGTAGGCTGTGACTCCACTCTGTCGGATCCCTGCCTACCTGCTGTCTACTTGCCACGCCCCCGTCTAGTTTAAATCCACCTTTGTCTCAATATACCTCCCCAGTCTTTGCTTTAATACCTCCTTCCCCTCCCTGTTCAGCTGCATCCTATCCCTTGCAAACAGATTGTTATTATCTTAGGTACTGCCCCAGCTGCCCACAACCCCATACCCCTTAATTCAACACCATTCTATCAAGCATGCGTTCAACTCCCCAATCCTCTCCTTTCTCACTGTTCTCGCGCAGGGTACTGGGAGCACCTCCAAGAAGGACACAGATTCCCCAGTATCCTCGCACAAACTTTCCACTTCCTCAGACCTCTCCCTTGTTACCTCCACCATTTCCTCCACTGGGTCATTTGTCCCCACATGTACCACGATGTGCGGTTTCCTCCTACCCCTCCTTGTGCACCTTAGGATTGCCTATCCTGCCTTTAATCCAGGTACAGACTCCACCCATATTCGACTGTGCCTCTCCCCCCCCTTGCTACCCCATCTGATCACTTTGAGTATGGAGTCCCCAACACCAGTACACCCCCCTCCTCTTTCCTTGTGCCTGCTGTCACCCCTCCACCCAGGTTCTCATTCCCGGGGCTACTCAAGGTGGTGCTTTTAGCATTTGTCCCAGTGTCTTCCCCCCGCTCCTCTCAGTTGAGACCCTCCCCCTCCTCCTGTTTGACTGCCAACTTCCCTCTCCCTCCTCAGCTCTCTGAGTATTATCCCTCCCTCTGCCACGCCATGCTCAGTCTCTCCACTAGTAATGCCTCTCACTCCCTCCTCTTCGTGAGTACTCTCCCTTGTGCAATCTCTTCTTCTTCCCCATGTGTCGCTAGTACAGCAAACATGTTCTCTACCCTATTAGCATTACTACGTTTTTTCTCCTCCCTCCTGCCTGCTGCTGCTCCTCTTTTGCTAGGCCCTACTAGAGTCCACCTTTCATCAACTGGCTTCCTGTCTAGTTTACCCCCTCCCCCTGACCCCACCCTTGACCCACTGTTCCTTCTCTGTGGTGCTCCCCCGATACTCTCAGATGTCAGACCTTCTACCAAAGCAACCCTTCCCTCACCCCTCAACCTCCCCAGCTCCCTGCCAAGCCACTGAACCTCTTCCTCAAGCCTCCTTAGCCTGTGACCTCAGGAGTTGGAGGGCTGACCGGGGGCAGCAGGACTGAGTGTCTCAAGGACTGCTCTCCTTCTCTGTGGGGAGGGGGGAAGAGTGTCCAGTGCACTGGGCACCTCTGGTGGAGGCTGGGGGTACCAACGCTGCTGGCACCTCATCCAAGGGGGCACGAGGCAGATGCTGGCGTCATTGCATGTCCCCACCCCCAGGGATCTTGAAAAATGAGCATGCAAAAAATTACGGCCCCATTTCTGACACCCGCCTCCACTCCTACAGCAACTAATAAAAGAGAGAGAGAGAGAGAGAGACTATTGGGAGCCAAAGAGAAATGTTATAGTTACAGAAATCACAAATAAAGTTTATTATTTGCCCCAGTGTACGCTGTGTGTGTTCGCAGGGCAAGAACAGGCTGGCAAAATAAATCTTTGACTTGTGCCACCATCCAGAGGAGAAAAAGAGAGAGAGAGAGAGACTGACTATTGGGGCCAAAGAAATGTTATAGTCAAGAAATCACAAATAAAGTTTATTCTTGGCCCCAGTGTGGCTGTGTGTGTGTGTGTGTGCGCGCGCGCACAGGGCAAGAGCAGGCTAGCAAAAATAAATCACAAAGTTATGAGCCTGCGTTTAAATTTGCGAGTGCAGGCTCGTAACTTTGGCAATTTTCAATATTTTGATCCCAAATTTTCAACATAGCCATTTCTTCACAGCACCTCATGAATGTGACAGCTGTTCATGAGGTGGGGTCATAAGAAGGGTATGTTGAAAATTTGGACCAAAAATATTCGCAAACAACAAAGTTATGAGCCTGCATTGAAATTTGTGAACGCAAGCTCGTAACTTTAGCAATTATCAATATTTTGACCCTAAATTTTCAACATAACCATTTCTTTACAGCATCTCATGAATGTGACAGCTGTCATTTTTTTAGATCCTGGCCAAAATGTTTTTTTGCATCGCGAAAGATGATTTGGCAATTGGTGCATGAAATCACCTTTCAGGCAGGTGCTGAAATTTTTCTCTGCACTTGTTCATGAGGTGAGGTCTTAAGAAGGGTATGTTGAAATTTTGGTGCAAAAATATTCACAAACAACAAAGTTATGAGCCTGCGTTGAAATTTGCGAACACAGGCTCGTAACTTTGGCAGTTTTCAATACTTTGACCCCAAATTTTCAACATAGCCGTTTCTTCACAGCACCACAGCTGTCATTTTTCAGATACTGGCCAAAAATTTTTTTGCATCCCGAAATGTGATTTTGCAGTCGCAGTGCGAAATCACCTTTTGGGCAGGAGTTTAAATCTTCATAATTTGGGCTCAGAATTGCAAAAAAAAAATGTTTAACAAGCAACCAACATTTGGCATTGACAAATGCTTGCCTCTAATTGAAACAGCACAGTTCACAGTACCTAGACAGTTTTCAAAATCAGTCCAGTCTCTCACTCTCTTTTCTCTTCAAACTCCTTTTCCGCAGTGGCAATCTCCAACCGAGACCTGGGCAAGGCCTCTGACAGTTCAACTCCACTCACACAGGATCTTTTTGACTCGAGAAGAGCTCTGGAACAGACTGACCCAAACCCAGCAAGTCATCAGTTTTTTCACTCGCGAATCCAGTCTCCTGATTGGCTGTTCAAGCCTGTCAATCATCAGCAACCATAGAGATCAATAGTTTATGATTTCTCATTGGGGCAGGAGTTAGGTGCCTGAATTAACAAAACTCTCTCTCCCAGAATCCCTCAGGCCCCATTTCAGGCACCTAAGCAGTTGATTGGCTGCTGTAATTGGGTCAAAGCATCAACAACATGTCAGCCCCCATCCAGTTCGCCAGCAGTCCTCAGTGAGTCCCACTTCCCAGTTCTGGTAGAGCCAGACTGTACATTTGTTATTTATAGTCACACCAGGTCATTGTAGCCACATTAGAGCTCTTTCAAACAAGCCCACTCTTAAATAATAGTTCCCCACCATTTCCCTGTCGCTGCCGCTGCAATACAGTCCTCCCAAGTGGCAGGCAGCATCCTTATTAATATTTATGGACACTCATTAATATTCATGAGCTCTGAGTGCCCACTCCCTGATTCAAACTTAATTTTAACATTCCCCCAAGGCTTCTTGCCTGCCTAGCTCTGATCTCCAATCCTCAACTGACTGAACAAGGGCACCGGGACAGAGAAACACTCCCCATTGTGACGGCAAATGGCGGTCGAAAAGATCAAAGTGCACCATTACGCATTCGTGAGTGCAAACGGCATGGGGAATACGCCGGCAGCTCGCGGTTTAAATTTTAAGCTCAAATGGGCTGAAATTTAATACAAGGCCGCTCAGGGAACTCAGGGAAATGCACTAACCACTCGGGCTGAGTCGGTGGCTTCAAAGGGGGATTGGAGGATGCTATAATAAGGCAACCGGGAGATCAAGAGAAACAGGGGTAATTGAGGTAAGCCCCCAAAGGGGGGTTAAACTCCCCCGTCTTGAATGCTTGGCTCCCACAATAAGCCTAAGAATGAAATACTAACATGGTTAAACATTAACTCTCATTAACATTTCTAACTATACGCCTGAATCCTATCTGTAGTATGATAACCCGGTAAAACAGAAAAACAGTATATACAGTGCAATCATTTTTACCCCTGACCAGGTCGATGACCACCTGAAATGATGGCACCCATATGTTTAATACACTGTCCCACAGGACCTTGTGCCCGCATAGTACACTCTTCCTGTCTTACTTCTCCCCGTGTAGTCTCTCACCTCCCTTTCCTCCTCCTGGCCACGTTACCTTCAGACCTAGGGGGTTTAGCATCCATAGAGCATGTAACCACTTTCTGCAGGGACCTAAGAGTAACGTATACCCGTTTGTGAACTACAAATAAAGGTAAGTCTAATGGGATCCCTGGGGTATCATATGTTAGTTTTAGTAGGGGTCTAATTGTCCTACCTGACCTCCTTGGAGTTTCCTGTATCTCAGACTCAGCAGCCACCTCCTGTTTGGGGGCAGACTCCCTGTCATCTGCACTCTGATCAATATCCTCAGTATCTATTGGGGTAGGGTGTTCTGGCACCTCTTCCTCCTCCTCCCTTTTCTTACCCTCAGGGCTGTCGTGGGGCCATTCAGAAGATACAGCCAGACCAGTATTCAGTTCTGATATGGGTCATCCAAAAGGGGCTTCTTTGGGGGGACTGCTCCAAAACCACTCAAGTGGCTCAGCCAGACCAGTATTCAGGTCCGGAGTGGTCCCCTCAACAGGCATAGTGGGAGCAGCCTCCCCATCTGCATTCTGACCCCTAGGTGTAGACATGTCTGTCGACGTCAAGGGCGGTCCCTGAAATAGCCTTGCTAATTCGGGGGTAGAGTAGTAACTCCTAGGTGTACCTTCAGTTTCCCCTTTAACTCCTCATCCTCCTCCTCCTCGGACACCCCCTCTACCTGTGCAGGCACAGCCCCCATGGCATCACTACTCCCATGCTTCCGTCTCCTGCGTGCAGCATCTCGAGTGGTGGGGGGGTGAAGGGGGATCTTCCACCACACTATCAGTGTCCATTTTTTGATCACCAATGGGCAGCAGATGATTTCGATGCATGACTTTGTGCTCGCGAGTCTCTCTCTCAGGATGAATCTTATACACTGGAAGGCCATCCAACTTTTCCAGTAAAATGTACGGGTTGCTTCCCCATCTGTCAGCAATCTTGTGCTTTCCTGGTATGCCCAGACTTCGTAGCAATGCTCTGTCACCTGCCTCCAGATCCTGAACTTGCACCTTCTTGTCATAACGGTCTTTATAAGCATGATTCCTCTTGGTGGCCATTTCTGAAGCAAGGAGATGGGCATCGTTCAGTTGCTGTTTTAGCTTCCTCACATACTGCAGGCAGTCTCCTGCCCCAAGACCATTGGTGGACACTCCGAAGCATAGATCCACTGGCAAATGGGCTTCCCTCCCGAACATGAGCTGGTATGGAGAGAATCCCGTAGCATTTGTGACTACCACTAGGACTCTAACACCCATAATGCCCACTCATCCACATTCTCCTTCCCCTTCCCCTTCCTTTAACCCCCACTCTTCCCTCTTGCCCTATCCCTCTGTCTTCCTCTCCCCCCTGTGCCTTTTCTCCCACTGGATCAACTTTAAAAACAACCTACTACCACTACCTCCCAACCTCCTAGACAAAGCCACTTCTTTTGGCTGCCCACTCTCCCCTCCCCGGTCTCCCTTCCCCTTGACTCCTCCTTGGACTCTCACACTAGGTGTCACACCTCTTTATCTCCTTCACTACATATAAACACTGTCCTTTACCCTAGTTGAATGCTCTTGACGCTGTACTATCACCATTGGTACTATGAATGACATTGTAACCTTATTGTATACTAGCTATCTACTATTCGAATATTGTATGTAAACTGTTTGTTATTGCTGTCATTGTCACTGTTTGACGTGGAACCTTTGTAAAAGAGCTCTGAGCTCAAAGGTATGATCCGAATCCCTAAATAAATAAAAAATAAATAAATCATTGTGGGTGCAGTTGTAGGCATAGACCAGGGTGCTCACCCGCTGACTCCAAGTGTGCTTGTCTTGGGGATCCAAGGTGCCCAGCATATCTAACAAGGTTGAATTGAATCTCTCAGGTTGGGGGGTCACATTGGGAGTGATACAGGGTGGTCTGAGATTTTATGATGCCCCACAATAACAAGAGTTCCTTTATAAGGCGGCTGTCAAAGTCACAGCCCTGGTCTGAATGAATCCTTTGGGGGGCTCTGTAGTGCACAAAGAATTTCTCCACCAGTATTCTGGCCACAGTGGAATCTCACTGATCTTTGGTGGGGTAAGCTTGGGTGTATCTTGTAAAGTGGTCGTTGACCATCAGTATCTTTGAGATGTTACATGAATCTGGTTCTAGTGTAAGGAAGTCAATACACACCAATTCCATGGGGGCACTTGTCCAGATGTTGACTATGGGGCCGCCTTTTGGGGAGGTGCTTTCCACTGTATAGATCTTCTGCAGCTTTTACAATAGGATTCCACATCTATTCCCATCTTTGGCCAGTAAAATCTGCCCTTGACCAAATCCAGGGTGCACTCAGCTCCCAGAAGCCCCATATCATCGTGCAAGGCCTTTAACATAGTTTTTATGTGCTGCTCAGGTAACATCAACTGCTCCCAAGGTGCCCCCTGCTGGTCCTGCATCTCCCAGTAGAGCAGCCCCTTCTTTAACCATAGCTTTGGCCATTCTCGTAACAGATATCTAGCTGGGGGATAGATAGTGCCCACTTGAGTTTGGTCCCCATTGAGTTGAAGCACTTGAATTATCTCCCCAGTGACAGGACTGGCTCTCTGTTTCCTTTTCAAGTCCTGGGTGGTCAGTTGAGGGAGGGATCTTGCATCTAAGGCAGCCAGATGGCAACAGACAGGTGAGAGACAACTTCCCGAGGCTCCCAGGTACTCCACCAGGTGGGGGCATCCTTGCCGGAGTAGGTTTCTTCGCCGCTGTGCTTTTTACATAGGGCCTTCACTGCTTGTTCTGAAACATTAGTGCAACTAGAGTGCTCAGTGGTGTAAGCCAGAGGGCGTCTTGACAGAGTGTCAGCATCCATGTGATTCTGACCGGGACGATACTCCACGCAGTAATCATAGGTGGACAATGCTGACAACCACCTATGACCAGATCCATCCAATTTAGCAGTGGTCTGCACATAGGTAAGAGGATTGTTATCCATCTTCACTGTGATCTTGGCTCCATCAGACAGTCATGAAACTGATCCACAACAGCCCACTTTAATGCCCAAAACTCCAGTTTGTGGACCGGACATCTCCGCTCCGATGGGTTCAAACTTCGGCTGGTGAAAGCTACTGGGCACAAGCCCTCTGGGTACTCTTGATATAACACCGCTCCCAAGCCACTGAAATTGGCATCGGTGTGAAGAACGTAGGGTTTCTACAGATCTGCATAAGCAAGCACTGGGGCTTGTGTTAAACAGTATATGATGTCTTCAAAAGCCCAGTCACACTCTTCGTTCCATCGGGAGTTAAAAGGTTCTGACGCTCAAAAACAGCTATTCTGACTAGCTTTGGCCCCAGCCGCAGTGGCTTTCTTGCTTTTGTTTGCAGGTGGATACCCCTGCAGCAGGTTCAATAGGGACTGAACTACCCTTGTGTAGTTCTTCACAAATCTTCGATAGTATCCGCAGAAACCAAGCAGACATTGGAGCTCCTTCAAAGTCCAGGGCTTGGGCCAAGTGGTGAGGGCTTCAGTCTTACTGGGATCAGTCAGGATGCCCTTTGCAGAAACTATGTGCCCAACATATTTAACTGAGGCCTGAAAGAATTGGCATTTATCAATTGACAGTTTCAGTCCAAACTCCTCCAGGCGATCCAATACCTTGAGCAACCATTCCAAGGCAAAAATATGGGACTTCAGAGGAGATGACTTTGATAAGATGGCCAACAGAGTTAAGCTAGCCCTGGCAAGAAGAAATACAGGTGAGGGGGTGCAGGCAAAGTCGGCAAGCATTAAGGATACAATACTTAAAGCAACATCCCATTGTGTTAGGGAGAAAAGCAAGAGCAAAAGGAGGAAACCACTTTGGTTCTCAAAACAGTAGCAGAAAAAATCTGAGCCAAAAGGTTGGTTTTCAGGAAATATAAGGGAATGCAGCGGGACGGCATGCCAAACTTCCCTAAGGGAAGCAGGGGAGGCAGTAAGGCAGGCAAAGGCCCAAACCAAGGAAACACTAGCACGATCAGTAAAAGAAGGGGACAAAACTTTCTATAGCTACATTGGTGAAAGTAGAAGGTTAAGAGCGGGTATTGCTAAGATCAAAGGAGATAAGGGAGAGTGTGTGGAGGAGGACCAAGGAAAAGCATCTATCCTAAATAGATACCTCTGCTCAGTATTTACTGAAGAGAAGGTAGGGCAGAGCCCACAACTCAGCACCATGGACGCAGCGGGGAGGGAGGTGAGCACTAGTCCCTTCACAAAAGAAAGGGTCCTACAAGAGCTCGCTAAACTCAGGGCGGACAAGACAATGGGACCTGATGGCATACATCCCAGGGTACTAAAGGAACTAAGGGTGGAACTAGCAGAGCCATTAGCAGAACTGTTTAATGAGTCTCTGAACATAGGAGAGGTCCCAGAAGACTGGAGAAGGGCTTATGTGATCCCGCTCCACAAGAGTGGCAGCAGGGAGGAGGCAGGGAACTACAGACCAGTCAGTCTTATCTCAGTAGTGGGCAAGATTATGGAGACACTCCTTAAGAAAAGGATAGCGCAACACCTGGAATCCATAGGAGCACAGGATCCAAGATAGCATGGGTTTACAACAGGAAGGTCCTGTCAGACTAATCTTGTGGATTTCTTTGACTGGGTAACCAGAGTGGTAGACCAAGGGGGTGCAGTTGATGTCGCCTGCCTTGACTTCAGCAAAGCTTTCGGTACTGTTCCACATAGAAGATTGATTAATAAGTTGTGTAGGCTCGGGGTGAGTCAGAGGTTGGTCAACTGGGTGACAAACTGGTTGGCGGGCAGAAAACAGAGAGTGGTGGTAAGCGGTATACAGTCAGAAGAGACACAAGTTACAAGTGGGGTACCTCAGGGATCAGTTCTGGGGCCAGTCCTCTTCAATATCTTCATCAGTGACATTGCAGATGGACTGGAGGGTAAGGTTTGCCTGTTTGCAGATGACACCAAGATCTGCAATAGAGTAGATAATCCAGATGGGGTGGGCAGAATGAGAAAAGATCTTGAAAAACTGGCAAAATGGTCTGAAGAGTGGCAACTGGGGTTTAACTCAAAGAAGTGCAAGATCTTGCACATAGGGAAGAGAAACCCTTGGGTTGGGAGGGGAGTTGCCAGCAATCACAAGGGAAGAAAGAGACTTAGGCATCATCATCACAGATGACCTGAAATCATCCAAGCAGACCACTAAAGCAGTAGGTAAGGCTAGAGTGATGTTGGAGTATATTAGTAGAGGTATCACACGTCGTCAGAGGGAGGTAATAATCCCTTTTTACAAGTCGCTGGTTAGGCCCCATCTGGAGCACTGCGTGCAGTACTGGAGACCGCACCCACACCTGCACAAGAACATTAACAAAATGGAGGCAGTCCAGAGAAGGGCAACCAAAATGGTGAGGGACTGCATCAGAAAACATATGAGGACAGATTAACGGAGCTCAATATGTATACCATAGAGCAAAGGAGGGAAGAGAGGTGATATGATCAAAACATTCAAACATTTTAAGGGCATTAATGAGGTGAAAGAGTTTAACATGTTTCAATATAAGAATAATAGCAGGACAAGAGGACACAGCATGAGATTAGAGGGAGACCAATTAAGGGGTAATGTGAGGAAGTTCTTTTTCACAGGAAGAGTGGTGGATGCATGGAACGGCCTATCTCAGGAAGAGGTGGATATGAATATTGTGCAGAGCTTCAAACAGGCATGGGATAGGCATAAGGGAGCAAGACAAATGAGTATGAATAGATAGGCCATTGACAGAGTAAAGGCCTATGGTACATTCATGAGGTAGAAAAAATGGGCAGACTGGATGGGCCTTGCGGTCCTTATCTGCCGTCAACTTTCATGTTTCTATGTAACCAGACTTCGTGTTCCTCCAGGGTCTTCCTTGAACACAATAATATCATCTAGGTAGACCAAACACTCCAGTAAGTTCATATCTCCCATGGCTTTTTCCGTTATGTGCTGAAAGGTAGCTGGGGCACCTGAAATCCCGTGTTACATCCGAAGAAACTCATAGAATCCAAGGGGGCATATGAAAGCTGTCTTCTTCCACTCCTAGGGGCCATCGGGATCAGATAGTAACCGCTCAACAGATCCAGGGCTGAGAACCACTGGCTGCCATTTAAACAATCCAGAGCATCCTGTATTCTGAGCATAGTATATTGATCTGTCACAGTTCATTTGTTTAGTGTGCGATAGTCCACACACATAAGTATGGTCCCACATCTTTCTCACTACAATAATAGGAGGCGCATAGGGGCTCCTTGATTCTTGATTAATCCTGGCACCCATCATCTCCTGGTGGTGCTGCCGGATGTCATCAATGTCAGCCGGGGCAAGTCATCTTTGACCTTCCCGGAAGGGCCTCTTATCAGTAAGTGTGATGCTGTTCTCCGCTCACACCCCCCACATCCCATTCATGCAGGGAAAACACCTTTGTCCGGGTGGCCAGCCTGTCCCGCACTCTCTCGTTCCAATTCTCCGGGATGTGGGAGTCACTTAAATCAAATAATCCAGGATCAGTCCCCGAGGGGATGCCCCCTTTCACTGCAGCGGGTTTCACAGCTGTATCGGCGCAGTAGACTCTTGCCAAACTCTTACCTTTCCTCACCACCACTTCCTGGTCTGTGACATTCTTCACCTGTACAGCAACCTTTCTAACATAGGCATGCACTGTGGCAGGCAAGACACTGGGCTTCACCAACAGCCCTATGGGTAGCCCATGCTTCTCCAGGGTGTCCAGCACCAACAACTGATTCGTCACATCTTTCTTCAGCCTCACTACTCCAGCAATATTACATTCCGCACTGGGCAATAGCACAATTTCGTCCCCATCTCTTCTCCACACTATTCCCACAGGATCATCAGGCTCCTCAATGAGGGGATTTCCCTTCCTTCTGTAAGCCTCTCTAACCAGTGGGTGAACTGGGCACTCTTTATCTTCCCTTTTAGCCCCTCGGGCTTGGCACAGCAGGGCTAAACATCCAAACATATGCGCATTTGTGCTCACTAGCACAGGCACTCGTTGTATATTCCGGACTCGGGGCAGATCAGGGCCAGGGTTTCTACGGCGTCTCCTACACTGACCACTTTAGTTAGAAAAGCCATCCATACCTTGATGCAGCCTAGGTAGGAATATAACTTTTCACTTGAGTTCCCACATGTGCAATCCCTCAAGCGGTTGCAATTTGACATCGGACAAGCGCTGGTCATACCAGGATTTAAAAATAATGGTGACTTGAGAGCCGCTATCAAGAACAGCCCATGAGGAAATTCCATTGATGGTAATTGTGATCTCAGTTGATGATCTCACTAGCTTGCGCATGTCGACTGAAGCTGATGTGGTGGTTCTAGCTGTGGAGGCTCTTACATGAGCCATGAAGCTGGACCTGCCAGGGCCCTGGTGTGCTCTTTTACTGGGCCCCTCTGCAATTTCCCTGGTTCTGACTTGAATTCTTGGGCAGCCTATCTCTGATTGGGGTATGGTTCAATGCCATCCTATGCCTCTTCCTTTCATGGCCCTCGCCCCCACACTGGTGACATATGATGGGCATCTGAAACTGCGGCCTATCTGGCACCACAGGGCGGGTTCCTGACACTCCCACCAGGGCACTTAATGCTATGGGGCTCCATTCCACAGCCTGTTCATTGCCCTGGACCATAACCGGCATCCCTGCCCTCTCTAGTTCAGCTACTCTCCAGGCTAACTCATCCATTTGAGCCTTGAACCCAACCTTGAGGGTGGGCGCCTGCATAGGGGGCCGGGTGCCAAACGTCTTTGGGCCTACATTAGGAACCATTCCACTCACCCGTTCCGCCTCAGCAGACACCTGATTCATTGTCAGTTTAGCCGAGGTAACTATATCCTTACAGTCCTTAAGTAGGGTCCTCAATTCTTGTATCTCACCATTGGGCAGCTCTCTTCCTACTTGGGTAACAGCCGATGAGGCCCTCTGTATTCCCCATTGCCCTTGCTCCTCCTCTGCCTCCCAGACCTCTTGCACTAGTACCCAATATGGAGGGGGATTACTCTTTCTATGAGCCAAATGCAGCTGAAGCACTAACAGAGACAAGCAGCCTTCACCACATGCTCCAACTGCACGTGGTTTAAATCTTCAGCTGTCACTCCCTCCCCCTCCTAAACACCCTTTGCAAGGCTGTCTCCACCTGAATTAGGAAAGCGGACAAAGGCTCCCCTCCCACTGACGGGTGGATTTGAATTTTCACATGAGGTCTTTGCAGGACTCTGCACTACCAAAAATGCTCTCCAGAGCTATCAGGTAAAGCTGGGCTGGGGCCTCGGGATCTGTGGCTCACAAGGAGCGAATAACTTCTAAGGCAGGCCCTCTAAGGCTCTCCACCAAGTGCTTCTTTTTCTCGACCTCTGAGCACTGCCACTCCTGTACTAACAGGGTGGTGCAATCCATCCACACCTCCAAGTCATCCACGCTATTGGGGGTAGGCTTGACTCCTGAGAACATCCTCAGCTTATGGTAGGAATTGCATCAAAAGTCACTGGGACATGACCAGACGAGGGCCTCTCTCTTTTAACGTTTATGTGTGAGAACCTGGATCACATTCCCCCTTCCTCCAGGGTAGTCACACAAAATATGGTCACAATTAGCAGGGCCTCAGACAGTACCTTTGCCATCAAAGCCTCAGGTATCCATGCAGCTTCTATAACATTAAAACTTTCAATTAACACAGCCAAAGTATCCTTATCAGAGTCAAGCATCTGCCCCCGCACTTTCACTTTGCCTAGTTTGGTAATAGTGGACATGTGTTTTTCTATCTCCCCCTCATCCATCTCCTGGGGCATGCCCAGCAACAGGAAGGATCCATTCACTTTCCTCCACTCTATTCCACCAACTGTACTTTGTCCTCCTCTTTGGGCCTAAATTTCGGTCACGGGGGGTTTGACTTGGGTGCTGGAGACCCCACGGGGGTCTTGCCATTCTGGTTCTCCAGAGTGGGCATGGCTGGCGAACAGGAGATCCCAGCTGTGCCTCCAAAGCCGTGGGTCAGTGGGCTACTACCTCTGCCTGTTGACTCTCAAACAGGTTAACAGGTTGTTGACAGGGACCCCTTGGACATGTCACATCACACTGGTGCTGTGTGAACTGCACTGGCTGCCGTGTCAGTGATGGATCACCTTCAAAGTTGGACTTTTGACTTACAAAGCCCTACACGGACTGGGTCCGGACTACCTGAAAGAGCTCCTGTCCCCCTACTGCCCCAGGCAATCGCTGCACTCGACTGACGAGGGGTTGCTAGAGATTCCAAGGGTATCCTTAAAATCATTGGGGGCCCCCGCATTTATGTATGTAGCCCCAGCCCCTTGGAATTCTCTGCCCCATCAGCTACTGGACTGCACGACAGTGGGGGGGGGGGGTTCAAGCAGGCCCTGAAAACTTATCTGTGGTGCCAAGCCTACTCTGATTGATTTTATTGTATCTACTGAATTTCTATTGATTATCTGTATTTATACTGTGTTTTAACTTCATCTTGTTTTATCTATGTTTATGTTAAAGCGCATTGATAACTTTGACAGGCACTGGATAAATAAAGTTATTATTATTATTATTAAGGGGCCTGGGTCCAGCTATGGTGGTGATTGGGGGTTCTTGCCCAATGTTATAATAAATAGTGCGGTGCCGCCACCCAGAGTAAGTTAGAAGTGGGTCAGGTGACTGGATGGCACTGCCCCCTGGGATGTTGCACCTACCCCTCTCCCCGACCAACCACTCCCTATACTGGATACCCAACAGTTCTTTAACACCATAAACCATAGAACAGTAACAAATCAGCAGACATAGAAATACCCTGCACATAACAATTTCAAACAGTAAAGTCACAGCTTTATTAGGGAATGGGTTAGGATAAGGGTACCTGGATGAGGGATAGCTGTGAAGAAAAATTGGTTAGCAGGAATTAAACAGGTTAGGAACAACTTGGGCCCGGAGGCCGGACCTCTTCCAGCTGCCCACCCAACTGGTACCAGTGTTAACCCTGGGAGTCTTTGGTTACCCACTAGTTGCAGGCCTGGACATTGCCGTGGGTTGGCTGGCTATTGGGGCCCTGAAACTTTGAAAAGATGTTAAACTAGATTCACACTCCCTTGTTTGATTTTTTTCAGGAACCAGTTCCTGAGTACTCATGGTCTGCAGGACTTAAAAGCATCTGGAGATGAGATTTCCAGTGTCTGGGAGAGTGGAGCTCCGCCCGAGAAGTACACAATGGGACAGAAAGAAGGATGTCTCAGTTCCCTCGGCAGGTTTAATCTTGCTTGAAGGGCTTGCAGCTTGTCCCCTTGATTGAAGATCTGTCCGCCTGTCACCTTCATCCATTTCTTGCCCATTGCAGAGCCCAATGACAGGTCCACACCAGGCCCAGACCCAGGAGTGGCTCCGCAGCCTGGCTCCCCACAAGGGTCGTAGGTGCCCTAGCACCCCAGCAAGCGCCGGTGACCTCCTGAGACAGTGGGTCCCACTTGGAAGGGGTCAGCTAGTTCTCTCCCTGGCTCTGGGTGAGGACTCCCAAGCAGTAGGAGCCCCCTGCAGTCCCTGCACTGAATCCGTGAGTCACTGGTAGCTAGGCAGTTCTTCCAAAGAAACAGCAGTGCCGGTTTGCCATAGGTGCTAGCCTACAAACAACAGCTTCAGTTTGCACTCAGCCTATAGCAATCATCCGGGAGTTCGGAACTAGACAAATCCTTGCTCACCTTCAGTGCTTTCAGGCTGTAAATGTCCATAACAGGTCCCTTTCAGCTTCAGCTGGGACACAGCTCTCAACCACTTCATTCAGGCCGTACAGCAAATTCACAGAACTTGGCTAGCATCCTTCCAGAGATGCTCTGCCTCTTCACAGATATTGTTAAAGTCCCAATTCTTAAAGCGGTTTCTCTGCAGCAACTGTTTAACATTCCAACAGACAGCACAGTTCTATCAGCTCAGTTCCTAGCACAGTGCAGGCTCTCTGCAACAGCTATTTTCTTTAATTGAGACAGCACAGTTCACAGTACCGGGAGAGTTTTCAAAATCAGTCCAGTCTCTCACTCTCTTTTCTTCTCAAACTCCTTTTCCGCAGTGGCAATCTTCAACCAAGACCTGGACAAGGCTTCTGACACTTCCACTCACACAGGATCCTCCCGTCTCAAGAAGAGACCGAGAACATACTGACCCAAACCCAGCAAGTCCTTGAGTTTTTTTTACTCGAGAATCCAGTCTCCGGATTAGCTGTTCAAGCCTATCAATCATCAATAACCATAGAGATCAGTAGTTCATGATTGGGACAGGAGTTAGGCACCTGAATTAATGAAACTCCCTCTCCCAGAATCCCTCAGGTCCCATTTCAGGCACCTAAGCAGTTGATTGGCTGCTGTAATGGGGTCAAAGCATCAACAACATGTCAGCCCCCATCCAGTTCACCAGCAGTCCTCAGTGAGTTCCACTTCTCAGTTCTGGTACAGCCAGGCTATACACTTGTTATTTATAGTCACACCACGTCATTGTAGTCGCATCGGAGCTCTTTCAAATGAGCCGGCTCTTAAATAATAATTCCCCACCTTTTCCCTGTCACTGCTGCCGGAATACAGTCCCCCAGGCAGCAACCAGCATCCTTATTAATATTCACAGGGGTGCTCATTAATATTCATGAGCTCAGAGCACACACACACACACACACACACACACACACACACACACCCATTCAAACTTAATTTTAACATTCCCTCAAGGCTTCTCTCTAGCCTAGCTCTGGTCTCCGATCCCCAACTAACTGAACAGGGGCACTGGGACCAAGAAACACCCCCCCATTGTTACCACAAATGGCAGTCGAAAAGATCAAAGCGCACCTTTGCACATGCACGAGTGCCGGTGGCATAGGGAATGTACCGGCAGCTTGCAGTTTAAATTTTAAGCCCAAATGGGCTGAAATCAAATACAGGGCTGCTCGGGGAACCCAGGGGAATGCACCAACCACTTGGGCTGAGTCGGTGGCTTCAAAGGGTGATCAGGAGATGCCATAAGGCAACCGGGAGATTGGGAGAAACGGGCAATTGAAGTAAGCCCCCAAAGAGGGGTTACATAAATAAAACAAAGACTGCCTCTCGCTCCCTGTTCGCCATGATTTGATAATGAAAATGATTCTCCTGTTATTCAGTTACGCCAACACTGACTATGGTTCTTTTTTTTTTATTTATTTATCAAGTCTAGGATTACACTGTGGCAAGGTACCTTTGTAAATGAGCCTATGGCTCAAAGGTTTTCCAAACTGCTGTCTAAATAAATAAATAAAATAAACAAATACCTTTGAGCCATGGCTGTTTTACAAAGGTTCCACGTCAGAGAAATACAAATTATGGGGAACATCAAGACAGGCATTACAACAATGTGGACATTGCAAACAGAGTACAGATTAATACAGTTCAAGGGTAGCATTGTAACAAGGCAGCCAGCGGCATTTGGCAGAGAAAATAGACAACAGATAAGAAGTGCCAGAGTCATAGGGAGAGGGAAGAGGGTAGGGGGGGAGAAGGAATGTAGGAAGGGTGGCGAGAGGGTGAAAAGTGCAGCATTGGGTATACCAAGATGTGAGGGTAGAGTCCAGAGAGGAGGAGGGGGCAACTAGAGCAGAAAGGGAAGTGGAGAAACAAGGTTAAGTTGGGCAGTCACAGGAACTGTTGGTAGTGCTTCTGCTTCTGCTATGTCCCTTGCTAGACTTGACGCCCTCTTTAATGCTTTTGTCGACTTGCTACAAACTGTCCTTTTCACACACACCACTGCCATCTCTACTCCTCTCTCTCTCTCTATTTCTTCCCTACCACAAAGGTGCCTTGCCCACTGTCTAGCTTTTATTTCCAAATACTGGTTTGGGATCCTCCCATCCTATCTCTCCTCTCTTCATTCTCTCCCCCATCTCCATTCTTCTGAGGGCCAGCTGGTTTTCTGCTATCCCTTCCCCTCCCTCTGGAATCAACTCCCCTCTTCCATTTGTCTTACCCCTTCATTCCTTGCCATTAAGTGCCAGCTCAGACCCATACCCAGTGCAACCTGCTGCTGCCCCTCATCCTCCTAGCCTCTTCTTCATCCCCATGGTCCTCTACTAGCCAATCAATGGCTTCTATTTGCCTGCTTGCCACTGCGCCTTATCAGTTTTCCTGTATTTGTTTATTTAGCCAAATTTATGCAAACATTTTCACAAACTGTATTATGTATACGTGTCATATAAATTTTTGTCTCCCTTTGTATCTGTCTTTCTACTCCCCCCCCAACACACACACAGCTGGAAATGAGCCTTTACTCAGTGTGCTTTTCCCAGTTACCAAATTTTAAATAAATAAATAAAATAGCTACCATAGTACCATGTGTGGGTAGCAATGCCTCCAATATCCTGTTACATTGCAATACAATGGAATAATGTTAAGAGACAACAACAGCTGTTTTTAGTTTGTTTTACTGACTTTGTAAGTAAAACAACTTACAACTTGATCCACAGATAGAGTGCACATCCTTACAATAATGCACTAACAACAGTGCATTACAGTAGGGAACGTGATACACCCCCGCAGGCTGGTACATGATGATGGCCAATACAATATATGAGTAGCAGGTAGAAAGACAGTTTTTTTTCATAAGTATAGCATGATAGCACCATACTGCCACAGGACATTTTAAAATACAGCGATTCTCCAACAGCTTAAATGAGACCCTTATGGGCTACCTAAGGTCCAAATAAGCAGTTAAATATATCATCTCATAACTTGAGCTCTGCCCACCAAACCCCTAAACAAACTTAACAATACAGCCAACTGCAAGACTATTGCAGCTTAACTAGTTATTCAAAATGTACTGTTAGTAGCACATCAGATTGTCGACATTATCCAGTTGTTCCAGCTGAACAAGGCTGTTTCCGTTAAATTCATTGCTGCGACAAGGGAATCATACAGGAGCACCCATGTGCTTTAGGAGAACAGAAACAGAGACCTACAGATAGGTGATGTAGTATCTGATATTTTCTGGGCACATATCCAGAGGGAGAGAAACACTGACATGACAGGCAGCGTGTTTTATTTGCATAAGAGAGGAACGGAAGAGGCTGGGGGACAGGATGGGGGAGGCAGACAGTACACACAGGTATGAATCATGACATTTTTGCATGGCATACTTTCTGGATTTTTTTTCTTGGTATCCCTGCTTAAGCAAAGAAGGTGGCAACGGATGACTGCATCTCACTTCTGTTACTCTGATGACATTTAATCAACATTATCTAGACGATGACTAATGATCCAGGATGGCATGGCATGCAGACTAATCCCTACGCAGCAGCTTTAGTATTTCTGCTGCGTACTGCACAAGCTAGGTAACCATGGCTGAGGAGCAAATGGGGGCTTGCAGTTCTGTGTGCAGTGGTAAAGCATAGGTGGCAGACATGCCGGGATCTGACAGTGCTCACAGTTCACTGGCAATTCATATGCAGCAGCTGCCGTGGGCCTGGGATTTCTATGGCCACCTCTCATGGGAAGCCCCCCCCCCCGGACTGATTGTGCAGGCATCAGGGGCAAGCACTATACATCAGTTTATTTGTAAATTATGTTAATATTCTATCTGTCCACTCATGATCAGAATCCCCACCCACTGATTGCACCGGCAGCAGGCAAGCACTTCACATCCGTGCATTTGTAAATGATTTCACTTCACTGGTCTCCACTGGCCCAAGTTGCAAAATCGTTTACAGAGGTGGCAGGGTAGGTGAGACACCCCCTCCTGCAATGAAAATATCCCCCACCCAGCAGCAGATCAGGCACCAATGGCAGGAGCTCCAGTGATCCCCTGGATTATCAGTCAGCTTCCTCCAGTTCCACGGAGGGGGACACCGTCCCTTCCCTCCATGAGCTCATCTGGGCTGCACAGTGTAGCCTGGTCAGAGGCCAGCATTTTTCCACATACCTTGACCTTATGAGCTAGTGCAGGAGGCAGACACAATGTAGAGATCAGAGAAGCAGCAAACTGTGATAAGATATCTAACCAAACTCTGCTATCGCAGGCTTCCCCACCCTGATCTGACAACATAGGTGAGGTAATTTCTGTTTTAAAAATATTTCCTTTTTGGGGGGCATGTCTGTTTTTTGGTTTACCTACTGACTTTTAGTGTACTATTTCTGTATTTGCTTAACTATTTTTAGTTTGGGGTTTACATTTTTGGGTTGTAGCTTTGCTGTTTTTCTTGCAGTATTGTCTATTTTGCTTTTTTAGTTTGTGCTTTAATTCATGTTGTTTTGCTTTGGTATATTCAGTTTGCCTTAGATTTTTGGGGTTGCTTTATTTTTAATGTAACCCCCAGGGGGCGCTATCCTAAGGGCTACTACCCCTGCCTGCCCTAACTGTAACAGGGTGAGGGGCCTAGATCCATTGGCGGGTGCCTTCACCTAGAGGTTGGGGTTAGAACGGTCGAGGGTGACTTGGGTCACAGCCCTCTGGGTTGCTGCAAACCCCCTTTCTTCCCACTAGTGGCCCACACAATTCAATTACAGTGTCCTTACCATATACACCTACCCCCCAGCTCGAACCAATCAGCTTGTTCCGGGGACACCCTGAAAAGTAAGGTGTGGTTACACAATATTCACTGTGCAGTAATTCACCATTAACACACTCAGTGTACCTTTGAAAAACAAGCAATCTGATTTATTTAAGGGGAAATAACAAGGACCAGGGGGAATCAGGTTGATTAGCTTACCACTACAATATATGAGTATCTACCTATGGCTCTGTGCACAGGCCTAACCTATAAGTTACTGTCTATGGGTACCCAAGCCCTAAAGGCTAGTTCCTCGATGCAGCTGGTTGGGGCCATGACACAAATGAGCATTTAATTCCTACGAAGAGTAAATGGAGCCAGCAGGCCCAGATAATGTCACCAGTACAGAACCCAAACCGTCCTACCCTCACTAGGACCATTGGCCAGGGAGCTACCCTGATTTAGTACTTATGACTCCAGCAGACAGAGCACTTTTTCACCTCTCTCAGGACTGAGCCTGTACTTCATGCATTTCTCCACACACTTATATGCAAAGCAGAGGGGTACCATACCAGGCAGCTGCTGTCCTTTTTCGATCACCTGCCTGCCATCACTGGGCCCAACCAACGCAGCTTCACTATTCCTGACAGACCAAGCGCGATTCAAGCAGATTCTCCAGTCCTCTACAGGGTGAGCCTGGTAGGTAGCTGCGCTCCTGCACGGCCTCCCCTGACCGCTTCCCAGCGAATTTAGTCCAAAAATTACTGGCTTTTAAAAACGCCCGATGCTGGCCTTTCACGTGCTTCCTGCGTGACCGTTCAAACGGCACCGGAGCCCCGAGCTCCTTACTTGCTCACAGCCACAACGTCTCTGCCCCTTGGACAGTATGGGGGAAGACTCTCTGTTTGGGCGCCACCCGATCCCATTGTTGGGCTGCTGGAACCAGCCACTAAGTTCGCCCCTCATTGGTGCAAAAAAGGCGCCATGGTCCAGAACTTCACTTCCCAGAACCTCTAGCTGTATCCCCATTGGTCAGCAGGCTCCATTGAGAGTCCCGATCCTGGTTGGTCGTCAGTTACTCCATTTTTAGATACCCTCTGTCCCTATTGGACCCTTCAGACAGTCCTGGTCCAAAATGGAGGGGCACAGCACACAAAGTCCAGCTGCAAGAAAGGCAGGTTAAACAGCTTACATTTCCATGACCACATCTAAAGGCATGGGACAAACAGTTACACTTTATGGAAAGTGCTCACTCTGCCCCTTTGGCGACGGATGAAACCAGAACAATTAGTCAGCGGCTCGAGTGGGACTCGAGCAGGAGAACACACAACCCCCCTCATAAGCAGTGAATATGTCTGCAAGCAGACAGCTCTTAAAGAAACAGCACAGGGAGGCTCTACAAGCAATCACAGAGCCATTTAAAGGGCTTTAAGCCCCGAACGCTGACCACCAGGGGGACGCTTAGACAGCTCCTAGACGTCTGTTAGAAATCCCCATTTGTAGGGGGGGTTTACACTCTTCCTGGCCTGGAAGAACTTGGCGTCTGCTTCAAGTAGTTACCCTTAAATCACTTTAAGGCGAAACTATTTAAATTAACAGCACATTAGACTTTTGATTACACACATTACACAGTTTACTTTTTACCTATACAACAGTACACATATTACAACCCCTTTCTTTTATACATCAGGTCATTACTTCCTGGCTATGACACTTGGATGAAGGGGCCCTTCCCTATCCGCTACCTGAGGGCTAACTGGGGCAGTAGTACTATACTCAGAGGGTAATACTAACAACTAAGAGTTGTGCATCGTTCCCCAAAACTAGCTTGGGCAATGAACTCGGAGATACATAGACCTCCTTATGGACTACATTTAGTGGCAGGTGCACAGGCTGACCCAGAGACTCATAACTTAACCTTATTACAGTCTGTACTTCTCAGCCAGTGCGTCTAGGGGTCTCAATAAAATCGGCTACTGGCCCTGGCTCCATTTCCGCCTCATTTAGATTAGTAGAGGGAACCTCTTCATGAGAAGGGAACCCCGTGCTCATAGTGCTTTTGGGGACATGACCCTCTATATCAGGACCCACATTACTTAGTTCAGTCAAGGGCACTTCTGGCACTACTGGGATGCTATCAGAGCACTCAAAGTATTCTTCTTGCTCAGGCGGATCCTGAACAGATTCCCCCACATCACTTTCCTCTTCTGAAAAGTCAGACAGTTCAGCCAGCCCAGATAATTCAGCCAGACTCATAGACCCTACTTCTTCGGCTTTGAGGCCACTCACTTCATCCTCGGGGAATATGGGCTCCAAAGACAAAGCTGGGGGCTCAGACAGTCCACAAAACCCAACTTCATCCCCAGAGTGAGCTAGGGGGTTGCCTCTAAAAAGTTGACTCAGTTCATAAGAGGGGTAATACTCCACATCATGTTCACTGTCTTCAGCCACAGACGGGGGATCAAATTCAGAAGAGGGGAGAGGAGAAGGCCCCCGGGGTTTAAGTTCTGAGGAGTCCACCCCTCGGAATCTCTTTTTGGCAGCAGCTCTAGTTATAGGCCCAGAGGAGGGAGTTAAGAGGCTCAGTTCTATCAAAATCTTTCCAATTGGCAGCAGGTGATTTCGATTGTAAAGTTTTGACATCTTTTGAATTGTTTTCCAGCCTTACTTTGTACACAGGCAGATCATCTAGTTTGCCCACTACAATGTGAGGAGATGGTGCCATTGGTCAGCAATCTTGTGTTTGCCATGCAGTCCCAGATTTCTTAGCAATACCGATCCCCTCCTGGAGTTCCTGTGCCTTCACCCTTTATCACCTCTCTTTGTTGGCCAAGTTCTTTTGCAGCCATGGTTTGAGCCAGTTGGTATGCATGATTAGCTGGGCCTTTAACTTGCACATACTGTAAATAATCATCAGCTCGAACCCCATCAGGAGAGACTCCAAAACACATCTACCGCAATTGAGCCTTCTTCCAAAACATCAGGCGGTAGGGGGAGAACCCAGTGGCATCACTTTTGGTGCAGTTGTAGGCATGTACCAGGGTGCTAATTTGTTGGCTCCATCTAGGCTTGTCTTTTGGGTGGAGGGTGCCTAGCATATCTATCAAGGTGCAGTTGAAACGTTCAGGCTGGGGATCCCCCTGGGGGTGATAAGGGGTGGTTTTGGACTTTCACATGCCCCACAAGGATAGCATCTCTCTAATCAGACGGCTCTCAAAATCTCTCCCTTGATCGGAATGGATTCGCTGGGGGGGCCCCATAATGAACAAAGAAATTTTCAACAAGGACTTTAGCCACCATGGTTGCCTTCTGATCCTTGGTGGGGAAAGCCTGGGCATATCCAGTGAAATGATCAGTGACCACCAATATGTTGCTGATATTTTTCAGATCAGGTTCTAAGCTCAGGAAATCAATGCAGACCAACTCCATAGGGGCGCTGGTAGTGATATTGACCATGGGGGCAGCTCTTTGAGGCAGGGCTTTTCTTTGCAAAACAGCGGCCACAGGTCTTAACATACTGCTCTATGTCTGCACTCATTTTGGGCCAGTAGAATCGGGTCTGCACCAGGTCAAGAGTTTGGTCTATGCCAAGATGCCCCATGTGGTCATGCAGGGACCTCAACACCAGTTCTCTAAAAGCAGTGGGCAGCACCAGTAGTTGTTTGTCTATTCGCCCTCTTTGTCTATGGTCTCCCAATATAACAGTTTATTGTTCAGCTTCAACTTTGGACTTTCTCTGTATAACAGGGCAGTTCTCAAGTCAGCAGACCGCAGTTGAGACACATCTCTCCCCGCTTGCAGCGCCTCTAAAACAGGTTATATCATGGGATCTTGAGACTGAGCCAACTGGAGGCTATCATTATTGAACTGAGGCAGCATACTAGTGTCTAATGCAGCAAAGTGGCAGTAAGCAGCAGGCACACAGTTCTCAGATGGACCCAAGCAATCCACCATGCAGTCCACAGTATCAGGAGTCACCTGTTCTTCCTTGTCGAATTTTTGGCAAAGGGCTCTAATGTTGGGTTCAGACAACCTGATCCAAACAGGCCTCCGTGAGAGAACATCAGCATCTATATGGTTGAGGCCTGCTCTGTATTCAACAGCGTAGTTGTAGGTGGATAACGCAGAGAGCCACCTGTGACCAGTGGCATCTAGCTTGGCTGAGGTCTGAACATATGTCAAAGGATTATTATCAGTTTTCACCAGTATCTTAGCCCCATACAAATAGTCATGGAATTGACCAACAATAGCCCACTTTAGAGCCAGGAACTCTAGTTTGTGCACTGGATAATTCTTTTCAGAAGGAGTCAAACTGCGGCTGGCAAAAGCTACAGGTCTCAGACCGTTCGAGTGCTCTTGGTACAATACGGCCCCCAATCCTTGCAGACTGGCATCAGTATGAAGAACATAGGGGTTTAGCTGGATCAGCATAGGCCAGCACTGGGGCATGAGTAAGTTGATATATAATGTCATAGAAAGCTTCCTCGCAGTCAGCCGTCCAGTGAGTACCAAACACATCATTGGGGCAGAAATAAGTCTTTTCAGTCCCAGACTGTGCAGTCTTCTTATATTTCTTATGGGTCGGGGGGTACCCTTGAGTGAGATTAAGCAGGGCTGGATCACCCAAGAGTAGTCTCTAATAAATCTTTGGTAGTACTCACAGAACCCCAGGAACCGCTGTAGCTCCTTCAAATTTCTGGGTTGGGGTCAAGTGGTTAAAGCCTCTACTTTGCTGGGGTCAGTCTCTATGCCTTCAGTGGATACTGTGTGGCCCACATACTTCATGGAGGTTTGAAAGAATTGGCATTTGTCTATAGATAACTTAAGACCGAAATCCTCCAGCCGGTCCAGGACCTTGAACAATCAACTTTCATGTTCTTCCAACGAGCTGCCAAACACTATGACATCACCTAAATAAACCAAACACTCGAGCAAGTTCATGTCCCCCACAGCACATTCCATCAGACGCTGAAAGGTAGCTGGGGCACCTGAAATCCCTTGAGGCATCCGGATAAACTCATAGAAACAGTGGGCAAATGAACGCAGTCTTCTCTCGATCCTCTGGAGCCATTGGGATCTGATAGTACCCACTGTGGAGATCTAACACAGAGAACCACTTACTGCTGTTTAGACAGTCCATGGGGCGTGCTGTATGCGTGGCATGGTATACTGGTCAGGAATGGTTCGCCGGTTCAGGGTACGGTAGTCCACACACATCCGAACGGCCCCATTCTTTTTCCTCACTACAATGGGGGGAAGCATAAGGGCTTCTGGATTCTTGTATCACACCAGCAAAGCATCTCTTGCAGATGCCGTCTCACATCGTCTATGTCAGCAGGGGCCAGGCGCCGAGACCGCTCGCAAAAAGGCTTTCATCATGCAGTCGAATGTGGTGTTCGGCCCCCTGCACATATCCCACATCCCACTCTTTTAGGGAAAATACCTGGTCTCTTTGGGCAAGTTTTTCACTGATCCTTACTTTCCATTCAGCAGGCAATGGGGAGTCACCGAAATCAAACAAGTCGGGCATGACTCTGTCATCCTTCCCCAAACCCTTGCTATTGGGGAGCACTGCAGTGTCCGCACAATGCACACTAGCCAGGGTGCAGCCTCTATTTACTCGAATTTCTTTGTCAGACACATTATGAACTTGAACCATCACTCTCCTGGCATAAGCATGGTCTCTAGCAGGCAAGATACTGGGTTTAACCAGTAGTCCTCCAGGCAACTTTCCTTCCCCAAACGCATCCAGCATCAAAAGTTTATTCTTGACATCCTTTTTAAGCCGGACCTCCCCTTGCAAAACATGCTGGGCATTTGGGGCTAATAGCAACAGCTCCAGATCCTTCCTCCAGACAACACCCACCGGGCCTTCAGGCTCCTCCCGACTAGCCTTTCTCTGAGTCTCGTAGTCCTTCTGGATCAAAGCGGGTATCCTAAGAGCTCGCCCAGTCCTGGACACTTGCTTTTCAGAACACAATTGTGCTAGTCGACCAAACATGTGGGCATTGGTCCCAATCAACAAGGGTACCCCATCATACAGTCCAGTGGGGGGGCAGACTAAGGCCAAGGTTTCCACCTGTTCGTCCACCCCAGCCACAGAAGTAGGAAACGACAACCAGATCCGGATATACCCCAAATATGGATAAGTCTTGTCACTCAGCCCCCATACACGTAGACCATCTAAGGGTTGTAGTGGCACCTCAAGCAGATGTGTCTGATACCAGTCCTGGAACATAATGGTCACCTGAGGCCACTATCCAATACAGCTTGGTGGGAATCCCATTTACTACTCAGGGGCCTCCATCGAGGGCCCTACCACATCAGACCATTCAGGGGGCGCAGCGTTGACAGTTGCTTGGGCATTGGCCCGGGTCACAAAGCCCTTCCTAGGGGGTCGGACGTAGGCCCTGCGATGCCAGGTGATCAGCCTGCTGTTGACCTTCCTTAAATTCTCCAGCAACTGGCACTCTGTCTGAAAGTGTCCATCCTCCCCACAATGGTAAGAGAACTTGGGGTCCTGGGGGTCTCTATTGGGAGGAGAATACTTTATCTGCTGGGGGCCATCCGGAGGGCGAGGGGACTCCCCTGGGCTAGGGCATTTGTTTCTAGATAACTCTGGTTCCCCAAGCCTAACAGGGTGGGTAGTGGTTTGCTTCAAATCCCTCACCAGTTCTCGTAAATTTCTGATCTCAGCCCTCAACTCACTTTCTACTTGGGGATCTGAGGAAATGGCACGCACCCCCACCCCTCCTTGTAACTCTGGGGATACATCAGGCCCCCGCGAAGGGTGGGTCTCATTGAGTTCGCTAGACTCAGGAGTTTGGCACAGATTCACAGCCCCCACAAAGGGTTCCCACCCCTCCTCATCAGTCTCTACTTCTTTAATCTCCCTCATCAATTGACAGTATTCAGGCGGGGCAGCTCGCGATCATGCAACAAGTTTTAACAGTATCACACTGGAAAATCTAGCAGATTTTAAAACATGTTCCAACCTGACCTGGTTCAAGGCTGGGGCGGTGATCCCCCCCTTTTCGACAGGCCTTCTGTAAAGCCCTTTCCACCCTAGTAACAAAGGCAGGAAGCTTTTCATTCCTTCACTGCTTAGCAGACTTAAATTTGCATAATAAGTCTTCCCCAGTTTCTGTGCTTCCAAACACTCCCTCTAAAGCAAAAAGATACTCTGCTGCGTTAGCTTCCAGAATAATAGCCCATAAAAACCGAATAGCTTCTAAAGCCGGACCCTGCAGGCTCTCCATCAGTCTCTTTCATTTCTCCCCTCAGAGCATTGCCACTCCGGGACTAAGGAGGTGGCATAGTCCATCCACGCCTCCAAATCATCCTCCTCTGAAGGCACGGGCACGGTGCCAGAAAAAAGTTTTAGCCTACGGCACAAATCTAGCTGTATAGAAGGAACCACTAGGGGCAGTGGGGCCAAAATAGAACTCTTGGGGGGCCCAGGAGAGGTACCGGGGGAAGCCTGGGGGGTGGGATCACTGGAAAGATCCAAAGCCTGCAGTAACTCTTGGGTAGTCCTCCCCTCCACGGCCAACAATTTAAGCAGTTTATCTTTGAAGCTATTAGTCTGGGGAGACCCCCAAGGGGTAACTGACCCACTCCGGATGTGAATGACCCTCCACCCCTGTTGGGCACCTTCCGGGTAAATCACTGGGGGTGCCCTCTTGGGGTCAATGGCTACACTACATAACAGTAGCACCTGCAAAGTCTGATCAAGTAGGTTAGCCATTCGCCCTCTCACCTCTACCTTACCCAAACACTTAACACGCTCCACTACGGCAATAAGGTTAGCGTTCGTTGTCCCTAAAGGTACATCTAGCAGCAACACAATTCTCTGAGAGTCCAACTCTTCAGCTTCACCCCAACCCATCAGTTTATGTACCATTGTCTTAATGGGGTCCAACTTGATTTTAGCCATGATATCCCCTTCCAGCTTTTCCTTCAATTTATCCATAGTTAGGTACTTCGTCCGCTTGGCCACTAGGGGACGCTAATCCCAGTGGTGTCTTCACATTGTAACCCCCAGGGGGCGCTATCCTAAGGGCTACTACCCCTGCCTGCCCTAACTGTGACAGGATGAGGGGCCTAGATCCGTTGGCGGGTGCCTCCACCCAGAGGTCGGGGTTAGAACGGTCGAGGATGACTTGGTCACAGCCCTCTGGGTTGCTGCAGCCCCCCTTTCTTCCCACTAGTGGCCCACTCAATTCAATTACAGTGTCCTTGCCATATACACTTACCCCCCCGGCTCGAACCAATCAGCTTGCTCCGGGGACCCCCGAAAAGTAAGGTGCGGTTACACAATATTCACTGTGCAGTAATTCTTTTTTTGAAATTCAACTTTATTAGTTTAAGAGTTACAACAAATCACAGGTTTCATCCAGAACTATACATAGGGTGACAAATAACTTCCCTATATAACAGAACAGTAAATGGGTCATAAAATAGAGAGAAAGAAAAAAAAAAACACACCCCTATAACTATATAACTACCCCCTTCCCCCCAACCCTAACCCTCCCCGAGTGTGCTTATTTTATTAGTAATGTGGTATTAACATGATGCCATTAGACGATAGGGTTGATCTTGGGATAAGTAGAGAAATAGACCTTCAGAGACAGAGCCAATAGATCACCGATGAAAATACAGTGTGTACAGTTTATCCCATCTTTTGTGAAATAAACTGTGCAGTAATTCACCATTAACACGCAAACTAGCCAGTGTACCTTTGCAAAACAAGCAATATGATTTATTTAAGGGGAAATAACAAGGACTGGGGGGAATCAGGTTGATTAGCTTACCACTACAATATATGAGTATCTAGCTATGGCTCTGTGCACAGGCCTAACCTACAGTATAAGTTACTGTCTATGGGTACTCAAGCCCTAAAGGCTAGTTCCTCAATGCAGCTGGTTGGAGCCCTGACACAAACGAACATTTAATTCCTACGAAGATTAAATGGAGCCAGCAGGCCCAGATAATGTCACCAGTACAGAACCCAAACCGTCCTGCCCTCACTAGGACCATTGGCCAGGGAGCTACCCTGATTTAGTACTCACGACTCCAGCAGACAGAGCGCTCTTTCACCTCTCTCAGGACCGAGCCTGTACTTCAAGCACTTCTCCACGCATTTATATGCAAGGCAGAGGGGTACCACACCAGGCAGCTGCTGTCCTTTTTCGATCACCTGCCTGCCATACACTGGGCCCAACCGACGCAGCTTCACTATTCCAGACAGATTGAGCGCGATTCAAGCAGATTCTCCAGTCTTCTACAGGGTGAGCCTGGTAGGTAGTCGCTCTTCTGCATGGCCTCCTCTGACCGCTTCCCAGCGGATTTAGTCCAAAAATTACTGGCGTTTAAAAACTCCCGACGCTGGCCTTACACGCGCTTCCCGTGCGACCGCTCAAACGGCACCGCAGCCCCGAGCTCCTTACTTGCTCACAGCCACAACGTCTCTGCCCCTTGAACAGTATGGGGCAAGACTCTCTGTTCGGGCACCACCCGATCCCATTGGTGGGCTGCTGGAACCAGCCACTAAGTTCACCCCTCATTGGTGCAAAAAAGGCGCCATGGTCCAGAACTTCACTTCCCAGAACCTCTAGCTGTATCCCCATTGGTCAGCAGGCTCCATTGAGAGTCCCAATCCTGGTTGGTCGCCAGTTACTCCATTTTTAGATACCCTCTTCCCCTATTGGACCCTTCAGACAGTCCTGGTCCAAAATGGAGGGGCACAGCACACAAAGTCCAGCTGCAAGAAAGGCAGGTTAAACAACTTACATTCCCATAACCACATCTAAAGGTATGGGACAAACAGTTACACTTTATGGAAAGTGCTCACTCTGCCCCTTCGGCAACAGCTGAAACCGGAGCAATTAGTCAGTGGCTCGAGTGGGACTCGAGCAGGAGAACACACAACCCCCCTCATAAGCAGTGAATATGTCTGCAAGCAGACAGCTCTTAAAGAAACAGTACGTGACGGCTGTACAAGCACTCACAGAGCCATTTAAATGGCTTTAAGTGCCGAACGCCAACCACCAGGGGGCGCTTAGACAGCTCCTAGATGGCTGTTAGAAACCCCCATTTGTAGAGGGGTTACATTTAGTTTACGTGTGTTGCTATGTATTTATGTTTTTAATATACTATCACTCCACTGTAATGGCACCGATGTGTTTTTGAATTTGTTTCTTTTTTTTTTTCTTTGCATTTCATTTTTATGTTTGCTTGCGCTCATGCACAGGAAACATTTTGTGGCAGCTTGCTGGAGTAGCGGGTTGTGGAGGTGTGGCAGTGTTGTGGCCAATGCCAGCAGTGCTTTTTGGGGCTGGTCTCTACGGCACCAATGGAAGAGTACGCTGTCGATGACAGCAGTTTTGAAGCGTGCCACCATCCTAAAAGAAATTCGCCACTGCAATCAGGGAGCATCCCATCATTGGAGAACCAGCTGTTTTTCCTGAATTTACCTGATTGCAGCAGCAAATAGCAGCTTGCCTTGTCTGGCGTCACATTTCAATAAACATGGCGGCTGTGGCCGTCCGCCTCTTACAGTCCCCATGAAAGCGGATGGGAGTGCCCAATCCCCAGTCGGCATGCCCCCCCCAGTTCATTTGCCGATGGGGAGTCCAATCCCATCGGCATACTGTCCCTGGATTTGTTGTGTGCCGGAGGGTGCCCAATCCTTGACTCATCGCCACCCCAAACACATATGTGTCGATGGGTGCCCAATCTCCATCGGCTACAGCCCCCATCCAATGAACACCCAGGTGGCACGCTGGAGCCCACCCCAGCGTGACCATTGTCCCTTTAAGTAGAAAAACTGTCCCCTGAGGTTTTTTTTTTTAAACCTGTGAAACAAGAAAACCGTCCCTCATTGTGTTCGTTGCCCCTCCCCAACCCACACCCACCCTCTGTGCACCCCACCTCCCCAAATCCCCCTCACCCCATACTTACCTCCTGAGCCTTGCACGACCATCTTCGGTGGAACGGGAACACGTCTGCACTCTTCAAAGCTGACCGTGAACTGAAGAAATGCCGGTAAGCCGTATAATGGCATAAATTTTTTTTTTGTTTAACTTAGGTGGCTATCTCGGCCATTTTTGCGAATTATGGCACCAAATTTTCAACATGGGGTTCTTGGAACCCCACCTCATGAATTCAGTCACTGTCATTTGGTTATTCAGTCCCAAAAGGTGATTTTGTGGGCACTGCACAGAATCACCTTTCAGAACTGATTAATGAAATAACAGTGTCATGGTTCATGAGGTGGGCTCCCAAAAAGCCTATTTTGCAAATTTGGTGAAAAATTTCCCCAAAATGACTGTTACGAATGTGCATTGCGCAGTTTCCATGCACACACTCATAATTTCGAGAATTTGTAATATTTTTACTCCAGATTTTCAACACAGTGGCATTTTTTCACACCTCTTTTTGAACAGTACAGCTGTCATTTTTCACATCCTGGCTGAAATGTGTTTTCGCACATCCGGCACACAATAACGCAGTCGCTGTGGGAAATCTGTGTTCGGGACAGATTAAGAAAATCACAGTGACACTGTTCATGAGCGGAGGTCCTAAAATGCCTATTTTGAAAATCTGGTGACAAAAGGCAACAAAATGACTGTTATGAGCATGCATGCGCAGTTTCCACGCACATTCATAACTTCGAGAATTTTTAATATTTGCACTCAAGATTTTCAACATTGCCATCTCTTCATACCTCCCTATGAACTGTACAGCTGTCATTTTTCACATCCTGCCCGAACTGTGTTTTCTCACATCTGGCACAGAATGGCACGGTCGCTGTGGGAAATGAACATTCGGGACAGATTAACAAAATCACAGTGACACTGTTCATGAGCAGAGGTCCCAAATGCTTTCATGAGGTGGGGGTCACAAAAGAGCCATGTTGAAAATTTGAAGTGCAAATACCAACAAATGCCCAGGGTATTAGGGCTTCTAACCATAACATCCCACCCTATACAGAGTGACAGGCGTCAGGGGGTGTGCCTTTGGATTGCCGGGTGTAACATTCACGCCATTCCACCCCCACCCCCACCCTGTAGCTAGTGACAGGCATTGAAGTGTGCCTTGGACTCTTTGGCCCCAGGGTTCACCCCATCTTCCTATACTGCACCCATTTCAGCATATGTCCTTATGAAATGGGGTGACTGTAAAGCCGAACACCCCAAGGCACACCTCAATACGTGTCGGTGTCTGCAGGATAGGGTGAGGTGAAATGCCGTGAGTGTTATGGGCGACGACCCAAAGCACACCTCAATGCCCGTCCATCTCTGCAGGATGGAGGTTGGGTTGGCGTGAGTTCAATACTTCACCGCCATTCCTAGTCTGCATCTCTCTAACTCCCCGCACTTCCAATGCTAATACCAGCAAGCAAACATTTGGCATTGACTAATGCTTGTTTAGTTATTACTTTACTATTTTGATTGCATTTACTTTTTTAAGTTTGTTTTCTACTTTTTGTATTGCATTTACTTTTTTTTGGTTTGTGTTTTGTGCTTCAGGGCCACCATAGATAATGGCTAGTAGGAGAGGGGCTGAAGAGGGCCTTTTCCAGGTTTCAAGAGGGCTGAAATTGTGGCCCAGTGCCAGCATGGGGCAGGGGTGCTGACCTCCTGAACACCTTTAAAGGAACGAAAGAAAAAGGGAAATTAACAGGAAGGAAAGGCTGTATAAAATTCACTAACAAAGTTGCATGGGCACTTAGCCTTTTTGTGGATTTAATGGCCAAAAGACTTTCTTTACTATGTAAGGAGGCCAAGAGGAAGCCCTTCTGCAAGTTAATTGGGATAGGGAGCTGCTGTCTGGAGAGGTTGTTAGAAACAGAGGAGCCCTCGGCTGGGGGGGGCGCGCAGAGATAATAGGTCCTCTTAATGGCTTCTATTCTGTCCGAAAAATGTGCAGCTTTACCTGATGATGAATCTAACAATCAAGGAATACAGGCTTATTTACACTTAGTTCTAAGCTGTCGAGCCAAATGATGAGACCCCCTGCCACCCCTTCATAGAAGTATTGTTTTAATTATTGCAAAGCCAGCTCGACCTTATGATCCAAAATTCCTTGTATCTGCTGTTTAATTTTTAATATCTGTAGGTCCACCCCCTGGTCCCCCTCTCCTCTTAACTGCTGCAATGCCCTACGTGGCCATAAGGTCCAGAAGTTTAGCCTCCCTCTCCCTAACTCCTTAGGCCGCATACAAAATAATCCTCCCTTGCAGAATGGCCTTAAAAGAATCCCATAATATGGGATCTTGTACTACCACGGTGTCATTAGTTGTTATAAATTGTACCACCTTCTCCTGTATTGACGTACAGAAGGAACAGAAGGATTCCTTTCTGAACAGGGATAAGTTCAATCTCCAAGTAGTGTGCTTACTTCATTTACCCAGGTCTAATTTAAGGTATAGTATATCCAGGACTGTGCTTAGATGTTCCCGAGTTGTAAAGAAGTAATCCAACCTGGCGTGACTAGAGTGGCACCCAGAATAATGTGTATGGGAGTGGCCTTTGGGGAATAAAGTTAGCCAGTTGTCTACAATGCCTAGGTGGCCCAGTGTGGCCTTAAAATATTTCTGAGCAGGGGTAAGCCAAAACCTCCCAGGGCAGGTGGTATCTAACTCTGAATTCAATGTCAGATTACTATCCCTTCCCATGATCAACTGTCCCTCCATCAGAGAGAGGACCTTATTAAAAAAGGTCAGATTGGGAAGGAAGATACACCTTAACCAAAGTGGCCAAAGTATCATAAAAGATCCCCACTGCCATCACATAGCAGCCCTCTGGGTCAGAGCAGGAGTCCTGCAGATGAGATTTAGAAGAACCCCAGATCAGAGTGGCAACCCCTCGTCATTTTCCTTTCTGGTACAAGGAAGACACAGTCGTGGGAAAGCCATATCTAGCCAGTTTCATATGTTTCTCCCCTGATAAATGGGTCTCCTGTAAAAATATAACATCAGGGTGGTTACGTTTTATGAAGTGTATAATTCTAGTGCATCTTATTGGGTTTGGCATACTATTGAAGTTAAAGACTGAAAGTTTCACAGGTGCTAGTGCCATACCAGCAGAAGAAGGGGAAGCCACGCCTCATCCAGCAGACTGTGAAAAATGAGTCCCCACCTCACAAGACAGGTTGAGCTGAGGAACCCTGAACACTGTTTTGGCAATACATGATCACGCAGTATGGAGAACAAGAACAAAATTAACTGATTGATGAACCAGTGAAAACATATTATTGACAATAGAGAAATAACACATAATGACAAGTAATTACTATATTGGCCTATAGGCCAAAAAAGTACTTACTAGGCAGGGAGTAGCCTTCCCAGGGCACTGTTTGCAGAGTCAGATAGAAGTGACCCTGTGGGAGGCAGAAAATAAATGGTGCAGGAATGCCCTACCATGAGGATGATTCCCCATCTCGCAGTCCTGCTGAAAAAGTGAAGAAACTTGACCTGTTAGAAATGTGTCATCTCCGGGCGGTGAAACTGATAGGATCAGCCACTCCCTTCACCCACCCTACATAATAGCATCTCCCAAACTATGGAGACGGCGGGGATAAATTAATGCCCAGTGGGAAGAGTCCATTTCGATGTTGCTGACACAAGAAATGAAATACAGTGGTAAATGTTCCATGTATCTAATTACAGTCCATGGTCCAGTTAAGGGCCATACACCCAAATGATGAGCAGAATATCTTCGTGTTCCACCAGACTCCCCTTTACCAATGTCCTTGGCTCAATAGCAAGCTAATACCATTTGAAGGAGGAGCAAAGGTGCCCAGAGGAAGACTGCAGACTATAGAAAGGCCACTGTCAGGCTCGGGGGCTAAGTGGAGGATCACCATACCCGACCCCAGGAGAAGAAGCAGGCCCCCATGAATTTCTGCTTTGAAGTCTGAATTTGCAGCACATTCTCCATGTGGGCAGCACATTTTTCATGAGGGACGGATGAAGGACAGAGCAATTTTGAGGGGTAAAAAGAAGGATGACCCTCTTTCACTTTTATTTTACCTGTTAAATGGTGCTGTTCTAGTGCTTTTATTATTATTTTAGTGCAGGATTAGTTAGAAACGTCTTTTAGATTAGTTAAGGGACGAAAAGTGAGGCAGGCAGCTTGAGCCAGGTTTTGTTTTATGGTAATGTATCAGTTGTGGATGCTCTGTTTTCTGGTGTACTGGCTTTTCAGATTCACAGGTTTGCCATTTTTGCTTTGATTTCTGTCCACCGATTGACTTTCATGGACTGCAGCACACTGGCTTTTAGGACAGATGCTGTGGCTGAGAAAGAAGACTGAAAATTTTGAAAACTGCATCAACGAAACCAGAGTCACCTTAGTAGCTCGATGTCATCACAGTTTTTGTTCTGTGCAGCTAATGCCAAACCTCCTGGTGGCATCAGTCCCCTGTGCAGTTTCTCCCACTACTGGTGTTGGGAAGACATTGGTGAAGGAAGACTTGGGCAGTTCGGGAGGGCTGGATTTGGCATAAACAACCAAGGACTGAAGGAAAAAGGGGATTAGCCTATCTCCTGCTTTTTCACCTGAAGAACTTTGGCCAAGCTGTGAGTAAATGGCGGTGGAGCCCGGTGGTCCTACTGACTCACTCTGTGAGTGGTGGGTGGTGAAGGCTTAGTTTGTCTGTCCAAAACCTAGAGGCTATAGTTATACGCTGGCCTGAAGCAGTTTTCTGACTCTAGTTTGTGGTGGTGAGTCGGGGCCCTGACCTTGGTTTAAGGCGGTGGTCAGGGAGGCTGCAGTATTATTGTAAAGGTTCTGGGGCAGCTTTCTGGGTTGACCTGATTCTATCTGCCCTGGTGCTGGTGAGTTGTTGGAGGGATACCTCAGAAGGGCACCTTAGGACAGTGTGAGAGTATTCTGATAAAGTGCCCCCCCTCCCTTTTTTGTTTTGTAACTGGCGTTCATTTTTGCTGAGTGAGAATGGGCCATCTTGATCTTCACAGAAACAGGAACATAAAATTTGTTAGTAAATAAGGGTCACCTGGCCAACCCAGTCTGCCCTTTTTTTTTTCCTACCTACACATTCAGCACAGACTCTATTTGATATCTGGCTACCCCTTCCCCCTTTCCCAACTAAGATTCCCTTATGCCTATCCCATGCATGCTTGAAGCCCACCACTGTTTTCAGCCCCACTACCTCCACTGGAAGACCATTCCAGGCATCTACTACTCTTTTAGTGAAGAAGTACTTCCTCACATCCCTCCTGAATTTCCCTCTTCCAGCTTCATTGTTTGTCCCCTTGTTTTCATGCACCTTTCTCCTCTGTAAAAATCCTCCCCTCCTATACCTTATTCAACTCTCTGAGGTATTTATAGGTCTCTGTCATATTCTCCTCTTCCTCCTCTCTTTCAGGGTGTACATATTGAGATTCTGTAGCCTCTCCTCTAGGGGTTAAATTAAGCAGGAGCCCTCAGAAACTCAGCTCTACCTCCTCTTTAAAAATTGTATGATAGTTCCACCACCTCTGTCATCCTTCTGTGATCAAGGCACAGCTCAGGAAGCATAGGAAGACCAGGAGCAGTTATAAAATTTGCAAGTAGCATTTTATTATTATCAATAACAGTAAAATAAAAAATAAAAATTGTTCAGTAGAACTATTCGCAAAGGCAGTACAAACAGAGAAAACAAAGTACTTCATCTGAGAGTTTCTTTTCAATTCCAAATCTCAGTCTCTGTCTCTCACTCTCTCTCTAGCAAAAATATTGCTGCTCTTTTTATAAGTCTTTGCCTGAGAACTCGTTAAGAGAATCCTGTTTCTCACAAAATGTTCTTGCCAGTTTCTTTGCAGTGCAGGCTTGCAAATAGAACAATGTTCCAAGCTTGCCCCCAGTTGACAGCTCTGCAAACAAGCTTGGTAGGAGTTCAAACTGCACCTCAGGTTAACCTCCAAATTCCAAATAGCTTTTTGCAATCATTTCAACAGAATAACTATATACATTTCAAACAAAGGGATCCCAGTATCACTTGCAGTTTCACACAGACACACATATATTTTTATATCTGCAGATATGCAAGGGGGAAGAAAAAACAGAAACAGCAAGTGAAGGCAGAGGGATAGCGAGAGGCGGAGAATCGTGAGACCATCAGAATGATCAGTTCCTAGGTCTCACAAGAACATTTAGTTGCACGACCAGACAGACACGAGACAGAAAATGAGAGGATGGAACAGTTCGTTGCTTAACTCTTTCTGCATAACAAATGGAGCAGGGCCTTATTCAACCCTGTCACACCTTCTCTACTACTATAGGAGAGTTCCGACACATAGAATTGCCAATTCCACCACCCAGAAATCTAGATGTGAGAGTTGCCCCACTTAATTATTTCCAGTTTAATCACTGCTTTCCACATAGAGCTTCTGATGCAGACCCTGCACCATTTTAGTTACTGTTCTGTGGACAACCTCCATCCTGTCTATGTCCCTGAGATGTGGTCTTCAGAACTGGACACAGTACTCCAGGTGGGGTCTCACCAATGATATATACAGTGGCAGCCCCACCTCTGTTCTTCTGTTGGTGATACCACTGGTTAAGCTGCTACAGTTTGGATTTTGAGAGCTGCACAAACTATTTAACTTTTTCCCTTGTCAGTGACAGTGTGAGGGAGAGTGCTTATTTTACGCTTTACATTGATGGACTAAAGAACTTTTTCTGAACCCTGTCATTACACCTGAATAATTTAATATAATTAATTAAGGAGCATCCCTTGCTAATTATGTGACTTATTTTTTGGTCCTTGTATTGATTTTATATTTATTGGTGTATATGAGGGTAAGAGAGTGATTAGGAGTTGTGTATTTATAGGTTGAGTGCTGCATTTGTGTGGGATTAGGGTGGTGGGATTTTGCATTGTTCCGCTGTTGGTTTAGACAGTTTCTCCCTCTCAGAGGCAGTGAGAAGAGTCCACTTGGGACACTTTATTTGGACTTAATTTTCTGAGCCTGATCTTTATTTTGTGACAGATAAACTCGCTACTTAAGGGCAAATCTGCTTCCTCATCCCACACCATGCCCCTTAATGTCTCTGAGATCACTGACCCTGTCTCAATTGCTGTAGAATTTAATTTAGCCTTCATGGACCTATCTAAATATAAGACCTCCCTACCAACACATGCTCCACAGCCACCCTCTCCAACTTCCACTGATAGTAGTCCATCCTTCCACCTTAAATTGGCTACCCAGAAAGAGGTTCTACATTACCTCAGCAGCATCAAGGACACTTCTTCACCTGGCTTTGACAGTTTAGAACCACGTTTTCTTAAACTGGGTGCCCCTGCCATTGCCCCTCCCATGTGCAACCTGATCATCAAGTCCTTCTGCTCAAGTACCATGCCCAGTAAATGGAAAGATGCAATAGTCGTCCCAATACACAAGAGCAGTCCAAATTTCTTGTTTGAAAACTACCGTCCCATGTCCATCCTTTGCCCCCTTGCTAAAATTCAAGAAAAAAATAATTCATGCCCAGCTTCCATCTTCTCTTGAACTGAGTAATCCTCTCTCCATGTTCCAGCACGGCTTCTGAAAATCGCATAATACCCACGCCGCCCTCATCACTGCTACATCTGACATCCTTAGCAGTATGGACAAAGGTCTCATGACTGGTGCAATATTTGTTGATCTCACCAAGGCTTTTGACCTTGTTAATCATAATCTCCTATTGCATACATTACTCACCTTTGGACTCGACACCATAGCTCTGAATTGGTTCACAGACTTCCTTACTGGCCATACTCAACGTGTCAAATGGGCCGGCCAGACTTCCTGTTTCAGTGCCATAAAGGATGGGGTCCCTCAGGGCTCTATCCTCAGTCCATTCCTGTTCTCCTTATTTATCATTGAGCTCCCACAACATTGTAGGGGTGCATCAGTTCAATTATATGCCAATGATGCCATCCTCTACCGGTCCTCCTCTGACCATGCCATGTTAAACCACCTTCTCCAGCAAGATTTCCTGAACCTCAAGATTTGGTTTCTTAATAATCTCCTGGTGCTTAATACTAAGAAAACTAAATCTATTCTCTTCTTCCATCGGACCCCAAACCTCCCACCCCACCCTCACTGTTAATCTACTCCTCTCAGGCCGCCCTCTTAAAATGATTCAGTCCTTTAAATATCTGGGCTTGACCTTGGACTCACACTTCACCTTTGACTCCCATATTTCCTCAGTAGTCAAGATCCTCCATCAGAAGCTTGGAATGCTGTACTGCCTCAAGTCATAGCTTACGCCTGCCTCCCACCTTGTCATTGCCTCCTCTTCCTCCTCCCTACTTCTGATTATTTCTTACGGTGCCCCAATCCTTTACTCCACTCAGGTCTCCCCCTTAACAAGCTAAAAAGTTTTACCACAGGATAGCTCGATTCGCCCTTGGCGCTAATGCCAGAGATCACCACTGCACTGTCCTTGGCTCACTGGGCTGGCCTTCTTTTTTTTTTTTTTCCCTTTTCTCCTGGCGGTACCACCGTCTGCCCTCCGCCCTGGTCACGGCCCCCGGAGACCTCCACCACCGCCTATAGCTGCTGAGGACCCTGGTCACCCCCGGCTTACCCCCCGGAGGTGGGGCGCAGCCCACCTTCATGACCCCGGAACTGTGACTGGTTGGGGTCCAACAGCAGCGGTGGCGGCGAAGCTCTCTGGGAGGCTTCATCTGGTGGTCCCACCACCAATTTTCAATTTTCCTCCTCGAGGAGGCAGGGAGGCGATGCAATGGCGCCCACGTCTGCCGCCTCCCAACTCCTCCACGTCAGCGTCGGCAGCGCTGAATCTCTGACCTCCGCTGGAGTCCTCAGCGCTCCGAGTGCTACCCGCACCCTCCCGGAGTGGAGAGTTGTCCGTCAGGCGCTCGATCCTACTCCCCCAGCCAGCCCTCCAGCGATCCGGGTCCGTTCCTGAACCGGGTCGCCCGGCGTCTAGCGAAATCCACCGCTGCGCCCGATGGGCAGGCTGGCCCTTTAGAAGCCAGGCTGCAATTCCCATCCTCTGCCTGACTTTCAAACTTGTGCATACTTACACTCCTCCTTGCCTCCTGCCCATCATTCAATGTAAACCCGTAACTAGACCTTTACGGTGTACTGGTTTACTTTGGCTCTCTATCCCTAAACCCAGTCTAGCAGTGGGTCAGTGTGCCTTCACCTTCTCGGGTCCCTCTCTTTGGAACTCTTCCCTCCACTGTCATGACCTGTACCTCTATTCACCTGTTCAAGCATTCTCTCATATCTCACCTTGCCTCCACTCAGCTGTGTACCTGCTCCTGTTGACCGCTCCCCTTATCTCTCATCACTGTCCCCTCTCTTGCCCTCTTTCTGGGTTCCTTACCTGAGCCTGCTTATCCTCCCATTATTTACTATGCTCTGCTCTGGTGCTATGCAAGTCACACTTTGATTGTCTGGTTGGTCTCAGTTGTAAATAATTTCTAACTGTGCCTGTATACTCTCTGTTCAGTTATATCTCATTGTACACATGCTTTGCTTAGTTATCGTTCTCTGACTTTTTATCCCTGTACCAGTTTTGAAGATGTAACTTAATTTACTGCCTGTGGGACATTTTGCTTTGTTTATTAAGTATGTTTTTGTAAAAGTGTCTGCGTACACTTACTACATACTATTATTTATTGTATCACTATTGGTCCCTTCGTAACCCTTTTCCCTGGGTTGCCCCTGAAAAAGGGACATTCTGTCTCAGTGAACCTACCCAGTTACCAAAATTCAAATAAATAAATACATTTTTTGCTGTGTCCGGGTATTGCATATGGTGCACTTGGCTGACTGTTATACTGTATTTTGCCCATTGCTTTAGTTCCTCCATGAAAGGTGCCTAAGTGGGTAGTCATATGTTTTATAGTAATTGTGAGATTATGATGTGATTGTAGGTGGGTGAGTGAGTGAGTGAGTGAGTGGAGTGAGTGAATGTGTTGTGAGTGGTGTACTGGGTAATGGTTTTGGGAGTGGGGAGGATGTTTGGGTTGTGAATGTGGAATTTTATCATAATTTTAAGGCTTCTGCTGTTGTAGTTATTATGTGTCGTGCAGTTACTAGACCCTGATACTTTGAAGCAGTTACGGCACTTGTGACCACTTAGAGGGCACTGCTCACATCAAAGACTAGCTTTGAGGGTGGGTGGAGTGGGCAGGATCAGGAGTGTGGAACTGAAGAGGTATTCTGGGAGTAGACCTTGGCAGGCAAGGGCCCCCCATTACCTGGTTCCTATTCCCCAGGCTGCTGTAATTTCTGGCTAATGGGCCTGCCAACTCGGCTCCTTTCCTTAGGACAGTTCTTTGTAACACCAGATCCCTAAGGAATATAACCTCCGTGATGGAGGCTTTCATCACGGAATCCTTGGTGGATCTGGTGTGTATTTTATTTTTTATTTATTTATTTATTTATGACTTTGTTAACCGGGTAGGTGCACCGATCCCAGGGACCGTTTCCAGGCATGACCGGGGCCACGTAAGGCGGCACAGAATAGAAACATCAGAATAACAAGAACATAACAAAAGCAGGTAATACATAGTGAAAGGTTACAGTTGTTACATTTGGCAGTACATGGTGGCAGTAGTTGAGGGACAACAAATAACAAAGCAAAGTAAGGCTCATGGTGGTACCGTTTCAGTAAATAAGAGAACCTATTTGGCCCTACCCCTGGAACCTATGGGGGGGGTGGCTAGTCCTCAAAGCAGTGGCCAGTGGATGCCAACAGGAGCCAGTCTTTGAGGTGAGTCTTGAACTGGCGGTGAGTGTTTATGGTGCGTAGTTCAGTGGGCAGCTTGTTCCATAGTGTGGGGGCTGCTACAGACAGGGCTCTAGCATCCATGTCCGTGGCTACCCTGGGGATTTTCAGAGAGGGGATACTGGAGCAGCGTAGGCAATGGTGTGAGGTTTGGATGGTGAGAAGTGGAGCAAGAGGGGATTTTTGGTCAATATGGATGGCAAAATCAATAAAACTGTACAGTGCAAGTTCAAAGTGGGCTTGTAGTGGGAACCACCCCAATGTAGTATAGAGTGTACAGTGGTGTGTGGAGAAAGGTGTTAGCAGGGAGAAGCGGCAGGCACTGTTGCATGCTACTGATAGTTTTGCCGTGGTGAATGCGGAGGTCCTGGAGTAGATGGGAGAGCAGTAGTCCAGGATAGGTAACAGGTTTCCCTGGATGATGGCATGGTGGGCCTCAGGGGTGAGGTATTGCCGGTATCTGTAGGCAGCCCCTAGTTTTTGGTGAAATCTTACAACCAGGGAGTTTATGTGCTCTGTAAAGGAAAGGGAGGGGTCAAGCACAACTCCTAGATATTTGATATGTTTGACGTCCTCTAGGGCATGGCCATCAGGGGACATGATGATTAGGGGTGGGTTAGATATGCATTTCGTTAGGAAGGGCTTAGATCCGAACAACATTGTTTTGGTTTTTTGGTATTGACCAGAAGGAGGTTGTCAGAGAACCAGTATCAGAGAACTGGTTGGGGGATGACTCTGGCCCTGTGCTAGAGGCATCTGTTCCACCGGGATACCCCATGGTGCTTTGTCTGAGGTGGTGGTGCAGGGGAGGTGGTGTTTCCATCTGTTTTAGATCTGCCTTGGGACTGACAACATACCCCATGGGAGTGACCAGGTCATTTGAAGGCATGACATTGAAAGGTGGGCCGGGTACTGGTTGCAAAATCGTTCTCATATGCCGGCCTCTGGAGTACGTAAATTAATTCTTGCAGGAACCAGAAGTCTTCATGGCAGACCTGGTAGTGGGTCACCCAAAATTCTTGGGTTGGGTGATTTCAACACCTGGGTTGATGACGAAGCATCTCTTTTTGAAATGGAGTTCCTTCAGATGATGTCTACACTGGGCCCTTACAGGCAGCTGCCACTGGTACTCACCAGCACGGGCATGCATTGGAGCTGGTTTTCTCATTGGATCTTGACATTAATAATGTCAAGGTTCAATCAATCAATTCTTTATTTAACCAGGCGAGCACCATTGAGTAAACTCATTTCCAAGATGGACCTGGGGACAATTCACAGAAACAGTTTTTACATAGAAACAAGACATACATATGTGAAGTTACAGGATGAAAAATGCACAGCCATCATTACAGTTATCATGTACAGTCAGACATATGCCTAAAACAGGAAGTGTAAGAACAGTATGTATATACAGAATGTACAGAATAAATAGAACAGATAGTGCAATTCATGATTGGGGTCCAGGTGACCTCTCAAAGCAGGGAGAGGGGGTAGGGCAGAAATTATAGAAGCTTTGACGGGTAGATAACAGTTTGAAATGCATGGGAGGGAGTAGCCGGAGGGAGTAAGGAAGAGACAATGCCAATGAAGGGGGAGGCAACCTACCAGGAGTAAGCTGAGGCCAGGAGAGAGATTTGCAAGGCATCAGCGGAAGCAATTACACTTTTCTATGAATGAACTCGAGACGATACTTTTGAAAAGAGACAGCGTCACCAGCAGGGCCAGCCTCAGGGTTTTTGTAGTTTGTTCCAGAGGACCGGGAGGGTATGCTTATTGCCGCACAGCCGAGGTGTGTTCTGACCTTTGGGATTATAAGTGTAATGTAGGAATTACTTCAAAACAGATAGTTAGCAGGAGAGCAAACAGGCAGGTAATCATAGATATACTATGGAAGCTTGTGGGTGATGGCTCTATAATTCCATAGGACTGTGTTTTTGGCCCACCTGGTAGGGTGAGTGAGTTCCAACCTATGGAGGCGTAAGGTGAACAATGGTGAATAGAGTAAGAGGACCCTGTAATGAATCTAAGCGCTCAGAGGTACAGGACATCCAGTTTAGCGAGTGCCACACTTACATTTTGTCCATACAAAAAGTCAGCATAGTCCAGGAGAGGCATAAAAGTTGTCTGGACTAGCCGTTTTTTAGCTTCTTGTGTAAGGAAGTGTCTGATATGATAGATGACCCCAAGCCTTTGTCTTAAGTTTTTGGATAGTTCCTCAAGGTGAACTGAAAAGGAGTTTGAAGTTTATTGTTCTAGGAATTAATACATTTGAGCCAAAGCTCTTTTACAAAGGTTCCATGTCATTAAGTACAAAAACATAGTAGACAGTGTTACAAACAATCAGTAAGCCGTTTAACAAGGCCACTACTTAAACAGTAACATTTATGTACAGAAAAGAAAAAGGAACTCAGAGACAGTGTCAAGGGCAAGGAATAAGGATTGGAGAGCTTGAGAGGGAAGAGAGGAGAAATAAGAAGTTTAGACAGAGAACCAGGTTAGTGGTACTCAGGTTGTCTTTGTCAAAGAGGAGACCATGGTGGTTGAGTGAAACAAATGTAAGTGTACTCAGTGGGATGAGACTTTAGTCAAAGCAGTCACAAGAGCTGGAGGCTGTGAAGTGAGCGTAAAGTATGGATTTGAAAGCTCCCAATGTCGTGGAGGATAGGGAGGGCAGGTTAAGGGCATTGTACCAGGTAGGGGCATGGTATGTAAAAGATCTTTGTCCCTGAGCAGTCCGGCATCTAGGGACAAGGAAAGGTTGGTGGTCAGATCTTCTGGTGGTACGAGTGCCATTGTTCAGGCAGAGCAGGTCCCGGACACATGGAGGAGTGAGTCCCAAGATTGATTTTTTTGCCATCACGCAGGTGAGATACATGAGGCGATTTGGAAAGATGCAACCAACCGGTTTCCATGTAGAGGTCACAAGTGTGGGTCCATCTCTGTGCTCAGTGAGGAGTCGACAGGTTTGTTTAGTGCTGTTGAGATACTTGCAGTACTGATGGTAGTAAGCTGAGCCATAGACAATTAGACATAGTCTATGATTGAGATGATGGAGTTTGAACAGCAATCCTCAAGGCAGCTTGGTTGAAAATTGACGTTCCGTACAAAATTCCAATGCATTGGTGCACTGTTTTTGCAGTGTTATCGACATGGGCCGCAAAAGTAAGACATTCGTCAAAAGTGATACCAAGGTATTTGAAGGTGTTCACTTGTTCTAGTGTATTTCCAAGAGAAGTTTTTATGACGAGTGGAGTATGCCTATTTCTGTTTTGATGACTGGCGAAAAGCATGACTTTTGTTTTTTTTTTATTTAGAACCAGTTTGTGCTCAAGGAACCACTTTTCAACACGTGAGAAAGCAAGCTGCAAGCTCTGTCGTAGTGGATTTGGATCCTTATGGGAGGAGAGAATTACAGCGTCATCAGCATAGAGTATTAATTTTTCAGGGCAGGATTTGGGAAGCAAGTTTAGAAATAGGCTGAAGAGGAGAGGACCTAAAATTGAGCCCTGGGGGACACCAGAGAGGACCGGTTTGGAGTCAGAGAGAACCTCAGAGATTTTTACTGTTTGAGAACGTTGTGCCAGGTAACTTTTTACCCAGGCTCCAGGTCCCTCGGCTAGCCCAATGTTGAGCAGAAGAGAGATTAGAAAGCTATGGTGAACAGTGTCAAAGGCCTTTGTGAGGTCTATGAAAACAGCTCCGGTTAAATAACCTTTATCCAAGGCTTTGTGAGTTTCACTAGAGAAATCAAGTGGGGCCGTCGACGTACTGTGTCCTTTCCTAAATCCATGTTGCTGAGTGCAGAGTAGATCATACTTTTGCAGGTAGTCTGATAGTTGATCCGCCACGATCCGTTCAAGAGCTTTGGAGAGGGGTGGAAGTATAGATATGGGCCGATAGTTCCCTGGTGTGGATTTGTCGCCCCCTTTATGCACTGGTGTGACTATAGTGGCCTTCCATGTGTTGGGGAATTGACTTTGGCACAGGGAGAGGTTGAGAATTTTGGTGAAGGGGTGGATCACTTCTTCCAAGGTGAAGGACAGAAGTTTTAGATCAATGGTGTCACTGCTATTTCTAGATTTAGAGCAGGCCTTTTTTATGTATCTATAGGCTTCATATGTCTTAACTATTTTAAAGCGAAATAGCGGTTTGTCTGGTGAGGTGGTTTGGGATACGAGTTTTGGAACTGACAAGTCCTGGAAGAAGTCTGGTGAGAGAACACCACTGAGGTCAGTGAAGTTTTTATTTAGGGCATCGGCCATAGTCTTAGGGTCACGGGTAGTGGAGCCATCAATGTTCATTGCCGTGGGAGAGGATTTAGACTGTTTGCCCTTAATATTACGTATATTGTCCCAGAAGGATCTCCCCTGTCACCCCAGGTGGTTTCTAGAGCATTCTTGAAATAGGAGCTCTTCATTTGCCTGATTTATGAAGTGCATAGGTTGCACGCCTGTTTATAGTTAAGTGAGTCTGTTATGGAGCCTGTGGCCCTGGCTATAGCCCAAAGATGGTCATGTGCTTTAAGCTGAGCCAGTAGTTTGGCTGTTAGCCAGGGATTAGAGAGGGCTTTGATTTTACGTTTTTTGAAAGGTGCGTAGGTGTCACAGGCAGTGTTGAAAGTTTTAATGAAGAAGTCTAGGGCAGCGTCCACATCCAGCGTATTGTAGATAGGGGACCAGTCTTGTTGTAGGAGGCAGGTCTTTAGCTTAGCAAGGTTTCCGTGCAGTAGCATTCAACTTAGGATGGTTTTAGGAGGTGGTTTGTGGAATTTATTTGTCCAGATACCGATCACAGGGGAGTGGTCACTGAGGGAGTCGGAGAGAACGGTGGTGTTTTTTATCCGGTCCGGTCGATTAGTAAGAATCCAGTCAATGAGAGTGCTGGTTCCAGTCTTGTAGTTTTTTCTAGTAGGGAAGTTGACCATCTGTGTTAGGTTGGTTGCTAGGATAGTATCCCTGCAGGAGAGTTTGTAGATGATCCACACACCCAGATATTTGAATTTCTTCACATATTCAAGTGGCTTACCCAACAGGGTAGGTACATGTGGGACAGTTCCTGGGATTAGAGAGATGGAAACATTAGCTGAAGGGGCAAGGAGCATGGCCTTCGTCTTTTTGGCGTTCAGCAGTAGTTTTAAATGTAACAGGTTTCTTTGAAGAAGGTTAAATTCATTTTGCAGGTCAGAGCATGCAAGCTCTGGAGGTGGCCTAGCAATGTAAAGCACTGTATCATCAGCAAACAGATGCATATTTGCTGATTTGATTCCATTATTTAGATTGTTTATTTAGATGGCAAACAGTAACGTGCCAAGGATAGACCCTTGTGGTACACCTCTAAGGAGAGACTTCGTTGGGGAGAGGTCCTCGTTGGCCTTGACCTGTTGACAATGGTCAGTGAGATAGTTTGTAAACCATTTTAGGGTCAAGCTGTCGGCCCCAATATTTTGTAAAGTGACCAAAAGCAGATTATGCTCCACCATATCAAAGGCCTTGCTAAGATCAAGGAACAAAGCGCATGCATAGTTTTTGGTGACCAATGCAAACAGCCAGTCCTTCGTAACCTTAGCAAGTGCCAAGGTTGTGCTATGATGAGGCCTGAACCCAGATTGGACCGGATTGAACAAGTTGTAATTTTCCAGGAATTGCCTGAGTTGGGTATTGACCACCTTTTCGAGCAACTTGGACAGTATGAGAAGCAAGGAAATAGGATGACAGTTATTTAGGTCACTCGAATCGCTCAATTTGTATAACGGAATGACATGCGCTGTTTTCCAAATGGGAGGGAGATAACCCAGAGCAAGGGATAAGTTAAAGAGATGGGTGGGGGGCTGATAGTACATAGTGTCCTCATTTTAGGAAGAAAGGCTCTATGCTGTCCGCTCCTGCACTTTTCTTGGTGTCCAACTGTAGTAGAAGATCCTCAGCTTGCTTTACTGTGACCGGGCTGAAGGTGAAGGCAGGGGTATTATGTGGAACAATAGATATCAGACCATTAGGTTTCTAATGACTCAGTTGGTCTCAGAGGTTATTGCCGGGTGAAGTATCGAACGCCAACCTTGCTGTAGCGAAATGGTTATTGAGCAGGTCGAGTATTACGTGTTTGTCCATAAAAGTGGAGCCTCCTGTAGAGATTTTAGGTGGGATTGTGCTACCAGAGTTGTGGCCTGTGACATTCTTTAGTGTTTTCCAAAATTTTGAAAAGCAAGTTGAAGATGAATCGAGTGCCGAGTGGAAGAAGTTTACTTTCTCAGCCCTGATTAGTTTAGTACACTGGTTTCTGGCAGCACGGAAAGACGCCCAATCTGCAGGAAGTTTAGTTTTCCTCGCCCTTTTCCATAGGATGTCCCTGTGCCATAATGTTTTTTTCAGGCTGGCCATAAACCATGGACATGACCTCTTCCTAGTACGGATTTTTATAGTGGGTGCATGCTTATCTATGGTCCCAAGGACAATACGGCAGAAGGCCTCATAGGCTTCCCCGACAGAAGGTGCCAAGTAATACTCTTGCCAACTGGCATCTTGGAGAGCCGTGAGAAAGGAGACGGGGTCAAAGTTCCATCGACATCTCTTTAAGGTGTATTTGGAGGAAGAGGCAGCCTTAGCAATAGACCTCACACAGGCTATAGCACAGTGATCACTCAGATCATTGAAAAACACTCCAGAATGCTCATTTGATCTAGTCATCATACTGTGCATTTGCATTGCGATGCTCCCTGGTGGCAATAGGCAGATACCATCCAGTTCGGAATTTGAAGCCTTAGAGTCTCCTGGTGGCACTGGACAACGCAGGCATGGAGACAGCGTGTGCTGTGGGAGCCAAAGGAGCTGTGGAGAGTAACAACATGACTCTTACAGTTACCTTTGACTCCCTGGCACCTCTCTGAGTTTGACCCTTGATTTCCAGCCACATGTCACCATGGTTTGATGAAGACCTGAGGAGAGGCTGAAGAGAAAGGAGTGGAGGTTAGAGCATTGTTGGCAAAGGTTTAGATTTGATGGGGACAGATTGGTGCTGAGGGCTCACTATAATGAGTATCAATAGGCAATCAGTCTGGAAAAATCAGTATTCCTGTCACGGATAATTGCTGCCAGAAAAAAAAAAAAAGCTCAACTCTTCAACACTGTGGGCAGATTATAAAATCCAATCTGTTTGCAGTCCTGCAGAGTCTTTTTCACAGAAAAATGAGGTACATTTAATCAGTTCTTTCTGGACAAGGTGTCCTCTATCCATGCTGGATATTTTCAAGCAACCTATTATCAGCAGGTAGTGTCCATTCTAGTATCCTGTTGTTAGGACACCATGATTAGGGTGCAAAGGATCAGGGTGCCTGGGATTTCTTGGTGTGATTCACTTTGCCACTTCCACCCCAATATGCTATGGGTGGATGTCAATGTATTTTTTAAGGGGGGGATGTGGGGGGTAAATCCCCACCTGCTTAAACCCACGGACATCAGTGGCACGCTGTGTCTGTGTGCTGCCTTGCACCCTTTGTCCATGCGGCATAATGCCAGCACCCTAAAGGACATCATGGTTCTTAACCACGCACTATCATGGATGAACCTTCCACTCTCTGGTGGGCAGAGGCACTTCGTCTTTGTGGGAAGAGATTGAATCAGTACAGGTGGATGATTCCAGATAGTCTCAGGACAGCACCCTACTTACTGTACATTGGATCCAGGGTCAACTTGGCTTCTTCTCAGATGCTGGAGGGCCCAGGGTACAATTTTTATTGTAGAGATTGTTGGGTGTTCCCTTAGGGAGGAGTCTTTTCTATCCTCACGGAATAGGGTGATGGTGAAGCCTCTTCTCAAAAAACATTGCTGGCCCCCAATGATCTCTCAAATTACAGGCCAATTTCAAACCTTCCTTTTGTGAGGAAGATGATTGAGAAGGTGGTAGCAGTGTAGCTGGAGCAGCACCTGGAGACATATGATATCTATGAGCATTTCCAGTCTGGTTTCCAGCCTCACCACAGTAGTGAGTCTGCTCTGGTCAAGACGCACCATGATCTTCTCTTGAAAAGGGATAGTGGGTCTCATTCCATCCTTGTTCTGCTTGACCTTGCCTTGGCATTTGACACTGTGGATAATGGAGTGCTATTGGTCTGATTGAGGAATTGTGTAGGACTCTCAAAAGAGGTGTTATAGTGGTTTGAGTCCTATTTATCTGGTAGGGTACAGCAGGTGACACTGGGCTTATTTCATCTTGAGCAGTGCTGTGCTGTGCCTGAAAGGTCAGTCCTGGCTCCCATGTTGTATGCTGTGTACATGCTGCCATTTGGGGAGATCATTACATGCTATGGCCTAGGCTTTCATTGCTGTGCTGATGATACCCAGCTGTATGTGTTCTGTGCACCTGATGAGAGTGTTGCAGCCCTGAGGTTGAGGAAAGGCCTTAGGGAATTTCAAGACTGGATGTCTGCCAGCTAACTTAGACTTAATCTGCTGAAGATGGAGGAGTTGCTGGTGGAACTAGGTCAGTATGGTTCAGTAATGATGAGCAGTGATGCTGCACTTCCATTCTTAGACGGCATCATGCATAGAGCTATGGATAGGGTGTGTAATGTGGTTGTTATTGTGGATTCCAAGCTGACCCTAGAACATCAGGTTTCGGCTGCTGTCCGCAGTGGCTTTTATTATCTTTGGAACATCTCCCAGATCAAGCCCTTTCTTGAATCTGCTGACTTGGTGACCCTGGTGCACACCCTGGTTACATGTAGAGAGGAATTACTGTACTGCTCAACACCTTGTGATATCTGTAAGGTTGGTGCACTACTTGCAGCTGGTCCAGAACGTAGCAGCCCAGTTGGTTGCTGGAACCTCCTGGTTCAAGCATATAATACCGGTTCTCCATGCTTTGCACTGGTTGCCTGTGTAGTGGCACATCAGCTTCAAAGTATGCTTGTTAACCTACAATGCCTGCATGATCTGGATATGGACCACCTAGAAGACCTCCTGAGTCCATACAATCCTGGGTGCCCACTTCAGTCGGTGGAGGTGAGTCTACTCATTATACCCAAATCTAGGCTGAAATCTTCAGGGTATTGGGCCTTCGGTGTTGCCAGTCCAATTTATGGAATGCCCTCCATCACCTGGATATACAAGGCGCCCCTTAGCTTGACATTCTTAAATCTTATCTTAAAACTCACTTGTTTACTTTGAGTTTTGGGTCTGACGCTGTCTTTTAGTCATCTTTATATAATTTTATCATTTATAACCTGTTGTTTTATATTTGTGGTTCTCTTGCTTAGACTGTAAGGCACCCAGCATTCCCAGGAGTGGAAGCCATATAAATAAAATTGCCTTGCCTTGCATAATCAGAGACAGTTGAGAGGCATGCTTGATGGCATGGCATCAATGCAAATGGCATGCAAGGAACAGCACCACTGTAGGAATTTTCACTCAGGCATGCCTGGCTGACCATCCACCTAGCCAATGAGCACCACACATTAACCAGATCTTTACCATCACCCGATGCTGTGCTGAGCACCAGCGTGGTTGTATGTACTTCAACCTGCCCTCTGCCGGAGGCAGCATCTCCAATATTCATCCTGGCTTGGGAATCCTCATACAAAGAGTATGCCCATTTCCCATCTTTTTCACCAGCTCAACTTGGACAGAACATTTGATATGTACAGCCTCATGCATACAGGCTAATTGATGGGCAAAATTCAGTTTGGCAGTTTAGAAGTTATTACTTTATGAAATTTTATTAAAAAATCCCAAATTTAAGCAAGTAGTGAAAAAATTACAAAAATGTAAATGAGTTTGTTAGAGCTTGACTCCAAATAGGGACTTTTTGTACTATGGGGACAAAAATGTTTCATAGTTTTAAGGTTTTAAAGATTTAAAATCTCATGCATACAAAGGCCACCTGAAAAAAAATAGTTGAAAAATGCAAAAAATGTTCTCCAAGTTAAAGTCGGACACTAACGAAAACTTTAAAAGCTAAAAATGCAACAAATACTTAACCCTAAACGTTGACAGCCATGTGGTTTGCCCGACTTTCAAAAAGAATTACACTTAATATTTAAATTTGAAAATAAATATTCATGCTTGCTTCAAAAACACATTAAGCTGAACTTTAACGAACTTAGCACATGGATAACAGATAGTACATGCACTTGTTAAGACATAAATAAACCCTGAGAAAAAATAGTGAATATGACCAAAAAATAGAAAAATCTATAATTTTTTCTTTAGTTCATGAGTTACTGGGGGACTTGTAAAAAAAAAAAAGAAACTGTTACGAAAAATTATTTTAACCCTACACGAACCAAATGTTTAAATCTGTGAAACTCAAAAACATGAGCAAAAACACCCATCCCTTTGACTGGGTGACCAAAGTAGTAGATCAGGGAGGGGCTGTGGATATGGCCTACCTAGACTTTAGCAAGGCATTTGACACAGTCCCACACAAAAGATTAATATACAAGTTAGCCAGCCTGGGAGTGGGTCCCAAGATGACAGCCTGGGTAAAGAATTGGCTGGAGAATAGGACACAGAGAGTAATAGTAAATGGAGTCCACTCTGAAAATAGGGGGTTAGCAGTGGGGTGCCACAGGGTTCAGTATTAGGACCGGTCCTCTTCAATGTCTTTATAAGCGACATTGCAGAGGGACTGGAAGGAAAAGTATGTCTCTTTGCAGATGACACAAAGATCTGCAGCAGAGTTGATGCACAAGGTGGGGTGGAAAGGATGAGAAGGGACTTGGCAAGGTTAGAGGAATGGTCAAATGTATGGCAGCTTAGATTCAATGCTAAGAAGTGCAAGGTAATGCCACTGGGAAACAAAAACCCAGGGAAGAGTACACAATGGGGGTGAGATACTAAAACAACAAAATGGAAAGGGACCTGGGGTAGTCATATCAGATGACCTAAAGGTGGGCAAGCAATGTGAGGGCAGCAAGGAGGGCTGGGGGATACTGGGATGCATAGGAGAGGCATCACCAGCAGAAAACAAGAAGTTATTATCCCTCTGTACAGACAGCTGGTGAGACCACATCTGAGTACTGCGTGGCAGTTCTGGAGACCCAATCTCCACAAAGACATAGACAGGATGGAAGCTGTCCAGAGGAGGGCAACTAAAATGGTGCAGGGTCTGCACGGAAGACATATGAAGAGAGACTTAAGGAGCTTAATGTATAGCCTCGAGGAAAGGAGGAGAGGGGGGACATGATAGAAACGTTCAAGTACCTCAAGGGATCAACAAAGCCCAAGAGGGTAGCATCTTTCAAAAAAGAGGTGCAAGAACAAGGGGCACAATTTGAAGATAGAAGGGCGGCTCAGAGGTAATTTAAGGTATTTTTCACAGAGAGGGTTGTGGATGTATGGAACAGCCTTCCAGAGGAGGTTGTGGAGTCAAAAACAGTGGTGGAATTCAAGCATGCATGGGACAGTCATAAGGCAATTCTAGGGGGTGGGGGTAGGAAGAAGTAGGCTGCTGGTTAACTAGGATCTGCAGCTTATCCATCAGGTAGGGAAATGGGCAGACTGGGTGGGCCAAGCGGTCCTTATCTGCCGTCAAATTCTATGTTTCTATATACTGCACAAACACAATTTTAAGAAACTTATGTCTCCTCTCCTACTTTGTGCAAAGAAAGCTAGGACTCATGTCTTGCTTTACATGGCTTAAGTTAGGGCTAACCTCAAAGCAAGTTATGGCTCTACTTTCTCAAAAAATAAGGAAATTATTTAAAAAAAATTCAATGTGAAGGCATACATTAGGAAAGCTGCAAAAAGGAGGTTAAAGGGAAACCGTGGATATTCACAGACTGATGCAATATTGGGTTTTCAGTATTACATTATTACCACTACCTAGCCCATGTGTAACTTTCTACTCAGTGAATTACCTTTTTTGAGTGGTTTCTGTTCCCCCCTGCACTGCGCCATTCTCAGTCAGAGCACCGCTGGCTGAGAGCTCCTGGTATGCTAATTTTCTTCACCCTGTGAGACGTTCTCGCTCGACCAGTGCAGTCAAGCAGGCACAACAAATAAAAATGTCTCTCACACAGCACACTAGTTAGCTCTTTATTGCTTCCACAAACGTGCCAGTGATCCCTTGAGAGTCCTTTCCTGGGTCGCTAAAATAAAATTTTAAAACTTTGCTTACTTTTTGTGTCGCCTTCCTGGTTGCTTGTCTCACTGGTCTCGATTCCTTTGCTGTGCACAGCGCCATTATTATTTGTCTTCTTGACCTTTCATGCATGCAGGAACACGCTTCAATTACAGTTCCTTGCTGTGTGTCATAGCAACCCTGTGTTGCTATGTCAACTCTTAAAGAAACAGCGCTCCCACTAAAGGCTTTTCATGCGACTCCCGATTTTCTACATTTCCATTGATGAGACACACACCTTCACTATACGGGCACAGCAGACAGATTACGTACACATATTGCACAGACTCATGCTAATGCCATGCAAATTTGCTTCTTGCGGTGCAAAGTCATGGAGGTGGGCAGTGATGTTGCAGTCGCAGTTCCACATCACCACACATTACCACCGTACCAGTCAACACCCAAGCGTTCAGTGGCAACATAACACCCTCCTGTCACTCATTGCAGTACCATTCTAGTGGCATCCCACATCCAGAATCTTATCCATTCTGGGACAGTTTTAAAAAAATAGCCTCAATCTGTAATATATGTCCCTCATCTAGTTGGTACTGTCTACAGAAGTTTATTGGAACTACTTCCAAACTCCTCTCTGGTAATTTTGCAGCATTGGAACAAAGAATTTAATTCTGATTACAGTGAGGAGCTATGGAACTAATATGCTTCAACCAACTATAGACTGACATCCTCTCTAAACTGGCAGGATTTGTCCTGGAGGTGCAGAACATGTTATTTCCTCATGCCTGCAATATAGGCAGCCTATGTGGAACTTGTTGAAGGGGTTGTGGGGAAAACAAGGCCGATCACTAGTATGCTTTTGGTCTTGTCCAATGTTTGGCACCTATTGGTATGATATAAATAATGTTTTTAATATACTTTTCTTGGAAAGTGACCTCCTTACACCATCTTTGGTTCTCTTGTCAATACCTACTGAAGATATTAGAGGGCAAGTCACGAAATTAATACTTACATTAGTGCGGGCAGCAAAGAAGGCAATTACTAAAAAGGTAGTTGCAGCAGAAGTCTCCTCCACAAGTATCTTTTCGGGTGAGGGTGGTAAATGCTACATACTGGATGGAGACTCTAATAGCTAACATTCGAAGGAACAAGGAAAAGAATGAGATATTCTGGAGGAGATGGGTAACCTATCAAGGGCTAGTGGGCTGCTAGGGTGCATGGGAAGGGGTATCACCAGCAGGAAAAGGGAGGTGGTGCTGCCTCAATATAGACTGCTAGCAAGATCTCACCTTGATTAGTGTGTTCAGTTCTGGAGACCACAAGCTCGATTCTCAAAGGGCCCTTAGATTGATGTAGAACCAGTCCAATCCAAAACAATGGTGGCACTTGAAACCAACCAAAAAAAGTATTCCACAACTTCTGTAGTGCATAAAGTGAAAGTTGTGGAATACTTTTTTGGGTTGGTTTTGAGTGCCACCATTCTTTTGGATTGGATTGGTTCTACACTACATCTGGAGTTGGCAGCCCCATATGGTGAGAACCATTCTGAACACTGGCAGGTCGCGGAAATCCTTGCTGGACTTTCCCTTAGATTGATGGCAAGCTGCAGCAACAGGCAGCTTGCATCAAAGCCTGGTGCGCCAGGTACCCTACACCCGATTCTCTTATCAGGCAGTGTCTTAACGGGAAAGTCCCGCTGCTTGCAGCAACAGTGACCATGCGCTAAACAGATGGCACATCTGGAGGGTTTGTCACTAGGCGCAGGGTTGCTGTGTATCACTCCATGACATCCCTGGTGGTCTAGCAGCCCCAATCCCCATATTAGTAGCTCAAGCAGTCCCTGGTGGTCTAGCGCCCCCCCCAGCCCTGATCTCCTCATTAGTATATCAAGCAGGCCCTGGTGATCTAGCAGCCCCCCAGCCCCAATCCCCTTAATATTCTATCAAGCAGACCCCCCTCCTTATCCCTGATGTGCCCGTAAAGTATAGTGTGAATCGAACGCATTCCCTGGTGATCTAGCGCACCCCCTGATCTGCTCATAAATCAACATGTTGATACAATCATTCCCTGGTGGTCTAGTGGACCCTACCCTGCCCCAATCTGCCTGTAAAGTAGCATGTTGATACAATCATTCCCTGTTGGTCTAGTGGACCCCCACCTCGGCAGGTAGTGCCCACCATCCCACTCCCCCCTATCCTGAACTCCATGCTGGTGACTGGCACAGCCCTTCTCTCACCACCATGACTGGATGCTGACTGAGCTGTCACTGAAAGCGTTCTGTATACAATACATGCCCAGTGACAGTTCAGTGGACGGAGGGCCATGGTGGTGAGAGGAAGACTGTGCCGGTCGCCAGCATGGGTTTGGCATGGGGGGAGCAGAGTGGTGGGCACTACCTGCTGGGGTGGGGGTCAACTTAGACAACCAGGGAATGATTGTATCAACATGTTAATTTATGGGCAGATCGAAGGGGGTCCACTAGATCTCCAGGGAATGAGTTCTATTCACATTATACTGTATGGGCACATCAGAGATAGGGAAGGGGTTAGCAAGACCACGAAGGACTGCTTGATAGAATATTAAGAAGACTGGGGCTTGGAGGGGCTGTTAGACCGCTGGGAAATGAGTTTATAAACATTGTACAATATGGGCACATCGGGGCTGGGTGGGCCTGCAGCACATGGTGAAGGATGACTCTGAGAGTGTGCAAGTGGTCAAACCCTCTCAGAGGGTGAGCAGGTCTAAGGGTCTAAGGTCCCCTCTCCCTCCCACCATCACATATTTCCCACCTTCTCATCTAAGCCCTCCCTGGCTGCTGCCCCCCCCCCCCACATGCGCACTTATTCTTGACTAATCCTTCTCTGGTTGCTACCCATCTGCATCAAGCACTTAGTAACAAAAAATATCTGTCTTGTGATTATTTCTGGAAACCTGTATTTTTGATTACAGAGTCTGATAGTCCTACTGCACAAGTTGTTGAATCTTTAGTTCAAACTAGTGACTCTGGTAACTGCATTGTCAGGTGTAACCTCTTTTAATGTCATGCTCTTGTACTGTAATGTTTGTACTTGTATTGGTTTGCTGTTCATCCACTGACTTGGAGCCTTTGTAAAACAGCTATGTTGTCTCAAAGGTTGTAATTCCCAAACTGAAATAAATAAAAATAAAATAAATGTCACCCTCCAGGAGGGTTTTGAGAATCCTGATCTAGGGCATGTGGCAGCTTGCGTCTGCCACATGCCCCTTAATGTCATGCCACAGCCCATTTTATGGTGCATGGATGGCAAAAAACGCTTTTGGAGCATGCAGCCTGTGGTTGATGCAGACTGCGTTTAGAAATCGCTCTTGGTGCATGTTTTGGAGCAAGCGGCTCATTGGACCATTCTTTGTGGCACAAGCCCCTTGCACCATGTTGGGAGCTTTGAGAATCGAGCCCCACATCTTAGAGAGGACATAGACAGCGTGGAGGTGGTCCAAAGGAGGGCTACCAAAATGATGCAGGGTCTGCATCAAAAGCCCCACCAGGAGAGGCTTAAGGAGCTAAATAGGTACACCCAGGAGGAGACAGGGGATATGATATAGACCTTTAAATACCTCATGGGGTGGTCACAAGATTTTTTGGAACACCAGTGATAACCAAACATTATGATAATCATCCAACCAACACTTGCTGGTGGGTATGTGACAAGAGAGGCACACATGAGCACATTGTTTTGAGTTGTCCAAAGCTTAGGCCATTCTGGACAATGGTAATCAAGAACATGACTAAGATACTAGGCGTACAGATCCCTGACAGCTGTGACACACTAGTACTGGTAAGTCTCCCTGCAGGGATTCACATTTATGGGGGGAAATATTTGATCAATATACCTGTAGCCCCTAGGCGGCGCTACTCCAAGGGATACTACCCCAGCCTGCGTGACTAACTGCAGGTTGAGTGGCCTGAGCTCATGAAAAGGGTGCCTCCACCCAGAGGACAGGGTTGATGGCAGCGTGACTGCTCTGGGTAAACCTCTCCGGGACACTAATACCCCCCTCTTTCCCCTCTAGTGACCAAAGGAAGTCTGAAATAACACAATCCCAATATGCACTGTTAACCCCTCTTGCAACACACTTACCACCAGGGTTGGATTATCTGGGATGACCCTGGAGACCCCCTGTAAAACAAGTCCTGCAACAGTAGACAGCAGTATCACAATACTTTCTATACAGAGGTACACCACATCCAGTTTAGATGCAAAAAGGTTTAAATCTGATTTATTAGGGGGACATGAACAAGGCAAGGGCAGTAATCTAGTGGTTGATTTTAGATCTGATTGAGTCAGGCTATAAGGCATGCACTCAAAGGTCCCTGTCATACAGGCAGTAACACTCTGGGTACCCAGTTGCAACTACAGGCTAGCCTGAAGCCTTGCCCAGGGTAGGCCGGCGTTGCAGCTGTTGGGGCACTTTGGAAGGAAGAAAACACAACATGCACTTTAACCCTTTAATTTATAATCCAGAGCGGGATGGTTCAGTCCAAAATGAAAAGAAACAACAATTAAATCAGTTGACACACTTTGATCTGATTTTTATTTTATTTTATGTTATTTTTATTCATTATATCAGAGATTGACATCAAAGAACACTTGGTTCCAAGGCATAGCAATGAATACAGGTACATAGACAAAACAGGATTATATTCTTATCTCCCTGAGTTGCAACATGGGAGGGGAAGTACAACTGCTATGGTCTTGTATTATAAAAAAATATATATCAAATGCTTATACAGCCATGACCATGGACTATATAACTTTAATGAAAAGTGTCCGAAAAGTCCCGGGGTATAAAACCCATTAAGTCAAAAATGTTGACATATATAAATTCCATTAGTACAATTAAATCTATGATAAGGCTGGCTACCGTCAAGCCTTCACTCCCACTTAAAACGGCAAAAAAAACCCCACAGTTTTAACTATTAGAGAAACTGCTTAGACTTTAATCGAGTTACTGGACTGGAAATGTCCTAGAAAGGAGCAGAGGGCTTATACCCTGGATATTATTAAATTATAAGTCAATTAAAGAACCACTGCTCAGGTTTCATTAAGGACCTCAGACATTGCTTCACCCTGTACAAAGTCTGCTTTGACCTTGAGCAGCCGCTTTCCAGACTTAGAGGGATTGGTAAAAAGGAAGGTTTTACCTGCACTCAATCACCTCACATTCATCTCCCTCCTTCACTCTCCACCCTACTCAGCCATACATGCTCCCACCATGTACTCCACCACCCCTTCTTCCCATCCCATCTCCCCACGCACACAGGACCACCAGATCATCCCACTGAGTCCCCCACAAATCCCTCTCCACCCGTGCCCTAGAGACTGAACTCTTCAGGCTCTCTGTATCTGACAACGTCCACTTGGACTGCCTTCCCCATCCCCCTAGTCCATGGTAGATATAGTATATCAGGCCTATTATACTGTCTTGAGAACATTTGGTCGAATCTGTAATTAATTGCAAACCAATTTTCTTCTATGTATTAACTGCTGTGTATATTTCCCCTGCTGTACCACACCTGTACCGTCCTCCATTTTTTTTCACTGTCATGTGTTGTCTACCCTCCCTGCAACGAGGTGCCTCTGTAAATGAGTCTCTGAATCAAAGGTAGTAAATCCAATTTATACATAAATAAAAATAAACAAAGAAGAAATTGTCGTTGTTATCATACATGGTTTCCACACTTAAACTATGGGCACACTGCCTGGGTTTCAGAGCAACACGTTCTATACTTGGACAGTCACATACTGGACTCCAACATTGGCAACTTACTGATTTGATTCCAAGAAGGAGTGGGGGTCTCTTGGTATTCACTGCAGGGCTGTGCAGTGAACTCACCCAGCTACCAACGTTGAGGTAGACCACCCTTCAGCTGGGTCCCTACTCTAAACTGCATCTGCCTACAATGGCATACCTCTATTGTGTGCAACTGCCATAGATGACACCAGCCAATTTGCAGGTGAAAAGTGCGTGCAGAGCTAGTTAACAGTGAAATCCATACTTTGACATGTACAAACTGCATCCAATGATCTCTACTCATCCAATGTGATTTTGAGTGGTGCTAGTATATGTGTTATACATCAGCAAAACAAAACAGAAGAGGAGCTGTGATTGATTAGAGTAGCGCTTTGGTGGCAAATCAGCGTGCAGGGCATCAGCTTTAAACGCGCACTTGCCCCACACCACCCGCCACAGCGGAGCAAAATGACATACATCCCATGGTGCTGAGGGAACTGGCTGATGTCCTGGCAGTCCTCCAGGTGGAGCTCATCAACATCTCTCTGAGGACTGGATGGCTGCCCCAAGACTGGAGGGTGGCCCATGTCATGCTAATCTGCAAAGGGGGGGGTAAAGGGAAGAGGCGGGAATTAGCAGACCGGTTAGCCTGACTTCAGTGGTCGGCAAGGTGATGGAGGGTATCGACAAGGAAATTAATTTGGGGGTTACTAGAGAAAACTGGGAATTTGGAAAATAGGCAGCATGGCATTGTCCCCGGAAGATCGTGTCAGACAAACCATGTGGAGTTGTATGACCGGGTGACAAGGGCCCTTGAATGGAGTAGGCCATTGGATGTCCTCTTTCTGGACCTGCTGGTGCTCAAAATCGAGGAGACTAAGAAGAACATTAGGCCTGTTCTGCTGGCATTATAGTATGTTACTATAAATACAAGTCAAAGAACACCACAACAACAACCCCCAACCCAACCCAAACATTGGTAAATGTAACAAACATTTTTGCAGCATGGATTGGCAAATTGCTGGTTTGATTGCAAAAGGAGACAATGTGCACATAGTTGTGGCCTTGTAAATGGAGCTGTGTGTACTTCACCACCATTAAGATGCTTAGCTGCGCATTGCTAGGGGGCACCCCCAAGTAAGCATATTTTTGCCTGTGGAACCCTAACAAGCTAAGCCATTTTATGCAGATGCAGTTTCAGAGAAGGGACCATGCTGATGGTTGGTTTACATCAACTGTGGTTGGTGGGTTACTGTATAACTTGTCCCAGTGGTCTATTGCAATTCCATTAGCAATCAAATTAGTAACTGTCCAATCCAGTCTGAAAAAATGCCTATGGCTGAATGAGTCGGTATATCTTACCAGACTAGTGTTAAAGTGCTACAATGCTGTATAAGACTTGTCTCATGGCAACTAAAGCATTGTACTGTAATTGGTTTAAAAGATGCCTAACACTTAAGTTTCACAACCAACTTTTATTAATGGTTAGATTGACCTATTTTAGTTGTGGATGGGCCTATTGTGAGTGAGCGTATGCTCAGACTTGTTGATCATGTATGCCATATATAGTAGCACCCCTCTTTTATAATCACATTTCAAGCTAGGGTGAGCAGTTACCATTGGATAAAAAGACATAGGGTGGACACGCACTCTAGGAAGCAATGCAGATGGACACGGACAGAGCAAGAAGTCGAGAGAGAGAGAGAGAGAGTCTGTATGTTCACGGCAATGGCTGAGGGTTGGCAACAAGCATTCTTGTGTGGGACATAGACCATTGCTTACTCTTCAAAATAACTGACTATCAAGGCTTGAAACACGTATAATGGTTCTGCAGAAGTTCTTCCCTTGGTGGTCACTCAACAGGAGCAATGTTTCATGGTATACTGTGTGCATAAAGCGGAGAGAGATTGTCAAGCTTGCCCTGCTTAAGATCAAGCACAGAGAGCAGCAACGTATCAACAAAGTGATAGGTTTTGTCCTCTGCTATGGGTTTGGTGACCCACTTTTTGCAGTTCTTTGAGAATGGAAATCGATACCTAGGTTGTCCCTTGCGTTCGCCGCTCTTTATCACAGCTTGCTTGACATTACAATTCTCATTGTAGTCCATTAGCGCAAGTTGTGTGCGACACTGCATGCCCATGTAGAAGAAATGCTGCCTCTTGGGGCAGTACTTGTTAATTAGCGAATGGAACACCTCAAGGTTTCCTGTGTGGCAAAATTTGGTTATCTTCTTAATGTCATTCAGGAGCCTTGTGTCCGTGACTATCTTCCTCAGTGCCTCATACGCTGGTTCTCCCTTTTTCAGCCATAATGTGCTTTCAATGTATTCTTGGGACAGTGGTGCATGTGCACATTGACGGAACTCTAGTCCAACTATCCAGGAGCGGTTATTAACAACATGCTCCAAAACAGAAATCCACTTCTCCCTCAGCAGTACTTCATCTCCCAAACGTGTTGCACCACACCACCACAAATGATTCATCACAGACCGTATCCAAGGTGATAATTCCTCACGGTGCTTCTGTTTTGCCTTCGCACATAGTTTTTTTGATAATAGATTTAGCAATGTGCCAGACGTCATATTGATGTTCCACGCTTGGAAACTTTTTGGCTTTTTTCATAAGATTTGCGATCTGGGGGTGTCAGTCAGTCGCAATTATCTTTATGTTTAGGCCAGCATTTAATATGCTACTTATTGCTTGTATAAACCCCTCCTTCTCCATAACATTAGAATTTGCAACCTCTGACACCTGAATCAGCATTGATTCCAACACTTTCCGTGAATCAGAATCCATGATAGTGTATGTGCAATATTTTGCTGAATGTCCCAGAGAATCACACCTCCCATCTCCCAAGACTGTGAGCACCTTCCCACGCAGTGAAGTCCAGTTTGATGTCTTGCCATATGTGATTCACAACGGGAAATAAATATTTCTTCTGTACATCACCATACTGTGTTGCGCACATTAGTGGTTCACGCAGAAATCACAGAAGATCATAAATGCGATAATAGCTGTTACCGCTAAATAGTATGCATCCGCTAAGCAAAAGATTTCCAGCACCCATCTTTCCCACCATTGGCTGTGACCGCCAAGAGAAATGTGTGCATTAGCACAGCAAAATTCAATAACAAACATCGTTCCACGGGTATAGTTTTTGACAATTAGCAGCGGCAAACGGCATAGCTGACACAGCAACATCTGGAAAAGTGAGAATAGGGATGAGCGAAACACTAAGTATTTCACTTCTGTTACTGGTGTCTCAGCCTGAAGAAATGACTGTTGGTCTGATATATCATCAGCACTTTCAGTGTCCGATTCGCAAGAAGATCGCGGTTCAAACATAGACACATTGCTTTCATTGACAGCGTGTTCAGAGGACAAAAAAGGAAGATGTTTCTGTACTGCGATTTGTGTTTATCAACGAAGGCTTGTTTGATGTGGAAGTGCATCCAGGACGTGGTGCTGAAACACACTTACTGTTAATCCCAGGGTTTGCAGCTTGTGGATGATCTGTGGAATTTGCAGTATCATTCAGCCATTCAACTACCGAGTATGGCTTGGAGTATCCATGGTCTTTGTACACACATAATCCGGCAATTCAGGCCACTGACAGGAAAAGTCATGCATCACAGGTTTCTGCTGACAGGCAAAGTCTTGCACTGCTGGTGTGTGCTGTGTTGCAACTGAAATCACATGTACTGCTTGTAAAGAGATTCCCGCTTGCAGTACTGTGTCATTGTTCTGTGAATTGGTAATCGGCATCTCCATTCTCTGCCGCTGAAATACAAATCATAATATCAGTACATGCAAAACCACATGGAAACCAAACAATCAGCGAAGAGTTGGTGCCTCACACCAAATCACCATACCTTGTTACCATCACAGAGGGATGAGATGCACGCTGGACGGATGGAACAGCTTCCTCATTTAGTCGTTTTGTTGGATTTCCCTGATCTAAGAGATTAGGTCCACAACCCTTCATTAGGATTTCTGAACATTGCCAAAACTAGCACTATCAATCTAAATGCAATGTTTTACTGCTTATTTTGTTTGAAAATCATGCGTTTACACTGTCCCTCGCACAGTGACAAAATGCTTGTGGATTTTGTATTGGTCTAACAAGATTTTTATTTCAGTGGCCTTGAGAGATTGCACTGTACAAGGCAACACTTCAGTATGGCCACCAAAAGTGCCAGTAGAAAGGGGTCTGGTGCTCGTCGATATTCCCAGTTTCTATACCTGCTCATTAGTGTTAGCAAAACGTAATTTCTACCAATTTCATGCCCTAATTGAAAATGTAACAATAAAACACTGTATCTGGAGATAGACAATGTCTACCAATATACATGTTGCATTCAGCTTGAATAGTATAGTCAAATCACAGTATGCAGATGGGAAGGGGGAAAAAAGGAATAAGCAGGACATGCGACGACCTTGAAATAATCAGCAGTAGGCAATTATATGATACTCTAGCCTCGCGTAACAAGGTTTATTTCACCACTAAATTTTTGTGTGTGTGTGTTCTGTCGAACATACATTCAGGACCGGGTTTGTGCTGCTGTGAGTTCCATCCAGCACCAGGAGGCCTTTATTGTACGCTTAAGCGCAAGACGCATCACAAAGAATGATAAACCCAGCCTGGGCAGCGACTCTGTTGACCGGTGCTTCACTGACTTGGCAGTGTTTGTTGCCAACTGCCCTGCACCTTCCCTACCCAACACAGCACAAACTGCGTGCATCCCGGTGATGGCAAATTGTTTCAATACTGGATGACACTGCATTGCAAATCACACTTCGGAATACCGTCAACATACAAACCAAATAAATATTCAATGCAGACAACTATGCAATGTGCAAACTATAATTGTATCGATGAGGTCGAGAAAGCAGCACCACACATCTGGGTGGGAACTGCAAAGGATAAGATCAACCAAAGCATCAATGAGAGGGTGATATTCATGGAACAGGCTTCCAGCGGAAGAGATTGCACTTTAAACAATAATAGAACTTCATGTAGCATATGACAGACTATGTGTACTGCTTTGATGGAACAATTAAAAGAGGATGGGAGTAGCGACCATGTGCTGACTAGACTGAGCAATTGGTCCCCATCTTCAGACAACATTCTAATATTCTTATGTGACTAGAGTGCAATGCAATGGCAAACACTGTAGCTGCAAATATAAAAAGCAGCAACAATTAACACAGCTGAAGTCAGATTGGAATTCACTTACTCTTCATAACCAGTGTCCAGGTGGTATGGTAGTCTGCGTCGGTGAAGTGGTCAGAGCACACCACATTATGCCGTGTTGGAGAAAATGTGTCTATGTCTATGTTAGACCGATCAAGGAATAACAGCCATTGTCTGTGCAGATCATCTCTCATAGGGATGCGGTGATACGATGGCTTGTGACCAGTGTTAGTTTTTCCGCTGGTGTTGTGACAACCTCGCACCATGCAGGTTGGCATTTCTTCTGAAGCAAATGAATGCGCTGAGACTGTGCTGGGTCTTGAAACAACAACTGAAGGCAACACTAAACAGTGGGAAAAGGAACATTAATTAGACACGGTCCGATTGCACGCACCAGCACAGCGCAGGACAAGGAAGAACAAATGACAAAGGTTGTCACTTGATAATGGCATATACAACGTTATACGGCACAGTTGGTGTAGAACTATATTTTGATTTGTAACAGTAGCACTCTGTTGCCATTTTATCCCCGAGAGTCACACTTTGCTACCATTGCAGTTGTTTCGTTGCAGTACAACATAACAAAAGCTTCAAGGACAACATCAAACTATGGCATGGCAGTGCCCCTACACACAGGTCTCCCACAATCAAGAAAGTAACATAGGCTTGACATGGAATCCACTATTCAAATCTGAACACCACTGACCCACTATTGAGTGTAGTCTGTCATGAACAAAGGTTCCAACGAAAGTCTACTGCCGAGACTGTTTGTTGGCCAATGCACATCGCTGTTCTCAATGCTGTTTGCTGTTTAATCAGTTAAGGAGATGGATGCATTCAGGAACATGTCACTAGCGACTTTATTAAAAGGTACACTGTGCAATGAAGATTTGACATCACTGTGGTTGTAATCAGTCCTTGTTACATAAGCTGAGTTCTTTGATACCCCAGTAAGCACCACTTATAACATACTGCATGTCTCATTGTTAAAATGCTCCATCTGTAAAGTACATTACTAGGAACGCCATGCAATGGTAGTCCGAGTTCTAATTATCATCTGAACAGTACATGGAGCATTGCTTCTTAGAAGTCATGGAGGAATGTGTGTGCCAAAGCCTCATCACTGTCCTCATCCGCTTCCATGAAGCCCTTGTACACTCCACTAGCCTCAGGCCACTTTGCATGAATGGATGTCACAACGCAAGCTGGGATGACACGACGCACCTTCTTCCCCAAAATGAAATGCACCCAGTGTGTATACTGTATATACACAGCAAGCCGCATGGACCTGTAAGAAGATAACAAAGCAGACATGACCATGTAGCAGTACCAAACAGTGGGTGTGTGGCTTGTTAGTTTTTCTCATAAAGCAAGTTGACTGATCGCAACAGTGAGCAAAAGTGGTCGACAGAACAGCACACAGTACTCAAGAGGGGGTCTTAACAACTTTCTGAGCACAGGTATGCAAACTTCACGCTGCCTACTTCTGATGCCTCTCCCCATGCATTCCAGTATACCCGCCACACTCTGTACTGACCTCACAGTGCCTGCCTACTTACCTGTAGGTCATCTGGTATGACCACCCCAAGGACCTTTTCCATGTTAGTTGTTAATACCACCCACGCCCATCACTCGGTACTCTCCCACTTGGTTTTTGTATCCAAGATGCATCACGCACATGCTTGGGCATCATTGACAGTGTACATGGCAGCATAAAAGCAGTAGAAATCTAATAAAAATTAGCAGCTGTACCTGTTCTGAGGGGGATTAGATGGCTGTGGATGCCTGTAACATGAACATATTGATATCAGAGCCATCTGTACAATCAAAGGGTCAAGACATCCAATAAGGAACTGTGGGTGGAAAGAGATGCACTGTAACCCCTTGAGCTTGTCACCCAACTGATGGTACAGTTCCTGGCAGCATAGACACTCTCTTATTGTTGGCATCACAGAGCAATTTCCACAGTGACACCATGATGTCACATCACGTAATCTCAAACACATGGAGTCATCATCGGTCTCCCGATGTCGTACTTCTGGTATGCTGCACGCCCACTTGTCGCTGTACCGGCAACTCTGAATGTCTTTGGGGTTCGAACATATGGCTGGATGCCATTTCCGACAGTCAATACTAGCATGTCCTCTAGCACATCCGATGTGTCACTGTCTGTGCCACTCTCATCATCAGTGTCGTTCACTTCTGACGTTGCCGATATGTTTTCCTCATATTCAATTCTTCCTCCACTTGACATGTTCTGATGTTGTATGAAACAGGGTTGAACAGGCAATGTTGTAGGCAAAACAGGAACACACACTATGGCACCCTCAACACTGATGCTGTTAAAATATCTTATGTGAAAGTCTCCCGCCTAAAAAGTGAGCAAAGGTGACACCATCAACACAGTAATCAATGCATGCTTCGCACTACAAATGCTGGCACAAGTGCTCTTCTCTACCTTTCACTTTAATTTCCTACTTCTAATTAATCGGGCAAGGTTCTAAACTCGACAGCTCAACTGGAATGAATATTAACAGCAGGCACTGATTGACACTTTTCAAAAGGGCAGTTATACAGAACTTTATTGCACGACTCAAATCACATATTCAGGGCAAAATACAAAGACCAGCTTCCATTTTCCTAACATCCAAATGCAGCACCTTGACCTCAGAGGATAGTTTGTTCTGGAGGTTGGCAGGTGGTTAGGAGAGGCAAATACAGTGCACCATCAATCAATGCTGTCCAACGTAGCAGTTCCCCAAACCACATAAAAATGGAAACAAACCAGTACCTGACTATCTCCACAGCATAACAAAGGGTAAAGAAGACTGCAGAGCAGTAAACTGTGGCACAGGAAGTAAAATTCAAAAGTCAACCAAAACAGGAAGAAAAAGCAAAAGGCAATCCAAAACATGTATGCTCATAGGAGACTCTATGATTAGGAAGTTTTACCACAATCTCAGATTTCTTTGACGGGGGTAACCAGAGTGGTGGACCAAGTGGTTTCAGTTGATGTTGCCCACCTTCACTGCATCAAAGCTTTCGGTACTGGTCCACATAGAAGATTGATTAAGAAGATGGGTAGGCTGGGGGTGGGTCTGAGGTTGGTCAACTGGGTGGCAAACTGGTTGGCATAAAAGACACAGAGAGCGGTTTTAAGTGGCATACAGTCATAACAGATGCAAGTCACAAGTTGGCTTCCTCATGGGATCAGTCCCGGAGCCCGTCCTCCTCAATGTGTTCAGCAGTCACATTACAGATGGACTGGAGTGTATGGTTTGTCTGTTTGCAGATGACACCAAGCTCTGCAACAGAGCAGAAGATCACAATGGTGTGGGCGGAATGAGGAGCAATCTGAATAAAGTGGCAAAATGGTCAGAAGAGTGGCAACTGGCATTTCACTCAAAGAAGTGCAAGAGCCTTGTGCATAGTTATCACAGATGACATGAAACCATCCAAGCAGACCACTAAAGCAGTATTTTAGGCAAGGGGGATGTTGGGGTGTACTGGCAGCAGTATCACAAGTCGAAAGAGTGAGACAATAATCGCACTTACCAAGACAATGGTTAGGCCACATCTGAGTACTGCGTGCAGCTCTGGGAGGCCGCACATGCAGAAGGACAGTAACAAAATGGAGGCAGTCCATAGAAGGGCACCCAAAAGTGGAATACTTGTCCAAGACAATGTATATGAATGCATTCACATCAAAGAATAGCTTGGTTACATATAGTTTTCCGTGCGTCACTTATCTATCCGCGCTTTCCTTGTCACAGTATTTCGCTACTCATTCGGGAGTTACAATTAGAAGCTGGGTCTCTTTTTGGCTTGATGGTCATAAGTACCACTCCGCAGAATTGCAAACCACCTAACCCACCAACCGCACACACAACCCGACAGCGACCCACCGAAATCAAACCTTGACACCACAAAGAGTATGAATAGTGAGCAGTTGCCCCATCCCATCTTTACACTGCGCTACTTATTGTATATAGATACATAGATACATACATAGACAGTGTCGGCAGATAAGGGCCTATGGCCCACCTAGTCTGCCCATTTGAGCTTGTAAGTTCAGTTTGTTTTCCTAGAAGTCTATTTCCCCCTTACCCCTGACCTCTAGAATTCCTTTATGTCTATCCCATGCATTCTTAAATCCTGTGATTGTTTCAGCCCCCACCACTTCCTCTGGCAGGGTGTTCCACTTGTCCACCACCCGTTCTGTGAAGAAATTCTTTCTCATGTTTCCTCTGAATCGTCCTCCCTCCAACTTCATCCCATGCCCTCTAGTCCTGAAACATCTTTTGCTTAAAAATAGTGTTTTCCTGCACCCTGTTCCTCCCTGTAAGATCCCTATATGATACAGATCCTGGTTAACCAACAGCCTACTTTCACCATCTGAACTGCATTATGTCTATCCAAAGTGTTCTCGAGGTTGCCCACAGTTTTGTGGCTTCATTTGGCCACAAGGACAATTATACATTATTACTATTGAACACATACCTAGAAACAAAACAATTGCAGGTACACCCAAAGGAGAAGCACACACTAAATACTGTACTGAAACAGCATGCAACAATTAGCTCCTCTTTACAGTCAGAGTAATCACTGACATTACCACACAAAGAGTGATAATCTGAAAAGGTGCAGATTACTATTTGGACAGTGTTGTTCCATAACACACTGCCCACCCACCAACACAAATTTCCTGTGTCTCCATGGCTTTTAGCCTTTCCTGCACATAAAGCACCACACTTCTTCCAATCCTGTCCTTTCTAAACAGTGTCTATGCCTGGTATGGCCATGTCCCGGTCAGGGTTGTCAATGCACCATGACTCAGTAATGGCCATACTATCCAGGTCACCCTCTGCCATGAAGGTCTCTAGGTCTGGGATATTATTTTCCAAACTTGTGGGGGGAGGGAGCAGGCCTCAAAAAAGGTGGAAATGCAAGCAGGTACGATACATGAGGGACATGGTCTACCTCCTCTAGGGAGGGAGGAAGGGCGATGTGGCACTGTTAGTCAGAAATGGCATAGGTATTGGAGGGTAAAGGAGGCAGAGGTGAACGTGGTCATAAGCTCAAATGGTAGACTGGGTGGGCCATAGGCACGTTATCTGCCGACACTGTCTATGTATCTATGTGGAGGCTATTTGGGTCACTTTGTTGACAGGGTGGGGTAAGAGAGTAAAGGGTCGAGTGGTATACAGACCACCAGCATTGGTGGAGGTCCTGGAGAAAGTTTGGTGGAAAATCTCGGGGACAATGTAGTGTGGGAAGAGTAGTGGTAATGGGGACCACAACACACCATGAACACACGGGAGACTATGAGCGTACCAGTGGCCAGAGAGCAGAGGCTACTGGATGTCTTCCAGGCTGCGTTTCTGACACAACAGGTGGGTGAGCACACTAGGGAGGACCAGACACTGTACCTAGTCCTGGCAGATGGTCATCAGATTAGGAGCATAGAGGTGATGGACCCATTGGCTGTGAGTGAACACGCCACAGTCCGTCTCTTCCTGGACCTGGGAGGAGAGGAAAGTCGAACAAGGATGCTGACAGCAGGTTGGGGATAATTAGAAGGGGAATACAGGAGGTTACCAGATGCTGCACAAGGGAAAGGCTTAAGTCTGTCAAGGCAAGAAAACCCTGCTGGTGGTTGATTATTTGGACACAAAGAGAATTACACAGTATTGCTATTGAACACAGATGTAGAAACTAATCAATTGCAGGTACACCCAAAATAAAAGCCATCAATGAATATTGCATCTGGGAATGATCATCCAGTTTCATCAGGTACTTCAACAAGAGATTCCGTTTTGTAACATTTTCTCCATATTTTATATCAGTATATTATGGAGTATATAATTGTCTTATAATGCCAACTTTTCCTGTGTGGGCAATTGGCCGGCAACACATACCTGGCGACACAGTTAATAAAATAATATACTGAAAAAAAATGACTGTATCAGAGTGTTATACAGTGACAGACTGCATTCTTTTTAAAGGTTTATATTACCATTTTCTGTGAGGTTGCTCAGCAACACACACACATGGGTCATACATATGCCTTGTACCACTAGAATTTAGATGTTACAGCACCCTTATGCATAATACATTTAATTCACCACTAGCAACACATCCCCACAGTGGCCTGCTGGGAGAAGTTGAAGGAAATGGGGGTAGGGAGACAGTTAAGATGGATCATCTCTCCCTCACTCCACACCAGCCCATCACACCACTCTGCAATCTGCCCAAACCACCTCAAATGCTTTCGCATTCCAACCTGTTACCCCTGTCAACGTGTACAATGCCCTGCTTAAGTTAAACCCATCCAAAGGCAGATGCCCCTCTTGATTGGATGCTAAAATGCTCATCCTGTCTGCCCCAGCCATTGCCTGCCCACTGGCCTCTCTGTTCAATCTGTCCTTCTCTCTAGCTTCAACCTCAGCTGAATGGAATCACGCCACAGTCTTCCCTCTCCCGAAGGGTGGCGGCCCCTCCCCTTCAGGAAACTACCATCCTATTTCCCTTCTCCCCATTCTAGCTAAGATGCAGGAACTCCTAGTCCTGTCCCAGCTCTCCTCATTCCTTGAATCTACATCTTTCCTCACCCCTTTCCAGTCTGGGTTTAGGAAGTCCCACTCCACTACCACCTTCCTCCTTAGGCTCACCAATGCCATCCTCACAGGTATGAATCAAGCCCACATTACCTCAGCCATCTTTGTCAACCTAGCAAAGGCTTTTGACACTGCCTCACACCCTCTCCTCCTCACTAAGCTTTCCCTAGCGGGGCTTTCCAGCATGGCAACTGATTGGTTCCACTCCTATTTGGAGAGTAGGACCCAGTCCGTCAGGATTGGAAACTCCACCTCCACCCCCCTCCTCATCTCTTCTGGGGTCCCCAAAGGCTCAGTCCTAGGGCTACTGCTGTTTTCCATTTTCCTAAATGACCTACCCATGGCCTGCCCACGTACATCCATTCACATGTATGCAGATGACACTGTCCTGTATACTTCAGGCCCCTCTCCCTCTAATGTAGGATCCAGCCTACAGCTAGGCTTCAATGATGTCCAACTCTGGTTTCACTCAAATCAACTGTTTCTGAATGCCAAGAAAACAGTCTCCATAACCTTTGGCACAAGACAGAGACTATCTCAGCTCCCCTCCCTACCCACCTTCCTCACCCTGGATGGGACAAAACTGGAGGCTTACTCCTCCTCCTTCAGATAGCTCAGGGTATGGCTGGACCAACACCTCAATTTTTCTGTACACATTGTGGCATTTAACAAGAAGCTGCACCCCAAGCTTTGGGCGGTGTACCGAAACCGTGGGTGCATCCTGCTACCAGTCCGGCGGGAGATTGTACAAAAAATCATCCTCCCTATTTTTGACTACAGGGCAGTAGTCTTTTGTGCCTCTCCCAAGACTTCTCTAACCAGACTGGACACCCCCTTCTACGCCTTCTGTTGTTTCGCACTTGACTGTTCACCCAGCACACACCACTGCTACCTCTATCAGGATTTGCAGCTCCCCTCACTGCACGACAGGCGTTTGTCTCACTGCACCAAGTTCACGGCAAAGTACTGGACAAAGTCCCTGCCCCCGTACCTCTCTGATGCCCTGTTCCCACCTCCCCCACCTTTGCACTCTCACTGAAATTTCAACACCCACTCCCTGAGTGTCCCAAATATGGCCACCTCTGCAGGACAGGCAGCATTCTCCTATCACATGCCTAAACTGTGGAACTCCCTAACACTGGCCATTTGGCAAACCAACTCTGCTCACCAACAAATCTCCCCCCTCAAAGCCCACTTCTGCACCTCCTGTGCATGCACCTAGTAGACTGCTAACAAAAAAAAACAAACTACTACTACTAAATGATGGCTGACCCCACTGTCGGTGTGCAGCTGTGGCCCAGCAGTTAACTGGCTAATTTTACCCATCCCTGCTATTTCCCAAATATGCACTTGAAGGCTATTATTTGTAACCACTTTTCCTGTTGTTGATGTGATGTACCTAGTCATTTTGGTTGGTCATGTACATGATATGCTGTTATACTCTGTGTTGCCCCCCCCCCGCTCTCTTACATGACTGTTTTTTAGCCTCATTTCCTTCCTCAATGTAACTGACTGCCTGTATTCTATTCCCCCGACTGCACTTTCAGTGTGCCTCGCACTCATGTATTACTGATATATGAATTTATCTATACTGTTCCTGTTTTCTGCACTTATGGTGTTTTGTAATCATGCATTTCTCTGATGTTTTATGCTCTGTGTTGACTCCCATACCCTCCCAGGGCAGCGCCTGAATCAAGCAGCAGTCTGCCCAGCTCTTCCCTGGTAAAACTTTTAACAAATAAATTCTGGTTGCTAGTGAAAAGAGGCATTTTTTGCCTACTATGCTTACCAGTATAATCAATAAATCAAACAAGTAAACTTGAACAGAGGGTCCAGGGGAGTAGCAGTGAGAAAGTTCTAGTCCATTTGAATATTGCTCAGTCATGGGCAATTTTGAAATTGCTGTAGGTATCTGTCAGTCAGGGATTCCTCTGATGTGTTATCTTTTGTGTTAAAAGTTCTTTGTAGCCTCTCAAGTTCTATTTTAGTAAATTCATCATAAAAATAACATGGGTAATTGTGGTGTTCTACTTACTAATTTGCAAAATGGCATTATCCAATTTATTTACAGTATATGTAATTTTCAACTACAAAAGGCACACTATGCTGTGATAGTTTTTTTCCTAGGTCTGTCCTGGGGTGTGGGTTACATGGATCTGTTTTAGTAATGGGAGGAATTTTGACCATGAAACTGGGTGACTCCCCTACTCTGCCAAGATGGCCAACCAGGAGAACATGCAGGTGGGTGCTGCAGGTGGAGAGAAGGCGTCCTCTCCTTCACCATCTTCTCCAGAGGCCCCTGTACTTGTTGAAATGGATGTCAAAACGGAGACTGAGCATGATGCATCTGAATCAGAACTGCCAACTTGTGCTGATAATGCGGAAACTACCGTACATATCAGCACCAGGTGGGAATAGCTGAGGAAGAAGGTAAGCTGAAGCTGGCTTTTGAGGAAAGAAACAAAAGCACCTACTAGCCTTGTTTGCCGAAGAGGAGGTGAAATATCTGACTGTAGAGAAAAACTCCATATGGCTAGTTGGAGTACCTGCCCTGAGTTTTTGCAGCTACCTTCACAGAGTCAGCAGTTCCAGCAAGAAGCAAGTGTCAGTTTATCCTCGCAAGCACTGGCTATTACTGACGCTGTCAAATTTACAGTCAAGTCTGTCAGTGTGGCACAATCTGATGCATTGTTTGATGAGAGATCAAATGTGACTGCTGTGGAATGAGTTGAAGATGGTGGGCCAGATTCTAGTAAAGTTATGCCTGGCGTAACAGCACTTGCGCCAAGTAGAATGGCGCAAGTAGCAACTTACACCAGCAGTTGCAGCTTGCACTACACTTGCACCGAACTGCTGTTACGCCAGTAGTTGTGCCATAAACCCCCCCGTGACATGGCACTAGGGGGTTTACAGCAGCAGTAGCGCCTCATTCCAGAAGGGCAGCAACAAAGTCCCCACCGTTGGGATTCTACAAGAACCCCCAGAGGAGAACTGGCAACATAAGTTACACTTGCAATTAGCTGGTGTAACTTACATCCGTCCTCCGAAGGTCCTGTAGAACCAAGTCCATGTGCCCTCACCCCCATGCCCAGACTCTGTTGTTGCCCCAATGGGCATCACACCCCACCTGCCCCATGTCCCGTTCTGTACATACCCCCATACCCCACATAATACCAGCCCCGCCATTCTTACCTCAACTACCCCCATATCCAGTGCATCCAATGCCCATGAGAGCTGCCCACACCCCATGGCCCCGACTCCATCTTGCCAATATGCCCATGGCGGGCGCAAGCAACCCCACCCATTCCCTGACCCCCGAGTTGCCAGCCGCAACTCGGCAAAATACCCTGCCCTGTGGCAGCCTAGTATCCCCACCCCAGCCATGGCAGCCCACCCCAACACCCCCCACCCATCCCCAGCCAGCGACTGGCACAAACCCACCTCTCACCACCATGGCCAGCTGCTGACTGAGTTCAGTATGGCGTGTACTGAAAAGATGCGCTCAGAAATTAATATCTGAGTGCGTCTTTACGGTACGCACTCATACTGAACTCAGTCGGTGGCTGGCCATGGCGGTGACAGGTGGGCTATGCCAGTCACCGACTGGGGACGGGTTGGTCTGGCCCTTAGGTCCAAATATAGACTGCTGTTTTTACATACTCTTTTTAGAAGTATTTAATTTACCCTGTCTCCAAGCTTAACAGAGTGAATGTGCGGTCTGCTGAAGCTCCACACAAATGAGAAACAATGGATCATGTTCCACCAACAAAGTAAATGTAGAAGTCATGTGTAATATTACTCAACTGCCTTTTCTTTAAAGCTTGTCATTTCTATTTATTGTTTCAAAATGTTGATCCCAGGATAAACCAAACTGAGATGGACAAACCACATCATTTTCATGTGGGTCCCTGAGGCATCAGCAGAAATCATTCAGTTTCAATATAGCAGTTCAAGCTTTTAAATGACAAAATGTACAGTTCAAACACATTTATTTATTTATTAAATTTTGGTGACCGGGTAGGCTCACTGAGCCCCGAAGGTCCCTTTTTCAGGGGCAACCCGGTGATTACATTGATTGATAGTTATTAGATATCATTATAATATCAATCTTGTTGCTTAGACATTTGCTTACTGTTCCTGAATATACTAGAAGTTATATATTTACTCTTATTTTGTTCCGCTTGTTTACTGCTCATATGCCTTGACCATATGTTAATATTGTTTTCTGCCTGTATTCGATTCCTGATGCACTAACCTTACCATTTTGCTGTTTGTTTATTCACTAATCTCTTCCTGACCTAGTTGCGGCCGGTAACTCAGGGGTCGGGGCACAGGTGGAGGGTTGATAGTGCCACCCTGCGGGGCTTATCGGAAGGATGGGGTAGGGGGTTAGGGGTGTGGGCAGCCCTCAGGCTCTTTCTGCCAGTCAGGACTAGGGGTGTGACCACCACTGCGGGGGCTCTGTGGGTGTGATTTGGCGTCTGGGGTGCGTGGACCAGCCGTCTGGGGCTCTGTGGGTACCATTTGGGGGGTTCTGTGGGAGTGTGTGGGCAGCCCCAAGTGGGTGGATTTGTGGCTTGCTGGGCAGGGGTACCTCAAGGCCTGCATGCTTTAGCTGGCGGTGACATGCTCGCCCAAGTGCATCCACAGTTAGGCATACCTGGTCGCATGTCACATGTTGCAGGATTTAGCTGGCGGAGACCTACCTCTTCTAGAATAGCGCAGGGTCAATATTGAAACAGGTGGCGCGGTTGCATTCGGCAGCAACTTGCGCCACCCCTTCTTGAATCAGGCCCGTGTTGTTACCACTGATCATGTTGGCATGGTGAGGGCAAAGAAATGATTCACACAACTGAAACCTGCAAAAATGGTGGAAGCTTCCTACTGCAGCATGGATATCAGGAGATGGGTCAAATTGACAGTGAGAAGCCGACAACTTCAAGGGGTAGGGTATCCACAGCATCCAGAATAATGAAAACGGGCAGGTGGCTCAACCTAAGATGCAGATGCCATATGCCCTTGCCACAGTAAAAGAAGCAATCTGTTTATCCCTGGTCTTTGGAGAATGTGTTGGTGGCAGTGGTATGAATCAAAGCTCCTGATGGTGTGTCCTGACTTCCGGACCCTGCTGAACTCCCTCAGCAATTTCACATGGGACGTAACAAGTCAGCCCACGTAAGTACTGTAACTTCCTCAGCAATTAAAAGTGACTTTGCTGCTTCTGTAGCCACACGTTTGCCAGTGACTGAATCTATGGCCCTGGAAGTGGAAGGTGATGGGGGGGGCGCCTGTACGGAGTAGACTGACATCATCTGGGACTATACAGACTGGGACAGTGAATCCTGTAACTGGTGAGAGAGCAACATGAAGACGTATCAGCCCCTGCTGCTGTTCAGGAGTCAGAAGATACTACTGATTTCTGGAGGTTGGTGCACATCCCAATTACATACTTAGAGGCCTCAGTCCAGTATGTTTTCAGACACTGACTCAGTACCCCCTTAACAGCCACAGAGATGGTTTACTATGGCTGATCTCTTTGCTGCTTGAGGTGTGCCAGCTCAACATCACAATGCCGTCAGACTAAAATATCACGGAGGTCCAGAGACCACACTGCATAGAGCTTATTTTATTATACATTTCTTCAAATTCAGTAGGTTTCTTCTCCTCCGAGTCATATGCAATCATTCATATCTCTGGAGAGACTAGTTTTGACAATGTAGCCCAGGCGCCCTGTGCCTGTGGGCTAGTACCCTTGTCTGTTGGCTCTCTAACAGGTTAAGGGTCCTGGGTCCTGCTATAATGGTGGTCGAGGGTTCTATCCCAAAGTTATAGTAAATAGCATGGTGCTTCCACCCAGAGTGAGTAGCTAATGTGGTAGTTTGACACCCCCCCCCATCCAAAAGCAGGCTTGGCATTTCTTTTCCCCCTAAAGTCTACTGCAATGGCACTTCTTTCTATTCTATTTTTCTGAATAGATCTTTTTCTACTATTATGGATAGGCCACCCATTATAGTATCTTAAACTCACTTGGCTGTTCCCTCTATATATATTCTTGTTTATCCCTGCCTTAGGCCTGCAAATTTAAAAACTAGGGAACCAGTAAGAAAGAGCTGGTTATTGAATATGCTCTGTGGAAAGCATGAGTTCCAGTCGGGAAAACAGAGCACAATATTTTCCTTTATGTATTATGCCCCAATGCGCATCTGCACTATAATCCAGTCCCAGTGGGGATCTAGTAACGACAGGGATGACTGTTCCTTGAAGGAAGCCGTGTTTAACTTTGTTCTGAGAGAGAAACGGCTGCTGCTGGTTACGGAGGGTGAAGGATCCGAATAGTATCTCAAAGAAGTGAGATCTGCCACGGGAGAGAAGCCCGTAGCATAGGAAGGCTTCCTCGTTGTAAAAAAGTGAAGGACTGTGTTTAAACAGTCCGAGAGATTACTCACGGCACCTCAGAGCCCTGAAAGTACAAGGCTGTCACTTTCCTGGACGTGCACCTTAAAGAAACAATTTGTTCTTGCTAAATAAAAAGAACCCTTTGTGAAATAGACAGAGAAAACGGCAGAACCGAAATGTTTTACCGACGTCTTACCTTTTCAACTGCTGGGTTTAGAAGCTGCTGTAAGGTGTTAAGGTTATTATTATTGTATGTGTGCACAGAAGAATCTTTGGCCATATAAACTAAATACATGTTTGCTTTCTGTTGGAAGAACTAAAGTGAGTTCCTGCCTGAGTGCTGGGAGTTTGGAAAACAAATTAGCCCTTAGGAGCCAGCAGCCCCATGATGAGGCTGTTATATAAGAAATGACAGGCGTCACTCCATTTGAGTTGGGGGAGGAGCTACACAAATTACAGACAGTTAGTCAGTATTTGTTTATATCTTGTTCTGTACTACCAAGAGGAGGACAAGAAGTGCTTCTAGTTGTACCAGTGTTATAATCTGAGCATACGGTCAAGTTGACCCTCCAGCATGTGTGTATTAGAGGAGGAATAACTGTTTTTCAGATTAGGGGCGGATCAGCTGACCTGATGACACTCTAGGGAAGAGTATAAAAGCTGCCCTAGTGCTCAGAAATGGCAGATCAACCTTGGAGTGAGAAGGGAGAGGTTATCTCAGAACACAGAAGGTTGTAGTAAATTGTGTTTAAAGAAATGTATCTACTCTGTGGCAGAACTACAGAGGTAGGGTAGTTCTGGAGCTCAAGGGAGAGCTATTTTCTTTTGTTATTTATATTCTTCTTATAATTTATTGTCTGAAGTTTAAGACTCATTTTCGTTTATGGTTGTTATTTATTTTTGTATATATTTTACAAAAAAATAAGTCCTTTGGACTAATAAACAGCACACAGAGAAAAGGTGTGTTAACCATAAATCGAGGTCTTGTGTCATTCATTTACCCCACCCACACAAACTGGTCACAGATTTTGGGTGTAGAAGTGGGATCTGGTTATCTGGCATAGGTGAGAAACCAAAATCCGGTACCAGCCCTGGTACTAGGCTAAAGGAAAGTGACATGTCGGATGATGAGGAGAAGACGAAGGGAGATATGGTGACTGGAGTCCAGACCAGAACCCAGGTAGTGAAATCTGGAGAGACCCTGATGCCCGGATTGGGACCAGTGGTGAGACCATGGAAACCAAGGGATTGAGAGGATGAGGACGAGGATGAGGATCAGAAAGAAGAGGAATGGAGGATGTACCCCGAGGAACCACCAGAGGGATCACCCGAATTACTACAATGTCTGGCCGTCAGGCAGATGGATATGGAATGAGAGAGGGATCATGAGAGGAGACGATAGGATACCAGGTGGGCAGAGACGCTACGGGCTTTACATATCTTAGGGGCAGGTAGAGGTCAGGATGGAATAGGCCTGACCCAAACCCAAAGAATATCAAGCTGACAAAAATAACATCGTCAGATGATATAGAGTGGTATCTAACCACTTTTGAGAGGGTTGCTCAGGCATGTGCATGGTCACAGACACAGTGGGTGGTACGACTAGCATCATACCTAACTGGGAAGGCACAGTTGGCTTATAGTAATATGGATGCCTGTACAGCTAATACATATGATCTAGTCAAAAAAGAAAATTTTAAAGCAATATGATATTAATACTGAAACATACCAGCAAAGGTTTTGGGCTTTAAAATTTCAGACCCAAGACACCCTCGGAAAGGTCTTTATAAGATTGAGGGACCTGTGTAATAAATGGCTGCAGCTGGAAGGGAAAACTGTAGATGATTTGATAGATACCATAGTGAGTGAACAGTTCCCACAAGTCCTGCCCCATAATGTACAGATTTGGGTAAGGGAGCAAAACCCTGAGACAGCTGAGATTGCCATCACTTTAGCGGATGACTACCGCTCTGCCCACCAGAATATAGAGAAAGGAGGTGCCAGAGTATTGGAAAATACCAACAGTAAACCAACCCCCCCCCCAGTGAGACTAGGTTACGAACAACTGAGGCTTGGGAGATATGGAGGCCGACCAGATAACAGGGGTAGTACTAGCGGATGACCTTACCCTGCAGACATTATCTGTCATAATTGCAAGGGCCAGGGACACATTGCATGTTTTTGCCCAACTAGGAGAGGAGAAACAACACATCTGGCATTGTTAAATCCTGGTTACTTTTTTACCAAGGTGAAGGTAGAAAACCAAAATGTAACAGCCTTAATAGACTCCAGAAGCAAGCAAACGTTAATCCGCTCAGAATTAGTTACCAAGAAGGAAAGAGGGCCTCCTTTGAGTGTGGTATGTGTTCATGGAGACACCCATGTATACCCCACGGTGCCAGTAAACATGGTGGTGAAGGAAGGAACAACCACCTTGGCAACAGAATTGGTACCACACCTGCCAGTACCAATGGTTATCAGGCATGATTTTCCAGACTTTGCCAACTTAATGCCTGATAAGGGAACTGTCATTGCTGTAACTACATGAGCACAGGAGAAGAGACAACAAGAGCTGAAGGACATATTTCCTTTTAAGGATGAGGTGGTTGATGTAACTGGGAAAATCAAATTGTCCCACAACATGAAGAAGGAGGTACAGAGACAATGGCATGATAAATAGAAAGGGTTAACCCCTGAAAATGTACAAAACATTTTTGTGAAAGCTAACGTTGTAGCCGAACAAAAAAATTATGTAGGGTTGCAGCCTTTTTTCCAACAGGTAGGAAAAATACAAACCTCAGGGGCCCCAAAGATAATAATGAAAAATTATCTGTTGTATAGAATGTGTGAAAACCCAGTGACTAAAGAAGAGTCTGAGCAATTGTTGGTACCCTCTTGTTTTAGAGATGACTAGTTATATTTGAGTCATGACCTACCATGGGCAGGACACGCGGGAAGAGACAGGACACTGGGTAGGCTAACTCCACATTTCTTTTTGGCCTAAAATACATGAGGATGTTGCCAGATACTGTAGACAATATGAGGCATGCCAGCTTGTTGCCCAAGTAAGGAAGAATGATGAAGTCCCTTTGATGCCCTTACCCCTAGTGACAACCCGGTATGAACAGATTGGGATGGAAGTGGTGGGCCCACTTAATAAAAGCTAGAAGGGGACCCAATATATATTGGTCATATGTGAGTATGCAACGAACTACCCTGAGGCCATCCTCATGACATCAATCACTATGCCCAAAATAGTGGAGGAACTAGTGAAATTTTTCAGTAGGATAGGCATACCAAAGGAGATATTGACCGACCGAGGTTCCAGTTTCAATGTGGAATTATTAAGGGAGTTACTGTATATCAATTGCCGGGTATAGTGGCTGTTCACACGTCCTCTTAACATCCCCAGACAGATGGCCTAACCGAGCGTTTTAACCAAACACTGAAATGAATGCTGAAAAAGTTCATTCATGAGGAAAGTAAGGATTGGGACAAGTATTTACCTTTGCCTTATTTGCATATAGAGAGGTCCCTCAGGCATCCACTGGTCATTCCCCGTTCGAACTCCTTTATGGCAGAAACCCTAGAGGACCTTTAAAGGTAATTAAAGAATGTTGGGAGGAAGGCAAAGACATGAAACACCTTGGAATTGTGAAGTATCTGAAACAACCGAGACAGAGATTCGTGAAATACTGTGCAAAGGCCCATGAGCTGAACATTCAGGCTCAGAAAGTGCAGAAGGCAACACATGATCAGGGTACCCAGGCCAAAACATTCACAAAAGAGGATAAAGTATTGTTGTTACTCCCAACCACTGCAAACAAGCTCCTAATGAAATGGCAGGGACCCTATCAGGTAGTGAGACAGATGGGACCTGTTACCTTTGAGACAGAGACACCAGATAAGATTCATAAGACAAAAATTTACCATGTGAACCTGCTGAAGAAATGGCATGAGAAAAGTGTCAGATGGCTGAGTATGCTGATAATACCAGAAACACCCGAGACAGAAATGGAAACAGCTTATGGGAGACAGGAGACTAGAAAAGGGATACAGGAGGTGAAAGTAAATTCTGTTCTAGACCTCGAAAAGAGAAGAGAGTTACAGGATATGTTACTAGAATATCTCAGTACCTTCACTAGTGTGCTAGGTGTAGCTAAGGGAGTGGAGCACGAGATCCGGACCACATCCCCATCCATAAGGAGAAACCATATAGACTCCCAGAAAGGGTGAGACAAGAAGTGCAGCAAGAAGTAGAGAAACTGTTGCAAATGAAAATCATAGAACCATCTAACAGTGCTTGGTGTTCTCCCATTGTTGTAGTGCCCAAAGAGGAGGGAGGTATTAGACTGTGTCTCGATTTCAGGGGACTGAATGCAGTATCCCAGTTTGATGCCTATCCCATACCCAGAGGGGATGACATCTTGGATAAAGTCGGTAAGGCCCAATACATTTCCACCTTGGACCTTACCAAAGGCTATTGGCAGGTTCCCCTTGAAGACACCTTCAGAGAGAAAATGGCCTTTAGTACACCTGTGGGATTGTTTCAGTTCTAGACAATGTATTTTGGATTCCATGGAGCTCCAGCGACGTTCCAGAGGTTTATGAACCATGTGCTGGCACCACACTTTAATTTTTGTGTAGCATATCTGGATGACATTATCATCTTTAGTGGATTGGAGCACCCATTTGGTGCACTTAAGAGTTGTCATTAACTCAATTGCCAAAGCAGGAGTGACCATCAACCCTGAAAAATGTTCTTTGGCCATGTCAGAAACCAGGTACTTAGGTTTTTTGGTAGGTAACAGAAACATCAGACCCAAAATTGATAAGGTTGAGGCGGTAGCCTATTATCCCCAACCAGAGACGAAGAAACATGCCCGCTCGTTTCTTGGGTTGGCTGGCTACTACCATAAATTTATCCTCAATTTAGCAGCTATGGCTAGTCCATTAACTGACCTAAGAAAAGATTTGGTAATAAAACAGTGTGGACACCAGAGTGTGAGAAAGCTTTTTTGGATATAAAGGCAGTGCTATGTTCCTCACCGGTGCTATGCAGTCCACATGTTAGTCAGCCTTTCAAGGTTCATACTGATGCCTTGGGCACAGGTATTGGGGCTGTCCTGAGTCAGACTGTTGAGGGTGAAGAACACCCAGTCCTGTACATTTAATGCGAACTCCACAATCATGAACAGAAGCACTCGACTGTGGAGCAGGAATGCCTAACGGCCAAGTGGGCCATCGAGGCATTATGATTCTATTTGTGGGGAGTGCCATTTACACTGGTTACCGATCATAATCCGCTGTGTTTCATACACCAGATGAAGGATCTTGATAATCGGATAATGCAGTGGTATTTGGCGCTTCAACCTTACAAATTTACTGTCCAGCATTGTGCTGGTACCCAGCATGTGAATGCTGATTTTTGTAGAGATATGGGGTCCCTGTCACAAGAATGAATGAACCAGAGTGTGATGAAAGTACACCTGTTGATGGAATATGAAATGCTGTTATGTAAAAATGTATTAGACACCCCAGGGTTGTATTCGAGTATCATAGGGATACTTGTGTAGTATTACCTATGTGTGTTTATATGTATTTAAGATACCCTGGGGTGGAGCTACCAAAAGCGAGGGTGGGTGGTAGTTCCATCCTACCCCGATTTATTGGGTAGGTTGTCTTGGAAACAAGATTGGGTAGCCCCTAGTTTCCGCTTGACCTTGGAGGGGTGTGGTAGTTTGATCCCCCCCATCTGAAAATGGGCTTTGGCATTTCTTTTCCCCCTAAAGTCACTGCAGTAGCACTTCTTTCTATTCTATTTTTCTGATAGTATCTTAACCTCTCTTGGCTGTTTCCTCTATATATTCTTATTTATCCCTGCCTTAGGCCTGCAAATTTAAAAATTAAGTAACCTGTAAGAAAGAACTGGTTATTGAATATGCTCTGTGGAAAAAGCATGAGTTCCAGTCAGGAAAACAGAGTGCAATATTTTTCTTTATGTATTATGCCCCGATGTGCGTTTGTGCTATAGTCCAGCCCCTGTCGGGATCTAGTAAAGACAGGGACGACTGTTCCTTGAAAGGAGCTATGTTTAGCTTCGTTGTGAGAGAGAAACAGCTGCCGCTGGTTACAGAGGGCAAAGAAGCTGAATAGAATCTCAAAGAAGTGAGATCTGCCACAGGAAAGAAGCCCGTAGCATAGGAAGGCTTCCCATGGTAAAAAAGTGAAAGACTGTGTTTAAGCAGCCCAGGAGATAACTCACGGCGCCTCAGAGCCCTGAAAGTGCAAGGCTGTCACTTTCCTGGATGTGTGCCTTAAAGAAACAATTTATTCTTGCTAAATAAAAGGAACCCTTTGTGAAATAGACAGAGAAAACGGCAGAACTGAAATGTTTTACCGATGGCTTACCTTTTCAGCCACCGGGTTTAAAAACTGCTGTAAGGTGTAAAGGGTATTATTATTGTATGTGTGCACTGAAGAATCACTGGCCATATGAAGAAATAAAGCGAGTTCCTACCTGAGTGCTGGGAGTTTGGAAAAAATGAGCCCTTAGGAGCCAGCAGCCCCATGATGAGGCTGTTATATAAGAAATTACAGCTGTCACTCCATTTGAGTTGGGGGAGGAGCTATACAAATTACAGGCAATTAGTAGGTATTTGTTTATATCTTGTCCTGTACTACCAAGAGGAGGACGAGAAGTGTTTCTAGCTGTACCAGTGTTATAATCTGAGCATACAGCCAAGCTGACCCTCCAGCATGTGTGCATTAGAGGAGGAATGACTGTTTTCAGATTGGGGCGGATCAGCTGACCTGATGACACTCTAGGGAAGAGTATAAAAGCTGCCCTAGTGCTCAGAAATGGCAGATCAACCTTGGAGTGAGAAGGGAGAGGTTGTCTCATAGCACAGAAGATTGTAGGAAATTGTGTTTAAAGAAATGAATCTACTCTGTGGCAGAACTATCGAGGTAGGGTAGTTCTGGTGCTCAAGGGAGAGCTATTTTCTTTTATTTATTTTCTTCTTATAATTTATTGTCTGAAGTTTAAGACTCATTTTCGTTTATGGTTGTTATTTATTATTGTTGATAACTTTTTACAAAAAAATAAGTCCTTTGGACTAATAAACAGCACACCGAGAAAAGGCTTGTTAACCATAAAATGAGATCTTGTGTCACTCATTTACCCCACCCACACAAACTGGTCACAGATAGCTGTGGGAAGGAAGTTGGTTAGTAGAAATGGAAACAACAAGGCCTGTAGGCCAAACCACCCTAGTGGCCCACACCCACTGATACCAGTGCTATGGTTTAACAGTCTCTTTGGGTACCCAAAAGGTGCAGACCTGGATGGTGCCATGGGTTGGCTGGCTGTTGGGGCCCTAAAAGCTGAAAAAGGCTATATTTAAGTTGAAATGAACACTCTCCTTGGGTTCCAGGCAAGCCCTGGGTACTCACGGTTTGAAGATTCTTAGAAGTCTCTGAATCAACAGGCTCCACCGATCTGGGAGTGTTGGGCTCAATTCTCAGAGGGGCACAAAGCTGGGTAGCAGAAAGATATATTGAGACTTGATCTTGCTTGAAGGTCTAGCAGCTTGTCCCCTTGATTGGAGATCTGGCCGCTTGACACCTTTGGCCTCTTCCGGCCCGTTGCAGAGCACACACGCAGGCCCCACCAGACCTCAGAAGTTCCAGACCCAGGAGTCGCTCCACAGCCTGGCTCCCACCATGGGTCGCAGGTGCCCTATCACACCAGCAAGTGCCAGTGACCCCCAGAGGCTAGCAGGCTCCACTGGAGAGGGGTTAGCTGATTCCTTCCCTGGCTCTGAAGAATGCCGCTGTAACTGGAAGAGATCACTCTTTTCCTGCACCAATACACAATTCCAGGGGCAGCCAGGCAAGTTTTACTTTCAATCAGTCAAGTCTTTATTTATCCAGGCGAACACCATTGAGCAGGCTCATTTACAAGGTGGACCCGCATTACACAAGGTCAAGAATAACACTTTTATGTACAGATAATAAATAGACATAATTATACAGAAATAGAAAAAAAAATACACAGAGCAATAACAAGTATTTCAGGTATAAGGTTAACAAGGTTAGGAGAATGGTATGAGAAGGGGAATTAAAACGTTCTGAAACAGCCAGCATATTAAAACATTTTCAAACAGCATGGCATATCATTGGTCAGGACATATACAAACTTAAGGGGCAGATATGGAGGGGAGGAGTACAGGACTGCGGCTGTTCTAGGAGGGGTGTTATGGTAGATGGGCTGGGGACATATACTGTATGTTAGGAGTCAGAGGGTAAGAAAGGTAGTGGATTAGCAGAAAAAAGGAGGGGGTAGAGGTGGAGACAATCAAGGGGCCGGGTTAGGTGGAGATGTAGTGGTCAGGTAAGCAGTAGGCACCCTAGCACGTTAAGCGTGCTGGAAACAGCTGCATAGCTCCTTAACAGCCTTGGCATATAAGGTCTTGAAGGTGGTAAGACTAACTGGGAGACTCAGTTTCATAGATTTCTGTAGTTTGTTCCAGAGTGAGAGCAACACAAAGCCTATGACCGCTCTCCCAAAGTGTGTATTGGCCCTAGATACCTTCAGTAGAAGCAGAGAGTAGCTTCTCAGTGCATAGTTGCCTACCACATGTAACGGCAAACAGTCAGAAATGCATTGGGGTAATTTGTTGGTAATAGCTCTGTAAGTCCACAGAGCCACATTTCTATTCCTTCTGTACTGAAGGGAGGTCCACCCCACAGCTGCATATAAGGAGCAGTGGTGTGTGGTGATAGATAGGCCAGTTATGAATCTCAAGGCTCTGTGGTATAAGGCATCCAGTTTAGTAAGACAGGAGGCATTACACTGACTATAAATGAAATCGGCATAATCAATTAGGGATAGAAACGTGGATTGAACTAACTGCATCTTGGCATCTTTGGTCAGGAGGTGGTTTTTCTAAAGAAGAGACCAAGCCTCTGCCTCAACTTTTTCAGCAGATCTTCAACATGCTCCTCGAAGGAGAGTCTGTAGTCTAGCCAGACCCCTAGGTACTTGAATTTCATAACAAATTCCAACCTCTCTCTCCTAGTAAAGTGTTTATGGGAGGTAAGGAGCCAGAGATAGCAGGGTTCGCCGAATAAGTAGCCGGAGATAACAGCATAGCTTTTGGTTTTTTTTGGCCTTGAGTAAGAATTGTTTATTCAGGAGCTGATTCTGCATCAAGTTGAATTCTGTTTGTAAATCTCCACAGGCAGCTTCCGGAGTTGGGCGGCTTAGGTACAACACCGTATCATCAGCGAAAAGGTAAATATTGGCCTCCTTGATGCCAACATCAATATTGTTTATATAAATGGCAAACAATAAAGGCCCCAGGACAGATCCCCGTGGAACGTCTCTTTTTAGCGGTTTGAGTGGAGAGAGCTCCCCTTTGGCCTTGACCTGCTGAAGCCTATCTGTAAGGTAATTATTGAACCAGCACAGAGAGGTCAGGTCCAGACCTATCACTATTAGGGTGGAAAGAAGCAGGCAGTGATCGACAGTGTCGAAGGCCTTGCAAAGGTCCAGGAAAATGGCACATACAATTTTTTGGTTTCCAGCTCACGTTGCTAGTCAGCAGTCACTTTGGCCAGAGCCATAATGGTACTGTGCTTGGCTGCATAGGGTTTAGAGGGTTCTTGTTATCTAGGTAGGTTCTCAACTGAGTATTCACAATTTTTTCCAGCAGTTTAGACAATATTGGTAGGAGAGATATCGGCCTGCAATTATTTAGGTCGCAGGGATCCCCTGATTTAAACAGAGGAATGACGTGAACAATTTTCCATAGGTGTAGAAGAGTCCCCTGGGTCAAGGACAAGTTAAATAGGTGTGTGATTGATACAGCTAGGATGTGGTATGCAATCTTTAAGAAGTAGGGGGTGAGAGAGTCAGCACCAGCGCTTTTCTTGGTGTCCAACTGTAGAAGGAGGTCTTTGACCTTTTTCAATGAAGTGGGAAAGAATGAGAAGACCATTAGTGGTGCTAGGTTCAGGAATCTGTGCACTAACCTGAGAACATAACACGGATGCTGGTGAATTGTTGAATGCTAGGCCTGCCGTAGCAAAGTGGTTGTTGAAGGCCTGGAGAATCTCCTTGCTATCATTAATAGTAACATTGTCAGAGATGATTTTCGAGGGAAGTACATTTCCAGCTGTATGACCAGACAGCTCTTTGATTGTGGACCTAAATTTAGCTGGGCACCTTGAGGCAGAGTCAAGCTCAGAACGGTAAAAGTTGGCCTTAGCCTCTCTAACCAGTTTGGTGCAGAAGTTCCTAGCCTTCCTGAAGTGGTACCAATCCTCGGCAGTTTTTGATTTGTGGGCTTTTTTCCAGAGTTTTTCTATTGTTAGTAATGCAGCCTTGAGTTCAGCAGAGAACCAACGGCAAGTTCTGGTCTTTACACGGACTTTTATCAAGGGATCATGTTTATTTATGGCATAAGACATTTCATGAAAAATGTCATATGCCATACTGACCGACTTGGCTAGGTAAAAGTTCTGCCAGTGTACAGACGATTTTAGCTCATCGATGTAGGCAAATGGGTCACAGTTGTGTCTGGACCTTCTGGTGGAGAACTTAGATGTGGACGGGGGATTGGAGTCAAATCTTACACTGGCGATGAAGCAGTGATCACTGACATCTGAGAAAAAAATATTCCAGCGTAGGAAAAGGACTGTGGCTTGCTTGTAAGAAAGACATCCAATAGGGTGCTATTACTGGGGTTTTTCTTGTTAGGACGCGTAGGTTCTTCAATGAGTTGTGTGAGCCCAAGGGAGTCACAGAAGAATTTGAGGGGTAAGGAAACCTTGGATAACCAGTTGTAATTTAGATCCCCTAGAATAATAGTTTCAAGGGTCTCATGTCCCATAATAGTCGATAGGTGAGACAGGAGCTGGGACTCAGTAGATGGAGGCCTGTAACACCCTATAACCCTGCTAGCCATTGAGCGGGATGTTTCAGCCTTAAGGGACAGACATTCAAAGCCATTTGCGATAGAGGAGGAGTCAATGGTAGTGACCGTATATTTGTCCTTGACATAAATGGCTACCCCACCACCCCTAGTCTGCCTGTCGGCTTCAAACAGCCAATAGTTAGGGATGTTACCCTCCCTGTCAAGGGTAGAAGATTTGAGCCAGGATTCCAAGACTACCAGCACATCTGGTTCGGTATGAATACATAGATACATAGACAGTGTTGGCAGATAAGGGCCTACGGCCCACCCAGTCTGCCAATTTGAGCTTGTAAGTTCACTTTATGTTTTCCTAGAAGTCTGTTGCCCCTTATCCCTGACCTCCAGAATTCCTTTATGTCCATCCCATACATTCTTAAATACCGTGATTGTTTCAACCCCCACCACTTCCTCTGGCAGGGTGTTCCACTTGTCCACCACCCGTTCTGTGAAGAAATTCTTCCTCACGTTTTCTCTGAATAGTTCTCCCTCCAACTTCATCCCATGCCCTCTAGTCCTGGAACATCTTTTTTGCTTAAAAATAGTGTATTCCTGTACCCTGTTTCTCCCTGTAAGATACTTGTATGTCTCTATCATATCCCCTCTCTCCCTCCTCTCTTCCAGGGAGTATATTCAATTCCGTCAACCCGTCCTCATAGGTCTTGTGATGCAATCCATGTACCATCTTTGTTGCCTCCTCTGAACCTTCTCTACCCTGTCTATGTCCTTATGTAAGTAAGGTCTCCAGAACTGTACACTGTACTCCAGGTGGGGCCTCACTAGTGTCTTGTATAGTGGAATTATGACCTCCCTTTTCCTGCTGGTGATGCCCCTGGCTATGCATCCCAGCATCCTATTTGCTTTATCTGCTGCCTTGTCACACTGTTTCCCTACCTTGAGGTCATCAGAGATTATAACCCCAAGATCCCTTTCCTGCTTGGTGCATGCTATATCCTCACCCCCAACTGATATATTGTGCCAGGGTTTTGTGCCCCATATGCATTATCTTGCACTTTTGCATTGAATTTCAACTGCCAAACCCCTGACCATTCTTCAAGTTTCTGCAGGTCCTTCTGTTCTGTCTACACCCTCTGGTGCATCTACTCTGTTACAGAGCTTTGTGTCATCAGCGAACAGGAAAATTCTGCCTTCTAGATCCTGTGCAATGTCACTGATGAAGATGTTGAATAGGACCGGTCCCAGCACTGATCCATGTGGTACCCCACTGGTCACTCTTCCCTCTGTGGAGTGACAGCCATTTACCACCACCCTCTGTGTCCTGCCGCCAAGCCTGTTACCTACCCACCACACTACTGTCCTGCCCACACCCATATTCCCCAGTTTGTGTAATAGTCTTCTATGTGGCACCGCGTCAAAGGCCTTGCTGAAGTCCAGATAGGCCATGTCCACTGCCCTCCCCTGATCCACCTCCCTAGTCACCCAGTCGAAAAATTAAACAAGGTTGGTCTGACATGACCTCCCCCTGGTGAAATTCATGCTGCCTTGGGTCCTGTAGTCCATTGACAACCAGATGTTCCACCAATCTCTCCTTCAGTAGTGCTTCCATTATCTTCTCCACTACCGAGGTGAGGCTGACTGGTCTGTAGTTCCCTGCTTCCTCTTTGTTCCCACTTTTGTGTAACAGGACTACATCTGCTGTCCTCCAGTCTTTGGGTGCCTCCCCTGTTTCTAGTGATCTGTTAAACAGGATTGCCAGAGGTTCAGCCACCACCTCTCTTAGTTCTTTAAGGACCCTGGGGTGCACCCCATCTGGCCCCATTGCTTTATCAACTCATTACTTCCAGTTCCTCCAGGACCCTTTCTCGTGTAAAGGGACTTGTGTCCATTTCTGCACCATTCCCACCCCTTGTACTCCCTTCAGACCCATTACCCTCCTCTTCCTCAGTAAAGACTGAGCAGAAATACCTGTTCAATATGCCAGCTTTACTATTGTCATCCTCCACGCGGCCCCCATCCTCCCCCTTCAGTCTCACTATCCCTCCCTTGCCTTTCTTTTTTCACTTATGTACCTGTAAAAGGTTTTGTCCCTTCTACCCACGGATTTTGCAATGTGCTCTTCTGTCTGAGCTTTGGCTTCCCTTACTGACATCCCTGCCTCCCTTTGCTTTCCCTGGTACTTCTCCCTATCCCCTTCTGCCTGTGTCTTTTTGTATTGCCTGAATGCAATCTTTTTGGCTTTCACTTTCTCTGCTGCCTTCTTGGAAAATCATAATGGCCTCCTCCTCTTCCTTTTCCCCTTGCTAACCTGCTTAATGCATAATTCTGTTGCTCTTGTAATCCCCATTTTAAATACTGCCCACTGTTCCTCAACCCCTGATTCCTGCCCCATTCCCCTTAATGCCTCTTTCAAGCATCTCCCCATTTTCCCAAAATCTGCCCCCCTAAAATCCAGGATGTGTTTTTGAGTGTTTTGGTTCTGCTCCTTCTGTGATTTCAAACCACAATGACTGGTGGTCACTGTTCCCCAGGTGCTCCCCCACTGTTACCCCCATCACACTGTCCCTGTTTGTGAGCACTAGGTCCAGTATTGCCTTCTGCTGAGTTGGTTCCATGACCAGTTGCTTGAGGAAGGCATCCTGAAGGGGGTCCAGGAGACATCTGCTCCTAGTTGATGCTGCTGCTGGGATACTCTAGTCCACGACTGGAATATTGAGGTCTCCAACCAGCACTACCTCACCCTTGTCTGCCATCCTTTGGATGACTAGCATCAGCTCCCTATCTGTTTCTTCCTCCTGGGCTGGTGGTCTGTAGACCACACCTGTGTGGATGGCTGGCCCCATTTTCCTTTTCAGCTTAACCCACAGTATCTCACCCCCATTTTGTTCGTCCTGGAGCTCTGTGGCCCTTGTGTCATTTTTCACATACAGTGCCACTCCTCCCTTCCTACCTGCCCTGTCTCTTCTGAATATGTTGTAGCCAGGTATGGCCATCTCCCAGTAATGGTTATCATTATACCAGGTTTCTGACCGAGGTCTGGATCGATGTAAGCTTTTTTTAAGAGACTGCAAACATTAATGTGCATGAAGTTCATTCCTCTAAGCCTTGTAAGGTCGGACAGAGATGACAAGACTTCTGTAGGACCATGGTTAAGTTCAACATTGCCTGAGCACAATAGGAGGAGAAACACAATTTTCTTTAGGGCAGCCAGAGATAATTTGAAAGCTCTAATTCTTCCATGACTGCTTGGGATGACAGAACAAAAGTGCTGGGCCCTGCTATTTATGCAGTGCTGTCCTAAGGATGCAGCTACTAAAACCCTTGCCACATGGCACCAAGTGGCATTATTACTGGGGATATAGGTGGGCATACCATGTAAGGGTAGGGAGGTGCAGGTCCCACCCCCAGAAGCTACCTCAGACTGATGCAAGTATGGGAGCGCAGGGGTGCAACAAAAGCTATGAGATGAGTTGCTGTACAAATAGCACTGTGACAGAGGGTCCGACTCCCCCTGTGAGTTATTTCAGCCCTGGTGATACACTACATAAGGCACCAGTCATAGGAAGATGAAGACAGGGAGCCAGGTATCAGCCCTCATGTTGATGCCTTATAATGAAAAATAGTAAGCTATGACTACGGCAAAGTGTTTTTATCTGTAGATGGCATAGCTGGATTACAGACTCCTAGATAATCACCAGACAGAACAAGACAAGTCGGTGTGTGCAGGTATTTGGGGACTTCACAGAGCTGAACAAGATAGCAGATGGCATCAAGCCTACATGATTACTGAAGATGTGCGGTCTCCCTCGGTAGCTGGTACTTTAAAAGGAGGTAGGATGCTGCCGAAGTAGGCTGCACCAATGTGGTCTTACACCGCTGTATGAGATGGTAATGTGTGTGGAAAAGTCTCGTCTGCAGTGCTGTTGGGCCACTGACTTTCAGGCTTTGAGGCTAAGCAACAGTTCCACTTCATACTGGGATGCACAGCAATAGCAGGGATTCTGCAACATGAAAACCTCTGTTCTCCTTTTGCTCATCCAATCTCTAGATTTCAAAACAACTTCTGAAGTAGCTTTAGCTAGCCCAACACTCTCAGCAATTTCTCCAGTCCTTAGAACAGTTTTCACACACAAACTGACTTGCTCCAGTCCCAGAGACGTTCAGCTCTCGAATCACCTCCTCCAAGTCCTAGCTTCAGCACAGGATTTCTGCAGCAGAAAACCTCTCTCAAAGAAACAGTACAGTCCAAAATACCTTGCATGTTCTCACACCAGTACAGCCTTTCTCAGACAGAAGTCACTTCTCTCTCAGCTTCAGTTCTCAACTAAAGTCCTGTGAAAGGCCTCCAACAGTTCAAATCTCTCCAACACAGTCCTGCCTGACTCGATAGGAGCCCAGTCAAGACTGAATCAATTCCCCAAAGTTCATGGGTTTCTCTCCACCAGTTCTGCCCTCTGATTTGCTGCCCTTTGGTATTAAGCAAAGTTAAGGGAGTTTTGAGCCCTCTCATTGGTGGTGCTTCTTGGCACCTGAAATAGTTAACTCCTTCTCCCAGGAGTCCCTTCTCACAGTCTTTGGGCACCCAGAGGGTTGAGTGGTTGCTTTAGAAGGTCAAAGGATCAAACACCTAGCTGCTCCCCTATAAGTTAATAGTAGTCCTCATGATGTCTCAAATTAAAAGTTTTGGTGTAACCAGCAGAAACATTATTTATTTACAATAACCCCACAGGCACGTAGCCTCAACTGTGCCATTTTAAACAAACCCACTCTCACACATATGTGCCTAACAGATTTTCTGTTGCTGCCACCGCAATACAGTCCCCTCAGGTGGCAGGCAGCACCCTCATTAATATTCAGCAGGTACTCATTCATATTACTGCAATGCTCTATACCTAGGGCTACCGAGGGTGGACCTCCATCACCTGCAGCTGGTGCAGAATGCTGCAGCCAGGTTGTTGACAAGTCTGTTGTGAACTAATCATATCACACATGTGCTTCGCAAACTGCACTGGCTGCCGGTGCAATGGAGGATCACCTTCAAGGTCGCGTTGCTGACCTATAAGGCCATACACGGACAGGGACCAGGCTATTTGCAAGACCTCCTTCGGTCCTGTTGCTCCCTCTGTCCACTCTACTTCACTGATAAGGAATTGCTAGAGGTTCCCAGGGTCTGTCTTCAGACTTTGGGTGCTAGGCCATTTTCATCTGCAGCCCTGACCTTGTGGAACTCTCTACCTTGTCGGATTAGAGAGTGCTTGTCCACTGAGGCTTTTAAGTCCTCTTTGAAGACATATTTATTTAGTTTAGCCTTCAGGGACAGTGTTTAGTTTTTAAGTTATTGTTGCCTATTTTAAACATAAAGCGCGTTATAAATAAAGTTTAGTTTGATTTGATTTGATATTCATGAGCCCTGATTCATGCACTCATTCAAACTCCATTTCTGCACATCACAGAGGCTTCTAACGCACCTCTTCAAGGTCACCAGCCCCATTTATACTAGCAGGGGGACAAGGACCACCAAAACCTTCCCCGATTGACCGCAAAAACGGCAGGCAGCACATCAACGACGCCTTTAAGCAGGCACGATCGCCAGCAAGGATAGCAAAACACCCGCAACTCGCGGTGGCAATTTTAAGCCCAAAATAGGCTGCAGTCAGACAAAGGGTTATACAGGGGACACTGGGGCATAAAACATGGACGTAGGCCAGGCTGCAAACTGGGATTAGGGTTGGGAAACACCAGGAGGCAGTCAGAAGAACAGGGCAATACAGATAAGCCCCAAAGGTGGGTTACATTATTTTCAAAGCTCCACAGTGGCGGCGCATGCACATTGTGCTTATTACGCATTGTTTAAGGAGCTGGAGAGAAATGGAAGATGGAAAACTGGGAGACGGGCTCCATGAAGCCCTACCCATCAACTGTTAGCCTGCCCGATCTCTCGGGTTCTAGGGCCATCTAGATGTGTGTTCCAGGTGGGAGAAGACGGCCATCCTTCCCGGCCCCACAGTGGGGGCAGTCCGTTGGGGATTAAGGTCTCCGGACACTGGAGGAGCATTGAGATGGCGACAGCTGCAGGGATGGGGCAGCCCCAGATGCGCGTCTCACCAAGGAGGATAAATAACTCTATAGCAAAAAAAAAAGTTTAGAGGGGACCAGTTTCTCTTGCAGCTTAGAGAGGAAGGGGAGGAGGGAGATAGGGCAGAAGTTGCCAGGGGAAGAGGGTTCACCCCCCCTTGTGAAGTGGAATAACTGGCCAGCTTCCAGGATTAAAAAACAACACTAAGGGAGAAGGACGGGTTGAGTAGGTTATTCGTGGATGACACAGTGCTGTACCTGAGTCGTCCTACACCAAAAGAAGCTTTTACAGACCTACAAAAAGATTTCAACCTCCTGCAACTCCAACTAATCAATAAAAAACTGCTATTAAACGTTAAGAAAACTAAAGCCATGTTACTTTCCCCCGCAAATATGGAAGATCGCACACGTTATCCCACTATTTAAATCTGGAGACTCTTGCGATCTTAATAACTATAGTCCAATTTCTCTTCTACCCACACTCTCGAAGCTACTGGAAAAAGTAGTAAATGGCCAACTAAGATCCTTCATCGACAGAGAAAAATTACTAAACCCCCTTCAATCCGGATTCAGAGCCAACCACAGTACAGTCTCGGCATTAGCTAAAGTAACCAACGACTGGCAACAGGAGTCGGAGCATAAAAAGTCAGTATGTGCTGTGTTTCTTGACCTCAGCAAAGCATCCGACACAGTCGACCACGACCTGCTCCTCGACTCACTAAGAACACTAGGACTGGATGCTACTTCTCTAATCTGGTTCTCTGAATATCTGACAGACAGATACATGGGCAAAGATCCTGTGCATGTGCAAGAACATGCCACCTTAGCGCATGTACGGGATTTTGGCTTCAGTCTAACTTGCGATATTTAGAGTGCTCAGTTTGCGATTTTAAGCATCAGGAGCTATATGGTTTACCAGACTTTAGAGAGGGAATATCTTTTTGGAGTAGTCATGCTATGAAATCGTACTTCGGGACAGAGCGTGTTCATGGTGCGCATTCACAACCACTATATGCTTCCGGTGGCAGGTCAGTTATCGGCAGCCCGAGTGAAAAGGGATTTTGATTTGAATTTAATAAAAACAGGTACAATTTGTTATTTTTACATCTATGGGGGCATTCCACTGTAAATGTTTAATAAGTGTGTACCTACAAGCTTACAGATTAAAAGTAGTCAAAAACGTAGGGGAAAAGCTGACAGTGCCCCTTTAATGACTAAAAGGATACCACAAAGAATGTGGGATGTGGTTTGGTTGGTTTCCCTTGGGAGGTTGGGGGTTAGGGGAAATGATAAGTATAAGGTTCTAGATGAAAGAACTTGTTTATACCCTGAATGTGAAAATCAAACAGAATCAATGAAGCATTTTCTCTTAGATGGTCCATTTTCAAGGGGGGCGTTGGAGATATTTAGCAAATAGATGGTATTTTATTTGGCTGCAGTTACTGACATATGAGCAACTGGCTTTGAGGAATTACTCATGCCTGTTGGTTAATGGGGTGGACACGACTTTAAATGTGTTTTTGCTATTTTACTGTTTTATTTGTGGCAAGCTAGGTGTCAGTTTATATTACAACAAAAGAAAATGCCTTATGCTTCAATATGTAGGCTTAGTGAAGCAGCATTGAGAGAGGTGCATGTAGAGGATATACAAAATTACCCTAGATCTAAGGTACAAGCTAGGTGGAAAGGTTTTCCTTTTTTCAGAAATATGGTTGATTTTGAGGGCTTGTGATTGGTGGGGGAGGATTGTTTTGTGGGAAGAAGTATGTAAGAAGTTATAGGGTTACATCGCAGCAGTGGGTGAGAGCTTTTAGCTGATTGTTTTGTGAGGGCACAGTTTAGGCTCAACACCTTCCCACCCTCACCCCACCCACCCTGGAAATAGTTCCTTTATACCTGAGGTTCTGACATCATTTTCTCAAGAGCGCAAGGTATATCACTGTCATATCCTCTCTAACACACTGCACTGACAATATTAGCATACACATTGTATAATATATATTTCTATATAACAAACCAATCACACACGCACACAGACACACACACAAAACAAACAAACAAAATAAAAAGTAGATAAACATGTGGGAGTAGTGCAATGTAATGGCTGTGGGCAGCAGTCTTCCAGGAGTCTTTCTGGAGGCTGAGATGCTGCCCTATTTGCAGACAACTCTTCCCTGAGGGAGGAAGTGCCTGCCTTCAGGCCGCACTGGACAGTAGTAAGGGAACCTTCCCCCAGGCCACACTGGACAGTAGGAAGGGAACCTCCCCCATCCAGGGAGCACCAGAGCCACCACCACTACCTCAGAGGTTGCGAAGAAAGCACAGCAGTTGGACCACAGTGGGCTCAGGGAGGGTGAGGATGGTGGAACAGAGGCACATCCAGTCAATTGTTCCACTCCACAATCCATACACCATTCTGGGGGAGCATAGCTCCCCTATGGATTCACCTGCAGAGAAGACTGATGACAACTGTCACAAGAGAGGCCCACAGGAAGGAGGCAGAGGACACCACAGGGAAAGGAAGCAGCTCCTGGTGGGGGACTCAATTTTTAGGGGGATAGAACTGGGGGGAGCAGGGAAAACTGAAGTAAGGTGCCTGCCTGGTGCCATGGCTTGGAGGGACAGGAAGCGCATCCTCAGGATCACGAGAACAGCTGCAAGGGAGTCTGAGCTGGACGTCATTGTCCACCTAGGGACAAATGACTTGGCTCATCATGAGATCAGAGCAGTGCAGGAGGACATTGTAGAGTTGGGGAGGGGCCTAAGACAAGTAGCACACACAGTATCCTTCTCAGAGGTGCTGCCTGTCAATGGCATGGGGGAGGCGAGGGTAATTAGCACCATGCAGTTTAATGAATGGTTGAAAAAATGGTGTGGAGCACAGGGGTTTGGCTTCATTGGGGACTGAGGTTCCACCTGGAGGGACACCAGCCTATACTGGCAGGATGGTCTGCATCTGTCCAGGAAGGAACAAGTCTTTGAGCAATCTGTTTAAATGCTTCATTGGCAAGCTTTTAAACTAGTCAAAGGGGGAGGCACTGATAAGCAGCAGGAAAATCCCAGCCTCTCCCTACAAAACAGGGTACTAAATGAGTAAAAGACCGAGGTAGAAAGGTCAGTGGGGGATGCTGCAACAGAAGGTAAAGCCATCAAAAAATGGAAAGCAATGAGTACCAATGCCCGTAGTCTGGATAGCAAGCTTCCTGAATTAGTGGCCTTGATGGAGGAGGAACATCTGGATATCGTGGCAGTCACAGAAACATGGTACACACAAAACCATGACTGGGACGTAAACATACCAGGATACACTATCTACAGGAGGGACAGGGAGGGTAAAGAGGAGGAGCTCTTTCATAAGGGAAGGAATAAAAGCAACAGAACAAAAGGGTAAACAGGAGGAGAAGAAGCACTGTGGGTAAATTTAGAGACAGGCAATGGCACCAACAACTGCACAGGGTTGTATACAGACCCTTCTCATGGGGAGGAAATGGACAAAGAAATGATAGAAAGTATACTTAGAATGGCAGAAAAAGGGGAGATATTGCTGATGGGTGATCTGAATATGCCAGATGTTAACTGGAGTGCAGTTGCAGCAGCCACTCCGAAGAGTGGGGTTATTCTAGATGCTCAGCATGCCTTAGACAACTAGTATTGGAGCCCACTCGAGAGGGAGCAATCTTAGATCTGGTTCTCTCAAATGGAGATGGAGAGAGGATCACAGATGTAGAAGTGGGTAGCTATCTAGGAACTAGCGACCATCGAACAGTATGGTTCACAGTAAACACAGCAATAGAGTCAAACCATACAAAGGCAAAAGTACTGGACTTTAGGAGGGCTGACTTTGCCAAAATGGGTGAGTGCCTAAGGAATGCACTAGAAAATGGGCAGGAAGGAGGGTGGAAGAACAATGGGGAATAATAAAACTGCCATCACAGAGATAACGAGCCTTTGTGTGAAGCAAATAAACAAACGAACGATGTAAGAAACCACTATGGTTCTCAAAGGAAGTGGCAATGAAGGTTCAAGAGAAAAGAATGTATTCAGGAAGTACAAGGAATCATGAAGAGCAGGACAGAGAGCGGTATCAGTTAAAGAAAAGGAGGCTGGGAAGGCAGTCAGAACAGCAAAGGCCCAAACCGAGGAAAAGACAGCCAACTCAGTTAAGAAGGGGATAAAACCTTTATAGGTACATCAGGGAGCCGGGAAGACCAAGGGAGGGATAGTGAAGCTTAATAAAGGGAGGGAGGGTGGCAGAGGGAGACTGTGAAAGGCAGGGATACTGAACAAATATTTTGCTCAGTATTTACAAATGAAGAGGGGAGGTACCTAAAACAAACAGTAGAAACACTCTGGATACAGAAGTTGATACCAGCCCATTTACAGAAGAAAGGGTTCTGAAAGAACTCTTAAACTGAAGGTGGATAAAGCAATGGGGCCAATGGATTCATCCCAGAATTCTAAAAAGAACTAGGGTAGAACTAGTGACACCACTGACTACCCTTTTTAACAAATCATGGTAGGATGGGGTGGTACCGAGGACGGAGGTTGGCAGATGTGATTCCTTCACAAAAGTGGGAGCAAGGCAGAAGCAGAAACTACAGACCTGTTAGTTTAACCTCAGTGATAGGGAAAATGATGGAATCACTTCTGAAGGAAAGAATTGTCGAGTATCTAGAGGCCAGAGGAGCACAGGACCCTAGGCAGCATGGATTCACAGTGGAAAGGTCATGCCAGATGAATCTGATAGATTTCTTTGACTGGGTGACCAAAGTAGTAGATCAGGGAGGGGCTGTAGACATGGCCTACATAGACTTTAGCAAGGCATTTGACACAGTCCCACACAAAAGATTAATATACAAGTTAGCCAGCCTGGGAGTGGGTCCCAAGATGACAGCCTGGGTAAAGAATTGGCTGGAGAATAGGACACAGAGAGTAATGGTAAATGGAGTCCACTCAGAAGAAAGGGGGGTTACTAGTGGGGTACCGCAGGGTTCAGTATTAGAACCGGTCCTCTTCAATGTCTATGTTTGCATTGCAGAGGGACGAAGGAAAAGTATGTCTCTTTGCAGATGACACAAAGATCTGCAACAGAGTTGATGCACAGGGTGGGGTGGAAAGGATGAGAAGGGACTTGGCAAGGTTAGAGGAATGGTCAAATGTATGGCAGCTTAGATTTAATGCTAAGAAGAGCAAGGTAATGCACCTGGGAAACAAAAACCCAGGGGAAGAGTACACAATGGGGGTGAGATACTAACAACAACAAAAATGGAAAGGGACCTGGGGTAGTCATATCAGATGACCTAAAGGTGGGCAAGCAATGTGAGAGGGCAGCAAGGAGGGCTGGGGGGATACTGGGATGCATAGGGAGAGGCATCACCAGTAGAAAACAGGAAGTTATTATCCCTCTGTACAGACAGCTGGTGAGACCCCATCTGGAGTACTGCGTGCAGTTCTGGAGACCCAATCTCTGCAAAGTCATAGACAGGATGGAAGCTGTCCAGAGGAGGGCAACTAAAATGGTGCAGGGTCTGCACCGAAGACATATGAAGAGAGACGAAAGGAGCTTAATATGTATTCTGAGGAAAGGAGGGAGGGGGGGACAGGATAGAAATGCTCAATACCTCAAGGAATCAACAAAGTCCAAGAGGGTAGCATCTTTCAAAAAAGAGGTGTGTAAGAACAAGAGGGCACAATTTGAATATGGGGGGCGACTCAGAGGTAATTTAAGAAGTATTTTTTCACAGAGAGGGTTGTGGATGCATGAGCGGCCTTCCGGAGGAGGTTGTGGAGTCAAAAACAGTGGTGGAATTCAAGCATGCATGGGACAGTCATAAGGCCATTCAAGGGAGTGGGGGTAGGAAGAAGTAGGCTGCTGGTTAACTAGGATCTGCAGCTTATCCAGTAGGTAGGGAAATGGGCAGACTGGGTGGGCCAAGCGGTCCTTATCTGCCGTCAAATTCTATGTTTCTATGTTATGTTTTACGTTCACTGTGTGCAGGATAACACAGGTTTTGTTTTGGGATTGCTGGATGTATTGGCTTTTATTTTCTTTGTTTAATGTAGTGAAACACTGTGGATGTAGATATGTTTTGGAAGTGTTCAATAAAAATTCCCCAACTCTTTTCAAGAAGTGCTGTGGGCTCTTTAACATCCACCTGAACTACCACCAGAACAGGCAGATGGCACCTCGGTTTAATGTCTCATCTGAAAGACGGCACCTCAGGAGTGCAGCAGTCCGCTCATGCTGCACTATAATATCAGTACTGGGATATTAAGCCAAGTGCCTGGTGTGGGGATAGAACCCACAGCCTTCTGATCCGCCAGCCTCAGAGGTGAGTGTGCTATTTTCTGAGCCACTGACACTGCGTTCTTCCTACCAGGGAACAGGAGTTGAACCAATCGCAGGCAGGCTGATCAGGTCAGCAGTTGAGAGAGTTTCAAGGAGGAGGGAGTAGGAGACGGTGTCGAAAGACTTAGCACAGTCGACAAAGATGGCAGACGTAATGTGGTCTTTATCCATGGCAAAGTGGAAAGAGTCTGTGAGTCTGAGCAGGGAGGTAGTAGTGGAGTAGTTCTTCCAGAAACCAGACTGGAAGGGACTGAAGAAGGAGGAATCATCAAGAAAGGAAGAAAGCTGAGAGAGAACAAGGTGTTCCTTGAGCTTAGCCAGGGTGGGAAGAAGGGAGGTAGGGTCGTAGTTCCTTGGAGAGGAGAGATCGCCGCTTTTTGGTAGGGGGAGGACAGTTGCATGCTTCCAGGCAGCAGGTATAGTAGTAGTGTGGAAAGACAGGTTGAGTAGGTCAGTAAGCAAGTAGGAAATAGCATGAGCAGATAAGTAGAGCAACTTAGGGTGGAGACCATCAGGGGAGCTACCCTTTGTAGACTAAGAGAGAGAGAGGAGGACCTTAAGGTGTCGCTTGCAGAGACTGTCTAAAAGGTAAAACTTTTGTTAAATGGTGGTGGTGGGGTGAGGTAGAAGGAGGGTTGGAAGGGAGGCTAGCAGGGTAGACACGCAGAAAGTAAAGTAAGTATTGAATTTCGCAGCTACCAAGGAGTAGTCAGCAGTGAGATAGTTGTTAATATTAAGCAAAGGGGGAGGAGGTTTAGCCTCGGGGGAAAAAAGTGAGTGGACAACTTTCCAGAACTTAGATGGGTTATTAATGTTCTTGTTAAATGTGGATCGAAAATATTCAAGTTTGGTCTGCCGGATGGCTTTTGTGCAGTCATTTCTGCGGGAGCAGTAGTGAGAGGTCGGAAGGGAGTCGGGTGGATTTGTGTGTTTTCCAAGCTAAGTCACATGCTTGCTGAATAGCCAGGATCCAGTGGTGATCCAAGGACAGTGGTAACCACGCACTCTGATTTGCTTCAGAGGGCATGTTTTTTTCCAGATAGAGAGAAAGTTGACATTGAAGTATCCCAAGAGCAAGATCAATAGTTTTGGCAGAAGCTATGGGGGTCCAATCAATGAGGGTAAGGTCTTGATGTAGAGAGGTAAGGTCAAGGGTTTTGTAGGAGTTGGAGTTTGGGAGGGGCGTTAGGTCTGTGAATTTTCCTGACCAGGTAGATCAGATGATGGTCACTAAGTGACTCGGACATCAGGCCAGACTGGAATACCCTGTGTGGGTGGAAGGTAAGGGCCCAGTCAAGGAGAGAGTGGTTTTGGGATTTGTGATTAAGATGAGTAGGTTCCTTGATTAGTTGGGACAAGTTGAAGGCAGTTATGTCTGAGTGAGATTTGCCTAAGGATGGAGACAACCAGTCAAGGTTGAGGTCCTCTAGGAGACAGAGCTCACCTGAGGATGTGAGAGACCCAATGGAGGTGATTAGCTCAGTGGTAACAGTGAAGTGTAGGCCAGGGTGGCAATAAACTCCTGCAATGAAGATAGGGATTGAGAAGGGAATTGATAATAACTTGAAGATGAGGGCTTCATAGGTCTTGGGGACAGAGGTCACTAGAACAGTTGGATTTGGAGGGAGGCAGAGGACTAGATAGTAGCACCCCATCCCTGCTAGCATGGTCCTGCCAGTTGACGATATACCCAGGTATTGAGATGGATGTATCAGGGACCTTTTTTATTAGCCAGGTCTCAGTAACTATTAATATATCAGGATGAGTAGAAGCAACAAGAGGGTGCAGCAGGTCTAGTTCGGGGATAAGACTCTGAATGTTAACGTGGAGGATCTTTAGACCTCGAGGAAGGGTTATAGGGGTTGAGGAGGAAAGTGGGAAGGGGAGATGCAGTGGGGATGGGAGGTTAGGACCTAGTCCAAAAGGGTATGATTGGCAGAGTAGGGATTGAGCTGCGTGGGCTCCAAAATACCCTGGGACAAATTAAGAGATTCAGTCCTATGTATAGTAGATTTGGAGAACAGGGAAAGCCAATTTACATTAAAATACTCGAGGAGGATGAGTTCATCTGCAGAAGAATGAAACGTGTTGGAGGAAAGAGAGTCAAGCAGGGATGAATGTGAGATCTTTGGAGAGGCATAGACAGCCCCAATGAATAAAGGTTCTATAACGGTGTGGGACATAAAAGATGGACAGAAGCTCCAAAAAGGTGCAACCCACCTGGTTACGTGAGAATTTTATTATAAAAGAAAAGAAAACAATATAAATCTCAGTCTTATTTCTGGCACCTTCTCCAGTATTCACTTCAGCTTGTACCAGCTTGTAAAAAAAATACAAAAGCAAAAGACATAAATGGCATTCACTCAAAACAGTGGAACCTTCCTCCACCACTGATCAGAAGGTACTGACCTTATCTAAAAAAAGGTAGCCTAGAATAGGTCATTTATACCCTCCCACATAATCATGTGACTCAGCATTATTATATAACAAAGCAAAAATCATTTTAAGACTTGCTGTAGACATTTTATATTACTCAAGAATGCTGCACAATGCTTAAGTAGATTTTAGAACTACTAGTTGTAAACAATTTTCTATACACAACGTTTTAGTGTGTTACAAACACTATACATTGCTTTGAAACAGTATAAAAATAGCCCACCAGGGGCCGCCATTCCCCTATAGCCCAATGACAGAATGCCACAACCAGGTCTCAGAGCAACTTCAATTTTAACTTTTCTGCCGAGCCTAAGGTACGCTTCAATTTGCTTCACTTACTCCTTTATCCCATAATAGTAATACTAGTGTGGAGACTGGAGTCAGACACTTTAATGGTAAAGGGAGTTTGAATGAAAGGAAAACAGCTTTAAAAATGCCCAGGGGAAAGAAAACCCTCATGAAAAACTGAGCTTATGCTTATTTGACTAGAGTTTCCCGGGTTTCCTGAAGTGTCTGAAACTTGTCTAGCCTGCTCAAGTCCTGCTGCAACATTTTCTTTTCTATTGGGGGTATTACACACAGTATAAGCAGAAGGACAAGATAAATACCAGGTTTAAAATGAAACACAGCAGAATGCTGTGCAGTTTTGACAGGTTAAGCCGTTGGCAGTGTTTTTCCAAGCCGTCGGCTTAGTGTTTTAACTTTTGAACTGGGACTATCTTCAGAGAGTCACTGCACTCTCACTACAAAGCGGGGAAAATGCAATTTTGGGCACAAACATACTTTTAGGCAGTATTTAAGAGACTACTGCCTTAAATATCAAATTCGGGGAATGAATTTGAGCTGCACGAACGTGCGCACAATCGCACTGTTGCACAGCTAAACAAATCGTTCGAGCAGTAAAAACAAAAGGGGGAGAGCTACTCGTACGGGCTAAATTAGCCAAACATTTCTTTATTACCTCCTAGGGGATATCTCAAGGACCTTACTTTACAAAAAGGGGGAACATAACTCCAGCAGTCTCTTAATATGACTCATGGGGGGTTTTCCTTTATTTTGGGTTATCATTACTTCCCAACAACATTTAAAGTGGCCATAAACCTTTCTCCCATAATGGAAGAAATTCCAAATACTCCCACAAAGACAACAAGCATCTGTCAATGCCGAGCGTTAGCTTGCAGGTATTTGCAGTGGTATTTGGCACTTGGACATGGCGTATGACAAAGAAACACAAGCATTTGTCAATGCCGAATGTTGCTTGCTTCTATGTGCTGTTTAGGTATTTGGAAGTCATTGGAGTGCAAATATTGAAAATTCGCAAACTTACGAGCGAGTGTAGGAACTGCGAATGCACGCTTGTAAAACAGTCACTTTTAGGAATTTTTTCACCAAATTTTCAACATAGCCATTTTAAGACCTCTGCTCATGAACAGTGTCACTGTGATTTTCTTAATGTGTCCCATACATTGATTTCGCACACCGACTGCACCATTGTGCGCTACATGGGCAGAAACACGTTTTGGGCAGGATGTGAAAATGACAGCTGTACTGCTTATAAGGAGGTGTGGTAAAATGGCAATGTTGAAAATCTGGAGTAAATATTGAAAATTCACAAACTTCATGAAGGGCATTGGAACTGGCGTGAACGCACGCCATAAAACAGTCATTTTAGAATTTTTTCATCAAATTTTCAACATAGCCATTTTAAGACCTCTGCTAATGAACAGTGTCACTGTGATTTTCTTAATGTGTCCCATACATTCATTTTGCACAACGACTGGCGCCATTGTGCTGCCATATGGGCGGAAACATGTTTTGGGCAGGATGTGAAAAATGACAGCCATACTGCTCATAAGGAGGTGTGGTAAAATGGCAATGTTGAAAATCTGGAGTGAAAATATTGAAAATTCGCAAATTTAAGAGCCGCATGAGGAACTGAGCAACGACGTCAGAACAGTCATTTTAGGAATTTTCACCAAATTCTCAACATAGCCATTTTAAGACCTCTGCTAATGAACAGTGTCACTGTGATTTCTTAATGTGTCCCATACATTGATTTCAAGACACCTACTGCGCCCATTGTGTGCTACATGGGCGGAAACACGTTTTGGGCAGGATGTGAAAAATGACAGCTGCACTGCTCATAAGGAGGTGTGGTAAAATGGCAATGTTGGAAAATCTGGAGGAAAATATTAAAAATCTGCTGAACTTACAAGCGCGCATAGGAACTGCACAACGATACTTGTAAAACAGTCATTTTAGGAATTTTTCACATAGTCGCTTTTAAGACCTCTGCTCATGAACAGTGTCACTGTGATTTTCTTAATGTGTCCCATACATTGATTCGCACTTACTGCGCCATTGTGGTGCTACATGGGCGGAAACACGTTTTGGGTGAGATGTGAAAAATGACAGCTGTACTGCTCATAAGAAGGTATGGTAAAATGGCAATGTTGAAAATCTGGAGTGGAAATATTGAAAACGCAAACCTACGGCGTCGTAGGAACTGCACAATGCATGCTTTCGTAAAACAGTTATTTTACAAATTTTTCACCAAAGTATCAACATGGGGTTTAGGGCCCCTTCTCATGAATGATGTCACTGTCATGGCATTATTCGGGCCGGCGGTGATTTGCAGTGACTGCGCGAGTGATCATGAAATCACTCTTCGGGCCTGAATAATGCCATGACAGTGACATCATTCATGAGAAGAGTCCCAAAACCCATGTTGAAAATTGTGCAAAAATTCCAAAAAATGCCTGAGATATGCAATAAAGTTGAAAACCCCTATCTAGCCCATTATACAGCTTACCGGCATTTCCTCAGTTCGCGGTCGGCTTTGAAGAGTGCAGATGTGTTCCCAGTCCACCGATGATCATCGCACCGAGCTCCAGAGGTAACTATGGGGTGAGGGGTGTGGGAGGCAGGGTGCGCAGTGGGTGGGTGCGGGTTGTAGGGGGACTGGGAGAAGCGCCCGGGACCGCTTTTGTTACAGGTTTTCACAAAAAAAACGACGAAGTTTGCCACGCTGGGTGGGCCTCAGCGTGGCAGAAGATGGCTGGGGGTTGTGGAGCCGACGGGGGATTGGGCACCCCCCGTCGGCAGACGATGCGGGACATTTGCCACGCTGGGGTGGGCTCCCATCATGGCAGCAAAGATTTGGGGGGGGCGGCGTGACGCAGTGCTGTGTATGACAGCGTCCAATTGGTGCAGGACTGCCACGCCTGCTCAATGGAGGAGGGGATTGCAGAGGAGGGGCACACCTCCAAAGTGTCCCATTCTCCCAAGACGTTCCTTGCGCAGGCGCACAAGCAAACTAAAAAAGGGGGTATTTGAATAGGATGTACTAATGTTTCATTTTGAAGGAAGAGAACTCAAAAGAGGGGAAGAGATTAGAGAAAGACTTTGGGGGGGGGGGGTTTACTTGATAAGGAGGTGGCCTGCCTCCTTATCGGGAAAAGAAAGGGATAGCTCCAGTAGACAGAAAGATAGATGGTTGCAACTATAAAAAGGAATGACACATTAGTACATGACAGGTATTAGCCCTGTCATAGGTTCAGAGGAGGGGAATGAGAGCCTGACTAGGAGAAATTCGTGGGAGAAGGGTGTGACCTCACTCATGGCCAATGTACATGAGAGACTCTGGCAGACATAGATGGCAACCCCTCCTCCACATTTTCCACTGTCCTGCCTGAAAAGATTGTAATCAGGAAGGGATAGGCTAGAGTCAGGAGTCCTGGAGGAGAGCCAGGACTCAGAGATACAGAGCACATCAGGAGAGTGTAATTGAAGGCAGATGGAGAGAAGGCTGAGTTTAGGTAGAAGGCTCCTGGCATTCAGATGGAACACACTAAGGCCCTTGGCAGTAGGGGAGGAAGGGAAGGAGGATGATGAAGGGACCAGGGTTGTGCTCCACACCACCAGACAGGAGTAGGAGGGGCAGGAGAGGGATGGAGTAGGACTTCTTACCCTTGGAGTGGGTAGGAGAGCAGGGAGTAGAGAAGTTTTGAGGGGAAAGGAGGGCACAGTGTAGAAACTGCAGGTTGGGGGGAAGGGGATGGTACAAGACCAGGGTGGATAGGGAGGGAGGAGGGGAGATTGGAAAGGAAAGAGGGATAGGTAGACAGGGAGGGATGAGAGGACAGGAGAGTTGTATGGATAAGGGGGTGAAGGGGCAGGAGGAGGAGGAGGGAGAAAAGGAGCAGGCAGAAGAGTGCAAAGCACACTGCGGCTGGGAGAAGGGAGGCAAAAGTAAAATGGCAGTCAGTAACCAAAGCAGTTGACAGTGCACGATAGCAGGCAAAATAACAGCTAGGCAGAGCACTAAAATTAGATGTGCTAGATAAGTGACCAGCAGCAACTGCTGACACCTAGTAAGTAACAGACCTAAGCTATAACTACAAAATTGGAAAGCAAGAAGTTGGCGAGGGCTACAACACAGATGTACTCAAAGTAAAACAGAAAATGTGACCACGCTCCAGTAGAAATGGGACTGCAGACTCGTGCATGGATTAACCCCACACACCAGACAAAAACAAAACAAAATGAGACTGCACTCCATTGGCTCAATGGCATGTAGGGAAATGACTCTTAAGGCTCCAAAATCGTCTGCTGCATGTTTTATTCAGAAGTTAAATAAACTGCAACTCCCATGCAAGCCAGTCGCCTGGGGACAACTTCTCTCAGGCAACTAGCTGAATGGGATTGCAGGTTTATTTCACTGTGAATAAAGCGTGCAGCAACCCATTGGAGCCTTTGAAGTCGATTCTCTGTAGCTTATAACGTCAAATCGTGCAGTCTCATTTTAGTTTTTTTTTAACGCAGATGTACTCCACAGATTACTGAACAGCTAAATATGCAGAGTAGGTGGTGGGAGACTAACAGATAAGCATAACACAAGTCAAACTATAGTGCATTACCTTTAAATTGATAATTAATAAGTGACAAAATGCAGAATGTGGATGCATCCAGACAGGATTATTCTAGGAGCCCACAAAACAGTGGCTAAGTGGACAAGAGGCAGCAAACTACAAGAATGAGATGGAGTAGCTGCTAGTAATGACCAAATACTGACACTAGACATGTTGTAGTACAGCAATTAGGCAACAACAAAACAGGCTGTACTAATGCAAGCAGTAAGCAAACTGTGATTAAATAAGCAAACAGTATGGAGAGTGCAGAACCTGCGTGTGGAATATACCCAGCTAGCGTAAGGCTGATGTTACAGTATAACAGGCAAAACTAAACATGACAGTCACCTTAGGTGGAGGATTGTTGGATAGAGTCCACAGTCCGAGAATATCAGGGGCGTGAGTAGGCGCTAGGATAGGGAGTCAGTGGAGCAGCATGACAGGCTCCAGGCAGACTCCTTTGATGCCCTGGCGCCTGTGGTCCATAGAACTCCAGCCCACTACACAGAGGCCCACTTACCACTGAAGGTCACTAAGATAGGAGACTTTGCCCTGCCCACTGGGCCATTTGATTGGCGGGGGCTGAAGGGTTTGCTGGAAAGCTGGGTCCCGAGACTGTAGTCAGGATCAGCGATCGTGGAGGTGAGGGGAAGTGGTGAAACAAGTCCTCACCTCACTGCAGCACAGAAGTCCAGGAAAACAGTAACATTGATTTGTGCACTAGATGTTAAAAAACAGAATCCGTAGAGTCCAGATTCAAATCTGGTGCTCTGTTGGCCCCACCCACCGATCCATTTGATTGGCAGGTGGGGGGCTGAAGGCTTGTTGCATGGAATCCTGCTTGGTTTGTGGATCTTGAATTCTTCTATCGGTGCCTTAAGGAAATTGCATGTCAATGCACAGAGTCCCTAAGATTTCAGCATCTTTTTTTATTTTTTTAATTTTCTTTTTGTATGCCCCCTTCTCGCAGCATCAGTCTCCACTTTTTAGAGTTCCCTAGGCTGGGTATCCCCTAGCTTCACCCCAGGTAATGCTCAGGAGCTTCTGTGGGCCTGCTCCATCCTGCCTAGGTTGTACCCGGCCCCCCCGGTTGGGAAGGGAGGGAACCCCAGGTCACCCCTCCACAGTCCTTAGTAAGTGTCAGGCAGCCCAGTGGGTCCCTCATGAAGTCTGGTTATGAAGTCTGGGGCAACTGGGTCCTTCTGCCAGTGGCCAATGTGGGAGTGATTGTTCCTGGTTTCTGGTCTCTGTTCCTGATGGTACTGTGCACTCAAGGGGATCCAAGGAGGCAGGGCACATAGAGACATGCCACTGCTCCAGATCCTGGCTAGTGTCCTCCCCTCCCGCTCACTCTGCAGCTCTGTTACACCACCACCTGTGGTCACCTAGGTGGCGGTAAAGCAGCGGGACCTGCAGACCACCCTCCCTGAGGAGAGCAGCCCCCTGGTGCTCGATCCTACTACCTAGCCAGACCTCCAGCAATCTGAGTTTGCTTCCAACACAGGTCGCTGGCATTGCAAGCAGTAGTGCTACTGCAATGCCGTGGGCTGGCCCAGATTTCAGCATCTTAAAATCAATTCTGCTGTGCTCGCATTCTTTCTGCTTTGATGCATATAGAATCAGTAAAACAACCAGCACTGCTTTGTTGTAACCAGCCATTCAGTTTAACCACTCATACTTCCCACCAAACTCTTCATCAGCTGTGGACTGCTTTCTTTCCTGAAACCACAGTTTTAATTTAGAATGTGCCTAAGCATCTTTTACTATTTATATTACACTGTATGATACAAAAAAAAATACAAGTATTAGCACACATGGGCAGGGCCTCTGAAAAATTGTGGGAAAAGTAACCTGAAATTGCATAGATTGTTTGCAAAACTTGCTGAGAAATTGTGGGAGTTCTACTATAGAACCTGAGTGCTTCACAATAAATCGTTTACTGTTTTCTGCAGTATATATTAGCCAGCATAAACTACTAAATGAATACACTGACACTTGGATATGGCTTAAATATGAAGAAAAACTTATGTTCCTAACGGATAAGATGTGTTGCCTCTCTTACAAAATGTAAAAACATCTGCCTCGGTACACTGCTAAATAGATTCTATTTAGTGAGCCACAGAAAATCAATATTGAATAAATCCAGAATAAACAGATTTTATCTGTTTCTGGATGTCGACTAATGAAGCCTGATCAAAACCTATTTATAGTGCTCTGTCAACTATTAACCCACTTCGGTGTAAGAAAAAATAAGCAGCTAGAGTGCAAACAATTCAGTTTTTGTAAAATGTTGTAAAGTGTTTAATATTCATAATTTGCACTGTAGGTACTGTGCCCTATTATTGAAATCATATATTAAAACATTATATATGGGTGTTAGTGTGGCTGGCAGTATAGCCTAGTGGTTAGAGTAGCAAACAGTGATTGAACTGGGTACATCCAGCAGACCTGGGTTTGATTTCCACAACCTCCACTCACATACTGTGTGATTCCGAGCAAGTCACTTAACCCCCAGTGTTCCTGGGTCACCCCTGAAAACAGGCAGTTCTGTCTAGTGGGCCTTACCCGGTTTACAAAAGAATACATTAAAAAAATATACCAATGGTAAGGGTCAGAACGGACACCTGTGTCTGGGGCTTCGGGCTTATGGATGGACCAGCAGCTGTCCTCTGGTTGGCCAGCGGGTGTTTTCCCATTTTCTTGGGAGCATGACAGGCCACATGATGTCAAGGCACAAGCCGACGTCCATCACGCTCCCTCCCTCAGTGAGGGCCGACGTGTTGCCATGCCTCTGGCCTCCACCAGGGGCCAGCAAATGCTGAGCCATGAACCCACCCTCCTTCGAGGAGAAGGTGAGTGGTCATTGGACATTCAAGCTTTCACCCCCCCCCCACTGGCCCTCCAACACGCAAGTCTATTCCTGAACCCTGGTCAGCGGTGTCACAGGCAGAAATCCAGTTCAGGCAGTTAAATGATAGGAAAAAACAAAGGTGGTCCACCTTAGTGGTGGTGGTTCAGATTAATTCACATCTGAGTTCTAACAAACAAAGAGACCAAGTAATTTGTAACATGTGCATGTGGGGTGTAGGTGTTGAAGGAAGGGGATCATAGTACTGTCATTACTTCCATCACCCCTGAGAGATATGGACTGCACTGTTGCTACTGCCATCACACCTGAGAGGCGGAGGTCGTAGTGTTTCTGCCATCACCACTGGTGGATGGAGAATGTAGTACTGCTGCCATCCCATCTGAGGGATGGGGCCCATAGTGCTGATACTGCCATCACACCTGAGGGATGGGGAACGTAGTACTGCTGCCATCACATCAGCGGGATGGGGGCTGTAGTGCTGCTTCCATCACACCTTATGGTTGGGGGCTGTAGTGCTGCTGCTGCCATCACATCTTGTACCTAAAATAACTTTAAATTGGTACAAGGATGGAAGGATGTGCAATAGTGGAGGTCAAAATTGCTAAAATGCATGTTAGCAGAGTTAAACATTGTAAAATAAAGTACACAGAACCAAACACTGGTAAAACCAGATATTGGCTTAGCAGACACTGGTGACAATAATGTTTTTACAATGTGCAAAATGGAATTTGTCCTTTCTCAATCCGGTACACCAGTGTCCCTGGACATGAAGGGAAGTAGTGAAACAAGTCCCACCTCACTGCAGCACAGAAGTCCAGGAGGAGTAACACTAAGTGCCAATTGTGCACTACATGTTAAAAAACAGAATCCCCAGAGTTCAGATTCAAATTTGGTGCTCTGTTGGCCCTGCCCACTGAGTCATTTGATTGGCAGGTGTGAGGGGACTGAAGGCTTGTTGCTGGAAAGCTGGGTCCCGAGGCTGTAGGCAGGATCAGTGATAGTGGAAGTGAGGGAGAAGTAGTGAAACAAGTCCCACCTCACTGCAGCACAGAAGTCAAGGAAAGAGTAACCCTAAGTGTTGCTGTTGATTTTGTTCTCTGCATTTTGTTCTGTATTTCAACTCTGCAATAACTGTGGTCTTGTCCTGTGGGACCTTTATGTGAGCTGTGGACTTTGCTCTCCTGATTTTGAACTGGATTGCTAACTAACTAGCTTCAGCTTATTTGGGGAGTGGGTGGGGGTTGTGTGGGCAGTGGATGTGACATAGACAGCCAGTTCTGAGTGCTGCACCATTTTTTTTTTAATATACAACGTATTACTGAATGTCTCTGCTGAAAATCTGATGCTCTAAAAGTGACCTCACTCACCCCCCCCCCCAAGGTTTCAGCTGAAAGATGCAAGATCACACACTCAGGTTTTAGAGACAATGTGTTACATGTAACGCTTTAATCAAGGATCCTGTTTGAGTTTATTACAGCCGTAGTTGCTATATCATATCCATTTTATGACGCTAGAGAGGAACCTAGGTTGTTACACAGGGGTGCAAGGTTGTAAATGCTCCTGTGAAGCCTGTGTGAGGGAGGATGCAGCATGATCAAAAAGATGTCATTTGAAACATGAGTCATGCTGAGGATTGCAAAATTGATACTTTGAAAAGACATACTGTTTTTTTCATTAGATTTATTTTTATATATAATCTGACAGAGGAGGAGCTAGCTGACCTCACACAAAAAAAGTGGTTGGCCAATACAGTTGTTAAGGAATTTGCACTGTTTAAACCTTGTACTTTTGAAAGATTTGTATGTCTTGTGATATAAGAGTTCTGTATTTTGTGTTTTACAGATTTTTAACTATATTAGTAAAATTCTTTTTAGAACTTACTTGGTCTGTCTTTGACTTTCTTTTAGTTGTAAGAAAAGTATATGGTTATTGCAGATACTAAACATAAGCTTGAATGGTGGTACCAAACTGGAAAGAGAAGTGTTTTAAATCTGAGGTCGTTATTAACGTTTTTAAGGGTTCATCTCTGTATACCTGGTTAGGTGCCCGTAGGCAAAGATATCTGGCTCCCCGAAGACAGAAATATCTGAGCCTGTGCTTTGGTTATGCTAGCAAGAGGTTCACAGTTTGAATCCCTCCAAGACTTGAGACCAAAGGTTGATCCAAACTCACAAAACAGACAAGAGGGTTACCTTGTTCTGTTAAACTGCTCACAAGACTGCGCTCGGAGGTTGGCACTTTGGGAGTAGAGGGCCTGACCTGCTGAGTGGGTTTGTGACAGACTGGTTGGCAGCGGTGGCAATTTTGGTATCAAAAGATTGTATTGTTCTGTGTCAGCTTAGACCGTAAGCTCTCTTGCAAAGAAAAAAAAAGGCAGCGTTTTATTTTAAAAGGAAACAGAACTATATATCCCTTGGCATACAGTCAAGTTCCTACCCGTTTATTATTTTTTCCTAAAGGGCAAGTCAGAGTAGCCGTAGTCAGAGAAGAAGAAGATGGCTTCCGACTACAGCAGGCACACTGTAGATTACTTGAAGCAGTTGTACGGGGACAGAAGAGTCCCGTTCGAGGTGACAGCCAAAAAGCAGAGCCTCATAGATGCCCTGATGGTAGCAGATACCCAGAGCAGCAAGTCACAGACTGTGACTGAAAGGGACCAGACCTCGAGTGTGGCAGGGCTATCAGCCGGTGCTGTGTCCAGGTCCAGTGAAGAGGACAGCAGGGCCACTGTGAGTGAAGGGTCACATCAACAGGGGATGGTCACCAGTATCCTGAATTCAGAGGTACTCAGGCTGCAAATTGAGTTGCGCAGGATGGAGCTGGAGCTCCAGAGGGAGGCAGAGGGAGAGAAGAGAACAGCGGACCGTGAGGCAGAGCGAGAGGCAGAAGAGAAGAGAGAGGAGCGCCAGAGGCAACATGAACTGGAGAAGCTACGACTCTGACCAGCGGCACCAGAGCAGGTAAGTGGCTTGGGTTTAACTGGGACTGCAGGACTGGGTTACAAATTGAACTCCAAATTTATAGTCAAGTTTAAAGAAGGGGAGGACATGGATGCCTTTTTAAATTCTTTTGAAAAAGTTTGTATTCGGGCTTAAATTCCTAGAAGTCCTGGAGCTTCCAGCTGTCCCTGCTATTTACGGAAGCTACAGGGATGCATTGGGTCAAATGGACAATGAGGACAGCAATGATTACAGCAAGCTAAAAGCTGCAATGTTAAAAAGTTTGAATTAACTGCTGAATCATACAGAGCTAAATTCCATAGGCTCAGGAGAAGCCCTGATGTGAGCTCGAGGAGCTAGCCACGAAAACAACGTCAGTTTTAAAACATTGCTGGGAAGGAATTGAGGCAAACTCTGTTGATAAATTGGAAAATGTGATTTTATTAGAACAGTTTTATTGGGCTTGCCAGCAGAGCTAAAAACCTGGCTAGAGGACCGAGATCTAAAAACAGTGCAAGAGGTTGCTGAACTCTGGACCGCTATGCAGAAACAGACCTGCTCAGAGAGCGAATGGGGCTGGCATGGCAGTGCAGAAAGGGAAAAGCATGCCTTCAGGGCAGCTGAAACCCTCACTGCCTCCACTGAAACCAGTTAGCCCCAGGTTTCAGAGAAAAGATTTCTCTGAAGTAAGAAATGCATGTTGGCTGTGTAAAGAAACTGAGCATATTGCCAGACAGTGTCCCAAAAAGGCAAACATAACACACAACAGGGTGCTAGAAAGAAGTGGGTTGTTTGTGTGTCCTTGGAAGCGCGCCAGTGAACATGAGGGAGCACATGCACCCAGTCATGGTGAATGGCGTACAGACGCAGGGGTTAAGAGACACAGGGGCATCCCTGACGTTAGTAAAGGGGGATCTGGTACAACCTGGTCAGCTTATACCCAATAAATACGTCACTGTACAGGACTTTGCGGGTGAAGAGAAAACATTACCACTCGCTAGTGTTCTCCTAAACTGGGGTGAAACAGGGGGAACTGTGCAACAGGTGGCTGTAGGCAAAACATTAGCAGTGGATGTGATCCTGGGTAATAATCTCCAGCAGGGGATGGTATGTGCAGTTACCTGTAGCCAAGCAGCAAGGGAAAATTGTAGCTCCCTGAACCCCACAGAAACCAGTGTGGAAACCACTGAGAGGCTGGTTCCCCAGCCTGTGTCTCCAGATGGGGAGACTGATAAAAAGGGGGTAGAAATTTCCCCGGTAGCAAGTGACCACACAGCTACGGAAGGTTACTCCGAAGAGGGAGGGGTGACCCATTGCTAGAAGGTTGGGATTGAAATTGATCCTGAGGGCCCTGACACTAGTGCTAGGGACCCTAGTTTAGCAACTGAAGGGGACCTGTCCCATGCCTTGGGAATGTGTGAGGGGTTTGCAGCTGCTCAGAGGTGTGACTCTAGTTTAGAGAAGCTGAGGGCTTGGGCAGACTCGGACGGCACACAGGGAGGTGACAGCAGACATAAGGTTTATTGGGAAAATGGACTTATGTATACTCAGGCAGTACAGACAGAGGGAGAGATGCTAGGCAGGCAGCATGCCGTTCCCCAGGGGTATCGTGAGCAGTTGCTCAAAATTGCACATGATATTCCCTTGTCTGGTCATCTGGGAATCGCGCGCACAACACAGCGGTTGGCCTGGAATTTCTACTGGCCTAATTTTACCCAGCAGGTGAAGGAGTATTGTAGGTCTTGTCACCGGTGCCAAGAAATAGGGAAGGCGGGCAAGAAAACCCAAGCCACCCTGATTCCATTGCCCATAGTGGAGGAGCCATTCCAGAGGGTGGGAATGGGTATTGTGGGACCTTTAAAAACCCCCAGCTCCTCAGGGAAGAAATTCATCCTGACTGTGGTGGATTATGCCACCTGGTACCCAGAGGTGGTCGCCCTATCCTCACTGAGGACAGAAAAAGTGGCAGATGCCTTACTTGGGATTTTCTCCCGTGTTGGGTTTCCACAGGAGGTAATCACTGATCGAGGGGGTTCCTTCACGTTGGAGCTGATGAAATGTTTACGGGAGAAGTGTGGGGTGGTGCAGAGCTGCACGATACCGTATCACTCACAAGCCAATGGACTTGTGGAATGATTCAATGGTACCCTAAAGTCGATGCTCCAGGCGTTTGCTGAACAGCATGGGAGGGACCGGGAGAAATACCTTCCCCACCTGTTGTTTGCATACAGGGAGGTGTCCCAAGAGTCGACAGGATTTTCCCCCTTCGAACTCTTATATGGATGCCGGGTACATGGGCCCCTAGACTTGATCTGGGAGGACTGGGAAGGCAAGCACGCCTCCCAGGGAACTCCCATTGTGGATTACATCCATAGGTTTAGGGAAAGGCTGAAGGAGCTTATGGGGACAGCCCAGAGCAACCTGGCAGCTGCCCAACAGAAACAAAAAGTGTGGTACGACAGCAGAGCCAGAGCTCACTCGTACATGGTGGGTCAGAAAGTCAAGGTCCTTATTCCGGTCCGGAAAGACAAGCTGCAAGCTGAGTGGGCAGGACAGTACAAAGTGGTTAGGAAGGTAAATGACGTGAACTACATTGTGGAGTTACCTGACAGAAGACAGACAGAAAGGATGCACCATGTCAACATGATGAAGCCATATGCAAATAGGGCTGACATGGTGTTTGCAGTGTGTAGTCATGGGAAGGGGACAGACGAAGGAGACCCCCTTCTGGATTTGCTGGAAGAGAGTAAGTGGGAGTCCTCTGTGGAGACAGTAAAATTGTCTCCCAGCTGGCACGGACCAGGTCCAGAAAGTAAGGCAGGTTTTGCAGACTTTGCCCCATTGTTTAGCGCCAAACCTGGACTAACCTCCTTAGTGACACATGATGTGGAGACAGGACACAGACGCACTTATGGCGGACAGCATATTGGGTGTTAGAGGCTGTCCAAAAGGACGTTAGGAGGGCAGTGGAGGAGATGCTGGATTTAGGGGTAATCCAGACATCCCACAGCCCCTGGGCCTCACCCGTAGCCCTTGTGCCCAAGTCAGATGGCTCAACTCATTTCTGTGTGGACTATCGTGGACTGAATGCAATCACGAAGTCAGACGCCCACCCAATGACCCGGACGGATGAACTCCTGGACAAGTTGGGAGGGGCGACCTGCCTTACAACTATTGACCTGACCAAGGGGTATTGGCAGGTAGAATTGACAGACAGAGCTAGGGAGAGGTTGTGCTTCATCATTCCAATAGGCTTATTTGAGTTTAAAGTAATGCCTTTCGGAATGAAGAATGCTGACCACTTTCAAGGTTGGTGAACCAGGTGTTAAATGGTGCTGAGGAGATGCAGTGGTGTACCTGGATGACATTGCCATCTTTAGTACCAGCTGGGAGGAACACCTATCCCACCTTAGGGAAGTGCTGGACAGGACTACAGATGGCTGGGCTCACTGTCAAAGCCGAGAAATGCCAGGTGGCCATGGGGAAGTGGCATACCTCGGGCATGTGGTGAGGCGGAGACAGCTCCGTCTAACCAAATAAAAGATAGAGTGATCCAGGTGTGGCCCAGACCAGAAACCCAGAAGCAGGTCAGGAGCTTTCTAGGGACAGCAGGGTACTACAGGAAATTTGTACCCAATTACAGTGCCCTGCTGCTCCCCTATCTGTCCTGACAAAGGAAAAGATGCCGAAAATTACATGGGGCCCAGCCTGTGAGGAAGCCTTTACCAAACTAAAGGAGGCACTGTGCAGTGCTCCTGTTTTGACAAGTCCTCACTATAGCAAGACCTTTATAGTTCAGACGGGACACCTCAGACGTGGGTATTGGGCAGTACTGAGCCAGACGTCCAGCCAAGGGACAGATCACCAGTAGTGTACCTGAGCAGGAAGCTGCTTCCCAGGAGCAAGCGTACTCCATGGTGGAAAAGGTGTCTTGCCATAGTGTGGGCCCTAAAAGCTAGAGCCATACTTGTATGGGCAGCATTTGTGGTGCAGACTGACCACAGCCCCTGGTTTGGCTGAGCCCAGATGGGGAAAAACAATGGCAGACTACTAAAATGAGTCTTGCTTTACAAGGGTATGATCTAAAAATCGTACATAGGGCTGGAATGAAGAATCAGAACTCAGATGGGCTGTCTAGGGTCTATGAGGAGTGAACTGATTTGGGAAGCTCATCTCATGTAGGGGACAGAACCCCCAAATTCAATCTAGGTGGGGAGGAATTGTGATGTAGACAGCCAGTTCTGAGTGCTGCATCATTTTTTTTTAATATAAAATGTAGTACTGAATGTCTCTGCTGAAAATCTGGTGCTCTAGGGTGACTTCTCTCCTCCCTCCCCCAGGTTTCAGCTGAAAGATGCAAGATCACACACTCAGGTTTAGAGACAATGTGTTACATGCAAGGCTTTAATCAAGGATCCTGTTTGTCTGAGTTTATTACAGCCGTGAGTTGCTACATCATATCCATTTAATGACGGAGAGGAACCTAGGTTGTTACAGGGGTGCAAGGTTGTAAATGCTCCTGTAATGCCTGTGTGTAGGAGGATGCAGCATGGATCAAAGATGTCATTTGAAACACGAGTCATGCTGAGGATTCCAAAACTGATACTTTGAAAAGACATACTGTTTTTTTTATAGATATATTTTTGTATATAATCTGACAGAGGAGGAGCTAGCTGACCTCACACAAAAAAGGGGTTGTCCAATACAGTTGTTAAGGAATACTCTGTTTTACTTAGACACATTTTTTACCTAGACTCTGACTAAGAAAACATCTTTGGAGCACTTGTAAACGGGTAGTTAGAAAGAGAGTCAAATCTTAAGTACTGTAAGTAGGAATTTGCAGTGTTTAAACCTTGTTCTTTTAAAAGATTTATATTTGTTTATTTAGCTTTTGTTTACCGGGTAAGTACATTAGACAAGTAGTATGCCTATTTTCAGGAACGACCCGGGAGAGCACAAAACATACAGTATACATACATGGCAACATTGGAGAAACAGCATGATACAGTAAAAAACAGCTATAACAACGCTTGTATAAGGGCAGAGATACTGCCACACATAGTACAAATTATTACAGGACATAGATAGACATTAGAATCACTGAATACATATTTCATAGACCATCATGGACTCAGAGTGGACAATAGTGGACTGCAGAGTATTACATTACAGAGACTAGGAGCAGTCACATCTTGTCGTTTGTTTTAGAGTGGCACCACAGGGAGGTGAAGGTCCCATGGGAAGGGCAGAGAACAGAGTCGAATGGGTTCCAGAGCCTAGGCACAAAAGTGGCAAAGTCACGATCCCCATAAGGGTCAGTGGGGAACTTTAAGCAACTCGGTCTGTGACCTGAGCTGGTAGGGGATGGCGTCCAGTTTTGAGAGGAGATCGCCAGTCGGCGAACGATGCCGTGGCAAGCACTTTCTGGTGAGTTTCCTACACCAGGATCAGGAATTCTGCAGGGGGAGCCAGCTGAGTTTGTCATAGAGCTCACATCGGTGGGTGAGTTTGGCAGCAGCAAGTGCAAACCGACAGATATCATTATATGCCGTGTTCCACCGATTAAGATGGATTTGGTGACCTGGCAAATAGGTGGTATCCATAACTAAGGGAGGGGGAGGCACTCCCCTCATGAAGTCTCAACCCTCGCTCCGAGTCAGGTTGTATTTGGCCCTGTAGGCAAGGCCAAGCTTACACCTGGTGGTTCTGCAGATGTTTGGATATGGCTTCCCATGTCAAGTTGTGGGTGGGGTGACCCCAAGATATTTAATTGAGCTTGCTGTGGCAACAGGGGCCTCCATCACAAGCTATTTTGAGCATAGCTGATGGGGCTTTTACTTGGCCATGGAACCAAAGAGCATGGCCTGAGTTTTGTAAGTTCAATACCAGTCTATGGTTTGGTAATCCAGGCGAGACTCTGCTGAAGTCTTCAGATAGGCACTGGTTAAGGTCAGCAGCATTACGAGCATGGGCCACTAGCACAAGGTCATCTGCATAAAGCGTGACTTGACGAGAGGTCACCCGTGGGAGTTGATTAATAAAAAGTGAGAATAGGAGAGGTCCAAGTACCGATCCTGGGGAACTCCATGGTCACAGCCCTAGGCTCCGAGAGGACCTTGTTAAAGCAGGTGCGCTGCTTTCTACCCATTAGGTAGCCCATCATCCAACTCATGGCATCTTGAGAGAACCGAGGCCCTGGGCTGCTCCCCAGTAGGTCATGGTTGACAAGGTCAAAAGCTTTTGACAAGTCAATAAATATAGCACTTGACAGTTTGCCCTGATCCATGGTGGATCTAATACTAGAGTTACAGTAATCAGGGCAGTAGTGGTACTATGACCCTTCCGGAAACCATGTTGGGCCCCAGAAAGCAGCTCATGGGTATCCACGTACTCCGAGTTGCTCCATACAACCTTTTCCAGGAGTTTACCAAGGGATGGGAGAATAGCAATAGGGACAATAGTTGTCAGGGTTTGGGATTTCCCTGCTTGAAACAGGGACTATCCTTGCCTCCTTCCAGATGTCAGGGATTATCCCGAGCTAAGGGATAGGTTAAAGATATGGGCAATCAAGGGGCAATATAGCTGCTCCCAGCAGAGAAGCCTGGGCTCAAGGTTGTCAGACCCTGCACTGGAGTGCTGGGAGAGGGCAGCCAAGCGGTTCGAACATCAAGGACAGACCACGGCCTTAAGATTAAATACTCTCCGAGGAGGATGTTCACTCTGCCGGCGGAGGGATATAGCGGCGACCCCATCGGTCGTGAAGCAGAGGTGAGAGGCAGAAAGGTCGGGAGAAGTGGAGATTGAGGTGTTCGGCTATAGTGGGGATTATTACACGAGACTCCATCAATAATCATGTCCACGACACCCAGTGAGAGGGCCCACTGATGAGGATTTAATGTTCCTCCAGAACCTCCTAGGATCTCTGACAGAGCTAAGTAGTGCCGATTTACAGAAGTTACTTTTGGCAGCCCTAATGGCTTTTACCGATTCCTGAGTTGCCGATCTCAGGAGATTGCAGGATCTCTGGAACCCATAGTACTTGCCCAGCATTTGTCTCTATCCGCATCTGGGCAAGTAAGTCACCATTCAGCCAGAAGGTGGCTGTTCCCCTCACCCTCGGGTGACCCTGGAAGCGTGTCTATCTTGGAGAACACCAAAGGAATGTGAAGCAGAGGCTGCCACTGGGGTCAGAGGCTTCACGCACCCTGGTCGGTCAGTACATCCTAGATCGACAGGAAAGCCTCAGGGTCAAAACTGGAGTATTTTCTGACTTGAATGATTTTGTGTGGAATTCTAGGGAGGGATTTTCCAGACACAGTATGCAGGGGTGATCAGATATGGAGTCTGATGGCGTTCCTGATAGAGGCAATCCTCTCCGGCGGTTAGTCAGGATCAGTCCAGCAGGAACTTGAGGAACCATTGGCTGCCTGTCTCGTTGGGTCATGGATTAGTTGGTTAAAGGGATAGGCAGGCAAGTTGTGATTCGCATTCCTAATATTGCCACACTCCCAGTTCATGTTGGTATCACCCATAATAATGAGTTCATTGTCACCTATACTGGGCTAACTGCATCTAGAGTTAAGTGAGTCCTGTGGACCCCCAGGGAGGTTATAGGCGCACACCAAGTGCAGCTTCTTAGCATCTCCCAGCAGCAGGAGCACATGAAGAAACTCACAAGGTGGATGATCAGGCTTACTCTGTGCCACCAGGGAGATTTTCAGATGGGATCTGTAGTAGATGAGGGTGCCACCCCCCTTCCTACCCCCAGTCCTGTCTAGACGAATGAACTTGTATCCTGTTAGGAAGCAGACAGAGTCAGGAATCGAGGGTTTGAGCCAAGTCTCAGTTTTCCCTAGGATGTCTGGCTTGTATAGCTCAGTCCACGCTAGGAGATCATCTCGGTTAGGAAGCAAGCTCCTAATATTCATATGCACTATTTTTAGTCCCTTATTCCCATTCCAGGTGAAACATAGAAACATAGACTTTGACGGCAGATAAGGACCGTTAGGCCCATCTAGTCTGCCCATTTCCCTACTTACAGGATAGGCCGCAGATCCTAGTTAACCAACAGCCTATTTCTTCCTACCCCCCACAAGAATTGCCTTATGTCTGTCCCATGCATTCTTGAATTCTCCACAGTTTTAGACCCCACAACCTCCTCAGGAAGGCTGTTCCATGCATCCACTACCCTCTCTGTGAAATAATACTTCCTGCATTGCCCTGAATCGCCCTCCTTCTATCTTTAAATTGTGTCCCCTTGTTCTTGCAAGTCTCTTTTCTGAAAATGCTACCCTCTTGGACTTTGTTGATTCCACTGAGGTACTTAAAAGTTTCTATCATGTCCCCCTCTCCCTTCTTTCCTCAAGGGTATACATATTAAGCTCCTTTAGTCTCTCCTCATACGGCTTCTCTTGCAGACCCTGCACCATTTGTTTGCCCTCCTCTGGACTGCCTCTATCCTGTCTATGTCCTTGCGGAGATGGGGTCTCAGAACTGGACAAAAGTACTCCAGATATGGTCTCACCAACTGTCTGTGCAGAGGATAACAACTTCCTGTTTTCTGCTGCTGATGCCTCTCCCTATACATCCCAGTATCCCCCAGCCCTCCCTACTGCCTTCTCACATTGCTTGCTAACCTTAAGGTCATCTGATATGATTACCCCTAGGTCCCTTTCCTTTTTGTTGTTACTACCTCCCCTCATTGTGTATTCTTCCCCTGGGTTCTTGTTTCCCAGGTGCATTATTTGCACTTCTTTGCATTGAATCCTAGCTGCCATACTTCTGACCATTCCTCCAACCTTGCCAATTCCCTTTTCATCCTTTCACGCCTCCTTGTGTATCAACCCTGTTGCAGATTTTTGTGTCATCTGCAAAAGGCATACTTTCCTTCAGTCCCTCTGCAATGTCACTGATGAAGACATTAAAAGGACTGGACCCATCTGAACCCTGCGGTACCCACTAGTAACCCCTTTCTTCAGAATGGACTCCATTTACAATTACCTTCTGTGTCCTGTTGTCCAGCCAATGTTTTACCAGGCTACCACCCTGGGTCCCACTCCCAGGCTGGTTAATTTGACTATTAATCTTGTGTGGGACTGTGTCAAATGCCTTGCTAAAGTCTAGGTAGGCCATGTCACAGCCCCTCCTGGTCTACTACTTTGGTCACCCAGTCAAAGAAATCTATTAGATTAGTCTGACATGACCTTCCGCTGTGAACCCATGCTGTCTTGGGTCCTGTGCTCCACACTGGCCTCTAGGTGCTCGACTGTTCTTTCCTTCAGAAGTGACTCCATCACTTTCCCTACCACAGAGGTCAGACTGACAGGTCTGTAGTTTCCTGCCTCTGTCTTGGACCCACTTTTGTGAAGGGAATCACATCGCCTTCCTCCAGTCCTCAGTACCACACCATCCTCCCATGATTTATTAAAAGAGTAGCCAGTGGTTTCACTAGTTCCTCCCTTAATTCTTTTAGAATTCTGGGGTGAATTCCATCAGGACCCATTGCTTTGTCCACCTTCAGTTTTAGGAGTTCTTGCAGAACCCTTTCTTCTGTGAAAGGACTGGGATCGACCCCCTATCAAAGTGCTTCTGTTAATTGGATTAGGCACTTCCCCTCCTCTTTTGTGAATACTGAGCAGAAATGTTCGTTCAATATTCCTGTACTATCACTGTCCCCTCTGCCCACCACTGTTCATTCTATAGGCCTCACTATCCCCTCCTTTGTCTTTTACGCCGCTGATGATGTACCTATAAAGGTTTTATCCCCCTTCTTAACTGAGTTGGCTATCTTTTCCTCAGTTTGGGCCTTTGCTATTCTGACTTCCCTCCCTGCTTCCTTCTGCCTTAACTGGTACAGCTCTCTATCCTGCTCCTTCTGTGTTTCCTTATACTTCCGGAATGCTATTTTTTCTTCCTGACTTTCACAGCCACCTCTTTTGAGAACCATAGTGGCTTTTTCTTTCGTTTTGATTTGTTCATTTGCTTCACACAAAGGCTTGTTGCCTCTGTGATGGCAGTTTTGATAATTCCCCATTGTTGCTCCACACCTCCTTCTAGCCTGTTTGCTAGTGCTTTTCTTTTTTTTTTTTTTTTAAATTTAAGTTCTTTATTGAATTTACAATAGTCAGACATGTGATACAATTAACTGCAGAACTGTAACATGTCAATGCCTACTTCAGTTAACATATATACAGCAGGGAACAAATGCCATGTAATCCACCCCCCCCAAAAGGTGCCACCCCAAGTTCCTGTGTGAGATAAAGATGAGCGGTTGGAAGTGCAATTGGACCCTAAACTACGGCTCTCAAAAAGCCAAGCTAAGGCAAAAGAAAAGAAAAAATTATTCCTGCCAGAGGTGAACTAATGAGAGAATTAGTGCAAGTACAAAGCATACAATTTGCCCCATTTCCGATTAAAGTGAAACTATCATACCTGGAGTTAGCTATTAATCTTTCCATCCTGAAACATAGGGAGATTTCTTTAAGCCATTAATTATAAGAGATATCTAATTGGTCTAACCAATGTCTAAGGACCAATCTCTTAACTGCCACTGAGATTAGGGCTATATGAAATTTCCGCTCTTTGACCCTGATTTCTGAGTATAACCCCAAAACACAGATCTAAGCTTTAAATAAATCATTAAGTCCCAAAATTGGGTCAATATTGGTCCTAATTATATCCCAAAGTGGGGCCACCTTGGGGCAATCCCAGAAAATGTGTAGTAAATTCCCTTCCCCCTACAACATCTTGTACAAATACTAGACTTCATCTTTCAAAATTTAGATAGTCTAGCTGGCGAGTAATACATATTGTTCAGAATGAAAAATTGTGTAAGCCTATTCCTATCCAAAGCAAGATATTTATATGTATCTCTCCAAATCTGCCCCCAGCTTTCCTGAGGGATAGGTATGAGAGGGTGCCATATCTTGGATCCAGATAGTGGATTGGCATAATTGGCTACCAGAAGATAATGGTACAGTTTGGCTATGCCATGGGGTTTGGCAGCACATTCCTTTACCTGATCCAAAAAGGGTCTCGTTTGAGAGGGTACACTGACATATCCAAAATCTTTCCCCAGAAAGTGCCTCAATTGAAAAACCTTAAATATAGCTTTCTGAGAAATATTCAGTGCTGTTAACAGACTAATCGAGAGCGAAGAAGCCCTGAAAATAACAATCTTCCACTAACCGGTCATGGATTTGGGAAGCCAATCAGGAATAAAAGATGACCCCAATTTTAATATTGGTATTAAGAGTTAAAGGTTGAGCCATATCTTTGGTGTATGAGATTTTGAGAATCTTCCAACAGTGAGTAAGAATTTTAACGGAGATACCAATGGGCGAATTCTGAATATCTACCGGCAAGGAGGAATAGTTATAATAGAAAACACGGGAAATGCTAGTGCTTTTCTGAGGCACTCTCCCATCTTGCCAAAGTCAGCCCTCCTAAAGTCCAGTACCCTCACTTTTGTATGGCTTGACTCTGTAGCTGAGTTTAACGTGAACCACACTGTTTGATGGTCACTTGTCCCCAGATGGCAACCCACTTCTAGATCTGAGATCCTCTCACTGCCCCGTTTGAAGTCACGAGGTCTAGATTGCTTCCTCACAGTGGGTTCGAAACTAGCTGTCTAATGCCTGCCACCTGTAGGCATCAAGAATAGCCCTGCTCTTGGACGTGGCTGCAGCAAATGTGCTCCAGTTAACATCTGGCATATTCAGGTCTCCCATCAACAGTATCTCCCCTTTCTCTGTCATTCTAAGAATGCCTTCTATCATATCCTTGTCCATTCCTTCCCCCTGACATGGGGGTCTGTACACAACCCCTGTGCGGTTTGTGGTGCCCTTTCCAGTCTTCACGGTGACCCACAGTGCCTCCTCTCCTCCCTGTTTACTCTTTTGTTCAGTTGCTTTTATCCCCTTGCCACACTCCCAGTTCATGTTGATATCACCCATAATAATGAGTTCATTGTCACCTATACTGGGCCTAACTGCATCGAAGATGCTTGTGGCGGGAATATTAGAGATCAGCTTAGATGGCCCAGGATTGAGCTCAATATCTCCACCATGAGAAGTGAGAGTAGGGCTAGCTAGGGAGGAACAATCTTACAAGCGGCCTACCTCCAGGCCTGTGCATGCTTCGGACTTTCTTCACCCTGACCGTGCCATAAGGCATCTAGTATCAAGGCTAAGGACAGTACCATAGTGCATTACCTTAGTTACAAGTTGGCTGGAAAAGGAGAAATCAGTGTCATCATGGGAGGAGGCCACAACCCTGGGTCAATAAATAGGCTAGGAGTCGAGGAGTTGTGAAATAAGAATTGTGTATTTTGTGTTTCAGATTTTTAATTGAAGGCGCCAAGTCCGTGGTTATGTGGGGAAGAGCTCCTCCCCAATCCTACATAAACTAAGCAGCAGACTCCCGCTCTGCTTGAGGCGAGTCGCACTCACTGCGTGGTGGTGCTGGTGCTCGGCTGCTCTTTTCTTCCGTTCTGTCTGCCTGTGTTCTCCCCTCACCCCCGTTTCCCTCTTGTTGTTCGTCGTTCCTTCCCGCTCCTCATTTGTTTGTGTTTCTTGCTTCCCCATTCCTGCTTTCCTCTCTGGACTGTGTTCAACGGTCTCTGCTCGTCTCTTGCCGTATGCTTGCCCATTCTGTTTCTCCTCCTACCTTTCCTTTTCCTGAGCAGCAGCCGCTCCATGCCCGCCGTAGTTCGTGCACATACGGCCTGCCTTGCCAACATCTCTCCTTCGCCTTCCGACCACTAAGCTAGTTTCCCTTTTACTGCTGCTCCCTTCCAGCTGCCGTTGAATCTCCTGGCACCAATCACTGCTCTGTGCATTCCCACTGGGGTTCCTGCCGCTACTGATCCCACTGGTTCGTACTACCTCTATGGAAGGACCAGCCGCCATGACCTTTTCTGCAGATTTGCCGCTACGCTTCCACAACCACTCCAGTCCTCCGGTTTGTGCCTTTGCTGCTCTGACACCTTGACTGGCTCACAGACATTGGTTGAGGGACCCCGCCACACTGATCAGACCATTGTCATTTGCTAGCGCTTTGTCACCCACCTACGCTGCACCGCTACTCTGGACCTCTGCTGTGGCTGTGCACCGCCACCTCTTTGCTCATGCCTCTGCTGATGCTTCCTAGACGCCTGGCCTTCTGCGCCTTCCTGCCTGCTGTTGGAGCCTTGGGCCCCCTATCTCTCCACTGGCTCTCGCCGGTGTCTGACTGCCTCAGGGTCCTGTCTGGCCCTGCTTTCAGCTGCTAGCTTGTGACTTTCTTTTGGGTGGGATGATACTTCAGGTACAAATCAGGATGGGTTGTGTGCGCTTGTCGGTACTTCTCACATATATCACCGAGCGCTAACTATAAAGGAAGCTAAATCCCAGGACGAAGACACGTATAATTGTAGCACTCATGGTTCTTGAAACTCAGAAACTCAGGATGAATTAAAGTGGATAAACAAGCAGCTCACAGACTACCAACTGCTTTTATTCACTAACCATAACTGCTACACTGCTGGCCAAGGATGACTTCCCATCTCCATTACTTGTATATGGCACTTAAGTCCTGTTTACTTCTGATTATTGCTCTCCTCTGCTGCATGGTGCAGGCCCCTACTAAGCACTTGCCTCTGCAATGCATGCTTTGTCAAGCAGCCCTCCTGGGCAACTCTCCCGTCCTGCTAGCCGTTTCTCATGCCATCTATAGGTGTAGTTGATACCTGCCCGTGATGTCTGGACACTGGCCAAATAATTTGCGTATTTTGTCTCGGCACGTCGTCCAGCGCTCACTTCGTATCCTTCCTCTTACCACCATCTCAGCCACTCCTTCAATTTTGAACATTCCAGGACATTGGTTTAGTCAAGCCTTCCAGTGCTGGTTGCCTGCAGCTCCCATTTGCTTGTTCTCACCTCTCCTTCAATTCATCGTCATCTGTGCCATTTGTGGCTCATAATCGGGCCATGCCTCAAGAATTGCCTCGTTATCCTTGGACATTTGCCACGCTGTCTCACTTCAGTCGTTCTCTGCTCCTACCTCACTTTCCGGATGACTACTCACTGCTGTGGCAGCCATCCCAGGAGCTCCCTACGATGGATTCACATTTCGATGTTTTGACATTCATCATCTGCTCCTTGGATGCTTTCACCCTGCTTCCTGCTACCATGCCTACCTCATGCAGCTTGCCTACTCCTACAACTTATACAGGTTCACTTCTTTACCTTACTTGCTCATGTTACCTGCTTGCCCTCCAGGGCTTAGGGGTCCTTATGACTAACCTGCCATTACAATCTACTGCGTTCCTCATGAATTGGCATCCTTCTAACCTATGTTTACGTACTTCCTACGATCTCTACATACCAGGACATGACCCTCTGCATTGCATGCAGTTCATTTCCATTGCATTATCTACCACTGCTCTGCAACCTGCCTTGCCCCGCGGTGGCCGGAGGTTAGCCATTGCATTTAGTCAGACCTGTGCCCCTATGGGCCCGGAAGTCCTTTGTTCCTATGTATTTTATTGCACCATAATCGCCTGCTTCTTGACCTGCCTTCGCCCATTGGGCTGGGAGGTTTACCTGCTAATTGCCTGCTTCTACGACCTGCCTTCGCCCATTGGGCTGGGAGGTTTACCTACTAATCACCTGCTTCTACGACCTGCCTTCGCCCATCGGGCTGGGGGGTTTACCTACTTCTGCTGTACTTCTGCCTCGCCCAGCCTGGGGCCCGGAGATTCACATATTCTATTATATGCCTACCTGCTGCCATGTCAGCCAGCTGGAAGCTCCTTTACTATGGATTCGCATCTGGACGTTTCTTCGTTCATCATCAATTCTTGGATGCTTTGCCCTGCCGCTTCAGCCGTGTGGAATTACTGCTGCTTCACTCTCTCCAGAACACTTCGTTGAGCTTCTCTTGAAGATCTTCACTACCCTGATTTATGCTCTACCGCTTCTCTGATTCTGTGGCAATGCTACTTCATTTGACTCAGCCTGTTCAGTTATCGAAATCTAGGACTCCTGTGCTCGAATATTCAGGACTCGTCAGGATACTCTTCATAAGTCAGTTCTAGCTACAGTATCATCCTGGCTTGAACTGTAGATGTTAACATTGTTACTCAACCTTTGGATCCATGAAGCTCTCCAATTCCCTTGCTTGTATCATTCTTCATGACCCTCGCCTTCTTACGTACCTCATCTTGCAATGCTACTTCCCTGCTACTATGTCTGCTCCTGCTGCTGCTTTTTTAACCCATCAACTGACCTACATACAGGTCCACTTATTTATACTACTTGCTCGTACTACCTGCTTCGCCCTTCCTGGGCCTAGAGGTCATCCTGACTAACTTGCAATTACAACCTGCTGTGCTCCTCAGAAGCTGGAAGCATCTGACCTACTTCTACATATTCACTACATACTCTACCTACTTAATGCTCGCTTCCCCTCTGGATTGGAGGTTCCTACTGCTCCATCCTCCCTATTAAGTGGCATGTGCCGGTTCTTGTGCTTTATCACCACGGCCTTCATTTGTTAACCTTGCCATGCTGAACTTGACTCAACAGTTCTCTTTCTGATGTGGATGCTGAGCCTTGATTCCTGGATCTCCTCTGCAAAGTCATCCTCACCTGCTGGAGTGCTTCACCACCTGCGACTCTTCGCTTCTCGTTCATTTCAACCACGGATGCCACTCCATTTCATTCCGGCCTGCTCATGGACTCTCGAACTTGGGGTTTACTGGATGGATGCTTGCTCTATTCGCCTGACATGTCACAATGCCATACGTCATCAGTTCTCTGTTTCTCTGGACTGGGTTCTACATTTTGAGGTTCGGATTAGCTGATTAGATTATTTAGGATTACTCTCCTTTAGTATGCCCAGAAGGACTGGCAGGTCAGTAACCATGGGTCCGCCGAGGTTTCCCCCCAAGGGTTTTTTTTCCACTCCTGTGTGCTACTGGTCACACTCTCTGGAGTTGGAGGAGGTGATCATCTACTCATATTATTGGGGGTGTATTCCTGCTCGACTCCTTCATCAGTCGGATACAGAACAATCGTTGATATCATTTTCTTTTGGGGAGTCTCACAATACTAGACAAAGCTTCCTGCCTACAGGAGGGATACAGAGAAAAGCCAAAACCAACAGATAATAACAAACGATTCTCAGTTCAAGCATCCAAGCTCATAGCTCATACTATCCAATTCATACGATACTATAATCATTGACTTGATCATGTTCATGCTGAAGTACCTAAGCACAAATCATTCCATACTGCTAGTACCTAGCAACCATTGTCTACTTGACAGCTGACCTCTGTATCCAACAACCATCTACATCATCCAGCTACAGTACGTAGCACAAGCACTGAGCTATGAACCACACATAACTATTTTAGTAAAATTCTTTTTAGAACTTACTTGGTCTGTCTTTGACTTTCTTTTAGTTGTAAGAAAAGTACATAGTTATTGCAGATACTAAACATAAGCTTGAATTGTGGTACCAAACTGGAAAGAGAAGCGTTTTAAATCTGAGGTCTTTATTAAAGTTTTTAAGGGTTCATCTCTGTATACCTGGTTAGGTGCCTGTAGGCAAAGATATCTGGCCCCCCGAAGACAGGAATATCTGAGCCTGTGCATTGGGTATGCTAGCAAGAGGTTCACAGTTTGAATCCTTCCAAGACTTGAGACCAAAGGTTAATCCAAACTCACAAAACAGACAAGAGGGTTACCTTGTACTGTTAAACTGTTCACAAGACTGTGCTCGGAGGTTGGCACTTTGGGAGTAGAGGGCCTGACCTGCTGAGTGGGTTTGTGACAGTGGGTGGGTATTTATTCTGGTTTTTGCCATTATTTGTATGATGTGTTATTGATTCAGGTAGCTAGTGTATTAGTGTATGGTTGTGTGTGTGTGTGTGTGGGGGGGGGGTTGTTTTAGTTAGAATATAGTGTGCCTGGGACTTCACAGTTAGGCAGGATGTGTCTGGGGAAGTTTGAGGGCCAGGGACGGGCCAGGATTGTATATGCAGTGTCCCAGCTGCTTGATCTGCGGCCATTCACTGATCTACCAGTTTCTGCCCCCACAGATCACCGCTGTCAGGAGGTCGGGATCAAGAGGAGCCGCGTTGATTGATTGTGGCGGGTGCCGTGGATACACTGGCTGGGGGCAGGATAGAGGTAGTTAGGTGCAGAAGGCACCCTGGGTTTTGATGGATCCAAGGGAGAGACTAGATGTGGTTGATACCCATCCCCAATGTTCCCAGCAGACCGAGTGGGCAGGTAGCCAGAGGGGCTGCATTGTCCACCAGTCCACTGAGGGCAGTGCTCTACAATGCCAGATCGATTACAAACAAGACCGCAATTATAGCGGACTTGATTTCTTTGGTCGATCTGGCATTCATCACAGAGACCTGGGTGGGTGACGATGCTGGTCCTGTTTTAGAGGCCACCATTCCCCCTGGTACTGTGCAGTGCGTTGCCCAAAAGTGGAACACGGGGCGAGGGAGTGACCATCTGCTTTAGATCCGAGCTAGGCTTCACCATGTAGGTGGCCGACCTATCTGGAGTAGAAAATGCATGTGTAGGGGGCACGTGCATGGCTGTTGCCACCTACAACTCAGCAACGTCTGATGCACTTGATTTCCTTGCACCGGTCTGTGTCGACCCAAATCTTCTCACTTGAGTTCCCCATGCTTTGATGGTGAGCTCAAGGTAATGAAGATTATGGGTTGGAGGGTAGAGTGCTGCTGGTGGAAGACCGGGCTGGAGGTGGACAGACTGGCCCTGCGTACTCACTATGGGGAGTACCAGGGGGGGCAATCAACCATAAGAAGGCAGAGTTCCTGTCCAGGGAGATTGCTGCCAGGAAGAATCGATCAACTGTGCTTTTTCGGACTGTAGACAGGCATTTACATCCTGCCTGTCTGCAGCCAAAAAATACTTTTTCTGATGCATTATGTGAAGAGTTTGCTCAATTCTTCTCAGACAGAGTGTCCACCATCTGGTGGGGAATTCCATCAGTGAGCCAAAGTGTGGCCAACAGTGGTCGCCTTGGGTGCCTGGAGAGCAGTCCATCTAGTTGGGGCGAGTTTAGACAGGTGGAGGTGGCCAAGGTTATCAGGGTCATTTCCAGGGTGAAGCAAACATATTGTGAACTGGACCCGGTGCAGACACAGTTCTTGATGGGATGTGTCGACTCCACAGGCCCGGTGTTTGCCTTGATTTTCTGGTGTTCTTTGTCAGAGGGAGTCTTCCCAGATGCCTTGAAGAAGGCACTGGTGAGGCCTCTTCTGAAGAAACCATCTTTAGACCCTGAAATCAAGGCAAATTATCTTCTCATCTCCAACCTTCCATTCTTAGGTAAGGTTGTTGAGAAGGTTGTGGCGCTTCAGCTGGAGGAGCACCTCATGGCCCATGAGGTATACAAGTCTCTCCAGTCTGGGTTTTGTATGAGGCAAAGCACAGAAACTGTATTAGGTCAGGTGCACAATGACCTCCTCAGGGCGAGAGATCGAGGAGAGGGGACAGTTCTCCTCAATCTCTCCTCAGCCTTTGACACAGTGGACCATTGTGTGTTACTCAACCGCCTGATGGAATTTTGTGGACTCACTGGCACTGTCATCTGCTAGTTTGAGTTCTTCCTTATGAACAGAAGGCAAAGGGTAGTGATGGGTGATTTCTCATCCTCTCCCAGCTTCCTGTCCTGTGGAGTACCTCAGGGTTCGGTCTTGTCGCCAATGTTGTTCGCCATGTACTTGCTGCCCCTGGGAGAGCTCATCAGGAAGTACAGTTTGGGGTTTCATTGTTATGCAGATGATACCCAGCTGTACCTTTCCTTTGCCCCGGGACACCCAACACAGTGGACGTGCTAAATAATTTCCTTGCCGAGATCAATGACTGGATGGCCTCCAGTTGGTTGCTACTGAACACTGATAAGATGGAGGTACTGGTAGTGGAATCGAACAGAGGGCGTGTTAGGATGGCCTCTGGCACAGAGACAGGACATTTTCTGGGCCTGGTGTCATTGAAGGCATCCTCTAGGGTGCACGATCTTGGTGTTATCCTAGACAGCAGATTGACGCTTGACTCTCAGGTGTCATCCGTTGTCCGTACTAGTTTTTACCATCTAAGGAATATCACCAGGATCAAGCCCCTAGTTCTGCCCCTGGACCTTCGTACCTTGGTGCATGCCTTTGTGATGTCAAGGCTTGAGTACTGTAATGCACTTCACCTCGGGGTCTCGGGAGGTTCCCTCCACCAGCTACAGCTAGTGCAGAATGCAGCTGCCAGGTTGTTGACGGGGCGGCCTAAGTACTGTCACATCACCCCGGTGCTGTGCGATCTGCACTGGCTGCCAGTCAGGTGGAGAATCCTCTTCAGGGTGGGCTTGCTCACCTTTAAGACCCTACACAGCCTGGGCCCTGGTTACCTGGCACCTTCTTACACCTGCTGCCTCAGTCTGCTCCCTTTGTTCCTCCTCTAGTGGCCTCCTTACGATTCCCAGGACGAGGTTAAAAAATGGCTGGTGACAGATCCTGTGGTGTCGAAGGCCCTGTCCTGTGGAATTCACTACTTCCAGCTGTAAGGAGGCCCCTTCAGTGGAGGTTTTCAAGGCCCACCTCAAGGCCTTCTTGTTCAACTAAGCTTTCGTGGACCCCACTTTTTTAATCACTACCTGGGTAATGATATACTGAATAACAACATCTGGCCCAGGCCTTCTATTTGTTTATTTAAGTGTTTTCTGATTTTATTTATGATAGTTGTTTATTTGACACTGTTATATTTATTAACATGCTGTTTTATTCTTTGACTGTGTTTTATGTATGGCACCCAGAGCCTCTGGGACTAGGCGTCTTTAAATAAAATTTGACTTCTCTCGTCTTGACTAAGTGCTGATCATGCGCTAGATGTTAAAAAACAGACTCCTCGGAGTCCAGATTCAGATTTGGCGTTCTGTTGGCCCCACCCACTGAGCAGTTTGAGTGGCAGATGGGAGAGGGCTGAAGGCTTGTTGCTGGAAAGCTGTGTCCAAAGGCCAAAGGCAAATTGCCTATGATTCAGTTTCTGAGTGGTGGGAGTAGTCGAAAAATGATTTCAGGGAATTTTTCAGCAACAAGGAATGGACTTACCTCAGGATAAATATTTCCATTGCCTCTTACTTAGACAACAACTACATAAAATAATTTCATTAGTGTGAGGAGAAGGGCAGTCTGTTGTCCCAAGTTGAAAACATAAAGATGGAAGTGTTGCAGTTCCAATATAACAGAGTACATTCCTTAAAAACAGAAGCACAATTTGGGACCCAAGGGTGAACACAGCAGTTAGACGTACAAAAGTTGTGTTGATAGGGTATCAAAAAGGCTACCCCAAGTGATAAAAGCCCCAGAGAACCAGGGTATTTTAACCAATCCTACAGATGTTATGCAGGCCGTGCAACTCATATGAAAGGTTTGTTTTCAAGTATGTCTCCAACAGAATGGGATGATTACTTTTTTTTTAAGATAGATCGATAACCACGTATAGCACCAAGTATGCAAGTCAATTTCTCCAGTGACACTGGAAGAGGTACAGAGTGACGTCCATTCATTAAGTAAAAATATTACTCGAGGTTCAGGTGGTCTCACTTGTGAGTTCTATGGAACCTTCTAGAATTTTTAGGCCCAGATTTGGTTTCAGTGTACAATGAAATATTGGCTGTAGGGAAATTACTGTCTCCTATGTCAATGGCAATATTAAAAATGGTATACAAAAGAAGTGATAAGTATGATCTTAACAAATGGGGACCTCAGAGCTTATTAAACACAGTCCAAAACATTTTGAATCTGATATTGGCCAATAAATTAGCCATAATACCTGATACTGACTCAAAAATGTGCTATAGGCTGGCCTGCTGGCACAGCGGTAGGGCTACCTCTTGCGACACTGGTGATCCGGGTTTGGGAACGAGCCTGGATTGTTAGAGGGCCAGCCAGGGAGAGGAGGATTGAGCACCCGAGGGGCCACTCTCCTCCTCTGGGGAGGGAGGGCTGCTGTTATCGCCGCGATAATGCCACCTGGGTGACCACGGATGGCAGTGCAGCTGGGTGTGCCACAAGGGAGGGACAGACGTTAGCTGAGGTCCGGAGCAGCAGCACGTCTTGGCATGCTTATGTCTCCTTGGACCGCCTAGCATGCCGGCATCACATCATATGCACTTGCTTATGCAGATGACTTATGCATACTAGTTTGAGATTTCAATTCGGCTTAAAATGTTACCCCAATAGTGCAGGATTTTTCCGGAATATCTGGAGCAAAACTCAGGTATGTGAAAAGCTCTGCAATAATTCTAGAGCCAGCCCCCCCAAACCATTAGGTTAGTGGGGGAGATTTCACTGGCTAGAACTCAAGTTAAAAATCTAGGGGTTTCGTGGGGTGATTCTGACCCTGCAGTAGCAAATTGAAACAAAGCTATAGATACAGCTCAATGCAAAGTATCCATATGGAAAAATATCATTTTAGCTAAAAGAAAAGAGTTTACCTATTAAAAACTCTGATTATTCCAGTTTTTCTGCATCTCAGTTCTGATGCAAAAATATGTAATGTTTTCTTTCAGGTTTCTGGGACAGTCATCTCAACCCTATAAAAGAAACTATAGTTATCATGATTATAGTCTTGGAAGTGTATGAATGGTTATCCCAGTTTTTCCTAAACTGTATATTTGTACATTCCAATTTTAAACCCTTGCTTCAGTGTACTGACAGGGGTATAACCTTATGGTTAGTAGATGGTTTGATTCTATTCACACCAGACGGTCTGAAGGAACCTGCATCTTCCTAGCCAAATAGTGGTTCCTCAGTTCCACCATGGGCAAGGTCAGCCCTTATTAAAGGAAAACTACACCCTCATATCTTGTACATTTTATTTGTTTCCCTGTCAATAGGCAACTCTTTTCCAGTCACTGATGAGGATATGCATGTTTGCTTTAGTTTGTTTTCACTGTTCATGCTAGTCCTCTGCAACTATCCTGGGGGTTTCCATTTTATGGTTGTTGAAATCTTATTACCCATGAGAGCTACATTAGCATATGAGAACATGCTGTCCACGCACCCATTTATACCATGTGTTTTTATGCTGAAAGTACAAAATCCTGAAATAAAAAACCTGGAAACACACACATTGAAAGCAATTTAAAGAGAAAAACTCTGTATTACAACTTAGATAGCATGCAAAGCTAACTGAAGGTAAATGTGGTATTGCACGCCTTGCTGCAACTTGTTTTGTTGAAATCTAATTAAGCAGACAGGCATACTATGGAGTCTTAAGGATACTGACACATTATGTTCTCATATGCTAATGCAGCCCTCAGGGACAATGAGATTTCAACAACCAGAAAATGGAGACACCCCAGGATAGTTACAGGGACTAGTATGAATAATAAAAATAAGCTGAAGCAATCACATATATCTCTAGCAGCTACAGGAAAAGAGTGTCTGTTGACATGGAAGCAAATAAAATGTAAAATATATGAGGGTGTAGTTTTCCTTTAAAATGAGACAGTGGAAAGTAACAGTCACCCACATAATATCAACAAGCATTTGTCAATGCCGAACGTTCGCTTGCAGGTATTTGCAGTGGTATTTGGCACTTGGACATGGCTTAAAAAAATCAGTGACAAAGAAGTACAAGCATTTGTCAGTGCCGAATGTTGCTTGCTTCTATATGCTGTTTAGGTATTTGGAACTCATTGAAGTGCAAATATTGAAAATTCGCGAACTTACGAGCGTGCGTAGGAACTGCGCAACACACGCTTGTAAAACAGTCATTTTTATGAATTTTTTCACCAAATTTTCAACATAGCCATTTTAAGACCTCTGCTCATGAACAGTGTCACTGTGATTTTCTTAATGTGTCCCATACATTGAGTTTGCACACTGACTGCGCCATTGTGCGCTACATGGGCGGAAACATGTTTTGGGCAGGATGTAAAAAATGATAGCTGTAGTGCTCATAAGCAAGTGTGGTAAAATTGCAATGTTGAAAATCTGGAGTGAAAATATTGAAAATTCGTGAACTTACGAGCGTGCGTAGGAACTGCGCAATGCACGCTCGTAAAACAGTCATTTTTAGGAATTTTTTCACCAAATTTTCAACACAGCCATTTTAAGACCTCTGCTCATGAACAGTGTCACTGTGATTTTCTTAATGTGTCCCATACATTGAGTTCGCACACCGACTGCGCCATTGTGCGCTACATGGGCGGAAACATGTTTTGGCAGGATGTGGAAAATGACAGCTGTACTGCTCATAAGGAGGTGTGGTAAAATGGCAATGTTGAAAATCTGGAGTGTAAATATTGAAAATTCGCAAATGTATCGGCGTGTGTAGGAACTGCATAGCGTATGCTCTTAAAACCATCATTTTAGAATTTTCCACCAAATTTTCAAAATAGGCTTTTGAGAGCCCACCTTATGAGCAGCTGGCACTGGCCGTTCATTAGTGTGGGCCCAAAAGGTGATTTCGCACAGTGACTGCGAGGAAATCACCCCTTGAGCTTTTCGAATAACATCATGACAGTGACAGAATTCATGAAAAGGAGTCCCAAAACCCCATGTTGAAAATTTGGTGCAAAATTCCAAAATGCCTGAGATATGCAACAAAGTTGAAAAAAAAACATCTAGCCCATTATACAGCTTACCGGCATTTCCTCAGTTCGCGGTCAGCTTTGAAGAGTGCAGACGTGTTCCCGGTCCAGCGATGATGCGTTGCGCCGAGCCAAGCTCCGGACATAAGTATGGGGGTGTGTGTGTGGGGAGGCAGGGTGCGCAGTGGGTGGGTGCGGGTTGTGGGAGGGGAGTGTGGAGACTGCGTGGGACCGTTTTTAATTTACAGGTTTTTTTTTTCCTACTTTGACGACGCGGGACGTTTGCCACGCTGGGGTGGGCTCCCAGCATGGCAGAAGGATGGCTGTGGGGGCCGTGGAGCCGACGGGGGATTGGGCACCCTCCGTCGTCAGATGATGCGGGACGTTTGCCACGCTGGGGTGGGCTCCCAGCGTGGCAGAAGGATGGCTGGGGGGAGGCTGTGGAGCCAACGGGGATTGGGCACCCCGTTGGCAGATGACACAGGGGCGTTTGCCATGCTGGGGTGGGCTCTCAGCGTGGCAGAAGGATGGCTGGGGGGCCGTGGAGCCAATGGGGATTGGGCACCCCGCTCGGCCAAATGATGGGATGTTTGCCACGCTGGGGTGGGCTCCCAGCGTGGCAGAAAGTGGCTGGGGAGGCTGTGGAGCCAGCGAGTTGGGCACCCCGTTGGCAGATGACACAGGGGCGTTTGCCATGCTGGGGTGGGCTCTCAGCGTGGCAGAAGGATGGCTGGGGGGCGTGGAGCCAGCGGGGATTGGGCACCCCATCGGCAGATGATGCGGGCGTTTGCCACGCTGGGATGGGCTCCCAGCATGGCAGAAGGATGGCTGGAATGGGGCCGTGGAGCCGGCGGGGATTGGGCACCCCGTGCGGCAGATGACGCAAGGGACATTTGCCATGCTGGGGAGTGGAGCTCCCAGCGTGGCAGCAAAGGTGGGGGCGTGATGCGGTGCAGCACACAGCGGTGGTTTCTTTGAAGAGAAGACCACCGCTGTCATACACAGCACCGGTGTGGATTGGTGCAGGACCGCCACGCCTGCTCGAGGGAGCAGGGGATTGCTCAGGAGAGGCACACCTCCAAAGTGTCCCATTCTCCCAAGACATTCCTTGCGCATGCGCGCAAGCGAACGTAAAAATCAGGAGACAACTATATGAGCAAATTATTAGCACAAGCTTCCTCTTCCTACTTCCCTTCCCTTGTGTCCACTGGGCAAGGAACAGACAGCTTTTTTTATGTCTTACAGATAAAAGGCTTCCTGAAGCTATGTGGGATACCACGTGTTTATGTATGTATGGTAGACTGGGTGTGAAAAAAACACAATCAAACATAAGAAACCCTAGAAAAGAGTGTGCCCAAGGTCTTTTTGTCCACGAGAATTGGAAACCCTGGAACATTTTTTGCTGTTAAGTCCCTTTCCAAAAGCATTTGGGGTTGATTTTGTGGATGCTTGGAAAATGCCAGTTTTCAGTTCCATCAAATACACATAGGTTGCATTAGAAATATTTGGTATACAATGGAATGAAATTAATCAGAGTATACAGGTTGATATTTGCAACCTGCAGATTCTGTTTATGGCAGGTAAGATGTTCCATCACTGTACAGAAGAAAGACATATTGCCCCAAGCAGCAGTCCAACAGGTGCTCCAATACTTAGAGAGTGTATACTAAAGAGACCTACTCTAGAGGAGCTATATATACCACAGTTGTGGAATCTGTTCTGTAATTGGATTACATAAAGTAACACAGCAGGCAAGTGCTCCACATTTTAGAAAGTTAAATAATTAAGTTGATATATCATATCTTGATGTATGAAAAGTATATTTGGTTGCACCTTCTCACCCTTCTTTGTTGTTTTCTGACAGCGTGTGATGGGGAAGAGTTTATCCTCATGCTGATTTATTGTTTTCTTTGTAAAATATTGATTGAGGTGGGGGATTTCTGTATGAAATAGTAGTGTTTTCTATTTTCCCTTATTAAGGCACAGTGTATCATCCACCTGTTGTTGTTTTTTTTCTGCCTCCTCACCCAGTCGGCCCTCCTTCCGAGGCGCCCATCCCCATCACCCAACGTCTGCTGGGAGTTACCTGCCGCTATCTTTCCCCAGGGCTTGCCTCCCTGGCAGGGTTGGCAGGTCCCCAAGCCCCACCACAGAATGGATCTGGTTCTGGCGGCGTTCTCAGCTGGTTGAGTGCAGGACCTCGGGTGGTCTCTGTCTTTCTGCCGCCGGCATTTTCCTCTGGTTTTGGGCAGGGAGATGTGGCGTGCAATGATGTCATGGTGTACACCACGCATTCCCATGCAGCGTACACTGATATCTGCCACGTCCCCTGATCTGTTTGGCACCAGCTGCCTTTCCCCAGCTTCCGTCAGGAGCCAGGTGAGCTGCAGGCTCTGCCTGCCCTCGAGGAAGAGGAGAGCAGTCTGCAGGGCACTTGATCCTCCTTCTCCTCCTCCTCCCCTCCTAGGGTGACACTCCAACAGCTCAGATTTGCTCCCAAACATGGGCCATTGGCATCGCAAGTGGAAGCACTATTGCTGCACTGGCAGGCCAGCTGATCCACCTGTTATTAAAAGTAACTAAATATATTTGTAACAAAATGTTATTTCGTGGGATGTTTTTGAGATAAGATTTCTGTATCGTGATTTCTGTTTTATGCTTTAATCAATTAAACTCCCTTGTTCTTCTTTGAGAAGTGCCATGGGCTCTTTAATTTCCTCCTGTACAGTGACCGAAATAGGCAGCAGGGACCTTTGTTTAACATCTCATCTGAAGGACAGTAATGGAGTGAAGAGCAATATACGTTTCATAAAGCTCAACTTAAACAAATTTGTCACTGCCCTTATGCAGCATTGTGCTTCATGGTGTATTTATGGGCTGCCTGTTTTTAAATCAGAAAGGACAGCTCTGCAGCTGCATGAAATGTAGCATACTCACGCACTTTGCACCAGCTCAAAAAGAGATGCATTGAAACCAATTGCTAAAGCCTTGGGTAGTTCTAACTGGTTTTTGGTATATGCCTTCTGTGAGTGTTGCAAGCCTTAACTCCTGTGTGAGCACAAACCACCGGGAGTGACCACATGTGCTAAACACCACTTCACAATGTGGAAAGTGGGTTGTGAAGCACAAATGCCTTGGCATCGAAATGCAATATATATACATAACGTGCTAGTGACTCTACTAAACAAGCACCACAATAACGCCCCCTTAATCATCCATTACTCACTAGTTTACATGTCGTTAGCAAGGCACGTTTCTCCACGAAGTGGACAGAGGTTGTGGGTTGCAGGGTACCACAGAGCAATCCAGTTCCACATGAGAGAAGGGTGAGATGAGAGAATGCAGCACACCTTTTGCCAATCTGAAACAAATATACTGCTGTGTTTAGAACTGCTGGAGGAGACAGCCTGTGCCAAAACAGTGAGTGGATTCAAATAGGGTGGAAGAGGCCCAAGGACATGACAAGGGCAGGTGGATTTGTAAAGGGCTGAGGGTAAAAGGAAGAAGCCTGCCACTTGAGCCATTGCACGACTGATAGGTAGGGTTGAGAAGACTAGATGGGCCAGTAGGCTTTTTTCAGCTGTCACGCTGTGTTTCTAGTTTGCCATGTGAGAAGGATGCCCCCTCACACTCTACATCCCTATGTAAGGTATGTGTTTCCCGTGTCAGTGGCACCCCAACCCTAGCCCCACCCCCAATCCCACAATGGTGGTCAACAAACCCTTTGCTCACCTCCTTGGCTATCTGATGTGCACATTTATTTATTTAGTTTTTGTTGACTGGGTAAGTGCACTAGACAAATTCTGCCTATTTTCAGGCACGATGCGGGGGAGGGGGTACAGATGAATGCCAACTGACTTTGAACCAGATTAAGATGTTGGTGGTATTTTAGTGACTCTGCTGTATACCAGCAGGTGTATCAATATAATATATTGTTAGGTATTTTCCCTGTAAGATAGCTAAAACATTACCACCCCATAAACAAAATTAATGAATCAATTATAAGATCATCCAATAAAATCCCCTGCAAGCATAGGTTTATCAAAACTCCAAGCATATGGTTATCAAAATACCAATAAAGTATTATCAAACCATAAAAACCAAACAATTAAGATGTAACCCCCTACCCCCTTGCAGTAGCTGGGGACTTACACCTCTGGCCAGAGTTTTGCTAACTACTCTGGTCTTGAAAGCAAATGGTTAAATGACTGTAACAGATGATAGGAGTGTGTACGTTTCTTCAAGGGACATCTTGTACATGTTGTTCCTTCCTGAGGCTCCTCACTGGCTATACTGCCCTGCCTAAAGGTATAAATATGGGACCCCTGTTTCTGGATTTTAAGGGGTTTGTTGGTGTGTGAAAAAGCTTCCAATGGTAAAGATGGGGTTCTCCCCATCTCAATTCTGCTACAACCAGCCAGATAGGACTAGCTGGGCTCAGGAGTGGCATTAGTCCCAAGACCAGGTGGCACTTGTCCTCCTTCAGCTAAGTCTCTGAAGTCCGAATCCTAGTAGATCATCATCAGGATGGCGAGGACCTGGTGGCAGTTCCCCTTTAAATGGTACAGCCTGACGGCATTCACCATTATATTTCATTTGGGCCAAGGGGGCCACCCAATGTCCCAGCGGGTAGTACTCTGCGCTTCCACAACCAAGGTTCATAGCAAAATCAGGAACTGGGTCAGACTGGCCTGTGGCTGGGAAGGCACTTCCACCACTCTGGCAACCCCTGTAGTGGGCCAGAGAGCTTGCTCTGCCACAGTGGCATGTCAGCAGCGAGCAAGGTTGTCAACGGGATTGTACTTGATGTCAGGGAGGTGAGTGGGGCAAAACCAGGAAAAACAGCTGGCATATGAAGCCTGGCCCATTCCCCAGTCTGCGCTGCCATCCAGGCCTGGTAAACAGGATGTGTTCCCTGGGTAGGGGAAGGTCAGACCTCCCTTTCCTGGCTCCACCATAGGAGCAATCTATGAAAGACTCCTGCCAGTAATCCTGGGAGAGGTATGTGCTGATCAGGGGTGGGGTGGGGATGATGACTGGCTGGCTCAGGGTAGAAAAAGCTTTGTGGGAAAAATAATTTTGTTTGGGCCAGAACATGTAAAGAAGGGTTCCTCAGACAGATGATGCCGGAGCAGTGAGTTCTCAGTGAATCCACAGACCAGGTGTAAGTTGGAGATACATGAACACTGAGGCCCAGGAGGGGTAAGGTGTAGCATGTCCAAGACTCTGTGACCGTGCAGCCAGTTAAGGAACCCACCAGGCAGACTGCAGTCCTTGATGTAGTACTCACCAGCTCAGAGATGGTGGGAGCAAGGAAGTAGGGGCTGCTGAGGAACAGTGAACGTAACTCTATTTGGTTTGAATTGGCCCTCAGGGCGGTGAGCCAACCCGGGTGCTACCTGAGTATAGAATGAAAGGATGCATCCTTTTCAGTTACTGTATGGAATGTAAAAAATGTTTTCCCCATATACATTTTATACTCCTATGGCTGAGGCAAACTTGGGCTGCTGTCAGCCCTGCCCACTGACTCCACCAGCAATCACCTCCCCAGGACCTACCTGTGTGGCCAGAATATCCCCACAGATTTTCCCTGTGGTGGGGTCAGGAGGGAGGGCTGGCTTTCCCTCCCACCCTGAAGCACAATCCAGTCTCATCTTTTCTGGGTCCTGGTGGTGAGGCAGTTGGGGAATCGGTGAACTGGGCATCATGAATGCCTGCCTCAACACCATTTTCCACCACTTTTCTCCCGATTTCCTGCTGGGCCACAAGCGTCAGTGTGCACATGGGAGGCATGAGCATGCCACTAAGTCATGCAGCACCCACCCTGCTTCTGCCACTGCTGTCCCACACTGCCATCAGGCCTCCACCTGGTGACAGTCATTCGGTGCAGTTCGCAGTCTTCTCCCTCAGGAAAGGAGAGCTGTCCTTCAGATGCTTAATCCTTCCCCCTAGCTGACCCTTGCAACCTGTGCTTGTTCCTAACCACGGGTTGCCAGCATGGAGTGAGGTGTGGCATCCAGGGCCTCAACTCTCTGCGCCACTGGGCTGGTGTTGGTATGTTACATGTTTATGTAAATATTGCATGCAGCTGTCCCGGGTCCATAGGCATATCATACAGTAAAATACCTGCCACTTGTGGATGCAAGGTGGGTGGCATTTCTGTGCATTCCCTGCGTCTCTGATTAATACAGTAACTGGAAGCCTTCAGCATTTAAAATCAAAGTTACCATGGGCCTTCTTGGGAAAGCTGTTACAATGATGTCATCTAAAAGAGCTCTAATCTACTGCAGCTATGCACATGTCCATGTAAATAAATTATGCTGTTTATGCAACCTTTTGCCTGTGCACTGTATGTCCTGAAGTTACGGTTTGATCATGGGAACAGAGTATGGAGTGATGGTTAAACTTTCCATTAGTATTTGAGATGTTGGGAAGTGAATTATTTCAGTGATAAATAGAAGATCATTATCTAGCTTGGCAAAAAGGGTCCAGCCACAGCTTGGAAAACACAAGAGCCTTATCCCCCACTTGCTGATGCCCAGTCTTCCCAGGGATCAATTTAAGCCAAAATTAGTTGAAATATGTTAACTCAGAAAACTGTAACAAGATTCAAGAATGCAAAGTGAACAGGGAAGGGAGGGCTTAATCAGAGATCAAGTAGGGTCTGCAGCATTACAGTTGGTAAGGAAAATGGGCAGACTAGGTGGGTCAAGCAGTCCTTATTTGCTGCCAAAGTCTATGTTTCTGTGTTAAAATGTTAACTCTCCCACTCAGTGTCTTGAGTGCTTGCATGTCCTGGGGCACTGTCTGTAGTTTTCCCCAAATAGAGGCACCATGCTAATTATGTTATGTTTTCCCCAATCCCTATGAACTGAAATGAATGCAGGACAGCCTCCCCATAGTAAAAGGACCCCCACAAGGACCCAAGTACAGCATCAACGGACAACACACTTGTGCTTGAATTGGAAATGCTTAGGTGCACAACTACCACATCTAGTTTAGTTTATGTAAGAAATTGTCATTTTTAGGTGGTGGAACTATAGTATCCAATGGAGAATGATAACATTGATGCAGGAACTCCCACACAATTTTGTATGAAGTGGTGGAACTCAGTTCCTGTGGGCTTCTGTCAATTTAACTTCTACCCAACACCCCATCACCAGCGCGTGGGCACTGTTGGCTGTCCCTGTCATTCAGGGGCAGAAGCAACCTGTCTACCTCAATGACATCACCACCTGACCACATATGTAAAGTGCACTGGGTGACTTTTCACAACTCACTTGGTCTTGGATTGGTCTAGCCCATCAAGCTGAGGCAATGGGTAAAAACAGGAGCCATGATTAAAAACAAATGTTAACTCTCAGCTGGGATGCCCTGCATTAAAAACACAACATTGTAAAATGCATGAAAACAAATAGTAAAAACAGTTCATATTCCAGGCAACAGACCACATCTCATCAGCTGTTCACCTTAATTAACTTCACATGCCCCCCCATCAATTTGGGGCTTACATTAAGTGTCTCCTTGGGCTCCAGCGATGCCCACTGCCAGCGACAACCTTCATAGATAGTAAATCCACTGGTCATTTGTTGTTATCCTGTCGATTTGCATGAGAGTGCCATGATGCATCTCCATGCCTGTCCCTTTAAGGCTATAGTAGTGTGTATATTGTAAATGGCCTGGGCTGGGTCCAAAGGGTTTCCAAGCTTGCGACCGCCAGGCACGCTTAATTTGCTCCACTCTGCGATCAATAGTAGCAGAGAGCTCTAACTATTGCTGTAAATATTTACTTCTAACCTGTTGCTATGTTTAAATTAGATTGCTTGTTTTAACCTGCCTTCTTGCAGCTTATTCCTCCAAATGGAAGCCACCATGTTTGGTCCGGGACTTCCAGGAATTTGGACCAGTTGGGACATGGGACCTCGAGGGGTCCTTAGTTCAAGTGCCTCGAGGAAAGCTGTAGTTCTTGTCGTTTGCAGGTTGGTGCCTAAACTGACAAATGGGAGCACCAGAGCTGTGATTGACAGCTCCCTAGCCAACCGAATCCAGGAAAACCGGATTAGTTCAAGAACTGTTAGAAAAAGTTCAATTGCTGTTAGAGCTGAGAGAGTGAGCAGCTTGAGCCATTGTGAAGGAGCTGAGGAGAATTGGCAGGAGGGACCTGGCTTACCTCCCTGCTACTGTTTCCAACATTGGACTGCTCGATGGCAGTAATCGGACTAATCTGAAAACTAAACTTAAACTGTGGCAGTTAGCTCGAGACTCTGAGAAGTGCAGCTCGAGATAGTGGACTGAGAGGAGCTCCTGTGTAGCTTTTGGCCCAAGATTGTGTGAGAGACTGCCTTTGCTGATTGAGAGGTTTGCCCAGTAAATAGACTGCAATTGTGAACCCACCTGAAACTGAACTGAGAGGTAGAGAAGTGAATGTTGTTTTCCTTAATTGTACTGAATGTTTACCTCTAAGTGGCACTATCTCTAAGGTTACAATCCCTGCCTGTACTTCTGACCACAGGTTGAGGGCCTGGGTTCGATATTTTGGTGCCTCCACCCAGAGTAGTATGGTGGGGTATCTACCTAACCTGGTATAGCCCTCTGGGAAGCAATAACCACCCACAAACTTGCCTAGTGACCAATTACCTTTTAATAGGAGATAATCCTTTGCAAGAGTTGACACACAGTTAGCAATAATTATTAATACTATGCACACACCCCTTGCACGTACCACCAGGATCTGGTCTTTGGTAAACACCCCGGAACCCCCTGTAATGATGGCGTTAACAAGGCAAGTATGCACATTCAATACTGTAACAGGTCTTAGTGATTCTAAACCAATTAAGAATATGATCATCAACCATTTTAAACGTGAAACAGCAAATCATTTTTATTACGGGGACGTGAACAGGGTGGGGCATGAATCTAGAAGAATGATTACTTTACTGCTTTGATTCAAGTTACTTTGCATGCATGTACTCCAGTCCCAGTGTAAAACAGTCTAACAACATTAGGTACCCAGAATGTTATGCTGGCTGGCCAGAATTGGTGCCCAGGGTTGGCCAGCATTGCAGCTGTTGGTGGGGCCCTTGGTGGAAAAAGAAGGCAGTTAAGCACAAGAATTTGGTTATTTGTATCCAGAGCCAGCTGGCCCAGTCCTTTGTAACCCTGAAACACACTGGTGCAATCAGTTGGTACCACAAAATGATTTAGAGAAATAGTTGCAGGGAGCTACCCTGAATTTACTCACAACACCAGTTGGTTGAAGAAGGTCTGGCGATATGAAGACCTGCTGCAGAACATTGAAGAGCATTGGGAAGCTGGGCCTACAAGACTCACCACCGCTTTATGGCCTTTCCTTCCAGGTGGCAGCAACCTGTGTTTTCTTGCTGTGCAGGAGTTGGATCCCAGTCTGGTCTCTCACCGAAGCAATCACTGGTGCAGGAATAGAGCGTCTTGGGCGGGTTTAGCATAGGCCCAAGGCTGGACAAACACTTCTGGCAAAATTTGGTTTGTTTGCTGGTAAAACCTCCAGCTGGCAAACATAGGCTCCCTTCTGGCAATCAGGAGCCCCTGGACAGTAAGCCTTAATCCACAGTAAACATTAGGCACAATTAAGGAAAACAACATTCACTTCTCTACCTCTCGTTTTGGTTTCAGGCAGTTTGCAATTGCAGTCTATTCACTGAGCAAACTTCTCAATCAGCAAAGGCAGTCTCTCACACAATCTTGGGCCAAACACTTTACAGGAGCGTCTCTCAGTCCAATATCTTGAGCTGCACTTCTCAGAGTATCGGGCTAACTGCCACAGTTTAAGATTAGTTTTCAGATTAGTCTGATTACTGCCATCAAGCAGTGGAATGTTGGAAACAGTAGCAGGGAGGTAAGTCAGGCCTCTCCCTGCCAGTTCTCCTCAGCTCCTTTCCTGGAGCTGCTTCATGTTGGCTCAAGCTGCTCGCTCTCTTGGGAAGGTCCATACTTGGAGCACTGTCAGCTTTTTGCTCTGTAGGCTCTAGTTCCACAACATTTGGCTAATTTTGTGAAAGTTCAGGCACGATTAGGTTTTGGGACACTGAAGAGGGGCTGTCAACACTCTCATACTGTTCCTCAGGTTCTGGTGTGTCACCAGAGAGACCCAGACCATCAGCCCCTTCTTCAGGCAAGTCACACAGTTCTACTAAACACAGGGAGTCTGCAGCCTCAGACGTGACACTTTGCACTTCACTTTCAGGGAGCATTGGCTCCAAGGACGATGCTTGGGGGTTAGGCAGTCTAGAAGGCCCAGCTTCATCCCCATGATTCAGTATATGATGTCCATGAAACAATTGACTCAATTCGTAAGAGGAGTACTAGGCATTGTCACACTCACTATCATCAGAAGTGGACTGACAGTCACTATCATTCCGGGCCTGCTGGGGGGGAAAACTTAAATCTGCAACCACTGGGGCAGATTGACTCTGTCTCTTTCTTGCAGCAGCATGAGTCACTGGCCCAGGGGAATCAATTTCTGATGGTTCAGCCTCAATTATAACTTGGCAGATTGGCAGCAAGTGGTTGCGAGGCATGGTCTTGACAATTTGGAGTTATTCTCTGGGCGCACCTTGTACACGGGCAACTCATCCAACTTTCCAACTACTACCTGGGGAAGATGGTGCCACCGATCACCAATTTTGTGTTTGCCATGCAGTCTCAAATTGCGTAACAACACTCGGTCTCCAGGTCGAAGCTCCTGAGCCTTTACTTTTTTATCATGCCTCTCATTGTTAGCTAGATTTCACTTGGTGACCAGGTTTGGGCCAGTTTATAGGCATGGTTCAATTGAGCTTTCAGTTTCTGTACATATTGCAGGTAGTTTTCAGCTGGGACCCCATTTGGAGAGACCCCAAAGCAGACATCAACTGGCAGTCAAGCCTCTCTCCCGAACATGAGGTGGCAGGGGGAGAACCCAGTAGCATCATTTTTGGTGCAATTGTATGCATGGACCAAAGTGCTAATCTGCTGGCTCCACCTATGCTTGTCATTTGGATGGAGGGCGCCTAGCATATCTAGAAGGGTGCAGTTAAAATGTTCTGGTTGAGGGTCCACTGCGGGTGATAAGGGGTGGTTCTTGATTTCCACACCCCCCACAGAGAGAGCATTTCTTTAATTAGTAGACTCTCAAAGTCTCTGCCCTGGTCAGAATACATCCACTGGGGGGCACCATAGTGGACAAAGAAATTCTCCTCTAGCACCTTGGCCACGGTTGAGGCCTTTTGATCTTTGGTGGGGAATGCTTGTGCATTCCGTGTGAAATGATCCATAACCACTAACACATTGCCAATACTCCGCTGATCAGGTTCCAACACAAAAAGTCTATGCAGACCAATTCCATGGGGGTGCTGGTAGTAATATTAACAAGGGGCAGCCCTCTGAGGCAGGACTTTTCTTTGCAGGCAGTGACTACAAGTCTTTACATGTTGCTCAACATCGGCCCCCATCTTGGGCCAGTAGAAGTGAGATCGTACCAGGTCAAGGGTCCTGTCAATACCAAGGTGCCCCATGTGATTGTGGAGGGACCTCAGTACCAAGTCTTTAAAGACCATGGGTAGGACCAATTGTTGCTTGTCTTCTTAGCCTCTACGATCTAATGTCTCTCTCTATATAACAACTGATTGAGTAGCTTCAATCTGGGGCTTCTTTAAACAATAGAGCAGTTCGCATGTCAGGGCACTTAACAGGGACACATCTTTCCCTTTGGGGCATGAAGTGCGGGCTGAATCACAGGATCTTGGGATTAAGCCCACTGAATGCTGTTATTGTCAAATTCATTGTCAAATTGGGGTAGTGCACTAATATCTAGAGCAGAAAAGTGGCAATAGGCAGCGGTATGCAGGTATTAGGAGGGCCCAAGCAATCTACTAAACAGTCCACTTTGTCCGCAGACATCTGTTCATCTCGGTCAAATTTTGGCACAAGGCCCAGATGTCAGGTTCAGACAGCCTGACCCAATCATTCTTGGAAACTGGCCTTTGTGACAAGGCGTCAGCATCAATATGGTACAGTCCTGGCTTGTATTCAACAGCATAATCATAGGTTGATAAGGCAGAAAGTCACTGATGCCCAGTGGCATCTAACTTAGCTGAAGTCTGTACATAGGTTAACGGGTTATTGTCGGTCTTCACCAATATCTTTGCCCCATAGAGGTATTCATAAAACTGGTCGATGATGTCCCATTTTAGTGCAAGGAACTCCAGCTTGTGCACAAGGTTGTTTCGCTCCAACGGGGTCAGGCTCCTACTGGCGAAAGCCACTGGTCTCAAACCATCTTTATGGTCTTGATACAGCACAGCTCCTAGACCCTGAAGACTAGCGTCAGTATACAGCACATAGGGCTTGGTGGGGTCAGCATAGGTGAGAATGGGGGCAAGGGTGAGCTGGTATATGACTTCATGGAAGGCTGCTTCACAGTCAGGTGTCCAGCGGGGCCCCGAAGAGTTCACCTGTGTGGAAGTATACTTTTTCTGGTTCTTTGACAGACCCTTTTTTGTATTTACAATTGGTAGGAGGGTAACCTTGGGTAAGATTCAAGAGCGTGTGAATCACATTGGAATAGTCTTTTATGAACCTGCAGTAGTAGCCACAGAACCCCAGGAAACGTTGTAGTTCTTTCAAATTATGGGGCAGGGACCAAGCAGTCAGAGATTCAGTCTTACTGGGATCGATCTCTATCCCTTCTGTAGATACTATATGTCCCACATACTTCACGGAGGTCTGGAGAAACTGGCACTTGTCAATGGACAGCTTGAGGACGAAGTCTTCTAGTTAGTCCAGGACTTTAAACAGTCAGGTCTCATGCTCCTCTAATGTGCTCCCAAACACAATGACATCATCCAAGTAGACCAGACATTCCAGCAAATTCATATCTCCACCGCCCATTCCATTAGTCGCTGAAAGGTGGCTGGAGCACCGATATCCGTGTGGCATTCTAGAAATTTGTAGAACCTAAGGACAGATGAAGTTGTTTTCTCATGGTCCTCCGAGTCATCGAGATCTGGTAGCATCCACTGCGAAGATCCAATACCAAAAACCATTTGCTCCCATTCAAACAATCCTGGGCATCTTGTATACAAGGCATGGTGTGTTGATCGGGGATGGTCCACCTGTTCAGAGTTCGATAATCAATACACATCCTTACCGACCCATTCTTCTTATGCACAACCACAATGGGAGAGGCATATGGGCTCCTTGATTCTTGTATCACACCAGCAACGAGCATTTCCTGCAGGTGTCTCCTCACATCATCTTGGTCTGTTGAGGTGAGACGTCGGGATCTCTCTCGAAATGGCCATTCATCATGCAGGCTCATGTGATGCTCTGCACCCTGGACATACCCCACGTCCCATTCTTTTAATGAAAACACTTGGTCCCTCTGAGTGAGTTTCTTGTGTAATTCTCGCTTTCTATTCAGCTGGCAATGGGAGTCACCAAGTCAAATAAGTCTGGGGTCACTCTCCTTCTCGCCAAAGCACTTGTTGCTGGGCAATATGGCAGTGTCGGCGCAGTGTACTATAGCTAGGGTGCACCCTCTGCTCACCGAATCTCCGAACTGACACATTCTGAATCTGGACCATCACTCGTGGGCATAGGCATGGGCACGAGCAGGCAAGAAGCTGGGTTTGACCAATAATCCTCTGGCAACTTTCCATCTCCTGGTGCATCCAACATTAATATTTTGTTATTTACGTTTCTTTTTAGGCAGACTTCTCCATGGACTGTACACTGGCGTTGAGGGCCAATACCAAGGAGTTAGGTTCCTTTCCACAGTATCCCACTGGCTCATCTGGGTCCACTTCATTGGGTCTCTGTTGCCAGTCATAAGCCCTTTTGCTAAGGCTGGAATTCTTAGGGCCCATCCAGTCAGCAGTTCTTTTTCTCATGGCAGAGTTGTGCTAGTCTCCCAAACATGTGGGCATTTGTTCCAGTTAACAGGGGAACCCCATCGTACAGTCCGGTGGGGGGACACACTAGGACCAGTGTCTCTATTTGCTCCTCTACACCAGTGACAGTTGCAGGAAAAGACAACCAGAGGTGGGCATATCCTAGATATGAATAAGACTTGTCGTTCAGCCCCCATACATGTAGACCTTCCAGGGATTGTAAGGGCACATCAGATAAGTGTTTGTCATACCAGTCCTGAAACGCAATGGTCACTTGTGACCCACTGTCAAGCACAGCCCGAGTAGGAATACCATTCACAGCCACATTAGTCTCCATTGAAGGGCCCACTATCTTGGATCAGTCTGGAGGGACAGTAGCAGGGGCCGGTACAGATGACTTAGCCACAACGAAGTTGGAGTTGGGTTTCCTGATCCTTCCTCGGTCGTTTCCAGCACCCCTCAGCCATGGTTTTGCTTTCCAGAGCTCCCTTGAAGTCTGTATACAACCTTATCCAAGTCTTTTGGGGACTGGCATTCTTTCTTCATATGCCCCTTCTTCTCACAATTATGACAGAGTATGCTTTCTAGAGTCTGGCGTGGCCGAGGCATCACATTGGGAGCTGAAGCGGGGGTACCACCAACAGAAAATTGTGATTCAACATCTGTCTGGTGTGTAGTGAGCATGGGGAGATGCCTCAGTAATTCCCTCACTTCCACAGTCAATTCATCAATCTTTGAGCTGCTGTCAACAGGAGATGCCTGGGAATGCACCCCAACCCCCATAATGGACACGCTCTGAGAGGGGTTTGGGCCCATTGTATCTCTGGAATGGGTTTGTAGAGAAACATTAGCCCTCATTTCTCGGACCTCTTGCAGTATCTTGCCCCAGGCGGGGCGTCCTTACTAGCCTCCCAATGTTCAACTGGCACTGTATTTCGCCCCTGAGCATCACTCACATGTACATCCTCAGTCATCTGGGCAGCAGCAAAAGCAGATACAGAAGGGGCCCCCCCAGTGGCTGCCTCCTCTCAATCCTCCGAATTTCCTTCATCAGTCCATCATAGGTAGGAGGCGCATCCAACCGAGCAGCAAGGCGTAGTTGAAGCAGCAATAATTCAGAGAATGGGGCTGACTTGAGAAGTTGGTCCAACCTATTCCAATCTAACTTAGCTGGGGCCATGCCACCTTTCTTTAGGCATTCCTGTAGCACCGCTTTGAGTCAAGGCACATACACAGATAAGGGCTCCCTGGGTATTGCTGAGTGTTTTGACCCTACCTCATGGGTCCTCATCCGAATCGGGACTCCATACATTTTCCAATGCATTCAAAAATCTTGAGCAGTTGCTTCTGGATTACTAGCCTGTGTAGCATGGATAGTAAGTTGGGTGGGGCCTCTGAGGCTTTCAACCACCCTTCTCCTCTTCTCTAGTTGGGCATTGCCATTCTCAGATTTGAGGGGCAACATAGTGTATCCAGGTCTCTCAATTGTCCTCCACCTGGGGTGTGGGAGGTGCCTGAAAACATCCTCATCCAGCTATCTGAGTCATGACTAACTGTAGGCATGGAGGTGCGCTCAGGAGGCGGTGAAGGAACAGGCACGGGAACTGGCAGGGGTGTTGGAGAGGGAACATCCCCAGGTGGCAGGAATAACTTCTTTAAGTCCTCTACAGTCTTCCCTTGCTCCAGTAACAACTTGCTTAACTTCCCCTCGAAAGTCTCAAATAAGGGTGGGGGCTCATGCCCCCAGGGTCTTTACTGTCCTTAGTTATTACCCTCCAGGTGGCTGGGACCCCTTCTGAGGCAATAGTCTGTGGCACTTTGGAGCTATCCACGGGTCACTGCACTCTACTAGGGCCATGAGCGTTTGGGTGGTCAAATCAGCCTGTCGACCACACGCAGCGTTTGTTAAACATTCAACTTTGGAAAGTACTTCTTCCACAGTGTCTTCACTAATGCTTAATGGAATATCCAATATAAGCAGGGCATTGTGGGTCAATCTCTTGCCCAGTACATCACCCCACTAACTGGTGTACAGCCATTTCTACTGGGGTAGCCATTAATCTTTAACAATAATTATGACTTTTGGCCACTAGAAGGCACAAAATCCCAGCGGTGAGCCTCTAAGATGTAACCCCTAGGTGGACGCTATCCCAAGGGCTACTACCCCTGCCTGCTTGGCTAGTAGCAGGTTAAGGGGCCTGGGTAATGAAACGGGTGCCTCCACCCAGAGGTCAGGGTTGTTAGTGGTCAAGCTAACCTGGGCACAGCCCTCCGGGACACTGTAACCCCCCTCTTTCCCTTCTAGTGGCCTGAACAATATACAATAATTACTTTCACAATGACACTTATTCACCAGGCAATTACCCACACTGTTTGCACTTACCGCCAGGGCTGGTTCCTCTAGCTTGACCCTGGGGACCCCCTGTAAAACAAGGTTAAGCACAGCAAATAGCAACAGTACAATACGTTTGGCACAAACTGGAACCACAGTCAGGTTAAATGCAAACAAAGTTAAATCTGATTTATTCAGGGGACTTGGACAAGGGAGGGGCGTAATCAGGTTGATTTGTTTAAAAGCTATATTAATCAGACAGTTATGCATGCAGTTCAGAGTCCCTACACAGTCACACACTCTGGGTACCCAGGTAGGAAAATGATGGGCTATCCAGGATCGTTGCAGCTGGTTGGGGCCCTGTGATGGAAGAAAGCAACATGCACAACACACACTATTTGAAATCCGGACCGGAGAGTTCAGTTCGTGAAAGAAAAGGCAACAAGACAATCAGATGACAACACTTTTAGATTTAGCTGTTGTTGCAGGGAGCTACCCTGATGTTTACTCACAATACCCAATACTGGACATAGGCAGGACGAAATCAAGACTGCAGACTGTTGAGCTGGAGTGCCCGGAGAAGCAGGACCCACATGAATCACCGAGGCATCGTTCCTGTTCAAGGTGTTGAGCAGGGGGCTGATCCCCAGGCCAATCTCTCATCGATGACTTTCTCTGCGTAGCAGGTATTCTGGCTGGGCCAGTGTAGCAGGGACTAGGCAAATGGAAATGGATACGGATTCAGTACCTGGAGCTGGATACAGCCTCCAGTAAGCAAAACACAGTTCAGACACACAGTGTGGAACCAAATCACGACCCACTATAAACACACAGCACATCCACATGTAAGGAAATTCCACTGTACCAGGCAAACGGCTCTCCAGTCGCAATTACAGAGTCTTCTCTGCACAATCCGGGAGTTCAGAGGTAGCTGGAAGTCCTGACAGGCCGATCGCATTCAGCAAATCTTCAGTCTTCTTCAGGTTAAAGCCTGGTCACAATTCAGTGGCTTAATTAGCTCTCCAAATTGGATTCCGTCCAAAAAGCACAAGTTCCTCTCAGGAACAGGCAGGCAGGCATGGAGGCCAAACTCAGGCCTTTCCACAGTTTTCTCTGCTGAATCCACTATGGATTGCTGCTCAAACTATATCGAGCTGTTATTTCTTCACTTCCCAACTCCAGATCTAACTGAAACTGCAAGCAGTGAGGGTCTTTCCCAAGATCCAAAAGGTTCGGTTGGCTGATCTGTCTGTCAGTCACAACATGGGCTCCCCTCCAGGTTATTTTAGGCGCCAAAAGCCTAAAACTAATTCCTACGAGTTTTGGCCCCACCAAGCCCCTGTAGGCAGGTTCCATTTTAAAGTCCCAAATGTACTGATTGGCCCATTCTGACAGTCCAGGACCAAGATGATGGAAACAAAACAGAACTGTACATGCTGCAAAGAAGGCAGGTTAGAAACAAACTGCAATATTATTACTACTAACAAATGATCAGCAAACAAGTACATCTTCTAACAGAGCTCCCTCTCAGATTAATTATGACTGCAATCCAGGCAGCTCTTAAAGAGACAGTACACAGAGGCTATACAGGCACTCTTTGGCAATACATTTAAACTGCTAAAACGCAGGACACCAGCATGGCAGTGAGCATTTAGGCAAGCTCAGGGAAGACTTTTTGGGAACCCCCATTTGTAGGGGGGTTACATCAGTACTCTAATTTAAACATAACAGGTTAGAAGTAAATATTTACATCACTAGCTAGAGCTCACTCTGCGTTACTATCAGCTGCAGAGTGGAACAAATTAAAGTGATGTCTGGCCAGTTGCAAGCTTGGAAGCACTTGGACCCAGCCCAGGCCATTTACTATATATACACTGCTATGGCTTTAAAGGGACAGGCATGGAGACACATCATGGCACTCTCATGCAAATTGACAGGATAATAACAAATAACCATGGATTTACTATCTATGCAGGACATCTTCCTGCAGTGGGCACTGGAGCCCAAGGAGACACTTAAGGTAAGCCCCAAATTGGTGGGGGACTACACACATAAAACACAGACAGAACTTTGTAGAATTAATGTGATTCACCAAAAAAAAAAAATTTTGACAGAAAAAATACACTAACCTGATGTTCGATGCTTGAAAACCAAACTAGCAAGCCAGTTTGAAACAACCACAAACACAAAGAATTCATTTTACTATCGTACTGCTCACATATCCAGAAGCACCTCGAAACACTCAAAAAAAACTCTTACTTAACGAGAACTAACAACCATGATGTGTTTTTTTTTGCTGATTGTTCTCACTAATTGTACCTGACTGTACTTCTCATGCCTGTAAACTCTATGTAAATTGTTGTTGTCACTCATATGTTACATTGTTATCCTGATTGCATTCCCCCCCAGGACACTCCGTGAGATGAGCAACGCTGTTGTTCAGTACGCCTTTCCTGGTGAAACATTTCAATAACTAAATAAATAAGTATAAAGCCATAAAAATGTAGCCATTTTCTGGCTATAAAATGACCACTAGCCAAATCTATTTTACCGTATATAACAAGCAAGCGGGAAGAACTGCACTCTTAAAGAGTAATTCTAGTGTAACCCCCTTGCAAATGGGGGTTCCTAGAAATGCCAGTCTGGGTTTATCTTAGCTCGTTTTTGTTCTGTCCTTCTCCCGCTGTCTCTCTGGCTTCTCCTGACTTGGCCTTTAATTTTTCTGGCTTCCCAGGTCCTGTTTGCCCTCGTGTGCCCCAGCTTGCAGTCAAATGAAAATCCAGCCGCCTTGGGGCTTAAACTGCTGACTACGGGCTCCCATTGCAAGCTGGCTACCTCCAGGGCAGCGGGAGTGCAATTGGTCGGCAAAGTGCCTTTGATGTGAAGCCACTTGTTTTGCAGTCGTGTCAGGTACTGTGCCGTGGGTCCGGGACCCCTTCCACTTATTTGGGACCTGGTGACCATGGACAGCCTGCTGGGGACTGCTCAGATGGGAATTAAAGGAGTTCTGACCAGGGCTCATTTGGTATGCCTGTGCAGGCCCGGTCATCTGAATAATGCATAACAGTGTATTTGGCTGTCTCCAGGGTAGCTATGTTCAGCTCCAGCGAAAAGTAAAGAATTAAAATGTTTTAAATAATGGAACTGTTGCTGCTTGTTGGGAATATACTATGCATGTGGGGAAAAGTGCTTAAAGTTAAAATGAGTCACAGTTTCCTGGCAATTCCAGTATCTGGGACTCTGTGTGTCAGCCTGTCAGCTGCTGCAAAGGGAGCTTGCATAAGTGCAGTAGCGACAGGAAAAGTAAAAGAGCCATGTTTTTCATCTGTGCAGCGACGGCAAGTACAGCCTTTAAGCTATAGAACTGTGGAGCATTTGAGGCAAATAATTACTTCTTTCTGGCTGCATCAGGACATTATTCAGGACTGTATCTAATCTGCTATAAGGGACAGTGGGTTAAGCAGCCATTGCCAGCAGTACAGCCAATTGGAATTGCAGCAATAGAAAGCCAGGACTTGTGGGACATTCACTGCATCTCATGGGTAAGCACCCAAGTGCTTATGGGGGCTTACAGGGACATTATTTTAGGCGCAAATTCCACAACCCAATTGTGCCTCGAGTGTTCTGATTGACATGTCCTTCAGCAACTTGGAGACATGTCACCCCATCCCTGCTACCAATCAGGAGTCGAGCTAGGAGCTCTATAAAGAGACAATGTTGCCAGTTTGTCTGGAGATTCAGAGGAGATTCAGAGATGCAGATCTGAGAGAGCAGCAGAGCAGGCTCCAGCCTGCTGGGAGCTCCCCCCATGGGGAGGGGCTTAAGCTCCAGCCATGCCATCAGGCCTGGGCCACTTAATTCAATCCCTTTAAATCTTCAGGGGGCATTTGTTATTTTCTTCAGTTAACAGTTAACTAGTTACAATAATTAGACTTTCTGCAACAGCTAGTCTGGAGGTTGCCAGTACTGTCCTCCAGAGGCTAGCCTTCCCTCCCACGTCGGGGAAAGATGTGGACCGAAGAATCAGATGTCCAGCAGCGGTGAGAGCGCTGACCAGACCAGATGACATCATGCAGTGGTGAGAGTGCTGACTGAGTACCTCAGCATTGAGAGAGCTGAAGAAGTCTTCAGGATGCCTTTGATTGCGGATGAGACCCATGGAGGACCTGGTGAGTACCCTCGTACCACCGGTGCGAGAAGCTAAGCAGGTAATCTTGGGGCCCAAGCCCCATTGAGAAATGTGTGCTGTTAAGTGTGAAGTATTGAAGTTATCAGTTTGGGCTACTAACCCCATAAGAGACTGCCTAGTTCAAGTAATGGCTGCATCTTGTCTGTGGCCCAAATGGCTAAGTTGCAGGTGCAGCAAGATGCTGGGCTTAGTCAATCATATAAATATGTGTAGCTATGGGTTAGGTCCTGCCATCATGGAGCTGTCTGCCAAACGTGCTTTTCACTTCATGAGACAGGAGGCCCTAGAGCATATTAATGTCTAAGTTACCCTGAGGAGAATGTACCTGTGTCTGCACAGAATTTCGTCTAAGAGCGCTTGGTATAAGTGTTAAATGTCTAGACGTGCTGGATAGGACTCCACTTGTGGATAATGTCCTTGGTATATAGAATGTACTGGATGTGACTGCCTGTGACTAAAGTATGGGATGCTTGATAAAAGTGTCATTGCCAACTTACTCTGGATGGATGCCTTTTGGTATATAAAGTACTGGATGTGACCGTGTTTAAACTGCATTTAGGATGCTTGACAGAAGCATCACTCTCATTGCATTGGATGGGACTTTCAAATATTGTGCTGAATGTTCTGGATGTAAGATCCATATAGTTTGTTCTGGAATGTTCAAAGAAGTCTGCGAGTGCAGGGCAATCCCTGATTTGTCTGCAAGTGCAGGGCAATCCCTGCCATGTCTGCCAGAGTGCAGGGCAATCCCTGCTGTGGTTGTAAATAGTAATTTGCTGCTTTGCAACAATCTGTTTCCAAGTTGCCCCCACCCTCAAATTAATAGCCGGCCACCTCGACCAGCTGCAACTCCATCAGGCCTGCAACATCTTGGACTGTGGTATCTGTTTAACCAGTATGATATGAGATTGTGGGGTTTCTGCTGTATCTGGGACTGGTACCAGTGTGGGTATTATTAATAATTATGTTTAACATCTGATTTAACAGCACCTAGATAGCCAGGGCTCTGGATGTCTTAAGTCGAATGGTAAAATGTGATTTATGTCTGCCTGTTAATATGTAGCCACCCAGCTGGAGGGTTCACCAGCAAAATCCAAAATGATCTCTGTACATGTGTAAATACGGTAAGATAACCTCTACTCCTCCTGTTTCCCTTTCCTAGCTCCTTTATTACCCCAAAATAAATATCTTATTGCTGTTTGAAATCCTGTGTGAGCATATATTATTAGAGAGCCTTTAATTCAAAATGTTGAAATGTGGGGAACTGTGTATTGGGACATGTCTGGGGAAGGTATTGGTCACCGTGGGTGGTGTAGCAGCAACTCAGGGGCTACACCCAGTACCATCTCACCTGCGTAAAAGCACCTGAGTGGAGGCACTGTGCAAGGTTTTAAAAAATGTTATTAGCTAGCGAACCCAAACCCTTAGCCTATGTCCAGGGTAGTAGGCAGGGGTGTAACACTGCTGGATAGTTGCACCGCTAGAGTTACACTAGCTTGAGTTATAACGAGTATGATAATGCCTCTTGCCCTCAAGGCTCATGGCTTATCACTTTGTTAAATCCTTTGCTAGATTTATTCTCCTCATAAACCAGTATCATTCATTCTGTTTATAATAGTTGTTAGGCGTCTCCTGAAAACCCGATCTCCGTGATTTTTCAGGGATGTCTGCATACTGCTACAGTACACTGATACACCCACTGGTATATTGATAAAGTGGATGCTTGAGTCAGGTGGTGGCTGACCAAGGAGGTGGGGTTGTGCTGGCCACCATCGTGGGACCAGTGTGGGGTTTAGGGTGCTTCTGGGGATGGGGGTCGCTACGAGACACCAGAGTAAACATACATGGGGATGGGGAGAGGGAGGAGGTGCAACAGGACTTTAAGATAAACATACATGGGGACAGGAGAGGGAGGAGCCCGGACAGCAGGGTAAATGTATAGTACATGGGGAGGGGGTAAAATTGATTTTTTGTGAGTAATAACTAGAATCGTGCAAACAGCTGAGTGCAGCCTCTGGCTTCCAATATACAATTGTACCAGCTTCATCTTTCCTTTGCATGGACTCGAGGCCTTCTTTTAGGCTGATACAAATACCACTTTGTGGTGTACAAACAGAGGATTTAAATACGGTGCCTGGAATGTTAATTACATCTACATACAGTGTACAAAGTCCTGTTTGCGTGACACAAGGCCACTTTGCTCAGCACAAAGTGTTTCAGTATGCTGCTGATATAAATTTTCAATCCATATGTCAGACTAACCATGTTCTCTATGTACAAATGCAAGAACCATGCTGTGCAACCCGTATGCCAGAATAGATAGGTCCTTATTCAGGTAGCAGAACAGAAGACATTTTTTCCTGTTGGGTGTAGCTAGACAGAAAATTAAGCTGTTCTTTGATTATGGTCTAAGAATATGAAGATTTGTATGCCATATAGAATAGCTCCTTTTGTTATCTCAATACCCTTTGATGCTCCTCACTTTCTTATTTTGGAGAAGCTTGGTTGTGCTAATTCTATTGACACGGTATAAAACTCATTGACGTCAACACTTCTATTATGGTGAGGCGAGTGGAATGTGCCATGTGTACTTTTTGCTGAGGGATCAAGTTCCAGTACTTGATCAGGTTCATTAACATTCCATTAGACATAGTTAGTTGAAAATACCAAAATATTTAAGCCACCTGGATAGCACAAAGTTTGCATTATGGTCTACCACACAGAGGACCTGAGTTCAATTCTAAACAAAGCATCCCTGCTGCTAGACAACCAAGAGTTGTGCTATCACCTACTCTGTTCCAGCTTTCATGGTTTAAGTGAAGAGTACCTCATCACTCCAGTATAGATTTATGACATGGTAATCAGCCTTGCACTATTAGCTATCATAAAATAGGCAGGAAAAATCCTGCAGTCTGATTGGTCAGTTTGAGTCTTTACCCATTGGTAAATCGTGCAATGACCCCAACAAATCGGCCAGCCACTCTCATTATTCACATTAAAATCCTTTAACCTGCCTATTGGAACTTTAAACTTGCAAATGACAGACATTTTCCTGCCTCACTACAAGCCTTCAACTAAGCCATTAAACACTGAAATTCCCTTAAATTAAAAGACAGATAAATAATAAAATGCAGGTTCTCCCTGCTCATACGAACATACAAACATATGAAACACCAGCAGAAACAGGCCTCACAGTCTATTGAGTCTGCTCGATTGTGCAGCTAGCCTCTCAACTTGCAGCTGCCCCACCCCCCCTCCCTCCTCACAAATACACCCCCCCACTCTGTCCCATCCCTCTTAAAACTGTCTACCATGCTACAGGCTACCACCTCCTCCTCTGGCAGGTATGCCACTTATCAACCACCCTCTCAGTGAAATAATGTCTCCTGACGTCCCTTCTGAATCTTTCCCTCCAGTCTCATTTGGTGCCCCGTGTGACCCTCCCCTTCTAGTCTGGAAAATCCCTTCTTTACTAGCCTTGATAATCCCCATTAAATATTTAAAGGTTTCAATCATGTCCCCCCATCCCTCCTCTCCTCCAGAGAATACATGTTCAGGTCGCCCAGCCTTTCCTTATAGGAGTATCCCTCTAATCCCTGGATCATCTTTGTCGCCCTCCACTGTACACTTTCCAACAATCTGACGTCCTTCTTCAGGAATGGGCGACAGTACTGCACACAGTATTCCAGGTACGGCCTGACCAGCGACCTGTAGAGGGGCAGGATCACCTCCCTATTTCTGGAGGAGATTCCCCTTGCTATACACCCCAGCATCCTGTTGGCTTTTGCTGCTGCCTTCCTGCACTGAGCTGAGTTGTTCATATTCCTGTTTAAGCACCCCTAGATCTTTTTCTCCTCTGTGCATTCCAGCTGTACATCTCCCAGCTGATAGCATCTCTCCTGGTTGTTACCCCCAAGTGCAAGACCTTGCACATTTTGGTGTTAAACTCCATCTGCCAGACATCCAACCACTCATGTAGTTTGGTCAGGTCCTTCTGCAGTCCCCTCCACCCTTTGATGTCATCTACCATGGCACCCATCTTTGTGTCCTCTGCAAAGAGACTGATCTTACTCCGGACCCCATGGGAGATATCAGCTATGAATATCCTGAACAACACTGGTCCCAATACTGACCCCTGCGGCACCCCACTCATCACATCCTCGTGATGAGGCTACCCCCACCACCACCCTTTGCTGCCTTCCCTTTAGCCAATCTGTGATCCAGCGTGCCATTTTTGTTCCACCCTATATTCCAGCTCCCCCCCACCAGCCTCCCATGCGGCATGGAATCATAGACCTTGCTGAAGTCCAAGTACATGACATCCACCACATGGCTTTTGCCAGTTCCTTTGTCATCCAGTTGTAATCGTAATCAGAAAGCAAGCTCCGAATCCCAATCTGGAAGCTGCCTAGCTGGGCTCTCCGCGACACTCCCTGCCTAGCAGATCGGCTGCCCCTGCCCTGCCTCTCAGGGAAGTCTCTGAAGCACCCTCGGCAGGCTGCTTACTGTCAAATTTTTCTCCCTCCCCCACCCCAGGCGCTAATTAAATACAGTTTCTCTTTCTAGCTCCCTACCGTTCTGCCATATGATTGGCGGCCTGACTGGGCTGTTCCTTAAAGGAGCACTAACTACATAATCTTCATACCTGTCCTAGGACCAGTGATCATGCTCCAGCTTTGTGCCCCAACCCAGGCATTAAACAACATGAATCTTGTATCATTCCTCCTTTCCTGGACACCATCACCTACCTATCGTCACCTCCCTCACTCCCAGCCCACTACAGGACACTTGCTCCCCCTCTCCCCCGATGCACTGCACACCTACTCTGAAGTATCCCCCACCTTTCCCTACCTTCTCCATTTCCCTCCCAAGCACCATCCTATCATTTAATCTCAACAAGCCTCCTTCCTACCCACTCATGTAGTAGCCTCGCCTTAATATATTGCTCCAGGCACTCACACTGTACCCTAAACACCATCAGAGGTCATAAGCTGCCTGCCACTTACTTCATGCTTTTCTTCCTCCTACTAATGGCTGGAGATATTGAGGCAAACCCAGGCCCCCTGTGCCACCCAAGGACCAACTCTCTTCCAAGGGTCTGAAAATAATGCACATGAACATTAGGAACCTCCTGTCAAAACTGTACCTCTGGGTCGCACCTGGAAACAAGCCCTGGCTCAGTGTGCCTTTCCTGGTCATCAAATGTTTAAATAAAATAAAAAAAATAATACTCAGTCAGATTTGTCTGGCAGGATCTTCCCGAGACATACCCATGCTGCTGACCGTCCTGGAGACTATTGATCTCCAAAAAGGTCAACAGTCTCTCTTTTAGGATCATCTCCTTGAATTTCCCCACAATTAGTGTGAGGCTTACTGGTCTGTAGTTCCCTGGTTCATCCTTGGGTCCGCTTTTATGAATGGGTACCACATGGGCCATCCTCCAGTCCTGTGGAATGCATCCAGTGTCCAAGGATGTATTGAACAGGTCAGCCAGTGGTCCTTCCAGGACCCCCGCCAGTTCCCTAAGTACCATAGGGTGAATGCCGTCTGGACCCGGTGCCTTATCCCCCCCCCCCAGAGCCCTTGATCCTTTCAGCACCCTATCCTCTGTAATCCCTATATCAGTCACCTACTCCACCCGCCCACTCCTCCTCTCCCAGGTGGTATCTGCCCCCCCTTCTCCCTCGTGAACACAGAGCAAAAGGACTCATTCAGTGCCTCTGTCTGGTCCTCCCTTTCTCCACCCAGCCCCCGCCTTTCCTAATCCTCACAATCTGGTCTTTGTTTTTCTGTCTTTCACTGATGTACCTGAAGTAGTCCTTTTCTCTGTCTTAGTCTCAGTTCTCTAGAAGCCTTGGCTGCTCTGACCAGCCTGGTAACCTCCTGGACTTCTTCACATACACCTCCCTGTAATACTCCATTTCCTTGAGTCTCCCAAATGCCTTTTTTTGGCCTTCACCCCTTCCATGACCTCCTTCATCAGCCAGCTGGGTTTTTTTGCCTGTCTCTTCTTACTCCTTGTTCTTGTACATGTCCCAGTCACCTCCACCAGCCCTTTCTTAATAATATCCAATTTTGGGTTAGCATCCATGCGCAGTTGAATTTCCACCAGATGCCTGCCCAAAATTTCCCCCATCCTTTTAAAGTCCGCCACTTTAAAGTCTATCACTTCGGTACCCGTATCTCCTGCTTCCCTGCCCATGTTGAGTGTGAACCATACCATACCGTGTGGTGGTCACTGCCAGTCAGAGGGTCTTCACCTCCAGATCCCTTACAGTCTCCCATTTGATAGAACAGTTCCAGAGTCCTATCCAGTCTAGTTGGCTCACTGACCAACTGCACCAGGAAGCTGTCCTGAATGCCTCTAGTATAACCTGCTCCCTTGCACTCTTGGTGGTTGGGTTGCTCCCTCCACCCTGGTAGGTTGAAGTCCCTGCCACCATCACAGTGTTCCTTTCCCACAGACCCTTCTGATTTGTTCAGCTAACTCCCTATCCAGATCCTCCCCTTGGACTGGTGGCCTGTACACTACCCCCATCCTCAATGTCCTACGTTTTGAGTCTTGAAGCTGCATCCATAGGGCCTCTGTTCTGCCTTCCCCCTCCTCCTCCTCCTTTATGCACCTTATCCCCTCCCGTACATATATTGCTACACACACCATTTTCCCTTAGCCCTATCCTTCCTGAATATTCTATACCCTGGGATCTCCAAATCCCATTCCTGGTACTGGGTGGCCCGTGTTTCTGTGATGGCCGCAATATCTACCCTTTCAATTGCCAAGACAGCCTGTAATTCCACTGATACCATGATACCACTGATACCATGGCTTCTTGCATTCAGTGAGACCACCTTCCAACCCATCCCTGCCCTCCCCCCTCCCTGAATTACCCCCTCCCTAATCCCCACTGTGCCACTGCTCCAAGTTCCTCCCTGGTAGTCTGGGGGGTAAGCTTGTTTGGCTCCCCTCTCTGGGATCCCTGCCTAACATCTGTCCACTCGCCACCCCCTACCTAGTTTAAATCCACCTTCATAGCTATCTATTCCCTTACCCTCTGCTTTAGTACCCCCTCCCTCCCCACTCAAATGTAGCCTATCCCCTGCATAAAGCTCATTGTTGTCCCAGATTCTGTTCCAGCCCCTCACCAACCCATATCCCCTGGATCGACACCATTCCCTCAGCCAGGTGATGAACCCCCCAATCCTTACTTTCCTCGCCGTACTAGCGCAGGGTGGGAGCACCTCGGAGAAGGCCACCGATTCCCCTAGTTCCCCACACAGCCTACTCAATTCCTCGAACCTCTCCCTCACTACTTCCACCATCTTCCCCACCAGATCATTCATACCCACGTGCACGGGAGCGGTTTCCTCCTATCCCTCCTAGCACACTTTAGAATCGACTGCACACCTGCCTGCAGTTAAGCCAGGCATGGACTCTACCAGATGTGACTATGCCATTCCCTTTGCTGCTCCATCTAATCCCTTTAAGTATGGAGTTCCCAGTACCTAACCCCCTCGTCTCCCCACCCCATTACCTCGGTATCTTCTACAACAGCCCGCCCCAGCTGAAACCCTGCCCTTCCTCCCTATGTTCCCACCCGACCTACCCTTGCTCCCCCTCACTGTTTCTTCCTCCACCCTGGTCACCTCTCCCCTCCGCTAACTCCCTCCCTCCTCCCATTCTCCGCTATAGCATCTCTCCTCTCATGTTTATCCGCCCCTTCATCCATTCTTCCAGCTGTGCCCCTACCCCTACCACAACCTCTGCCTGACCACTGACCCTTGTGCTATCCTCCCGCCCCCTTACCTACCCTCCTGGAGGTCCTCACCTCCCTCCTCCTCTAATGTCACCAGCACAGCAAACCTATTTCCTGCCCTCTCGGCCGTGCTGGGTGTCTTCTCCTCTTCCTGCTCTTACTGCCCCTCCCCGTGCTAGGCCTCCTATTTGTAACACTTCTGCCCCCTCAACATCCCCCAAACCGTTGTTCCTCCCATGTGAGATCCTCCTGTTGCCCTCTGCCCCAGGTCCCTTCTACCCTCCTCCCAACCTCCCCAACTCTCTACAAAGCCACTGCACTTCTTCCTCGAGTCTCCTCAGTCTGAGACAGATCAGACACCCTCCTAGCTTCCACAATATGTTCATCCGGACTGCCGCCCCACAACCACTGCAACCAACTATTCTACCCCTGATGGCCCCTCTAGCATCTTGCTGTCCCCTGTCCTCCCCCTCCTATGCTGTCCCCATCCTCCCTCTCTAGTGCCACCCCACTCCCTAGTGTGCTCTTCCCCAGCTCCCCTCATTTGCCTTTGTCAGCATCTCTTTACTCCCTGACTACCCCCGTAGATAGAGCTTATCTAACGTATCCAGTTGTAACCCCCAGGTGGCGCTATCCCAAGGGCTACTACCCCTCCCTGCCTAACTACTAACAGGTTGAGGGGCCTAGGCTCTATGGCGGGTGCCTCCACCCAGAGGTCAAGGTTTACAGTAGTTCGGCTAACTTGGTCACAGCCCTCTGGGACACTAAGACTCCCTTTTCTTCCTACTAGTGGCCCACACAATGCACCATAAGTATCTTCACCAGTTACACTTACCCCCAGGACTGGTTCGGTCAGCTTGGCTCTGGGAACCCCCTGTAAAACAAGATGATGTAACACGATAGCCACTGTACAATTATTTAACATAAACACATACCTCAGTCAGTGTAACTTTGCTGAAACAAACAGATCTGATTTATTTAAGGGGCTCTAACAAGGACAGGGGGAAATCAGGTTAATTAGGTTAGACACATTAACAATCACAGTACTGTGCGCATATTCAGAGTCCCAAATGTCACTCTTACTGGGTACCCAGGATGGTGGGGGGCTAGCCAGGATCAGTGCAGCTGGTTGGGACCCTGTGATGGAAAAACACTTGCACAATACCCAATTGTAATCCGGAGCCGGGTGGCTCAGTTCATGAAGAAAGACAGAAAGAAAATCAGATGAAATACTTGCAAATAAAGACAAAGATGACAGGAGTTACCCTGGTTTGCACTCACTAACTTGATGGTGGAAGCTGTCCCTGAGGGTGTCAGGATTTCCAGACTTCTTTCACACAGCAGGGGGATGAGGTTCTGCAAGCAGGCACACAGCTTCAAGAAGCAACAGATTCAGTCTGCCTGCACACGATTGCCTACCCGCCGACACACACAGGACAAGAGGACTCATTAAGCTGTCCTCCCCAAACACCCCACACATTTATATGTAAAGGAAATTACTATACCAGGCAGCTGCTCTCAGGTCCCGATGTCACTTTCCTGACAGACTGAGCGCGATGAAGCAGTTTCTCCAGTCCTCTACAGGATGAGCCTGGTTCTCAAGAGTTCAGCCTCTCCTTTCTTCAACAACTGCGGATTTAGTCCGAATCGCCACGGGAAATGAACCGCCCTAGTTTAGGCCTCCACATGCGCTTCCCGTGCGAAAAACTCGGCAGCACAGAAGCTCGGAGCTCCTTCCCCAGTCACGACCACAATAGATCTGCCTTCCCAGACACAAGGCAGAGAATTACAGTCGGGCGACACCTGGTCCAATTGGTGGGCTTCAGTTGCAAATCACTCAACACTCCCCCTTTTGGTGTGAAAAGGCACCACGGTTCAGAACTTCACTTCCCATAATTACTAACTATATTCCTTATGGCCAGCCGGCTCCTGAGAGAGTCTTGACCTTGGTTGGTCCGATTAAGCTCCATTTTAGATGCCCCTCCTGCGTGATTGAATCTATGCAGCAGTTCAGATCCAAAATGGAGCGGCAAGGCACTCAGAGTCCCAGCTGCAAGAAAGGCAGGTTAGACAAATTACATTTCCACTAACACTCTAACTGATATGGGGCAAACAGTTACATTTCTCATAAGTGCCCCCTCCTGTCCACTTAGCGACAGCATTAATGGAGCGACTTGTCAGCAGCTCGGCGGGACTCGAGCAGGGAAACACACAGTCCCCCCATGCAATTAATATTGCCTGCAAGCATACAGCTCTTAAAGAGACAGTACCAGAGGCTCTAAAAGCACTCACAAATAAACGGCTTAGATGCCAAACACCATTCAGGCTGGGAGCACTTAGGCAAGCTCCTAGGAGTCTTTTGGGAACCCCCAATTGCAGGGGGTTACACTTACCAACCCCAATCAATCAATCAATCAATCAAATAAAATCAAAGAAGAGGGAAGAGACCAATGTGTGTCTGTCTGTCTGTCTGTGTTTGTCTCTGTCAGTAGTTCAGTTTTTGTGGATTTTCATGTGTTTCTGCTTGGAGGAACTGGACCATTTTGGATATGACATCTATGAATGTTTCCTGGACTAAGAAACTGTAAAACATCTCCACCAGATATTAGCATTCTCATCATAAATCAACTTTTGGAAGCCATCAAAAGCAAAAATAAGGTCAGTAAATCTGTTATACGAGCTCTGGGTTGTGAAGTGCTGCATTGAATCCACATTTCCATCTGACTTGTTCCTTTAAAGATCTGTGCTTGTCTTTGAGGTCTATTCACAACCATTTTGGAGAACAAAAGGAAGACACTAACAAAGGATTTTTATGTCCTGCATATGCTTCAGGCCAGTGTTCATCACCTTCAGGAATTTAACACATTCTGGGTCTTTGATCTACTGTAACAACAGTTTATTGGTCCCCAGTAGTTCACTATTTCCTGTGGATTTGATTATTTTTCATCATTTGACTCCTGGTACCTTGGACAAGATTACTACATTACATATGCACCTACCTGATCCCAGTAGCTGCACTGATAAACATCTGACCACATTTTTACACTGCTCATCAAGCCTCCCCTTGAGGAAAAGCACACTGCTCCTGTCTGCACGTCATGCACCATCTACTTGGCTCTCTTTTCCAACTGTTGCTTCTATCAGGGAATGTGCACCCAACCCTGGACCCACCCCACTAGACGGCCTAAACACAAAGGGCAACTCACTATCGCCTCTTTAAACATCAACAGTCTCCTATCCAAGTTCTCCCAATTCCAGGCTTAGGTACAGATGACTAACCCAGACATTATTGCACTCACGGAAACCTGGCTTTCCCCGAAAATCCTGGATGCATCAATCTCCCTCGATGGATACAACTCCTCCAGGTAAGATAGAACCACTAAACATGGGAGGGGCTGCCTAGTCTATACCAAATCTAGACTAAAGGTGCAGGCCCTTGACTCCAGCCTACACAAAAAAGAGGTCCAAATCCTGGATCTTAAGCTAAGCATAGGTCAATAGAACAAAACACTGCTGCTCTCTACAGTGTATATACCACCTGGGCACCAAACTACTGGACTAAAACTAGTTGCAGACAACTTGCAGCAGTCAGGTACTAATTTGGAGAAGATCATTATAGGTGACTTTAACATAAACTGGCACTCTCCGAAGGAGACAAAAGCCAGGGATCTAACATCCAGGCTATTCTTAACTCAGATGGTAACCGATAACACTCAGATCAACTACAAAACAGGGAGCAGCTCCCTTATAGACTGGCTCCTTTCCACACATCCAGAGCATATATCAGATGTCACCATCCTGCCTGACAACCTCAGTGATCACTCCCCAGTGAAGTGCACCTGGACAAACAATTTCACCAAAGGCCCACCTAGGTGTCCAAAAATCGCTGCCTGAGGCCGGGACTACTTGACCATTTCAAGCAGTACCTATCACAACTGGACTGGTCTTCTTTGACAGGAGATATTGATGGTAACGAGAAATTGAATTATTTCGTAATGAACTTCAGCTGTGCTTGTGATATTTTTGCTCTGTACAAAACAAAGAAAGTCAGGGGTATCTCCAACCCATGGCTCACTAACCCCCTGATCAGTTTAATGAAGAATAGAGACATACTCTGGCACATTGCAAAATCATCTGGAAATCCTGCATCACTCATTGCCTACAGGGCAGCTAGAACCGCCTGCACCAAGCTCATTCAGCAGGTAAAAGCTACCTACTATAAGGACCTCTTAAGCAAGAGCTGGGGCTCCGGTAGGGAATTCTGGAACTCCATCAAATCCCTAACAGGAAAGACCTCTAAGGCCCCACTCGATCTACTAGTAACAAGGGAGGTTCCCCTAAAGGAACCCATTGACATCGTAAATGAGCTCAACCATGCTTTCACTGACCTATCTGGAGTACTCTCTGCTGACTACTTTAAAAATCAGCTTGGGCAACAACACCCCACTACCCCTCTTAACCCCCCAAAGGATGCAATACCACTATTCTACTTTAAGCAGGTCGCCAAGTCTGAAACCACCAAGCACATTAAGAGGGTTCTTGGCAAGACCAGGATGGGGCTGATCTAGTGGATATGAAACTTGTGGGTCTTCTCCTAAATTAATTGGCTGGTCCCCTCTCGATGGTGTTTAATGCATCTCTTAGAACGGGGTGTTTCCAAAACTATGGAAGTTAGCGAATGTTACGCCTGTCTTTAAAGCCGGGGACAAAACTCTAACGTCCAACTACAGACCAATATCCATTCTACCACCCCTCTCTAAAGCACTTGAAAGAATGGTCTCGGAGCAGCTTACAGAGTTTCTTGATAAATATAACCTACTTTGCCCACAGCAGCATGGGTTCTGAAAAAAGCGCTCCACACTTACCGCCCTTGTTGATTACTCTTCCCAGCCTTATGATGCCTTAGATAATGGGGAGGGAGTTGGCTCAGTCTTTATCGATCTTATGAAGGCCTTTGACTCTGTTAACCACAAACTACTCCTAAACTGCTTCAATTCAACAGGTCTATCCCCGGACATGGTACTGTGGTTCAGAAGGTACCTCACAAACAGGTCTCAACGAGTCAAAATTGGAGATACCCTATCATCTGCTAGGGAAGTGTCCCTTGGGGTTCCACAGGGCTCTGTACTTGGCCCACTGCTTTTCAGCCTCTTCATCAACTCTGCACCATCTGCATGTACAGCATGCACTATTCTGTATGCTGACGATGCAGTGATATCGGTCACTGGGAAAGATCACAACTACATCACAACCGAACTCCAAGACAGCTTCCTCAAGCTTGAATCCTGGTTCATGCAAAACAAAATAATAGTAAACCATAAAAAAACAAAAAATCTACTTTTCTCTACCTCCCAAAGCAAAAGGAAATACCAGCCTTTGCTCATCCAGAACCATAATGGCGAAACACTGGAACAAGTAACAAAGTTCAACTACTTGGGCATCACCTTTGACGATACACTAACCTTCTCTGGCCATATAGACTCAGTCATCAAGTCAGTGAATACAAAACTTGGGGTCCTCTACTGCCATAGGCACTCTATGACACCAGATGCTCTGAAACTTGCCATCAGTAGTTCAGTGATGTCCTCCATAGATTATGGGCTGCCTGTCTATGGGGCAGGCACTAAAACTGCCCTAAACAAGTTCAGCACACTACTAAATAAGGCCTGTTGACTAGCCATAGGGGCTGCCCAGGATACCCACACCTGCACGCTGTACACCAAAACTGGGTGGCTCCCACTCCATCTTAAAGCACAATACCAAACCTGCCTGCTTCTGAAAAAAGTGCTTCTTGGGCTTTCTCCCACAGCACTGGGCTGCCTCTTTAGGCTGGCAGTTCCCACCAAATCAACAAGAAGCACGGCTACAGACAGGATGGTGATTCCCTTCAAAAGGACGATACTCGCCCAGAACTCCATCCTGTACCAAGGACCTAAATGGTACAGTGAGTTACGTTCTAACCTTACAGAATCACCCAAGACTAGTACCTTCAAATCTGGGCTCAGATCCCCTTCTTGACACAAAAAAGAATTGTGCTTGCCTGTACTAATATGGCAGAATTTCAGCCACCCAACCCTCTCCCTTTCACCCCCCCCCTTTTTATCTCATCAACCCCCCCATCCCCGAATGAGGCCCACTCGGCTGACAAACCACTTCCACCACGACAACGCCATCCCTGGCTGACCCCTTCCACCCTTAGGCTAGACTGACCAACTAAATAGTGAACTACAAGGCTGAACCCTATTTACTCTATCCCCCTTCAATACTTAGTTGGATATATAAGATTTCTTTGGTATTTGAATGTCTGTGAAATTGTTTTCTGTTCTTTTTAAACACTGTTATATTTGTAATGTTTGTTCAACAATGACCTGGAACCTTTGAAAACGAGTCCTGGACTCAAAGGTATTAATTCTAAACTGAAATAAATAAATTTAATCAGGCAGTTACGTCATTGAGCAAGCTCATTTTCAAGATGGTCCTGGACACAGAGGACACTTTTGCTTACAGTAGACAACACTTCATACAAAAGTAGACTTCGGTACAGGAAGTTTCAATTTACAAAGTCAGTACTTGGATTAATCAGACATGTAAAGCAAGTGCAATTATAGGCATTTAAAGTGCAGCGTATACAGGTTGTAGCTTATAGAGTACAAATGAGGAGAGGAAGGAGAGAAATAGAAAATGGCAGTGGGAAGAAAGGGTATCAGACACATAGTAGAGAGGGAAAATAGGGCAGCCTAATAGAATGATGCCCCTGCAAAGCTAATTGATGAGAGGGGAGGTGGGGGTTGCCTAAAGGATGCTGGCCGACAGGGAAATAGGTGCCCAGGATTACAGAGGTTAAGGGCTCAGTTGGAGTGGGTAAGGCTTTACCCGAAACAATCACACACCGCTTTCAGGCTCTGTAGAGCAGCCCCTAAATATAAAGTAGCTGGGCAGCAGGGAGATTTTAAGTAATTTTTGCATGTTATTCCAAAGTGCTGGTAAAAAGGAACTAATGGCAGTTGAGCCAACACATGTCCTTGTTCATGGTAGCTTATGGAGGACAAAAGAGGAGTTCCTTAGTCCGTAGGCACCCTTTGAACGTTCAAACAGGTCACGGATATAGGGTGGTAGTTTGTTGGACAAAGCCCGGAATAGCCACATGAGGGCATTTATTTGCCTCCTCGTGGAGAGGGATGGCCAGTCTAATGCTTGGTACAACGAGCAGTGATGAATCTGCAAGGGCAAGTCAAGAACAATTCTCAATGCGCGATGATAGAGTGTATCCAGCTTTTGGAGCACATACTGGGGGGAAAGGCTGTATAGGAAGTCGGTGTAGTCAATCAGGGGAATAAAGGTTGTTTGAACCAGCCGCTTTCTAGCTTCCTGGGTGAGTAGGCGTCTTATGCGGTAGAAAATACCGAGGTGCTGCCTTAGCTTTTTTGTTAACTCACTTAGATGTACACTGAAGGTGAGTTTGTTATCCAACCAGACTCCCAGATATTTAAATTTATCCACTAGCTCTAGTGGTTCATTAAGGAGGGTAATAATCTGTGCCCTGCTTCCTATAAGACCCTCGACTTAACAACCCTTCCCCCTGTAGTGACAGTAAATTGAAGCTCCCCCTATGACCCCAGTAGTGATTCTTGTGAAGATAGGCAAGCAATAATACCCAACAGGGTGGGCGGTATTGGGCAATACCGGACCGCCCAGGGGTGTAATGAGGCCCAACGCCGCAGGCGGAGTGCCTTATAGCCCCTGGAAGGTCCGGTATTGCCCATACCGCCCACCCTGGAGTGTATTATTGCGCTTAGAAAATGGGCACTGCATTTTATATGCTTGAAATAAACAAGTCTGCATGGTAAAACTTTTAATGTCTGAAGTATTTTATTTGTAGTGTTAAAAAAAAATAGTTCCTCTGCCTGCTTTTTGAACTAAGGAGTTTTGCTTTTGTTGTTGGTTGTCATGGCTACCCCCCGCCCCGCCTGCTACTGGCATACAGGGCTTCCCCTCGCTTAGCGACGAAGAAATACAGGCACACAGATACCTTCCGGCCCCCCAACTCAACAACTCAGATCCTAAAACAACTAAAAAGAGACCACTAACATTGTTTGTCAACCCCATTTGTCTGTTTTTCTTTTTAATAGTTATCGCAGACTGACCGCTCAGCCCAACTCAACGGCTCACTCCATTCCACCGTCTTCAGCTCGCTCTTCCTTGTTAGAAACACACACATGCTTTTCAAAAAAAAAAAACCAAGCTGCCCACTTTTTTTTCCTCCGTTCCTTTGTTTTTGGCTTCTGACAACCTGATCGCTCACATACTCACAGTTTGTCTCTTCTTTGACCAGTCTTCTGCCGCTCCCGTCCCAACCATTGCACACACTGCAACTGGCTTTTTTGCTTCGTCTCGTCTCGGGAGGGAGGTATCCCGGTAAGGAAAGAAGAGTCAAGTCATGTCAGGGAAATTTGTGCTAGACCTCGAAATCATTCTGTTTTGAGAGCTAGTGGGTTGCCATCTGCTGGAGGAATGAGAGAAAGCACTCGAGTTCGGCTCTCAGAGTACTGCTGTGGACAATCAAGAGGCATGGGACAAGACGGTACTCAATATTTAGACTCAGAGAAGCTGTTTTTTTGGGAAAAGTGAATTTTGCGTGAAAAACGTTACATTTTCTTTGCACTGCATTTTAAGATTTTTTACTTTATGACAGGTCAGCTGCTCAGTTTGTCACCCGCTAAGCAATAGAAACAAATGGTGGACATTTGGAATGCAATTGAGGGGTTGTATCCAATTGGAGAGCAGGCTGGGCACCAAGATCCTGGTGATGGGGCAGGCTAGGCTGGCCCTTTTAATAGGTGGGCATCTATTGTCTAATAGATGCCCACCTAGAGAAGTGTATAAGCCAATCAGATGGCTCAAATAGCTTTGCCCATTTTCTAATAGAAAATAGAGTACCCCTCGAATGCAGTACATACAAGAACAACAGATTACGTACTTCAAATGTCCAATATCAGTCACTTTAAGTTACCCTTATAATACAGAGTCCAAACAGTTTCAGCTCCCCCAAGTGTCAATTACAGTCACAGTGCCCCTGCTCTGTAGCAGATCCTCCTGAAATTGAACAGTACTCTGTTCCTGACACAGCCACAGTGTCCCCAACCCTGTATTAACGCCCCCCTAAATTGAAAAGACACAGTACCTTAGACCAGCAATAGTGCCCTTACTTCTGGATGTATCTCTCCATCAAGCTCCTTCAGCTGCCCTCACCTAATAGATGCTCCTCCTCCTGCCGTCCACCAGTGCCCAATCCCCTCAGGTAGTGATCTGCTCCTTTAAGTTATATTTGTAACCTCTTCCTCCATCTAGTGGGCGGCGATCCTTCACTGGCCTGCGGTTCACCCTGGACCTGGCTTCTCCTTCCTTGAGTACTTAATAGAGGTCTAGGGTGGGTGGGACGAAAAAGACACCTCACTCCTCTCTCCCTTAGAGCTTTCACCTGCCGACTCTTTCTGCGGCTCCCTCGATCCCTCCAGTGTGCAGTAATGGCCGCCCGGTCCCCTTGCTCCCCGAACCTCTTCTTGGAGTGAGCAGCCGTCAACAGGATTTTTAAAGCCAGTCACTCCACTTAAACCCCACTCCTTTCTTCCCAATTGACTCCTCCTGGAGCCTACATCTACCTATCCCGTCCACGGGATAGCCTGTTGACCTCTCCTCAGGACTGGCTCCCTCCTGGAGCCAGAAGGCAACTGCTTGGTGTGGCAGTGCAGCCCAAGAAAAATAAAACACATCTCACTCCTCTCTACCTTAGATCCTATGCCTACAGACTCTCTCCATGGCTCCTTTGATCCCTCTCGTGTGTGGCAACAGCTGCCTGGTTCCCTTGCTCCCCTACTTTCACAGATGCTCTGATTGAATATTGAAGAATATTAAGTACTACCCCAAATTTCTAAAAACTCCTCAACCTATCCTTCCCTGGTTGGGAAATATATTTGCTGCTTAGCCAGCCACAGATAAAGCTGACCATTTTTCCCGCTAGGGAAGTGCTCACCAAGCTAACATTATCCAGGACATGGGCATAAGCATGCTTGCCATTCTAGAATTATGCAGAATTTAAAAATTCCTGTATTTCATGGTAAACATTTCATATGCAACCTCCCTTCTCCCTCAGGGTGCCAGGATGTATGTAGATATCACTGCTGTGGAATGAGGGTGGGCATGGCCAAGGGAACCTTTTGTGTCTAGGGGTATATTTTCCTCACGGAGAGCTCCCTTGCATTCTGCTGTACTTTTATCACATGCATACGTAGCCTTGGATATCCCCAGGGCACACTAAGACTCTATCTGTTTTTTCCACAATAAACCAAGGGCACTCAAAGGCTTCTTAGCACTTGATCTGTATTGTTGATCAAACTGTCAATATACATTTATACACATTTAGTTGAGCCAAGGATAGCAATTTATTTTTGGCATAGGTTCAAACTTTACAATCCCATATCCGGATTCCTATGCACTTTCACTTCTCCACTTGTATCAGAGTGGCTATTTATCCTCCTTGGGTGCTGGGCTGTCTCTGGACCCCACCACCAGACTGGTAACAACATAGTTGATTTACTGCACAGCCTCCCTCCGGGATGCATGTTAACCCTGTCTGGTCCCCAGTGTTTTTCACTTCATTGAATCCTCAGTTGCTAACTCTTTTGTGTTTTCTTCACATGCACTTTGTGCCACATGGACGGGCATATCCATGTCTGTCAGTGTAGCTGTGTAGCTCTGCCAGGGGATTCCTTATTGTGCTTTCTCTCTGCAGGTTGATTTAATTGCCAGTGAGGTTTGGATACCCTCCATTGTTGGTGCAATCCCAATTCCCTGTGATTTCCATTTCCTTTCTTCCTATGCCTCAAATATTTTCTGTTGCTATTCATGCAATCAGGTTCATATATCCCACTGTTGAGCTCAGTTCCTAGCAGGGGAGACCATAGGGGGTCAGTGCCTTCACCTGCACAGAACCCTCCATCTCTCCTCTGATCCTAAACCAAGTGAGGGCCCATGTGATTAGATCCACACACAGCCATGTACGCTGCTTGGCCACCATTGACCCACCCACATGGATCCCTTCTCTTGTGGTTATGGTGACAGTGCCATGGCCAAAAGACTTGGCTTCCTTAACCTTTCTTGAATCCTGGAGATGAAGCTCCTATCTTGTCTTACTGCCACTGTATCAGCCTCACCTGTCACCTTCAGGTGCAGTGACGCTGCCTAGGCCAGTCATAGGGGCAACCCTAGCAGTTTCTCCTTCAATATCTTTGAGAGCACCCCTTAAAAGGCCTGATGGCCACAGGGTTGGTTCCCTTGAGGGGAAATGCGCTAGGGTTCCACACCCTCCCAGTGGTTCCAATACATACTCCCCCATCAATGAGCAACACTCCAGAAGTAACCCCCAGATCCCCTGGATCTGCCCCTGGTGTTGGAGAGCCCTCCCTGGCTGAATGCTAGATTCCCAATCTATACCAGCAGTGACACCCTCAACTTCTCGAGGTGTCTTGAACCTGGGTCAGCCATGGATCTCCAAGGCACTTGGCCACCTCCTTTTCTGTTTCCCGCTTCTAGCCTGTGGCTCACAGGCTGGAGCCCCAACTCTTTTGCCAGCTCACATGCCCATTAGCATGCCAGCTCAGTCTTTTGTCCCAGAACCCACCCAGGTCAGCACCTGGGAGATTCCGATCACCCTGGCATTGAGTGGCTGATCGGCAGATCTAGAATTTTATCATGAGGGTAGCAGTTTTGTTTAAAGGGTAGCACTTTCCTCCAAAAATTTTAACTGTCCCTTTTTGAAAGCTCAGATTAGTCTAAAAGAGCTACTGTTTTTGCTGGTAGCAGGTGCTGCTTCACCAAATAGCTGAGTCCACTAGTGCAGCATTACTTCTTCCTCTTGTCCCAACTCAACTCCAATGGCACCATAAAAGCACCTGTACTGTATTAAATTCCTTCCCCATCTACACCCTCGGGAAGATGCCAGAGACTCAGTCTCCACTGGTTTACTTTGGTGAACAACCACCTCACCCTACTGTAAGGAGGTGGTTGTTACAGTTGTATGTGGTGGGGAATGACTGTTCTGCCAGCAGAATTTAGAATTCTTGTATCTCATGGTAAACAATCCTTCTATCTGTTGGATGTGAGGAAAAACACAGAAAAAAGAAACCAGGTGGGAAAGGGAGGAAGACCCTGATGGTTTTAAAAAACATTCATGTACTGTGGTTCTTAAAAGCACATGTGCTGGGAGTCAAAAGGCTATGCCTGCAGTTTAGACAGGCAGTAGGCGATGTACACCATGCACCCTCCAAGTGATATATAACCGCACATGCTAAAGCATCCCTAGAATGCTCTGATTTTTTTGTTGCTTGCAGCTGCTCCCTCCCTCCCTCCCTGCCCGTAGCTTTGCAGTCCCGTGGGTGCTCTGTGGTGTCCCAGCTCCCTTCCTGTCAGTCGTCACAGTTTTGTGCTTGTCAGTCTCCATCTGCCGTCCTGGTTCCCTGCTCTGGCTTCTGTTTTGTTGCCACCGCAGGGCCGGCCTGGTGTGCTTTTCCTGCTGCTTTTTGTCTGCGGCCACTGACTGCTGTCATCTGTTCTCTGTTGGACTTTTGGGTTCTCCATTTTCTAGTTCTGCTTTCCTATTTATCCCCCCGTAGTTCTGTTTTGGCATTTTTCTGAACCCTACATTCTGTTCTGCCTGCCAAACAGTTGCTAACCCTGGGTGTTGTGCTGTTCAACATGTACAGGTATATCGCATCAGCTTGCTGCGTAATTATATATTAATTGTCGGTCTACTTGGCTATTTTATTTCCCACTCTATCAGCCTACATGGCTATGACTTCAACCTTGTGTGCACATTAAGAATATTGTTCAACTGCTTCTCACTACTGCATGTTGTTTCAGCCTCAGCAAGAGCAGCCAACTATACTTCGAGTCTACCATTTTCTCATGCCTACATCAACCGCCCCATGTGGGACTGGTTGTCATGCATCTGCCATTATTAGTTCATTTTGTAATTTTGGTTAGCTCTTGCTATCAGAGCAAGGACACAGCTGAGCTGGATGAGGCAGGTAGAACATTTCTAAGTAGGGGGTAAGTAGACAGATACTATATTAGGAGCGTACTACCACTGTATGCCATCGATACTTGGACGTGGAGCATTGTGTGGGAGGTGGATGCCACTGGTTGCCAGGGATACTTTTACATTTCACCCTGATCTCTTCTTACTAATCTCATACCCCTCCCATCTCCCTCTCAATGCCACATCCCACAGCCCCCAGTCCCTGACTTGACCTGTCTCCTAATGTTAAATCTTCCTCCTGCATCCCTCCCATTGCCAAATCCCACCCTGATCATTTGCCTAACTTATCTCCTAATGGTAGATGCCATTCCTGCTGCCATACCTAGTTCCCAGTCTTGATTTCCCTCATGGCAGGTTCAGGTGAAACCTGAAAGGTGAGGCCCCAGTCAGAGCCACCTGTGGAGCATTAGTGTGTTTATGTGCAGGTACTTTCTGGGTCACAACAAGAGGGTGGTGGCTTTGTCAATGTCTCCAGGGGATGATACCTTTATATCTGGTTCTCTGGACAAAACTATCCAATTGTGGGACCTTAGGTCTCTGAACTGCCAGGGTTTAATGCATCTGCACAGAAAAACTTATGTGTTCCTTTGACCCAGAAGACTTGTATTTGCAGCTGGAGTGAACTCTGAGATGGTTAAACTGTATGACTTAAAGTCATTTGATAAGGGTCCTTTTGCCACGTTTATAATGCAGTATGACAGTAACTGTGAGTGGACGGGTTTGAAGTTCAGCAACGATAGCAAAATCATCCTGATAGCTACAGATGGAGGTTTTGTTTGTTTAATAGATGCATTTAAGGGAGCCGTGTTACACACATATGGTGGGTACAGCAACAGCAAAGGAGTCACATTGAAAGCATCCTTCATGCCAGACTCTCAATTTATCATTAGCTCCTGCAACTATCTTCTTTAATCCCCCCTCCAATAAACCTCGACCTCGCACTTGTTACTTAATAATAACTACTTAGAACTTGTTTCTAACCTCCCCTCTCCCCTCCCCCTCATCCCCCTCCCCCAGCCCCACCCTTCCTCTTGCCATCCCCGCCCACCTCGTGTACTCTCCACCCTATGCCTTTCTCTCCTTGACAAAGCACTCGGTTGATATCTAATTCTGACTGCAAGCATCTTCGTGGGCCTGTAACTGATTAGCCTTTGTGTCACTGCTTATTCACTGTGATGTTCATTATGCTTTTGTTTCTTTTTTGTTACACTTATTGTGCCTTACTTTATTTGTTCTGTCAATTTCTGTCATATCGATGACATGGAACCTTTGTAAAAGAGCTCAATGCTCAAAGGTATGTGTAATCCGAGACTTAAATAAATAAAAAATAAAATAGAAATTTCTCTTTGTGGATGTTTGTTAAGATGCATTATGATGTGTTTCTGTGTTCAGCTATTATATAGCCACTACTACCACAGCCAAAAGCACAGCACAACACATGATCAGCCTTCTTCGCACCACTCAACTCTTAATATAAATTTCATCTGCTCTGAAGTCACATTTCTGTATCTTTTGATATTCTTTCTATTGGGTATGGGACTTCCTGAATGTTTTAACTGGAGAATTTTGCAGTTCCTATTTGCAAACTTTGTTTATTTGTCATTCCATTTACTGAAGAGCCAAGCTGGGGAAAAAAAGCCTGGAAAAGTGGCAGTCCCTGAATGTATTTATTTAATTATTTATGTATTTATTATTTGTTGACTGGGTAAGCACACAACAGATAAATGCCTATTTTCAGGAGAGAGACTCAGGAGGCTTACAGAGAACTAAATAAAGTAACAGGCATACATAGTTCAAAATATCACATAATTCACAACAGCACAAACAGGAGTAGGCTGCTAATTGCCTTTGAAAGCATTTACCTTTGTGTAGATGGGTTTATGTGATCAGTGTAAACAATTTATTGATTTCCAAAGCATGCATGTTGTAATGAGGTGGGGGTTTCCATTTTCTCAAGTCATGGATTCCATTATATGTACACATAGAGCGCAGTTATGACACAATTACAGCAATTCCACATAAAAAGGAACCACAAGTTAAGCATTTTGCTTTGTCATACACATACTTCCTGGTTCCAGAGACAAAGCAGTCTGCTGTCTATTTTCACCCAGTACCTGAGAGATTTTTTCCTTTAAAGGAAAGACTATGAAACACAATGTATAATTGTTTGGTTAAAATGAAGACTCTGAATATGTATATAAAGTGTTAGATATTTCTCATGGCAGCACCAAGGGACTTTTTCATGATTTGACCCTAACAAACAAACAAACAAACAAAAAGGACAAAACGTTGACTGACTGATTGATGTCTTTATTTGTATGGTATCTATCTGTCTATCAAAGGTGCCTTGGTGACCTAAACAACAAACCATACAAAACATAAAATTATAGTGATGTGGCAAATATCACCCTATGAGCAAATAATTATTTGAAACCAACATATGCTGTCTAAAATCAGGCAAGCAAAAACACATTTTTCATAAATTTAAAACTACAGTAGTTTTGCTAACAAATAGAACTCTAGATTGGTAAAATATCTACAGTAGATGAGCTGAAGGAAATTGTAGCACATCTGTAGACCTAGTCCTCATTAGACAGTTTCTGTATGGAAATGTTCACAATTATAGCCTTCATGAAAAAAGCTACATTAAAAAGGGTCCCAAAACAAGGAAAAATAGAGTTATTTCAATAAAGACACATACCAATACACTGGGGTTGCTAAACAGACTTTACATATGCCCAAATTAACAAACATATTAAACAATTTAAACAAAAGGGTTTCTGTTCCCATTAAAAACAATAAAAAAAAATCACAAACACAATACAGAAGCAAACTATACTATCAAAAAACACTGGTTCTGTTATGCTTAACAACAGGTTAGAATCAGGTGAATGAACAAACAGATGAGAAAAAGTTAACCAATGGGCTATATATATAGAGCAAACTCCAAAGGAAAACGGGAACATGTTTGATCAAGCTGTAATGGAGAATCCAAATCTTAAAACCTTAACCAGTAAAAATCAGTTACATTATGATAGGTTGTAAAGCACCTTACATTTCTCATTCAAGAAAAATAAGAACATGCTCTTCTCCAGAGATTTTACATTTTATTATTCAACTGTTTACTACACCATTTGAGGCAAATCCTCAAATAAGGGACCCCTCAAAATCCTTAGTAATTAAAAATAAGTAGATGGCTGCTTACTTGTAACCGTGGGCCTATAGGATGGTATTCATAGAAACATAGAATGTGACGGCAGATAAGGACCGCTTGGTCCACCTAGTCTGCCCATTTTCCTACCTAACAGATAAGCTGCAGATCCTAGTTAACCAACAGCTTACTTCCTCCTACCCCCCCCCACTAGGACTGCCTTATGTCTGTCCCATGCATTCTTGAATTCCCCCACTGTTCTTGACTCCACAACCTCCTCAGGGAGGCTGTTCCATGCATCCACAACCCTCTCTGTGAAAAAATACTTCCTCACATCACCTCTGAGCCGTCCCCCCTCTATCTTCAAATTGTGTCCCCTTGTTCTTGCAGATCTCTTTTTCTGAAAGATGCTACCCTCTTGGACTTTGTTAATTCCCTTGAGGTACTTGAAAGTTTCTATCGTGTCTCCTCTCTCCCTTCTTTCCTCAAGGGTATACATATTAAGCTCCTTTAGTCTTTCTTCGTATGTCTTCTGGTGCAGACCCTGCACCATTTTGATTGCCCTCCTCTGGACAGCCTCCACTCTATCTATGTCTTTGCAGAGATGGGGTCTCCAGAACTGCACACAGTACTCCAGATAGGGTCTCACCAACTGTCTGTACAGAGGGATAACAAATTCCTGTTTTCTACTATTGATGCCTCTCCCTATGCATCCCAGTATCCTTCCCAGCCTTCCTTACTGCCTTCTCACATTGCTTGCCCACCTTTAGGTCATCTGATATAATTATCCCCAGGTCCCTTTCCATTTTTACTGTTGTCAGTATCTCACCCCCTGTTGTGTACTCTTCCCCTGGGTTTTTGTTTCCCAGGTGCATTACTTTGCACTTCTTTGCATTGAATCTGAGCTGCCATACATCTGACCATTCCTCCAACCTTGCCAAGTCCCTTCTTATCCTTTCCACTCCATCTTGTGTATCAACCCTGTTGGAGATCTTTGTGTCGTCTGCAAAGAGACATACTTTTCATTCCATTTCCTCTGAATGTCACTTATAAAGACATTAAAAAGGACCGGTCCTAGTACTGAACCCTGCGGTACCCCGAGAGTAACCCTCCTTTCTTCACTGTGGACTCCATTTACTACTACCCTTTGCGTCCTGTTTTCTAGCCAATTGTTTATCCATGCTACCACCTTGGGACCCACTCCAAGGCTGGCTAACTTGTGTATTAATCTTTTGTGTGGGGCTGTATCAAATGCCTTGCTAAAATCTAGTAGGTCATGTCCACAGCCCTTCCTGGTCTACTACTTTGGTCACCCAGTCAAAGAAATCCATTAGATTCATCTGACACAACCTTCCCATCATGGATCCATGCTGCCTAGGGTCCTGTGCCCCACTGGCCTCTAGGTACTCAACAACTGTTTCCTTCAGAAGTGATTCCATCATTTTCCCTACCACTGAGGTCAAACTAACTGGTCTGTAGTTTCCTGCCTCTGTCCTGCTCCCACTTTTGTGAAGAGGAATCACATCCACCAGTTTCATATTCATTCTGTATCCACATTTATACAGGAGCACACGTGAATGTCCACAAGATGTGACCCACTGTGCAACTACACCCTATAGACTTGAGTCTTCTCTGCTCTTTCCTCAGACATTTTTATTTATTTTTTATTTAATCACTTGAAAATCGGTGACCTGGAAAGGTGCACTAAGCTGAAGATCGTTTCTAGGCACCACCCAGGGGAAGGGGAACAGTGGAGAACAGTAATACAGTAGCTGAAATGGAGGCAACATGATGCTACAGTCAGTCAAAAGTAATAACTGAAGCTTACTACTGATCGTAGTAGGGTAACAACCCAAACAGCATAATAAATTATGACAAAACATGACTCCTAAAAGAGTGGGCAGACAAAAAAATAAATTCAAATAAAGCAAAATATAAAACAGATGATGCTTGTAAATATGAAAGCTTATGAAGTGCACCAAACAATCTTGGAGAAGCACTGGAGGTGATGAAAGCAAAGGAGAGGCTGAATCAGGTGCTTGAGGGGTGAGGACAGGCAAATGCAGAAGAGAAAGTGGACCTCAGTGGAGGCTTTAGGGCAAGGTAAGTGGAAGTAAATCTAAGGGAGGCGCGGCAGTGAGTTCCAGAGAGCAGGCAGCCATACTGAGAAAGCAGGCTGACCAGTTAGGTAGAGCAATGACGGATATTAAAGGAAAGAGTGTTAGAAGAGTGGAAGGAGTAAACGAAGGGAGCAGAGGGGGGAAAGATGGTCAGACAGGTAGGAAGAAAGGGATGACAACCAGTACTCATAGATAAGAAAGGAGCAGTGGGATATGTGCCAGGGAGCTAGGGAGGGAAGGCCAAGGAGTTGATACAGGGAACAATAGTGACTAACAGGAGAAGAGCCAGTATCAAACCAACAAAAGGAGTTAAAGATAGGATTCAGTCCTGTTAGGGTAGATTTGGAGGCACCACTATAGACGACATCTGCATAGTCCAATAGTGGGATCATTATTTTAAGAAGTCATACTCTGAATTGGGAGTGGAAGACAGGATTTGTTTCTGTATAGAGCACCTAGTTTGGGATGTAATTACTTGAGGATGGCATCAATGTGAAGTTGAGATGACTATCAAGCCACACCCCAGAGTACTTGAAACAGGGCACTGACTCAAGGGGAGTGCCAGCAAGCGTGGAGAAGACAGGGTTCTGGCCAGGTCTATTAAGCTGATGGCATGAATAAAACAGAATGGAGACAGTTTTTTTGGGGGGGTTCAACGAGAACTGTTTTGTACAGAACCAGCACTGGAAATGATCAAAGTCATGCTGTAGGGACTGTCCCAACTAGGGATGGAGGTTCCAGAGGCATAAAGGACTGTCTCATCAGCATACGTATGTATATTAGCTGCCGGGCTGTGCCAACAACTGTAAGGGCCCCCTGCAAAATATTTTGTGGGCCTATGTCCCCACCAGTAAATTTAAAATAACCATTAGTGCATATGAAATTTTTATAGACTTAAGTTTTTTTGTATCAATCCTGCCGAGCATCCATGGTTTGCCCATGCTGCCCCTCCGTCCCCTTGCTGGCACCATGATCAAGGAACTGAACAATGTAATTTGTCCCTCGCCCTCCTGGGGACACTGGCACCAAGATTAGATGTTTTGAGTAATGGGCCTTATTGCTTCTTTGTTCTGTACTTCCCCCCAACCACATGAAACTGGAGTTGGAATCTTCGACACCACTGCTAATTGACTCAATTTCAAATGGATAAGAAATTTCCAAAGAGAAAGTTGCAAGTCTGTCTGTGATTAAAGGTTTTCTTAATGCTGATCTCTGAGGTAGTGAGCCCCCACTGACAGTGTGGGCCCTACTGCAACCGCAGCTCTTGCACCCCCCTGATCATGGCCCTGATTAGCTGAGACACAGGCTTGGGGAGGTCGGTCAGAAAAACATTGAAAAGGATAGTTCCCAGAATCGAGCCTTGAGGCACTCCATGTGTTATGGGGAGTGGAACCAACACGGATTTCGTAACCTGGACAGACTGGCTCTGACAGGAGAGGTAGTAACAGAACCAGTCCACTGCTGATACTGAGAGCCCAGCACACCCCAGCTTATCAAGCAGGAGAGGAAGGGAAACAAATTAAATGCCTTAACCAGGTGAATAAAGATGGTAGTCAATACTAACTCTTATCCAACCCCTTCAGGATAAAGTCAGTGGAGGGAGCAGACTGTAGAGTGGGCTTTCCAAAAGCTAGACTGGAATGGTGAGAGGAAGGAGGAGGAGCTGAAAAAGTCAGAGAGCTGAGAGAAAACCAGCTTTTCCTGGAGTTTAGCCAGTGAGGGGAGAAGAGAAACTGAGCAAGTCCTAAGGGCACAAGTGTCAGGCCATTTGTGAAGAGGAAGAACTCTTGCCTGTTTCCATCAAGTAGTAACAGAGCAATGCTGAGATAAGAGATTTAGTAGCACAGAAAGGGTGGCAGCAATGACAGGAGCAGAAAGGTAAAGAAGTTTATGATCCAGACCATTCGGACTGAGGCCCTTGGAAGGATTAAGAGCAAGAAGAGCAAACAAGAGATCAGAAGCCAAGATTGGAGAGAAAGTAAACAAAGAAAGGGAGGGAGTAGTAGTGGATAAGGAAGTAGGAGAGGGAGGAGTAGGGAGGGCACAGGAGGTAAAATGAATATTGAAAGCGGCGGCAACCTCTGAGGGTTCAGAGATGACCAAGGGAGGGTTGCTTAGTTTGAGTGTAGGTGTAGATACAATATGTGGGAAGAGGTGAAAATGGAGTGAATGACCATCCAGAACTTACCTGGGGAATTTATATTTTTCTGGAGGTTTGAGGCAAAATAATTGGCTTTTTTTTATGCAGGTATTATGCAACTGATGGCACCTCAACCAGTTCTCGTGGGAACCAGAGGACTTATGGTGGGACAAAGCTGAGTCATGAGTCCTAAGGAGAGATGTGAGTTCAGAGATGACCCAAGATAGATGGAACCCATCTACTCAAGATCTCCTTCGGGGGGCGTGCTTGTCCCTGGCAGATGTGAAATGGGAAGAAAGCAGGAAGAGGGCAACATCTAAGTTGGTGCAGTGTGAACAAGAGGAGCCCAGCTGGAGGACTGCAGGTCATCCAGGAGGATCTCCAGGTTTAGAGACCTGAAAGATTGAGTCCAGATGTACCTTGGGGGCTTCAGGGCAATGAATTTTCTGGATACAGTAGACATTGCAGTGGTCAGTGATGGAGTCCAGAAGGGTACCTGCCACACAATTAAATTCTATGTTGATGAGAGGAAAGTATCCAACCAAGCAGCGAGTGATTAAAGGAGTGAGGGTTGTGATGGGCAGGGTCAGAGATGAGTTGAGAAAGGTCAAGCAACTCAACCTTTTCAGTGAGGAATTTGAGAGGAGAGGATCAGTTTAAATTAAAATCCCCAAAGTTAATAAGTTTGCCAGAAGAGGAGCGCATGAGTAGAGAGGAGAAACGAATGACAGAATCTGATTTGGCCTTGAGTTACCAGTAAACACCACCAAGAAAATGGGCAGAGAGTTAGGGAAAGAGATTTAACATAGAACAATCACATGGAAGCGGCTACAGCAGCATGAAGGTCAGTGCTACAGGAGAAGGTACAAAGGACATTGACAAGTACACCACCACCCCTCTTATCCTGATCCTGTCGTATGGGAGTGTAGCCAGGAACCGAGATGTCAGTAGTGATCCAAGCAAATAAACAGAATTCAGTGAGGACCAGGACATCGGGGTTACTTTGTAGAACCCAGAGCCTAAGCTGGTCAAGCTTTGGTAAAGGGCTTCTCACATTAAGATGGAAAATATATAGGCTCTTTGGCAGAGAGGGGGAGGGTGGTACAGAGGCAGGGCCAGGAATTTGCTCAATACTGACTACCTACCTTACATGAGAAGTCACAGCAGTGACAGGGGGAGAGGGAAACACACTGACAAAGAACAGGTGGAGAGGGAGGAAGACAGAACCAAAGAGCTTCAAAGTTTAGATAAGGAGAAGGGATAGGGAAGAAGATATAGAGACCATAGTGGGGGATGGAGGAGAGGGAGTTAGCAAGGGAAGAGGTAAAGGTAGAGGGAGGGAGGAGCTGGGGCACCTAGCGCTGAATGAAAAGGGTGAGGAGACAAGGAAAGGAGGAAGAGGAGGTGGAACAATAGAAGGAGAAGAGCAGAAAAGTGGAAGGTAGCCATAGGTTGTACCAGGGAGAGGAAGTAAGCAAGATGAGAGTAGTGGAGAAGGGACACTCTTCATAAAAACATAGAATCTGTTGGCAGAAAAGGACTGCTTGGCTCACCCACTCTGACCAAGTGTTTTCTGCCTATTCTACGTCTGCAGACCCTAAATGGTCTCCAGCGTCCCTCCCCTTCCCTGCCTCTGCTCCAGTATACCCCATTACTTATCCCATGCATGCTTGAAGCATCCCACGATTTTAGCCTCCAACACTTTGACTGGCAGTCTGTTCCAGGCATCTACCACACTTTCAGTAAAGAAATATTTCCTCACATCTCTCCTGTACTCCACACCTTCAGCTTCATTACATGCCCGCTGGTCCTAGTGCACAACCTCTTATGAAACTCTCCCCTCCTGCACCCTGTTTACCCCTGTGAGGTACTTGTAAGTCTCAATCATATCATCACTCTCTCCTCTCTTCCAGGGTTTACATGCTAAGAACTCTCAGTCTCAACTCATAGGGCTTTCCTTGCAAACCCTATACCATTTTAGTTGCCTTCCTCTGGATTGCCTTTACCCTGCCTATGTCTTTTCTGAGGTGTAGTCTCCAAAACTGGACACAGTACTCCACGTGGGGTTGTATCAGGGAATGATACAGTGGCAACACCACTTCCCTCCTCCTGCTGCAGATGCACCTCCATATGCACCCCAGCACCCCACTAGCCCCATGCACAACTTTGTCACACTGAGCTTCCACCCTGAGGTCCTTTGATATAATAGCATATATATAGCAGTGCCAGTGGCTCAACATGTAGCACACTCGCCTCTGAGGCCGGAAGATCAGAAGGCTGTGGGTTCTATCCCCACACCAGGCATTTGGGTTAATATCCCATTACTGACACTGTAGTGCAGCATGAGGGGGGCACTGCACTCCTGAGGTGCCGTCTTTCAGATGAGATGTTAAACTGAGGTCCCATCTGCCTGTTCTGGTGGTACTTCAAGTGGATATTAAAAATCCCATGGCAGTTCTCGAAAAGAGTAGGGGAATTTTATTGACAAGTAAACATTACAAATTCATATCATAAACATAAAAGATCTATTCAAAAACAGTAACATAATCCCTATCAAACCCCAAAAATATATATAACAAAAACTGGCATAAAAAATAAAACATACAATACTGTTAAAGCACAGTCATGTCAAATCTAAAATAACTGTTGCAAAACAGAAATCATAAAAATGAATCAGCAGGCCCAAAAAGCCATCCAAAAAAGAAAAACTAAGTCGGGCATGCAATTCTTCTCCAAAGGACATCCACCCTGCTCTTGGGCAATCTTGTAATCTGAAGCTTTAACTTGCAAAATGGGTGTCTCAACAGTCACTGCAAAAGAAATCGGAGACGTGTTTAACTGTTGGGATAAGTATTGACATCGTGCTTGCCATAAATAAAATTTGATGCATGTAAAGATCACTGTCAAAGTACTGGGAATAAACAATTTAAGATATCCTGAATAATCACCTAAAAGAAAGCTCTCATAAGTGAGAGAAAGTAAATAGGGCTACTGCCATCTAGCTGATAAAAATGAGAGCAACAATTGAGTAGATGGACAAGTCAAAAAGAAATGTAATTGTGATTCTTCAGTTTGTACACAGTCCATCCGAGGACAAAATCTCTCTTCCAAAGCTTTGTGCTTTAAATTACTCCGGACCCCTAGCCGCCCATGGCAGCTGAGCCATAGAACATCCCAGGTTTTAACCAGAACCCTCTTATCATTTAGTGATGCCAACACCATAGAGTGTCGTGATGGGAAACTCTGTGCTGTCCAGCAAACTGTGAAGTCATAGTCTGAAAATACAATGCTTTCCTTGTGGAAGATTGTAAGAGAGTTTTATTCATCTTCCATTGCTTAGCTTTCCAAAGGGAAGAGTCATCATATTTTGGGACAACATACTGTTTCAATATTTTAGGAAGAAAACAAATCACTCAATCCTCATAAAAAGTATGCAACAAAAACCATGTCCATTTTTGCCAAGGGGTACCTGCCCCCCACCTCAAAGTAGGGAAAAAGAAAAAAGAATGAAAAAAAACCATCGGATTCAGTATGCCCAACCCACCCAGTTTAACCGGTAAAGAAGTAAATTCCCTCTTTACTGGGTACATCTTTCTTCCCCACAACATTTGGAAGAAACAGCTGAACAATCTGATCTCTAAGGTAATGGGGGGTGGGGGGTTATATGACACTTAAATAAGTAAAGATGGGTAATACATTTGTTTTATAGTTAGAACTTTCTTCTTTTTTGAACATTTCCAAGATTTCCAAACCGGCCCCTTCGATTCACAGACCTTTATTTTGGATTCCCAATTCTTAAATTGAAGATTCCCTTCTCCAAACTGAATGCCTAAAACAGAAATTGTAGAGGAGGTTAATGGAATACCCACCACCTCAGTACAACTCTGATCCCCATCGGGTCCAATTCTAACTGCCTGACACTTATATAGATTAATAAGAACCCCTGAAACCAGTGAAAACTGAGTCCATTCATCCAAAACCTCCTGACCGTCTGTGACTGTAGGGACAAAAAAAAAATAAATCATCAGCTAACGTCGCTACCTTCTGTTCCTCTAGGTTAGGGTGTGACGATAACCCCACTATCCTTTGAGTATTAATGACATGTCTAATAAAGGGATCCAAAGCATAAGTGTAAAGCAGTGGGCTCACAGGACAACCTTGCCAAATTCCTTTATGCATGTCAACAGGGTCACCTAATAACCCATTAATGTATGGTACAGTTTGGGATCCTGAATACAGGGCTTTAAACCACTTTAACATATTGCCTGGGATCTCATAAAACATCAACATTTGAAATAAATATTCATGAGAGATTTTGTCGAAGGCTTTCGCCTGATCTATGGCCAAGAGAAAGCCCTCCAGCGTCTGTTGTTTCTCATATTCAAACATGTCACGAATTAAAGCAAGACTAGCCAAAATATTTATCCCTGGAATGGAACAAGTCTGTGCAGAATGAATCAGATGGGAACTAATCTGTTGTAATTGGGGACACAGTATTTTTGGCAGAATCTTGTAGTCCGAATTGAGCAAGCTAATCGGTCTCCAATTACTTAAGAGTCCTTGGCCCTTTTTTGTACAAAAAAAACATAATGGTTTCACCAAACTGTTGAGATGAGCATGAAAGTTGTAAAATATTATTAAAGAGTTCTTGTAAAATTGCTGCTAAAGTTCCTACAAATGTTTTATAGAAAGCCCCAGATAACCCATCCGGGTCCAGGAGAGGACCATTCTTTTAATGCCTTAAAAGCTTGTTCAGGGGTATACCCTGAGAAGAGACATGAGTCAAGTCATGGAGGGTGAGAGGGACCTGGGGGGTAGTGGTAGATGTCAAAATGAACAACTCAGAGACCTGTAGAAGGGCTGCAGCAAAGGCAAATAGGATGCTGGGATGCATCGCTGGGGGATTACCTCCAGAAAGGCGGAAATGATCCTTCTACTGTACAACTGCTTTGTTAGGCCACACCTTGAGTATTGTGTACAGTTTTGGAGATCACATTTAAAAGAGGGACATTACACTCCTAGAGAGGGTCCAAAGGAGTGCAACCAAAATGATCTGGGGCCTGGGGGAGAGGACCTATGAGGAGAGGCTCAAGGAGCTCAACATGTACACCCTGGAGGAGAGGAGGGACAGAGGGGACATGATAGAGGTCTTTAAATACATGAAAGGGATCAATAAAGGAGGCCCAGTCAGGATGCTCCAAAGGAAGGAGGGTGGGGCAACAAGAGGTCATGGGTGTAAGCTGGAAGGGGGCAGGCTCAGAGGGAAGAGGAGGAGATGTTATTTCACTGAAACAGAGGTGGAACCATGGAATGCACTGCCCAGGGAGCTGGTAGAGGTGGAGACTGTGGACGGGCTTAAGAGGGGATGGGACAGGTACAAGGGAGGGTAAATCTGACCAGGCCCAGTACAGGTGGAACATCTGGGACTGGGGACAGTATAACCCAAGGGGAAGGGGGGACACCAAAATCGGCCCTAAGTGCTGGCATTGAAAATCGAGCAGACTCGAGAGAGACCATTACGCCTATTCTGCTGGCATTTTAGTATGTTAGTATGTTAACTTCCACCACATGAATAGGGGCATCAAGTTCAACTAACTGAGATGCCGTCAACAAAATAGCAAACCTAGTCCAGGGGGGAGATATCAGGAATAAAGGCTGACCCAAAAGTGACCTGTAAATGCCTATGGACTGCTTGTAAAATATCCATGTCAAGCGTTTTCAAACTACCATCCACATCCTGCAATTTTGACATTAGAGTCACATCTAACCTTTGTTTACAAGCAGGAAAGGGGTCAGAGGTCAGCTGAGATTCCATGTCATACCAAATCTCAGCCTCCAAAGACTGTGCTCTGTCATACTGAAAGTTAAACATTTGTGTCTTAAAGTGATTTTCTAAGGTTTCACAAATGCCTTTTTGAATGGTATGCCATTGCCACCCGTGCTTCAGACGTTGAAGTTACAATTTGTTTTGTAAAAAAATCTGTCATAATTTTTTTTATGTTTTAGCAGCACTATGCTTCTTCCTGCCTCCAATTTTCTGTGTGCGGCCACATCCCCAGAATGATGTCATGCAAGGGAATTAGCAATGTTTTACATACCTGCCAGGCGCCATGGCTTGGAGGGACAGGGAGCGAATCCTCAGGATCATGGGAGCAGCTGCACGAGGGAGGGAGCTGGATGTCATTATTCACCTAGGGACAAATGACCTGGCTGGGAAAGGGATCAGAACAGTGCAGGAGGAGTTTGTGTAGTTGGGAAGGGGCCTTAGACAAGTAGCACGCATGGTAAACTTCTCAGAGGTGCTACTTGTCTATTACATGGGTGAGGCTAGGGTGCTCCACACCATGGGATTCAATCAGTGGTTGAAAAACTGGTGCAGAGCTCAGGGGTTTGGCTTCACTGGGGACTGGAGGTCCACCTAGAGTGATGCAGGCCTGTACTAGCACGATGATCTGCATCTGTCCAAGAGGGGAACCAGGATCCTAAGTGATAGGTTTAAATGCTTCACTGGCAAACATTTAAACTAGCCAAGGGGGTAGGCACTGGAAAGGAGCAGGGAAATCCTAGCCCCCACCCAAAAAAAAATCAGGGTAGTTAGGTAAATACCAAGATAGAGACGTCGATAGGGAGAAGGGCTCTGGTAAATGGAGAAAATGACAAAAGTCAGTAAGGACAGTGATGGGGCAAAGAGAAGTAAGGCCATCAAGAAATGGAGGTTAATGAGTAACAATGACGTAGTCTGGGCAACAAGCTCCATGTACTGGTGGCCTTGATGGAAGAGGGATGCTTGGATATCGTGGCAGTCACGGAAACATGGTACACAGAGAACCATGACTGGGATGTTAACATACCAGGCTATACAACCTACAGGAAAGACAGGGAGGGCAGATGAGGGGGAGGAGTAGCTGTCTATATAAGGGAAGGGATAAAAGCAACGGAACAAAAGAGTAAACAGGGAGGAGAGGAGGCACTGTGGGTCACCTTAGAGACTGGAAATGGCACCACAATCCACAAACCAACCCCCATCTGAAGGGGAGGGAAAGGAATGGACAAGGATATGATAGAAGGCATCCTTAGGATGACAGAGAAATGGGAGATATTGTTGATGCGGGACCTGAATATGCCAGATTTTAACTGGAGCACCTTTGCTGCAGCCACATCCAAAAGCAGGGCCATTCTCGATGCCCTACAGGGGGCATATCTTAGACAGCTAGTGTTGGAACCCACTCAGGAGGGAGCAATCTTAGACCTCGTACTCTCAAATGGGGACAGTGAGAGGATCTCAGATCTAGAAGTGGTTAGCCATCTGGGAACAAGTGACCACCAAACTGAGGTTCATGATAAACTCAACTGCAGAGTCAAGCCATACAAAAGTGAAAGTACTGGATTTCAGGAGGGCTAAGTTTGTCAACATGGGCGAGCGCCTTAGAAAAGCACTAGCAAACATGCAAGAAGGAGGGTTGGAACAACAATGGAAAACATCAAAACTGCCATCACAGAGGCAACAAGCCTTTGTGTGAGGCAAATAAACAAATCAAAACAAAAGAAAAAGCCACTGTGATTCTCAAAAGAGGTAGCGGGGAAGGTTAGGGAGAAAAAGATAGCATTTAGGAAGTATAAGGAAACACAGAAGGAGCAGTGCAGAGAACTGTACCAGATAAGGCAGAAGGAAGCAGGGAAGGCAGTCAGAATAGCAAGGCCCAAACTGAGGAAAAGATAGCCAATTAGGTTAAGAAGGGGGATAAAACATTTTATAGATACATTAGGGAGTGTAGAAAGACAAAGGGAGGGATATTGAGGCTGAATAGAATGGATGGTGGGTGGGCAGAGAGGGACAGTGAAAAAGCAGGGATACTGAATGAATACTTCTGCTCAATAGTCACAAAAGAGGAGGGGGAGGTACCTAATCCAATTAACAGAAGCACTCTGGATAGGGGGGACAATCCCAGTCCTTTCACAGAAGAAAGGGTTCTGAAAGAACTCCTAAAACTGAAGGTGAACAAAGCAATGGGGCCTGATGGGATTCACCCCAGAATTCTAAAAGAATTAAGGGGGAGAACTAGTGACACCACTGACTACCCTTTTTAACAAATCATGGGAGGATGGTGTGGTACTTGAGGACTGGAGGAGGGCGGATGTGATTCCCCCTTCACAAAAGTAGGAACAAGACAGAGGCAGGAAACTGTAGACATGTCAGTTTGGAATCACTTCTGAAAGAAAGAATTGTTGAGTACCTTGAGGCCAGTGGGGCACAGGACCCAAGGTAGCATGGGTTCACAGCAGGAAGGTCATGTCAGACGAGTCTAATAGATTTCTTTGACTGGGTGACCAAAGTAGTAGACCAGGGAGGGGCTGTGGACATGGCCTACCTAGACTTTAGCAAGGCATTTGACACAGTCGCACACAAAAGATTAATAGTCAAATTAACCAGCCTGGGAGTGGGTCCCAGGGTGGTAGCCTGGGTAAAACATTGGCTGGACAACAGGACACAGAAGGTAATTGTAAATGGAGTCCACTCTGAAGAAAGAGGGGTTACTAGTGGGGTACTGCCGGGTTCAGTACTGGGTCCAGTCCTTTTTAATGTCTTTATAAGTGACATTGCAGAGGGACTGGAAGGAAAAGTATGCCTCTTTGCAGATGACACAAAGATCTGCAACAGGGTTGATACACAAGGAGGTGTGGAAAGAATGAGAAGGGACTTGGCAAGGTTGGAGGAATGGTCAGAAGTATGGCAGCTAGGATTCAATGCAAAGAAGTGCAAAATAATGCACCTGGGAAACAAGAACCCAGGAGAAGATTACACAATGGGGGAGGTAGTAACAACAACAAAAAAGGAAAGGGACCTGGGGTAATCATATCAGATGACCTTAAGGTTAGCAAGCAATGTGAGAAGGCAGTAGGGAGGGCTGGGGGTATACTGGGATGCATAGGGAGAGGCATCACCAGCAGAAAACAGGAAGTTGTTATTCCTCTGTACAGACAGTTGGTGAGACCCCATCTGGAGTACTGCGTCCAGTTCTGGAGACCTCATCTCCACAAGGACATAGACAGAATAGAGGCAGTCCAGGAGGGCAACTAAAATGGTGCAGGGTCTGCAAGAGAAGCCGTATGAGGAGAGACTAAAGGAGCTTAATATTTATACCCTTGAGGAAAGAAGGGAGAGGGGGACATGATAGAAACTTTTAAGTACCTCAGTGGAATCAACAAAGTCCAAGAGGGTAGCATCTTTCAGAAAAACAGACATGCAAGAACAAGGGGACACAATTTAAAGATGGGGGGGCGGTTCCGGGGCAATGTGTGGAAGTATTTTTTCACAGAGAGGGTAGTGGATGCATGGAACAGCCTTCCTGAGGAGGTTGTGGGGTCTAAAACTGTGGGAGAATTCAAGAATGCATGGGACAGACATAAGGCAATTCTTGTGGGTGGTAGGAAGAAATAGGCTGTTGGTTAACTAGGATCTGTGGCCTGTCCTGTGGGTAGGGAAATGGGCAGACTAGGTAGGCCAAGCGGTCCTTATCTGCCGTCAAAGTCTATGTTTCTGTGTTTCTAATGCCCTCAAGGTGTTTGAATGTTTCAATCAAATCACTTATCTCCCTCCTTTGCTCTAGGGTATACATATTGAGTTCAGTTAATCTGTCCTCATATGTTTTCTGATGCAGTCCCTTTACCATTTTGGTTGCTCTTCTCTGGACTGCCTCAATTTGGTTAATGTCCTTGTGAAGGTGTGGCCTCCAGTACTGCATGCAGTACTCCAGATGGGGCCTCACCAGTGTGTTGTAAAGAGGGATTATTACCTCCCTCTTCTGACTTGTGATACCCCTGCTAATACACCCCAACATCCCTCTAGCCTACCTACTGCTTTAGAGGGCTGGTTAGATGATTTCAGGTCATCGGTGATGATGATGCCCAAGTCTCTTTCTTCCCTTGTGACTGCCAGCAACTCCACTCCCAGCCTATAGGTGGCTTCAGGGTTTCTCTTCCTTATGTGCATGATCTTGCACTTCTTTGCATTAAACCCCAGTTGCCACTCTTCTGACCATTTTGCTAGTTTGTCCAGATCTCTTCTCATTCTGCCCACACCATTTGGATGATCTACTCTGTTGCAGATCTTGGTGTCATCTGCAAACAGACAGACCTTACCCTCCAGTCCATCTGCAATGTCACCGATGAAGATATTGAAGAGGACTGGCCCCAGGACTGATCCCTGAGGTACCCCACTTGTGACTTGCATCTCTTCTAACTGTATACCGTTTACCACCACTCTCTGTTTTCTGCCCGTCAACCAGTTTGCCACTCAGTTGACCAACGTCTGACTGAGCCTACCCAGCTTATTAATCAATCTTCTATGTGGAACAGTATCGAAAGCTTTGCTGAAGTCAAGGTAGGCAACATCAACTGCTCACCCTTAGTCCACCACTCTGGTTACCCAGTCAAAGAAATCTATGAGATTAGTTTGACAGGACCTTCCTGTTGTAAACCCATGCTGTCTTGGATCCTGTGCTCCTATGGATTCCAGGTGTTGCACTATCCTTTCCTTAAGGAGTGCCTCCATAATCTTGCCCACTACTGAGGTAAGACTGACTGGTCTGTAGTTCCCCTGCCTCCTCCCTGCTACCACTCTTGTGGAGCAGGATCACATGAGCCCTTCTCCAGTCTTCTGGGACTTCTCCTGTGCTCAGAGACTCACTAAACAGTTCTGATAATGGCTCTGCTAGTTCCACCCTTAGCTCCTTTAGTACCCCAGGATGTATGCCATCAGGTCCCATTGCCTTTTCCACCCTAAGCTTATCGAGCTCTTGTAGGACCTTTTTCTTTTGTGAAGGGACCAGTGCACACCTCCCTCCCCGCTGTGTCCATGGTGCAGAGCTGTGGGTCCTGCCCTACCTTCTGTTTAGTAAATACTGAGCAGAAGTATCTATTTAGGATAGATGCTTTTACATGGTCCTCCTCCTCACACGCCACCTTATTCCCTTTGATCTTAGGGTAACCCCTAGGTGGCGCTATCCCAAGGGCTACTACTCCTGCCTGCTTGGCTAGTAGCAGGTTAAGGGGCCTGAGTTCTGAAACAGGTGCCTCCACCTGGAGATCAGGGTTGGTAGTGGTCAAGCTAACCTGGGCACAGCCCTCCTGGACACTGTAACCCCCCTCTTTCCCCTCTAGTGGCCAGAACACTGTACAGTAATCACTTTCACTGTTCCCCTGGTACACCACACAAGTACCCACACTGTTTGCACTTACCACCAGGGCTGGTTCCTCTGGCTCAACCCTGGGGACCCCCTGTAAAACAAGGTTATGCACAGCAAATAGCAACAGTACAGTACTTTGAGCACAAACTGGAACCACAGTCAGATTACATGCAGAAAAAGTTAGATCTGATTTATTCAGGGGACTTGAGCAAGAGAGGGGCAAAATCAGGTTAATCAGCTTAAAGGTTCTATCAATCAAGCAGTTATGCATCCGCTTTGAGTCTCCCCACATAGTCCACCTCTGGGTACCCAGGTGGAGAAAAGATGGGGCTAGCCAGGACAGTTGCCCGGGGTTGCAGCTGGTTGGGGCCCTGTGATGGAAAACACAACATGCACAGTACACAATATTTGTAATCTGGAGCCAGAGGGCTCAGTTCGTAAAGGAAACTAACAACAAGACAATCAGATGACACACTCAGATTAAGCTGTTGTTGTAGGGAGCTACCCTGGTATTTACTCATGATACCTTAGACTGGACACAGGCTGGACGAAAATTGAGACTGCAGGTGGTTGATCTGGAATGCTCAGAAACACTTCAGCTCCTTCTTGCTCAGTTTCCAGCTTAGTTCTAACTGAAAACTGCAAGCAGCCCGGGACTTCCCCCAAGATCCAAAAGATTTGGTTGGCTGATTTGGCTGTCAGTCAAAGCAAGAGTCCCCCCTTCAGTTGCAAAAAAGGCCCAAAAAAACAACTCCAAACTAAAGTTCCTACAGATTTTGAATTCAGACAGCTCCTGTAATCCGGGCTACATTTTAGGTCCCACCAGTACTGTTTGGTCCAATTTGCAGTCCAGGACCAAGATAGTGGAGACAAACAAAACAGTTCTTGCTACAAAGAAAGCAGGTTAGACAAACTACATTATCATTATCATTCTAAATGATTTTCAGTAAACAGTTACATCTTTCAACAGAGCTCCCTCTCAGATTACTTAAACTGCAATTAGGCAGCTCTTAAAGAGACAGTACACAGAGGCTATACAAGCTCTGGTAATCACATTTAAACTGCTAAAACGCAGGACACCAGCCTGGCAGTGAGCATTTAGGCAAGCTCAAGGAAGACTTTTTGGGAACCCCCATTTGTTGGGGGTTACATTAGCAATACCTCCTCTGGACTTCTCCTTTCACTGATGTATCTATAGAAAGTCTTGTCACCTTCTTTTACTGTTTGTGCTAGTGTTTCCCTTAGTTTGGGCTGTTGCCTGCCTTACTGCCTTCCCCGCTTCCTTAAAGAAGTTTGGTATGCCTCCCTATCTTCATCCTGCTGAGTTCCCTTATATTTCCTGAAGGCCAGCCTTTTGGCTCTGACCTTTGCTGCTACTGTGTTTGAGAACCAAAGTGGTTTCCTTCTTCTTCTTTTGCACTTCCTTTTCTCACTAACACAATGGGAAGTTGCTTCAAGTATTGCATCTTTAATGCTTGCCCACTTTGCCTGTACCCCCTCACCTGTGTTTCTTTTTGCCAGGGCTAGCTTAACTCTGTTGAACATCTTATCAAAATGAGCTCCTCTGAAGACCCATAGTGTTGCCTTGGAATGGGATGATTTTGTTCAAGTGGCCAAACTGAACCATACCATGTGATGGTCACTAGCCCCCAGGTGACCTTCTACCTGGAGACCTGTGATCTTTTACCTGTTAGTCAGTACTAGATCTAGGATAGCCCGGTCTCTAGTGGGTTGTTGTACCAGTTGTTTGAGGCCTTCCCCCTGCAGGGAATCTACCATGTGTCTAGTTCTGTCAGGTGTCCCTGCTGGTATTGACCAATCTGTATCTGGCATGTTGAAGTATCCCATTATCAGAACCTCCCCTTTAGCTGTCTTCTGAGTAAGGCACATTTAAGTCAATGTTATAAAGTACCCAGAATTCCTTGCTGCTATATGTAAAACATTGACTGCTCCCTGGTATGACATCACTCAGAAAACTGGAGGACAAAATGCTGATAAAACAAAAAAAATGACTATGAGAGATTTTTTTTCACAAAACAAATTGCAGCTTCAACATCTGAAGCATGTCTGGCAATGGCATACTATGTGTAAAAGGCATTTGGGGAACCTTCAACATTTACTTCAACATGCATTCTGTGGGCTATTGAATCTCCCAGCTCTGCAGTCCTGCTCTGATGTCAGTTACAAGGGATTCTGGGATTTCTGGTTACAGGAAATGGAGTCTTAGAAGGCAGCAAAATTAGCCCAATGCATTCTACTATACTGCAGTGAACAGTAAGTAAAACAAAATGTTGTTTTTTTACACAAAGTGCAAATTGGAATCAGCCTCACAGCTGACAGTTCCCCTTCAATGGACATCTTGTCTCCTCTGTTCAGAACAGACCTATGTAACCTATGTATTGTCTTTGCCTGACAGGTTAACTGCAGAGACTTTGCATCTAAGGAGTAGGCCTGATCCTAGATCTTTATGGCATCTGTGCACAGTCTCGAGACATGATAGAAACTTTTAAGTACCTCAAGGGAATCAACAAAGTCCAAGAGGGTAGCATCTTTCAGAAAAAGAGATGTGTAAGAATAAGGGGGCACAATTAAAAGTTAGAGGGGGAACGGCTCAGGGGTAATGTGAGGAAATTCTTTTTCACAGAGAGAGTGGTGGACGCATGGAACCGCCTTCCTGGAGAGGTTGTGGGGTCTAAAACAGTGGGGGAATTCAAACATGCATGGGACAGACGTGAGGCAATTATAGTGGGGGGTTGCAGGAAGTAGGCTGTTGGTTAACTAGAATCTGCAGCTTATCTAATAGGAAGGGAAATGGGCAGACTTGGTGGGCCAAGTGGTCCTTATCTGCCATCAAAGTCTATGTTTCTATGTTTCTCCCTGCTTGTGTATGTGTAACCCCTAGATGGCGCTATCCAAGGGGCTACTACCCCTGCCTGATTTGCCACTAACAGGTTGAGGGGCCTGGATCCAATGGCGGGTGCCTCCACCCAGAGGTCAGGGTTTGCAATAGTTAAACTAACTTGGTCACAGCCCTCTGGGACACTGCAACCCCCCTTTCTTCTCACTAGTGGCCCACACAATATATCAGAATTACCTTCACAGTATACACTTACCCCCAGGTCTGGTTCCAGCACTGGGACCTCCTGTGAAATGAGATACAGTGCAATAATCACAGTACAGTACTTTAACATAGACAAATACCTCAGGCAGTATAACTTTGCTGAAACAAGCAGCTCTGATTTATTTAGGGGGATATAACAAGGACAGGGGGGAAATCAGGTTAATTAGCTTATCACTCTAATAATCTACCTATGGCTCTGTGCACAGGCCTATCCCTATCAGTTACTGTCCCTGGGTACCCAAGCCCTAGTGGCTAGTCAAACGTGGCAGCTGGTAGGGGCCTTTCACACAGAGAAAGGAGAATTAAACAGTCAGCAGTACAGTAATTCCATTTGGATTTAATGTGGCAATTCAACAGGGAGCGACCCTGAATTAGTACTCACGACCTCCAAATAAGATAGGGTCCTTCAATGTCAGCAGGGCTCACTTGAGGTACACAAACCTCTTCACACATCCATATAAAAGAAAGCACTATACCAGGCAGGCTGCATCTGTATCCCGATCGCAATTACTGCACAATACCCAGGAGAACACACAGCAGATTCAGTTCCTGACAGACCGAGTGTAATTTTCAGCAATTCCTCCAGTCTTCTACAGGGTGAGCCTGGTTTCTACTCTTCAGAGATCCTTTGATTCTTTTCACAGGATGGATTCAGTCCTAACAAGCTGCAGACCGGAACTCTGGGCCTTACACACTTTTTGACTAAAACTGCACACTGAAAAGTACAGGGCTCCTTCCTTCTTCACTGCCAAAGCTCAACTGAACTCCAACCGACAAAAACGGGCACTTCCTTTGAGTTCCTCCCAGTTCTTGACTGGATTGGCTGTCACTCACAATAGACTGCTGCTGTTGGTCCAAAAGGCACTGAAGTCTAAACTACATCTCCCAGAGTCACTGCCCATACAATCCTCTTGTGGCTGGCTCAGATTATGAGTCCAAGGCACCATTTTAGAGCTAGCTTACCCACACTGATTGGTCCAGTTCAGCAGTTCAAAACTAGAATGGGAACTAGCAGACACAGTTCTGACTGCAAAGAAAGCAGGTTAGACAAACTGTAATTTCATTATTACTCTAAATAATTTCTGGTAAACAGTTACATCTTTCAGATAGGTTCCTTTGCACTCCTAGTGACTGCAAAAATTAAGTGAATTGGCAGCAGCTCGAGTGGTACTCAGAGAAGCACACAGTCCCCCCATACAAACTAATTATGTCTGCAAGCAGACAGCTCTTAAAGAGACAGTACCAGAGGCTCTAAAAACACTCAGTGATAAATGGCTTAAATGCCAAACACCATTCAGGCTTGGAGCATTCAAGCAAGCTCCTGGAAGTCTTTTGGGAACCCCCATTTGCAGGGGGGTTACATATGTAATATTGTTGTGGTGTTGTCTGTTCATAACTGAACAGATTGACTTTGCAGCTCATCGGAGAAGGATTGCATTGTCAGCAATACTGCCCTGAACTCCCAGGAGACTGATGTGCTCCTGGGTCTCCTGTGGGCTTCAGATGCCACTTACTGTGATGTCCTCCAGGTTGGTGCCACACCTTAAAGTGATTTTGTGTGCTTTCACAGATGTCTTTTTCACATAGTATCCTATTGCCACCCATGATTCAGATGCTGAAGCTGCAATTTATTTTATAAAAAAATCTGTTATAGACATTTTTATTTATGTTTTATCAGCACTGTGCTCTCCAGTTTTCTGTGTGCAATCACACCCCAGAATGATGTAATGCAAGGAAACTGTCAATGTTTTACATACAGCACCAATGAATTCTGGGTAAATTATCATGTTGATATAAATGTTAGTTACTCTGAAGTGTAGTCACTTATTCTGGTGGTGGTGACTGCACCTAATATATAGATGTACATAACAAGGCATTGTGGGTACAATACAACATTGTTTTCCAATTCCCTTACTGTGAGGTGCAGTCTCAAATCTCTGTAATGGCTTCAATAATAAAAGCTCTCATATGTTTATTTTCCAAACAGGGCATTGTGCATATAGTATCTAGTTGACAGGGTTTCTATACTGAGAGATGTAGTCTCCTATGTAGGGCGTGTAAATGTCCGCAATACCAAGACTGACCAACAGAGGTATCTGTTTCAAAACAGTGCTTATAAACTTTGTTTCCCTTGCATGATGTCACATATGAGAGTTGCAGCACTGAGGAAAAAAAAAAGAGGCAGATTATGCAAATGAAGCAGAGCACAGAAATAAAAGCATTTATTTCATGGAAAACATCACTTTTTAGCAGTTTGAATGGTAGGAGATTGAATCACAACTCCTACAGATTACTACAAGTTATTAATCCCATTTTCCATGGCAAAGTTCACAAAATCACTTTAAGAGTGAGGCATCTGTTGTAAGGATACTTGCTGGTGATTGCTGGAGGAAGGGAATGCCTTATCTGAAGTCGCCTTCATCCTTCCACCACTCCAGTGTCTGTACCAATGTCTTTGTGACTGTCAGGCACTATCTTGGGGAGTGAGTCCCATCTTTGAGACCAGTCGTATGTTAAGAAGTACTGAATGTCTCACATTTTAAACCTGGCCCATGGCACCACTGCTCTGGATGCAGCTGAACAAAGCAGGAAGCGATACACATAAAAGAAGAGATGAAAAATATCAGAGCTACTGATACATGCAAATGTTCGGTAATTTTATTGAGTAAATATCTGAGGCAGGTTAACAACAGGTATATAGTCCAAAACACTCCTCAGACGTGTGCACAAATAAACCTTGGTGCAGAGTATGGGGTTGTTAGCTCCCAACAACAACGAACAAAAATCCAAACACACTCTGTACTCGAGTGCCAGTAAAGTTCCAAACAGACACCAACCTTCCCCTGAGGAAGACCACACACGTGGTCGGAGCGCTGGGATTCATTGTTTGTGTTGGATGCACCTACAGTATATTGGCTGTAAACTGAATTTTATGGAGCAGAAAGTGTCAATTGTGAATCCAGGCACCATATAATAAAAGTTCACAGTGTTGTGGAAAAGAAAAAGAAGGTTGGTGTCTGTTTGGAACTTTACTGGCACTCGAGTGCAGAGTGCGTTTGGATTTTAACAACTGGTATAGACCACACACCAAAAGGCATCTTTCAGGGTGTGGTCTGTGTAGCTGAGGCAGGCTTTGAAAGGCTTTAGGTAGTGGGTAACGGAGGTATAGAGGGTAGGTAGAGAGTAGGTATTGAGAGAATTGACTTAAAAAAATATAGTCGTTTAACAATGATTTTTGCTATTCTAGTTAGAAGCTTGTGTCAAAAAGGGTTGTTCAGAGGACTGTGCTGGCCTTTATTCAAATAACTTGAATGTAGCATATGAGCATGTGAAATAGCCAGCAGATACAGGCCATTCAGTATATCTAGTCTGCTCGAGTGTGCAGCACTTCAGTCCATTAGACTGCAGTTGCCCCCCCACCCTCATATGCCTTCCCCCCATCTCCCGCCCCCTCCAAGTTTGTACCTTCCCCTTGAATCTGTCTCATCCCCTCTTGAGGCCCCCAACACTCTGCAGTGACACAACTTCCTCTGGCAGAGTGTTCCACCCTGCCACCACCCTTTCTGTGAAATAGTGCCTCCTCAGTTCCCTCTTGAACCTGCCCCCTTCCAACTTCATAGAGCGTTCCCTGATTTCCCTTCCACCCTTCAGATTGAACATACACCTGGTGTCTGTTCTGTTCAAATCCTTCAGATACTTGAAGGTCTCAATCATATCCCCTCTCTCCCTTCTTTTCTCCAGGGTATACATATTGAGTTCTCTCAATCTCTCCTCATATGGTCTGTCTCCCATCCCCAGGATCATTTTTTTGCCCTGCACTGTACCCCCTCCAGTAGTTTGATGTCCCCTTTAAAGAAGGGGCACCAGAATTACATGCAGTACTCTAGGTGTGGTACAGGTGCAAGATGACCTTCCCACTCCTAGAAGTAATCCCCCTTGCTATGCACCCTAGCATGCTGTTTGCCTTCGCTGCTGCCTTCCTGTACTGAGCAGAGTGGTTCATCTCCCTGGTTATCAGCACTCCCAGATCCTTCTCCTCCTTGGATTTTGTTACTGGGACACCCTCCAGCCAGTAATGGTGTCCTGGGTCCTTGCCTCCTAAATGCATCACTTTGCACTTCTTGGCATTGAAACCAAGCTGCCAAGTATGAGACCATTCCTCCAGTTTTGCCAAATCCTCCTGAAGCACTTTTGCTCCCTCCCTCCCCCCATCTACCTCTACACAAATCTTTGTGTCATCTGCGAAGAGACAGATCTTGCTCTTAATCCCTACTGCAATGTTTTGCTATGAAAATGTTAAACAGAACTGGTCCCAGCACCAAGTCCTGTGGTACACCACGTGTTACTGCCCTGGGTTAAGATGCCCCCCCAACTACTACCTTCTGCTGTCTACCCTGCAGCTAGTTTTTGATCCATCTGACCAGTTTCCTCCCTGCTCCCAGACTCTTCAACTTGCAGGTCAGCCTACCATGTGGCACCAAGTCAAAGGCCTTGCTGAAATCCAGGTAGAGGACATCTACCACATGTCCCCTGTCCAGTGCCCTCGTAACCCAGTTGTAAAAATCAACCAAGTTCGTCTGGAAGGATCTGCCCAAGACAAACTTGTGCTGCCTGCTGTCCTGGAGATTGTTATCCTCAAGAAAAATTGCACTAGTCTCTCCTTGAGGAATGCCTCCATCAGTTTTCCCACAATTGCAGTAAGACTCACCGGTCTGTATTTCCCCAGTTTGTCCTTGGGCTCACTCTTATGGAGAGGTACCACATGTGCTTCTCTCCAGTCCCTGGGCACACACCCTGAGTTCAGAGAGGTGTTGAACAGGTCTGCCAATGGCCCTGCCAGGACCTCTGCCAACTCTCCCAGCACCTTGAGGTGGACTTTGTCTGGGCCAGGTGCCTTGTCCACCTTCAGGGACTTAAGGCCCTCCCTCACCCTTTCCACCATGATTTCCCCATCCATGGTTGCTTCTCCCCCAACCTCTCCCACCTCGCCCTTCCTCTCAGGTATGGGCCCCATCTCTCTCCTTGGTAAAGACTGAACAGAAGTATTCATAAAGTATTTCTGCCTACTCAGCCCCTTTTTCTACCCACCCACTTCCCCTCCTGAGCCTAATAATTTGATCCTTGCTCTTCCTCTTCTCTCTGGTATATCTGAAGAAATCCTTCTCTCCTTCTTTGATCCCCTGCACTCACATCCATTCCCTAGCCACCTTAACACACCGAAATCTGGCCAATGGAAAATCATGTACACAAATGCTTACAGTCTGGTAAACAAGATCCCAGACCTGCAGGCAACAATGACAGAGGCTGAACTGGACATAGTAGCCATTAGCGAGACATGGTTCCCCAGTAACCACACTTGGGAAACTTCAGTACCAGACTATGTACTGTTCAGAAGAGACCGAGGTGCAAGGGGGGTGGAGTGGCCCTTTATGTCAATGAAGATATCAAAGCTACAGAAATTCAGAATACACATAAGGAGCCAAAAGTACTGTGGGTCACCCTGGAAACAGGAAATGGGACACTCATGCAAATTGGGGTTGTCTACAGGCTTCCAGACCAGGGGGAGAACATAGACACAATACTGTTAGAAGATATACAAAACATGACAGCTAAAGGGGAGGTTCTGATAATGGGAGACTTCAACATGCCAGATACAGATTGGTCACTACCAGCAGGAACATCCACCAGAACTAGGCACATGGTGGATTCCCTGCAGGGGTAGGGCCTTAAACAACTGGTACAACAACCCACAAGAGACAGGGCTATCCTAGACCTAGTACTGACTAAAGGGGAAAAGATCACAGATCTCCAGGTAGAAGGTCACCTGGGGGCCAGTGACCATCACATGGTATGGTTCTGTTTGGCCACTAGAACTGAATCATCCCATTCCAAGGCAAAAATATGGGACTTAAGAGGGGCTGACTTTGATAAGATGGCCAACAGAGTTAAGCTAGCCCTGGCAAGAAGAAATACAGGTGTGGGGGTACAGGCAAAGTGGGCAAGCATTAAGGATGCAATACTTGAAGCAACATCCCATTACGTTAGAGAGAAAGGCAAGAGCAAAAGAGGGAGGAAACCACTTTGGTTCTCAAAAATAATAGCAGAAAAGGTCAGAGCCAAAAGGCTGGCCTTTGGGAAATGCAGTATAAGGGAACACAGCAGGACAAAGATAGGGAGGCATACCAAACTTCCCTTAGGGAAGGCAGTAAGGCAGACAAAAGCCCAAACTGAGGAAACACTAGCACAAACAGTAAAAGAAAGGGACATGAATTTCTAAAGATACATTAGTGAAAGGAGAAAGTCCAGAGGGGGTACTGCTAAGCTCAAAGGAGAAAAGGGGGCATGTGAGGAGGAGGACCCTGTAAAAGCACCTATCCTAAATAGATACTTCTGCTCAGTATTTACTGAAGAGAGGGTTGGGCAGGGCCCACAGCTCAGCACCATGGACACAGGGGGAGGGAGGTGTGCACTAGTCCCTTCACAAAAGAAAGGGTCCTACAAGAGCTCGCTAAGCTCAGGGTAAACAAGGCAATGGGACCTGATGGCATACATCCCAGGGTACTAAAGGAGCTAAGGGTGGAACTAGCAGAGCCATTAGAACTGTTTAGTGAACCTCTAAGCACAAGAGAGGTCCCAGAAGACTGGAAAAGGGCGCATGTGATCCCGCTCCACAGGAGTGGTAGCAGGGAGGAGGCAGGGAACTACAGACCAGTCAGTCTTACCTCAGTAGTGGGCAAGATTATGGAGGCACTCCTTAAGGAAAGGATAGTGCAACACCTGGAATCTATAGGAGCACTGGATCCAAGACAGCATGGGTTTACAACAGGCAGGTCCTGTCAAACAAATCTCATAGATTTCTTTGACTGGGTAACCAGAGTGGTGGACCAAGTGGGTGCAGTTGATGTTGCCTACCTTGACTTCAGCAAAGCTTTCTCGATACAGTTCCACACAGAAGATTGATTAATAAGCTGGGTAGGCTCGGGGTGGGTCAGAAGTTGGTCAACTGGGTGGCAATCTGGTTGGCGGGCAGAAAACAGAGAGTGGTGGTAAATGGTATACAGTCAGAAGAGATGCAAGTCACAAGTGGGGTACCTCAGGGATCAGTCCTGGGGCCAGTCCTCATCAATATCTTCATCAGTGACATTGCAGATGGACTGGAGGGTAAGGTTTGTCTGTTTGCAGATGACACCAAGATCTGCAACAGAGTGGATGATCCAGATGGGGTGAGCAGAATGAGAAGAGATCTGGACAAACTGGCACAATGGTCAGAAGTGTGGCAACTGGGGTTTAATGCAAAGAAGTGCAAGATTATGCACATAGGGAAGAGAAGCCCTGAAGCCACCTATAGATTGGGAGGGGGAGCTGCTGACAATCACAAGGGAACAAAACGACTTTGGCATCGTCATCACAGGTGACCTGAAATCATCCAAGCAGACCACTAAAGTAGCAGGTAAGGCTAGAGGGATGTTGGGGTGTATTAGTAGGGGTATCACAAGTCGTAAGAGGGAGGTAATAATCCCTCTTTACAAGACACTGGTTAAGCCCCATCTGGAGTACTGCGTGCAGTACTGGAACCGCACCTGCACAAAGACATTAACAAAATGGAGGCAGTCCAGCGAAGGGCAACCAAAATGGTGCAGGGACTGCATCAAAAATCATATGAGAACAGATTAACGGAGCTCAATATGTATACCCCAGAGCAAAGGAGGGAGAGAGGTGATATGATCGAAACATTCAAACATCTTAAGGGCATTAACAAGGTGAAAGAGTCTAACATGTTTCAATATAAGAGAAATAGCAGGACAAGAGGACACATCATGAGACTAGAAGGAGGCAGATTAAGGGGTAATGTGAGGAAGTTCTGTTTTACGGAAAGGGTGGTGGATGCATGGAACGGCCTACCTCAGGAAGTGGTGGATATGAATACAGTGCAGGGCTTCTAACAGGTATGGGATAGGCATAAGGAAGCAATACAGATGAGTATGAACAGATAGGCCATTGACAGAGTAAAGGCCTATGGCACGTTCATTAGGTAGAAAAAAATGGGCAGACTGGATGGGCCTTGCGGTCCTTATCTGCCGTCGACTTCTATGTTCCTATGTCTGCTGCCCATACCACTCTGCTCACTTCTCTGGATTTTCTTCACATATTCTTCTCTGTCTTCTGCCCTGTTGAATCTCTTGTAGGTCCAAAATGCATTCCTCTTTCCCCTCACCTTCTCCACTACCTCTCTACCCATCCAACTTGGTTTCATGGTCCTGGCTTTCTTGCTCTGGCTCTGACACAAGTTTTAGTGGCTTCAGCCAGTCCTGCCTTGATGACTGCCCATTTTTGTCCTGTGTCCATTTCTGGGTGGATGCTTGCCATGTGACTTTCCAGTATGCATCCCATCCTGCCAAAGTCTGCCCTTTTGAACTTCAGGACCCTAGTTTTTGTAGTGGCTACTTCCCTACCCAGACTGATTGAGAACCACACTGTGGGGTGGTCACTGCTTGCCAGAGGTTCCTCCACCCTTACATCCCTGACCTGTTCCCCATCTTCCAGTACCAGGTCTAGTATATTCACCTCCCTCGCTGGGTCCATTACCCTCTGGGTAAGGAAGCCATCCTTGAATCCTTCCAGGAGGATCTGCTCCCTGGAGCAAGTGGTTGCTGGGATGCTCCAGTCCACCCCTGGTAGATTAAAGTCCCCCACCACCACTGTGCTCCCTTTGCCACTATGCCTCCTTATCTGCTCCCCGAGTTCCCCATCAATGTTCTCCTTCTGGGCCGGAGGTCTATAAACAACCCCCAGACAGATCTTGGTCCCTTTCTGGCTGTGTAGTTGCAGCCAGATTACTTCCGACCTGTCCTCTTCCCCTTTCTCCTTACGTCTGATCCCTTGTCTTGCATTATAGCAACTCCCCCAGCCTTCCCTTTATCTCTATCCCTCTGGAATAGTCTGTACCCTGGGATGGTTAGGTCCCAGTCATGGTGCCTGGTTGCCCACGTCTCAGTAATGGCTGCTATGTCCAGCTGCCCCTATGCCATCAATGCCTGCAACTCTGACAACTTGTTCCCCCAGCTCCTAGTATTTAGTGAAACCATTCTCCATTCTGTTCCTATCCTTCCTGCTTCCTTACCCTTCACCCCAACCCCTATTCGCCTGAGGACGTATCTATCCCTGTGGTGGTGGGAGATCCATGGGACCTCCCCCTCTCCTGGTGATTACCAGCTCCAATGCCTCCCCCCACCTACTTTAAATGATACCTCTCGTTGATGAAATCCCCCAGCTTCTGCTTCAACACCTGTGACCATGCCCTGCTGAGGTGTAACATATCCCCTGCATAATAAGATCTGTGTTATCCCATGTGCTACCCCAGTCACCCATCAATCCATACTCCTTGGTCCCACAGCATTCCCTCGGCCACTTGTTGAAGTCACCGATTCTTCACTTCCTGTCTGTACTTGCCCTTGGCACTGGCAGAACTTCTGAGAAGGTTACTGTTGTTCCCTCTTTGCTGCATAGTTTTCCCACTTCCCTGAAGCTGTCTTGTACCCCCTTTATTCTTCTCCCTTCCAGATCATTCATTTCCAGGTGCACTACAATGTGTGGCTTCCCCCAACCCCCCCCCACATATCTGCTCATATGCTGCCCCACTCTACTCGCTGTCATGCCTGGCATGCATTCTACCCAGATGTTACTTTTTCTGGCCCCTTCCCCATCTTATGCCCATAAGTATAGAATCCTAAATTATGACTCTCTGATGCTTATCCTGCTCACCCTCTTGTTGCCCTCCACTCCCCTGCCCCCGAACTTGTGACTGAGGCCTCTTATCCCCCTGTCTCACCTCCCTAATCTTTGCCTGTCCTCTCCCCCCTCAAAAATATGACTGGGATACTGACCTCCACCTTAGAACTATTTTCCATCTGTGGAACCTCCCCTTTGCACTCACTTGTTGCTCCGTCCACCACGCTACCACCTCCTTTACTCTTGCTTCCTTTTGTCTTCCCTGAAATGTGGCCCTCCCACACTCAGACTCCCCTCCTCTCCCTATCCTTAGCCTTCCCTGGGCTGGCTGCCACTTCCCCTATCATCCTGTCTCCTTGCTTCTTCCTTCCCTCCGGAAAGACTGCATCATCATCACCTCGCTGCCCCCCGACATTGAGTCTTCTTGCTGTACTGCCTACTGCCTCCCTGCTGTGTATCTTTTCCTCTGTAGCATCCTCTCCCTGCTCCTTCACTGTAGCTTCCCTCCTCTCTGCTAATCTCCTTTCCTTGAATGAGTCCAGTCCCCCTTCTCACAGGCTGATATCTTTTATCTGACCCAATCTTAGTCATGCCCCTGTGCCTGATCCTTCTCTAGTCATCACTTCCTGTCCTTGGCTGCACCTGCTTGTGTGGTCCTCCTGCTGTCCCATCTAGTTCCCCCTTATTTTTGCCTGTTTTGAGTTCTTTTGGATGCCTCATTGGTTTCCTCTCCTGGCTGTGTTCCCCCCTATTCTGCCTCCTTCATGCCTCCAGCTCCCTCCTCAACCACCCTATTTCCTGCCTGAGCTGGCCCACTTACCAGCACACCCTACAACCCCTTGCCCTCCAAGCCACTCCCAGGAATATGGCTGCTCCACATCCTTGGCAACATACAACCCTTCCCATCCCCTGCCCTATTGGACTGCCTCTGCACATCCTTTCCTCCCTTAACCTGGTCCTACCCCACTCCATGAAACCCTTCCTCCACCTTGGACTCCCCATGTCTGTACTGGAAATATGCGGCCCTCCCAGTTAGGATCTTCCCTGTCTACCAGCATGGCCCGCTGCCTGCTGTCCTGCCTGCTGATGCCCCTCAGACGCTACTCAAGATGCTACACTCCTGCTTCATGGCACTCAAGCTTCAGGGTCGCTTGGTCCACTTTGAAATATAATTGGATCCCAGCCCCGCTATTGGCTGGTCTGAGTCACGTGACCACCCCTCCCCCTCCGGTGTATTTCCCAACCTCTCCCTCCCTCAGTTAAATGCCCTCCCTCCTCCAAGCCAAGACAAAATCATTTGTTTTGCAGTTACGCTGTTAAAATCACAGAGCATACATTGCCATCTCATTAAATGCTACCTCAATCCTAAAAGAAAACCAACAGCACAGAGAAAGTACTTAGCGTCTAGCTCCAGTTGCCTGCCCCCCTCTGCTGAGTTTCTGAGAGCAGTATAATTATAGCAAGGGATATTTTAGAGTGATTAGAGCTAAATAAAACAAGGTGAAAAATAGAAAAAAAACAGAAAAGTAGATTAGTAACGTATTTTTAAAATCATATAACCAAACATCTACATGCACTGAGAAATAGCTATTCCTTGTGCTTGTGCTGTTTAATTGACTGCTGTATTTGCAAACTGTGGAGTACATTGGAAATACGATAAAACTTAGAGCTTAGCACTGTAGCTATACTAATTAGTCTGATTGTGATTACTGACAAATTAGAATTAATTGATCTGCCTAGGAAGAGACTCGTGTGAGTGTTAAAAAGTGATTACCTGATTACGGCTACAGCTTCTTTTCCACATTTTCTCATGCTGTTTCAGGTGTTTTCCTTACAAGGAAACCTAAGTGAAGTTCCTCCTGGTTAGGCATCATCAGAGTGATGTCATTCTCTATCAGCTTTTAATGCCCTATAAGCGCAGAGCACATTCAGCAGCCAGGGGAAGAAAGCAGTGCAATGTTTGGGAGCCAGTAATGTTTGTTTCTGATTGAGCTAATTTGCTCTAATAATTTTTTTTTCTGTGCCATATTGGATTTTAGGTAAAGCCTGGGATAGGTGTGTGGGTTTACCATTTATTCATGGTGATTTAAGCACTGCAAACTTCTGTGACGCAGTCTTCAGTAACTCATAGAGCTTACCAGCTATTGAGTTTAACCATGCCCTACTATTTTCCCTGGCTGCACATTCTGTTACATGCAGAGCTGAATATAACTCATTTGCAGCAGAGAGTTATTTGACACTGAGGGCTCAGTTCCAAGACAGTTTACGCATGGCTCAAGCCGAATTACAGCAAACCCCATGGCGTAACCCATGACTTGCACCATGCGATACACCGTTTGCAATTCGGAAAGGCACCTTGCATTATGCCAAATGCAGGTTGCGATAGGCATGTGGTACACTGCCCACAACAACTGCAACCCACAGAGGCATGGCGCGAGTGTGGGTTATGGCAGCAACTGCACCCTATTCCAGAAGGGTGGCTACCATTATCCACGAACACCATTCCAAGAGCTGCATTGGTGCAGTGGAGTTAGACCATCGTGGAAATGGTCTAAGGGACATCCGTCCATGTCAGTCGATGGATGCCCACTCCACTACACCATGGCAGTGTCCCAGCCATGCTCCCCGTGCACCCCCACAGCACATACATGTCCCCCCCCGAATGGCAGGGACCCCAGGGGTCCATTTTTTGAAATGACCCCCACAATGACAGTGCCACCTGTCCAGCCCCCCATGCCCCCTGGTGCTTGCGGTGGTGTTTCCAGGGTGGGGGCCCCCGGGGGGGCAGTTGAATGCATGCCGTGACTTGCGGAACCCAGACATGGTGCGCCATGCATGTGGCGCTAGCCTGCAGCCACTGCAAGTCATGGGCGAAAGTGTTGGGGACCCTGCTTATCCTGGAATACGGTGCAGAGTCCCCAGCTTAGCGCCGCATGGCCTAACTCGCATACGCCCGTGAGTTGCGTCATATCTATTGGAATTGAGCTCTGTGAGTGAGGTGAGGAGTATTGAGGTGACTGAATCTGGGGCTGAAAACTCACCAAGGAGTGGTCATCATACCAAAGTGAGAATTAAAAAGTGATAAAATAGAATTGCTATATTGCTTTAGCTCAAGTACACAATGCATTTTGATGTTTCTTCAATAAGGAGACTCTCTTGCTTAACATTGTTGCATTTAGCTCTACATGCAATATGATAATTTTATAAGTTATGTTTCTTTTAGTTTAGTGTAAAATCTTTGGTTAATTTTAACTTAGCTGCAGCATCAGCTTCAACATCAGACTAACTGTTGTAATTGTATACAGATATTTGGAGTAAAAGTGTATTTATTTCAGAATTTTAAGATATTTATTATTAATTGGTCTATCTGTAATATTAAATAATTGTTAGGGTCATAGCTATTTTTATTTAGTTGGTTTATTGGATCTTTTGACTTATTCTAGTTGTACTGAATTTTTTTTCTGTTTGTTTAACCAGGAGAGACACACTAAGCTAAAAGCTTGTTTACAGGTAGAACCTGGGAGCACAAGGAAGTTAAGTGACTTTCTCAGGATCACACAGTATGCACCTTTCATATTTCAGTGATACCTTGTGATACACTTGACATCATTGTCAACGGCCTCCCCAGGGTTCCTAGCTGTAAAGAGTTGAAGCACACTGTCACAAACACATGCCACAGGTCAGGCACTCTGCTCCCACAGTGCCAACCCCTGAGTACAATAGTGTGAACAGGTAACAGACAGGGTATCCCTCCTGTCTGCTTTGGGTCCGAATCACCTTTAGCCTCAAGTTCTGGAGGGATCAAAACTGTGAACCTTACCCAAATGTACAGGCTCAGATAATATTCTCTTCGGAGGGGATGCAATATATCTTTCACCTAAGGGCACCCAACCAGGTATCCAAAATGAACCCTTTTTTAACTCTATAAGGGATCTAGGTATTTCTTACCTTATTAAGCAAGCTCTGTAACACAATCAAGCTTGTCAACAGCTGTCAGACTTAAACACAGGTACCTCACATGCAAAAAGAAACTGAGAAGACACCCAGGCAGTATTTCAAAGAAAAGGTTGTTTACTGAAATATGATAAAAACAGGTAAAATTAAATACAGAACAATATATAATACATCTTACAATCATTTAAAATAAGAAAGTTACAGAACAAAACACTCATACTACAAAGACTTAATTTCTTCTATCTAAGTATTACCTTGTAAGTGCTGTTTAAGTTAGAGAACTTCGGTCTCAGAGCATAAAAATCATATGTCACATTTCCCAGATGCAATGTTTCATTTTTAACTCTTCTGCCCCACCCCCTTTTGTTGAGGTCAGCTAGATCCTCCCTTAGATTTTAATTTCTAACATAGTTATCCTTGAGGCTGTGAGTCATTACTTTGAGAAATCTGTAACTAGCCATTTCTCAAATATGACTGTCTTTAATCAAACATTTCTCTTTGATGTCCCTTCTCCTTATTTCCTGCTGCTAGTGTGATCTGAGGGCTTTATGACTCTTCACACACTTCTAGCTATGTGCTAAAATGAGAGGAGCCAGCCCAATTACCTTTCTTCCTGTAACGTCATAAAACTCACATTTAGTTTCAACTTCAAAAGCCTGGGCAGGTCATAAAAGATAATAAAATGCCCTTCTGTAAGGAAGTCTTAATTAAATGGTTCCCCTGGTCAGTTTAATGACATCCTGTGGTTTCAGCAACTGACCTTTAAAGTTAAAGGCCAAATTTCTCACATACTGATATTTCATACATAGACCATTTATTTATAATATAACTATCATACAATAACCATTAGCAGAGGGCAGAGCGTCACAATCCTTCCCACCTAGACTGAATTTGGAGGCTCTATCTCCTGCATGGAATGAGCCCCCTAAGTCAGTTAATTCCTCATATAGACGCGACAAGCTATCTGCATTTTCATTGGTTGCTCCTGCCCTATGTGAGATCCTCATGTCATACCCTTGCAAGGCAAGACTCCACCTTAATAGTCGACCATTCATTTTTCCCATTTGTGTCAGCCAAACCAGGGGGTTGTGATCAGTTTGTACCTCAAAATGCTGCTCGTATAAGTATGGCTCTAACTTCTTTAGGGCCCACACTTTGGCAAGACACTCTTTTTCCACAGTAGAGTATGCTTGCTCCCTGGGAAGTAACCTTTTACTCAGGTACTGTGCACTATGGGATGATCTTTCCCTTGGTTGGATGTCTGACCCAGCACTGCCCCAATACCCACATCTAAGGCATCAGTCTGGACTATAAAGGGTCTTCTATAGTCTGGACTTGTCAATACAGAAGCACTGCACAGTGTCTCCTTCAGTCTGGTAAAAGCTTTTTCACAGGCTGGTTCCCAGGTAACTTTCTTACCCATCCTTTTCTTTACCAGGTCAGACAGGGGAGTGGCCAATGCACTTTAATTGGGTACAAACTTTATATAGTACCCTGCTGTCCACAGAAAACTCCTGACCTGTTTCTGCATTTCTGGTCTGGGACATGCCTTGATCGCCTCTATTTTTACTTGGTTAGAACGGAGCTGTCCCCGGCCTACAACATGCCCGAGGTATGCCACTTCAGCCATGGCCACCTGGCACTTCTCAGCTTTGACAGTGAGCCCTGCCCTCTGTATCCTGCCCAGCACTTCCCTAAGGTGGGATAGGTGTTCCTCCCAGCTGGCACTAAAGATGGCAGTGTCATCCAGGTATGCCACAGCGTGCTCCTCAGCACCATTTAACACCTGGTTCACCAACCTTTGGAAAGTGGCCAGGGCATTCTTCATTCCGAAAGGCATTACTTTAAATTCAAATAACCCTATTGGAGTGATGAAGGCTGATCTCTCCCTAGCTCTGTCATTTAACTCTACCTGCCAATACCCCTTGATCAGGTCAGTAGTTGTAAGGCAGGTCGCCCCTCCCAACTTGTCCAGGAGTTCATACGTCCATGGCATCGGGTGGGCATCTAACTTCATGACTGCATTCAGTCCACAATAGTCCACACAAAAATGAGTAGAGCCATCTGGCTTAGGCACAAGGACTACGGGTGAGGGCCACGGGCTGTGGGAGTTCTGGATTACCCCTAAATCCAGCATTTCCTCCCTCTCCCTCCTAATGTCCTTTTGGACAGCCCCTGACACCCGACATGCTGTCCACCATATGGGCATCTGTATCCCTGTCTCCACATCGTGCATTGCTAAGGAGGTTAGTCCAGGCTTGGCGCTAAACAATGGGGCAAAGTCTGCTAAAACCTCCCTTACTTCCTGGATCTGGTCTGGGGCCAGCTGGGGTGACAATTTAACTGCCTCCACAGAGGACTCTCACTTGCTTTCTTCCAGCAAGTCCAGAAGAGGGTCACCTTTGTCCGACCCCTCCCCAGGACTACATACTGCAAACACCATGTCAGCCCTTTTAGCATATGGCTTCATCATGTTGACATGGTACATTCTTTCTGTATATCTTCTGTGAGGTAACTCTATAATATAGTTTATGTCATTTACCTTTCTGACTACTTTGTACGGTCCTGCCCGCTCAGCCTGCAGCTTCTCTTTCTGGACCGGGATTGGGACCATGACTTCCTGACCTACCGTGTACGAGCAAGCTCTGGCTCTGCGGTCGTACCACACTTTTTGTGTTTGTTGGACAGCTGCCAGGTTGCTCTGGGCTGTCCCCAAAATCTCCTTCAGCTTTTCCCTAAACCTAAGGACATAATCCACTATAGGAGTTCCCTGGGTGGCGTGCTTGGCTTCCCAGTCCTCCCGGATCATGTCTAGGGACCCACGTACCTGGCGTCCATATAAGAGCTCAAAGGTTGAAAACCCTGTCAACTGTTGGGTCACCTCCCTGTCTGCAAACTTCAAGTGAGGAAGGTATTTCTCCCAGTCCCTCTCATGCTGTTCAGCAAACACTTGGAGCATTGACTTAAGGGTACCATTAAATCTTTCCACAAGCCCATTGGCATGTGGGTGATAAGATGTCATGTGTCTCTGCACCACCCCACACTTCTCCCACAAACATTTAATCAGATCCAACATGAAGGAACCCCCTCAATCAGTGAGAACCTCCTGTGGAAACCCAACATGCGAGAAAATCCCAAGTAAAGCATCTGCCACTTTGTCTGTCCTCAGTGAGGATAGGGCAACAGCCTCTGGATACCGGGTGGCATAATCCACCACAGTCAGGATGAATCTCTTCCCAGAGGAGCTGGGGGTATTTAAAGGCCCCACAGTATCCATTCCCACACTCTGGAATGGCTCCTCCACTATGGGCAATGGAATTAGGGTGGCTTGGGTTTTCTTACCTGCCTTCGCTGTTTCTTGGCACCGGTGACAAGATCTGCAATACTCCTTCACCTGCTGGGTGAAGTTGGGCCAATAGAAGTTCTGGGCCAATCGTTGCATAGTACGCATGATTCCCAGATGACCAGACAAGGGAATATTGTGTGCAGTCTTGAGCTACTGCTCACGGTACCCCTGGGGAACGACAAGCTGTCTGCCTATCACCTCTCCCTCTTAGTATCCTGTGTATACATCAGTCCATTTTCCCAATAAACCTTATGTTTCCCATCACCTCTATGTGCTCTGTCAGAGTCTGCCCAAGCCCTCAGCTTCTCTAGACTAGGGTCACTTTTCTAAGCAGCTGCAAACTCCTTACATATTCCCAAGGCATGGGACAGGTCCCCTTCTGTATCTAAACTAGGGTCCTTAGCTCTAGCATCAGGGCACTCAGGATCATTGTCATCCCTAACCCTCTGACAATGAGTCACCCCCTCCTTCTTTGGAGGAACCTTAGGTAGCTGTGTGGTTAACTGCTACATGGGGAATTTCTACCCCCTTTTCATTATTCTCCATATCAGGAGACACAGGCTGGGGAACTAGCCTCTCAGTGGTTTTCACAGGGGCTCCTATGGGGTCCAGGGAACTACAATTTTCCCTTGCCGCTTGGCTATGGATAACTGCACACACCATCCCATGTTTGAGATTGTTGCCGAGAATTACATCAACCACTAAAGTTTCAGCTACAGCAACCTGTTGCATAGTTTCCCCTGTCTCATCCCAGTCTAGGAGAACACTAACATGTGGCAATGTTGTCTCCTCCCCAGTGAATCCCTGTACAGTTACTAACTGATTGGGTATAAGCTGACCAGGCTCTACCAGATCCCCTTTTACCAAAGTCAGGGATGCCCCTGTGTCTCTTAACCCACCATTCACAGTGACTGGGTGCATGTGTTCCCTCATGTTGACTGGCATGCTTTCAGGGACACACAGACAACCCACTTCTTTTTGAGCACCACTTTGTTTACTGCTTGTCCTTTTGGGACACTGTCTGGCAATGTGACCAGTTTCTTTGCAAACCCAACATTCATGTCTTTTCTCAGTTAAATCTTTCCATTGAAACCTGGGGCTATCTGGTTTCGGTGGAGGCAGTGAGGGTTTTAGCTACCCTGAAGGCACGCTTTTCCCTTTCTGTGCTGCCACACCAGCCCCATTCACTCTCAGAGCAGGTCTTCTCCTGGCATAGTGGTCTGAGAGTTCAGCAGCCTCTTCCACTGTTTTAGGATCTCGATCCTCCAGTCAGGTTTTCAGCTCTTCTGGGCATGCCCAAAAAAACTACTCTAACAATACAGCATTTTCAATATTATCTACATAGTTTGCTTCAATTCCTTCCCACCAATGTTTTAAAAACTGACGTTTCATGGCTAGCTCCTTGTAGCTCGTGTCAGGGCTTGTCCTGAGCTTATGGAATTTAGCTCTGTATGTTTCTGCAGTTAAATCATACTTTTTTAAAAGTACAGTTTTCAGTTTACTGTAATCATTACTGTCTTCATTGTCCATTTGACCCAATGCATCCCGAGCTTTTCTGGTAAGTAGCGGGGATAGCTGGAAGCTCCAGGACTCTCTAGGAATATTTGCCTGAATACAAACTTTTTCAGAGGAATTTAAAAAGGCATCCATATGCTCCCCCTCTTTAAATTCGGCTATCGATTTGGAGTTTAATTTGTGACCTAGTCCTGTTGTTCCAGTTAAACCCAGGCCACTTACCTGCTCTGGTGTTGGTAGTTGGTGTCGTAGCTTCTACAGTTCATGTTATCCCTGGTGCTCATGCTCTTCACGGTCAGCTTCTCACTGCTGTCGTTTAGCATCTCGCTGTTCTCGCTCAGCTTCTTGCTGTTCTCGCTCTGCTTCTTGCCATTCTCACTCTGCCTCTCGCTGAAGCTGTCTCTCTTCTCTCTGAAACTCCAGCTCCATTCTCTGCAACTCTATCTGTAGCCTGATTGCTTCTGGCTCCAGAATGCTGGTGACCTTCCCCTGCTGCTGTGGCTCTTGGCTTGCACTGGCCCTGCTGTTCTCCTCACTGGATCCAGACACTGCAGTGGACCCTGGCCCCTCCACGTCCAAGGTTTGGTCCTTTTCAGTCACAGACTGTGACTTGAAGCTCTGGGCACGTGCTGGCAGCTATCAGAGCCTCTGTGAGGTTCTGCTTGTTGGTTTTCCCCTCATACTAGACTCATCTGTCCTGGCACAACTGCCTTAAGTAGTCTGCAGTGTACCCGCTGTAGTTGGAAGCTATCTTCTTCCCTAAGTATGGCTAGTGAGAAAATGAAGTGCAAAAAAAGAAGGAAACCACTTTGGTTCTCAAACGCAGTAGCAGAAAATGTCAGAGCCAAAAGGCTGGCCTTCAAAAAATATAAGGGAACTCAGCAGGATGAAAATAGGGAGGCATACCAAACTTCCCTAAGGGAAGCAGGGAAGGCACTAAGGTAGGCAAAGGCCCAAACTGAGGAAACACTAGCATGAACAATAAAAGAAGGTGACAAGACTTTCTATAGATACATTAGTGAAAGGAGAAAGTCCAGGGGGTATTGCTAAGATCAAGGGGATAACTGGGGTGTGAAGAGGACCATGTAAAAGCATCTATCCTAAATAAATACTTCTGCTCAGTATTTACTGAAGAGAAGGTAGAGCAGGGCCCACAGCTCTGCACCATGGACACAGGGGGGAGGGAGGTGTGCATTAGTTCCTTCACAAAAGAAAGAGTCCTACAAGAGCTCGATAAACTCAGGGTGGACAAGGCAATGGTGCCTGATGGCATACATCCCAGGGTACTAAAGGAGCTAAGGGTGGAACTAGCAGAGCCATTATCAGAACTGTTTAGTGAGTCTCTGAGCACAGGAGAGGTCCCGGAAGACTGGAGAAGGGCTCATGTGATCCCGCTCCACAAGAATGGTAGCAGGGAGGAGGCAGGGAACTATAGACCAGTCAGTCTTACCTCAGTAGTGGGCAAGATTATGGAGACACTCCTTAAGGAAAGGATAGTGCAACACCCGGAATCCATAGAAGCACTGGATCCAAGAAAGCATGGGTTTACAAAAGAAAGGTCCTGTCAAACTAATCTCATAGATTTCTTTGACTGGGTAACCAGAGTGGTGGACCAAGGGTGAGCAGTTGATGTTGCCTACTTTGACTTCAGCAAAGTTTTCGATACTGTTCCACATAGAAGATTGATTAATAAGCTGGATAGGCTTGGGGTGGGTCAGACGTTGGTCAACTGAGTGGCAAACTGGTTGACGGGCAGAAAATTGAGAGTGGTGTTAAACAGTATACACTCACAAGAGATGCAAGTCACAAGTGGGGTACCTCAGGGATCAGTCCTGGGGCCAGTCCTCTTCAATATCTTCATCAGTGACATTGCTGATGGACTGGAGGGTAAGGTTTGTCTGTTTGCAGATGACACCGAGATCTGCAACAGAGTAGATGATCCAGATGGGTAGGCAGAATGAGAAGAGATCTGGATAAACTAGCAAAATGGTCGGAAGAGTGGCAACTGGGGTTTAAGAAGGAAGTGCAAGATCATGCACATAGGGAAGAGAAACCCGAAACCACCTATAGGCTGGGAGGGAGTTGCTGGCAGTCACAAGGGAAGAAAGAGACTTGGGTGTCTTCATCACTGATGACCTGAAATCATCCAAGCAGACCTCTAAAGCAGTAGGTAAGGCTAGAGGGATGTTGGGGTGTATTAGTAGGGGTACCACATCGGAAGAGGGAGGTATTAATCCTCTTTATAAGACACTGGTTAGGTCCCATCTGGAGTACTGCATGCAGTACTGGAGGCCACACCTTCACAAGGACATTAACCAAATTGAGGCAGTCCAGAGAAGGGCAACCAAAATGGTGCAGGGACTGCATCAGAAAACATATGAGGACAGATTAACTGAACTCAATATGTTTACCCTAGAGCAAAGGAGGGAGAGAGGTGATATGATTGAAACATTTAAACACCTTTAGGGCATTAACAAGGTGAAAGAGTCTAGCATGTTTTAATGTTTCAGCTGCACCACTCTTTTGGGACCATGCGTCTAAAGATGGCGGCCACGCTGGGCTAGCCACTTGTTCTGCTCTGTTTTGTTTCGCCTTGCCTGTTCTATTTTATCCTTTCATTTATCTTTTGCTGCTTCTGTAATTTTGTTTTGGGTTTTATATCGCTACCCGTTTTATCGACATTGTTACCTGCTTTGTTACCCACCTTTATTCCGTGTTTGTATACTCGGCTCGCTTACGCGTTGTTTCCCGTTTCCCGTTTTCAGTTTGGCCCATTTTTGTTTTGTTCTACGGGCCGGGACCTAGTGTGCTGTCTGAACACCTGGAGATCTGAGCAGAGCCGTGGTGTTCTGATGGAGAAGACCTGGTGATATTTTGAGAAACTTTCCGAAGTCTCTGTTTACTCGATCTTAGTGCCTGGATCGAGTTACTGTACACGGACTGAGTTTCTGATTGATTCGTCCAGGGAGTGGACCGGTCAGTTTTATGGCTTTTTAGCCGATTTTAAGCAAGTTACTGTTTGAACTGTCATCTTGTTCTTCGTATTTGGTTTGGACCAGTGGCTGTGCTTTTTGAATATCCCTGGATTTACTTATGTTTGGCCAGTGGACTGTGGGGAGCAGTGATCCGGTGGAGTCATTTTGGAGAGTCTTCAAGATAAGTGGATTCGAAGTCTTTAGTGACATTTTTGATGGACTAAATGCTGTTTTTTGAGATTGACATTTCTGGGCTTAATAGTTAGGCTTGCAGAGTTCCTGGGGGCCCCGGTCAGTGTCACACACAGAGGTGGGGAGTGGGGTAGGCTGGAGGGCTTGTCCTCAACTCCCTTCCTCTAGACTCCTGGGGTAGTTGGCTGGGGGGCTGACTCCTCTTGGAGTGGAAGTAGTGGGCCACTGAGTTTCTGGGCTGGTTGGAACCTGCGGCCTGCTAGTGGCCTTTCTACGATTCAAATCGGAGTGGTTTTTGAAGTCCCGTGTTTTTGAAGACTGACTTGTTTGCTGCTCCTATTGACGTTTGGGCGGGTTATTTGATATTTGTATCCTGTTGCATATAGACAGGATTCTTGTTATCTGCAATTATATTTTGTTTGAGGAAATAATATGAGCAGTGAGAGTGCTATATAATATATTTTATCCCACCTGTATCCAGTATTGTGAGAGAGTCCCGGAGGGTGGTTTTAAATTATTTCCTCTGTTTATTATTTTTTATTATTATGATTTAATTATTAGTATTCGTTTATTTTTGTGAGAGTGTTTAATTTGTTTTTAAGTACCAGGTAGTGAGAGGACCTGGGAATAATTTAAAATTGTTTTGGTTAATTTTTGGTTGACCCCCAGGCTGTGAGAGGACCTGTGGGTTAAATCAATTAACTAGGTTTTGTGTTTGAAAGTTGGTTTAGTTTTATTTTATTCTAGTCGGTTTCATAGTTTGTAGTTGTATAATTTTAGTTGCAGGAAGTTTACGGGTAGTTTTTATTATATTTATTGTTTTAAATTGAGCAGCTAGATGTGCCTGCCTGCCCCTCCTGTCTTATGCTATTCGGCCTCCGCTCTCCATGCCCTCCACCCCTTCTCCTTGCCCCCCTGCCCGCTTATATTTATCATCGTCGAGCTTGGGGAATGCTCGAGTGGAGTGGAATTGGGTGGGTGGGGGGTTGTGGACAGCGGAGTGAGAAGGGCCTTCCCATAGGGGTGGTCAGGCCCAGAAGACGCCCTGGGGCGAAATGGTTGCTTGAACGCGGTGACTCTGTTCTGGTTCCCATACCCAAGGGCACCTCCAGTTTGGGAGGGCAAGTGGTTGGGACAACTCGCCAACCTCGTCCAACTCGGGCGTTGTTGTACAATGCCAGATCTGTCTGCAACAAGACTGATCTTATTGCAGATTTTGTTGCATGGGCAGATCTGGCTTGCATTACCGAGACCTGGTTGGATGGGAATGCGGCCCCTCTTTTAGAGGCCACTGTTCCCACCAGGTACTTGGTTATACATTGCCCGAGATTGGATTGGGGGGTGACGGTCTGTTTCAAGACCGAATTGGGCCTAACTGGTGTACCAGTTGAGGAGGCCAGGTCATTTCAGTGTATTGTGGTAGCTGGTGTGGGGTGCAGGATTGCCCTCATTTATTGTCCACCAGGTGATGAGAAGCTTCTTCTGCAGGAAATAGCAGATTTTGCTGCCGACATGGCCTTGGAGTCACCCAGATTGATGGTTCTGGGCGACTTCAGTGCTTGGGTCGACGACGAATCTTCGCTTTTTGGTCAACATTTCCTCCAGGAGATGACATCTCTGGGCTTTACACAGGTTGTTTCCTCAGCTACACACAAGGGAGGTCACTCTCTTGACCTGATCTACCTCCTGGGGATCGAGGCCTCCGATTTGGTGGTGGAACCAGTCGGCTGGTCCGATCACAACTCAGTTGGGTTCAATTTTGAGACCCCCCTGGGTAGGTCAGCCCCTGTGGAGTTAGTCAGGTACTGCCCATTGCGGGACGTTGTCCCTGAAGACCTGGTGGCAGTTATTGACCTCTCGTTGTTGGACGAGTTCTGCACCAATCCTGAGCTGGTAGTGGCCTATAATAGGGCCACATCGGTAGCACTCGATCAGATTGCGCCAGTCCGTGTTCACCCCCTTCCGCATCGTCCCGCTGCCCCATGGTTTGATGGGGCTTTACAAGGGTTGCGGAGGATGGGGCATAGGTTGGAGCGTCGTTGGAGGAAGACTACCACTGATGCCGACCACCTTATTTTGCTAGAGCATTATAAACTCTACCAAACAGCAATTTCCCATAAGAAGGCAGAATTCCTGTCCAGGGAAATTTCTTTCACACGGAATCGACCGGCTCAGTTCTTCAGAACTGTTGACAGACTGTGCAACCCAGTCTGTCAGCAGATCCGTCGAGTCTTTACTCAAACTGATTGTGAGGAGATTGCTCGATTCTTTGCGAATAAGGTTGAAGACATCAGAAGGGAGTGCCTCCAACCTCATTCCAAGGTTGTTGCAGTTGATTGGTGTCCTGTCGCAGAGCCCGGAGTTTCCTGGAGTGCCTTTGATCTGCCAGACCTCGTAGACACTATGAGGATTGTCCATGAGATGCGTCCCATGTGCTGTAGTTTAGATCCTGGCCTACCTCCCTGATTTTGGGTTGTAGTGAGATCATCGGCTCGGTCTTAGCTCAGATTATCCAGTGTTCTTTAGATATGGGAGTTTTTGCTAGCTCTCTGAAGAAGGGGTGGTGACTCCCCTTCTGAAGAAAGCTTCTTTAGACCCGGATGACCTAGCACACTACAGGCCAATTTCTAACCTCCCTTTTGTGGGGAAGGTTATTAAGAAAGTTGTGTCGGCTCAATTGGATAACCATTTGACCATCCATAGTTTATACGAACCTCTCCAGTCTGGTTTTCGCAAGAGGCATAGTACCGAGACTGCTTGGTTTGGGTGCTCAATGATCTCCTGATGGCAAGAGATCAGAGACACCGTTCTACCTTGGTTCTCCTTGATCTATCATCAGCTTTTGATACTGTGGATCATGGGGTTCTGCTCGAATGCCTGAGGTCCATTTGTGGGCTATCGAGTACAGTCCTCAGATGGTTTTCATCATTCCTCGAAGGGAGAATGCAGAGAGTGGTCTCGGGTTTGTTTTCATCCGGGGCCTTCTCTCTGCCTTGTGGGCTGCCTCAGGGCTCGGTGCTTCCCCCATGTTATTTGCAGTATATATGCTACCCTTCAGAGACATTGTAAGACAGTATGAGCTGAGGTTTCACTGCTGTGCTGATGATACCCAGATCTACCTGTCTTTTGCACCTGACCAGGTTAGTGCTATCTCGGTACTGAACAACTGCCTCGCAGACATCCAAGACTGGATGAATTCCAGCAGTTTAAAGTTGAACCCAGGAAAGACTGAGGTTATGGCTGTGGACGTGGGTCGCAGGGTAGAAGGATTGAGGACTGGTCTCCCCTCTGGATTAATCCTGGGGTGGACCAGATCCTCATCTCTGAACGGATGCGTAACCTGTGAGTGGAGCTTGACACTGGTTTGACCCTCCGTCATCAGGTGTCTGCAGCTGTCAAGCTGGCCTTTTTCCATCTTACGAACATTGCCAGGATTAGGCATCTTGTTCTGCCCAGTGACCTGCCAGTCTTGGTCCATGCCTTTGTGGCATCTCGCCTTGATTACTGTAACTCCCTTTACCTAGGACTTCCTGGGGTTGATCTCCGCCGCTTGCAGCTAGTGCAGAATGCGGCAGCACGTTTGTTGACTGGGGCCTCTAGGAATTCTCATATTATCCCTGTGCTGCACGCTCTGCACTGGCTGCCAATACAGTGGCGGATCACCTTTAAAGTGGGTCTTTTGACCTACAAAGCCCTACACGGTCTGGTTCCCGATTACTTGAAAGAGCTCCTGGTGCCTTACACCCCTCTGCGACAACTCCGCTCGGCTGACATGGGGTTTCTGGAGATTCCGAGGGTAAATTTGAAGTCATCTGGTGCCCGTGCGTTTGGATTTGCTGCACCTACCCTCTGGAATTCTCTGCCCCATCAGCTCCGGGAGTGTAGGACGGTGGGGAGTTTTAAGCAGGCACTAAAGACCTTTTTATGGGAAAAGGTGTTTCCTTCTCTGTTCTGATTTTATACTGTTGTATTGGAATATATGTTCATATTTGATTTTACTGAATGTATTGAATATGTTTTATGTTTGTTCTTGCTGTACAGCACCTTGAAATTCTGAAAGGCGCTCAATTAAATAAATGTTATTATTATTAATATAAGAAAAATAGCAGGAAAAGAGGACACAGCATGAGATTAGAGGGAGGCCGATTAAGGGGTAATGTGAAGAAGTTCTTTTTCACAGAAAGGGTGGTGGATGCATGGAACAGCCTACCTCAGGAAGTGGTGGATATGAATACAGTGCAGGGCTTCAAACAGGCATGGGATAGGCATAAGGGAGCAATACAGATGAGTATGAATAGATAGCTATTGACAGAGCAAATGCCTTTGGCACATTCATAAGGTAGAAAAAGAAATGGGCAGACTGGATGGGCCTTGTGGTCCTTATTTGCTGTCAACTTCTATGTCTATGTTTCAACTTCTACTCTAACTTGCACTTTAGAAAAAAAATAAAACAGGCAGGAGCTTTGACTGTAAGCAAAATTATATAGTTCTGTTTACTTTTTAAAAATAAATCACTGCCTTATTTTGCACGTGAGCTGTACAGTATTAATCTGACACACTGAACTGTTAAAGCTTGTGTTACCAATACTTTTTAAATCGCACTGCTGCCAACCAAATCTGTCACAAACGCACTCCGCCGGTCAGGCTCTCTGCTCCTACAGTGCCAACCTCAGAGTGCAATAGTGTGAACAGGTAACAGGGTAACCCTCCTGTCTGCTTTGGGTCCAAATCACCCGTAGCCTTGAGTTCTGGAGGGATTCAAACTGTGAACCTTATGGTAGCATACCCAAATGTACAGGCTCAGATAATATTCTCTTTGGGGGATGCAATACATATTTCGCCTAAGGGCACCTAAACAGGTATCCAAAATTACCCCTTTTTAACTCTATAAGAGACCTAGGTATTTTGTACCTTATTAAGCAAGCTCAGTAACACAATCAAGCTTTTCAACAGCTGTCAGACTTAAATACAGGCACTTCACATGCAAAAAGAAACTGAGAAGATACCCAGGCAGTATTTCAAAGGAAAGGTTGTTTTCTAAAATATCATAAAAACAGGTAACGTTAAATACAGAACAATATATCATACATTTTACAATCATGTAAAACAAGAAGTAAGTTACAGAACAAAACACTCCTACCACAAAGACTTAATTTCTTCTATTTAAGTATTACCTTATAAGTGCTGTTTAAGTTAGAGAACTTCTGTCTCAGAGCACAAAAATCATATGTCACATTTAACAGATACAATGTTTCATTTTTAACTCTATCTGCCCCACCCCCTTTTGTCGAGGTCAGCTAGATCATCCCTTAGATTTTAATGTCTAACATAGTTATCCCTGAGGATGTGAGTCATTACTTTGAGAAATCTGTAACTAGCCATTTCTCAAATATGACAGTCTTTAATCAAACATTTCTCTTTGATGTCCCTTCTCCTTACTTCCTGCTGCAAGTGTGATCTGAGTGCTTTATGACTCTTCACACACTTCTAACTATGTTCTAAAATGAGAGGAGCCAGCCCAATTACCTTTCTTCCTTTAACGTCATAAAACTCACATTTAGTTTCAACTTCAAAAGCTTGGGCAGGTCATAAAAGGTAATAAAATGCCCTTCTGTAAGGAAGTCTTAATTATATGGTTCCCCTTGTCAGTTTAATGACATCCTGTGGTTTCAGCTACTAACCTTTAAAGTTAAAGGCCTCATTTCTCACATACTGACATTTCATACACAGACCATTTATTTATAATATAAATTTCATACAACAACCATAGACAGAGGGCAGAGCATCACAATTTACTGCAATTAAGTGTGGGAGCCTATAAGTTCCAAATCAAGTAGAAGATCAATGGCTACCCCCAGAAGATCATTACCTTGCTACACAGACTATTTGTTTTCTCCTGCATTTGCAACATTACATAGTCTACAAAGGGCTGGTGACCCATTTTATAGTGTTTATATGTTTAACCACTTGAAGGATTGCTGGTTTTATTTTAGTTGTTCCCTATTTTTAGACATATTTGAGAATGGTGCAAACTCAAAGACAAAATAAATTATATTCTGCTTTTCACTGAGATTGTGAATAAATCAATTATTGATAGTCCTATGGGTAAAGAAAAGAAAAAGACATGGCAAAATAAAAATGGTAGCCCTAATCTGACTGTGTACTTTTTAAATGTATCATCCAAAGTAAAGACCAAAAAATGATGTACAAAGTCAAAATTAAGAAAAATACCCAAGCTGAAATTTATAATCAACTGAAAATTACAAAGCACCTAGCCATGAAGATTAAAGGACGTTGCTTAGTTCCTGGTTTAGTCAGTAATTTGAGTCAGGGTCATATCCGCTGACCTCAACTCTAAGACCTAGAGGTCGTGTTTGTATTGAACCAATATTGTCTTACAAGTCAGCACCTAGTCTTACTAAACTCACTTGAAAAAACACTTCTGTATTAAATTTGGAAGGGACTGAAATAGAAAGGGGCAGGATGGCTCCTAAAAAAGACCTTCAAAATAATGAAAAAATAGATGCTATCTCATTGTCAGAGAGTTGCTTACATTAACTTATTTACTCCCCTTCACAAAGGATTTTAGATAAGCTAGATTTGTTTGATAGGGGCAATACATTTAACTGTAATGTTTCTTCCCAAGCTGAAGTGGATATACAGTACCTGTAAAACATTGAAGAACTGATGCCTCCAATACTTTAATGGCTGAGGTTCTTACTGATCTACATAACACAATTATTGAGTTGAAAAATCTAGAAACAGACACTAATCAGAGAAAGAAAATTGAAAATATTAATAATTTGTATCTGAATTTGTCTCTCATTGAAGTTAAAATGATGACTGATAGCCAAGACCCTTCTAAGATACGTCATGCTCTTAATGAAAATCTTGAACCGGTGAAATATTTCCTGTCATATTTTAGTGCTGACATCATTAATATGATGACCAGTCAACACGCAGCAGATCTTAGCTGATGGAACAGCTGGTCATTTGAGGAATGAGTGGTACACTATTAAAGAGGATATTGCAATTAATGGTGCTAGGATGGATGATATTTTGAGGAGATTTAATGTAATTTAGTTTAAGAATGCATGAGATGCAAACAAACTGGGGAATATGGGAGTGGGCAGGATAGTAGTGCAGTGGGTGGGTAATTGGCTGGGCGGCAGGACTCAGAGGGTGGTGGTAAATAGCTGTCACTCCACAGAGGGAAGAGTGACCAGTGGGGTACCACAGGGATCAGTGCTGGGACCAGTCCTATTCAACATCTTGATCAGTAACATTGCACAGGATCTAGATGGCAGAATTTTCCTGTTTGCTGATGACATGAAGCTCTGTAACAGTGTGGACATGCCAGAGGGTGTAGGCAGAATGAGGAGGGATCTGCAGAAGCTTGAAGAATGGTCAAGGGTTGGGCAGTTAAAATTGAATGCAAAGAAGTGCAAGATAATACATATGGGGCACAAAAATCCTGGAACAACATATCAGTTGGGGGTGAGAATATAGCATGCACCAAGCAGGAAAGGGACCTTGGGATTATCATCTCTGATGACCTCAAGGTAGGGAAACAGTGCAACAAGGCAGCAGGTAAAGCAAATAGGATGCTGGGATGCATAGGCAGGAGCATCACCAGCAGGAAAAGGGAGGTCATAATTCCACTATACAAGACACTAGTGAGGTCCCACTTGGAGTACAGTGTACAGTTCTGGAGACCTTACCTATGTAAAGACATAGACAGGGTAGAGAAGGTTCAGAGGAGGGCAACAAAGATGGTAAAGGGATTGCATCCCAAGTCCTATGAGGACAGGCGGAAGGACTTGAATATGTACTCCCTGGAGGAGAGGAGGGAGAGAGAGAGAGATTTGATGGAGACATACAAGTACTTTACAGAGAGGAACAGAGTGCAGGAATACACTATTTTCCAGTGAAAAAGATTTTCCAGGACTGGAGGGCATGGGATGAAGTTGGAGGGAGGGCGATTCAGAGGAAACGTGAGGAAGAATTTCTTCACAGAAAGGGTGGTGGACAAGTGGAACACCCTGCCAGAGGAAGTGGTGGGGGCTGAAATACTGTAATCATGGGATTTAAGAATGCATGGAATAGACATAAGGGAATTCTGGAGGTCAGGGGTAAAGGAATGTGGAAATTAGGACAAAAAGTCGCGGACTTTTTCAAACAGTGAAGGTGAAAGTAAGTAAATAACTGCCGTGCCGGTACAGTAAAAATACTGAACTGCAGTGGGCAGAATCAGATCCTTCAGTTTGCAGGATTAGCTGCTCCCCGATGAAGGCTCCATACTTGATTACGGTCAATACATAATTCAGGGCATCAGATTCTACTGTACTGTCAGGTCCAAAGTTTCCAGGTCAAAAACATTGCTTCAGACAAGAAGCTGGCATATATAAAAAATGTTGGCATATATAAGAGAAGATCTCTTCAAAATACAGTTCCATGACAATAAACGGGAGCCAAAGCAATTTATTTAACTGACACACATAAAATACATAGCAACCCAACTATTGCAACAGATCTAAAAGCTGGTCTGAACAAAGGTGATCATCCGGTTTTAAAAAGATCTGGGAACAGGTGTTTAACTTCGGTTTTAGCTGTGTCCACATCTTCAAAAGAGAGCCAGGATCCCGCATGTTGTATTTGCAGTATGGAGGGATATAACATGCGGAACTGAATAACTGCCACAATCAACGATTGGATGAAAAGCAGCACAGTGCTGCTGAACTGTATTGGGCAGATCTTGAACAACACTAAGGCGGGCACCCTTCCAAGTCACCTCCTGAAGACTTCTAACCTTCTAACCTCCTGTTGCAAAGCCACCAGTTCTGGATCTATTTTATCCCTCCAATCTCTGCTAGCTTCCACTATACCCTCTAAACCTCTTGACTGGGAATAGGAAGGAGCGGGTGACTGCATAAAAAACACTGACATTTCCCCGTTCTTGTCTGGGGCAAAAATATTTGTATTTAGACAGTCCATCTGTAACGGTACAAAACGTCGCCATTTAGCTGTCGCGACTAAACAGTCACAACAGCTCCTTTTTGCCCGCAACTTCTCTACCGGTGATGGCACGTCTTTTCAAATAAATGACCGCACCATTGTGTCCGCGGCTAATATTCCGGCGACTATATGTCCGTATGCCAAGCTCGTTATTGTGTAACATCAAAATAAAGCTGTGTGACTGGAAGTAATGTTCAAACTGTAGATCTCCAACAGGCTTTCTGTCTAGTGTGCTGCATCTTATGCCACTTTCTCCCTGAATTATGCGCTGTCCACTGAGTTGTGTATTACACCCGCCCATCCCCCCACCGCCATACACACACACACACACACACACACACACACACATGTTCTTGTCGATATTTTTATTTTTCTAACATATTTCCAATGCTATTGTGGGTGGGCTCCAATTTTGCAGCATCCCAGATATTGACCAGAAAAGGTTTCTTCTCAGTACCTTTGCTTGCTAGGTGTTGATAGCAGGGTCATGGCAGTCAGTACTACTATCTTATGGTGTAGTGTTGCAGACTCACCAGTACTACAGTAATCACAACCCAACAATATAATACCCTTCCCATGCCCCATTCATAAAGGAACGGTGTTGGTTCAGACCATACAATCACCAGCACTGATGTCATGACACCTTCACTTCAGGCAAGGTGTAGTGGATCTGTGAGCTGTGGTGTGGTGTTTATGACCACTCCCGTGTGTTTCTATCCCCCCACAAATGCCATGTTCCATACTCACTGCATTGAGCACCATAAAGCAAGTATGGCAACTCATCTTATGTAAAGTTACACTGTCACAACATCCCATACTGTGAACATCATTTCCATACTCTCCCAAGCTCTGCCTGCCATTGCATTTCATGACAGTATTATCATGGTGTGCAATAACTTCCCATAGACGGGCATACACAATACTGGCCATGTCATACGGTGTCAATCTCTGGTATTGATAGATGTGCATTACCAGTCAACCTATGGTATCCCTTTGCAACGACACATCAGGCAAGTGTATGTAGCATGGTTGTTTACTCTGAGTGCTTTGTGTGGTGGTAATGGGATATATCATGTCCAGTTTCTGTGCTCCCTTCACACCAGATTGAAAGAAACTGTTTAATTACTATGTCCGTATCATGACATCTGTCAATGTCATGTGGCCGGCCGGCCCTGTGGCATTGATGGTTGAGGTGCAGGACGCCACAGCTTGTGTCATGCCGGCAACCAGTGTTTGTTGATAGATTCAGGGAGCCGGTGGTCGGTGGGGAAGGGAGAGGATTGAGTGTCCAGAGGACTGCTGTCCTCTCTCTGGGAAGGTTCCTTGGTCTGCTCGGTGTCCTTGTAACCCATGATGGAGATGGGGGGTACTGCAGGATCACCAGCCAAAACAAGGGGGAAATAAAGTAGAAAATCCACGTCCATAGGGATAGACAACGGCACCAACACCACTCATACGAACATACTCTTCATATCAGACATTGCAAAAGGGGTGGTGAGCAATATAAGTCTGTTTGCTGACGATACCAGAATCAGAGCAGTGGTGAATGGAGAGGAGGGATGGAAGCAGCTGTAGGATGTCCTAAGCAAGGTAAAGGAGTAGTCAGAAAGGTTGCAGCTGCGGTTCAATGCAAAGAAGTGTACAGTTATGCACTTTGGGGTGAAGAACCCAAGGAGAGAATACTTGCTGGGAGGGGTTAAGCTGGGGATCACTGAGGAGGAGAAGGACCTAGGGGTAAGGATAACAGGGACCATGTACAACTCTGCCCAGTGCAGGACAGCAGCTGCAAAAGCGAACAAAATGCTGGGGTGCATATCGAAGTGATCTTGCCCCTCCACAGGTCACTGGTAAGGACACACTTAGACTGCTGTGTGCAGTTTTGGACACCATACATAAAGCTTGATATCAGGCTACTGAAGGTGGTGCAGAGGAGGGCAACAAATATTATATGTGGAATGGAAGAGACAGACTATGACAGCAGGCTGAGAGACCTGAATATGTACACCCTGGAGGATAGAAGGGACGGGGGACATGATAGAGACATTCAAGTATCTGAGGGAATCAATAAGGATGGGTCAGATGGGATCTTTACGTTAAGGAGGGGGAGTGGCACCAGGGTGCATGTGCTAAGAATAGAGGGGGGAGCATTTAGGAAGGAAATGAGAGACACTGTTTCACAGAGGGGGTGGTAGCACAATTGAATGCCATACCAGAATGGGTGGTATCATGTAAATCTGTAGTGGGATATGTGAGGTCAAGTTAAGTGGTCCCCCCCAACCCACACACCAAAATAGACATTCCTGTTTATCATGTCAGACCACCGCCACAAGCATTCATAAGCCACGATGCAATACCCCATACAGTCGAGTGGTATTCTGTGTATAATTTCATCCCTTCAAAATGCTGTTGTACCACAGTTATAATCTCATTGAATGTGATTGTGCCCTACTGTGATACAACAGCACTGTACAACCTGCAGAGATTGCATGAGCCAGTCTCATTTTCTAAGCAAAAGAACTCATAAACAGGTTTCACACAGTAGTTCACACCATAAACAATATTGCATGACCATCTGTTTGAACAGCCAGTGTGTTTTTCCATCTCAGGGTTTTATTTCCCATCTCACTTTGAACCACTCAGTGTCATAACGCACTGGATGTTCCTATTTGCCCATCCAGTATTGTCTATGTCTTGGTTTAGTGCAGTATTTTTGCACAGCCTTCAGCACCAATGTCATGCAAAATCCAACCTGCAGTACATTCCCACTACCCATAAAAAATTCACTGTTGCTGTGGCATCTGATTGGGTGACCAACCAAGCTTCCCTATCACCACATTGTGACATCACATCTCTCCTCTCTTCACAATGTGTAAACGTGTGATTATATCAGCACTGTGCCACTCCACGCACAGTCATCTGTGGAACTGGTGCTTTATCCAAGGTGTGCTGCTATGGTGAGCTGTTGATGTGGGGGTTGGTTTTATGTTCTTGCCACTCAGGTGTTGTCCACCTTCCCTCCCCATCTTCACCATACCACAAATCAAAATGTCATTTGTCACTCCCGCTACCACAACACAGCATGCAACCAATATTTTGTTATCATCGTTCAGTATTGATATACAAACTAAACATTTGTTATTTATTGTTCAGGTGCAGTTGTGGATGTTGTGAAATAATGCCCACTGAAGCTGAGTGCAGATGTTGCCAAGAGAGCCCCAGAGTTTGCGAGAAAATGAGAGCTCTTCAGAATGTGACTGAAAATAGTGACATCCCATCTTGTATAATCGAACATCCAGAGTTTCCAGAGGTGTTTCTGATCATCTGGGTGTTGGAAACCGTACAGGCTGCATACAGACAGGATCATACTAATGAAGCTTTACCTGAACATGAGTAAGCAGTTCAGTATTACTTAACTTTGCGTCACCACAGTAGTAAACACACTTTATATGCAGTGCAGTCCTCTACTGTTACCCTCCGCGTCCTGCCTTACAACCAATGATTTAGCCAGGCTACAACCCTGGGACACAATACAAGGCTTGCTGACTTTTTTGTGGGGTACTGTGTCAAATGCCTTGGTAAAGTCTAGGTAAGACATGACCACAGCACCTCGCTTGTGTACTCCATTGGTCACACAGTCAAACTAATGTGTGCGAGTGTTGTAACATGACCTTACCACAGTAAATCCATGCTGCCTTGGGTCATGTCACTTACATGTAGGTACGCAACAGTTGTTTCCTTCAGAAGTGATTCCATCATTTTCCATACCACTGAGTGCAAAGTAACAGGTATTTTCTTTCCTGCCTGTGTCTTGCTCTCACTTTTGTGAATGTGAAGGAGATCCTCCCTCCTCCCGTCCTCAGGTAGCACCCCATCCTCACATGATTTGTTAAAGAGGGTAGTCAGTGGTGTCCATACTTCTGCCTATACTTCGTCCATAATTGTGTGACGAATCCCGTCACGCACCACTGCTTTGTCCACCTTCAGTTTTAAGAGTAATTTCAGAACCCTTTATTCTGACACTGGGTGGGTATTGCCCCCCCCCAACTACAGATTGATTCTAATTTTTGTTTAAAGTATCTTCCCCTCGTCTCCTTGTTTGAATAGTGCACTGAAGTATAGGTTCAGTATCCCTGCTTTTCCATTGTCACCCTCTGTCCATATTCCTTCGCCTTGATTAAGCCTTAGTATCCCTCTCTTTGTCTTTCTTCGGTCCCTAATGTACCTATGAAATCTGTGCAACCAGGAGTCGGGTTGATGTTATTTTTTTTTGTTTTATTAGCGCTGTGCGGTGCCTCCATTATGTAACCCACTACCTGGCTGCCTGGGTTCGGGAGAAAACTGTTGCTCGGCATTTTGGCTAGGTTTGACCTCTAGTCAGGGGTACCCAAGTAACTCTGGACACAGGAAGCAATAACTGTAATGTCCAAACCAGGAGTGGGATTCTAGAGTGTGGCTTTTATTCACAACAACAGCAGAACAATAAAGCATAGCTGGACCCCCATGGGCCTACACTCCCTGGTAATGCAGATAAACGGAGACCAGAACACATCTTCTTACACACTGTAACCCTCAGGTTTTGAAACACACTGGCTCTTAGCCAGAACTTGTACTTCTTCTCTGGATTTCCTGGCGTGGCACATCCGGCCAGCACTTGGACTACTTCTCTGGATTCCCTGGCGTGGCACATCCGGTCAGCACTTGGACTACTTTCCATATGGCATGGACATTTATTGGTGGCTCCCTCTACCACCCGTGAGCACATACTGGCTCCATAAAGGGAAAATCTTCCATTTCTAATCCCACGTCTGGGTACTTTCTGTGAACACTGGCCAAGTGCCCGGGAGAAAGCTATAGGTGCCCAAAGTGAACCCGTGGAGGTAAATCTGGTTACTCCAGATGGGGGGGGGGTCTCCCACCTCTTGCTCCCAAATTTATACCCGGCCATCCATTTGGAATCAACACCTTTCTTGAAACACACTGTTGTAGAATGCTGTCTTGAAATGTATGTCACACTTAACACTCTACTCTTCAAAATCTGAATCCTGGCTTATAATGATCTCTAAGTGGCTATATCCATCCCTGTAGACCCCCACTGTTAAGATACATTTTAAGTCACACACAACTGTAGTACTGTACTTGGCTGTTCTTCCTTGACCTCACAGTAACAGATACTATACACACTGTCTGGTGAAAACATGGGCTCTATTGCAGAGCTGACTCGCCCACTCGTTTGCAGGTGCCCAGAGGCTTCTCACAGGAAACACAAACATACTTCTTGGTGCCTCAGCACTTGAAACAACACATGACAGGTAGCTTTCCCTCTTCAGCAGGGCCAGGGGATTGCCCCTGAAGTTGCTGGCTTCTCTTCCCCCCATCCCTCTGGGGCACTGGAACAAACTGGGAACTGTCTCTACCACTAGACCAATTTCTTCTGTGTCTCTATCAAGGGTGAGAACACACACCCTCTGTCTCTGGGTAGCTCTATAGCAGAGCTTAGCCCCGAGGGGCTGCCAACTGCAGCACACCTCCATCTTTCACTCAGTCTCCCTGCAGAACTGATTCAAAACCTCCCAATGTTCTAACTAACTCCCTGCTGCAACATTCCAAAGTGGCTTATGCTGCTGCTGCGAGAATTCTATATGATATCATCCCTCCAGCTCAGCTGATACTGAGGACAGTGTGAAATCCATTTAACTGGTGTGTCACAAGCTGTTTTTCCCTGCCTGCCACTAGATCTAAGTGGGATTCTTGTAACCCTGGGTGACAGGGGGGTTACACCTGTAATCCCCATTCTTAACCGACCTTTCCATTTTTCCTCACTTTTGGAATTTGGTATTCTGACTAATGCTTCCTGAATGCTACCTTTTCTCTCTAACTTTCCTTCCATCTCTTTTGAGAACTATACTGTCTGTTTTTTATGTTTTATTATCTTCACAGAAATGCTTGTTGCCTCAGTGATTGCTGCTTTGCTTTTTAACCATTGTTCATCCACCCCTCCTTATTGACAGTTTCTTGCTACTTTTCTGAGTCTCTGTTCTATTTTACAAAACTCAGCTCTCCTAATGTGCAATAATTTTGCTCTTGTACAGCTTCACTCTATGGCCGTGTTTACTGTGGAGCACACTGTTTGCTGGTTGCTTGTTCTCAGATGGCTACTCACTTATACATCCCAGAGTTTGCCTATGCCCCCATTTGACAGTAACAGCTGTAAGATTGATGATTACCAAGTGTTTTCAAATTATCATGCATGATACACTAAACCATGTGATTTATACTGTACGAGCATAGCTTTTAGATGGTTTACTTATAAAATCATTTGACTCGTACTGTTTCACATTTATCATGTTACTTTGCAGTAATATAACCCAACATCCCAACATCAAAATGTAAGTAACATATTCCTTTACAGTAACTTGTTACATGTAATGTGAGAGCTCCTAAAAGTAGCTTGTGTAATATCTTACAGTTGTAAACTTTTATATGTCAGCCATCAACTTATATCATGCATATTCATGTAGTAACTGTGCTTTACTTTATATAACCTGTTGTATCAAACATGAGACTGTACATAAGTGAAGCGCAGAACCTCACTGTTACTATGGTATGTTATTACTTCGCTCTCAAGTTAAATGTCACCATAGCTTTCATGATGACTGCAGTGTGACTGAGCGGCATCTGCTGTTGTAAAGAAATGTTCTGATAAATATATTTGAACATGTACGCTTACTGTATAGAACCATGCTGCATATATTGCTTTATGTTTTTTTCTTACTGTTCTGTGAAACAATACGCTGAGTGTACAGCGAGGTCAGTAAGTGGCGTATTGGCTTTATGAGATTCGATGCAAGCTTTAGTGAGACTTGATATAGCAACAATCGCAAATTCTTCAGTCAAGTCTCCTGAAGCAGACGAGTCAGTCGCTATGCTTGCTGTACACTGAGCTGCTGCTTTCGAAGACAATTTAGCAAAAACACAGTTTAGCAATCGATGCTGACTGCTTTTTACAGTAAACGTTCTGGTTGTAATATGTAAATGATAACACGCGCCACTTGGTCACATCAAGCTACAGTACAGGACAGTAGAACTCACTCCACTGTTGCTCCACTTTGTTACATAATGGCCCCACAGCCACTCATGCACTCCCTATCCATCCCACTACCACCATCCCTGCACAGATCCTCTGTCGGCGGGTAGCTTAACCCACCCACACACCACCATGGCTGACCACCGACAGAGCTGTCTGTGACTGACAAAGTACTGTATAACTGTGAGCATATTGGTAGACCCTGTCGACCAACTGGCTTGCAGCATGCACTGTATGCTGTCATTCACAAATCTGTCATTCACAAAGTTGTGACTAACAGTGTACAGTACACACTGCAAGCCCATTGGTCAGTAGGATCCACAGATGGGCTGCAGGATGTACAGTGGCTGTTAGTCACACACAGCTCTGTCAGCGTGCAGTCATGGCAGTGTGCAGGTGGGTTGAGCTGCCCACTGACAGTGGACTTATGCAGGGGTGGGGGAGTGGTGTGGTTAGGTGGTGTCTCAGTGGGTGGTGGTTGTGGGTTTTTTGCTGTGCCACTGTGTATTTCTTTGCGTGGCATGCTTTGGTGTGTTTGGCATGGGGAGGACAGGTTGGCTGCAATGCAGATTTGCAACATGTGGCATTTAATCAGTGATGCGGGTGGAGAGGGGGGTCTGTACATTTCCCTATATTGCTGCACGATGCAGTATTTTAGCGGTGAAGTGGGTGGGGAGTGGGGCACACTGGACTGACAGTGACTCATCAGGGTGTGAGCAGGATGCAGTTGACCGTGGTGGGCATGGGTGCCTCTGGACTGAATGGGGCTCCCACCCTGCACCTCAACCATAGTATTTTGTTCTGAAAGCAAAGTGTTATCACTGACAATGAAGTCATCACTATCTTTTTTTTTTGTACTTTAGTTTTTGTACTTTATTTTTAAAATGTTCATAATAATACAGCATAAGCTATATCATACATAGGAAAAAAAGAGAATATAAGGTTTACAGACCTCCACAGTGAACATACAGGGTAGAGATACCGAACTTCTGTTAAGTATACATAGGTATTTAAGTCCAGACACTGTAGAGCTTGCCATAATCTTATAAAGGAGACCAGTTCGAGCTAATTACTCTGTAGAGCGTCAGCACTCTCACCACGTAAATAATCTAACAGACATCGGAAGTCCAGAATAATAGTTCCCATGCAGAATTATTGGATTTGTGGTGGGCTGAGTGACAATTACTCCAGTAGACAGTATAATGAAAACGAAAGCCTGGTCCCAGTTAAGTTGCTTTGAAAACCCACGTAGCAATGCAGAGTATAGCACCCTGCCTGTGAGTACAGAAATAAACAGGATCTAGTTAATGTTCACAAACTGAGTGGTGATCATATTCACCCTCAAACTTCAACTACATTTCTTGTCATTTAAAGAATGTTAACTAAGATTAATTAGCAGGAGCAGCATTATTAGCAAACAGGCATAACATATATCGCTAAACAAAACTGTAGAACTATCCCAAAACTGAGAAAAATCGACTTCAATTACATGGCAGTTCAAATTATGAAAAAAGAAACTGATGTGTGAAGCAGTAAACTTGCACTGGTAAAGCCAGAATATTAGGGCTATAAAATACCCCGTTCCCAGATAGGTAAATTTAAAATGTCCTAGGGAATGTCAGTACTTCACCCATCTTCTTCAGACAATGCTTCAGGGGGATTCAGTTTTTCGATGAGTTTTCCTGAAAACTGGGCAGCTGCCACTGGGTCCATAAAGACATGCGATTTCCCTTCATGTCGGATCTGGAACCTCGCAGGGTAGTTTAGACGGGCTTCCACTCCGCGCTGCAAAAGGTCTTTTTTGATGAGTTGCAGCTCCGTCTTGCATGCCTGGGTTTGCGACGACAGGTCAGGGAAAAAACCCAATCGACTGCCCTCCCATGTTGTCTCTCCCTGCGATCTAGCGGCTTGCAGGAGCGATATCCGCACTTCAGGCGTAGACAGGGTAGCTATAGCAGTGAGTGGCCTACTTAGCGAGTCACCTCGTGGCTTAGTGCATTGAGGGATCGCAAATACTTTTAAGATCTTGACCCCAGAGTCTATTGGGAGCAGTTTTAGGTCCTCAAAGGTTAATTTAGTCACTGCAGGATGGATTTCCAAGGCTTCGGTGAAATGAGGGGGAAAACCCACTATCCAGATATTTGCCTGGCGTTGCAAGTTCTCCGAGTTCTCCACCTTTGATTTCAGGAACATGAGGTCCCGAACATAGGCAGTATAACTCTCGGCCTGGCGACCTTGTGATTCCTGTAGGTCTTTAATTGCCCCAATGTTCTCCTGTATCTTGCAATCATTGTCCGATAGTTTATTTTCTACTGCTGCCAGTCTCTTGTTCCTCTCTTCCCCATTTGCTTGTATCTTTGATAGTAGTGATAGAATTTGGTGGTCGGCAACTCCGCTACAGGCATGCCACTCGCTGCTACCAGCCCAACTCCGACACTGGAGCTTGTGGAGACAGGAACGCTTCCATGCTGTGCGCTGCCCGTTTTGAGTCTTTTTTGGGCTCCATTTTATTCTTGATAGCTTTAGGCAGTTCACTGGCTCTTTTAAGATCTTTAGAAACTGCCAAAACGTCGCTTTTGTACTCTTTTTTTAAAATACTGATCAGAAGCTTCTCTAAGATGCTGGCGCCATCTTGCTGCCCCACAGCACCCCCCCATCTTTTTTTAAGTAACATTTTAGAATCCATTAATAGTATCATAGCTGAGGAGTCAGTAAATATATCATTAATATTAACATCACTATTCTTTCATTTTTTCCATAGCCGTCATCAATTTCTGGCGTACAGAGGTTTGTCCGGTGGTGCTGGGGATGGTTGGGCCGAAGGGTGTGCATTGTCCTACCAGCATGTGCTGTTTGTAAAATAAGGGAGTGTTGACCATCTGATAACTATGTTGGTTTTAAACCTGCATAATGACAATCCATGATCAACAATTGAAACGCCTTCTGCCATACCATTGTCCAATGGCACTTTGTTTGTCGACGGCCTCAAATTTTGATGTTAAACGCTGTGGGACTGCTCCGCGATACCAATCTTCTGCTGGCTTACCCAATCTGACAGTGTGTTCAAACTCATTCAGAAGGTCATGCACAAACTCTACAAATGAAAGGACAATTTTAGTCACTTGTATTGGTGAACTGTCAACCATGAATCAGAAACCGGTTCGATGAATAGGGATGTTACATGTTACAGCAGTTTTACATGTTTTATATAACTGTTACAGCTGCCTGTTACTGATATAGGCTGTCTAATACAGCTTTGCTGTTCGCTGTAGTATTATTATTGTTTGTTTTATAGAAATATAATAACCAAAATGTTTCAATACAGACATATAAACAGTATATCACCATAGCTGACAGTACAGTAATGCGTCAACACCAGCAAACACATATAGGATACTGTATGAGCTGCAATGCTCAACGGGGCCATTCTCCAACCAAGCAATTGCTATGCCAATTGTTGACCTCGATAGCGCAGCTGGAGAGGTCTGCGATCGGCATAGCAATCGCTTGGTTGCAGAGTAGTCCGGTTGTGCTTCTCAGCTCATACGGTTTTCTATACAGTGCATATTACAACGTCGTTGGAATAGGTGCAGAAAGAGAGAAAAAATTAGTTTAAACCACTTTTATATACAGATTCAGCTGTTTTCTATGTGCTGATGGGAGGGAAGCAGACACTCATTTCATCAGTTAGAAAGGTTATGCAGTGCTGTATTACAAAGGGAGTATTTTCTCCCAATCAGTAAAAAAAATAATTGAAACCAAAGCAAGTTTTAAATGTGCACTAAGTTTATTAAACTGTATTGTGAACATTCAGTACCCATTTCATAAGCTTATTCATTCTATATGCATCATATTTGCAGTGCTTTGCAATCATTGCAATAATCTTAGCTAATCAGGAAAATATGAAGAAATATGTTGCTAAAAATTGTAAAGCACATTCATGACTAGAAGTACATTTGGAACGGAAATGTGTGTTCTTCAATAAAACTTTTACTTACCATATGATGTTGGCGTCTGTACTGGTCTGACAACACACACTGACCGCCCTTATATTTTGGGATGTCCACTCTGAATTTTTTGTCCCCCTTCACTGTCACTGCCTGCTCACGGTCTGAGTTGCAGTTAAAATGGATTGCAGCAAGAAGCATCCTGGTGAGATATTTAATTGTGACGTGAACATGGGTGGAACAATTACACAATAATGGATAGACAAGTTTATATTATGGGGTTTTTGTGCACACCCATGGTGGTTGATGACCCATAAACCTTGAGAGCGACGCTTGAGAGGGTTATGTGGACATCAAATGCCGAGTGTGTGCCAAAAACAATCCTTAAACACACATTTGCCTATTGTCTATTGTTCACATTTGCCGCTGTCAAGATTTGTTTACTTTGCAGTTTCGTGCACCTCAGTACAGACTGTAGCATGCCCGGGCAGTTCACTGTTATAAACAAAACTGTAGACAATTTTCACAAAACAGCAGTATTTGGCTGAAGAAACATGATATTATTTTTTGTTATACCTTAGTTTGTCTTATTTTCTTGACAATAAGCCACCGAGTGAAGAACTAGGACATCGACTAAATCATCGTCTTCAGCAAACTTGATGCAACCATTAGCCACAGTTGCTACAGTAACGCCTGCGTGGTGTGTTCTAAAGCTGTAGAGACATTCGCTGCACTTGATATACACTCGATGACTCCTTATGAAGAAAATAGACCAATTTAGGTATAACAAAAGATTATCATGTTCCTTATGCCAAATACTGATGTCATGTGGAAAATGTCTACTGTTCAGTTTAGAATCGTGAACTGCTCGGCCATGCTGCAGTCTGCAGGGAAAGGGCTGGAAACTTAAAAGTAAAGAAATCCAGACCACTGTAGGTGGCCTTATTGAAGCAGATTAAACAAAGTTCTGTAAAAAGCACTATTTTCCTGTCGCAGAACACACATGGCTGTGTTCATTGTGCCAACATTATCGGAAGAACATTAAGTAGTCCACACATTCTGTGTCCTGTGAATGGAACATTTTTTGTCCATTTTTATCCACATATTTGGCTCATGTTTTAAGTGCACTAAGCCACTGCATGGTGTGCATTTTTTGGTGAGTAATCAGCTCCCTGGTTGCTCTGAGGACACTCGCCCTTCGGCCTCGTGCCTCACAATGCACCCATGGTGTTGATTACTCACCAATAAGCGCACACCTTGAGGTGGGTTATTGCTTACATAATTCACAGCATGAAATGGCTTCTTCAGATTGTATGTCATAACAACGACTGCCGTAGGGTATTTCCCGGTTCTTCTCTCACCCCACCCCCTCATAGGAGGACCAGTGTGAAGAAGGCACCACAAGACTTTCCCTGACTTTGCTCCTCGGCTGATGTCCGCCCCTCTCCTGCCTGTCTTGCTGCCTCCTACTGCATCTTCCCCCAGATTCACCCAGACGGCAGTATTGCAGTGAGGTCTGCAGTCCTCCACACCCTGGAGAATAAGAGCAGCCTTTGAGTGCTCGATCCTTCTCCTCCCCTGCCGCCCACCCCATCATCTTCTGTGCTCATTGCCAAACACGGCTCACCGGTGTAGCACGAGGTAAGGCGTCCACGCCTCACCACTCAGCAACACGTGGCCAGCACATGAATTATCTTTTGAAATGCATACAATGGAAATAAGTTCCATTACACAGGTGTTAGTAAAATTTGTCACTACCCAGCTGCTGTTGATAATCTATAGCATCATCACAGACAAATACAGTGTCTTGTTTTCATCGTTCTGTTACATAGCAAAATGAAAAACAAAGGAATAATGTATACCGTGTGTACATCCCACGAAAACTGTATGCCCGACTCTTTGGGGTGTACTGTATCACACGGCTGTGGAAAGACTCAAGTGAACATGTTTGGTGCATAGGAGACAACTTCTGCACATCTCTTTTTTGCAACAGTTGATGTGACAATCATTTCAACCTTTTCATATGCCTTTTCACCTGGCATTGAGGGAAGGGATGAGAACACAAAACAAAGCAAATTACGTATCAGTGGGATTTAATAGTTACGTGACTGTTACTGTGTACATCAAATAAGAAATCAACAGGCAATGTTTATGCAATACGACACGACCATGGTATGTTAATGGTCTACTAATCACATCGTAGAAGCATAATTTCACAAGAGGCATAAGGAGTTAGCAGTATTTACAGGCTATCATAAAGCTACATTTCTCAGACCCTTTTGATGCCAATGTTACTGTAACATGTAACCATGTGTCAAGCGTGTTTTACCCCATACATAAGACAATCAGATTACAAGATTGTGCGCTGCAACTTTATAAGTCAGGAGTAACCAACAGCAGAGTGTGCGGCTACTGTGGATTAATGAACACCAGGGATCCATTTTCACTCATGAGACTGTAGGCAGGTGATGTTCATTAATTAAGCAATAAGGCACAACAGGGTGTGGGTTACTGGGGGTTTGCCCACACCTTGTGTGGTGTGTCACGAGGCACAGCCGAGTGACTTCACCACACAGAAAGTGGGTAAATCCCCCATTATACAATGGTATGTGAAAAACTTGTAACCTCATTGGTCAAAACATGTCACATGGCTGTGAGTAAATCCTGCATTACCCACAGCTGAGGAAATGCATTTATAAAACAACATAATTAAAAACATTTTACACATGGGTCCATTGTATAATCGCAATAAGGCACTCCAGGGTGTGACTTATTGGGGATTTACCCACTTCTTGTGTGGTTAAGTCACTCGACTGCGCCTCGTGACATACCTCACAAGGCGTGGGTAAACCTGCAATAACCCACAGCTGAGAAATGGCATTTATAAAAAACCTACCTAAACACATTTAAAATTTATTTTACACATGGGTCCATTGTATAATCGCAATAAGGCACTACAGGGTGTGGCTTATTGGGGGATTTGCCCACTTCTTGTGTGGTTAAGTCACTCAACTGCACCTCGTGACACACCACACAAGGCATGGGTAAATCCCCCAATAACCCACACCCTGTTGTGCCTTACTGCTTAAATAACCGCACACCCTGGTGTGCCGTTATTGTGCTCCAGATGTGGTGTGTCACCACAGTTGACAAAATAACCAGAAAAGCATGATTACGTCATGAAACTTGGGGAACCAAAGGAAATCTCTACACATAACCTAACTGCTGTATTTGTTACCCTTGAAAGAAGTATGTTGTCATACTGAAAGATGGAACAATAGATGAATAAATAAAGATACATTAAAACACATATGTGCACTTACCACTTACTAGGTTTCATCCATTTCCACTTCCTATCCACTTCATCCAGTGGTCCATGAGCACAAGTTGGGAACAAGTCATTGTCATGCTCATGTACGTTCTGTATGTGATTTGTGATAGATGTTAATTTTGCCAACATTACAGCAGCATTCTCATCTGGAGTGGATCTGGGTATCCAGTACAACATGTTTCTAATGGATGGTATCCATTCCCTAATTGCACCACATTCCTTCTGTGCAGCTGTTGCATCCAGTTTCTTTGTGATACCTAGCAGTCGAAACAGAAATCGGAATGCAACAGTAAAATACAACGCATCACAATATGCTCATTCCCCGCAGCCATTTCCAACACCACCAAAATTGCCCCCTTCAAAACTGCCCTATGGAACCTATTGTTCAACACCAGCTGCTGCACCTGTCGCTATCAGATACTCTGCTGCTCTCCAAACACTATTGATGTAGCCCTCTGGGCCAAACTCCCCCTCACCCCCCCACTCCCCCATGGCCTCTCTTTCCACTGCCAGTACCTGCCGATACTAAGCCTGTCAATTCTGAAATGTTTTTTAATTACTCTTTGTGTTCAAGAAATTATGTACAATTATGGTAATATATGGATAAGCCTCAATAATACTATACTAAGTTATACAAAAATTTCCTAGAAATACATCATTACTCTCAACAATACTATCCTGAAAAGTGATAGTACTGTTATTTTTGCTGATAATACTACAGTTCAAAGGTCATCTCCAACTGTAGTATTATCAAAGGAGCCATATATTACACAAAATAACAGAAAGATAAGTGTTTTTCAAGGCAGTAATACCATCTCGATGTTTTGGGGACTTTAGGACCTCTCGAGCTTCGCTATCGAGGTTCCATGTCCCCAAAACCTCTCGATGGTATTACTGCCTTGTAATACACACTTACCTATCTATTATTCTATTTTTATTCTGTATGATTGTATTCTGTAAGTTATTAACTCTGTATGTGCTCTCTGTGACGAGGTACCTTTGTAAACGGGCCTCTGGCTCAAAGGTTGTAAATCCGATTATACAATAAATAAATATGTTGGGTGTAGCAGAAACTCATTTATTAGTGGTTTTAATCTGGCTATAAACAATACAACATAGAGGATAATGGCTGGGGATCAGGTGATAACCACACTGTAATCACCTCGAGTGGTTGCTAGGGCAACATGGTAAACCTTGAGGCGCAGCTCGAGAGGTTTACTGTAGCCCTAGCAACCACGAGAGGTGATTTCAGTGTGGTTGTCACCCGATCACCAGCCATCATCTTTTATAGTGTATGGTCAAAAAAACACTGTTTGCATTCTATGTGTGAGAATTATGGAACTCTGGTACATTCTTTTTTGTTATGCCACTGTTTGGAAGTTCCGAAGTGTGGTTAACAACTTTTAAAATTCTGAACAGTGCATAACAAAGCTGTGTAACTGCTGATTATGGTGGTTAATAGGCACTTACCATACATTATAAGACTTTAATTAAACATTATGGACTACAAAATTCATTCATTTTCTTTTATTACTTTTCCCCCATACTCCTCGCATACCTGGCAGGATAAATTCATGCATTTCTTTATATTGTTTTAGAGAGTTTTAATACAAAGAGAATACTGGATGGGCAACTATGCAGAACCAGTGTGTTCTGCCACAGAGGGATTCTGATTTCCTCTGACCTTGAGAGCTAAGCTCGAGAGGACCATGGGAACCAGAACCCCAAGGTGGCAAAACACACTGGTTGTGCATAGAGTTGCTCATCCAGTATTTTTTATAGTGTATAGCACTGTGTGAAAAATGTGTTTTGTGAGTTCTTTTGCTTTCAGAATTAAACTGACTCATGCAGTCTCTAGAGGTTCTAGAATGCTGTTCTACCACAGTAAGGTAGAACAGCATTCCATGACCTTGGAAATGTGGTAGAACAGCATTTTGAAAGGGGATGGAATTCTATGCAGAACAACATTCCACTATATACTATAGAACCATTGTTCTCTGCACAGAGATATGTTACTCACCTTTCACGTAGTGCCAAACATCGTATTGATGCTTGATGTCTGGTTCATTCTCCCATAAATACTTCTGTATTTGCGGGTGTCTGTCTGTGATTAGCACTAGGGGTTGCAGTCCATCTTGTCTAACACCATCTATGCAGCACTTCAAACCCTCCAACTCCATGTGGTAAGTGCTCTTCACCTCATTGCACTAACAATGAATCAAAAGTGAGAAATGTAAGATTGGACACGTTTAACACAGCCAATGTATAGGAGACACCCAACATAACATTGCTTGAGGCACATCAGTAGGTAAATAGTTTTATCATCACAGCCATCTTTCTGTTACAGTGAATGGATGTCATACAATAACATCACAGCCGCTGTGATGCACATTTCCTACTGAATCATAATTACATTTCAGTCCCTAATATTTCCATCAATTATAAAAAGGGTCTGAGAAATATAGCTTTCTGACTGCTTCTTAACATTCTAGCTGCCTAATGACATGCTGAACAAGGTTTAGCAATATTCAAAAAGCATCTTCATTATGCAAGCAATAAGGCACTCCCAGGGGGTATATTAATGATCAGTTAATCACCCTTTAGGGGCATACAGCACTTGGCTATGCCTCGTGCCACATTACACCCCAGAGGGTGATTAGCAGGTGGAAATGCTATTCTACCATAGTTACAAAGTAATAGAATATGAATCTACAATACTGTGGCAGAACAGCATTACAGAACCTCTTCAGAGGGCATTAGTCAGTTTCAATTTTGAAAGTAGAAGAACTCACAAGACATTTCCTTATCACAGTACAATACAGTATAAGAAATACAGGATGAGCAACTCTGTGCACACACAGTGTGTATTTATACCTTGGGGTTCTCGAGGACAGAAGGCATCAGAATCCTTCTGCGTCAGAACACACTGGTTATGCATAGTGGCAAATCCAGTACTCCCAACTACTGTGCAGTACATATACAGGATATTTTCTTGGCCAGTGTATGCAAACAGTATTTTGTGTCATTGACTACTTGTGACCGCAATCATGCTGCATCACAACAAATCAATGTCACCATTGCAACTGAACATGCATCTCACATGCATGTAATACAATGCATGAAAGCATTTCACCATACTCCAAGCACAGACAATCAAGGTGTAAATCAATGAAGTTATTTAAAACATAAATGAGTTAGCTGTACGAAATTGATGTTTAGGACCTTGCGGCATTGCATCTCCATCACTGTATATGTTAAAAACTCTGCAGAGTGACCAGGGCTGTCACATCTGCCATCACCAGCTAGGATGACACCATTTCCAGCTTGTGTCATTTGCCTAACTACGGATTCCTTGTGAGCAGTCCATACTTAAAAATAGTTGGCTGAACAAATGTAGTGAAATGGTGATAGTACGTTGCCTCAGAAATGCACTGAATATTAACATTACGAAGTACTCTCAGTGTCTGCTGTGGTAAAAGACCACTGAACCCTATACTGGCGGCTAAAAGAACATTCCCGGCTGGATATTCTGCAATGTAAGGCTGTGATGCCCACACCCGCTTATGACCACACTCACAACATGTCTGTGTAATTGCAATAAATCTCCCTTTTATGTAGGTGGTCACAGGGTGTGTGGACACATGACATTGGATACATATTCTGAATAAGTCCAGTAATGATGACTCAAAAACAATACATTTTCATTCCTCCCACATAAACTTCTTGGATGATAGTTGCTCCACAGTGGGTATAGGCCTATTAAGTGTGGAAAATTCTTATTTAATGGACATGGGTACAAGTAATATGTAGACTATATCAGTATTTCTGATATACCTTAATGGCATAACCATGAATTACATTACCTTAAAATTGACTGACTAGTGTTGCATTCAGTGTATGAGTCCGTTGTGCTTCGAGAACAACTGATTTGATTTACATCATCAAACAGTAAGGGCCCAGACTGTATATCAGAACTGTGGACAGGTGATGATGTATACAGGTGATGCACCATTGGATCAGTCTGTGTGCAAGCATCCTTTAGTTTTGGTGATTTTTGAACACCTAAACAACAATAAAAAAGTACACGTTCTGTGCCACCTCATGGTATGCATGCATCACCTAAACTAACAAACAGTGAATGATACCGATCATCACTAAACATATCCATGAGGATTACATACACACACATACACACACACACACACACACACATATGCACACACACACACACACACAGACTGTAAGAAGACATAACAATGTATGCTGTAACACACAACAGTCCTGTGATGTGTCATAGAAACATATACTCTGAAGGCAGATTATGCCGCTTTGCACACTTAGTCTGCCCATTACCCTAACTATTGCATGAGCTGCATGTGCTACTTAACTAACAGCCTACTTCATTCCCTCAAACAGAATTGCATTCTGTCTGTCAGATGTATTGTTGAACCCATGAGATACTCCGGATCTCAGCTCCATCACTCCACCAGCCTCTCTGTGAATCAATACTTCAACGCGTTTCCCCTGAGCTGTCCACCCTCTATATCCGAATTGTGTCCCATTGATCTTGTACATCTCTTTTTCATAAATCTGCCACCCTCTTGGACTTTGTTTATTCCATTGACGTACTTTAATCTTTCTATCATGTCACCCTCTCCCTACTTTACAAAACTCTACCCATATTAAGCTCCTTCACTTTCTTTATATGGCTTGTGGTGCAGACCGTGCACCATTTTAGTTGCCCTACTCTGGACTGCCTCCATCCTATGTATGTCCTCGCAGAGATGGAGTTTCCAGAAATGAATGCAGTACTACATAGGGTGTATTGCCAACTGTCTGTAAAGAGGCATAATAAACTCATGCTTTCTACTGGTGATGCCTCTCACTATACATCCCACTATCACCCTAGCTATCCTAACTGCCTTCTCACATTGCTTGCTTACCTGTAGGGCATCTAACATGAATGACTACCCACATACTGATTTCCAGTCTTCTTATTGTTCATATATAACACCCAATTGTGTGATCTTCCATTTGATTTTTGATTACCAGGTGCATTGCTTGGCACCTGTTCACATTTAATGTAGGTGTCCAGGAATCAGTGAAAGCTATGATTTGGTCGTGATGTTGTAGTACATGCGATGGTGACGCACACAAGAGGTGAAGTACAGCAATGCCATAATTCTCAAATTAACCATCACGGCTGATTGCACTTTTATAGCTTGATATAACAATACAAACATGTAGTTACAGCTACACAGTAACTGTTGGTGTAACCGTGCAGTAGTGCATGGTCAGGTGCTAGAATTTGTCATGATGACAGTCAGACACTGGACATATCATTAATGCTAATTTTGTAAACTGAATGACAGCAGTGAACTTCAAAACTATTGTCCATACGTGTTGTTAAGAATGTATGCCAATTGAAATATATGTGCATATATGCACAATAAGTACGTATACTGCAATAGCAGTAAAGAAAAAAAATTAGGAAACAAAATCACCTTTGCTTTTACAGGGTGGACGATGAAGAGACCTCTGTGTCCCCTTGGAAATGTACTTCTTTGATGCAGATTCTGACACTGCACAACCACTGGGTAAGGACTCATCTTCATCCATCTCAGTGACTGATTGGACCACGGCCTCACTTGTGACATCATTAAGTTGTACAGAGCCAGAAGACTCAGGTTGGTCTCTAGTATTTACATACTGGCTGATTATCTGAAAGAAGCAGAAGTAGTGCAAAATGTATATTATATTGGCACATGAGTATGCAAATATATTATTCACTGCAAATATACAGTTGTCAACTATTCTGCAAACATACTCATTTAATATGCAAGCATTAAGTACACAGGGAAGTGTGGCGGTTCACCTACCAGATGACAGCTGTGCAGTGTTACAGTATGTTCGTGCCAGGCGTGCCATGATGTCTAAATACATGTAGTCCAGTTCCTGTCCATACAAACTGTGATGTACTTGATATACTGAGCGGAGCAACACCGCGACAATATTTGCACTTGTTAATCCAGAATGCAATCTGGACTTGAATGTCACACATGGGGCTGTGTAAATATACCATGTCACTCATTTCAGGACTGCAAACACTCCGCACCCTAGGTTAGAGCAGCCGGGACCCTGACATAACCCACTGTACTCCCACACAGTACCCACCCGCAGAACGCAGCGTGACCATGATGCAGCCCTCCATGATGCCCCAGCACGCAGGCATATGGGGAGGGATGTCACGACCGATGAAACCTACTGCAGCCACATGCCACAAAAAGGAATCAGTGTGTGAAGAGGGACGGGCATCCCATTGCATGCCTGGACATTCCAGTGACCCCTCCACAATCGTCTCTGCGTACATCTGCACGGGGGGTGGGGGGGCGTGACTCAACCAGGTGGATTGCAGTCATGAATGATGCCACTGTGCACATGGCCATGGGTGTGCACATATGCGGGCGGGTACGCGCATGTCAGGCGTACCAAAGCTCTGATCGTGCATAGGGTACCATAAGTGTAACCTAGAGGTAGGAACACTAATTACACAAAATGGAGGCAGTTAATGCTATGTGTGCATTTAGGTGTTTTGAGTTTAACAATACAATTGAAGTCTGCACTCCATAAAGGTTACTAAATACTGTTGTATCACATAAGGGTACAGCAACATTGCATGAAATTTGAACTGTGGTACAGCACTATGTGTTACCGTGATACACAGGTGTTCAAAGCAGTGATGCCACAACTCCTGGAGAAAATTGGTACTTGCAACATTTTAGGGGGCACAAGTACATTTATGCAATACCTAACCCTCTGATAATTGGGCACACAGTATCTGCTGTCCATTCACTGTGTCCGTATACCTCAATACCAACCTTTACATGTGTGGGGTGAAAAAACAATAAGCCACAATCTTGAAAGGTGTAGCATACACACTATGACATTGTTGATGTGCAATACTTGCAAACACATTAATGACAGTGCTACAAACAGGTGATGGCGGCAGTGGTGGAGGGGAGTACAGAGATGGCATCACAACAGTTGTGCCCAGTCACATCTCACAAGTAATAAATTACATTGGCGACAACCAAGGGTGCTCAAATTCTGCATTGAAACAATAGAGATTGTGGGTGTGTGGGTTTTTTTTGGGGTGGGGGAGCAAACAAAAAAGGATGAAATATATCTCAGCAAGTTGTCCTTTATGGAAAGTACCTCCAATTTTCTTTCTCTTTCTTTGGATATGACAATCTCCTTTGGCAATGGACTGTGGCTCACATACCATGCACTCACTGTGAGATGTAACTACACTCATTACAGCATTACTGGGCTGAGGGGCATGAATAGTGGGTACAGCATCATGCAGTAGTTGCAAACACCTAACAAATGTCATTTTATATTGCATCAAAATGGAGGGGTCGTAACGGGACTCATCAAAATGTGCAAATCATAGCACACTATATTTACTTGGCCCACGCCAGATGAGGCACTTCACACTCACAAATCGGTTCCACAACCTAACAACATGAGCATCCTTTGGAAATGTAAAAAGGGAAAACCCCTGCCCGATGCGTATTCCCACAGTTGGCAGCCACACAACGTGATGGCATTTTTGAATAACAGGTTAATTCACAGACAAATATATAACAGGGATAGTGGTTGTTGACAGCTGAATAACAATAACTTGTTCTGTATTAAACTTGTAAAACCAGTATTAGTATAAGAAGACACAAGACAACATTATGTTTTATTTGTTAGATGCAGAATTACAAAGTACACTGCACAACACAGACACTATTGAAGTATTGAAATTACAGTACTAAAAGTACCATATATTTATAGATAAACAGAAGTGCACAGGCAGTAGTAACATTTACAAAGACTGCAGATTATGGTACCATTATGCACAAGTGAGGTTTCACACAACCTTACTAAATAATGACAACAGTATAAGACAAACACTGCTGAAAAATTACATATTTATGTCACTTTTCACAGCTATAGCTGTGTGGGAAAAAAAGCATTTCATTAGGCACTACTTAATAAAGTTAGGTATAGTGATCCACTACATCACATTTATCACCAGTACTCGAAAGAAATTATATTCAACATATGATGTGCACACACAACATTTTCACCATGCAGCAGGACAAAATGAAGATTGACTGGTGCCACACCAGTGCAAAACTCACAGATCACACAACTGTTACAGCATGACAGGACAGCACATTGGACACTGATGTTAAAAATTGGAGTTTTGAATAAATAAAAATGTTAATATTCTAAATAAAAATTGGTTAGTGAACCTCTCCTTATTCATGAGTCAAACAGCACACGAACTTCCCGCTACTACACCACGCTCTGTCAGACAGTCTTTCACTGCGGGATCAGGTGAAAATGTAACTTCCGGTTCAGCGATCTTATCCAGGCATACGAAAACTGCGGTGCTGAGCTGCGTATTAAAAATTATTATTAAAACACAATCGAGGCACTTTGGATCACAAACTGACAATCGATCAGCTAGTGGAGCAACATGGCACATCCCGGTGAGTGATTTCAATGAATTACAGACCACGAGAGTCCCTCTTTAATGCTAAATAAGTTATGCATTAAGACAGCTGTTGAACGGCCCAGTGGTGTGGAGGGCTAAAGTGCCAAGAGCCTTACCCCCTGCCACTCCAGCAACCTGTGATCAGGAATGAGCACAGGTTGCCAGGGGTCAGCCTGGGAGAGAATCAAGCTGCCAGCTGGCAGCTCTCCTCTCCCAAATCAGAGTGGTTGGTCATCTCAGCTCCTGGTTGCCACCAGGTGGAGGCCTGGTGGTAGCTCATAGGAGTTCTGAGTGACAGGCGTATATCAGGGGAGGGGGATGGGGCCGCGGTGCAAGGACACATGTACGCCTCCATGCGCATGCGCAAGACCTGAGCATGACATGTCTGAGGGACAGAAAGGGAGGAAAAACTGGAGGAAAAAGGACAGCATGATGGGGACACATGAAGCCCACCCACCATGCCTCCACCCACTGCATCAGTGGAACAACCTGTCGGCAGCACTGTGACTGGATTGGAACATTGGGTGTGGGGAGGACAGCCCTCCAGTTCCCAGCCCCACAATGTGGAGTAGTCCATGGGGGTACCAGCTGCTCAGGTAAACCCAGGGAGATGACGGATGCTGGAGGGCAGTGAAGTCTAGGTGGATAGGGAGTCTAAGCCCATTCGTGGCCTCAGGAGCATCAATAATGGATGGGGGAAAAAAAGGCAGCTGTTGAGGAAGGTCTAAATGTTAATTCTTGGAGCCTATATTTGGTTGATAAAAGCAAAGAAATGGATGGGAAGACTAGGAAACTATCAAGAGTAATCTTATCTCCTTTGGTATCTGATGGTACTGCTCCTTAAATGAATGATCACATTTCCTGTAGTCCTAAGTATAGTAAGGTGAATAATACAGCGGGTTCAGGCCTTATTGGTGGGGAATAGAATTATGGCATTCTTAGCTTAGATGGTTACAACAAAGATATAATTTCCTCAGATATCTCACTTATGGACTCTATTTTACAGCTGCGTCAAGCTAAAATGGATGTTCCGGTAAATGAAGGAGATATCAGGATGTTTCTGTTGTCAAGGATGAATATGGCTTAGACTGTGTGCTAATCAAGTATATAGTTCATAGAGTGGCAAGCTACTTTTGGAATGATAGGCACTTGCTAGAAAAACGTAATTTTTTTTCAGTTTTCAAGCTTCACTGCAGAAGAACTGCAGGGTCACTATCATTATTAATTTTATAAGTAAACAGGTTACAAACATTTGTCACAGTTGCTACATATTTCATAATACATATAAAATTCACATCACTGTAGTAGGGAACATACATGTGCAACCCAGGATTTTTTGCATATGAGGGCATTAGCTGAGAACAAAGCAACCATGTGAAATATTTTAAACACATTAGCCAGCTTTGCCACAGTGGAATTAGACTGAGTTATAGCATTAATTTCCCCTTGGGTTTACACAGCCTACTCTCAGGCTGTTATAGCCTAGTAAAAATATGAGTGGTTAACAATTATAGAGTAGCCCCCCTAGACATACTCTATACCTACTAACAATAAACATAGCCAACACAGATATCATCCAGACTGCTACAATCAAACCTAAAATACTGTAGTGTGCATGCACTTCAAATTGATCCTTAATGTACAGTACATATAAGCCAACTAAACTGAGATACTCAGGCAGGAAATGAAAAGTACCATACACTTAAAGCTATGATAAAGTTTTTTAAAGTCCCAGTGCCTGGCATTCAAACTAATGTTCAGAACTCCAAGATAAGTTTGAACAAGCTTTCCACCTCACATGGATAGCAACCACACAGCAAGAACCATGCAGTCAGTGCCATTGCTGGTGGTTATGTTTCAAGACAGCCCTAATCATAAAAAGCCTCTAACAATGCAAGAAACTTACATTTAACAATAATTGCATTCCACAACATAAGGGTGGGAGTAAGAGACCCCGTCCATAAAATAAATGGTGCCAGGCCCAGGTCTCACCACATAAACCATTATATGTGGTTGTAAGTACTCACATGCTACAAACTCACAGTTCACAATCTGAGTCTATTATGGTTCCCTGGCTCAGAGTTCCCAAACTTGGTTGATATTTTGGTTACCAACTTGTTGGCATCTTGCGGGTCATTTTCCCAGCATAGACAATTTACAATTTTGCCAGGTATTGTAGTGCACGTGTCACACCAAAGGTTTTCAGTTTCACCCATGGACCATCAAACAGCTTCCTTTGGCTACGATTCGCATAGCTAAGGTCCAGAAAAACTGAAATTCTGTTACCATCCTCCAGGTCGATGGGTCCCTTTTTCCTTGCTGTCTCCAGAATTTTATCCCGATCGTGCTCCCCTCCCCACCATCATCGCAATAAGAAAGGCCCTCGGTGAGTCATAGTTTGGCTGCTTTTAGGAGGTTATGTTGGAGGCTCTCAAAATTACAGGCACCCAGTCCAATTGTAACATCTCCCATAGCCAATTCCCAGCAAAGATAGTGGGGTTGTCCCAAGATCCATACATCTGGTGATCTTATATAGTTATCTAACACTTCTACTCTATATTAGAGCACCCTGTGAGGTTCATGATAGCGGTGGTGGCCCTCAGCATTGTTTCCGCTGCCTCCTTAGATTCTGCGGTGGCCACTGCAAACTGCTGCTCACATTGGGTTACCTGGGTCTGGAAATCAGCAATTTTCTGGTCTAGGGTAATGACCCTTACATCTAATGCTTTGATTGCCTGAAGTACATTAGGTAGTGTGATATCTGATTCATTTGTTGACGTGGATGCTGTATTCTGTGCTGCCGTGGTCACGGCCTGCTGTCCTTTCTTGCCGCCACTCTCCCCACTGCCTTTCTTGGGGTTCCCCGTGTTCCTGGATCTGGTAATGTCTCTAACTGTTTAAACAGGATTCTGTGCCAAAAATTGCAAATTCAAGCAGATTATACCCAATATAATGAGGCTATGCTGGAGCACTGGAAAAGTACATCCTTCTTAGATGGCTGCTGGCCACACCACCCACAGAAAAACATAGTCTTATTCTGACATATTTAAATAGGCAGAAAACTGGTTATAAAAATAAACAATATTTTCATGACAGTTCTCCTCATACCATGAGTAATTTCGGGGTTGAGAAGCCCTTCTGATGAAATGGATGCAAGTATACCTAGGTCATTCTGTTCTTTTTTTTCTCTGCATATCTTTGAGTCATAAAGGAGTTATGGCAAAAAGACGGGAGGATTTTGATGGGGCACAAACACATGTAATTTTCAGATCTAGGGAGATTGCTAAGAGGATGTTGGCTACAGTGATTTACTCAGTTTACTAAGGTAGAAGAAGGCCAAGAGACTATCAAGTCTATCTCCCCATACCATGTGGGAAATGGGATTAAATGCCCAAGAAATGCGTATCGAATTTTCCTTTGAACTTCTCACCTTTAATTGCTTCCACTATAGGCTGTGGAAGTTTATTCCAGAGTGTTACAGCCCTAATTGCAAAGAAATGTTTTCTTATGTTTTTAGCCGTCCTAGGTACAAATAATTATTTGTTATTGCACCTTAGGATATTTGGTTTATTGGCATAATTAATGTCACATTCCTTCATAAGTTCTTTATCCTGGAGGATGTTAAACAGTAACAGAAGGTCACCCCTTTTGCGCCTTGATTCTAAGTCGTATAAATTTAGTTCCCTACACCTCTCTTCATATAAGATTGTACTTGTTAGATGGTATGGGTATATACATTGTACCGAATAGTTGCTGTAAAAACAAAATCCCCTTACAGGCAGGTTCGCTACAGGTGGCAGAGATGACTGTCTGCAATGTGCCTACTACATATACTATTTATTAGCTGGATATCAGTGACTCCCATCAGTCCTGAAGTCAGTCCTGGTTACCCCCACAGAGCATCAAGATGTCTTGAGCCAATTTTGATCATCCGGTTTCTTGGAATATTGTTTTCTTAATTCCAAATGGAGGGGATCAGGGCTGGGATTATTTTTTTGTCCTCCTTAAGTATTAAAAGTGTGCAAGAAACCTGATTTTTAAAGGCCACAATATTACTATAAATGTTTTTGTATTGTATGAGTTTTCTGCAAAGAAAGATGAAAAACAGACAGGGCATCTGGGGGTTTAGCCTGTTTCATTAAAACTGACAATAATATTTTCTCAAAGCTCATTATATCCACTGAGTTTTGTACTGTTCTTCACCTTAAGATCTTTAATTTTCATTTACTCTTATTATTCCATCATGTGCCAGTTTCCTTCACAGACTACTGTGATTCCATGGAACTATGGAGATTCCACCATGCAGTCCTCTCCCCACCCCCCTAATCTATCTGGACCCTTACATCCAATTTCCCTAGACTCTCACCTAAGTTCTTGTTTTCAGCCACCACTACCCTTCCGTCACTCCACTGTACTTCCCCACCTTCCGTATTGCAAACTGTCACAGTCTGTATCCCCCAAGCAGCCTGGGGCCCAGCTCCCCCAGTCCTCCCCCCTATTGCAAACTCTCTCAGTAGGTATTCCTCTCCTATGCAGCCCAGGGCCAAGCCCCCCTGCCCTCTCCCTTCAAAGGCATTCTGCCCACATAAACTACCCTCACTTTAACTTGACAAAGCCTTCACATGGCTGTAACCATTAACACCATACACGGGGAATCCCAGCCAGTCTTCCGTTCAATATGTAATCTGCAACATGATGGAACAAATTCAGTCTGCTGTTCTAATGTCTTCTTCTCACCTATATATACCGGAGATATGTTACTACTTGTTTCTGTTGTTATAGGTCTGCATTGTGTCTCAAGATGTGGAACCTCTGTAAACGAGCTTTTGCTCAAAGATTTTCCAAATAATAAACTTACTTACTTATATATGTTTCTCCTTAATCTTCAAAATATTCTGTTTCTGATCTTTGGATAGCTCTGAGAGATCTTACTGCAGATCTCTTTGAAGAATAATCTAGTTCATCAGTTTGCATTATAGCTGATTTCAGTACTAGGACTGGTAACTTTGATGGGCCTTTTGGATAGTACAGCAGTGGCTGTGTCATGTAACAGTTCTTCTCTCCCTGTGAGAATTTTCCATGATAAAAAAACAAATAAATAAAGCTGGTACACATCTCATTCAGTTTTTGCAGGATTATAATTTTTATCCTTTCAATGGTAGGCTTCCTGAAGATGAAAAGGGTGAACTGTCATCTCTCCCTCAAGTGCATCTATTACAGATTTTGCCCTCTAGCATGGCCTGATTGAAATGTGACATGCTTTTTCCATTATAAGCAGGGCAGAGAGTGACCATCTTCTGATTTCCATTAAGTGGGCTTTCTTGGAGATTGATTGCAGTGAAGCTGTGAGGGTGGATCCAGTAATAGCTCTCACATTGGATATTGTGATCAGAAATAGAAAAAGAGTACAGTGGAATGATAATCTTTCTTTAAGACTGGAACAGCTGTCTGTTCTCCATTTGGAAAATCTTCTCCACCAGGACTTGTCTGCTCTCTATCTGCTGTTGAATTATATGGTCAATTGGATTCTCTTTATGTTCAGATTTGCTCAAATGTGTATATTTCGTCTTGCCTATACGGTAGGAAGAAAAATGGATGGTTTGACTTACTGGGCCTGATTTTCCAAGGTTGACGCAGGGCTTGTCTGAAGCCCTGCGTCGGCTGCAGTGTTTGGCGTAGCTGCGTCAAACAGTTTGCTGCAACCTGCACCTGATTTAACTACATCAGGAGCAGTTGCGACATTTTCCACGATTTACAGCAGCTTGGGCTAAAGCTTTAGCAAGTCCCGTAAAGGGTCCCCAAATGGTGCAGATTCTTAGACCAGAGACTAGTCTAACTTGCAGCATTTGGTGCAAAGGATTCAAAGTGTAATCTGCATCAAAGGAATGCCACATGCCACATGCCCCATGCGCTGTTTGTTCAGCGCCCAGAGGCTGTATTCGTGATCCCTTTTAAAATTGGGGCCCACAGTGTGAAAGAAAAAGCTAGTTACTTAATAAGACTAGAAAAACAAGAAAATCCCCACAAAAGGTAATTGTAGAAATCTGAATGCTGACCATAAGCTATATAAAAATCTACTGCATAAAAAAATGGATTATTATCATAAACAATGGGACATTATGTTAAATGTTGTTTTTAGAAACGGCATAAGAGGCTTTTGGCAGCTTGTTGCCAAGGGCACTTTGAATTTCTCGGACAGTATTGATTCATACATTTCTCCTGAGGTCCATCAATATTATGGCAGTTTCTGATGCAATTAACTCTCTGCAGACCAAGAAGGCCCCGGGGACTGATCTTATTCCTGCTTAGGTTTATTTACAATCCTCTCTTCGGTGGTCTGATTTCCTCTTATTAATGTTTAATAAATGTATTATTGAGGGCTTTTTCCTGATTCAAAGTGTAGGGCGGAGATTGTTCTTATCTTTAAAAAAGGAAACTAGTCAGGTCTTTATATGTACCGACCAGGTAGCCTATTGGATGTTTAATCTAAATTTTTTTATAAAATGATACTTTCTAGTTTGCATGAACAATCTCTGTTACAGGGAATTTGTCACCTTTGCAATTTGGTTTTAGAGAACGGTGTTCTACTTTGGACAACTGTTTTATTCTTAGACATTTATGGGCGATATGCAGCATGTCTTGATTCATAGAAAGCAGTTATACGTGTCCTTCATTGATTATTCTGTTCTTGATTCCATTTCTTGGCCAAAATTATGTCAAACAATGAGAGACAGGGGCACTTACACTTGTCTTCTTTCCATTACCTCTCAACTATATAATCATACTTAGGCAAGAGTAATGTTGGGTGTCAGGGGTAACGTCTCAAAAAATGTTGCAACAATTAAAGGTGTGTGCCAAGGCTGTATTTTAGCCCCCCAAATTATTCAGTAACTATGTTGATTATGTTGCAAGGACACTTGTGTTCATTGTCGCTGATTCACCTAGGAAAGGTTTAATAGTGGTGTCTGGGCATATGCTGATGACTTGACTATCCTTTACTACAATCAGGCTTGCAAAAGAAGCTAAAGTGTTTGACTATATTGCATCAAAGAAGTTGGCCCTTTCTAGTAAAGTAAAACAAATCTCAGTAATATTTGGTAGCATCAATACCACTAATAAGTGGTGGGCAGGCAGCCAGGTCATTTCCAAAGTGTCCAGCTACTCTTATTTGGGTGTACACTTTCCATCTAACAATTTCTGGAATAAATATTTTGTAAATAGAGTAGCTAAAGTTAAAAAAAAACATGTCTTGGGTTGAAACAATTTAATTGTAAATATGGTGGGAACAGTATTAGACCACTTGCTTGGGCTGTTTCATCAAAATATAATCCACAGGCTCTTAACAGAGCTAAAATAAGGGCCCCTTAAAAGATTTTGAAATTAGAGAAGCAATCTATTCAATTAATTAAATTGTCTCTCCAGCTCAATAAATTTCAGCTGATGCTTTAATTCTGGGGTACTGGATTAGAATTACAAGACTCCCTAAGGATAGTTTGCTCAGGACAGGACCTCTGAAGAAGGAGAGGTGGCTAGAACAATATGTCATTAAGTATCTTTGGTTAACTTATGTTCTGATAATTTTATAAGACTATGAACTGACATATTTAAATATGTTAAACGAGTAATTACTGTTAGCCTGAAATATAAGAAATATGCCAATAAAAAGATTCAGCTACATGGTTTTCTCCTTGGTACATGTCACATGATGTCTGGTTTGACTTCGGATTTTACCTGGATTATAAATTTTAAAAATACTTTGTAGTATTGTGTTATATGCAAGATTTGCGCATACTTCCGAAGCCCATTAAACTCCCTGTTGTTGTTCTATTGGGGGTGTGGAGAACATGTTGTATGCTCTCTTGATTTGTCTGTGGTACAATAAAATGAGACAGATTGGATTAACCCCATTTTGGCTGGGCTTTCCTGCCTATCAGATGATCCTGTAATTTTTTTTCACAGTAAAGGGTACTTTTATTCTTAATCAGATTACTAGTTATATCCATGTACTCAAATGCTACTAGGAAAAAGCAAACTGTTTCTATATAAAGATGTGTGGTTTACTTAGAGAACTGTTAATGTCATAATTCTTATTGCATTTCAGTATGAAGTTTGATTGTACATCTCTGAATATTGTGCATTTTTTTGGTTCTGTATCATAAGTTTGACTTTTTTTCTTCTGAGGGATTTCTGGCTAGTCTGAATCGCATGCAATTTAAAGCATCGGCTAAGTTTTAACTTTGGGGGCCACCACTCTAATGTTAGTATGATTACTGTATGTGATGACACTTAAATTTCTCTTACTTTTTGTCCAACTGACTCTTCAGCTCTTAGGATATGTGATTACCGTAATTGGAACTTCCGTTATATGCTCTTTGTGGAGCATCTTTCTAAACAATTTGCATATATAAATTAAATGTGTACTATTGTACATATTCTAAAGAATTGTGTACATCAGAACTAGGAATAGGCGGATAGTGAAATTGTGCCAGTTACTGGATCCGGATTTTTTTAGTGTCAAGCTCTGATCGGGTCGTTTTTTTTCCTGGGTCGGATAATATGAGGTAATCACGTTGCTCAAATAATAATAGAAATGAATGGAAGCATTGAAGCAGTGTTTAAACATTAATAAGTTTAGTAACTTTATGTTAAAAACACAAGCACTTGACATACAAAATTAATTAAAAACCTATGGCGTAGCCATTTAAAGCCACTCATCAGTCAAAAATTGATATAAAAAATCGGTACAGGTCTCCACATTAATGCAGCCCCTGAACACATTCACCTACATAGATCAAAATGCTGCCTGAACTGCCACCTAGAGTCCACAGTAATGCAGTAATGCAGCACACACGGAATACAGTCTAAGCCTGATAACTTTCGAGGTAAAGAGAGCCTCTTCTCTTCGTCTGGACGCCTGCACGGGGGTGCTACCTGATGAACACTTATATTTTATGAACTTTGTTCCCTGTTCACCACTGGGTGGGCTTGTTATTTGCTTCTCTTTGTGCTACTAATGCTGAAGTGTAAAGTTAGGGACTCACTGGGTGCCCTAGAGTTACCTTGCTGATTATACCTTAAAGCCAGATATACCAAGCAGCTAATATAGAGCAGACTTGTTTAATATGGAGGTATTGGATCTAATTGCTGATTACACCTTAAAGCCAGATATACTAAGCAGCTAATATAGAGCAGACTTGTTGAATACTGTGGTATTGGATCTAATTGTGCTTGTAACTGAAGGTATTAGGATAGCTGGGTCCTAGTGTGACCTCATTTTGGAATAGCCCTGTTTGCTTAGAGTGGAGCTCCTTTGTGAAAGTCACAGCATATTCTCCCGCTGCATAGTAATGAGAGGCTTTGTTTTCTCCACTACATAGGCAGCCCCCCCCCCCCCAGCTAGGCATTCGGGACAAACAAGCAACACAAGCAGCTCACCTGAGGAGCTGAGGAAGCCGACTTTCCAGCCTGATAACTTTCGAGGTAAAGAGAGCCTCTTCTCTTCATCTGGACGCCTGCAGGGGGGTGCTAGCCAGACGGCCAGATCTCCCCACTTTCCCATTTGCAGGTTATACCTGCTGGCCACTAGAGGGACCTATGCTCCCTCGCTACTTCCTACTACTACCTGTACAGTACTACTTCCCTTGGATCTTACTCACCACAATGTATTGGCCCTGCGTCATGCTCTGCCTGTGCCTCTCCCCACTAGCAGTGCACTTGCCCACTTACCCATCTGCTACTCCGCACTGTGCCCTGGCACCCCTCCCTCCCCTTGCTCCTGAACCTGCTCTCCTGCCCCTTGGAACCTCTGTGTGTCTCGGTCCTCCCTGCCCTCCCCCTAGCTTCCTCCTCACCTCAGGCACATCTGGGTGTCTTCTTATTCTTGCCTTCCCTTCCTGTACCACCCTGCCCACCCCCTGCTCCCTTAGCCTCCCCTCCCCATGTCAATCGTAGGAAAACCTCTCACCATCTCCCAGCCAGGGTGTTAGTCATGCTACTACTCCTGTCAGGGAACATTCATCCAAACCCTGGCCCGGTTCCCAGGAGCTCCCTGACTAGCACCACAGGCCTATGCATGGTCTCCATGAATATCTGTAGCCTCTTAAAAAAGTTTGACTCACTACAATGCCTGGTCACATCAATTAACCCTGATGTCATCGCTCTGGTTGAGACTTGGCTGTCGAAATCCTCCCTGACCCCCTAGTCTCCCTTCCTGGTTTCACCCCTCTTCCGGTCTGACCGTGTTGGGAAGCCAGGGGCGGCTGCGCCATTTATGTCAAGGAATCTCTCCCATACTAGCCCCTGCCTGCTCCCATCCTTGACCCAGGGCCCAGGCGCCACGCTGAACCAACCCCTGACCCTTTAAGGGACCCCTTTATCTGACTTCTGCATACGTGCCCCCAGGGACCAAATGCAGGCCATTGCCCTCTTACAGAATACCTTTCCTCACTACCTCCTTCCGCTGATCAAATTCTGGTGGGTGACTTAAATGTCAACTGGCTCAGCCCCTCCTCCTCCTCCTCTACCTGAGACTCCTTTTCTGCAATAGACCTAATGCAACTAGTTACCCACCCTACCAGGACTAACCCCAAGAGAGGCTCCAGTACCCTGCTTGATGTGGTACTCACCAACCGCCCTAATCGGATCCCCAATGTACAAGTCCTCCCAGACTCTCTCAGTGATCACTCCCCCATTCTATTCCACTGGTCATCCTCAGTCCCCAAACCCATAGCACAGTCCACATGCCAGCGGCGTCTAATACCTGGTGGACTGATAAAACTTAAGGAACTTCTGTCCCAAATTGACTGGTCTCCTATACAGGCAACTCCTGACATCGACACAGCTCTCTCCTTCTTTACCCGAACTTTTAATAATGCCTATGATATCTTTGCCCCACTGTTGACCCGCCGTTCTAAAAGGCAGAATGCCCCCTGGGTAACCCCAGCTTTGATCCACCAACTCAAACATAGGGACAACCTATGGCACCGTGCCATTGAGACTGGCCGGCCCAGTGACAGGCAGTTATATGCTGCCGCCCGAAACAAGTGCACTTGGGCCATCAGAAAGGCCAAGTCTGAGCACTATCGGTCCTCACTCACTGCCTCATGGGGAACCCAGAACCTTCTGGGATAACATTAAACAGTTAAATGGGAGTGCACTCCCCCCCACCCACCCAGATCAACATTAATGCCGTGATCTCCTCAGACCCAGCCGTCATAGCCAACCACCTCAACACCTCATTCACTGACCTTAGCCCTATCCTCCCTACAAATTTTTTTGACCGTCCTCCCCCAGCACCTGCCGTAAATCTTTCTCACCCTTATTTTCTCCTCCGCCGTGTTTCTGCCCAAGAACTTAGGCCGCACCTTGTCACTGCCCTCAAGAGTAATAGTACAGGCAGTGACACCCTGGATCCGTGTATCCTATGGCTGGTCTTAGACACAGTCCTTACCCCGATCACATGCCTCATCAACCACTCTCTTTGCCTGGGGAAGGTTCCAGCTGCCTGGAAAGTCACCACTGTCACCCCTATCTTTAAAGGTGGTGATAGGACTGTGGCTGGAAACTATCGGCCAATCTCCATTCTCTCTCCTCTCCAAGGCCTTGGAAAAGTGGTGGCCTCTCAAATCTCTGACTACCTCTCCACCTACAATGTCCTATGTCCTGAGCAGCATGGCTTCTGAGCGGGCCACAGTACCAACACAGCCCTCCTAGAGTTCTCCAACTTTCTCCACTCCTCCTTAGACACTGGTTCTCTGGCTGGTGCGGTCTTCATTGACCTCTCTAAAGCTTTCGACACTGTCTCCCACCCCCTCCTTCTTGATGCCCTTAGTCTCTCTGGTTTTGCTGCTGGGCCTATCTCCTGGTGCACCAGTTATCTGTCTGACCGCTCACAGCGTGTAAAAATTAATGGGACCTACTCAGACATCTGTCCCATCTTTTCTGGGGTTCCCCAGGGCTCCATTCTGGGCCCCTTACTATTCTCCCTTTACCTTAACACCCTTCCATGCTCTTGCTCGGGGAACATTCTATTGTACGCTGATGATGCAGTCATCTTTTGCCTCAAGTCGTAACCCTATTGCCCTCCAGGACTGCTCTGCTGAAGTCCTCGCTGAAGCCGAGGGGCTGGTTCAAGGCATAGATTGGTGATAAATCTTAAAAACAAAACCATGTTCTTCACTCATCCTCAAAACAAGTCCTGCAACTTCAAACTCCTCATTCACTCTGGGTCCTCTTTCCACTCGAACAAGTTTGCTCCTATAAATACCTAGGATCCATTTTGACCCTCCTCTCCTTCCATGGACACATCGCTGCCCTAGCCACTGCCACTAATATCCAATTGGGCATCTTACATCGGTATAAACACTGCCTCCCCAGAGGCTCTTCGATCCACAGTCACCTCCTCTATCCTGTCCCTAGTGGACTATAGACTGCCGTGTATGTGCTGCTGATCAGACCGCACTCCATAAAATTCAACTACTCTGAATAAGGCCTGCAGGTTAATTACTGGGGCACCTAGGCTAACACACACCTGTCTACTGTACGCTAAAGCGCTGGTACTTGATCTTGACGAGCGCCTCAAATATCTGACCTGTACCCTTACAAAAAAGACCCTCCTTGGGCTATCCCCGCCAGGATTGACCACCACCATACGCTGCTCTGTCCCACTAGTTCATACTCGGACCTCTGGGAAAACCTCTCTTGTTATCCCTAGAGCTAGGACCTCTCACGGCCAAAGAGCCTTCAGCTTTAGGGCCCCTCCTGGTTCAACACACTGCCCCTCCATCTCCAGCTCAACTATATCGTGCTTCAAAACTTCCTTACGTGACCACCTTATTAACACCCGAAGCTGTAATTGCCACTAGTCAAAGCCGTACTCAATACTTATGACAAAGCTTACTACTAAGCTGCTAAGGACAACATAACTCTGGTATTGTTTGCATCCATCCTACCTGTACCAGCTTGTTTGTATCTATGTCTTAAGTTACTGTTATACTGTGCTGTACTGTTGTACTGTGTATTTTCATTTGTCTTACTGTGACAAGGTACCTTTGTAAATGAGCCTATGGCTCAAAGGTTTTCCAAACTGCTGTTTAAATAAATAAATAAATAAAATAAGCTTGCCAACACCACTTTAAAAATGGTTTGTTACCTCCACTTTTCCTCTGGTCCACCTGCAATCTGCACCTGGCTGCCATAGCATTTCAGAAGTTGTGGAGGTTATGCTTCAGGAAAATCAGCATGTTGGCATTCTCTGTGGAAAGTCGGGACCAGCGCTCGCTAATGATGTCACTCGCGACGCTGAACAGTCTCTCGCTTGGGATGCTTGTAGGTGGTGCTGCCAGGTAACTTTTGGCTAAAGCAGCAAGTGTTAGTGTAACCCCTAGATGGCGCTATCCCAGGGGCTACTACCCCTGCCTGATTTGCCACTAACAGGTTGAGGGGCCTGGATCCAATGGCGGGTGCCTCCACCCAGAGGTCAGGGTTTGCAATAGTTAAACTAACTTGGTCACAGCCCTCTGGGACACTGCAACCCCCCTTTCTTCCCACTAGTGGCCCACACAATATATCAGAATTACCTTCACAGTATACACTTACCCCCAGGTCTGGTTCCGGCACTGGGACCTCCTGTGAAATGAGATACAGTGCAACAATCACAGTACAGTACTTTAACATAGACAAATACCTCAGGCAGTATAACTTTGCTGAAACAAGCAGCTCTGATTTATTTAGGGGGATATAACAAGGACAGGGGGAAATCAGGTTAATTAGCTTATCACTCTAATAATCTACCTATGGCTCTGTGCACAGGCCTATCCCTATCAGTTACTGTCCCTGGGTACCCAAGCCCTAGTGGCTAGTCCAAACCGTGGCAGCTGGTAGGGGCCCTTTGCACTCCTAGTGACTGCAAAAATGAAGTGAATTGGCAGCAGCTCGAGTGGTACTCAGAGAAGCACACAGTCCCCCCATACAAACTAATTATGTCTGCAAGCAGACAGCTCTTAAAGAGACAGTACCAGAGGCTCTAAAAACACTCACTGATAAATGGCTTAAATGCCAAACACCATTCAGGCTTGGAGCATTCAAGCAAGCTCCTGGAAGTCTTTTGGGAACCCCCATTTGCAGGGGGGTTACATTAGAAAGCACACACAGTTAGTTTTCCAGTACAGCAGTGCATCAGGATTATTCTTCTTAGGTATTGTGTTCTCAGACATGTAAAAGTCAAGTTCCGTGTTCCGGTTCACCTCTTCCTCTAATGATGATGCTGAAAAAACAAAGTACAGAAGTTAAGTATTTGTTTTACTTTGTGGGGAAGGGGGGGTTCAGGTAGGGATGATCAGAGTGCCATCACCAGGCTGTGATACGAGTGCCAGTAGTGGGTGAGGGGTGAGGTGGCAAAACTGCATACCACGACTAAGTAAACAAAACCAAAACCAGTTTTAAACCGTCACCATGACCTTTGTGTCCTTGTCTGTGTACCGTCATCACCAACACCGTTACCACCCTATTTTGTGTCTGTGTCTGTGTTTCTTTGTGGGGATTGTGGGGGGGAGGTACGGATCACAACTACTATCTCTACTCACAATGCCGTATACAATTACTTTACGTGAAATGCTCCCATGGGTCATCACACTCATTGTCATCTACCAGAGTCTGGTTCTCTTGCAGTTACATTGTCAGTTTCAGACTGCATCTTAGAGCATACTTTGTTATACATTTCTGGGATTACTGTGGCAGAAAATTGCTTTCTGGATGGGACATTGTAACATGGCTCCAAACAAGACATTAGTAGTTTAAACCTCTCATTCTTAACAAGAGATATTGGCTGCTCATCTAGGTCAATCATGTCAGCTATTGAATTAGTTATAGCCGGCCCACCGGCGCAGTGGTTGGATTTCCACTTGCAACGTCAGTGATCCGGGTTCGGGAATGAGCCCGGGAGCTGGAGGACCGGCCAGGAAGGGGAGGACTTGAGCGCCCAAGGACTGCTCATTCTCTCTGGGGGGAGGGGGGTATCAGAGCTCGGCTCTTGTCTGGCCCCGGGTGGAGACCCGAGGTACAGCAAGCCCAACGCTCAAATAGAGGGGGCGACATGCCAGACATCGGTATTTCAGCGCCTTGACGTCCGGGGACCTGGCACATCGAGAGAACATCAGGAAAAAACCTTGCAGCCTCTCAGTAGACAAAGCACCAAGCCCCAACCTTCAATGCTCCTACCTGCTCGGCGACGGTGTGCCGATGAAACATAGAGCAGTATCGGGGTGTAAAGACTCCCACCCCATACCCGCCTGGGGGGTACAACCTCGGCTCCATGGGGATGGACTGCACCGGTCACCAGGTAGGTGAGCGAGGGCTGATAAGGCCGTAGGTGTCTCCTGAAGAGGGGGAGAGCTGCGTTGGGGGGGGGGAATAAAGAGAAAGTAAAAAAAAAAAATTAGTTATTTGTGCTGCTCTGGGGTGTTTGCTTGGGAATGGATTACTTTTAGCAAAGCAAGATTCTATCGTTTGGCACTCTTGGCTGATAAGAGGCGAGCACAGACTGCATTTTGCCTTGCTGTCAGTCTCATTCTTAATAGTGCAGCACTGCCACACAAGAGGTTTGTTTGCCATAATAGTCCAAACAAGAACAAGGCAAGAACAAAAGAAAATGCTCCCCTCTGATAATATGGGCAGCTTGATTTTAGCACATTTAACAAAGCACTACTGCAACACTATTTGAGGATTGTTTAGATATGGTTAGCGGCTCATTCACATGCATTTAACGCCAGGCATCATATCCAGACTAACAGCAGCTATCCCACCTGAAAATGCAACTGACATCTGACAGGACAGGTTCGAAGCTCACTTCCTGAAATACCAGTCGGGTCGTGACTGTCACAAACGCACTCCGCAGGTCAGGCCCTCTGCTCCCACAGTGCCAACCTCAGAGCACAATAGTGTGAACAGGTAACAGACAGAGTAACCCTCCTGTCTGCTTTTGGGTCTGAATCACCTTTAATCTCAAGTTCGGGGGGGATTCAAACCTTATGCTAGCGTACCCAATGGTACAGGCTCAGATAATATTGTTGTAAACCCGATTTGTAATGAATAAATGAATATTCTCTTCGGGGGAATGCAGTATGTCTTTCGCCTAAGGACTCCTAACCAGGTATCCCAAATGAACCCTTAAAACTCTAAAAGAGACCTTAGGTATATTCTTACCTTTTACCAAGCTTAGTAGCACCGTCTAGCCCTTGAACAGTTGTCAGACTTAATATCTGTTCAGCAATAACATGCAAAAAATGACTAAGGAGACCCAGGCAGTATCTTAAAGAAAATGTTTTCTAAAAATGGATAAAAAAAAGTAAGATAAGATAAAATACAGAACAAATATCAAAGAGCATCACAATCACATAAAAGAACAAGGGAAAAGTACAAAATAAAAACTCATACCACAATACATTTAGACCGTTGCTATCTAATGTATTACCTCTGCAAGTGCTTAAGTTAGATCAGAGAACTGTTTTCTCTCAGAGTCCCAAAATAATATGACATACATTTCAGACACAAGTATCAGTTTAAACTCTGTGTCTCCACACCCCTTCCGTGAGTCATCTAGCACCTCCTTCTTGAATATAAAATTGCAAACATGATTTCCTTTCAGGAGATATTTTAAATAATGTGAACATCAGCAAAAACCCATTTCCCAAAATTATGAGTCTTTGATCAACCAGTTCCTTTGAGGTTTACAACCCTGCAGTCCATCACCCAGGTGTGAGATAGCCAACAGGAATCAGCTAAATGATGTCCTTTCCTGATGTAATAAAATTAATATTTAAGTTCTAACTTCAAAAGCAGCAGTTGATGAGTGCCATAAACTGTCTCCCTAGAAGGATGTTCCAATTAACTGTTTCCTTCTGGTCTGTTTAATTACATCCTGGTTTTCAGCTGCTGACACCTTGTAATTTAAAGGGCCAAATCTCACAGACTGACATTTCATACACTGACCATTTATTTCATAATACCATTATCATATTAAGATGGCGGCAGCCGCGCTGGGCTAGTCGTTTGTTCGTCTGTCTGTTTTCATCTCAGCTTACTGTTAGCCTATTTTACCCCACATAACTTTATTTGTTGCTGTGCTGCATTTTTATTTTATCTTGTTTTCACATTTCTCCGGTCGCCATTTGACAATCATGTATGCATCCGAGGGTTTGGGGTGAGCGGTAATTTGGGCCTGAAATATGTGGAGCTAAAGGGGCTGAGCTGTGATGCCTTCTGCTGGATCGGAGTGAGGAGAATCAAGGATTGCGTGTCCGTTTGTTCTTGCTGGATGCCATCCAATTGTGTTTTGATTGTTTTCAATCGCTCTCTGGATCATTTTTGGAAGTACTACTCTGCTGTTGGCTTGCTGGGCACCAGAGGATTCGACCTGGGATCCCGGTGGGGATTCGACTGTATGGGGCCTGGCAGTGGCTTCCAGTGGTATTACTTTTATCTTAAACATCTAATGGACATTTCAGCCCTGAAGTTCCTTTTGGAGTCCCTCTGTATTTGATCCTAGTGAGGGTAAATCGGGAGTTTGTCCTGGAGGCCTGATTTGGGATTTTTGGCTCTGGAGTCCGTGCATTCTGTGTTTAGGCAAAGGAATAACTGAACTTGGATTTTATTTGAGCTGATTGATGGGCCTGAGGGGCTTTGGGGGGTTAGTGTCCCATGCAGGGGTGGGGAGTGGGGTCCGTTGGAGGACCTGGCCTGTTATTCCCCCCTTCCTAGGCTTCTGTGGTAGACCACTGGTGGGGTGGACTTGTCCCAGAGCCGTAGTGGTGGGCCACTGACCTGACCTGACAGAGTGATTCCCTCATTGACGGTGGAAAAATTCATGTGGCCTATTGATGGTCTTAACATCTGCAAACTGGAAGACTGAGGATTTACTTGAACTCCCGATCTTTGGATGACACTGGCCCTGGCAAAAGCGAATCCCTATATTTGACTGTTTTAGACTGTGGGTTGGTTGGATTACAGCCAGTTTGATCTTTCCCCAACCGCAGGTACTTTTTTGACTTTATATATTCTGTGGAAGTTTTATGAGCAGTGAGAGAGCTCAGTTAACATCTGTGAATTCACCCTGTTACAGAGATTTGTGAGAGACTTTTCTGGAGGATGATTCCGAATAACTTCCATAAATTGTTTTTTTTTTTTTTAGTTTATTTGTTTATTTTATTATCTTGGTTTGTGTTACAGCACCGGGGAGAGAGAGTCCCGGGTGCTATAATTTTGTTTTGTTAGGTGCCCAGGTAGTGAGAGGACCGGTGGGCCAATTTATTTTACGTGTTAGGGAGGTTAGGTTTTATTGTTTAAGTTATGTATTTTAGTTATTTGTTTTATTGGGAGTTGGTATCATTATTTAGTTGGGGGGGTTAGAAAAGGTTTGGCTGTGATTTGGGGTTCTATACATTTTGTTAAATTGTTATAATTAACCAGTTAGACTGGTGTTGTTTGGCTATGTGGGGGTCCTGGGAGAATTCTCAGCTTGGGTTCCCCCAGTCATGCACTATTCAGCCTCCACTCTCCACACCCTCCGCCCTTTCCGCCCCCCTCCGTTGGCTTTTTCTATCTACCAATGTTGTAGGGCTTTAGGTATTGCCCGTAGGAGGGGGGTGGGGTGGGAATTGAACAGTGGAGGCTGGAAGAGCAGGGTGTTCCTATCGGGGTTGTTAAATTCAGAAGACACCTTGGGGCAAAATGGAGCTTAGAGCGTGGGCCACCATGCCTGGTCTCCATACCCAAGGGCACCATTGTTGGGGATGGGCTGGTGGTCGGGGCATCCCAGGAGTTCAGTCCGACTCGGGCGGTGTTATACAGATCTGTCAAGAACAAGACCGCAGTGATTGCGGGTCTTGTCAGGTCAGCAGATCTGGCTTGCATCACTGAAACCTGGCTGGATGCTAATGCGGGTCCCATATCTGAGGCTGCAGTTCCGGCCGGGTATGCGGTGATACACCGCCCAAGACCGGACCGTGGGGGGGGGGTTGCAGTCTGTTTCAAGACCGAATTGGAGCTCACCAGTGTTCCAGTTGAGGTGACCAGCTCATTTGAATGTGCTGTAGTAGCAGGTGCAGACTATAGACTAGCTCTCATCTATTGTCCACACGGAGATGGGAAGCAATTCCTTAAGGGTGTCTTCAATGCCTGGATCGACGACGAACTCTCGCAATTTGGACAACACTTCCTCCAGTTGATGAATTCACTGGGTCTGACACAGGTGGTTACCACTGCTACTCATAAAAGTGGCCATTCCCTTGACCTGGTTTTCCTCCTGGGGATCGAGGCCTGGGACGTGGGGGTGGAACCAGTTGGTTGGTCTGATCACTACACAGTGAGGTTCAATTTTGACATCCCTCCTTGTAGGCCGACCCTTGTGGAGATGGTCAAGTTCCGTCCTTTACGGAATATTACATCTGATTACCTAGCAGCGGTCCTTGACCTATCAGAACTTCCTATGGATTGCAAGGATCCTGAAGCCTTGGTCTTGGCATTAATATTGCCATCAGCTCAGCTTTGGATACTATTGCACCAGTGTGTGTGCGTCCTCTCTCCCTCTGCCCACGGGCTCTGTGGTTTGATGGAGCCTTGAGGGAGTTGCAATGAGTAGGTCGCAGGTTAGACCGTTGTTGGTGGAAATCTGGCTTGCATGCCAACCACCTTAGACTACTAGAAGATTATCAGCTCTATCAGTCAGAAATTTCCCATAAAAAGGCATCGTTCCTGTCCAGGGAAATTTCTGCTGCTCAGAATCGACCGGCTCAGCTCTTCAGAACTGTGGACAGGTTGTGCAACCGAACCTGTATGCAGCTCCGAAGAGCTTTTTCACAATTGCAGTGTGATGAGCTTGCTTGGTTCTTTGTTGATAAGGTGGCTGACATCAGGTCAAAGATCCTTGCAATGCATTCTATGCAAGTTGCGGAGGATCAGAACTTGGTCACAGTCCCTCCGTTCTCCTGTAGTACCTTCGGCCGTCCGGAAGTCATGGATGTTATGCGGATTGTCCAGGGGATGCGCCCTACATGCTGTAATTTAGAACTGGGCCCGATGTCCCTGATTATAGGTTGTGGTGATCTTATTGGCCCAGTTCTGGCACAGATTGTCTGGTGCTCCCTTGACTCCAGTGTTTATCCCTGCTCCTTGAAAGAGGCAGTGGTGACACCATTGTTGAAGAAAGCTTCTTTGGACCCAGATTCACTTGCTAACTATAGGCCTATCTCGAACCTTCCCTTTTCAGGGAAGGTGATCGAGAAAGTAGTGGCTGCACAGCTGGAGAACCATCTGACCATCCATAACATCTTCGAACCTCTCCAATCTGGTTTCCAGAAGAGGCATAGTACTGAGACTGCACTGGTTCGGGTGCTCAATGATCTCCTGATGGCGAGAGACCAGAGAAAACAGTCCATTTTGGTACTTTTAGATCTGTCATCAGCTTTTCACACCGTTGACCATAGGGTGCTGCTTGAGCGCCTGAGATCTATCTGTGGACTCTGGTTTGGTCTACAGATGGTTTACATCGTACCTCACTGAAAGAGCTCAGACGGTTGTGTCGGTTTTTTTTTTCCTCTGATCTGATCCTGCTGTCATGTGGGGTTCCTCAGGGCTCAGTATTGTCCCCCATGTTGTTTGTGGTGTATATGCTTCCCCTTGGAAACATTGTAAGACAGTATGGGCCAAGGTTTCATTGCTATGCCGATTATACCCAGCTCCACCTGTCTTTTGCTCCTGACCAGGAAGGAGCTGTCTCGGTATTTAATAACTGCCTTGATGAAATCCAAGATTGGATGAAGTCCAGTTGGTTGAAGTTGAACCCTGGAAAGATGGAGGTGATGGTTCTGGATCCAGACCACCGGATAGGGGCTCTGGGGGGCAAGCTGCTCCCTAGGATTGTTCCTGGGAGATGCTGAGCTCCAGGCCTCTGAACAGGTGCGAGACCTGGGGGTGTTGTTAGACGCAGGATTGACACTTCGAGCGCGTGTCGGCCGTCATAAAGTCATCTTTTTACCACCTAAGAAACATCTCCAGGATCAAGCACCTTGTTCCGTCCATAGATCTGCCTACATTGATCCATGCCTTTGTGACCTCATGCTTAGATTACTGCAACTCGCTTTACTTTGGGCTACCAGGGGTTGATATCCATCTCTTGCAGCTGGTGCAGAACTCAGCAGTCCGCTTGTTGATGGGGATTTTGAGATCTTCCCATATTACACCGGTGCTATGGGAACTGCACTGGCTGCCGGTCCAGTGGCGGATCTCCTTCAAAGTCGGTTTATTGTCGTACAAAGCCCTACACGGACTGGGCCTTGACTACCTGAAAGAACTCCTGATTCCTTATCACCCTGAGCGACCACTTTGATCGGCCAACGAGGGGTTGCTAGAGATTCTGAGGCTGACTTTAAAATCTGCGGGAGCCCGGGCATTTATGTTTGTGGCCTCGACCCTCTGGAATTCTCTACCCCGTTGGATTAGGGAGTGCGTGACGGTGGGGGGATTCAAACAGGCCCTAAAAACATTCCTGTGGAATAAGGCATACAGTGAAGATGTTGACTGACATGTTTGTATTTATTGAATGTGATGATGTTTTTATATGTTTTAATTGCTCTGATTGTTATGCACCTTGGTTTTGAAAGGCGCACTATAAATAAAGAATTATTATTATACAATAACCATATCCAGCTGGTCAAGTGTCACAGCGACACCAGGTCAGATATCCACCCAGCCCTAATCAGAACAGATTCTATTCACTCTCACATCTCTGTCGATCATATTAGTCCAACTATAATGTATGGTTTTGTAATAGGGAATACCATTTATTGCATTTGTATGCATTTCTGCACTCATGTATTCATGTAATAATATATCAACTCATGTCACTTGTTTTATTCTGTAATGGCATGCGCTGAACAATAATATTTTCAATAACAATGACTAAAATGATTACATGCTCTCCATTCTGTTTAACTGAACCATGCTGCCACATACTTTGTTAGCCCTCTACACAGGTCTATAGTATTCCATCCTGCCCAGTCAACCTGTATTTTATGTTCTACAGTACCACTCTGTTGACTAGTTGTGCCTGCTTGCTATATTTTTTTTTGTTTTAACTGTTGCTTATCATACTAATATACAGAATAAAGACAACAAACCTCTGTGTGCAAACACTGAGGCAAGGGTTACCCCAAAGGGCATTTGGCGGGGAAGCCAAGTTTCAAGAAAATACAAAATCACACATGCCCACACAATGCAAAGCATCATGGGCTGCATATGCAAATTACCACAGAATATTATGCTGGTTCAACTTAATATAACTTAACATATACAACTTTAATATACAGAATTATCCTGTCAGTTTGCCCTGTTGTTGCTATAGCATTTCTTATTTATATACAGTTCTGTATTGCTGGATTGTCTATATTGTTTTTACTACTGCACTGAATTATACGTTCCCAAGCTATGCTACTTTACTAGATTATTAATATACTGCCTTTTCTGTTGGATTACCTAACCTACTAGATTTCTTGCATTTCATTGCTCTATTACTGCTGCACCGTTTGCTGATGGACATAATTGTACTACTTACTTTTCCGTCAGACATGTCCCTCCCCTCTTCTTTACCTTTTCACTCTCTCTCCTGTTGAGTTCCCTACTTCTGTCTTTCCTATTAATCTTCCCCCCGCCTTTCTCTGAATACATTGTTCTCCCCCCCTCCTTTTTCCCCTATCATCAGTTCTCTTCCTGTCTCTGCACTGTCCCACAACCCACATGGCCAACCCCCTTCTCATCGACCCCTGCCTCCTCCCCGCTCCCTACTTTAATTTGAAGCTCTTTGGAGGTCCTTCTCCTCTGATCTGCTCTCTTTCTTGCACCACACTTTCTACTCTAACACACAGTGTAAATCCATATACCCTCAAGCTCATCATTTTCATTCTGTGTTTACCTTTGCATAATATTGAATTTAACCCTAGCCTTCCCCCTCCCTAAAGACTTAGCTATTTTCATGTCCACTTCCTAAACTGAACAAACTCAGGCTGTGGGTACTGTAATACATCCCTGCTGTCCTGTTATCATGGAATCCTTGTTCTCAGCTGAAGTCTGTTATATAGATGTCACACATCCTGGGTACACAGTTCATAAAACAGGATTGTGGGGAGAGAAGATGGGCCAGCATGGTGGACTGCTTTAATCTCAGTCTCACCAATGATATCATGTTGTGATCTGCTGTCCCCTCCTCCCATGAACTGCTTCTGTGTAAACTCTCCATTCCATCTTCCTTTCCCATTTTCATCTGTGGCATCTATTACTCACCTGGCATCAAGCCAGGACACCTTCCTGACCTTTTTTTCCTCTCTGCTACACTCCTCCTCTGTTGAGATCTTGGTTCCGGTGACCTCAGTTTCAGCTGGCCCTCCCTTTCCTCCAAATCAGTCACCCAGAAAATGGAATCCTTTAATCTCACACAGCTCCTCTCTGATCCCACAAGACTCAAACCTCACTCTGTCAATAACTTTCCTCACTGACTTAGGTCCTCTTCTCATATCCTTACCAGATCTACACTGCTGGCATCTTCTCTGGTGTCCTTAATGACCATTGTATGATTTACTGCATTTGGAAAATCCTCACTCCAAGGATGCCCCAAAAGTACATGTGGACCAGGTTGCTCACATCCTTAAACCTATCCTACCTCCTAGAGGATGGGTTACAGCAGAACTCATTAAACTTGTCAAAGTCTGTGACTCTGGCTGGCACCTCCATAAAGCTTCAGGCTCTTTGAAGGACCTAGTGAGGTACAGACAATTCCAGAATGCCAGCACTAAGGTTATCAGGAAAGCCAAAGCCAACTTCTTTGTCTCTAACCTGCAGAAATATCTTTACTCCCCCATTACATTTTGGCAGGCTGTCCACTGCATTTTGGATCACCCCTCCCAGTTCACTACCTCTGTCCTCAAACTTGGGAGCTCCTTCATCTCAGCCCACTCCCCGATGCGGCCTCTGCCTTTAACCACTTCTTCACTGCTTGTGCTCTCTCCATCCTTCACCTTCTATTAGCCCCCTCAGTCTAACCCCCTCCCATGCCTCTGCCCATTCTACTCCTTATTCCACAATCTCCCCCACTGATACCCTCTCAACGTCTCTAAGAATCACAGCCCTGATGGACTTGACCCCAATCTCCTGCACCTATCTGCTCCTGTTGTTGCTTTTCGCTCACCTCTGTTAAACATTTCCTTTCACCTTATGTGGGTGCCCTCTGTTTGGAAACAATGTAAAGTTCTCCTCCTCCACAATGGGGATGGCTCCTCTTCATTGAGGAACTACTGTCCCATTTCTGTCCTCTTACTTTGGCTAAACCTCGGAGGAATCTTGACCATACCCAGTTCTTCTCCTCGCTCAAGACTCATCATCTTTCTGTGACCAGGTCAGCATAGATGTCAATAGCTACCCCTGCCTTATGAGGCTGAGGGGCCTGGATCAATAACTCTTGATGGAGGGGGTCACATCCAAGTGGGAATTTAAGTTGTGTGGTGCCACCACCTAGGGAAAGTTTGAAATGGGCCTGGTGTCAAGTATAGTACCACCCCTTTGAAATGCAGTACCTACTCACCTCCCCACAGAATCACTTCATTAATAAACCAGCTTAATGCAAGAACAGTTTCTAACAAAATGCAATGATTAACATTACTAATAATATGCTTACAGATAATAAATATGATCAAATGACAAGGGCTTTATTACAGTAGTGAGTAAGGTTCTGGGAAAGAAGAAGCTTGGCAGTGAGATATCAATCTGTTTGTTCACTGTAGTGGCTGGTCATCTGTTGCCCTTCCAAGCACAGTCACATAATAAAGGTAATGCAGACCCTTGGCTGTACTTCTAGTACCCTTGTAGGCACAGCCAGCATTTATATAAGATGCAGTATACAGGTCCCTTCCTGTATTTTAGGTAGCTTACTCCCACACCACACACACATACAAGTTCCACGTGCCAGACTAGATTGTCCAGGGCTCATTACCCTCACTGGTACCAGTTGCGTGCAATCCTTTTGTTCTAGGGATCTACTGTGAAGAGACAAGAAAATGGCTGCACGTCAAGGACATAGTTACACTCCACTGCTAAGAGATGCTTAAACTGTTTTATAAAACACAAACCAACATAGTAGCACAACCCACTGTAGTGGTTTTTCTTGGCTCTGTCCTTGGGTTATTTGAGCCAACTACTCACGTTCTAGTCTGTGTTCTAGGGTTACTGGGCACCCAGCTGTGGAACCGGTGTAGCCCTGTAGTCTGTTGTTTCCTGGTATCTTGTAGTAGTGTTGCACCTAAAGATGTAAACACTGTTTGCAACAAACCTAATGTTAAACTCCAACAGGGGATTTATACTCCTGTCTGAATGGCCTGGTCCATTAAATTGTTTCCCACAAATTAAATTAGCAACACATATAGCAGGTGTGTTGCAGGGACAAGAACCAGAATTATTCACAGTTCCTAAGTCTAGTGGGATCTCCCTCGGTGCGCTGGGTGTAGCAGCGGCAGCAGGTGTCTCCTCTGGCTGGTTTGGCTCCTCTCTCACTGCAGTTATAGGTCTCTGAGATGATGTGCGCAGAATGGCTCTCCATAAGTTCAAGTCAGGCCTTTCCTCCTTTCTGCATGTAGCAGATTATGTCTTCTACTGTACTGACAGGTACAGATTCAGCCAACGGGGCTCAAACATGTCAGACCTGTATACCACATCACAGCATCCAGTCCCTACATGTACTGCGATAACCCATACCTGGCAATGGTGCTGGCTGGGCAGCTCCCCAGACACAGAACTGCTCTTTGTTACAGAATTGAATCTGCAATGTAGCAACGTATCTGCAATGTAGCAACGTCCCTCTGAGGCCTAGAGAGTCATTGCATGGTAGCTTATACTGAGAAACACCTCTCCTGACTTCTTACTTTAAGTCTGTCAGATCTGTACTGTGTAAGAACATGCATGAGTGCCTCCACTCCGTAGGCATTTTACTTGACTTTGGCAGATGCATGGTCTGACTTCAACAGTAGCCAAATGTAGACTGAAGAAGTTCTGGAACCTCTGCTGTTCAGTGGGGAAATCCAGCTTTTGGATGGTCCATGGAGCCATCAGTCAGTCACAGCAGTGCTGGAGGTCTGTCACTCGATGAATGTCTGGCTGCATAAATTGATGTTGATGTGTTGACCACTCGGCGCACTCATCATTGTCTTTTTTTATTCTGAATGAGGTTGGTTGTCTCCTGCATTAATGACTGATTTAAGACAGTTTTTTTCCCCTCATCTCTTTCAGATCTGGTTTCTGTAAGGACTATTTTGGACACTTTATGTTCATCTTATGGAGTTCTTCTTCAAAAAATATCCTATACAACTAAAGCAGGGGTATGCGCTTTTTCAATTGCTGCTCCCAGCTATTGGAATAAGTTAATAGAATTTCTTTGTAAACCTTGTTCATTTTCTGTTTTTAAAATGCGTTTTAGGCAACATCTCTTTACTCAATATTTACATAATTGTAGCAGTGCTCTGTAGTTGATATGAATTGTTTCATTGTTATTGTAATGCTTCAGCCTGGGTCAAGCCTGAAATAGGACCTTCGGTTTAGTAATCATACTCTTTTAAACTGAATAAATAAAATAAACAAACTTGCATCTGAATTAAGCCCTCCTCAGGTCCATGGGTCCTTTTGACTCTCTTTGCAGGCTTTGACTCTGATCGTCTGTGCTGCCACCCTCTGACCCCATTGCTATATCTTCCAGGGGTCAGAGGTTACTAAAGTGGCTGTCCTACTGTAGTCCTCACAGTCATTCCCAGAATGTCTTTATTTTCTAATAGGCTTCTGTCCTTAAACAATTTCTGTGCACCCCAATTTAGTTGTGCGTGGTTGCGCTACAGTTCTGGTCAGGGCAGGGTAGTCAGCAGTAGAATTTCCAATTTGTTGCAAGCACTGATCATGCTCGGTTGTCATCGTCAGTGGAGTCACCTTTCATGTGCAGCACCGAGCCACTTTCCTTTGATGGTATAGCATGCCATAACTTCAGCTCTCCTCTCTTACTCCTGGTCCAGTCCTTGCTAAAACACTTCCGATCCAGGGGATTGGTCGGAGCAACATGTTGGTGGCTGATGGCATGAGGCAGGCTCTATGGAGCCTTGAAGGTAAGCTCCACATGGGGGGGTATATTTGCCCTTCCCTTTCCAGTCTGGTTTCTGTAAGGCAACTCCACTCTCTCCTTCCTCCTCTGTCTCACTGATTCCATCCTGAAAAGTGGCAGATTACTGTGACCATCTTCATTGACCTTGCTAAAGCTTTTGACATTATGATCCACCCTATCCGTCTGGACAAGTTTGTTGGAGCAGGACTGACCCAGCAGTCATTTGGTTCTGCTTCTTTTTTTTTCTTTACTATGCTTTTCTCCCTCCCTGCCCGACTGGCTCACATTGGCCAAACTCTCTCCCAGCCCCGTCCCCTGGGACTTACTTCCCTGGCATTCCTCCCTGGCTTACTCTCAGGGTGGGGCCTTCAGGGGTGACCCCCTTCCCCACTGAACTACTAGCGTGGTGTCTGGGCAGTCCTATGGGATGACAGTGCAAGACCCGTGGAGCGAGGTGAGTGGCACACTGCACGGTCAGCGTTTTTCAGTGTTCTGTCCCCAGGATGAGTGGTTTGCAATGACATAAATGGCAATCATGCTGACATCTGCCCTGCCTCCCCAATCCAGCAAGCTCCAGCTGTCAGGTCCACAGCCTCGTCCAGGGGTCTGTTGAGCACTGGTAGCTGACCCCCCTACCCCCCAGAGAAGGACAACAGTCCCTAGGATGCTCAATCCTCCCCCCCTCCAGCTGGCCCTCAGTGACACAAGCAGTAGCGCTACCACTGCACCAGCAGGCTGGCCTTTTGTCCTACTCCTGTCTCTTCAACTGGCACCAGTCAGTCTAGTTGGTGATGCTTTATTCCCCGCCCCCCAGCCATTTCTAAAGTGCCCCAAAACATCATTCTTGGCCCCATCCTCTTCTCAATTTTTCAAAATGACTTCCTGTTACTCTGTGCTGTCTCGCACACATATACTGTATATGTATATATATATGCACACTGATGACACAGTACTCTACCAGGGGTGCCTTGGTCTCTGAGCTGCACTTGTCACTACAGCATGATTTCAATGATGTCCAGCACCGGTTCCACTCACCAACTCACTCTTATTGCCAAAAAACTGTGGCTATGTTCCCTAGCACTAAGTAGATCTCGCACACAGCTCCCTGCCCACCAGCCTTCCAGAGCTCTCTCCAGGAGCAGGGATCACCGTGAGTGCTGAGAAGAGGTAATTAAAGTACCTCTACAGCTGCACCCTTGTGAGGGGGGTTAGCCCATCAACGCGCTGCACACATCGACTGCACCACCCACCCCAGGTCGTCACTACTTATATAGGTGTTGTCTTATGACATCACTTCCCCACTTTTCCATTTGCAGGTTATACCTGCTAGCCACTAGAGGGGCCCTCTGACCTTTCTACCTCAGCCTACCCACTGGAATCCCTTCCTGCTTCCTGTGATCTCTCTACTTGAATAGGCTACTCCTCTCCTTACTACCACCGCTGCCTATGCCCACGCCTCACCCTCGCCCCACCCTCTGGCTAGCCCTACTTACTAACCCCAGCCCTATCGCCGACCCACACCCTTCCTGTCACTAACCCCATTGACCACTAGGAGTCACTAATTCAACCCTGTTTTCTGGTCCAAACCCTGCCCGCTTTAAGTCACCTTGAACCAGTATCCCTGCTCTCAGCCAGGTCCTATCCCAATTGCCCTGACAGGGTCTTGAACCTTGTACCCTGTCCACCAGAGTCCGTGACAGTACCACTACTTCAAAGTGGTATCTACACTTTCTGAGGGGCAATCAGGTTACTTGTAACTCACCACCCTGAAACCACCAAGGCACTATGCCTGGGCACCCCTTCCCCAAATCTGGTAAAATGCCCCCATCAATAACCCTTGTACTTCTGATCTCCCCCATTTTACTGTCCCTTCCCATTTTAATTCCCCCCTAAGCTGCTTCCCAGCACCCCCCACCGCCCATCATGACCCATCCTAAAAATGCCCCTTTAAAGTCCACTTCATCCTTCCCAGCTATCTCCTGGTCCCATTTCCCCACACCACTCTCCTCCTTGACCTATTCCTTCAGCTGCCTTCTGGCCTCTCTCTCTCTCCCATTCCATTACCCACTCCCTCCACCCAGCCCACCCTTCTGGCGCCCCCAGCCAGTGCATGGCAAAATCCCGGTCTCTCCACGCTCAACGCTGCCACCTAACCATTGCCCTACTCCTTCTGGCTGCAGGGGATATACACCCTAACCCTGGCCCAACCCTAACCACAGGCCCAGCCCACCCCATACCTAACCCCTCAGCCAAGGTCACCACCGATACTTGTTTACACCTTCTCCATCTAAATATTCGTAACCTAGCCATGCCCCTGACATAATAATCCTATCTGAGACCTGGCTAAACTCCAGCCTACCAGATAATATCGTTGCTATTCCAGGGTTCACTATCACAAGGCAAGACAGGCCCTCCAGAGGCGGAGGGGTGGCTATCTATATCAGATCAGCCCTACACTTCACTGTCTCTCTGACAAAAGCTGAACCCAAAGCTTACGAGCTTCTTATGATAAAACTGTCCCCTCCCTCCTCGTTACCAATCTTTGTGGCGGGTATTTACTGCTGCCCAGGCACAGCAACCACAATAGTCACTGACCTACTGGATGCTCTCATCCTCATCTAGTCGGGTTGAACTATACGCTGCGGGTGACTTTAATCTACAACTGGCTAGCACCCGCCTTTAACAAAACCTAAACTGAGATAACTGCTCTCAACCTTAGTCAAACCATTACGGAACCCACACGCTCAAACCATAAGTCCGGTAATCACTCATTACTAGACTGGATGCTTACATCCCACCCACACTGCGTCATCAGTTCAGGCCTCCTCCCCGATATTCCATTAGCGACCACCACCTAATTTACTTGGTCTGCAAAATCCACAGAGTTAAATCCCGTCCCAAATTTATCTTCCGATGGTCATATAATTCCCTCAACCTCTCCCCCCTCCTGGAAGATCTTGCTCACTCAAATTGGGTCCCGTGCTCAAGCTCCTCTAACATGGATTCAGTCCTTATGCACTTTCAGAACACCTTCCTCACCGCCTGGGATAAACATGCCCCCATGCGCCAGGCTAGAGTCCATGGGTCTCACCTACCCTGGATATCCCCTGAGCTGATTACTTGCCAACAATCCCGTGACAAGGCCTGGCGAAACTTTAAATCCACACTCCTCCCAAGCAACTATATCACTTACTGCATGCTCCGCAGCAAATGCACAAAGGCCATCCGCTTAGCTAAGGCTGAATATTTCAACAACACATTAAATGCAAATCTTGGGAGACCTTCTAAATTCTGGAAAGTCATCAACTCCCTTTGCTCCCCACAAACAGCAAGCCCCTCACCTCTCCTCCTCACCCAAGGGAATCTCCTCTCCGACCCCCTGAAGATAGCCTCGGAGTTTAATTCCTATTTCACTACTTGCGCCCTGGCCCTCCTCGATTCCCTATCTCCTGCAACCACACCCTCCCCCCCATACATCTATAACCACACCCACCACACAGTCATCTATCCCCCTACCATCTGGTAGGAACCCCTTTTCCTTCAGATACATCTCCCCCACCGAAACCCTAGATGCCCTTCTCTCCCTGAACCCCTCTAAAGACAAATCCCCCAATGGTCTCGATAACAAACTCCTCTTCCTATCTGCCCTTGCCACCCTACTAAATCTTTCTTTCTCCACCGAGTCACTCCCCTCCGAATGAAAGCATGCCACTGTCCTACCCCTTCCACAAGGTGGTGATCCTTCCTCCACTACTAACTACCGTCCCATCTCCCTCCTCCCCACCCTCGCCAAACTCCAGGAACACCTAGTGCTATCCCAACTCTCCCACTTTCTCTCAGAAACTAACTTCTTCACCCCATTTCAGTCCGGTTTCAGAAAACACCACTCTACCACCTCCTCCCTACTAAGACTCACGGACTCCATCCTCACTGGGATGGATAAAGGGCTAATCACATATGGCTATTTTCATTGACCTAGCTAAAGCTTTTGACACGGTATCCCATTCTCTCCTTTAATCCTGCCTTTCACGGGCTGGCTTAGCAGCGTCCGATACAAACTGGTTCAATACCTACCTACTAAATCAAACCCAATCCACTAAAATAGCTGACGACACCTCCTCCCTCTCCCCATCACCACTGGCATTCCCCAAGGCTCAGTTCTTGGCCCCATCCTCTTCTCCATCCTTCTAAATGATCTAACTAATTCTTGCTCCTCTACCGCGATCCACATGTATGCAGACGACATGGTCCTCTTTACCTCCGTCCGGATTCACGAAGAACTCACTTCCAGACTTCAGACTGATTTCAACAAAATCCAACACTGGTTTAATACCAACCAGCTCTCCCTAAATGCTAAGAAAACTGTCTCTATGTCCTTCGGCACTAGACAGTGTCTATCCAAACTCGCCTCCCCTCTGATTTTCCATACCCTAAACAATACCATCCTTGATGAAGTGCCCTCCTTCAGGTATCTAGGGGTATGGCTCGATCGCCACCTCTCCTTTTCCACACACGTGGATGCCATCACTTCAAAACTGCACCCAAAACTTGGTGCCCTCTACAGGAACCGCACTAGTCTCCCGCTACCTGTCAGACGTGAGTTAGTCCTGAAAATGATTCTACCCACCTTCGACTACTGTGATGTTATATACAGCTCCGCCTCTAAGACCACCCTAGCCAGACTAGACTCCCTCTTTAATGCTTTCTGCCACTTTGCCCATGATGCCCCCCCCCACTCACATCACTGCGAGCTCTACCATTCACCGGCCCTGCCATCCCTCAGTAACCGGCAACAAATTCATAGTGTTAAATTCACTACCAACTTCTGGCTCGGCTCCCTCCGCCCCCACCTCGTATCTTCCCTATCTTCCCGACCTACCCCCACCCACACCCTCAGGTCCACTGACACTAGGCTATTAACCATCCCCCACCGAGGAAACCACTGCCAGCCAATCAGCCTTCTCCTACCTCCTCCCTAAACTCTGGAACGGCCTGCCGGCCCAGATCCACCATTCCTCATCCAAACACTCCCTATCCTCTGCCCTCACTAACTTCCTTGCACCAAATTGCAACTGCCCCTGACCTCCCCCCCTCTTTTTTGATCACCTCTCTTCCCCATCACCCCTTAGCACCTGACCAGTGGCTTGGCCATCGCCTAATTCTCTGGCTTATATGCTGCCCTACGCACTTACACTCTCACTCTTCCACTCTTCTCCTCCAATATCTCCCTTCTCTCCCTCCTTCCTAACAAACCTACGCTCTTCAACCTTTCACACAGCCACTAACTCCACTCTCCTTCCCCCCCACCTCAACTAACCCTTCCCCCCCTCACACCTAATGTTACTACTCCACTCCTCCTCCACCCCCTATCTTTGCTCTCTAACTCCAACTGTCAACTTGGTGCATCTTGCTGAGCTCAAGCTCTGCTACCGGCACTCAAGTTCTGCTACTGGCACTCTAGTTCTGTTACTGGCACTTATGTAATTCATGTACTGCCTCGATGTGTGCCCAGGATATGTATACCCCGTCCTTGATGATCATGTTCTGTACTGTTCTTGCCTCGATGTGTACCCATTATATGTATACCCTGTCCTTGATGATCATGTTCTGTACTGTTCTTGCCTCAGTGTGTACCCATGGTATGTGTACCCTGTCCTTGATGATCATGTTCTGTACTGTTCTTGCGTCAGTGTGTACCCATGGTATGTGTACCCTGTCCTTGATGATCATGTTCTGTACTGTTCTTGCCTCAGTGTGTACCCATTATATGTATACCCTGTCCTTGATGATCATGTTCTGTACTGTTCTTGCCTCAGTGTGTACCCATGGTATGTGTACCCTGTCCTTGATGATCATGTTCTGTACTGTTCTTGCCTCAGTGTGTACCCATTATATGTATACCCTGTCCTTGATGATCATGTTCTGTACTGTTCTTGCCTCAGTGTGTACCCATGATATGTATACCCTGTCCTTGATGATCATGTTCTGTACTCTTCTTGCCTCAGTGTGTACCCATGATATGTATACCCTGTCCTTGATGATCATGTTCTGTACTGTTCTTGCCTCAGTGTGTACCCATTATATGTATACCCTGTCCTTGATGATCATGTTCTGTACTGTTCTTGCCTCAGTGTGTACCCATGATATGTATACCCTGTCCTTGATGATCGTGTTCTGTACTGCTCTCCTTATGAATCAAGTTCAAATGTACTGCTCTACTGCTAAATTCAACTACTGTATGTATATCTGCCTCCTCTGTAACCCTTCCCCCCAGGTCGCACCGTGAGACGAGCATCTTTTTGCTCAGTGTGCCTTTCCTGGTGAAACATTTTCAATAAATAAATAAATAAAGATCCTAGTCAGACTCAGGTCCTCTCCTGTCATCAAGACTGTCAATGTCATTTCCCATGAAATAATCACTCACTTCAAGTACTTCAGAGTGGGACTGGTTCAACGCCTAGACCCCCGACAATGACAAATACTCTACCCTGTACTCTGTGTTCAATTTCTCAACAAGTTCTGCCTCTGACTCCCAGTTCATTGGGAGAATGTACTCAAGGTGATCTTACTGATTTTTGACTATGTGGATATGGTCTACAGTGCTGCCTCCATGGCCACCCTAGCCAGACTGACTTCTGTCTTCCACTCCTTCTACCACTTTGTCTGTAACTTTCTGCCTCTCACTCATCACTGCCCCCTTTACATGAACCTCTCTTTCCCTGTCTGGAATCTTTTTGGCTTTCTCACTGCTCCTCCCTCCTCTCTAAGTTTTGATACCTCCTCACTTCCCTCTTGCTGTACTGTACTGCTCTCCTCTCCTCTCCTTTCCCCTTAAATCCCACCTTCCTACTACAGTATCTCCATTCCTCTCATGTTAACTTCGCCCCCACTGCAAAACCTCCATTTAACAATCTGCCTTCTCTGGTTATTTCCCCAACTATGGAACTGCCTTCCTTCTCACATCCATTTGTTCCCCTCATACGTCTCCCCAAAAATGGCTCCTCAGAGCACCTTTTGCACCTTCCTGCACCACTTATTAGCTCTTTTCTTCCCCCTGCCCTTCTTGTGCTACTATACCACCCTCATGCAGTTTTTGCGCAGTGCGTTCCGGCCACCTTATTTTAAATTCTGCACTGTTTTCATTAATCCGGTTCTTAGCCTCTGTATTGTGTTTTTGCACATGATGCTCCCTGATTTTATATTTTTGCATAGTACCCTTTGTACAGTTTCATCCTAGTCGACATATTGTAGTTTTGCACAAAATGTCTTTTTGAATGCATTTTAAAATTGTGTTGTTTTTTTCATTCCTGGTCATAGAAACAGACAGTAGTGGCAGAAAAAGACCAGTGGTCCATCCAGTCTTCCCAGTTTTGCCCTAGTACATCCTGTGTCCTTAGTATACCCCATAACCCATTTTCAGATGCTGGTTTCCTTTGTTATACTCCTGAGTAAATATTAAGCCCTTTACTCTGTCCCAGCTGTACTTGATCCCATAAATGGTTTATGCACCCATCACCTCTGCAGGTAGGGTGTTCCATGGCTCAACCACTTTCTTGGTAAAGTAAAACTTTCTCACACCCCTCCTGAATCTTGCCCCCACCAGTCTACATTCATGTCCCCGTGTTTTTGACCTACCATTCCTGCTAAATAGATTCTCACTGTTTACCTTGTTTCTTCCTTTCAGGAACTTGAAGGTCTCTGACATGTCCACCTCTCCCTTCTGGCCTCCAGCAAGTACGTGTTCAGTGCCGTAAGCCAGTCCTCATAGATCTGCTTTGTTGGCACTGAATCATTTTGGTTACTCTAGTCTGTACTGTCTCCAGCCTGCTGTCTGTTTGGTAATTTGCCCCATTGCTGTTGTAGAGTTGTGTTAAGCATTGTATATAAGTTTCTGCAGCCTGTTATGCTCTTGTACATTTGTACAACACTGTTTATTGCTGAAGCCACTGTACATGTAAGCCCAATACCTCATTAAAAAGTTTTCATAGCCTTTCAGACTAGGAGAGAGGCTGTTCATAAACATTCCTCTTTATGGCAACAAAAAACAGGGTGCACTTGTGCTGGCCAGTATGAACATCTGCAGTCTGTTAAAAAAATTTGATGCCCTCACTGCTTGGGTTGTAGTACACAACCCTGACATCCTGTCAGTCGTCGAAACATGGCTGTCACCGTCTGCACCTGGCTTGGCCATCATCCTACCTGGCTACTCACTTTTTAGGCAGGACAGACTATCTAGAAGAGGAGGTGGCTGTGCCACATACCTAAAGGATTCACTGTTGGCCTATCCACATTCCCTCCCTGAACCAGCTATGGATGTTCAGATCCTTGCTGTTAAGGTTATGCTCAGTGCACACAACAAGATCCTCTACATTGGCTCAGTCTATATTTCCTCTGACCTCACTGAACAGGGCTTAAAACCCCTAATGAACTGCATCATGAGTCTAAAACAAGACACAGAAACCATCCTGTTAGGTGACTTTAATGTCAACTGGTTCTCGTCAGGTGCCAGAAGGCATATGGATGAGTTAACAGGCCTGAACTTTACCCAGTTCATAACAACTCCAACCAGGACAAGCTATAAGACTGGAACTAGCACACTCCTGGACTGGGTCCTAATGAATCGTCCAACACATATCTCCCATTCTGAAGTATTGCCTGACCCTATCAGTGATCACTCTCCTACCAAGAGTTATTGGTCGAACAAATTTATCAAGCCCCTTGCCAGAACAATCACAAGTAGAGTGCTCTCCCATGGCCACTAAAGTCTCTCCTCTGACAACAAGACTGGTCTTACATTGAAACCGTTCCTGATATTGACTCAGCTCTACAATACTTCATTGAATGCTTCAGTATGGCCTGTGACATCCACGCCCCTTTGAGAACACATAAGATCAGAGGACTTGATAATCTTTGGATCTCTTTTAACATTCTGGCTCCATCGAAAGCTTGTGACCACCTCTGGCATAGGGGCAGGACCTCTGGCAGTCAACCTGACATACAGGCCTATAAGATGGCCAGGAATGCATGTACTAAGGTTGTCCATGAGCACAAAGCATGCTACTATAAGGACGTCCTTGCCAAGACCTGGGCAGATGGGAAAACATTCTGGGAAAACCTTTCAGAAATCACTGGGAAAGCATCCAAGCAAGCTCCAACTATGTTAAATGTTGATGGGTCTATCACCTATGACCTTGTGTTAATTGCCAACACATTTAATTCATCCTTCACAGATCTTAACCAAACTCTGCCCCCAAATTTCTTTGAACCACCCATCACAGCTCCAACATCCACCAAATCAGAAGAGGCCTTGACCCACCCATGTTCCTACTTCAAAGCTATCTCAGAAAGCAAGGCCAAGGCATACCTACATAAAGTTCTAGGAGGAACTAGGACAAGCAGTGATTCCCTCGACCTAAAACCTCTTACCCTACCGCTAGATGAAGTCCTATCCCTCCTCACCAAGCTTCTTAATCGCTTCCTCATACTTTCACAATTCCCCCGTATCTGGAAATCTGCTGTGGTTACACCAGTTCTTAAGAGTGGGGACAGATTACTACCTGGGAATTATAGGCCAATATCTATTCTTCCTCCGTTGTCCAAAGCACTTGAAAGGATTGTTGCTGACCAGTTTGTGGAGTACCTAGAAAAATACAACCTACAATGTGTCCAACAACATGATTTTCAGAAAGGGCACAGCACATCTACAGCTGTACTTGAATTCACTGGTTTCATTCGCCATACTCTTGATCAGGGTCAACTTGTTGGCGCAACCTTTATTGACCTGACTAAAGCATTTGACAAGGTAAATTGCCATTTGCTGACACATCAACTTGTTGGGCTTGGTATATCTTCAGAAGCCCTAAAGTGGTTCACCAGCTATCTAGCAAACCGCACACAATAGTTGAGAATAGGGTCTACCCTTTCTGCTAATCTGCCTGTCTGCTCTGGGGTTCCTCAAGGATCGATACTGGGACCCCTTCTATTTAGCACCTTCCTCAATAATCTTCCGGCATCCTGTTCTGAACCAGTACTCCTCTATGAGGATGATGTGGTCATTTTCTCAAAGACTACTGACCCTACCCTCCGTCAGGCCCAACTTCAGAAAAGTTTTCCTGAAGCCGAGTCCTGGTTCAGCTCTCATAAGTTGGTGCTTAACTGCAAAAAAACTAAGGTCATGCTCTTCCATGGTACCCAGAGCAAGCACAAAGCCAAACAATTGGTGATTAAAAACAGTGCGGGTGTAGTCCTTGATCAGACTAAATCTTTTAAACACCTAGGGGTTACTCTGGATAGTATGCTGTCCTACTCCAACCATGTTGAGAATGTTGCCAAGGCAGTTAACATTTGCCTAGGCCTTCTACACAGGCATAAATACTGCCTTACTACCGAAGCCCTCAGACTGGCTATCCAAAGTTCAATTTTGTCTATTATTGACTATGGTTTGGTCATTTATGGTTCCACCACAGACATAACCCTACGTCAGCTTGCCACAGCCCTAAATGAGGCATCCTGTCTACTAACTGATGCAGCATATCGTTCTCACACTTGTGACCTTTACAGACAAGCAAACTGGCTTCAATTCCAGGCTCGCATTGAATATCAAGCCTGCCTTCTGGCTAAGAAGGCAGATCCTTCTCTCCTATTACCAGGTTCCCTTCAGCTTTTCAGTCCCTTCTGGGGCACTTGTAACACGTGAAGTTCTGTGAACCAAACTTTTACAGTCCCTCGCTGTCAAACCTCGCTCCAACAGCGATCCATTGCAGTAAGAGCTATTAATTTATTTAATTCCCTTCCTCCTGAGATTGCGACGACTGCAACCTTGGGACCATTTAAGCGGAAGCTGCATCAATTCAGAGTTTCCAGATCATCTTGTGACTGATATACCTAATCTTTGCTGACAGTTAAATGCAGTGGGACCTCCCTCTTTTACCATTCGCCCCTGTATAGCCCTACCCTGTTGCTGTGCTATTCCACATACAGCTCTTCCTTCCTTATTCCTTTTCCCATCCCCATTCCTGTCCTCTTTTTATCCTACCTCACCGCCCCTTCTTTCATCCCTCCACTCCCACTTCCCCCTCCCTCTTCTGTTTCCTCACCTTGTTCTCTCCCTCTACCCCCCCACCCCAGTGGGTCTTTCCTGCATAAGCTTCATTGTGGCATCTCCCTCCTTGCTCTTACTTTGCTTCTTCCACCCCCCAATTCACCCCATCCTTCTCTCCTTGTAATCCCTTTCACCCCTCTTCAAACAAGGTCACTGGCTGCACTTGACACAATATTTATCTTGCCATATTATTCTTTTGTTTATGTAATTACTTTCCTTATGTTGTACTACTTACTGAAACCATTGTAATTTGTTAATCTTGTGACTTGACATGGAACCTCTGTAAAAGAGCCTTTGGCTCAAAGGTCTTTCTGACTTGTTAAATAAATAAAAATAAATAAGATTTCAATTTGGCAGCCAGCCCAATAGCACAGCAATTGTGCTACTTCTCACTACTCCGATGACCCAGGTTCAAGAATGGACGGGTCGCTCTTGGGCTGGCTGGGGGAATGGAGGACACTGCATCCTACTGCTTGACTGCTACCTGGTAGAGGCCTGTTGGCAGTACAGCAGGAGCACAGTGAAGGGGAGCTGGGTGGTCGCAGACACCTTTGCATGCATGTGTGCACAACGGTTCTACTATCGCTCGGCAACATCTGCTACACCAACATCCCTGACAGTGACAGACACAATGCCGAGTGTCAGCACTGTACTGTCGGGGATGTCGGCATGTTTTCTTCTGGGGGCTATGCCCACTGAACTCCCCCATACCCACCAGCCTCTAATTATAGAACTCCAAGTTGGAGTTGTCTTGGGAAGGGGGTGAAACATCGGGAGATGCACCACCGGTGTCAGCAGAGACCATCACAGCGACCTGACGCTTTCAGGCAAATTCTGTTGCTGTGATGGTCTTCACTGTGGTGGTGTCACTCTACAGTCAGTACCCCATGCACAACACTGCATGCCAGTACCCTTGGGGAGAAAACCAGGAGCTTGGGGGGAAAGATCTGATCCACTGTTGGGCCAGCACCCCCCAGCCAATGGTAGGCCACCCACCACTACTGTGGCCCTGGGCAAGGGCTGGATAGCCAGTACATCCATGAGTAGGTCAGTGACAGGGCAGGGGGAAGGGGGAATGCTGTTAGAAGAGCATTGAAGAAAAATGACAAAAAAAAAGCGTGTCTGAAAGAAAAAAAGATTCCAAATTATATATTCAGCAGTAGAGAGAGGGAGAACAAGGAAGGTAAATATTGAAAGAAGCAATGGGCCCAGACCTCTGAAGTGTTTACCAGCATACTGTATGTCCAATTTTCTGAAAAGAAGCCAGTTTTTAAATGACTTGCACATATTAAAGCTAAATTTAAATTTTTTGTGTGGATGTATATTGTTATTATCCTTCTGTACCTAGGTGGGGTGGCTGAAAATGGACCTTGTGACTAGGCTCATATCTTGGTTAAAAAAACACAACTAAATAAGTAAATAAAAGCACTTCTGACAAGTGGAAAAGCTAGCACATAGCTTACAGGGTTTAAGTATAACCTAGATTGTGTTGGATGTTGAAGGATGGGACTACGCATCACAGGGGGACATGTGTGAGGGTATTATGCTAGGGTGAATAGAAGGGCAGGGATGTGGACTGTGTCATAGTGACTAGCTGGCTTGGTTGACAATAGACTTGTATTTGTTGTGCTAAGAGATGGAATAATAAAGGAAACTTGTGCAGTGTGATTCAGCTGTGACGGGTGCTGATAAGGGTTTATTGTTATAAGCTCATAGTGTCACAGCATTGTTAACTGCAGATTTGAGCTGGTTCCAGTCATAGCCTGCTCCTTTGTAAGCCTGCCTTCCTCAGATCTATTCTTTGATGTTATGTTTAGTAGCATATAGGGCATAGAAACATAGACAATGATAGCAGAAAAAGACAAATGTTCCATCCAGTCTACCACAAGTTCCCTGTTTAGTCCCAGGACCTACTGTCCCTCCAGGGTCTTAGCCCTCCCCATCCTTACCCCATTCCCCTCCCAGTTTCTACAGCCCCAAACAACTGCTGTACCCTTCGTTCTATCCCAGCTGTGCTTGAACCCACCAACAGTTTCAGCAAACACCACTTCAGCAGGCAGACTGCTCCATGCCTCCACCACTGTTTCTGTAAAATAATACTTCCTCATGTTCCTTCTGAGTCTCCCGCCTGTCAACTTCCACTCATGCCCATGTGACCATGAACTGGTATTCAAGCTAAATATTTCCCAGCAGTTCACCTTATTAATTCCTTTTAGGAACTTGAAGGTCTCTGTCACATTTCCCCTCTCCCTTCTGGGCTCCAGTGCGTACATGTTCAGTGACTTGAGGCGCTCCTCATAAGATCTGCCCTGTTGGCCCCGAATCATTTTTGTAACCCTGCACTGCACTGTCTTCAGCCTATCTCTATCCTTCCTGAGGCGAGGACTCTAGAACTGGGGACAGTACTCCAGGTGTGGCCTCACTAAGGATCTATAGCAGAGAAATGGTCAGACATATGGCAACTTAGATTCAATGCAAAGAAGTGCAAAGTAATGCACCTGGGAAACAAAAACCCAGGATAAGAGTACACAATAGCAGGGGAGGTACTAACAGCAACAAAAATGGAAAGGGACCTGGGGGTAGTCATATCAGATGACCTAAAGGTGGGTAAGCAATGTGAAAAGTCGGTAAGGAGAGCCAGGGGGATACTGGGATGCATAGGAAGGCATCACAAGAAAAAGGAAGTGGTTATCCCTCTGTACATACAGTTGGTGAGACCTCATCTGGAGTACTGTGTGCAGTTTTGGAGACCTCATCTACGCAAGGACATAGACAGGATGGAAGCAGTCCAGAGGAGGGCAACTAAAATGGTGCAGGGTCTGCAGCAGAAACCATATGAAGAGAGACTGAGAGAGTTTAATATGTATACTCTTGATGAAAGGAGGGACAGGGGGGACATGATAGAAACGTTCCAGTACCTCAAGGGAATCAACAAAGTCCAGGAGGGTAGCATCTTTCAGAAAAGAGATTGTAAGAACAAGGGGCACAATTTAAAGATAGAGGGGGACGGCTCAGGGGTAATGTGAGGAAATTTTTCACAGAGAGTGGTGGACACATGGAACAGCCTTTCTGAGGAGGTCGTTGAGTCTAAAACAGTGCAGGAATTTAAACATGCATGGGACAGACATAAGGCAGTCCTAGTGGGGGGGTGGCAGGAAGTAGGCTGTTGGTTAACTAGAATCTGCAGCTTATCCAGTAGGTAGGGAAATGGGCAGACTGAGTGGGCCATGTGGTCCTTATCTGCCGTCAAAGTCTATGTTTCTATGAGAAGTATTACCTCTTCTGCTATCTGTACCCCTTTCGATACATCCCAGCATCCTACTTGCTTTGCTATATGCTTTGTTGCACTGACTTGATTGTTTCAGGGAGTCACTGATGATAACTCCGAGGTCCTGTTCCTCAGCCGTCGTACTAAGTTTCACCCCACCTATCGAGTACTCTATCCTGGGGTTCTTGTTCCCTGGGTGCAATACCTTGCACTTTCTCGCATTGAATTTCAACTGCCAACCCTAAGGCCATTTCTCTAGCTTTTGTACATCACTCTGCATTTCCCTGATGTCCTCATCATTATTATCCACCCTCCCACAGAGCTTAGTGTCATCTGTGAAGAAACACAGCCTGCCCTGGATACCTTCACCAATGTCTCTAATGAACATATTGAAAAGGATCAGTCCCAGAACAGATCCCTGTGCCACCCTGCTCATTACCTCCCTCTGTGCTGACTTGACTTCATTGACTACAACCCTCTGCTGCCTCCCCTTTAGCCAGCTACCTACCCGGTTTACTGTGACCTTAGCTGCACTGAGATCCATTTTCTTCAGCAAGTCTCTGTGAGGCACTGAGTTGAAAGCCTTGCTGAAGTTATCAGGTTAATCTGACAAGACCTCCCAATCATGAATCTGTGCTGTTTACTATCCTGGAGCCCATTGCTCACCAAGTGGTCCACAAGGTCCTGTTTGACAAGTGATTCCATCAGCTTCCCTACAATAGATGTAAAACTGAGAGGTCTGTAGTTTCTGGCATGTTCTTGCCCCCCTCCCCACCGCCATGGAGGAGAACTATGTACACCACCCTTCAGTCCTTCGGAACTACTACCATCCTTAGAGAGCTGTTGAACAGACCTACCAAGGGTTCAGCCAGGTCTGCTGCCAGCTCCCAGAATAACCATGGATGCAACCCATCTTGCTGCAGGGCCTTATCTGTTTTTAGTGCTACTACCCCTTTCTGGATCCTTTTGCTTGTAAATATTGGCTGCTTCATCTCTGGGCCCCCCTTAGTGTCTGCTTTGGTGCCACTCTCTGGCAAGGTTCTACTGTTCTCCTTAGAGAAAACTGAGCTAAAGTAATCATTAAGGATGGCGTCATTTTGCTCATCATCCTTTATTACCCTACCCCCTCTGCTAACCTTATGAATACCCCTCCTTTCTTCCTTTTCTCCCTAATATATCGGAAGATCTATTTTTCTCCGCTCTTGACCCCCTCTCCAATACGCAGCTCTGTGTCTGCTTTTGCTTCCCTGACCACCCTCTTTGCCTACCTGTTTTAGTATGTACTCTCTCCATTCTTCCTCCCCCTGCCTTTCTCTGTACTTGCAGAAAGCCTTTTTCTTTGCCCTTGATGCTTTCCGGACTTGTGCAGAGAATCATAATGGTCTCTTGAACATGCTCTTTTTGACTACCATTCTCAAGCATAACTTAGATGCCTTGAGAATGGCTCCCTTAATTGCCCCCCATTTCTCTTCCACCCCCCATGTTGTCCACTCCAACTAGTTTTTCCCTTACCAGCTCCATCAGCCTGTTGAAATCTGCCCTTCTGAAATCCAGGGTTTTGGCTCTTAATTAGGATTTTCTAAACCCAAGGTCAAGTTCAAACCAAATGCAGTAATGGTCACTGTTCCCCAGTGGATCCCCTATTCTCACAGTGACTATCACGTCCAAGTTGGTCACTACCACATCGAGAACTGCAGTCTGCTTGGTGGGTTCTTTAACTAGCTGTACCAGCAGACAGTCCTGGAAGACGTCCAATAAGGCCTGACGTCTGGTGTTCCTGGCCACTAGAACATCCAAATCGATGTCTGGCAGGTTCAGATCACCCCACACCACTACTTCCACCGCTGCCACCCCTCTTTCAGATTTTTCCCTGAGCTCTCTGTCTCTCTCTTCTCCTTGCCCTAGAGGTCTATAGATCACTCTGAAGCACAGTTTCTTGCCTGAGACATAGCCTATATGTGGTTGTGGTACTCTGCCTTGTAGACCAAAGCTTTGTTGTTGATCTGGTTATAGCATAACCACTGCCAGACCGTCAGTACCACCACTCAGGACACTGGCAACCCAGATTCAGGAAGGAGCCCAAGTCATCAGAGGACTGGCCGGGGGAGGATGATCAAGTGTCCCAGAGGTCACGCTCCTCCATGGGGGGTGGGGGTCTGCAGACTCTGCAGTGCTATGGAGACCTTTATAACCAAAGACGGTGTTGTAAGCTGAGCTGGGATACAGGAAGGGAGAATGCTTTTGAGCTCTGACCTGCCCAGATACACACATGCACGTGTGCATGCATGAGCATCAGATAGCCCAGAATGTTGACATTCTACATGGAGGCAAAGAAGAAGGATGACCCCCAGCTGGGGCAGTATGAAGCTGGCATCATTCCACAGGCCTTGCTTAACTGACCGGGGGTGCCAATCTCCACACCTAGCATGATGTCTGGCAGGGACCCTTCCTACCTCTTTGGCCCCACCCTGGAGGGCAAGACAGGGAGTAACGGGTGGTGTGGTAAGTCCAATACTTAAACAAAAGAAGCTGTGCACCTGCTCAAAATAAGTGTCAGTAAATTGCTGGAAATCATGGTGAAGTCCATCATACGTGTTTTTTTTATTGTTTTTGTATTTATTTTTTATGAGGAGGTGGACTGGGCACTGTCCTTTTTCTGCCACGCCTGATGTGCTTATTCAGTCTAAATCCAAGTTCTCTGCAGTAGCTGTCTCAGTGATCCAGGATAAGGCAAACCGAATAATTCACTGATACAACTAAAAAGCCCTGGCTTTTCACATCTATAAGCTGTCTCAGGGGGCATAGCGTATAGGAGTAATTCAGTCATCACCTTTAATACATACATTACAGCCTCAATGGTTTACAAATCCCCTTGCCACATGTCATATTAAAGTTAAAAACACTTTTATAGAACACTTAAAATGGCTTTCCATCTATATTTGACTAAGAGCGAGTTTTCCTATGTTAAATTCTACGCATTATGTGCCAACCAGTTGTGCTATCCAGACACCATATAAAACTAGGCACACATACCATAAATAAAAACAAAAAAAAAGAAAAGAAATCCAAAGGGGAGTTGAATTGTGAGGGCACTTCGGAAGTAAGGGGAAGGTGGGGGCAGGGCAGGCAGGCGAGCATAGAGTGCGGCAACAAGCTGGATAGGTTTTAAGCGTGATGTTTAATGAATGATAAAGTGAGTTAAAAACAGATTAATAATTTAATTTATACTCATGTTGGTTATGTGAGAGTTGACTTATGGTAATATGGTACATCTAGACCTCATTCAGTAGACCTTCTCCCACCCCAATCCCTTTTGTGTTGTTTCTCTCCCCATCCCCAAACCTATTTTCTGTTATGTCATAAGATTTAATTCTGCCATCTACTTTCACATAGTTCTGTCTCCCTAGTGCTGGTTTTAATCCTAGTTTTTTAATGTGCCATAAACTTTTCAAATATAAAGCTTCCCTAGTTTTTATCATCTAAGGAATATTGCCAGGATAAAGCCCCTAGTTCCGCCACTGGACCTCCTCACCTTGGTAAATGCCTTCGTGATATCCAGGCTTGACTACTGCAATGTGCTTTATCTCGGGGTCTCTGGAGGTACGCTGTGTTGACTGCAGCTGGTGCAGAACGTGGCAGCTAGGTTGCTGACAGGACAGTCTAAGTACTGTCATATCACTCCGGTGCTGTGTCAACTGCCCGGTTAGGTGGAGGGTACTCTTTAAGGTGGGTTTGCTCACCTTTAAGGCCCTACATGGCCTAGGCCCTGGTTACCTGAAGGACCTTCTCACACCTGCTGTCTCGGTCCGCTCCCTCTGCTCCTCCTTTCGGGACCTCCTTGTGATTCCCAGGACAAGGTTAAAAACAGCAGGTGACAGAGCATTTAGTGTTGTCGCCCCCATTCTGTGGAATTCACTTTCTCCAGCTGTTATGGAGGCCCCTTCTGTTGAGGTATTCAAAGCCCACCTCAAGGCCTTCTTGTATTAATAAATGTGCCCGAAACAACTGCACAAAATCCACTCGACTAAAGAAAAGTACATACTGGAGGGAAACTCTCTCTGACACTTGGGGAAACGGGAGAGTATTCTGGAACAACATCAAGGAAGTCACAGGGAAGCAACCAAAATCCTCCCCAACGATGCTAAATGTTGATGGGTCTATACACTTGACCCAATGGTCATTGCTAATACCTTCAATGATGCATTCACCAACCTCAGTAGTGTTCTCCCTTTGGACTTTTTTTTTTTTATTTCTATTTTTTCCACCTTCCCCTGCCCCCTGCACTCCACTTCTTCAGGAGTGCCTGGCATCTGCCTCAGTTTCTTCCATACCTGGAGCTCCGCGGTGGTGCCCCCATGTAGTCTTGGATTTCCCCCAGGCGGGGACAAGGTGGGGCCCTTACACCCTGAACTAATGGCATTTCATTGGGGCCGCCGCGTGGGACAGGCAGGAGACCACTGGAGGTCTGTGCTGGTGCTCCATCTACCCAGAGCGTAGGAGGTGTTTTCTCCATTTCCTGGGTGTGCCATGCGCCTGACATCAGGCGGAGCTCCGCCAATGTCTGTGTCCCAACCCTCCTGAAATGGCAGCGCACTGTACCCCAGGCGGAGAGTGAAGCACCGGACCTGGCCCCTCCCTCCCTGGAGAAGGCAAGCAGTCCACGGACGCTCAACCCTCTCCCCCCGGCCAACCCTCCAGCACCCCAAGCTTGTTCCCAATGAAATTGACACCCCTTCCCCCCAAGACTTCCCACCCCATCTAAATACCCACCTTTTTACTTTAAACAAGTCAAGATGCACAAAGCCCATAAATACATCACCAAAGCAAACTCCAAGTCTAGAATTAGTGGTGATTCCCTGGACCTTAAACTGCTGTCTCTCACTCTTGATGAGGTTCTAGGTCTGTTAACAAGAATTTTCAACATATCTCTCAGCCTCAGCCAGTTCCCTGATTTATAGAAATTGGCCACTGTCACTCTGGTCCATAAAAGTGGTGACAAGGCCATTCATGGGTACTATCGACTGATCTCTGTAGTACCTCCCTTCTCCAAAGCCCTGGAGCGTGTAGTGGTAGATTAGCATACTAATTACCTGGATAAATTCAATATCTTGTGTACACAGCAACATGGGTTCAGAAAGAGACATAATGCCTCATCTGCTCTATTGGAATTCACTGGAGCCCTACACAGTTCGCTGGACAAAGGTCAACTAACTGGATCAGTCTTTGTCGATTTGACTAAAGCGTTTGATACTGTCCACCATCACCTACTAATTGAGCAGCTTATGCATGTTGGGATCTCTCCAGACACTACAGCCTGATTCAAAAGTTACTTAGAAAATCGGTCACATAGAGTAAAAATTGCTGATGTTCTCTCTGATGCTAGGCCTGTTCGCTCATGTGTCCCCCAGGGATCCATACTGGGCCCAGTACTGTTCAACCTTTTCCTGAACACCCTCCCGCAATACTGCTCTGAGCATATCATCCTCTATGCTTATGACGCTGTAATCTTCACCTCTCACAAGGACCCCGAACTCCTTCAACACAAGCTTCAGCTAGGGTTCACTTCTATGGAAAACTGATTTAGTAAGCATAAGCTGGTCCTAAACCATAAAAAACAAAGGCAATGCTCTTCTGTAGCTCCCACAGCAAGCATAGGCTACACCTTCTGGCCATTACAGCCAGCCTTGGAAATACACTTGAGCAGGTGCAATCATTTAAATACCATGGGATAACTCTGGGCCCCATTCTTTCCTATGGTGCTCACATTGATGGCATTGCCAAAGCTGCTAATACTCATCTAGGCCTACTTTTCCGGCACAGGAAACATCTTACCTCAGAAGCATTGAATATAGCTGTCCAGAGCGCTGTGGTTTCCATTATTGACTATGGCCTGATCAACTACAGCTCTGCATTAGCCACTGCTCTCAGACGCCTATCGACATCCCTCAATAAGGCTTGTCGGCTCATTACTGGTGCCCACCGTCTCACACACATGTGTGACCTTTATGTGCGATCCGGATGGTTTCAACTCTCCAGTTGTATTAAACACCTAACCTGCACTATGGCAAAGAAAATAACCATGGGTCTCACTCGTCCTGGAGTCCAAGCCCTTCTTCGCCCTAGCTTGAACCCTCGCAACACCAGGGTATCTGAATCTCAGCTCTTGCAGGTTCCCCGCTGTTGCATCACACAGGGTCAAAGAGTTTTTGCTCACAGGGGACCTAGCTGGATGAATGGTCTCAGGTCAGACATCTCCTCTATTCCCAGGCTTAGCACATTCAGATCCAGGCTCTGCCTTCATCTCATGACCTCAGGCTCTTGTGACTGCTCATCTAATCAGCCCTACTTACTTTTAATCTAGCCTTGTCCTTGCTCCTCCTACTTAGCGCTTATCTTAGCTCCCCTTTTCTCCCTCTACTCCCTCCTCCCCTTACTTCTCCCCCCCCCCACCACCACCAGCACTTCTTCATGTGATGTTGACAATGCCACTGGCTGCTACTTCCTTTAATTGTGTCCCCCCCGTCCTGTCCCTGTTCCATCTGCTGCTCTTCTTTTTTGACTCTGTATTGAGTTTCTACAATGTGCTGATAATTGAATCACATCATCTATCTGTTACACTGTTTATGTGCAATGTTGTTATTTTATGTCTCATTTTCTGTAGTGTACTGTAACTTGACTCAAAGGTACTTGTAATCCTAGATCTAAATTAAAATAATAAATACATAAAACCAGGCCTTCCCAAACTGTGTTTCACAGCCCTAATCTGATTTCAGAGTTTTACGTTTAAATTAACCTCAGGCTATCTCTGAGTTTACTAGCCGCTGTTGAGGGTAGTATTTTAATTATTGTAATGTTGTATATTTATGTTTAAAAGTGTGTTATTTATTTATTTACTCATAGTGATTCTGTATTTGTATGGAATTGTAATATGTGCGGTGCCCAGAGCCTCTGGGGTGGGTGTCTTTTTAAATAAAATGTGCCTTGCCTTGCCTTGCCAAATGGTCACTAGAATCAGTGCTGGATAAGGATTGGAACCAAGGTTTAATTCATTTCCTTGCAATGGCACCGTCAGTGTCACTTACATAAATGACGGGGATCATACAATTAATGTTTTCTAAAGAATGTCCTGAGTAGCAATTGAAAACAACATTGCAAATAAAAATGTTATCTGGACATTTTTTTTAATTTCTATATTTTTACTCCATGGACAGGTTGTACAGATTTCTGAGAGTCTCTAGTAGAGTGTGCCCTGACAGAGCCTTCCAGCTGCATTCCTGCCATGGTGTTGTAGCACTGGATGCAATTTACAGTTCAGTTAGACCGGAGCTGCCGTGGATCACCACTGTAGTAAAATTCTGAAAAAGAAACCTGAGGGGGATGTTGTCTGGATTCAAACTCCCAATATCTGGTTTATCAAGCTGCAGACCTTTTCACTGCACTGCCAACCTGGCACAGTGCCAGCTTGGTGGTGTAAGCTGTAAAGGATAAATCTCTGCCGGTGAGGCTGCCTTGTCCATAAATGTCTATCTCTGAGGCAACATCTGTTTAAGAAATTTGTCTCTTGCAGTCCTTTGCAACTGGGATCGAAGGAGACCAAAAGCCGGAATACTTGTCCATATTTATTTATTTATTTATTGTATAATCAGATTTACAACCTTTGAGCCAGCGGCTCATTTACAAAGGTACCTTGTCACAGAGAGAACACACATGGTTAACATAATTTACAGAGTACAGCCAAGACAGAATAACAGATTTTTACATGTTTACAGAATACAGACATGCAGAATCAACGTAGTTTTACATAGATTGCATGAACAGAGATACATAGTATTACATACAATTGCTTGAACACATGTGTAGTTAAATAAACATTTCAAGTAGTACCAGCAGGTACTGGCAGAGGAGAGAGGTCCGGGGACTGGGGGTGGGTGGGTGGGTGTTGAACCCAGGGGGCCATGTCAATAGTGCCAGAAGAACAGCAGAGTATCTTTTAGTGATAGTCCTTAGTTCTGTCCACGTAGAAACTGAGGATTCACCTGACATCTAAGGAGTGTAGGATCACTTCCCCTGGGTTCTGAGGTTTGAGGAAGAATGCTGGAAGAACCACTGATTGGTTAAGGTGAAACTATGAAACCACATTGGGCAGAAATTTAGGATTTGTTTGGAGAACCACCCTGTCTTTGTGGAAAACTGTGCACAGAAGATCCATTACTAGGGTCTGTATCTCAGAAACTCTGTGTGCAGAGGTGATAGCCACTGGAAAAACAGTGTTCTGGTTAGATACTCCATGCTACACTTGGCTGGAGGCTTAAAGGGCTTGCAAGTAAGCACATCAAGTATTATGTTGACATCCTAAGGAGTGACAGGCTTCTTTACTGGTGGTCTCGTTTGTAAGATGCCTCTAAGGAATCATTAGAAACATGGTTCAGTCGTGGAGACCAAGGAACACCTGACCAGGCTGGGTGACAAACTATCATCCATTTCGTCCGACATCTCCTTCTCTGAGATCCTGCCAGTCTGGGAGAGGAGGGCAGATGGATGGAAGGAAGGTCAGAGAAGGGGAGATAGGGGAGCTAAACATGTGGCTCAAGGGCTGGTGCCAGGAAAAATACACAGATTTGTAGGGAACTGGCAACAGTTCTGGGAACGAAAGTTCTTTAAATCTGATGGACTGCATCTGACTAAGGAGGGAGTGAGTGCATTGGGGCAGAAGTTTGACGTCTTTGCAGAATATTTAAACTAGCAAATGGGGAGAGGGGTGCAGCACCCCATACGTCGAATGGGAAGAACACCCCTTCCCCTTCAGCTAGTGGTCAAACAAGGATTCAGCATGTTTGCAGTTCACTTGCATCACCAGGTAAGAAAAAAGGTCCGTCTCCCCATACAACACACAGGGGAAATGCCAAACCTCACACAACAACTAACACACCGAAATCTGGCCAATGGAAAATCATGTACACAGATGCTCACAGCCTGGGAAATAAGATCCGAGACCTGCAGGCAATAATGTCAGAGGCTAAACTGGACACAGTAGCAATTAGTGAGACGTGGTTTACCAGCAACCACACTTGAGAGACTTCAGTACCTGGCTATGTACTATTCAGAAGAGACCGAGGTGCAAAAAGAGGGGGGTGGAGTGGCCCTGTATGTCAAGGAAAACATCAAAGCTACAGAAATTCAGAATACACATAAGGAGCCAGAAGAACTGTGGGTCACCCTGGAAACAGGAAATGGGACGGCCATAAGAACCGAGGTTGTCTACAGGCCCCCAGACCAGGGGGAGGACATTCGACACATTACTGTTAGAAGATATACAAAACATGACAGCTAAAGGGGAGGTTCTGATAATAAGAGACTTCAACATGCCGGATACAGATTGGTCAATACCAGCAGGAACATCTGCCAGAACTAGACACATGGTGGATTCCCTGCAGGGGGAGGGCCTCAAACAACTGGTACAACAACCCACAAGAGACAGGGCTATCCTAGATCTAGTACTGACAATCAGGGAAGGGATCACAGATCTCCAGGTAGACGGTCACCTGGGGGCCAGTGACCATCACATGGTATGGTTTAATTTGGCCACTACATCTAAATCATCCCATTCCAAGGCAAAAATATGGGACTTCAGAGGAGCTGACTTTGATAAGATGGCCAACAGAGTTAAGCTAGTCCTGACAAAAAGAAACACAGGTGAGGGGGTACAGGCAAAGTGGGCAAGCATTAAGGATGCAATACTTGAAGCAACATCCCATTGTGTTAGACAGAAAAGGAAGTGCAAAAGAAGAAGGAAACCACTTTGGTTCTCAAATATAGTAGCAGAAAAGATTAGAGCCAAAAGGCTGGCCTTCAGGAAATATAAGGGAACACAGCGGGATGAAGATAGGGAGGCATACCAAACTTCCCTAAGGGAAGCAGGGAAGGCAGTAAGGCAGGCAAAGTCCCAAACTGAGGAAACACTAGCACGAACAGTAAAAGAAGGTGACAAGACTTTCTATAGATACATTAGTGAAAGGAGAAAGTCCAAAAGGGGTATCACTAAGCTCAAAGGAGAAAAGGGGGCGTGTGAGGAAGAGGACCCTGTAAAAGCATCTATCCTAAATAGATACTTTTGCTCAGTATTTACTGAAGAGAAGGTAGGGCAGGGCCCACAGCTCAGCACCATGGACACATGGGGGAGGGAGGTGAGTACTACACCCTTCACAAAAGAAAGGGTCCTACAACAGCGCACTAAGCTCAGGGTGGACAAGGCAATGGGACCTGATGGCATGCATCCCAGGGTACTTAAGGAGCTAAGGGTGGAACTAGCAGAGCCATTATCAGAACTGTTTAGTGAGTCTCTGAGCACAGGAGAGGTCCAATAAGACTGGAGAAGAGCTCATGTGATCACGCTCCACAAGAGTGGTAGCAGGGAAGAGGCAGGGAGCTATAAACCAGTCAGTCTTATCTCAGTAGTGGGCAAGATTATGGAGGCACTCCTTAAGGAAAGGATAGTGCAACGCCTGGAATCCATAGGGGCACAGTATCCAAGACAGCATGGGTTTACAAAAGGAAGGTCCTGTCAAAGTAATCTCATAGATTTCTTTGACTGGGTAACCAGAGTGATGGACCAAGGGGAGCAGTTGATGTCGCTACCTTGACTTCAGCAAAGCTTTGACACTGTTCCACATAGAAGATTGATAAATAAGCTGGGTAGGCTTGGGGTGGTCAGACGTTGGTCAACTGGGTGGCAAACTGGTTGACGGGCAGAAAACAGAGAGTGGTGGTAAATGGTATACAGTCAGAAGAGATGTAAGTCACAAGTGGGGTACCTCAGGGATCAATCCTGGGGCCTGTCCTCTTCAATATCTTCACCAGTGACATTGCAGATGGACTAGAGGGTAAGGCTTGTCTGTTTGCATGTGACACTAAGATCTGCAACAGAGTAGATGATCCAGATGTGGTGGACATAATGAGAAGAGATCTGGATAAAATAGCAAAATGGTCAGAAGAGTGGCAACTGAGATTTAATGCAAAGATGTGCAAGATCATGCACATAGGGAAGAGAAACCCTGAAGCCACCTATAGGCTGGGAGGGGAGTTGCTGGGAGTCACAAAGGAAGAAAGAGACTTGGGCATCATCATCATCACCAATGACCTAAAATCATCCAAGCAGACCTCTAAAGCAGTAGGTAAGGCTAGGGGATGTTAGGGTGTATTAGTAGGGTATCACAAGTCGAAGAGGGAGGTAATAATCCTCTTACAAGACACTGGTTAGGCTCTCATCTGGAGTACTGCGGCAGTACTGGAGGCTCACATCTTCACAAGGACATTAACCAAATTGAGGCAGTCCAGAGAAGGGCAACCAAAATGGTGCAGGGACTGCATCAGAAGACTAATGAGGACAGATTAATGGAGCTCAATATGTATACCTTTGAGCAAAGGAGGGAGAGAGGTGATATGATCGAAACATTCAAACACCTTAAGGGCATTAACAAGATGAAAGAGTCTAACATGTTTAAATATAAGAAAAATAGCAGGACAAGAGGACACAGCATGAGATTAGAGGGAGGCAGATTAAGGGGGAATGTGAGGAAATTCTTTTTCACAGAAAGGGTGGTGGATGCATGGAATGGTCCACCCCAGGAAGTGGTGGCTATGAATACAGTGCAGGGCTTCAAACAGGCATGGGATAGGCATAAGGGAGCAATACAGATGAGTATGAATAGATAGGTCACTGACAGAGCAAAGGTCGATGGCACATTCATAAGGTAGAAAAAGAAATGGGCAGACTGGATGCCTTATCTGCCATCAACTTCTATGTTTCTATGAGAGCTGGAGTTCCAGTTCTGCCACCTGTGAGCATGCAACACTAACTCAGAGCTCCTCGCCTTTGGTCCCAATTATTTAATTAAAATCACACCTCAACATTGACAGATTAATTAAAGCATTTTTTTGTCTTGGCTACAGTCCCGTGGTACTGTATCTATGGGAAAAAGCACAAGCAGCAACAGCAGCAGACTTTACCAGAAATGCTTACCAGCGCTTTTAGCATGACTCCCTCCCCCACTGCCAGCATGGCATCCTCCCCTCGGTCTACATCAGCCAACGTAGATGGGGGGGTCACTAATGAATGACTCCTAATGGAACCTTTGGCATTCAGGACTGAATTTGAAGACTCTCTTTCTAGGCTGCAATCTGATCTGGCTGTGATATAAATAAGATAGGGTACAGGAGCTTCTTCAGGAGAAGAAAAGCATCAGAACTAGAGGACATGATATGAGGCTCAAGGTTGGGCAATTCAGGAGCAATGTTAGGAAATTCTTCACTGAGAGGGTGGTCAACCCATGGAATTGCCTGCCCTGGAAAGTGGTGGAGGCCAAAACAGTAAATGGGTTCGAAAATGCCTGGGACAGGCACAAAGGTATCATTTCACAGAATGGATGGGGGGGGGAGTAGTTTCCCATATCGGGCAGACTAGATGGATCTTGCAATCCCCTTCTGCCATCAATTTCTATGTTTCTATCTTTGGACAACTGCTCTGACAAAATGGCCATTCTCCTACACCTCCACTGTAGACAAGCACAGTTACAGGCCAAGTATCAGGACCTGGAGGGGTGGCTGTGGTGAAAAAAAGCTCCATATATAAGGACTGGTGATGAAGAGGAAGGCAAAAATAGTACAGACTTTGTGACAAGACTGTTAAAAATGGCTCTTACCCTCTTTGATATCGCACTAGATCTCGAACAGATCCACAGAGCACTGGGCCCAAGCCAAGGCTGTTGGAGAGGCTGAGGTCGATAATCATGAAATTCCTGTGGTTCCAAACTAAGGAGCTGGTGTTGGCAGCAGAATGGAAACAATTATGCAGGGCAACACTGGAATTTACTTGGACCATGATTAGGCTCCAGCTCTTCAGCACAGATGTAGGGCCTTTAACTGAGCAGCAGGCATCTGCTTCCAGACACCTTACTCGGCTCGGCTGAAGATTCACTTTAAGGACCGGGAGATTTTAAATCACTTCACTGAGGTGGCTAAGCCTGATATGGAATGCAAAGGCATAGTGCTTCCGTGGCACAACGCACAAACAAGCATCCTCATGGAAGACCTAGAAGAGAAACCCAGGGAGAAACACCGATCTGTGGATTCTGCTGGTACTCTTCTCTCTCGCTCTTCTGATGACCAGATACAGCATTCTAAACACACTGTGGAAGCTATTAAAGAATTTCCTCAACACGTTTCAGTGACAGATCCACTAACTGCTTATATAAGGGTAATTTCATTTGGCTAGAATTGAAGACGCATGGTTTGGCTAAAGTATTTAATTAATTGGAGGTGGTGTGGCCTTTTGGGTCGTGGCTGTCCAGAGGGTAAGACCAGACCAGGTTAGACTTTATATTTCAACTGAGCCCTGTATAAGGGGTTCCTAGTCATATTTATGGTGGATGCTGGTGCTTCAGGGGGGTTGGGGTGAGCAAGGACACTATTTGGTCATTGTACTTCCTAGATGTATGTTCACTGTGAGGTATGCTACACCTCTCAGTGTAATTATCCTAGGCCAGGAGATGACTTGGTTTGCTATTTGAATTTTCAGTTAAAATTTATTTGATCACCACTATAGTACAAATATTGGGCAGGATTCACAAAGAAGATGCGCTGAGCGCATCTCAGAAGTGCCGAGCACAGACAGAGCAATTCACAGAGGCATGTGCAATGGGATGCGCCAAGCACAGCTCCTCTGTGAATCACCCAGAATCAGTACAGCACAACTGGAGATGCACCAGTGCAACTGGAGATGCGCCAGTGCATCCCGGATGCCCTGAGCCACACAGGGGAGCAATTCAGAGCAAGCGGAGCAAGTCAGCAGGGCAATAGGGAGCAACCAGGAAGCTGGAACAATGAAACCCACAGACACAGGTGCTGAGATCAACAAGTTTATAAAAGTAAAAATGCAGATAAAAAACTGTACAACAGAAAAGGAGAACAACAAACAATAACAACAACAGCAATCATAGAAAGGGGCAGGGTGGGACTGGCAGGGATGGAAAGGAAGGAAGGCAGGAAGGGGACAGTAACAGGAGCTATGTACAAAGGCTATTTACAAAGTCAGGCCCCTACAACAGGCAGGGGTCCACTACCGTGGCTGTGCACCACCACGCCACACCCTTGCATGACCACGGACCGGCAGGTGCCGCAGGACACCCTGCAGGGCAGCCGACAGTTGCTGCATAGTCCGTGCCATTGGACGGAGAGCCACTTGTATGGCCACATGGATCCTCTGGTCCCAGTCCAGTGGAGCACCACCCCCGGCCACAGCATGGCAATCCTGGAGACCTACAGCAATGACAGAGATAACACACACTGAGAGTCTAAACGTGGCCAACACCCCCACCCAGCAGTAACCCAGAGCAACAGTAATGCAACAACAGCAGAATGCACCGCTCCCTCCCCCTGCATGGGCATCAGGCCTGGCACCCATGATCTGCCTCCTCCGCACCTCAGCGGCATCCACGGCCCTCCACCTAGCCCCTGGCCGCCCTGCAAAACACAACAGACAGAGAGTGCCATGACTCAACACAGCAGTGCCAGAAACACACCACAACACCCATATGCACAGGTGGTGTAGGGACAGACAGATACTGCCACTGTGCTGGATACACAGCCACAGTTCCCACCCCCAGACGTCGGCCAGTGTGCATGCAGCACATATTGGAATCCAGCCATGCACTCCCCAGCGGCCTGTACACAGACTCAGCACTGCCTATTGACCACCCCAATGGCAGACATGATATGGCTACACTGGACAGGTGCAGCCACAGCCATGTGTTCAGGATGACCCATGAGGGCAGCGACACACACACACACCCAGTACGCGCCACAAAAGCAGCCACATGAGCAACACCTACCTGGTCATGGCAGTGCACCCCAGCGTGCATGGTGATGCAGCTGCTGCAGTTCTCTCTGGGTCCCGCCTCTGGAGGTCGACAAATTGATGCCTGCACTGCTCCCCAATGAGTGGCATCCCCATGTGCCGTACAAGCCTCTGGACAATGGAGGCCCACACCTCAGCCCTGGGCACATGGAGGTCTTCCTGTCCAAACAGCTGCCACTCCACAGACCTGACCAGAGCCACCAGATGCAACAGCTCCACCTGGGACCTGTTCATGGTCCTAGGTGTCTGTCTCCCAGCTCTAGGCATACTTAAACTGCAATACACAGCTGTATGGAGCAACGCGATAATGCACGGTACAGTATGCGACATACACCACGTGAGACACTGAGGCACATGCAGTACACCGTGCACTGTGCATGAATCACGATAGGTCCAAGGCAACACGGCTGCGCATGCGCAATGACAACCGCAAAGGCGTGGCAGGGTCACGTCCAGGTCGTGCATGCGCCATGCACATGTGGCTGCCATGTTGTGCACGGCATGCGCTATGGACACCTATCATGCACAGCCCAGCAGCCCTGCAGCTGCGCATCGGGTAAGCATCATAGTGGCACATATTGGGTGGATGCGCCATTCAACATGGTGACAGCGCATGCACGGCAGATGCGCCGTGTACACTGCCCTGATTCAGGAACATGCACCCAATGCGATGCACATGTGCCAAGGATGCGCCGTAATGTAATAGGCGCAAATTAGAAAAGCTCCTTGTAAAGTGAGATAAGCTGGGGGCAATTATGCAATTCACAGACAATGCACCTAAAACAGCCTCATTCCACATGCATGGGCATCTCAGCTGATTAGCATCTCATTACCAGAGGCCCAGACCTCATTTGCAGGCCCTGAGCCATAAATGCTCCCAATTCAGCAGGCTGAGACAGAGCCTTGAAGGTGAGTACATAGCTATGTTTACAAGGTCTACAGCATTTACTGGGGGGATTTAACATGTGAATTTATTGCCTCCCAAAATGTGGGACAAATGGTACAAATGTGGAACACTTAACCAGACCTTTACCTAAGAAGCTCAGAACACTGTTAAAATGTTCACCTTCATGTTCAGAAGGGCTGTAATGAAGTCAATTACATACTGTGGCAGCATTTACTATACAGTCCTGCTATAAAATGTGAAGATTGAATGTGGGAGAAGTCCTTGCAATGTGGAACAGGGAGGTCCTGCAAATTACAATAAGGAACTGTTCCATGTAATGTGGGACAGTTGAGAGGTATGTGTGAATGGGTGTAACTGGCCATGTGTGGTGGACGCAGTGTTGTGCTACAGGTCTGTCTGAGGCACACTGCAGTGCCTGTGCAGGCACATTGACAGTGTTGCTATGCCACACACTGCAGCCATCTGCACCTAGGTCTATAGCCGCCTGCCTGTGCCCCAAGCCACACAGGTATACCGGGGTGGTGCCCGGGATGGAAGGGGTACCAAGGCGGGGACACACACACCGCTGAGGTACTAGTCCATGTCCATGGCAGACTGCACCGCGTGCCCCCCTGGGGTGGCAGCAGTTTTGCCCCAGCCGTGGACTGGTGGCCATACATGGCAAGTGCGCCTTCCCCAACAGACCATGTACCATAGTGCACCACCCCCTGTGCCAGGACACCCACTTGCAGACCACCACCCAGCACACCAGCTGCCGGGAACCTGGTGGAGGTCAACACAGAGCCAGGTGGGTGTGGGAACATGTGTACCCACAGGCATGACTAACAGCTGTATGCTTCTCCCCACAGTAGCCATCATGTTGGGAGATGCAGCTGCCGCCACCAGGCAGAGATCGAACTTTAATAAGGATGAGGAGAGGGTGCTGACTAAGGCATGTAACCTGTGGCTGGATGTCCTCACCGGCAGGGGTGGCAGCCGGACTGTGTGGGCAGAAGGATGGGAGGAGGTGACCCGGCAGGTGGATGCCGTGGCCCCATATAACCGCACAGTCCAGGAGTGTCTCAAACACTGGAATGACAGGCGCAGGAGGGCCAAGGAGAAGGTGGCCAGCATCGATATATGGTTAAAATCGCGCAACCACAATAGCTTGAGTAATTATAGCGCGTACATAATAGCGCATGTTAAAAAAGCGGTATCACAATAAGGTATGGTAAATGATAGCGCGATGCTGCCATCTAGCTCACTTAGTGTGAAACAAATAAAAATACAAAGTAAAAGTGCAATTCCAGGTTCGACCATCCGTAGTGCTGGAAATACTGTTGGAAATGTCAGAGAAAGCTCGCTTTGTCAGAAGCCAGAAGGGTGGCGAACTCGCTCTTCTAAATGGGTTTCTATACCGGCGAGAGAGATCAACACCTGCAAAGTCCTACTACAAGTGTCTGGAATATGATAAAGGCCATTGCATTGCAAGGCTTCACCTTAATGGGGACAGGAAGGAATGAAGGCAATGTGAAGTGGGAGGGGGAAGAGTTTTGTTGTAGGACATAGATTGGTGTGCACTAGACATCATTCCCCATACTGAGCAAAGTATATTACTGGCTATTGCTGCTATTGCTATGTTCTATTCCATTGGCTCACTATTGTTGTTAGGGCGTTGGATTGTTGTAGCGCTAATGTAGCTATGCGTGATGAAGTAGACGTCATTATGACACACGCTATATTAGTTGCGTGATATTGACAGTAATCCGCCAGCATCCAGGCATCCCTGTGATGGACAGGGGGTGGCCTAGACACAGAGGTACAGCTCAGCCCTAATGAGGCCCTCCTGGCCGCCAGCATATCCAGGACTGCTGTGCAGGGTGTCCCAGGTGGTGGGTTCCAGACTGGTAGTAGCCTGTCGCAGCATTGTGAGTAGCTGTGTGCCCTTGGTGTGCCTGGGCCCACATGTGCCATGGCTGCCATGCCTGTCCCCATGTGCTGTGCACTGTCACTGTGTACCCAGGCACTGCACCATGTGGAAGGTTGCCCCAGGCCAGACGCAACATGCCTCGTGGTGCCACAGCAGCCATGCCACTGCACCGGGGGGCACGTGTCTGCTGTGCAGACATGTGGCATGTGCCACCTATGCCACGCAGTGTGTATCGTAGGACAGTGATGGGTGCGCCCATACCATGGCCTGTGCAGCATTGGCATGTCATGGCCCAGCTGTGGTCAAGCATGCGCAGCCTTGTCACCATGTGGATGGCCGTGTACTGTTGTGCAACACTGATGTGACATATGTGTACTGTGCATTAACCATGTTCTCGCTTCTTCTTTCCACAGCACCATCACGCCTCTCGGTGCAGCCGTGGCTACCGCTGCATGTGATGCCCTTGTGGGCAATGATGCAGGTCCGTTGTACAGGGCCGATGACACCTCTGTGGACGACTCCGCTCCTGGACCGTCCACCTCCCGGAGCACTGCGGTCATAGCCCCAGCACAGGTGGGCCCCACGGGCACCTCGGCCACCACTGACAGGAAAGTCAGCGGGGACAGCACATGGCTGGGGTGCCTGTCCGGGTTGTCTGATGATGACCAGGATGACATGGTGGACATTGCTGATGCCCTCCTCATGCTTGCCAGTGGCGTATGGGGGGGCCTTGGCACCACCATGGTCATCACTGCCACCACCTCCAGTGCAGACATGGCAGATGGTGGTGCACACAGCACGCGGGTGCCTGTGCAGGTGGCCCCGGTTGACACTGACATTCCCACTGTGCGTGGTGCGGCTGCAGACATGACACAGCTGCCTGCAGCTGTGGGTGCTGTGGCCCCTGCACCAGTGCCATGCACAGTGTTGGCGACGTCGGTGGCAGCCGGGCAGGGTGCCGGAGTGCACACACCCTGCTCCATTGGCCCGGTGCAAACCAGCCATGGGCAGTGAGTGGCAGTGCCCAGCCATGCCCACCCATGTCGCAGCCCGTACCAGGTGCAACCACCACCCGTGGATGCACCGGGACAGGCTGATACATCCCCTGCTCGTCGGCAACGCCACCGTGAAGCATCACCTGCCGACGACATGGAGACCTGCCTCTCCCTCCTGCGGGTGACTGTGGAGGGGCAGGAGGTCCTCCGTGCAGAGTTCCATAGCCACAGGACTGTGATGGTCCAAGAGCAAGAGTCCGCTGCTGCTTGGTATGCACAGATGCTGGCAGAGGCACGCCTCATGTGGGTGGGCATGACCGCAGCACTGGAGCAGATCACAGCTGTTGAGGAGGTGGTGGCTGCCTATGTGTCACGCCGTGGACATTGAGCATTGAGTCGGACACCCAGGAGCATGTCCCTCACACCCCACCAGTGGCACTAGGTGGACCCCCTGCTGCTGACACCATAGCAGTTGGCCTTTATGTCCAGTGTCCATGGCTTGGATATTGGCTGTGGGTCGGCACCACCACTGAGCACCTGTTAATGGTCTCAGTGCAGCACCCCTGCTGGGTCACTGAGTACCCCCCCGTGGCCGGTGGTGGGATGCTCGCCACCACCAGTCATGGCAGAGGCCACCCCCATGTCTGTGGCGGCCGGGGTGCCGCCCTGTGATGCCCATGTCCCTGGACCTGTGGTGGAGGGCTGTGACACCTGTGTATACCAGACACCTTGCTGGTGGTGCCTGCAGAGGGTGTGTGGCAGGCAGCCGCCCCACTACAGCCCTAGCACCACCCTGTGCTACCTGTGCAGGTCCACCTGCATGTCTGTGTGTGCCACCGTTGTGCCATGTGTCATGGGAATGATGAGTACATTCTAGTGTCTGCTGTGCCTGTGCGTAGGCTGCAGTGCACACTGATCCTCTGTGCCATGGCCTGGGTGATGCATGATTGTTGCATGCCTGGCATGTGTGAGTGTGTGTGTGTCCGTGTATGTGTTTCTCACTGTGTGTGTGCCTGTGTGCGCCACTGTGTAGTGTCCAGTGTCCACTGTGCCCACGACATTCCATATCTACACCTTGGTGCACACCCTGCAAACATACATACCTGGACACTCACCTGCGAGACCCAAAGTGTTCCTCCACCACATGCCTGCGGTGGTCCTTCACCTGGGCCACCAGTCTCAGGTCCCTCCGGACCTGCACAGCATCACCGCCCTGGCCCTGTGGCGGTGCTCCATCCCCCCAACCCCTCCTCCTCCCCAGAACTGTCGCTGTCACCAGCCTCGATGGGTATTCCATGGTCTAGGGCCATGCTGTGTAGCATACAACAGGCCAGGAATATGCCACAGGCCTTCTCAGGGCTATACTGTAGGGCACCACCTGACCGACACAGGCACCGGAAGCACATCTTCAGCATGCCGAAGACACGCTCAATGATGGCACGTGTCACGTTGTGTGTCTCATTGTAGCACTCCTCTGCCTCTGTTCCGGGTTGTCAGAAGGGGGTGAGGAGCCAGGGCCTCAGCAGGTATGCAGCGTCTCCTGTGAGGGAAGACGTGTGCCCGTTAGTACATTGGGTACCACTTTGGCATGCACCGTGTCCTCAACCCTGGCCTCAGTGTTGTGTGCATCTGTCCTGCTCTACTGCCCGTGCATCCCCTTTTCAGGCAGTTCTGCATCCCTACACCTGCTGCACCTGCATGCCCCCGTGTGCCATGTGGTGCACAGTGCTCATATGCCAGCCTGTGTCTGCCTGTGTACCCTTGCACACACCTGCTGTCCCAGGGCCCATGTGCCTGTATCACACTGCATGGGTTGCCCACTGCCCACCCCATGTGTCCTGGCCTTGGTGCCCTCTTGTACTGTTGGGGCTGTGTCACACACACATAACAGATGGTCACTTGGTATGTCCTCTGCCTCAAAATTCCTGCAGAGTGCCAACTGGTGCCATATGAATGAATCATGTGCACTCCCAGGGTGTGTGGCACAGACATTGGTGATGCACCCTGTGGCATTGCACACTACTTGGCAGTTCACAAAATGGTAGCCCTTCTGGTTGATGTACGTGATAGAGTCCTCACCAAGTAGTGCGCAGATTGCCACGTGGGTGCAGTCAATGGCCCCTATGACACCTGGCATGCGTGCCACCCTGCAGAACTTCTGCATGGCTTCTGTCCGCTCCACCTGTCTGCTGGGGAAATGGATGTATTCCCAAGCATGTGGTAGCAGTGCAGTGAAGAACTGCATGAGGAGGCGGGATGTAGAGGCCTGTGAAATGCCAGCGGTGTCCCCAGTGGACCTCTGGAAGGTTCCCGTGGTGAGCAGGCACCTAACTGTTGTCACCTTAGTCTTCACCAAGATGGCATGGCCTCATGAAGTGGGTGCCTGTATCACATCATGGCACAGCTCACAGAGCTGCCTCAGCATGGCCCTGTTCAGGCGGTATCAGCCTACTGTCTCTACTTCCGTGAGCTGCTCAAAGGACAGCCTGGCATGATGCCGCCGTGGGCCAGCTGCCTACGGTGCCTTCCACTGCCCTGCCTCCTCCTCCTCATTAGTGCACCAGTGATGGCAACTGCAGCTGGGTCCATCCTGCTGCTGTGTTGGCTCTCTGGCTCTGTCTCTCTGGCTGGCTGTCTCTCTCTGTCTCCCTCACTCTTCCTCTGTCTCTGGCAGTGTGCAGCTGCAGCAGTTCAGTCAATGACTTGCAGGTGGCTTGGACTTAAGTCTCCTTCTTTTACACTTATCTTTCTCTGGTGCATCTTGCCTTTGCACTGGAGTTACCCCATATTTACGCCATGGTTTTGCACTGTGAATCGTTTTTCGCTGTGTATGCATGGGTATGCCCCCTGTATTTGCACGGCATATCATTATGATGCACCTATGGCGCATCTCGTTTGGTGCAGGGCATCTCAGTTGCACTGGCACATTCACCATGTTTGTGAATCATTCTACGGCACATTTTGGCATCACGCCAGTGCATCTCAGATGCGCTCAGCGCACCTCTTTTTTGAATCCTGCCCATTATGGGTTTTTTCAATAAAAACAGTAAAAAGAGAAAAAACAAGGACAAATTTGACACATGTTTCCTTGAAACAATTAAAAAATGAGCAATGCAGTCATTAGGAGAGGGAATAGAAGAATAACAAGTTCATACAATATGTAACAAGATTTTGAAACCTATATAAAGTTCATACAATACATAACATGATTTTGAAACCCATATAAAGTGCATCATATATTTAAGTATAATTTACAAAGGTTAATTTGCAATTATTCTAAACTACTTGTTGATGACTTGCCACACTGAGCTCTCAAATTTCGATGAGTCCTTATCCTATAACTTTTCTTTTTGAGTCTAATAACAGATGTAAAGAATTTAGAGATTAGTTCAGCATCTTTTTGGAATTGTGGGTGTAGCAAGATATCATAATTTGAGTCTGCATAGGTTTTTAGGGGCTCCAATAAAAAATGGTTTCTTATCTTGTTATAGAGGGGACATATCATAATGATATGTTTTAACGTTTCTGAGAGCCCCATATTACATGGGCAGAGATTTTTTACTAGATTCAGACTATTACTGTCATTAATTGGTCTGATGTTATAATAAGTATATTTTAAACTGATTATTTCAAATCTTGCCCATGTAATTATTTTCTTATGTTCTAGTATTAAAGGGAAAATCAAATTGTTTTCTAATGAATGATCCATTTTATTTTCTTTAAACCAATTAGCGCACTTTTGATCTTTTATAGTTACGATATCAGCATTTTTCCCTAGTTGTATCAATCTCTTTTTTATTCTATCTCTGTATTGAACAGAGATTAGAATTTCTTTTTTATAGTCACTCCACAAGTGTCCCACATTTGTTTTATTTAAATTTTTCATTAGGGAACTGAGCCATAAAGAGGTAAGCCCTTCCTCTTGCCGTTTAATCTTTTCCATTAAACATTTCTTAGGGATGATGTTTTTGTTTGTATTTATTATTTTAAGCCAGTAGGAGATACGTGTAAGCTCCTTAAAATATTTAATGGGAATTCTTTCCAGTTCTGCCCTTACCATAGCATTTGGAGTCACACTAGGAACCTTAAGTATTGCTTTGTAATAATATGATAATGTTTTTTCTAAAACCTCATTGTTTGCATGTCCCCACACTTCAGATCCATATAAACATAAAGGGTGCAATTTTGCCTCACCTGCCTTGAGTGCTGGGATAATTGAATTCCCTTCATACAGGTGGTTAAATTTTAAGAGCACTTTGACTGCTAATTTTGCTTTGATAATTTGTTCTTTTATATGTTTAAACCAAGGAGCCAATGACACGATTTTTATACCCAAATAGCAATATTCAGCCACATCCTCAATGTTTTCTGACCCAATTGTAAATTTTAATTTATTGTAGTTTCCAATATTTTTTTTCCAAAGATGAGTACTTTAGTTTTTTTAATGTTTACCCGTAGTTCAAGATAATTACATTTTTGATAAAGATTATTAATTTTCTTCTGCAAGCTGGATTTTGTGAGTGAGAGCATGACCAAGTCATCTGTATATGCCAACAAATGCACTGGAAAGTTATCTCTTTTTGGAGAGTCTAGTGAGCCATTGTCGGAGTGTTCAAGTAACTTGTTAATGTAATTGTTAAAGAGTATTGGGGCAAGGAGACATCCTTGTTTTACCCCTCTATTTGTGTCAAAAATTGCATCAATGAACCTTTATTATCAAATCTAATTGCAGTAGAAGTACCCGAGTAAAGCATCTTAATTAACTTGAGTAAAGAATAATCCATGCCCCGAGAGAGTAGTACCTCCCGTAGTTTGTCTCTATTAATGGAGTCAAAAGCTAAGGAAAAGTTTATGTATACTGAGAACAGCTTTGACTTTCTGAAGTGAACATATTTTTCAGTTAAATGGGTCAGGCAGAATATATTGTCTACAACCGAAAAACCCTCCCTGAAACTGGCTTGAAATGGAGAGATATGTGAGGTAGAGTCCGCCCACTGGATTAGTCTACTTAATAGTAGTCTAGAAAAAAAAATTTGAGCATATGTCTAACAAACCTATAGGATGGAAATTATTAGGGTCATACACTGATCCTTTTTTGGGTATTGACACAATTATGTTGCCAGACCAAGATGTAGGAATGTAATTTTGAGATGAACATAAATTAAAGAAAATTGTCAGGATTGGAATCCAAAAATCTTTGTGCTCCTTGTAGACCGCTGGAGGGATGAAATCTGGGCCAGGAGCCTTATTATTTTTTAGACTTAATATGGCTAATTCCACTTCTTCTGGTGAGAAGATAATGGAAGGGCCATGTTCCATTACATTATCTTTCGATGTACCAATGTCTGGTTCAATGGATGGAGTTATGAAAAAAATATCCTTGAAATGTTTGACCCAAGATTCCTTCAGTACATAAACAGTCAAAGAGGGTTGATATTGGTTAGTTCCTTTGGCCACCATATTCCAGAATGCTTTATTGTCTTTTCTTATTATAATTTGGTACATCTCACCCCATAATGTTTGTTGGTAGCTTAATCTTTTTATTTGAAGAAACTTATCATATTGTTTTCTAGCCTTATTTAACAAACAGTGATTATTCCTTGTTGGATGTTTTTTAGTCCAAATGGTTAGTTTTCTTAAATTCTTCTTTTCATTTTTACATTCGTGGTTAAAGCATGATTTTATTCTAGAATGTAGGCTACCATTACTTGGGGCGTAGATAATTTTTCTTATTTCTTGGTTTAACTGTTTCAATTTTAATTCGAGCCACTGTGCATCATCTTCCATCAAAATTGGGGAGTTTTCAAAATTATGCAGTAAATTTCCTAACTTTCCACCTTTGATTTGGTTATATTTTAGATGCTGTCTTCCTTCAGTACTTAACTGTGCCAAGGGGTTTCTTATGTTTTAGGGATAATTAAATTTTCTGTTTTGGTTTTAATTTGCAAGCTCAAACGGGCATGGTCACTTTTAGTTCTCATTTGAACTTTAAGTGAAACAAACATCCCATAGCTCTGTGGGCTAATAAGCACGTAATCAATTGTAATTTGTCCAGTTGATGGGAAGATAGTAGTTTCTCTTTCCTTATTGCCCTCAATTCTACCACTCAATAACAGAAAAACACTATCTTCAATAAATTTCATAAACATTCTTCCTTGTTCATTAACCCCATTATCCTTACTTTGTCTGATATTACAATCTTTAAGGCTTAACTGGGTGTCCAGTACAGATAGGTTATCAAATTTAGCAATGAGAGTATTGAAATCCCCAGCAATGAAGAATATTCCTTGTGGGTATTTTTTAAAGGTGCAGTCAATATATGCAACAAATGTTTCCCATGTCATCTTGTTTGTATGTGAGCAATTGTTTGAGGGAATATAAACATTAAGAAGAATAATGAGGACATGGTCCCAAGAAATTATCATTATTATATAAGTCTGTGTGTTCTTGAACACTTCTATAACTGAAAGAGTAGGTCCTATTTTGGTATAAATTGCCAATCCTCCTATAGGGCTGACAGTTTTTTTTATTTTAGTTGCAGGGTTTGACATCACCTGATACTCGTTAATATTAACAACCTCTGTGGCCCAGGTCTCTTGTAAAGAGATTATATCACGTGAGGTTAAAAATGATAAACACTCTTGATCAGATGTCTTGTGACATAACCATGCGATATTCCAGGATAAGAAATTGGCATCATGACTGTTAGGCTCAATGTCCCTAGCAATTTCTGTAGTATTATTGCTATCTGATTCCAGTCATTGTCCAGCAACTGTTTCTTGTATTTCTCTCTCATGTAAATTACACATATCAACAACTAGGATCCCCTCCTTATCAAATTTACCAGTGCTGTTTTTTAGTTGATGGAATATTTCAGAAGTGGCACAAAGGAAATCTATTTGGTTTCCTTGGCCATCCTGGCAATCTCTCGCTGCATAGTTGATGTATTGTATTCCAGGGCTCAATTTTAAGTTGGAAACAATCAGTGAGTTAACATAAAATGGTAAGATATCTTCACTTTCCCCTGGGAACCTGTCCGCCTCAAACAGTGACAATATTTGTGGTTCCTCTTTCATCCTAGATGGTTTGAAGTCTTAAATTCCCATTTCAATGTCAAAAGATTTTCTGTGAAGGTACTTTGATCTAATAGTGGTCTAGAGTCCCCCCCACCCATAGCACTTGAAGGAATTGTTTTCCAAGTAACTGGAGCCCATAATATTAGTCCCAAGTAAATTAGCCTGGCTGAGTTTGCCCAGATTACTTTGGCCAAATTCATGTAGGGTCTAGGACATACACTGTTTTTTGCTCATTACTGGAATCTCTACATGTCATAATGATATTTCTTTTTGCTTGGAGGATACCTAGTTCTGCTGTTATTAAATATTCAATTAGGTCCCTGAGAGAATCCACAGATTCATAGTTTTTTCTGAAAGATACTATCAATCCTTAAGCACACTTCATTTCATGTAAGAGTCCAATTTTTTTTCAACATTAAATCGTCCTATATCAGGACTATTATTGTTGGTCTCTGTAATATTTTTCCTTTTGTTATGTCCCTTTTTACCTTCACTTTACTAGATTATTCTTGTTGTTGCAATGTATATGTAGGTGTTTCAGCTTTCTGGGATTCTTTATATAGATGGTCTAAGATCTCCCCTTGTATGACCTGTTTTCTGTAACTGGTTTTTTTGGGTTAGTTAGTGAACCTTGTGTATTTTTCTTCTTTATTTTCCATTTTCTCTTTTTTTTATTTTGAGGTCCATTCAGTTTCCCATCCTTTTTTTAGGGGTATCCAGAATGTAGACAGTAGAAAATGAAGGTTTTTCTGTTTTCATTTGTTTTATGATGTTTTCCATTTTATTATCTAACTGTTGGGTCTTTGCTTTGATGGAATTAATAAAACCTTCCATGTTAGTTCTTAATTCTTTAAGCACTTCTAATAATACCGCATTGGCCAATATGGGATGTGCCAGAGCCTTGATTGTATATTTAGACATAGTGTCTGGGCATTAGGCAAGGAAGTATTCCTCTAGTTCTATTTGTTCTACTTCCTTATCAAATTTTGGAAACACTGTGCTGGGTGATCCAGCTAGGATAGATAAGTTATCTTTCTCTTGACGTTGTTCTTGGTTTATTAATTCAGAGAGTCTTGAGGATATTTCTAGGGGGCTAAAGAGCTCCATCTTAGTCTCCTGGAGATTTTTAGAGGATGATAAGTTGTCATCTATTTTTTTTCCTGATGAGGGGGTCATGTAGCTTCCTATATTTTTCTGATCATTGGTCTTTAAGTTGGGTGAAAATAATTCTGTAACATTTTTCTGAGCTGCTTTTTGTGCATCATCACTTAATCCATGATCTTTGCTCTTAACTCCATATTTGAATTTAGATCGGCAGCTTGCGTGATGTGGCCAGAGAGGGAGTCAGGAGACAGGTAGCCTTGGGTCTGGAGTCTCTGGGTAAGGGAGGACTAGATCAGGAGCTTCTGCTACTTGGCTCTCTGTCACCACAGATGCATAGTGGCTCACATGGTGGCTAGTCTACATGGTAATCTGGCCCTGCTGAGGCCTGTGTATCAGCTGATAGCTTTCCAGAACTGGGAGCTGGTGGTAAATGTCAGTGGCTCAGCATATCACACATTCACCTCTAAGGCTGGAAGATTAGAAAGCTGTAGGTTCTAGTCCAACACTAGTTCTAGTCCAACACCAAGAACATGAAGTAAAAATCCCAAAACTGATGCTGTAGTGCAACACGAGGGTGGTGCTGCACTCCTGAGGTGCCATCTTTTTGATGTGGCATTAAAACTGAGGTCTCATCTACCTGTTCTGGTGATTTTTCAAGTGGACTTTAAAGATTCCATGGCACTTCTCAAAAGGAGTAAGAAGGAGTAAGGGAATTTTTTTTGTGAAATAAAATCATGCATTAAAAACAAATCAAACTGTCAATCCTTATTTTAAAAAATCCATTTAAAAAACTATGTAAGAGCAAAAGAAGAAATAAACAACATGAATATGAACAGAAATATGAATCTTATCTAGGATTCCAGGGGGTGTTTCCACCAAGTAGCTAATATTGGACCTAGAATATAGGCTTTTCCTTTTTGATAAACCATCATTATTTTCCAAAAGACCCTGTATAGGAGTGTACAGTACTTTTGTTGTAAAATAAATTGGCACCTGATTTGCAAAACAGACCATTTAATGATTATGAATATTACTTTTAAAGTTCCAGGATGAAATTTGCTCCACTCCCCCGGAAAATCACCATAAATCTATACATCACATGTTATTTTAGAAAAAAAGTGGATCTTTCCACTTTGTAGCCAGACCCGGCCAAAAGACTTTTGTATAATTACATTCAAAATATAAATGCACCATAGTCTCACATTGTAAATTACATTCTTCCCTTATACAAAGATGCACTTGTATATTTTGGTGTTGATTGTTTTTCACATTTAATATGTTAGGGCAACAAAGTCACAAAGTGTCCCACACCTTCTGTGGTATATCAGGTTCCGTAAGTTGTTCTAAAATCTACTTTACCGGTATCATGGGAGGACAATAAAAACATGGTGTAGTAAAAAAATAACTTTCCAAAATAACAGTATAAACTTATTTTCTAGACTTATGCACAATAGCTTGTGTCACAGATTCACTCAGCAGGTCAGGCCCACTACTTGTGTCACAGATTCACTCAGCAGGTCAGGCCCACTATTCCAAAGTGCCAACCTCTGAGCACAGTCTTGTGAACAGTGTAACAGACAAGGTAACCCTCTTGTCTGTTTTTGTGAGTTCGGATCAACCTTTGGTCTCAAGTTCTGGAGAGATTCAAACTGTTAACCTCTTGCTAGCATAACCAATGCACAGGCTAAGATATATCTGTCTTCGGGGTGCCAGATATCCTTGCCTACGGACACCAAACCAGGTATTCAGAGATGAACCCTTAAAACTTTAGTAAAGACCTCAGATTTAAAATGCTTCTCTTTCCAGTTTGGTACCACCATACAAGCTTATGTCTGCTGTCTGCTATAACCATAAATATTTCTTAGCAAAAGAAAGCAATTCAAAGACAGACCAGGTATGTTCTAAAATTAGAGTTTTTACTAAAATATATAATAATACGTCAAACATACAATACAGAACTCTTATATCACTAGACGTACATATCTTTAAACAAAACAAGGTTTAAAACAGTGAAATTCCTACAACAATATTTAGATATGTCTAGCTTTCTAAATACCTGTTTTCAGTGCTCAGATGTTTTCTTGGTCAGTGTCAGACAAACGTGTGTCTGTAGTGAAACAGAATAATCTTTAAAAGCTGGTTTTGCCCACCTCTTTTGCATGAGGTCATCTAGCTCCTCCCTGTCAAAATATCTAAAAAATATATATTTCTATACAACCACAGGATGTAATTTCAAAGTATTAATTCTGTAAACTTAGCATAACTCAAGTTCAATTACACCTCTTTTGATTAATGCTGCATCCTCCTCACACAGGCTTCATATGAGCATTTGCAACCTCTCACCTTTGTGTAATAACCTGTGTTTTCTCTTCAACGTCATAAACCTTTTTTTATGATTTCCCTCTTAAACAACTCTGTAATTAACTCAGAGAAACAGGATCCTTGATTAAAGTCTTCCATGTAACACATTGTCTCTAAAAACTGAGCGTGTGTGATACATGCTGTCAACATTTCTCTTGGCCTGCATCTGTCAGCTGAAATCTGGGGGGGGGGTGAGTGAGGTCATTCCTAGTGCACTGGCATTTCCAGCAGATAAATTCAATACCACATTTCTGTTATTTTTAAGAAATAAAAAAATGATACAGCACTCAGAGCTGGCTGTCTATGTCACACTCCTCCCCACCTAGACTGAATTTGGGGGATCTATCCCCTACATGGGATGAGCTTCCCAAATCAGTTCACTCCTTATAGACCCTAGACAGCCCATCGGAGTTCTGATTCTTAATGCCTGCCCTATGTATGATTGTCAGATTATATCCTTGCAAATCAAGACTCCATCTTAGTAATCTCCCATTGCTCTTTCCCATCTGTGTCAGCCAAACCAGGGGGTTGTGTTCAGTCTGCACCACAAAATGCTGCCCATAAAAGTATGGCTGTAATTTCTTCAGGGCCCACACTATGGCAAGACACTCCTTTTCCACCATGGAGTACGCTTGCTCCCTGGGAAGCAGCTTCTGGCTCAGGTACACTACCGGGTGATCTGTTCCTTGGCTAGATGTCTGGCTAAGTACTGCCCCAATACCCACATCTGAGGCATCCGTCTGAACTATAAAGGTTTTGATATAGTCCGGACTTGTCAAAACAGGAGCACTGCACAGTGCCTCCTTCAGTCTGGTAAAGGCTTCCTCAGAGGCTGGGCCCCAGGTAATTTTCTTTGGCATCTTTTTCTTTGCCAGGTCAGATGGGGAGCAGCCAGGGCACTGTAATTGGGTACAAATTTCCTGTAGTACCCTGCTGTCCCTAGAAAGCTCCTGACCTGCTTCTGGGTTTCTGGTCTGGGCCATACCTGGATCACCTCTATCTTTATTTGGTTAGGATGGATCTGTCCCCAGCCTACCACATGCCTGAGGTATGCCACTTCCCCCATGGCCACCTGGCACTTCTCAGCTTTGACAGAGTGAGCCCGGCCCTCTGTATCCTGCCCAGCACTTCCCTAAGGTGTGAAAGGTGTTCCTCCCAGCTGGTACTGAAGATGGCAATGTCATCCAGGTACACCATGGCGTACTTCTCGTTACCATTTAACACCTGGTTCACCAACCTTTGGAAAGTGGCCGGGGCATTCTTCATTCCGAAAGGCATTACTTTAAACTCAAATAAGCCTATCGAGGTGATGAAGGCTGACCTCTCCCTAGCTCTGTCTATCAATTCTACCTGCCAATACCCCTTGGTCAGGTTAATAGTCGTAAGGTAGGTTGCCCCTCCCAACTTGTCCAGGAGTTCGTCCGTCCGGGGCATCGGGTGGGCATCAGACTTCGTGACTACATTCAGTCCATGATAGTCCACACAGAAACATGTTGAACCATCTGACTGGGGCACAAGGACTACGAGTGAGGCCCAGGGGCTGTGGGATCTCTGGATTACCCCTAAATCCAGCATCTCCTCCACTTCCCTCCTAATGTCCTTTTGGACAGCCTCTGACACCCGATATGCTGTCTGCCTAATGGGCGTCTGTGTCCCTGTCTCCACATCGTGTGTCGCTAAGGGGGTTAGTCCAGGCTTGGCGCTAAACAAGGGGGCAAAGTCTGCTAAAACCTCCCTTACTTTCTGGATCTGGCCCGGGGTCAACTGGGGAGACAATTTTACTGCCTCCACAGAGGACTCCTGCTTACTGTCTTCCAGCAAGTCCAGAAGAGGGTCTCCTTTGTCCGTCCCCTCCCCATGACTACATACTGTGGACACCATGTCAGCCCTGTTTGCATATGGCTTCATCATGTTGACATGGTACAACCTTTCTGTCTGTCTACGGTCAGGTAACTCCACAATGTAGTTCACGTCCTTTACCTTCCTAACCACTTTGTATGGTCCTGCCCACTCAGCTTGCAGCTTGTCTTTCTGGACCAGAATAAGGACCATGACTTCCTGACACACCATGTGCGAGCGAGCTCTGGCTCTGCGGTCGTACCACACCTTTTGTTTCTGTTGGGCAGCTGCCAGGTTGCTCTGGGCTGTCCCCATAAGCTCCTTCAGCCTTTCTGTAAACCTAAGGACATAATCCACAATGGGAGTTCCCTGGGTGGTGTGCTTGCCTTCCCAGTCCTCCCGAATCAAGACTAGGGGCCCACGACCAAGCGTGCATATAAGAATCAGTGGTAAATACTGTCGACTCTTGGGGACCTCCCGTATGCAAACAACAGGTGGGAAGGTATTTCTCCCAGTCCTCCCATGCTGTTCAGCAAACACCCGGAGCATTGACTTCCGGGTACCATTGAATCGTTCCACAAGCCCATTGGCTTGTGGGTGATATGGTGTTGTGCATCTCTGCACCACCCCACACTTCTCCCATAAACATTTCATCAGGTCCGACATGAAGGAACCCCCTCGATCAGTGATTACCTCCTGCAGAACCCCAACATGGGAGAAAATCCCAAGTAAGGCATCTGCCACTTTGTCTGTCCTCAGATAGGAAAGGGCGACTGCCTCTGGGTACCGGGTGGCATAATCCACCACAGTCAGGATGAATCTCTTCCCTGAGGAGCTGGGGGTATTTAAAGGCCCCACAATATCCATTCCCACCCTCTGGAATGGCTCCTCCACTATGGGCAAGGGGATCAGGGCTGCTTGGGTTTCTTGCCTGCCTTCCCTATTTCTTGGCACCAGTGACAAGACCTGCAATCTCCTTCACCTACTGGGTGAAGTTGGGCCAGTAGAAATTCTGGGCCAACCGCTGCATTGCGTCGGCGATTCCCAGATGACCAGACAAGGGAATATCATGTGCAATCTTGAGCAACTGCTCACGATACCCCTGGGGAATGACAAGCTGCCTGCCTAGCATCTCTCCCTCTGTCTGTACTGCCTGAGTATACATAAGTCCATTTTCCCAATAAACCTTATGTCTGCTGTCACCTCCCTGTGTGCCCTCTGAGTCTGCCCAAGCTCTCAGCTTCTCCAAACTAGGGTCACTCCTATGAGCAGCTGCGAACCCCTCACACATTCCCAAGGCATGGGACAGGTCCCCTTCAGTCGCTAAACTAGGGTCCCTAGCACTAGTGTCAGGGCCCTCAGGATCACTGTCAATCCTAACCCTCTGACACGGGGTCATCCCTCCCTCTTCAGAGTAACCCTCTGTAGCTGTGTGGTTACTTGCTACTGGGGAAATTTCTGCCCCCTTTTTATCTGTCTCCCCATCTGGAGACACAGGCTGGGGAACCAGCCTCTCAGTGGCTTTCACACTGGTTTATGTGTGGTTCAGGGAACTATTATTTTCCCTCGCCGCATGGCTACGGGTAACTGCACATACCACCCCCTGCTGGAGATTGTTACCCAGGATCATATCCACTACTAATGTGTTGGCTACAGCCACCTGCTGCACAGTTCCCCCTGTTTCACCCCAGTCCAGGAGAACACTAGCGAGTGGCAATGTTTTCTCTTCACCAGTAAACCCTTGTACAGTTACATATTTACTGGGTATAAGCTGACCAGGCTGTACCAGATCCCCTTTTACCAATGTCAGGGATGCCTCTGTGTCCCTTAACCCCTGTGTATGTACCCCATTCACCATGACTGGGTGCATGTGTTCCCTCATGCTCCCTGGCATGCTTTCAGGGATACACAAACAACCCACTTCTTTTCTAGCAGCCTGTTGTGTATTATGGCTCGTCTTTTTGGGGCACTGTCTGGCAGTATGCCCAGTTTCTTTACACAACCAACATGCATTTCTTACTTCAGAGAAATCTTTTCTTTGAAACCTGGGGCTAACTGGTTTCGGTGGAGGCAGTGAGGGTTTTAGCTGCCCTGAAGGTGCGCTTTTCCCTTTCTGCACTGCCACGCCCATCCCATTCATTCTCAGAGCAGGTCTGCTCTTGGCATATCGATCCAAGAGTTCAGCAGCCTCTTGCACTGTTTTTGGATCTCTGCCCTCTAGCCAGGTTTTTAGCTCTGCTGGGCATGCCCAAAAAAACTGTTCTAATAAAATCACATTTTCAATTTTATCAGCATAATTTGCCTCAATTCCTTCCCACCAACGTTTTAAAAACTGACGTTGTTTCATGGCCAGCTCCTCGTAGCTCATATCAGGGCTTCTCCTGAGCTTACGGAATTTAGCTCTGTATGATTCAGCAGCTAATTCAAACTTTTTTAACAGTGCAGCTTTTAGCTTGCTGTAATCATTGCTGTCTTCATTGTCCATTTGACTCAATGCATCTCGAGCTTTCACGGTAAGTAGCGGGGATAGCTGGAAGCTGCAGGACTCTCTTGGAATTTTAGCCTGAATACAAACTTTTTCAAAAGAATTTAAAAAGGCATCCATGTCCTCCCCTTTCTTAAACTCAGTTATTAATTTGGAGTTCAATTTGTAACCCAGCCCTGCAGTCCCAGTTAAACCCAAGCCACTTACCTGCTCTGGTGCCGCTGGTCAGAGTTGCATCTTCTCCAGCTCGTGTTGCCTCTGGCGCTCCTCTCTCTTCTCCTCTGCAGCTCGCTGACACTCGCGCTCATCACGGTCTGCCTCCCTCTGTTGTCGCTCTGCCCCTCTGCCTTCTCGCTCTGCCTCATGGACCACCTCTCGCTTCTCTCGCTCTCTCCTCTCCTGGGACTCCAACTCCATCCTGCGCAACTCAATTTGCAGTTTGAGTACCTCTGGATTCAGGATACTGGTGGCCATTCCCTGCTGCTGTGGCCCTTCACTGACAGTGGTCCTGCTGTCCTTTTCAGTCAGGGTCGGTGACTTGCTGCTCTGGGTATCTGCTACCATCAGGGCCTCTATGAGGTTCTGCTTTTTGGCTGTCACCTCGAACGGGACTCCTTTGTCCCCGCACAACTGCTTCAAGTAATCTACAGTGTGCCTGCTGCAGTCAGAAGCCATCTTCTTCTTCCCTGACTACGGCTACTCTGACTTTGCATTTCAGAAAAAAAAAAATAAAATAGGTAGGAACTTGACTATACACCAAGTGATATATATTTCTGTTCCCTTCTTAAAACAAAACTCTGTCTTTTTCTTTCTTTGCAAGAGAGTTTACGGTCTCAGCTGACACAGAACAATAAAGCTTGTGATACCAAAATTATGCCACTGCTACCAACCAATCTGTCACAGATTCACTCAGCAGGTCAAGCCCTCTACTCCCAAAGTGCCAACCTCTGAGCACAGTCTTGTGAACAGTGTAACAGACAAGGTAACCCTCTTGTCTGTTTTTGTGAGTTCGGATCAACCTTTGGTCTCAGGTTCTGGAGTGATTCAAACTGTTAACCTCTTGCTAGCATACCCAATGCACAGGTCAGATATATCTGTCTTTGGGGGGCCAGATATCCTTGCCTATGGGCACCTAACCAGGTGTTCAGAGATGAACCCTTAAAACTTTAATAAAGACCTCAGATTTAAAACACTTCTCTTTCCAGTTTGGTACCACCACACAAGCTTATGTCTGCTGTCTGCTATAACCATAAATATTTCTTAGCAAAAGAAAGCAATTCAAAGACAGACCAGGTATGCTCTAAAATTAGAGTTTTTACTAAAATATATAATACTACGTCAAACATACAATACAGAACTCTTATATCACAAGACATACATGATTCACTCAGCAGGTCAGGCCCCTCTACTCCCAAAGTGCCAACCTCTGAGCGCAGTCTTGTGGACAGTGTAACAGACAAGGTAACCCTCTTGTCTGTTTTTGTGAGTTCGGATCAACCTTTGGTCTCAAGTTCTGGAGAGATTCAAACTGTTAACCTCTTGCTAGCATACCCAATGCACTGGCTCAGATATATCTGTCTTCGGGGGGGCCAGATATCCTTGCCTATGGGCACCTAACCAGGTATTCAGAGATGAACCCTTAAAACTTTAATAAAGACCTCAGATTTAAAACGCTTCTCTTTCCAGTTTGGTACCACCATATAAGCTTATGTCTGCTGTCTGCTATAACCATAAATATTTCTTAGCAAAAGAGAGCAATTCAAAGGCAGACCAGGTATGCTCTAAAATTAGAGTTTTTACTAAAATATATAATAATACGTCAAACATACAATACAGAACTCTTATATCACAAGACATACATATCTTTAAACAAAACAAGGTTTAAAACAGTGAAATTCCTACAACAATATTTAGATTTGTCTAGCTTTCTAAATACCTGTTTTCAGTGCTCAGATGTTTTTTTGGAAAGTGTCAGATAACAGTGTGACTGTAGTGAAACAGAATAATCTTTAAAAGCTGGTTTTGTCCACCTCTTTTGTATAAGGTCATCTAGCTCCTCTCTGTCAAAATATCTAAACAATATATATTTCTATACAACCACAGGATGTAATTTCAAAGTATTAATTCTGCAACCTTAGCATAACTCAATTTCAGTGACACCTCTTTTGATTCATGCTGCATCCTCCTCATACAGGCTTCATATGAGCAAACTGAGGTGTTGGTTGTGGACCAGGGTCGCTGGGAGGCGGGTTTGTTAGCTGGATCACCCTCTGGCTTATAGCTTGGGGGTGTCCAGCTGACTACCTCAGACTGGGTGCAGAACCTGGGCATTGTATTTGACAACTGCCTGACATTTAAATCTCAGGTGTCAACGGTTGTCAAAACCTCTTTTTACCATCTGAGGAACATCGCCCGGGTGAAGCACCTGGTTCCTCCAGATGATCTTCAAACTTTGGTCCACGCCTTCGTTACCTCCCGTCTTGACTACTGCAATGCCCTTTACCTTGGGCTACTGGGGGTTGAAATTCACCACCTGCAGCTAGTGCAGAATGCGGCAGCCTGGCTGTTGACTGGTTCTTCTAGGTCCAGTCATATAACGCCTGTGCTCCGCGGACTGCACTGGCTGCCAGTTTGCTGGCGAATCACCTTCAAGGTCAGTTTGCTGACCTATAAGGCGCTACACGATCAGGGACCTGCTTACCTGAAAGAGCTCCTTTGTCCCTACTGTCCCCCCCCCCGCTCTCTCCGATCCACTGACGAGGGACTGCTAGAGCTTCCCAGGGTTCGCTTAAAAACTTCAGGGTCAAGATCTTTTAGCTTTATGGCCCCGACCCTGTGGAATTCTCTACCTCGTCAGGTGCGAAATTGCCCGACTGTCCAAAGCTTTAAAGGAGCTTTGAAAACCTACCTTTTTAGTAAAGCCTTTAATGATTTCTGATTATTTTAATGTTGTTTTAACTATTTATTGTTTTATGTAATATTGTACAGGTGCCTTGGTTTAAGAAAGGCACCTTATACAAATAAAGAATGATTGATTGATTTACAACCTCTCACCTCTGTGTAATAACCTGTGTTTTCTCTTCAACGTCATAAACCTTTTTTTATGATTTCCCTCTTAACAAAGTTAACTTAAACAACTCTGTAATTAAATCAGAGAAACAGGATCCTTGATTAAAGTCTTCCATGTAACACATTGTCTCTAAAAACTGAGTGTGTATGATACATGCTGTCAACATTTCTCTTGGCCTGCATCTGTCAGCTGAAATCTGGGAGGGGGGATGAGTGAGGTCATTCCTAGTGCACTGGATTTCCAGCAGACAAATTCAATGCCACATTTCTGTTATTTTTAAGAAGAAAAAAAAGATACAGCACTCAGAGCTGGCTGTCTACGTCACAGCTTGTATCCTGAGTTTCTGTTGTTTTAGCTTTCAAAAATGATCTATTAAACAACCAGATATATATCACCTGGCAGATTAAAAGAAAAAAACTAAAACATCTGAACCCCATTATTGAAAAAATATTCACATCTGATTTGAAAAAATGATATCCATTGCCTAGGATGACCCAAAACAACTGGCAATATATTATTATATAGAAATATGGTGATAAAGAACCAATCTGTGCTTATCATTGCCAAACCCCCACCTTTCACTTGTCTCTATTTTAATGTCCGTTTAACTGGATTAAGCATACTTCCTCATAATGATTGTAAAAATACCTTATATTACTGAGCCTTCAATTTTTGAGGTACTGGAAACACATAACTTATATTTATAGGGGTGCAGTACCATCCCCATAGTTAGGTTTGAGTAGGGTGTTCAATGTTAAAGGGAATCGATACAATTCACCATGTGATTATTCCAACACTTACCATAGTTGTGCAGAAATTGATTGAAAAGAATATATTTAGAAAAGAACTTCAATAAAACATTGAAAAATACTTTTTAAATGGGAATGTGGATGCATCCATTTTGTGAACAGGAAGGGTGTTTCGATGATGCCACTGTCTCACCAGTGTTAATAGTGTGCTGTGCAGCAGGTAAGAACAGTTCAGCTGTGCTGTTAGGGATCGTATTATATTTTGAAGTACACCCTGGATTTTATGCTTGGCAGAGTGTAACAAAAGAATCCAGAGCTTTTCTTCAGGATTTAACAGGATACCTGTCAGAAGAAGCAGTTTTTTTAATCTGTTTCACTGCACACTGTTAGAGCTGGTGAGGCAGTGACATCATCACAGCACCCTTTTTGTCCACAAAATGGATTACTCCACATTACAATTCTAAAAGTATTTTTCTGTCCTACTGAAGACATTTGTTTAATATAACCCAGCAGGTTACTTAATGGATCCTCATAGTAACTGTTGTAATAATTATATAAGGAATCGTACAGATTCCCTTTAAACCCCTAACTTCGCACCTTAATAGCTTTGGCAGTGTTTGACAAAATCAGCTGAAAATTTACATGTGTTGTGTAGGAGGCAAGATCTAAATTTGTGGGAAGTTATGTGATGACAGCTTGCGCAGTTTCTGAGATCTGTGTATGTCATTTTTCCTGTAGCTAATTTTTTTTCCTGTACTTAACATGGGATTTTTTTTGCTCTCACCTACAGCCTACACGGAATGGAATTTTTCCCCAAACTTTCAGGGCACATGCATGATGTCCTAAGGTAGTGCATTTGAAAGGTTTCATGAAAAAATATTCAATGGTTCCAGAGTTATAAAGCTTTAACATTTTGTGTTTTTCTGTTCTGAGCATGCTCAGTAGGGTTCTTGGGCTAATGTTCTGACACAACACAAAAATTCTGTGTCACAAAACTGATTTTGGTTTCTCACCTTTTTGTCTCACAGTACAAAACATTTTTTTTTTGTATCATGAGAGCTGCCATCTTGTTTCTTTTCTGCTTGAACTAATACGCTAGGAAAATGCTTAGAAATACTGTCATTTAAAAAAAAAAAAACACCAGACCCTAGCTAAATGGGCTTGTTTAGCTAGATTCTGATGTTTGCTTCTTAACCTAGTGGCCAGAACTACCTTTTCTGGGCAGTCCACAAAATCCTAGGTGCCCAGAATAGTGAGAGGAGCCGTTGACCCACATTATCTGTATGAGAACAGCGGGACTTTCTGGAGTTCTGGAGCTGCAGATAGAACTAGTGCTGCGGGCTGCTCTGACAGCAGTGAGCCACCATTTCCTTGGTGTCTAGTGGTACTCCCACCCTCCTATTGCCATCCCCTTATGTACATAATGTTTCCCTGGTGTCTAGTGGCACCCCACACCTTTTGATCAACATCCCCTTATGTATATAATGTTTCTCTGGTGTCTAGTGGCACCCGCACCTTTTGATCAACATCTCCTTATGTATATAATGTTTCCCTGGTGTCTAGTGGCACCCCACACCTTTTGATCAACATCCCCTTATGTATTTTATGTTTCCCTGCTGATTAGTGGCACTGCCCATCTTTTGATCAACATCCCCTTATGTATATAATGTTTCCCTGGTGTCTAGTGGCACCCCACCCTCCTATAGCCATCTCCTTATGTATATAATGTTTCCCTGGTGTTTAGTGGCACCCCGCACCTTTTGATCAACATTCCCTTATGTATTTTATGTTTCCCTGGTGTCTAGTGGCACCCCACCCTCCTATTGCCATCCCTTTATGTATATAATGTTTTCCTGGTGTCTAGTGGCACCCCACACCTTTTCATCAACATTCCCTTATGTATTTTATGTTTCCCTGGTGTCTAGTGGCACCCCACGCCTTTTGATCAACATCCCCTTATGTATATAATGTTTCCCTGGTGTCTAGTGGCACCCCACACCTTTTGATCAACATCCCCTTATGTATATAATGTTTGCCTGGTGTCTAGTGACACCCGCACCTTTTGATCAACATTCCCTTTATGTATTTTATGTTTCCCTGGTGTCTAGTGGCACCCCACACCTTTTGATCAACATCCCCTTATGTATATAATGTTTTCCTGGTGTCTAGTGACACCCGCACCTTTTGATCAACATTCCCTTATGTATATAATGTTTTCCTGGTGTCTAGTGGCACTCCCCACCTTTTGATCAACATCCCCTTATGTATATAATGTTTTCCTGGTGTCTAGTGGCACCCCACGCCTTTTGATCAACATTCCCTTATGTATTTTATGTTTTCCTGGTGTCTAGTGGCACCCCGCACCTTTTGATCAACATTCCCTTATGTATTTTATGTTTCCCTGGTGTCTAGTGGCACCCCACACCTTTTGATCAACATCCCTTTATGTATTTTATGTTTCCCTGGTGTCTAGTGGCACCCCGCACCTTTTGATCAACATCCCCTTATGTATATAATGTTTCACTGGTGTCTAGTGACACCCGCACCTTTTGATCAACATTCCCTTATGTATATAATGTTTCCCTGGTGTCTAGTGGCACTCCCCACCTTTTGATCAACATCCCCTTATGTATATAATGGTTCCCTGGTGTCTAGTGACACCCGCACCTTTTGATCAACATTCCCTTATGTATATAATGTTTCCCTGGTGTCTAGTGACACCCGCACCTTTTGATCAACATTCCCTTATGTATTTTATGTTTCCCTGGTGTCTAGTGGCACTCCCCACCTTTTGATCAACATCCCCTTATGTACTGTATATAATGTTTCCCTGGTGTCTAGTGGCACCCCGCACCTTTTGATCAACATCCCCTTATGTATATAATGTTTCCCTGGTGTCTAGTGGCACCCCACGCCTTTTGATCAACATTCCCTTATGTATTTTTTGTTTTCCTGGTGTCTAGTGGCACTTCCCACCTTTTGATCAACATCCCCTTATGTATATAATGTTTCCCTGGTGTCTAGTGACACCGCACCTTTTGATCAACATCCCCTTATGTATATAATGTTTCCCTGGTGTCTAGTGGCACCCACACCTTTGATCAACATCCGCTTATGTATTTTATGTTTCCTGGTGTCTAGTGGCACCCCACACCTTTGATCAACATCCCCTATGTATATGATGTTTCCCTGGTGTCTAGTGGCACCCGCCTTTTGATCAACATCCCTTATGTATTTTATGTTTCCCTGGTGTCTAGTGGCACCTACGCCTTTTGATCAACATCCCTTATGTATTTTATGTTTCCTGGTGTCTAGTGGCACCCCACCCTTTGATCAACATCCCTTATGTATATAATGTTTCCCTGGTGTCTAGTGACACCCGCACCTTTTGATCAACATTCCCTTATGTATTTTATGTTTCCCTGGTGTCCAGTGGCACTCCCCACCTTTTGATCAACATCCCCTTATGTATTTTATGTTTCCCTGGTGTCTAGTGGCACTCCCCACCTTTTGATCAACATCCCCTTATGTATAATAATGTTTCCCTGGTGTCTAGTGACACCCGCACCTTTTGATCAACATCCCCTTATGTATATAATGTTTCCCTGGTGTCTAGTGGCACTCCCCACCTTTTGATCAACATCCCCTTATGTATATAATGGTTCCCTGGTGTCTAGTGACACCCCACACCTTTTGATCAACATTCCCTTGTGTATTTTATGTTTCCCTGGTGTCTAGTGGCACTTCCCACCTTTTGATCAACATTCCCTTATGTATATAATGTTTCCCTGGTGTCTAGTGACACCCGCACCTTTTGATCAACATCCCCTTATGTATATAATGTTTCCCTGGTGTCTAGTGGCACCCCACACCTTTTGATCAACATCCCTTTATGTATTTTATGTTTCCCTGGTGTCTAGTGGCACCCCGCACCTTTTGATCAACATCCCCTTATGTATATGATGTTTCCCTGGTGTCTAGTGGCACCCCGCACCTTTTGATCAACATCCCCTTATGTATTTTATGTTTCCCTGGTGTCTAGTGGCACCCCACGCCTTTTGATCAACATCCCCTTATGTATTTTATGTTTCCCTGGTGTCTAGTGGCACCCCATGCCTTTTGATCAACATTCCCTTAAGTATATAATGTTTGCCTGGTGTCTAGTGGCACCCCACGCCTTGTGGTCAACATTCCCTTATGTATTTTATGTTTTCCTGGTGTCTAGTGGCACCCCACGCCTTTTGATCATCATTCCCTTATGTATATAATGTTTTCCTGGTGTCTAGTGACACCCGCACCTTTTGATCAACATTCCCTTATGTATTTTATGTTTCCCTGGTGTCTGGTGGCACCCCACACCCTTTGATCAACATTCCCTTATGTATATAATGTTTTCCTAGTGTCTAGTGACACCCGCACCTTTTGATCAACATTCCCTTATGTATTTTATGTTTCCCTGGTGTCCAGTGGCACTCCCCACCCTCCGATCGCTGTCCCTGCATTAGTGTGGGAAATGTCAGCTGTAATAAAGAAAACCATCTTTCGATGTTTCATTTTTAACCTGTAAAAAAAAAGGTCTCTCACCAATCTGACGGTGACACCCAACCTCCCACTCAGCACTCATTACCCGACACCCACTACACCCCCCAGCCACCCTCACTCACCCGAACAGGTCCCATGGTGTAGATCAAGACACATCTTGCTGGTGGAATTGGTGACTACTGTATGAGAAACTAAGGTAAGTGCGGTTCAATACCTTTTTATTTAAACTTTTGTTTATTTAAACTTTTGTTCACCGGGTAAGCAATATGAACCAAGTCCCTTTTTCAAAAGTGACCCGGGACCGTACATAACAGTCAAGATGTTGCATAAATAGATCAAAGATACAGAAAAAAATAAAATCACAGTCAAGATAAGATTACATCAATTATTGACAATCACATTTCAAGGACTCAACATAAAACTGTCTTAATGACATCTTAAAAGTATCATGACTGAGTTTTAAATGTAGGCTCATTGGTAAACTATTCCAAAGTATTGGGGTAGAATTAAGCAATAAGGCATGACCAGGGGTTAGATTAACAGTCTGTTAATCACCCCTAGGGGTGTAATGTGGCATGAGGCACAGCTGAGTGCCATATTGCCCCTAGGAGGTGATTAACTGACTGTTAATCTAACTCCTGGGAGTGACTTATTGCTATTATAAAAATATACTCCAAAAGAGAAGTGTTAAAGGTATACTTTTTGAATGTTTTCCTCATTTAGAGGGAGATTTTTAATAAAATAGTTCTTCCACCAACAGTTTAAGAATGCTGGTTCAAAATTAGAATGCATCATTCCACACATTCAGCAGTGCTAGAGGATGGAATGCTGACAGGAAGAATCCATGCGCCATGGTGATCAGGCTGTACATGACAGTGTAACAGGGATTAATGTAAGGCTGTTGGAATCCTAACAGCCAATCAGATTGCAACACTTCTAAGCCTCTTTTTATAATATGAAAAGGCTGTTAGTAGTCATCTTAGGAATGGTAAGTAACAGTGAACTATTTGAACGTCAATTTCAATGAACCCCATTTCAATGGGGTTTTGAACTTTGGTGCTTAACTTTGCAATTTTTGCATAATTTTACCACAAATTTTCAACATGACCTTTCTGGGAGCCCATCTCATAACCAATGGTGGTGGAATTATGCCAATTAGGCCCAAAAGGCGATTTTGAGGTCATTTGGCAAAATCAGCTTTCAGGCAGGATTTGAAATTTTTCACTGCAATTGTTCATGAGGTGGGGTCACAAAAAGACTATGTTGAAAATGTGCAGTAAAAATGGCAAAGTTATGAGCATATGTTGAAATTTGTCTACGCTCCCTAATAACTTCGGTAATTTTAAAGTAAATGTTGAAGGTTCCCCAAATGCCTTTTACACATAGTATTCCATTGCCAGACCTGTTTCAGATGTTGAAACTGCAATTTGTTTTGTAAAAAAAAAAATCTGTCATAGTCATTTCTTTATGTTTCATCAGTGTTTTGTCCTCCAGTGTTCTGTGTGCGGCCACACACCCAGGATGATGTCATACCAGGGAGCTGTCAATGTTTTACATACAGCAATAAGAAATTCTGGGTAATTTATAATGTTGACTTAAATGTGCCTTACTCAGAAGTGCAGTCCTGCATGTTGGTAGTGGTGAGCACCAATATGTAAATGACCTGTAGCAAGGCATTGTGGGTAAAATAAGAACCTGTTTTCCCATTTCCTCACCTTGAGATGCTGTCCCATATTTCTGCAGTAGTGTCAACAATATAAACTTTTGTATGTTTATTTTCACAACAATGCATTGTGCATACCATATCTAGCTAGATGACTTCTATACTAACATACTAACATACTAAAATGCCAGCAGAATAGGCCTAACGGTCTTTCGTGTCTGCTCGTTTGGTCAGTCCCCAACCTGGGTGCTGACCTTGCTGTCCTCCTCGCCTTCTCTGGCTTCTCCCTTCCCAGTTCCGGATATTCTTGCTGCATTGGATTTTGCTTCCAGAACCCTTCCCCTGTACCTGTCCCACCCCCTCTTGAACCCCTCCACTGTCTCTGCCTCCACCACCCCCTAGGCAGTGCATTCCATGGCTCCACCACCCTCTCAGTGAAGTAGCACCTCCTCCTTTCTCCCCTGAATCTTCCCCCCTCCAGCTTCCAGCCATGCCCTCTAGTGGCCCCTTCCTCCTTCCTTCGAAGCACCCTGACTGTTCCTCCCCTATTTACCCTCTTCATGTACCTAAAGACCTCTATCATGTCCCCCGGTCCCTTCTCTCTTCCAATGTGACATATTTAGCTCTTCGAGCCTCTCCTCATAGGTCCTGTCCCCCAAGCCCCAAATCATTTTGGTTGCCCTCCTCTGGACCCCTCTCTAGGAGGTTAATGTCCGCTTAAGTGTGGCTCCAAACTGCACGCAGTACTCAAGGTGCAGCCTCACCAAGCAGTTATACAGAGGAGTATCACTTCCCTCCTTCTGGAGGTGATCCCCTAGTGATGCATCCCAGCATCCTGTTGGCCTTGGCTGCTGCCCTCTTACAAGTCTCAGAGTTGTTCATCTTGACATCCACCACCACCCCAGGTCCCTCCCAGCCATCGAGACTTGTAGCATTTCCCCAGGGTGTACACTTGACCTGGGTTTCTGGCCCCAGGTGGAGTACCTTGCATTTCCTGCATTGAACCTCAGCTTCCACTTTCTAGACCATCTTTCCAGAGCCTTCAGGTCCCCTGTGGGGCCACCTCCCCTCCTCCTATCCACCACACCCCCCAGTTTGAGTCATCTGCAAAGAGACTCATCTCCTCCTGATTCCTGTCCTTATGTCAGATCGTGGGCGTTGAACAGAAGGGCCCAAGGACTGATCCCTGTGGGACCCCACTAATGACCCTCCTGGGGATGAGACTATCCCACCAACTCGACCCTCTGGGTCCGGTCCTGGAGCCAATTGCCTATCCATCTGATCATCTGGTTCCCACCCCCATTTCTCCCAGCTTATCCAACAGGCCCACGTGAGGAACAGAGTCAAATGCCTTGCTGAAGTCCAGAAAGAGGACATCCACTGGTCTACCCAGGTCCAAGGCACTTGTCACCCAGTCATAGAACTCCACCAGGTTTGTCTGACACGATTTCCCCGGGATGAATCCATGCTGTCTATCGTCCAGGCACCCTGACTTATCCAGGTCCCCTAGCCTCTCCTTGACAATGCCCTCCATCACCTTGCCCACCACTGAGGTCAGGCTGACAGGCCTGTAGTTCCCTGCCACCTCCCTTGATCCCCCCTTGTGGATAGGCACTATATGCGCCACCTTCCAGTCTTGGGGCACCCACCCTGTCCTCAGAGAGATGGTGAAAAGCTCTGCCAGGGTTTTGCCAGGACATCTGCAAGTTCCTTCAGCACTCTGGGATGTAATTTATCCGCCCGGTGCTTTCTCCATCTTAAGGGAGCTGGGGCTTCCTCACTCTCTCAGCTGTGATTTCCACTCCGGTGCCCTTCTCCCTGCTTAGCCTCCCCCACCTGCCAGTGATACCTCCCCTCTCCCCAGACCTGCCGATCGGTAAGGGTCCCCCCTCAGTATCTCTGTCTCCTCCCATGTATGATGCAGCACCCCCATTTTCCTGGGTGAAACTGAGGGTGAAGTACTCATTTAGTACCTCAGCCTGCTCCCCTGGGTCTTGTGCCCATCCTCCCTGATTTAATCCTGCTAATCTGCCCTCACCTCGTTTTTCCCCAATGTATCTAAAGAACCCCTTGTTCCCTCTCCTAATTTCCTGGCCAGGTTCTGCTCCTTCCTTGCCTTAGAGCCTCACCACTCTAGTGGCCCTTCTAGCCATCAGCTCATACTCCCCTCGATCCCTTTCACTCCTTGAGCACTTGAATTGCTTATAGGCTGCTTTCTTCCCCCGCACCACCTCCTGGACCTCCCTGGTCCACCAACAGGGTTTTTGGGCCCTACTGCATTTTCGTCTTGCTCTTGCACAGGTGCTGGTAGCATCCTGCACCCCTCTCTTGATGATTTCCCACCTACTATCAGCGTCCATGTCTGACCCAATCCCATCCAAATGCTCCTTAAGGATCCTTCCCATTTCCTTAAAATCTGCCCCCCTGAAGTCGGTTACTTCCGTCTTTGTGCAGCCTTCTACCCCTCCTAGGTCCAAGCAGAACCAGACCGTGGCATGGTCACTCCCCGTCAATGGGTCCCTTACCTCCAGGCCCCCAATCTGGTCACTGTCTGCCAGGACCACATCCAGTACCCGTGCCTCCCTGGTCGGTTCCCTCACCTGCTGAGTTAGGAACGCGTCTTGAAAGACATCCAACAACCTCCAACAACCTCTGAGTGATGTAGTCTCTTATTTCTGCTGTGAACACAGAAATATAATAGCCTGTATACTAATTTACATAGTGAGGCATTGTGGGTACAGTACAAGCGGATTTGTCTATCTAAAATTAAAAACTGACAGTGTCCCTTTAATAACTTTGTTTCCCTGGTATGATGTCACAGTTACGGGTTACAGCACTAAGGAAAAAAGGGGCGGGTTATATAAATAAAGCAGAGCACCAAAATAAAAGGATTTTTTTCATGGAAAACAGCACTATTTGGCAGTTTGAATGGTAGGAGACTGATTCACAACACCTACAGGTTACTACTCCCATTTGCTATGGGAACCTTCAACATTTACTTTAAATAGTCTGACCCCAGATTTTCAACATAGCCATTTTTTCACAGCACCTCATGAACGTGACAGCTGTCTTTTTTCAAATCCTGGCCAAAGTGTGTTTTCATAGCTGTGGCACAGAATGACATTTCGGTGACGTGGAATCACATTTGAGTGGGGATTTCAATATTTTTGCCTACCAGGTTCACGAGGTGGGGTACAAATATGGTAAAATGCCCAAGTTATAACTGAACATTGCAGTATTTCAACGTTCATAACTTTGTTGCAAAGGAGGCAGAGAGGTGATATGATCAAAACATTCGAACACCTTAATGGCATTAGCAAGGTGAAAGAGTCTAACATGTTTCAATATAAGAAAAATAGCAGGACAAGAGGACACATCATGAGATTAGAGGGGATTAAGGGGTAATGCAAGGAAGTTCTTTTTACAGAAAGGGTGGTGGATGCATGGAATGGCCTTCTTCAGAAAGTGGTGGATATGAATACAGTGCAGGGCTTCAAACAGGCATGGGATAGGCATAAGGGAGCAATACAGATGAGTATGAATAGATAGGCCATTGAAAGAGCAAATGCCCGTGGCACATTCATAAGGTAGAAAAAGAAATGGGCAGACTGGATGGGCCTTGAGGTCCTTATTTGCTCTCAACTTCTATATTTCTATGTTTGCTAATTTTCAATATTTTGAATCCAAAATTTCAACATAGCCATTTTTCCACATCACTTCACAGACATGACAGGTATTATTTTTTAATATCCTGGATGAGACGTCTTTCCACACTTTTGGACGGTGCAAAATGATATTTTGGCCAATATACTATAAATGCCATTTGTCATGTTTATAAGACCAGTCATAAAATGACTATTTTGAACATTTGGGGTTAAAATAAAAAAAAGGAGTGAATGTGTTAAGTGAATGTATAAAGAGTAAATGTGCCAGGCCCTGCACTTCTGTAGGCAGACGGATTCTTCCCATGGCGCAGGGATAAAAGGGCCCTGCACATCTGCACCTGCTCACGTAGGTCCCAAAGGGATCTGCATGAATGAAAATATGATTCCCCTATCTCTAAAAGAAAGGAAATTGTTTGCAAAAATCTTCATTAATGCACCAGTTAGGGTAACGTAATGCCACAAAAGTAGAGAAATGTGTGTTAGGGTTTCAAGGCTTTACTTCCAGCAGCAAAATGAAAAAATTATTACAGTTTTGGCAGTCCTTAGTCTTGGCGAATCAGGGTGGGGTCTCTTTGGGTTTTCAACCATAACACTCACGCCCTTCCATGAGCAAATGAGGTCAGATGTGATCTGTTTTCTTCAGCCACAGTTTGTTGGCAACATCTGGAGAAACACAGTTCTGTACATATAAACACTGTATCAGAATGGGGTGAGAGAAGCATGAGCAAACTGGTCCTACATACTAGCGAGATTTAAAGGTACAGGCCCACCCAATAAAATCTACTCAGCGTTGAGGCTCAATTCTTGCTTAAACAAAGTGCTATAACTAAGTACAAGTGTAATAAATATGTACACGGATACATATGTTAAAAACACTTGTGGTTAAAAATGGATACATTGTAAATAAATATGCTTCTGTCAAAAACTATCTGTCAAGATACATTGGAAGTAAGAAATATTTACAGCCCCTGTCAGTTGCAGATTCCTATTACCACTACTGAGACCATCTTTTATTTGTTTATTTATTGAAATGTTTCACCAGGAAGGAACACTGAGTAACAAGTCGCTTATTTCCCAGTGCGACCTTGGGGGGAGGGGTGCAATAGGAATGAGACATTAACTATTCAAGTTATAAGTTCAATATTAACATGCACTTGTAAGGCAGGTGTTACAAACAGTGTTACAACAGTGTTGTGCATGATAGGTAAAAAGAGTGGACAATAATAAGTAAAGAAGTGCTTACATGAAAGAAAAGGGGAAAAGAGAGGCAGGAGGAGGTGGGGGAGAGGGGAAGGGGAAAAGAGAGGCAGGAGTGAGGTGGGGAAGAGGGGGAAGAGTCTTGTCCTTGGAGACCCCTTCAGGATGTGAGGAACACTGCAAGGGGACTAGTGGGACCAGAGATAAGGGGATAAGGAAGTGTCCCAGAAAGACCCCTTCAGGATGGTGGGGAAAGGAGAGATAGAGATACCTGCCTGGGGTGGGAGAGGACCCATGGAGCATTGGGGTCTCTTACATTCTTGAGAGGATCAAGGCAGGCCAATAAGGGGGAACAGTTGGGGGAAGAGGAGGAGAGCTAGAAATTTTGGGGGGGGGGTGTGCACAGGGTAAAATGAAGGTGACGGTAGAGGGGTACGATTTGTCCAGGGCTTAGAGGAGGGAGTTAGGGAGGGACATGGCAGAAGCAGTTGGTGCAAGGTAATTATTGAGGGCAGAGCTGATGGAGTAGGTGGAGGATGGGTGACAGATTTGAGAAGTGAGGGAATTCCAAAGTTTTGGGAGGCGGTGAGAGTAACCAGATTGGCCAATTTGGGTGGATCTGCAGGGAACTACTAGGGTGCGAGAGTCAGTTGATCTAAGGGAATAGGAGGGGTGTTATAAAAGAGGAGGTGAGGTAGGAAGGGCACACATACAATCAGTGCTGGGAGGTGAATTTAACACAGTGGGAGAGTCACCTATTTGTAAGAGAGAGGAAGGACAGGGCACAATAAAGATCGCAGTGGTGGGTGCGAGGGGGACTGCCAGGAGAAAGTGGCAGAAGGAATTGAAGAGGGTGTCCAGTCTGGCCAGAGAGGACTTAGGGGCAGCACCATAGACTATGTCACAGTAGTCAAAATTGGGCAGTATCATCGTCTGAACAAGTTCAAGCCTTGCCGTAGGAGGGCTGCAACTATGGTTCCTGAGCAGAGCACCAAGCTTGGGGCTCAGATTTTTCTGGATGTTATCAATATGTCCAGAGAAGTTTAGGTGTTGGTCCAACCAAACACCTAAGTACCTGAAGGAGGATGTGTCCTCAAGTAAAGTCCCATCAAGGGTGTGAAGATGAAAATTAGGTATCTACTGTAATTATGATCTTTCTGTGTATCTTCACCAAACACCACATTTGGGTTATTGGCTGGAGGTCATGACCCCATGGGAGCTTTTTTGGGGGGATGGGCGGAGTCGACGCACCATCGGCGCTGCCCTTGAGGCCAACACACCATGTAGCGCTCACAGGTTGGCTGTTAGGTGCTGTCGACTCTGCCCTCCCACCAGTTCTGAGTCACCGGAGGGGAGGAAAAGGGATGGGAGGGTGGGACAAGGAAGTCCAAGGGACAGACAAAGGAAAAGATATATAAACAAAAGGAGAAATAAACGACTGAGAGGACAGAAGAAGAAAAAGAAGGAAACTAAGGGGATTGGGTAGGGGCCCCAATCTCTGGAAAGACAAAAGGAGAGGGGAGAACTTTAGGGTAAATTTGGGTGAGGAGAAGGTAGCAACCATACCCTGGACCTTGACTTGTCTCCAGATTGTATAGGAACTGCAAGAAGTAGCCAAAGGCTTAATGACAGAATTCAAGGCACAGAATTATTGGCACTAACTCCAAAAGACAGAAAGTGGTTATTCTGGAAGAAAGATAGGACACAGGGACTCTGTGCCCCCAGGGATAGAATGTTTGGTGTAAGAAAATTAGTTGTTATTTTTTTTAAGGAGTATATGGCCAACGGACAAAGAAATTAAGGATTGATGGGAACAAGGGAAGAGCAGAGGATGGAGGGCAACTGCCAACTCCCACCCCACAGGGATGGAGCCAAAGCACTGGAGAAGAAGTACCCCCCACGCTAACCACTCTCCCTTAGAAATATCATCCTCCTATGTGCCCCTGGTTATCCCACCCCTACAAAAATGGAGGGGGGCAGGAGAGGGCACAGAGAGGAGGGGACCCAGAGACTGAAGCCCAAGGGGGATGGTGGGCAGGATTGTGATGAATGGTAAAGATACACAGAAAGATCATAATTACGGTAGGTACATCATTTTCATATCTTATCTGTGTCAATCTTCACCATTCATCACATTTGGGTGAGTGCTTAGCCCCCCGAAGGGGGTTTAACCCTAAAGGACAGAGTCCCTTAGCTCTCAGTGGGTGACATACTAAGACAGAGAACCTTCAGGGCTTGGGGAGGCCCGAGTGTGGGGAGAGTGAAACGGGGACCTCCGGGAGGAGGAGGAAGGAAGTTGCCCTGAGAAACACCGCCTCACCCTACAGCAGAAGAGATAGGTTCTCTGATTAGCGGAGTTAATCACCCTACACTGGGCCAAGGATGACAACCAGGAGAGATGTAGCCATGCCGCCTGCCTAGTGCAGATCGCTGTCCCTATGACCCTGATAGCTACCTCGTTGGCATTGTACGATGCCCTTGATTTGTGCCTTGCTAGCTCCAGGCCACGTGCAGAGAGTGCGATGGCTTGTCTGGTTTGCTCCATGTCAGGCAAAGAGGCTAGGAGCTGACCCAGCCTGGACCACAAGAACCTGTCATAGGATGCATAGTGGGCCTGATGTGCTGTGATGGAGAGCAGCAACCGTGCCAAGTAGAACATCCTCCTCCCCCAGAAGTCAAAATCCAAGGAGTCTTGATCTGGAGGCCAGTCACAGTGGAGGGCATGAAGCCCATCAGGAGTGTCCAGCTGCGTCAATCCTGACTGAGGATGAGGCATGGAACCTGGAGACTCATGAGGGAGCAATACCGCTGACAGAGATCCCTAGAGGTGGGAATTCCAGAGAAGGGTCTCTGCCTGGAATGCAACAATGCCTCCCAAGAGGGAGCAGGCCAGGGGGGCACCACAAGGGTGGCCTCACTGAAGTTGCCTAAAAAGGCATGCACCGAGTGTTCCAGATTGCTTTGAGTGGGAGGGGTGATGTGCAGGTCCTCCAACATCCTCATGAGGAATCACTGATACTCCACAAGATCAGCAGCTGGGGAGATGTAGACAGAAGGCTCCTCTCTCCCAGAGGAGGGGGATGAGGAGTTAGAGGACCACAACTGTTCAGAGGGTGGCTGCTCGGGGGGAGGTTGAAAAACCTGACTGTCCATTGCCCTGACATAAGCAGGGAATCAAGCAGCCACAGCCCTGAACTGCTCCCAGGAGGGAGGCCCGCTAGGACCAAGGATGCCTGGGAGTGCCAGAGAATGGGGCAGAGCCGAGAAGAGAAATCTGCTGACCTCCGCCTGGGCTAGGGAGCACACCAGGAGCACCAGCAGAAGAAAGCACTCCAGAAGACCTCACAGCCAACAGCTGAACAACCATTTCGGAGCTGCCTTGGCTGCACCTGGAAGAATCCCCCCTGTGAGATGACCGGGGCCGTGTAGGTCCAGAAGGATGGTCTCCTACCTCCAAAGAACGGGGCCCTCTCAAAGAAACCGAAGGGGAAGAGCAGAGATCCATGCTACAGCTTTTTCCAGAGCCCAGATGGACTCCAGAAAAAGGCCACCACACAGAGCCCATGCCCCTCGACCCCTCAGAATCCGAAAGGGCCTCCTCCTTGAGAGAGAGTCAGCCTAGGCAACTGACAGCCCTGGTTGGCCCCCGGAGGAGCTATTTCGGGCGCAGCACCCTCCCCTCTCGTGGGTGCTCTGATCGGCCACAAAGTCAGGCAATCTAGGCACACCACCTGACGGAGTACCACCGCTGAGGGGTCAGAGAACCCTCCGAGGCTGGGCTGCAGTGCAATGGTGGTGTGCACTGTTGTCTGCTGGTCGAGGACACTATGAGGGTGCCCACACCAGCAGTTAACTTCAAGGAACCAGACTGCTCGTCTGGCTCAGAGTCTGATTCTTCCTCCGAAGAGGTGGAGATCGAAGCTCTGTGCCAAACAGTTGGTGGGTGCCTGCTGCCATCTCGACCAGATGGGGCACCAGAAACAGAAACTGTACCTGAATCATTACCAGTGTCCTCCATGGCACCTCGAACAGTGGCCGAAGAAGACACAGCTCCAACCAGGGCAGCACTGTCCGAGCTAGAAGCCAACATGGTGCTGAGGACAGAGACGGCACCGATGATGGCTCCGACAGCACTCTCGGTGCCGCGAATGGAGCCGAGGTCAGAAACCACCATGGCAACGACCCATCCCACGGCATCACAAGCGGTGCCAAAGACAGAGACGGCGCTAACGACAGCCCCAACAATGCTCTCGGCACCGTGAATGGTGCCAAAATCTGAAGCCCCCATGGTGCCGTGCCTATGCTCAGAGCCATGAACTACTCCGGGACTGGACACAGTGCTGTGTTCAACCTCGATGTCGCAGATGGCGCTGAGGCAAGAAAAGGCCAGAGACAGTGCCACAGAGCCTCCCATGGTGCTGCTAACACCATCAGCTCCATGAACGGGCGCTAATGGTAGCCATGGCACTGAGCAACTGACTGGCGCCAATGATGACTCCATCAGGGCCCATGGCACCGCAAATGGCACTGAGGCCCAAAATGGTGCCGACAGACGCTGTTGAGGACGGCGCTGACCTGGGCCTTCCAAGCCACAGGTGCGACACCGGGGAAGCCTTCGCCCCAAAGGGATGATTGCCAATGTGGTGCCTTCCATCTGTCTCCCGGAGGAAATGGACTGAGACTTCTGCAGCACGGGAGAAGCCTCAGGCATGGCTAGGCTACTAGAGGCCGAGACTTCCTCCTCCTCGGCCCATATAGAACTGGGAGGGGACCCAGAGGAAAGGCCGAGAGAACGTGGCTTGGCCCGATCAGTGGGCACCCGACCCCCAAAAGTTGGCGGAGTTCGCCCCACTTTCCACGAGCGTTGCTCGATGACCCGGCGGTCCATGGAGAAACAGAGGGAAGGTCATTTAAGAAGATGGAGAATAGGAGGGGACCCTAATACAGAGCCCTGGTGGACTGCAGTGCTAATTGGGAGGGGAGGAGAAGTGGCATCCAAGATCTTAACTAATTGGGTTCTGCCAATAATAATAATAATAATCTTTATTTTTATGGTGCCTTTCAAAAACCAAGGTGCCTAACAAAGTTTAAAATAACACATCAACATTTCAACATCCTAAATAATATAAATCAGCTGATACAATTAAAAAGAAAAAATCAGTCACAGAATACTTGGTGCCACAATTATGTTTTTTAGGGCCTGTTTAAATCCCTCCACAGTCATGCACTCCCATAACTGACGGGGTAGAAAATTCCAAAGGGTTGGGGCCGCATGCATGAATGCCTGGGTCCCAGAAGATTTCAGACACACCTTAGAAATCTCTAGCAACCCCTCGTCAGCTGAGTGGAGCAATCGCCCAGGGTGTTAAGGAACCAGGAGCTTTTTCAAGTAGTCCGGGCCTTGTCCGTGTAGGGCTTTGAAAGTCATGAGACCGACTTTAAAGGTGATCCGCCACTGTACCGGCAGCCAGTGCAGTCCGCACCGCACCGGCTAAATGTGACAGGACCAATAAGTTCCCATCAAAAGCCAGACCGCTGCATTCTGCATTAGCAGCAAACAGTGGATTTCCACCCCGGGTAGCCCTAGGCAAAGGGTGTTACAACCAAGCACGAGGACACAAAGGCATGGACCAGCGTAGGAAGATCACCGGATGGAACAAGGTGCTTAACCTTGGAGATATTCCTCAGATGGTAAAAAGAAGACTTGATGATAGCTGACACCTGTGCACACAGAGTCAGCCCTTCATCAAAGATTACCCCCAGATGTCGCACCCATTCAGAGGTCGGGAGTGATAAGCCCCCAAGAAAAAGCCTGGAAGGCAGACTAACCTCCGGCCCCCCTATCCGGCGCATCGGGTCCACAACCAGCATCTCAGTCTTTTCTGAATTCAACATCAGCCAACTCAAATCCATCCACTCCTGAATTTCTGCGAGGCAGTTGTTAAAGACTGAGACAGCTCCATGCTGGTCAGGTGCAAAAGAAAGGTAGAGCTGGGTATCATCAGCATAGCAGTGACACCTCAGCCCATACCTTCTTACAATGGCTCCAAGGGGCAGCATGTACGCAGTGAACAACATGGGGGACAACACCGAGCCCTGGGGAACCCCACAAGACAGAGAAATTGGGTCCGAGGAATAAACCCCGGACACCGCTCTCTGAATTCTTCCCATGAGGAAAGATGTAAACCACCTGAGGACTGCACCCGACAGTCCGCAGATGAACCTCAGGCGACCAAGCAGGACCCCATGGTCTACAGTGTCAAATGCTGATGAGAGATCTAGAAGAACCAAGATGGAATGTTTTTTTTTCAGATCTCTAGCCATAAGGAGATCACTGAGCACCTGAACCAGCGCTGTCTCGGTCTTGGTACTATGCCTCTTTCGAAAACTGGACTGAAGAGGTTCATAGATGTCATGGATGGTCAAATGGTTCTCCAGCTATACAGCCACCACTTTCTCAATCACCTTCCCAAGAAAGGGTAGGTTTGAGATTGGTCTGTAGTTCGCATGGCAGTCAGGGTCCAAAGAAGCTTTCTTCAAGAGGGGTGTTACCACCACCTCCTTCAGAGAGCTAGGAAACTCACCTGTTTCTAAGGAGCACCAGACTATCCATGCTAGAACCTGACTGATGGAATCAATACATCCCAAAATCAGGGAAGTTGGTCCCAGATCCAAACTACAGCACTTAGGGCGTACTCCCTGGACAATCTGCATGACATCTATGAACTCTGGTTGGTTGAAGGTACTTCAGAAAAGCTGAAAAGCAGTGGCCACACACTGATCCAAAGCAACGCCCACAGTGTGCTGGTTGGAGTACCACACTAATGTCAGCCACCTTTCTCACAAAGAATCGAGCAAGTTCATCGCACTCTACTTGAGAAAAGGCTTTTCAAACTTGCAGATAGACTGGGTTGAACAGTATGTCTACAGTGCGAAAAAGCTGAGCTGGTCGATTCTGAGCAGCTGCAATCTCCCCAGACAAGAACTCTGCCTTCTTATGGGTGATTGCAGATTGATAAGCTTGGTAATGGTCCATCAATCTAAGGTGGTCGGCATTAAGGGCGGATTTCTGCCAGCAACACTCTAACCTTCATCCTAGTAGCCGCATCTCCCTCAAAGTCCCATCAAACCATGGGGACCGAGGGCGAAGGGAGAGAGGACGAACATGAACAGGAGCAATGACATACATGGCCGCCAAAATGGCCATGTTATAGGCCACCACGAGGGCCTCTGGGTCACTGTTTGCCACTGGGAGGGTCGACAGGTTGAGTACTGCCGCCAGGCCTTCAGAGAGAACATCTTGTAAAGGGCAATACCTGACCATCTCCACAGGGATAGGCCTACGAAGTGGGGTGCTGAAAATAAATCCCATGGTGTAGTGATCGGACTGTCCAACTGGTTCCACCCCCAGATCAGAGGCTTCGATCCCCAGGAGGAAGACTATCTCAAGAGAGTGACCATGTTTATGGGTAGCAGTGGTAACTATCTGTGTAAGGCCCAGAGATGTCATCAACTGGAGGAAGTGTCCAAATTGCAAGAGTTCATCATCTACCCAGGCGTTGAAGTCTCCCAGGACCATCAGCCTGGGTGACTCAAATGCCATATCGATGACAAAGTCTCCCACTTCCTGAAGGAACTGCTTCTCAACCTCGGGTGGATGGTAGATGAGAGCGATCCTACAACCTACACCTGCTACCACAGAACACTCAAATGGCTCCGTCTCCTCCACTGGTACACTTGTGAGGTTAAGTTCGGTCTTAAAACAGACTGCACCCCTCCCCATGATCAATCTGGGCTGTGAATCACCGAGTACCCAGCTGGAGTTAAAGTTTCCAGTATGGGGCCAAAGTTCTCGTCCAGCCAGGTCTCAATGATGCAAGCCGGGTCCACCGTTCCTACAAGATCTACAATAACTGCAGTCTTGTTTTTAATGGACCAGGCATTGCATAACACTGTCCAAGTTGAATGAATCTCCAGGGCAGCCCAAACCACCTGCCCACCAAAATTGGTAGTGCCCCTGGGTATGGAAGCCAGACATAGCGGACCACGACCTTGGTTCCATTTCACCCCAGGGCATCTCCTGGTTCTTACAACCCCGATGTGGTGGCCCCGCTCATTCACCCTCCACTATCCGCACCCTCCCGCCCTTCTCCTCCCCCCTTATGAGCAATACCCAGCACTGTACAGCACTGGTAAGTTGTAAAATGCAATGGGGGGAAGGGGTAGAGGGCGTGGAGAGCAGAGGATGAATAGCGCACAACCGTGGGGGCAGGACTCCAACACATTCTGGTGACCAATCTATCGAAACAGCTCTCACTTAATTAAACCAGCTATATTCCTAAAACAAGCTTACAGTCAAATAATATAAAATAAAATAAATAAAATAACACAAAAATACAACAAAATATAAACCTTCAACACTTACTTAAGAAAAAATAAATAACCCTCATACACCCATCCCCTATAATAAAATAAATAAATTACCCTCAAATATCCCTCCCCAAGCATAACATTCTAAAATAGATTAAAATATAAAACAATGTAAAGATAATGTGCCATGTGTCATGGCCCGGGTCGTGCCTGAAAACGGTCCCTGGGATCAGCGCACTTACCCGGTTATCAAAGTCATAAATAAATAAAAATAAATAATGAGTTTTATAGCAGCTGATAGAGCAGTGTTTTTAACTGTAAGGACCAGTCATCAAATGTCTCACATGTAGGAATAATGAGCTTGTGGAGTTCCCACCTCCACAAGTAGAATGTCCAATATAACCTTTGTCCACACTACCTCTCACATGGGCTAGACAAATCACCAAAATAATTCTGTACAAGTGATTTAATCAGGCACTCTCACTGCCCATGAAATAAAGAGCTGGACATAAAAAAGTAGAAAAGAGAGGTCTGACTGTGTCCTGGATAAGAACATCTCTTGAAATTCCGGTGCCTCCTTAGGAAACAAAATCTTCTCTCCAGGACTCAGGGCTTACGAAATGTTGGCAAGGGGGTCCAAATAACTCTATCCTGGGAGGCTGCCACCAGAAATCCTTGCGACCCCCCAATGGCCTAGGAGTTTCCAGAGACCGTTTGTCCACTCTCCAAATGGCCTAGTCCCCAGCCTCCCACACGGCCACAGATCCAGCAACTTAGCCACCCCAAGGATCAAGTCAGACCCCCCTCGAGCCAGCAGTAAACCCCAACAAATAACAAGTACCAAACTTCTCTAACCAGCTGCGCTTCCCGTCCCTTACTGAAGGTATGTCAACAGATTTTCCAGCTGCAGTCCAACAGAGGATCCGACCCTCAACAATCCGATTCACAGCTCAGCACAGCACATTGGTTCCTCAAAGAGGCAGATTCATCCCACGGGCTCCTCGTCCCGGATCACCCACAGTACTTCCTCCGACTTGTGTCTCTCCCGAACAACCAACCATCCAGTGAGTAGATACACCACTAAATTTAGACTTGAACAGGCAAATTATGACCCAACTCCAACTGAAAAAATGAAAAAATGACCCAAGAACGCTCCACAACTTTAGCTCAAATAGTGGAGTCACCCGGTTACCGATAATGATAATATTAACGCTGCTAGAAAAAATTGGTAACGCCAAAGCACTCTAGGTTATACTCCTAACCCATCTCTCACCCTAAAGGAGTACCTAGCCTTACTTCTTCACTTCGAAGGCCCCTATCTAACTGTACTAAAATCTCTCACTATCTAAATCTTAATGATAAACCAAAGTACAGAAAGCGAAAGAATAATAAAATTAAACAAAAAGCTGCTCTACACTAGAGCTCCCAGACAGCTAGCCCAGCATGGCCGCCCTCTTGCTCATTATGGGGAATCAACCACTGACAATGAAGGCCTTGAACCAGTTTGTGACAGAGGGAGATAGGCCAGCTGCCGGGAGTGAGTCGAGGAGAAGGGAGTGAGAGACGGTGTCGAAGGCCTTGGCCAGGTCGACAAAAATGGCAGAGGTAATTTGGCCATTGTCCATCCCAGTTAGGATGGAGTCTGTGAGCCATAGGTGAGAGGTGGTGGTTGAGTGGTGTTTCCCGAAACTAGACTGGAAAGGGGTGAAAAAGGAGGTGTCAGATAGAAAAGAGGTGGGTTGGGAGAGGACAATGTGTTCTTGAAGCTTGGCAAGGGTAGGGAGGAGAGAAATGGGGCGATAGTTGCCAGGGGATGAGGGGGTCTCCCCCCTTTGGTTAGAGGGAGGATCACTGCAGATTTCCATGAAGAGGGAACCAAGGCAGTAGATGAGAGATTTAGGGTTATTGGGGGGGTAGGCAATGGCTGAAGCGGACAGGGAGAGGAGTTGTGGGTCAAGGCTGTCAGGGGAGGCACCTTTAGAGGGGCTGATGGTGAGGAGGGCACCTAGGGCATCGTCTGGGGTTACAGTAGTGAAAGAGAAGGGGAGGTGGGAGGGTGACGAAGAGGCACACAGTAGAGGGGGCGGGGGTGGGTAGGAGGAAGGGATTTCAGTAGCCTAGTGGTGCAGGAGGTATAGTAGGAGTTAAATTCCACAGCAACAGCTGGTGGGTCAGAAACTAGTGAGCCATTTACTATAAGTACCAGGGGGGAGGCAAAATGAGGGGGTAAATAGGGTGTGGACCACCTTCCAGAACTTTGAAGGGGAATTTATGTTGGTGATGAAGGCAGATTTGAAATATCTGGACTTGGCCAACCTTGTAGCCCTGGTGCAAGCATTTCAGAGCATGCGGTAGTTTGCAAGGTCACTAGGATGTTGGGTAGCTTTATAACACTTACAGGCTTGATCTTTAGCCCTGAGGCAGGCCAGATATTCTTGAGTTATCTAAGGTAAGTGTTTACCTTTGATTCTGGTTTGTATGAGTGGGGCAAAGGTGTTCCAGTTTGCAAGAAAGATTTCTTTGAAGTAGGCAAGGGCCTTATCAACTGAGAGGAAAGAGGTTAGGGGGGACCAGTTAAAAGTGGCAAGGTTACTCAGGACAGGTTCAAGGTCAAGAGACTTGAAAGAGTGTAGTTGTATGGTTTTGTGTGGTGATTTAGTTCTGTGGACTTTCCTAACTATGTATATTGGGTTATGGTCACTGGGAGCATCGGGGAGTATGCCAGAGGTAATGATGTAGTGGGGGTGGGAGGTAAGGGCCCAGTCGAGTAGGGAGTGTTGTTGTCTCTTGTGATTTGGGCGGATGGGTTCGGAGATCAGTAGGGAGAGGTTTAGGGCTTTGATTTTGTTTTTAGTTTTAGTAGTTTTAGGTGACAATCAATTTATATTGCAGTCACCTAGGATGACTAATTCCCCAGAGCGAGCAAGGGAAGTGATGGAGGTTAGGAGGTCTAGTGCAACTGAAGGATGGATATTTGGGTGGCAGTATATGCCAGCTACAAAGATTGGGAGAGTGAAGGGGAGGGTCACATGGATAGCTATGGCATCATGGGTCTCAGGATTGGAGGATGAGTAGATGACAGAATATTGGATGGAGGCTAGGACATAAATGGCCACACCACCACCACCTCTGCCAGCACGGTCTTGCCTTAGCAGTGAGTAGCCAGGAGGAATGGAGACCAAGTGGTCAGGGATAGTGCTCTTTAGCTAAGTTTTTGAGATGCTTAGAATATCTGGTTTTAGAGTGCACAGCATTGTCTGAATCTAGTCTATTTTTTACAAGAAGCTGCGGGTGGTGTTTAGATGTAGGATCTTTAAGCCCTTTGGGAGGGCTGAGAGAAGAGAGTGGGGGAGGGGAGGTAGTAGAGAAGGAAGCACCACAGGAGCTAGGGGCAATAGGGCCTGGGTTGGGGTGGATATCCCCGGCAGAGAGCAAGAGGAGAGCGAGTATGAGAAAGTGGAGCTTAGGGGATTCTGAAGGGGCTGGCGAGGAGGCTGGGAGTTCTGAGGAGAAGGGAGTGGATGAAAAAGGAAGAAGAAGCTGGAGAACTGCAGTGAAAGTAGACACCATTATCAAAGCCGCATGACGAATAGTGGTAGAGTGATACCATATTTCAAATGGAGGGAGGGAGTGATAGCATGGATGTGGGCAGAGGACTGGAGATAGTAATTGATGGGGTTGAGAGAGTTATTAGGAATAGATGGGTAATGAGCAAGTGGAGGTGGTAAAGAAGGATTTGAGCAGAACAAGGGGGAGAGAGTAGAGTAGGGGATGCATTGTACACAAAGGTAGAGAAATTAGTGAATAATTGATTTGGGAACAGGAAGGAATTTGTAAGCAGAGAGCGTGGGGGGGCTGGTTAGATGGAGGGGGTAGCTGTAGTTTAGAAAGGTATCTATATGAACAACAGGCAGGGATCACTTTAGAGAAAGACTGTGTCTCTCTAGTGGCTGTATTGTATAACTTGCTAATGGGCGGAAAAAAAAGGAACCTGCATAGTGGAACAAACAGAATTTGTAAAGCATTAACAAAGCAGAAGTACAACATTCCTTAGTACTGTACATTGTGTTGCTATTTAAGAAATGGTGCTAGGTCAAAGTTACTGTTAAGATCTGGCAATTCACTAGCTCAAGCTGAAAATCTGAAATGCCTCTTGTTTTAAGAACGTCATTGCCAAAGTCACCCCCACGGTCACCTCCTCAAGTTATATTTCACTTTTTGTGTCCCATGAAAAACAAAGGGATGAACGCTTGGATCAGTCGAGCCATGAACATAATAAGCAGCTGTGGCATAACTAAAATTCTTTTTCGCTATTGCTCTGCAGTGTTCCCCTACTCATATTCTAAATTTCCTGACTGCCTTGCCCATGTAGAATGAGCCACACCACTTAGCAGTGTACATAACCCCACAGGTGTTACAAGAACTAAAGTCCAGAATTTCATACACTTTACCAATAAGTGGGGTTTATGAAACTACTGCTTGTCTTGATAGATGTGCATGAAAGACAATGCTTACAAGGATGACACCCGTTAGGGGGTTTCATTCAGCCATGTTTTGGTGCCATCCTGCGTTTGCCTGCTGTTTTTCCCAGTAATATTCATTGTAATCAGCTATGTTGGGTTCACAGTCAATCAGCCCTTCTGAGTATATTGGTTATCAATTCTACTTACTTAAATCATTGCACATATTAAAAATTAATACTAGCAATTACTGTTCTCATACTATTTCTTATCAGAAAATGTTTAGCTCTCTTGGACTTGATCCAAAGCACGTTTGATATGCTGCTTTGGACTCTGCTTCAAAGTCAAAATTACCGGTTCACACTGACTTTTAGGATCCATGGACTTGATGTCACAATATTGAGACTTCAGAGTGATTTACACTTGGGACTGCCATCTCTATGGACTGTTTCCACGCAGTTCCATGGTCTTGTCACCTTGGCTCATCTTTATTCATCCTTAGGTATGCAATATTATTGCCTGCTATGTATGCAATTCTCCTGCTATCTAAAACAGTGGCTGAGGGCCACAACTACTAATTTTGATATTTTTGTGTCAAGGATTGCTACTGTCTTTCATGTAAATGTATGATTTATGTTGAAAATTGTAAAATAAAAAGTTTAAAATAGACATTCTGGACATTGCTAAATTATTGTTTACCTCGAGTCCCTTATTGGACTTGACTGTTTGCTCTGGGACTTTTATATCATTAACATCATGGTGATGGCATGTTGGAGGCAGGCTTGGCCTGTTCATTTAACATTGTAAGCATTGTACTGTGACCCCCCCCCAGAAGGTGTGGAGAGACATTGGCTATAAACAAAATTCTCACCAGGTACAATTGCACTGTGAATGTAACAGGGACAGCTGGCCCACCGGTGCACCGGCAAGGTGTCTGTTTGCGGTGCTGACATCCCGGGTTTGGAGACAGACTCAGGAGTAGGAGGGTCTGCTGGGGGGAGAAGGATTGAGCATCCCAGAGATTGCTCTCCTTCTCCAGAGGGAAGGGCGAAGAGTGTCTGGTGCTTTGCAGACCTCTGGTGGAGGCTGGGGGTACCACCGTTGCTGGCACCATAATGCAAGGGGGAGTGGACGCTGGCCATCATTGCACATCCTCACATCCAGACTGCCGCAAGTACACACAAAAAATCCAGTCCACCGAGCATGATGCCCTGTTCCGCTACCATCCCCGCTGCCACCAGTGTCTGCCTGAAGGGGGGGGTCTGGCTTCCGTGGTCCCACCCTGGGGAGTAAGCCAGGGCAAGCTACCAATGATCATGAGGAAGGGACACCGGCCCAGCAGCCCTGCTCAGGGCAGCAAGTCTGGGAGTGGGGGGATAGCGTGCGGGCATGGGCTGAGCTCCCTTCGGGAAGGGGGGAGGGCTAGTCCAAAAATACTAAAAAAAAAAAAATAGAATGTAACAGGGATGTATTAATTTTAATTCACAAAGTTTTAATTTATATAGTTTGAAATGATTCTGCATGTGCTGTCATGTATGAGTATTCACGTGCAAATAGTGTAGCCTGACATTTGCTTTCATAAACATTACATTTAAAGAAAAGTGGGAGCTGAGCCAAGGTGAGGGTTCCCACCAACTCATGATAAGATGTCACAGATGATAGATGGCTTTAGATCAGAATCTGAAAGGTCTAATACATACATACAACATTGCCAGCTGATTAGGCCCAATGATCTATCTTGTCTGCCTGAGAAACAGCTCCTAATTAAGTTTCAGCAGCTGCCCCCCCCTTGTCGTGCTCCCTTTTACCTATCACAGCCCCAACACCCTGTTGTTAACCTCCCCCCAACCTGTACCATGACCATGTACCTGTTCCACCCCACCTTAAATCCCTCCACTGTTTTCTTTGCCAACAGCTTCCTTAGTACTGCATTCCAAGATGCCACTACCCTCTCAGTTTCTCCGTAAACTTAAGTACATACTCTACTATGGAAGTCCCCTAGATGACGTGCTTGCCTTCCCAGTCTTCCCAGATCAAGTCTAGGGGCCCATGCATCCATGTCCATATAAGAGCTTGAAGGGAGAGAACCCTGTCGACTCTTGGGGTACCTCCCTGTATGCAAACAACAGTTGGGGAAGGTATTTCTCCCAGTCCCTCCCATGCTGTTCAGCAAATGCTTGGAGCATCGATTTTAGGGTACCATTAAACCTTTCCACAAGCCCATTGGCTTCTGAGTGATAAGGTGTCATGCTTCTCTGCACCACCCCACACTTCTCCCACAAACATTTCATCAGGTGCAACATAAAGGTACCCCCTTGATCAGTGATAACCTCCTGTGAAAACCCAACATGGGAGAAAATCCCTAACAAGGCATCTGCCACTTTGTCTGTCTTAAGTGAGGAGAGGGTGACCACCTCTGGGTATTAGGTGGTGTAATCGACCACCGTCAGGATAAACTTCTTCCTGGAGGAGCTTGGGGTACTCAAAGGTCCCACAATATCCATTCCTACTCACTGGAAAGGCTCCTTCACAATGGGTAAAGGAATTAGGGCAGCTTTGGTTTTACTGCCTGCCTTCCCTATTTGTTGGCACTGGTGACAAGACCTGCAATATTCCTTCACCTGCTGTGTGAAGTTGGGCCAATAGAATTCTGGGCCAATTGCTGCGTGCTGTGCGTGATGCCCACATGTCAGGACACGGGGATATCATGAGTGACCTTGAGCAATCTCTCACAGTACCCATAGGGAATGACAAGCTGCCTGCCCATCATCCCTCCCTCCTTCTGTCCTTATGTCCTGTGTATACAGCAGTCCATTGGCCCAAAATGCTCTATGTCTTATGTCACCTCCCTGTGTCCCATAAGCTTCTGCACAAGCCCTCAGCCTCTCAAAACTAGGGTCAGTTTTCTGAGCAGCTGCAAAATCTTCGCATTTTCCCAATATATGGGACATGTCCCTTTCGGTTCCTAAACTGGGGTCCATAACTCTAGTGTCAGGGCATTCAAGGTCACTGCCATCCCTAACCTTCTGACCATTTGTTACCCCTCCCTCCTTGGAGTAACCTTCTGTAGCTGTCTTGTGAACGGCTACCTGAGGAAGTCCTACCTCCCTTTCACTATTCTCCATTTCAGGAGACAGGCTGGGGAACCAGCCTCCCGCTTTTTTCCACAGGGGCTTCTATGGGGTTCACGGAACTACAATCAGCCATTGCCGTCTGACTGCGGGTAACCGCACACACCACCACTTTCTGGAGATTGTTCCCTATAATCACATCCAGGGTGAGATTGTCTACCACTGCCACTTTTTACACCATCTCTCCTGTCTCACCCCAGTTCAAGAGAATGCTAGCAAGTGGCAGAATTTTCTCCTCCCTAGTGAATCTCCTTACCGTTACAAACTGATTAGGTATAAGCTGTTCAGACCAAACCAAATCCCCTTTTACTAAGGTAAGAGACACCCCTCGTGTCCCTTAACCCATGAGTCTGCACCCCATTTACAGTAACTGGGTGTATGTGCTCCCTCATGTTTACAGGCATGCTTTCAGGGATACATAGTGCACCCAACTCTGTTCAAGCACCACCTTGTCCACTCTGTGCTTTTTTGGGACATTGTCTAGCAAGATGCCCTGTCTGTTTACAAAACCAACAGTCATCATTTCTTTTAACATAGAAACATAGAATTTGATGGCAGATAAGGACCGCTTGGCCCACCTAGTCTACCCATTTCCCTACCTAACGGATAAGCTGCAGATCCTAGTTAGCGAACAGCCTTTTATCCAAGAAATCATTTTTTTTTAACTGGTGCTTCCCCCTTTCTGCAGAGATTACATAGATACATAGATACATAGACAGTGTCGGCAGATAAGGGCCTATGGCCCACCTAGTCTGCCCATTTGAGCTTGTAAGTTCAGTTTGTTTTCCTAGAAGTCTATTTCCCCTTACCCCTGACCTCTAGAATTCCTTTATGTCTATCCCATGCATTCTTAAATCCCGTGATTGTTTCAGCCCCCACCAGATTGTGAGGGTTTTAGCGGCCCTGAAATTGCGCTTTTCCCTTTCAGCCCTGCCACACCTGCTCCACTTCCTTTCAGAGCAGGCCTGCTCCTGGCATAACGTTCCAAGAGCTCAGCAGCTTGCTGTGCTGTTTTTGGATCTCAGTCCTTTAGCCAGGTTTTCAACTCTGCAGGGCAAGCCCAAAAGAACTGCTCTAAAAGTACAACCTCCTCAATTTTCCCCACAGAGTTTGATTCCATCCCCTCCCACCAATGCTTTAAAAATGGCCATTGCTTTGTGGCTAGTTCTTCAAAGATCATGTCAGGGCTTTTTTGGAGTTTATGGAATTTAACCCTGTAGGCCTCAGGAGTCATGTCATACTTTTTAAGCAAAGCAGCTTTAAGTTTCTTATAATCTTGGCTATCACTATTGTCCATTTGGCCTAATGCCTCACACCTTTTACCAGTAAGTAGTAGGAATAGCTGGAAATGCCAGAACTCCCTTGGCCTGGATACAGACCTTTTCAAACAAAGTCAAAAATGCATTCATATTTCCCTCTCTTTAAATTCTGCTATTAATTTGTAAATTAATTTAAAGTAAATGTTGAAGGTTCCCATAGCAAATGGGAGTAGTAAACTGTAGGTGTTGTGAATCAGTCTCCTACCATTCAAACTGCCAAACAGGCATAAACAGCAGAACATAAAAATGTTACAGGGTCTGGGGATATGATGCAAAAACTAACCATAAAAACAGGAACCTGCAAGGAACTTACCCGAATAGAATCCTATAAGTACTTGGGTTTGTGGATTGATTCACGGTTAGATTTTGGCTTCCATATTGAACAAGTCTGTAACAAAGTCTCAAAAACTAGGGGTCTTGAGAAGGCATAAAGAATGTATGTTTTAGGGTACTAGGGAAATTTTGGTAAATTCAATTTTGATGCTCTGCTTCATTTGCATAAACCCACCCCTTTTTTCCTCAGTGCTTGGGCTTCCATTCTGCTGAAGCTTGAGATAGAGACATGTCCCTGGAGGGGTCAGGAATCCAAATCCCTTCTGTTGATTGCATCCATCCTGCACCTGAGAGTGCTGTTTGAGGTGTCCATGTATCTGTAGAATGAGTACCTAATGGATCAACAATAACAGTATTGGAGCCAGTAAGTTTATTTAAAAGGGTGGAATCAGGTTGAATAAGGTTGACATTTTTAATATCCATCTTCTTTCCCCTTATGTTCTATCCCATCTTGTAGTATCTGCTGCTGCACTGTCCTATCCGATTTTTTATGCCCAAATGTAAAAGTTGCAGTGCCTTCCTGAACACTGGGCTGAGTTTGATAAACAATATTAGACTCCAGTTCCACAGAGTTTGGGTGCTTAAATAAAAAACCTGCCGTCTTTGAAAGTGTACAAACTGGGGAAAGCCATGCAGGAGTCGTATCCTGCAAGTCATCGCAGCGTGAGTGTTTCTCACCTTGTAAAACTGGAACAGAGTCAATGTTAAGAGTTTTTGAATGCGTTTCAGACTCTAGGCAATTCACTACGAGTAGTGCTCGTACTGCCAGTCTGACAAGAAGTCTCAGAGGAATCTTCATTATTAGCTACTGACGTGTGTGCTGTTGTGATAGACTGTGCAGCGTTAACTAGGAGCTGCGAGTTTAAGTGCGAGTGAGACTTGCGGTTTTCAGCAAGAGTGATAGAGTCTGGGGTCCATCATATTGGTCCTTTGGCCTGGATTCTGCAGATGGGGTTGGGATTCTTTTTCATTCTTTTAATTTCATTTTACGCAAATTATTTGATTTAGTACCTGGGAGGGCTCTGATTTTAGATGGTCTATGGAATAATATGGACTGTAGATTTGTTTCTGTTTATGCTTCACAAATAAAGGCGGAAAAGGTAAGCCTTATAAAAAAAAATCAGCCTTTTTTGGTCACCCATTATAACATTTTCCTATGTGGGGATTTTAATTGTAGTTTGATCACAGGGAACAAAAGGAAGAAGGTAAAAAGTTCACTGTGATTCAAATGCATTGACGCAGATGGTTTCTACTGCTGATTTACTTAATTGTCATTTACTCCATTCAACAGGCCCTAAATTCACTTATAAGCGTAATAGTTATACCTCCATAATAGACTATGTTTTTATTTCTTCAAATGTTCCTACGGGGTCTCTATCCATTATACCAGTAGCATTTTCAGATCGTTTATTGTTACTTTTCTCATTACATAATTTTGTTCCTAGATCTAATTTGCATGGCAGATGGAAATTTAATGTCTCTGTTTTACAAGACAATATGGTCATTAAAGAAATGACAGCCTTGCTCCAGGCAAGACTGTCAGGTGCATTCCTGTACCCTGACAAAGGTGACTGGTGGATGGACACTAAAACTGCTATCAGGAACTGGTTTTCCAAACATGGTAAAAGAATGGGAAATAATGAATTCTGAAACTATTTCTCCCTCAGACAGCAGTTATACAGATTGATTTCTTTGTCGAATCTTTCTACATGTGATTATTCTTCTCAGATCTCCACTATAAAGGAAGCTATGAGTAATTCTGAAACTGCTAGAGCACTCTATTCAGTCACTTTTGATTAATAGTACAAAAACCTCCCCCATAGGTGCCCCCTACGAGGCTTGTAAAACTCTGAAAAATAAAGTTTCTCTGGATTTTTTAGTTGCCCCAGATGGATGGAAGGTAACTTCCCTAGAGGATATAGAAGCGGTGATTCAACAGCATTATGCATCCCTTACTCTGCATACAAATTTCTCATCTACTGATATAACATATTTTTACAGTCTGTTGTAGTTCCAGCTATTCCAATAGAAGTTCTAAAATTACAATATTTTATAACCAAAGAGGAAATTACACAGGCCATTAAAGTATTACGACTTCATACTGCTCCTGGCCTGGATGGTATCCCTCCCACATTCTATAAACTTTTTTGTTCACAATTGGTAGAATGCTTATTTATAACTTATACTCATTGGTTTCATACCAACTCTATACATCCCTCTTTTTCTGAAGGGCTCTTATTTTACCTTCATAAAAAAGGAGACCGCTCTCAAATTATTAATTGGAGACCCATAGTTTTGCTGAATACAGATTATAAAGTGCTTGCACATATTTTAAATACTCGCCTAAAGGCTTATGCCTCTTTTGTAATTTCCCCAGTTCAATATTGTGGTCTGCTTAACAGAAATATTCAACAAGCCTTACGAACCATGAGACATAATTCATCATTGTAATGTTTCAGGGTTTCCGGGTTGTGTGGTAACAGTTGACCAGGAAAAGGCTTTCCACAGGGTCTTGCACAAGTATTTATTTCTAGCATTACAAACATACAAAATACCTTTACACTTTATAAATCAATTGCAGTTATTGTATTCTTTTTTTTCAGTCAGACCTTTGATAAAAGGTGCTATTGGTCATGGGTTTCAGATACGTTGTGGAGTCCGACAGGGGTGCCCATTGAGTCCTTTATTGTACATTTTTTCCCTTGACCCACTGCTTCATTCTATTGTATCACCCCCAAAATGGACAGGGCTTACTGGGATTGGCGTCCCACACGCTTTACGCGTACAAGCCTATGCTGATGACATTAGTGCTTTTTTTTTTCAGATCCAAAGCAAATAAATTTCTTTTTGCAGAAAATTATGCAATATCAGAAGCTTTCTAATGCCAAATTAAATATGGAGAAAAGTAAAGGTCTGTTCGTTGGGCCAGGTATACACCATGATACCATATGGTATGGCCTTTTAATTTCCTCTAGTCCTCTAGAAATATTGGGGATTATTTTTGGTTCACAGACTCTACCCGAACATAATTGGGAACTGGTTATTATTAAAGCAGAACACGAAGCGAACAGATGGAAATGGTGGAAGTTTTCCAAACTAAAACAAATCGCTATTTTGAAAAAAATTAATTCTACCACTCTTGCAGTATGTAGCATTGTTATACCCTTTGCCCATTAATTTAGAAACAAGAATTTATAGTTTGTGCTTCCAAATGTTATGGGGCATGAAATTAAACCCCATCAAAAGACACTATACTTATCTGGATATTAATATGGGAGGTCTCAACATGGTAGAACCAGAGGCGTTCCTCCATACATTATTTTTTATTCACTCCGTAGGCACTGTGATACATAATATGGAGAATGTTTCAGTTACCTGGATGTAAAAACCCCTGGCCATATATCTTAAATCATGGTTACAGATGGCACCTAAAATACATCCCCGTCTTCAGATTCCCCCTTATTTTTTACCTGCGGCTCAGAAATAATATAAATGGGGTATCACGAAAGACTGTCTTACCACGCATACTACTAAAACATTATATAAAGACTCAAGCCCAGATATTCAAAAGGGTTGTGCCATGCACAATAGGGATGCACCAGCGCAAGTCCTAAAATGCACCATTGTGCGATATTCAGTGGGAGGCAGCTGCACCCCCCAAATCACAATGCTCAAGAGCCCAATGGTAATGAATGCATGTGCAACTGAAAGGGGAGGAACCATGAATAAATGGGGCAGTGTGATATTCAACAGCATACGCCATGTGCAGTAAGGGAGCAAACGGAAGTAGCGCGATAACAGAAATGATCCAAAATAAAAAGGAACAAGAGAGAGGTGCAAGAACGCTACAGGAAAGCCAGATGTGGGAGTGAGCTAACTGCAACCAGGCACACAGTAGCTGTGAGCAGGACAGGGCAGGAGCAGGACAGAGCACCTGGAAACCACCAGGAACAGGGAAGGAGTGGGGAGCCTGTGCCACTGTGCAGGAGGAAAGGGGAAGTGCCACATTGGACTGAGGGCACTGACAGTGGGCAGGACATCCAATTCTGGGAGGTGTTCCCGGTGCAGGGATAGTAGCAGAAAGGACAGTGGGGGGAACAGGAATACAGCTGCCGGGGGTAACACAAGCCAGGGACATGGTCAGTGCCACCATTCAGATGGAGACAGTAATGAGGGGTGTGAGAAGGCAGGCAGCAGGGGGCGCAGACGTGGAAGGGCTCATCTGCAGTATGCCCCCAACAGGCAGTACCGAGCCCGCACCAGCTTCGAGCAGTACAGTGACACTGAGATAGTGGGTCAGTACCGCCTGAACCGGGCGATCCTGAGGTGACTCTGTGAGCTGTACAGTGATGTGATGCAGGCACCCACACGACGGAGCCATGCTCTGTCAGTGGAGAGAAAAGTGACAGCTGTCATATGCCTGCTTGCCACGGGTACTTTCCAGAGACCAACAGGGGACACAACAGGCATAACCCAGTCGGCCGCGTCCTGCCTACTCACCCAATTCCTCAGCGCACTGCTGCCACATGCTGCGGAGTACATCCATTTCCCCAGCACACTGGCGGAGCGCACAGCACACATGTAAGAGTTCCACAGGGTAACACGTATGCCTGGCGTGCTCGCAGCCATTGATTGCACCCATGTGGCCATCTGCACACCACCTGGCCCCGAAGGTGCAGCATACATAAATTGGAAGGGGTATGCAAGCATCAACTGCCAGGTGGTGTGCGATGCTAGGAGGTGCATAACCAATGTCTATGCCACGCACCCTGGGGAGCAAATGATGCCTTCATCTGCCACCAGTCTGCACTGTGCCACAGGTACAAGAGTGGGGACATCCACACTGGCCACCTAGTGGGTGAGCATGCAAATCACGCAGAAAGACATGGATCATGGGAGGGGCATAGTCAGAGGTAACATGGGTACTGGCCTAGATGAGCCAAGGCAGGGCGACGCTGATCACCAAACTAATGTCCACCCTCTACACACAGGTGACAGTGGATACCCACTCTGTCCCTGGCTGCTCACACCATACCGGTGGCCCATGATCCCATTGCAGCAAAGCTACAGTGAGGCATATGCCACCACATGCAATGTCATAGAGCGAGTGTTCAGGATGCTGAAGGCACGTTTCTGTTGCCTGGACATGTCTGGCAGTGCCCTATAGTATAGCCTCTCAAAAGTCTGCGGGCTATTCCTGGCCTGTTGCATCCTGCACAACATGGCCAACGACTGTGAGATAGCTGTACAGGTCGAAGAGGGGGACAGCGATGGGGACGATGAGGACACAGGTGCAGATGGTGATGGGCAGCCCCCCTTGGTCGAAGGGACCCACGACTGATCCGGATGGCGCAGCTGCATCGGGTCACCATCACAGAGGAGCACTTCAACCATCCCAGGTAAGTCATGGGGCCATGTGCAACCACCAATGGCAAGGGCACAATCCACAAACACGCCTGGACAAAGCCCATAGGTTGGAATTGGCTGAGCATGGAACCGCACATGCTGTCAGGGATGGGCAAGGTCTAACACGGCACACAGTCACACACACACACACACCACAAGACATGCACAAAGGGTAGGAGGCACGCCGACCCCAACCACCACCCCCCCTAGCCACACACACGTCCACAGACCACCACGCCCAGTGCCTGTCATTGTGCGTGTGTCAGACGCTGGGAACCATTGCACAGTGGCAGACAGCACAATGCAGTCATCATCATGCACACACCACAGTGGCCAGTAGTTGGGAGGGTGTGCAGATGGAGCGTGTGTGTGTGTGTGCAGGGCCGGGTACCCCACCCATGCATTGCATGTTGAACAACACACTGCACACAGGGCAGTGTCAGACAGTAGCCATGGTGGGAGACAGGTCAGTCACGTGGCACAGTGCCCCGGCCACCATGGATGCGTGGGTGGCCCCTCCAAGACCCGCCAGCAGTGACCAGCTGACCAATGGCCTCCTGGGGTGGCACCGATGGTCCCCCAGGGGTTCCGTTGCCTGAACATGACCGTTCTCAAGCAGGGGTCTGCAGCTCACCGAACATGCCTGCGCCAGACGTGCTCGGGATGCCCACTGCTGAACCCGGTGTCGACAAGGATGGCGTTGCACGACGCCGGGAATGGGGGTGGACATTGCACTGCACGGTGTCTGCGACGCATGGGCAAATAACTGTGTGCCCATTGTAGCCATGACAGCTGTGATTGCCTGTGTCTGCCTGTCAGTGGCGTTGGTCACATCCTCCCGCAGCTGGTCCATCCCTGCCAGGAGCAGACGGTGTCCCTGCGCGCTGCTCCTCTGCCTGGTGCAGGACCGCACTGAGTGCATCCACCGCCACAAGCGCAACTGCTGATCGACTGAATCATGGGGTATGCGGGTGTGCTCATCTAAGAGGTCATCCGCCTGATCGGCATGCTGTCCTCACGGTGTTCACGGCCGCGATGGGCAGCACCCCTTGGTGCTGCACACCAGGGCCATGCCTGGGCATGTCCACAGGTGGTGCACTGATGCCGCCCCCCGACACTGTCCCCCCATGGCCACTGGCTGACTGCTGACACTGCCTGTCTGGCTGCTGCTCTCCAGGGCTCACCGGTGCCACCACAGTGGCCACAACAGCCCCACTGTCCTGGACACACCAGTGCTGCTCCACTTGTGCAGACAGGCACAGGCTGGGACTGTGATGTCACGAAGGCCTCCATGGCGACACCACCCACGGCAATGCCCGTGCTGTAACCTGCTGTGTGGCCATCCTATGGCCCACACGTATCACTGTCCATGATGTGAGCTCCATCATCATCAGTGACGGATCCAGCACCAGTCTGAGTCTCAGCATGCTGGCATCCATGGACGCTGGCACGCTGGGAAACAGGCAGAGCCTCCTCCACATCTGCTCTACCAACATCAGTCTGGACAGCCAGGCGGGCCCAGTGTCATCCTGACCCTCGGACACCTGTGGAGGTGGATGGGCCCTCCTTTGTGTCCAGGGTATCGCCCTCAGTGGACGAGCCCACCACCGCTGACCCATGCAGATGCTCAGGAGCTGTAAAGGAACACAGTAGCATTAATGTATCTGCCCTACCCTGTGCCATCCCCCCTACAGTGACAGATCAGGACCTACCATGCAGTGACGGGCTACAACCCCTCTAGCATCCACCACCTGGAACACCCTTGATGGCACAACGACGCATGCTGCCAGCAACCCGCTCTTCCTGTGTGGTCAGGCATTGCACAGCTGGCTGTCCCCCACTGGTCGCAGCCCATGCTGCCCTGATGGGAGCCACCTTATCCTTACTCCTCCTCCTGTCCGTGCCCACCTTCTTCTTGCACTCCTGCAAGGACCACTGGTGGCTGCCATACTGGTTGACAGTACACGCCACCTCTCCCCATGCAGCAGCATGGGCCTATGGTGTTCCCCGCTGTCTGCTGAGCAGCGGCTTCTGGTCAAGGTAGGCCTCAAACAGGGCATCTGTTTCTGCCTTGATGAAGTTTGGCCTCCTCTTCCTCCCACGTCTCTGTTCCTCCTCCTCCATCTCACGATTGCTCATCTTTGATCCTGTGGGAATGACAGGTGTTACCTCTGATTGTGCAGTCCCATGCATCTCCTACACACCACAGTTCACACTCCCAAACAGCATGCAACTCACCACAATAGACTGCAATACCAGACTATGACCTCTGCAGCCCAATGTTGCATTTATATAGCTCAACGCATGCAAATGAGGCGAGGCACAATTTTAAGTTGATGCTAATGCAGTAGCTGCGCCATTGAATCACTGATGAGCTGATTTGCATATGCCGGCTGAATATTGTGCTGTTGCGCCTTGCGCAATTGTGTTGAACATGCTTAGGCAAGGGAGCAGTTCTGTGATGTGCGCAGTGGACACCGGACGGCGCATGCCGGGGTGCTGATGCCGACGCCTGCCACGCTGCTGACATGCTGTGCGCAGGCGTCAGTGCAGGGCATGGCCACCATTGTGCCAGTGGTGCTACTGCACTGTTCACATGTATGGCACTCTTGCACGGTGGCACCGTAGGCACCATAGAGCCACAGTGCGGTAGGCTGCTACAGGATGTGCCACACGGGCACCCTACCGCGCTACACATGGTGAGTACCAATCATGCTGTGGCAGTCCGTGCATGATGGACCCTAACCCTGTGCCGATCTTTGCCCCCTAGGTGCCATGCCTCCGCTTGGGTGCACCTCTATCATGCTGTTCGGTGACAGCGAGATGGGGAATGGCAGCGCAGTACTGCGCAGCATCCACACGTGGCGGACGTGCGCTATGGAGTGCCATTTTGATACTGGATGCTTGTAAGATGGCATGGAGACAGGCACCAATCTGGAGCCAGGTCGAACTGGCTAACCTAGTGTCCCTGGTGGAGCCCCATGCTGCTGTTCTCTTTGGGGAGGCACCCCTGGACAGGGCCAGGAGTGCCATGTGGGAGGAGGTGGTGGTGGCCCTGGAGGAGGCAACGGGCATCCAACGCATGGCAGAGAAATGCAGGCACTGGTATGGGGACCTGCAGCATAGGGACCCAGACAGGCTTGCCCACCTGCGGGCATGCGCCAGGAGGGGCACGGTTCCATGGCCAGGTAGGTGCCCATCCATTCACTGTTTATGTCCATACAGGTATCACAGTGGCATGTGTCCAGCACATGGGGGGGCCATCCAGTGTGGGCCGTGGTGGTGGTATAGGGGTGGGGGGCAGATGGGTATGGCTGTGTGGGATCGCACACACCCGGGGTGGGGGGCCTTTGCTACTGGATTGTACTGATGTTCCTCTCTCCATGTTTGCACCCTAGACCCTGAGGAGCGCAGGCATGCCAGGGAGGGGAGGCTGCGGCGTGAGGCACAGCAGGAAGCAAGAGCAACCATACCAGACCAGCACCGGGACCAGCCTGATGATGGTGAGTGCCTTACATCCATGATTACTATTGCATGCTGTGTAACAGGGCGGGCAGCGGGGCATGGCCACCATCCATTGACACCACTGCCATGCACGCAACATGGTACAGTCCGCACTGTCCAGTGGCACTGCATTTCTGAGAGTGCGTCAATGGTGGTCCATGCGTGCACCGGGTACATGTCTGTGCCACTGCCTTCGCACCGCATAGCAATGTCACTGTACAGCCACGGTGGTGCTGTGCAGGACTTGGGTGGTGGGTGTGTGCAGTGGTCCGCATGGCTGTTGCACCTGAGTGGGCAGGTCTTGTGGACACGATCACTGTGGGTGGTCGCACACCATCACAGAGGCATGTCCCGCGGCCGTATGCCATGCACAGTGGGTGGGCTGCAGGGGGCTGTGCATTCACACCTATTGACTCTGCTCCCTTGTCATAGGTGGATGGCAGTTGCAGAACATAAAGCGGGCGCTGCAGGAGATACTGCAAGTGGCCAGGGCCTCCCTGGAGATTTTACAGCGAATCGACCAGCTAGGAGTCCGAAGGAGGCATGGCTGGAGGTGCCTTCAGAGCGGGGAGTGGGGCTCCCACTGAACATCTTTCACCCCATGATTTCTCCTACCCCCCTGGACCCACCCTCACACCCCTCCTTCCCTCTGCCATTCGTTCACCCCTGCCCCTTACCCACCCCCACCTGGTTTGTGGCCCTCACCCCCAACCTTTTGCACATATTTGTAAATAGTTGTTTTCTATCTTATAAAATACATTTGTTATACCTACTGTGGTGGTCTCTGATTTGCAGTGGGCTAAAGGTGCTCAGCTGCAGTGGTGTGCATGGCGTCAGGGGTGGTGCAGTCATGGGTGTGTGTGTGTCCGTAGGGGAAGTGACTATGGTGTGGGTGTAGCTATCAGTCACTGTCTGTGGTTTGTGTGTTGTTCCCTGTGCACTGGATGACTGTGTGCAGTGGTCCACAGTGCATGCACTGTGTCCATGGCGCACCTGTCAGACCATCCATGGCCTGTGCAGCTGACATCCTTGCATGTCTGTGACCTGCTCGGCCCACTGGCATGTCAGTGGTGGCTGTCCATGCTGGACAGCCACTGTACCCAGCACAATGCCGGGTTGCCTCCTGTCACTGGTGTGGTGCATGTCTGCCTCGGGTGGCACTGTGGCCTCCGCTGTTGTTGTCCCACCTCCATGCTGTTGCTTGTGTGTGTCAAAGGGGATGTGCTCCACTGTCTGTCACTTGTGCTCCGGGCGCATGCTGGTGGCGTACAGCTCCACAGTGCCTGCGCAGGGTGGCTGGCACTCCTGTGCCATGGAGGGGTGCTGGCCATGTGTACACAGTTTCTGTGGCCACACAATGGGGATTTGGTTGCCCCGCTACTGTGTCCCTGTGTTGGTGTGTCCTTGGGTATGGGTGGGTGTTTGTCCATGCACTGTGTTGCATCTTGTGTGGCGCATGCTTCCATGCACTACTGTGGGTGTCTGCGCTGGCTGTTGTGGCCAGTGCTGGGTCGGAGTGTGTCCTTGGGAGAGTGTTCAGGGTGCTGTACCACTGGTGGTGGGGTCCAGGGCATGCCCTGTCACGTGTGGGGTACCTCGTGTGCCGACGCATGGTCGGTCTCTCAGCTGTACCTCGGGGGAGCGTGCTTGGTGGCACTGTGTATGCAGTCGTTGCATTGCTTTCTGCTGCCACCCACTGCAGGGTGCTCATGGTGGGGCTGCCTTGCATGGTTCTGTGGTGTACAGGGTTGCATTGTCACAGTGGGGGTGGTGGCATGCATGGGGTGTCCTGCACTGGTGGGCGCTGCTCCTAGGCAGGGAGTCTGAGGATCATGGTGCAGGGTGTGCTCTGCATTGGTGGGATGGTGTGGCACAGGGTGGTCGGACCTCCTTGTGTGCCAGTCACAGCTTGTCAGGGGGTGTGCTGGGGCACCATGCCCCGGCTGTGGGTTTCCTGCTGGCATCCATGGGCCGGTGGTTATTCCAGCTCTCCCATGGTTGTGCAGTGCATGGGGTGTAGGGGGCGATGTCTGTTCTGCTGTGTGCTCCTCTTCCCATCTGTAGCATGGGTGGTGGGCCCCTGCATCCTGTCCCTGCGCATCCCTGGTTGTGCTGTTGCACTGCTGCCCTGCTCCACTGAGCATTCCTGGTTGTGCTGTTGCACTGCTGCCCTGCTCCACTGAGCATCCCTGGTTGTGCTGTTGCACTGCTGCCCTGCTCCACTGAGCATCCTTGGTTGTGCTATTGCGCATCTGAACTGCGCCACTGCACATCCCTGGTTGCACTACGGTACAGTTGGCACGATATTCAATCGTGTGCTGCAGGCGCATCTTGATCTGCGCAGTGTTTGAATATCGTGCTTATTGTGCATGGGCGCAGTGGACTTGCGCTTGCTCCTGCTGTTGCACACTTTTATGGTGCAGTTTGAATATCTGGGCCATAATGTCTAGAAATTACCTCAGTGAACCCTGTTTTAAGAATTGTCCTTCAGTCAATAATCATTCCATTTTTCATCAATTACCACTTTCAAGAATCCCACAGAAAATGTGGGAAAATCTCTGGCTCACAGTTTATGGGAGGCTAAATTTACGGGGAAATGCAAAACATAAAAGCATGGTTGAAAGAAACTGTCCCTACATGGAATGTGTTGCACAGATGGAAACCATGGAACATTTTCTGCTGCACTGCTCTTATGTTACTGCTTTATGGAATTTTTTGGTGAACCAATGGCACGGGGATTGGCTTCATTTTTTATCTTATGTTATCCTCGTAGTGGGAAAATATGGGCCTGGTTTAGCAAACTATCATCCTGACACTTTAATTGTTTTTTTCTGTTGCCTCAGATTCTATATGTGGCAAGCCCGATGTCAATGGGTATTACAACAAAAAAGGATGTCTTACGATTGAGTATTCTAGTTTACAACAAACTTAGGGCTATTTATAAGTCAGATTGTTTACTATATTATTCACAGCAGGTGATGAATTGATGGAAGGGTTTCAATTATTTTGTTAAGTATAAATAGGGTTTTTGTTATATAGTCATCTGCCTGAACTGTATTTAATTTGTGTTTGTGTGATTTTCTTTTTTTCTCTCGCCCCTTCTATTTTTCCTTTTTTTTTTTCCTACAACCATTACCTGTATACTTTGTTTTTCTTTGACAAAAGTTTGATTAATTGTTCATTTTGATTGTTTTTTTATGTGTTTCAATAAAAATCTCCCCTACTCTTTTCGATAAGTGCCATGGGATCTTTAACATCCATCTGAACTACCACCAATCCAGGCAGATGGGACCTCGGTTTAACGTCTCATCCGAAAGACGGCACCTCAGAAGTGCAGCACCCCTCTCATGCTGCACTACAATGTCAGTACTGGGATATTAACCCAAGTGCCAGATGTGGGAACTGAACCCACAGCCCTTTGATCTCCCAGCCTCAGAGGCGAGTGTGCTACCTACTGAGCCACTGACACTGACAAACCTGTACCAGGAGTGGGTTCGAACCCATGTGGATTTTCATACATTGGATCTTAAATCCAATGCCTTAACCACTCGGCCATCCTGGTTTTTTATCAATGAATGGATGATATGTTCGGGTCTCTGGTCATGTCCAGGGAACCCCCAATCCATCTGATTGCCATATATGTGCCCAATGTAAACATTGCCCCTTTTTTGCAAGAAATGTTTAGCAAAATAGAGGAACTTCCTCCAGGGCAGGTGATACTGGGGATTTTAACACAGTCCCTTCTGTAAAGATGGACCGCTCTTCCACACGTGCCTATACAGACCATAGGGACACTAAAATGCTGAACGCTCTTAGCTCAGAGCTAGGACTTATAGACACTTGGAGGCATTCACATCCTGGGGGGAAAGATTTTTCTTTTTTTCTCCTGTCCATCATACCTATTCCCGAACAGACCTTTTTTACACCACCCAGACAGATTCGTATACAATTGTCAAGACTTGTATCCACATTATGATTCTCAGATCATGCCCTTGTTTTGATTCAGTTACCCCTTGGAAGTTGGGACAAACAGTCTATCTGGAGACTAAATGTCTCTCTGCTCAGCAATAAACAATTTGTCAAACAGATTACTAAAACTTTCACAAACTTAGCCCCTTCTACCCCCAAACTACATCCCACTTATTGTTATCAGACACTATGAAAGCAGTGGTTAGAGGAGAGATTATCAGCTATGCCTCAGCTAAAAAAAGGTTGACCAGTTGACACATACTAGATTACTGGCAAAACTATCTGACTTGGAGAAAGAACAAAAAGAAAATCCCAAACTTGTATGCAGAATTCATGCAGACTCATGGGAAACTTCAGCTCCTAGAAGATAAGAAAGCAGAGGGAAGGTAAAAATATACAAATAAAAAATATCATGCTGTAGGGGGGAAGGCAGCCAGACCGTTAGCATTTAGATCGAGGAAAACCCAAGCAGAAAGACATGTTCTCTTTTTAAGAGACAGGCAAATATCAAATAAGATATGGGCACAGCTAAAAGACATTGCTACCCAATTTCAACAGTTCTACCAAGGTCTCTATAAGAGAAAAGGGGACAATGAGGACATTATCTCAGCTGCCACTAAATTCCTGGCTACTATAAGTCTTCCCACACTGTCAGATCTCGACAGTGAATCACTTGACGCTCCTATTACAGAGTTTGAAGTTCCGGATATGATTAAATTGTTGCCATCAGAAAAAACTCTGGGTCCTGACAGCTTCAGTGCTGAAATATATAAGAAGCTTAATAAAGTTTTAACACCCATTTTAACAAAAATATTCAATGCCTGCATAGAGGAAGAAATATTTCCAGACTCTTGGAATGATGCATTAATCACAATCATCCCAAAGCCTGGCAAAGACAGGCACACGTGCAAATCACTCAGACCAATATCATTACTGAATGAGGATCTCAAGGTCCTAATGAATATTTTGGCAAACTGGTTAAAAACATTTGTTGGCCCTATTAGTGCATCCAGACCAAACCAGATTCATTCCACAGAAGTACCTTCCAGACAACATTAGACAACTTCTTAATGTATTAAGATATAGACATCCTACAAGTACATCCCAAACTGGCAATTTTTCTAAATGCCAAAAAGGTGTTTGACCGCCTTAAGTGGTCTTATCTGTTGCAACTTCTTAAAATGGGTATCACTATGCTATTAAAGACCCCGCACTAGGGTCAGACTTAATGACTCTATTTCAGAGAAATGAAAGATTAATAGAGGTACAAGAGAGGGGTGCCCGCTGTCTCCTATTCTTTTTGCACTACGTATGGAGCCCCTAGCCCAAGCGGTGAGAGAAGCCATAGATATAAAAAAGATTAAATAGGCAAAAATATCATTTTATACAGATGACACCCTTGTATACCTTGAGGACCCTGAGAGACCTCTTCCCCCATTACTTACATTATTACATGAGAGAGACCTGGGGGTTTATCATATCCAGTGACCTGAAGTCAGCCAAACAATGCAAAAAAGCAGTGGGGAAGGCAAACAGAATGCTGGGGTGCATCGGAAGGGGTGTAACCAGTAGGAGGAGTGAAGTGGTGATGCCACTGTATAGATCACTGGTGAGGCCTCATCTGGAATACTGTGTTCAGTTCTAGAGACTGCATCTCCAGAAGGACATTACAGAATGGAAGCAGTCCAGAGAAGAGCAACAAAAATGATACATGGACTGCACTACAACCCTTATGTGGAAAGACTCAAGGAACTAAACATCTATTCACTGGAAGAGAAAAGGGAGAGAGGGGATATGACAGAGGCTTTCAAATACCTTTGAGGAATAAACAGGGTACAGGAGGGGAGCATATTTCAGAGAAGAAAGTGCACAAGGATAGGGGGACATAACAAGAGGCTGGAGGGAGGGAGGCTTAGGGGGAATGCTAGGAAGTATTTTTTCACAGAGAGGGTGATGGATCTGTGGACCAGCCTACCAGTGGAGGTGGTGGAAGTGAAAACAGTACAGAGATTCAAAAGTGCATGGGATAAGCATAAAGGCACCCTGCTGTACAGCAGAGCGGGGGTAAGGCAGTCCAGATAAGAGTAGGGATTGCCAAACTGAGCAGGGAAATGGGCAGACTAGGTGGGCTGTATGGTCCTTTTCTGCCAACAGATTCTATGTTTCTATGTTTTGGTGAAATCTCGGGATTCAAGGTAAGTATGGAAAAATCAGAAGTGTTACAAGTGTGAGGTTTCGCTACTCCTCAGGTTAAAAATCAAATGTCCTTCAAATGGGTTAAGCAAAAAAGTCTGATATTTGCAGATGACTATCCTGAGACAGCTAGCTGACTTATATCAGTGCACCTATGAGGAGCTAAAAAGAATGTATATGCAGATATAAATAGATGGAGCATACCCCTGAGCCTTTCGAATAGAGTGGAGGCGATAATAAAATGTTTTGCCTCGACACCTTTTTCTGTTTTCTTCCCTTCCACTCCGATCCCCAGATTGACATGGAAAGACATGAAAAAAAAGCTTTCAAGATTTATCTGGGCAGGGTGGCGACCAAGAATTAGGTGGGTCCTACTAATCGAAAATAAGGAGAAGGGGGAGATGGGTTTGCCAGATGTGCAACATTACTATAAAGCATCTCAGTTACTTACTATTTTACAAATGTTAACCCCGGAGATAAGGGGAGGCTGGTACAATATGGAAAAGGATCCCTATGCCCTGTGCCCCCTTAAGTTGCTCCCATGGGTTCGGGAGTGGACTCGGGTCGCTGGTGGGTCGGCTGGGGGGAAACAGGCTTGAGCGTCTGATGACAGCTCGCCTTCTCCGGGGAGGGATGCGGCCACAGCCTGAGCACTTGTCTGACTCTGAGCAGAGGCTCGGAGTACTACAAGCCCCGATTGCAGGGGAACGAGCAGCTGCTTTACAGTGTGGATGTCGGCGCTTGTCGCCTTGACATCAGGGGGCTGCACACTGTAGGGGAGGGAGGAAAAAGAGGAAAAGACACCTGCTGGCTCTGGGAAGATGGACTTCCCAGAGCGTGCCTCCGATGTGCCTCACTCTCCAGGACCGCCATCTCAGCCTGATGAAATGATGGATTATGGGGTGATGTGCCCCGCCTCGTTCCCACTCGGGGGGGAAAACCGAAGCTCCATGGAGGAGCAAGAGGTGAGTCTTGGTGGGTGTGTGGTAGGAGGATGACTCATTGGATGTCCCAAAGGGTTGAGCTAGCAGGCAGTAAGGAAGGATAAAGGGTAATTTCAAAAAAAAAAATTATATGTTTCTATGTGAGTTAATCACAGAGGGAGAAAAATCTGCAGTTTCAGCTGCTGTGATTACAAGAGCACTGGCAAAGGAAATCTCAGATACTGGGGACACTTTTCCTTTCAGTGATTTTGATTCAGATTTGTTTGTTCACAGCTCCAATATCTGGAAGTCGAGGAAAGAAAGAAGATGCCTGAAGAAGGGGAGAGGACATGTGATGGCTGCCTGAGCAGACGTGCCTTCTGCTTCTCCCGCTTCTGTAGCTTTAAAACTCAATTTATAATTGTGCTAACTTAACAAAAATACCTCTTTTGGCTGCTGAACACTTCTACTATCCTGCAGCGTAAGCTCCAGCGTGAATATGGAGGCAGAAATGAGGGACTCGCTCCTACAGCATACCCCTCCCACGACACTGGTGAAGGACAAAACGGCAAAGTGCTTAAAGATGCAGGCCTCTGGGGCAACTTCTACTGCAACCTCTCAGGCCATCCTTACCGAGGCTAAGTTTCTGGAAAGGCTGAATCCCCTCAAAGCTACCATCGACACATTGGTGCAAGATTTGCAAGGCATTAGATCTTCTTTGGATCTATTCACCAGGTGTACCGGAGACAACGAAGGAAGAATCTCTTCATTGGATGACTGGAGGGCTAGACTTGATCCAGAGATAGTACAGCAGAGGCAATGGGTTAAGTCGATGGAGGGGAAGCTGGATGACCTTGAGGGGAGATCCTGCAGAAATAATCTGGTTATTCTTGGTCTCCTGGAAGGAGAGGAGGGGTCGGCGCCAGTGCTTTTTGTCCAGAAATTTTGTAGGTAAATTGCTGGCCCTTCTCCACATGGGCCCGAGTACATTGTTGAACGTGCGCACAGATCATTGCAGCCAGTCCCTTCCCCAGGATCTCCCCCACAACCCTTAATTTTCTGATTGCTCAATTTTTTAGAGAAACAGCACATTCTCAATAAGGTGAAAGAATTGCAAGAACTTCAGTGGGAAGGGTGCCGTATCAGAATTGCACAAGATCTCCCTAAGTCAGTGAGGGCGAAAAGGACAGAATTACACCCACTGGTGTCCAAATTGATTGCTAGAGGGGTAAAATTCCACATGAGGTACCCGGCAACTCTGCAAGTCTTGCACACGGATGCTTAGCATAGCTATGAATCCTGTGAACAGGCCACTGCAAGCCTTAAAACTCTGTATCCAGATCTATTTAAGGGGGGAGTGAAGTGAGCATTATGATGGTGTGACACGTAATAGAAGTACATATATGGCTCTACACGATTTCTCTCTCTCCCACACCTAACAGGCTCCCTTTGCTTTGTGCCAAATTCTGATGGTACAAGGTTTTCTGAGGGACAAGTTAGTTAGCTGACTTGGGTGCTGTGTACATAATTTGTGGCCCATCTAATCCTTAGCACCGATGGCTTGGAGACTCCATTTTGCGGTGAAACGAGGAATCTGCATCACTCAAAGAGGATTTCTTAAGCTTCTGTGTAGGTCTGAACTGAAGGCCCCTTTTTCGTCATCATTGTTTCCTTGCATTGGACATGGGCTACAGTTTACTAAACCGAGTCCTCTCTATTTGCCTCACCCCTATGGACACCTGGGGCCTACCCCCAAGACTGGTATGGCAGACTGTTTCTGAAGAGACACTAAATAAAGACGGGTTCTTTTTTTTTTTTTTTTTGTAGAAGTCTGTTATTAGGCCTGCTGAGTACTAGCCTGAGGATTGTATACCTACACTTTCATTATCCACAGGACTGTCCCCAAGAGCGTAAACATGGACATTACTGTCATTTGTATTTCTCCTTTTCAATTTCCCCCTGCTTAAACTGTTTTTGCCTTACCGTTTTTAGGGTGCCCTCTTTTTTGCTCCTTGTGTCCAGTAGTTTTGTCATGGCACCCATGGGGGTCCTTTTGCAGAATAAGGCTGCCATGAGTTTTGCACTTGTAGTCTGCATGGTTGCAGGCTTTATCCTCTTTTCATTTATAGCAAGCCTGTTGGGCTAATTTATACTATACGGGGCACCTGTTGGGGATATGCTTAAACTAGCACCTAGATGGGCATTTCAGGATACTTGTTTGGTTTAGCTGGTACTTAATGTTTGTTTGCAAAATGGTTTGCAGTTCAAAATATGAGGTTATCCTTGGTAATGCATATGCACAATAAGTGAATGAGTTGGCATTGACTCCGGGGGGGAGCAGTGGCGGCGGGTGGGCTGTTGCTGCGGGGAAGGATGTGTCTCATCGCAATCAGGAATGTGATAGATCAGCCTTTATGATTGGGGGTTGTAGAGGTCTTATTAAGGTTATGGGGGTATTGGTTCCATTTTGGGGGGTACTTTGTGGCATTTTGATATGGGGGAGGGGGTGGTACTTGTGCATTACACTGTTTTTGTTTCCACTCTGGGTGGTGATGAGGGCTAGGAAGGGAGAGGTTTTGATTAGTGGGGGGTTTAAGGGGGAATTGAATATGGAGACAGGGAACTTGCACCTATACGTTCCCTCTTCTGCCACTTACATTTCAAATATCCTACCACTAATGGATCCACTAGATAATACCTTGTGTACATGAAAGTTATCTCATGGAACATTAAAGGTGCTACAGTGAGGGGGGAAATGATACCAAGTCATTAAACATCTTACTTCACTCCACTGTGGAGTTGGTTTTCTGCAGGAAACCCACCTCCTGGCCACATAGAATTTGCTTTTTAGATGGCAGGATGTGGGGCAAGTTTTTACGGCAGGCAACTCTTCTCAACAGAGAGGGGTAACAATTATGTTCTTTAAGGAGATTAATTTCAGCATCAAACATAGTATCATAGACTCTTCTGGCAGCTACATAGTACTCAATGGGGTTTTAGAACAATTGGAAATACTGTTAAGGTGCATTTATGGTCCCAATATTCCCGCACCTGAATTGTTCTCCCATTTGACCACTCTCATTGCTCCCTATTTGCACATTCCAATAATACTTGCAGCGGACTGGAATGTAACTCTCACTATGGACCTGGACAGGTCTAACCATCTTTGTGCTCGGCCTTCCCCTACCCAACTAGCTTTGCATGATTTCCTTGCAATGGATGGGCTATGTGACCCGTGGAGAGTGCTACACCCAAATGTGTGTGAGTTTACATTCTACTCACCAGTTCACAAATTGCACTCCCATATAGATTTTTTCTTAATTAGCACTAGTTCTCTGCCTGGGGTCCTGGATAGTGGGATCTCAGTTTGGGGTCTTATCTGATCACTCCCCTGTATGGCTTGAGTATACCCATCTCCCAATTATAAAATGAGACCACATTCAGAAACTTAATACGCAGCTCTTAAAGGACCCCCCCAGACACTAAAAAGAATCAAAACAGTTATTAACCAGTTCATGGATCAGAATGCTACATCTATTCCTGACTATGACAAAGTATGGTGCTCCCTTAAGTGCTTTCTGAGGTGCAAATTTATCTGTATTGCGGCTACCCAGAATAGGAAACAGGAGGCCATGATACAGGACCTGTTGGCCAGAATAGGCTCCCTCGAGCGGGACCTGTCCTTGGAATCCTCTGAGGTCTAGCAGGTAGATCTAGCTAAACTCAGACATCAATATGCGGAGGTGTTGAGAGAGAAAGCTGAATACACTATTCTCAAAACTCAGTCCACGTATGTGGACCAAGGAGACAAGGCAGATCACCTGCTGGCCCTCCGTCTTAAACAACAGGAGGCATCTAGGATAATCCAAGCAAATACCTCAATCTGATGGAATGATAAAGTTGGCCCCATACGAAATAGTGCAGGAGTTTGGCCAATTCTACACCAATCTCTAGTCCTCCCATCCCAATCCCCCTGTCCCGGAGCTGGCTTATAAATATCTGAGTTTGATTCTCCTGCCTGCTCTGACCCCAGACCAGCAGTAGTTTCTGGAGTGGCCAGTTTCTTCTCAAGAAATTCTAGAAGCCATTAACTCTCTTCCCGCTGACAAGGCCCCCGGATCGGATGTCTTTCCTCCGAACTTCTATAACTGCCTGGCAGAGGAGCTTGCTCCTATCCTCCAAAAGGTGTTTGCCTTTTTCTGCTACAGTGGACTGACAGACTATTCCCTACTTGAAGCACTCATAATTGTTCTGCCCAAGCCAGATAAACCGGCTGATAGGGTATCTAGCTACTCTCCCATCTCCCTCATGAATTACGATTCGAAAATCTTTACTAAGATTCTTTCCTCTAGAATCATGAGGGTATGGGATGGTCTGATTGGGCCAGAGCAGGTGGGCTTAATGAGAGGTAGGCATTTGGCTGACCATTTGAGGAAACTGTTACACGTCTTCTCCGCGTCTAGGGAAGCTGAAGTTCCCCCTGTTATCCCCCTGTACAGATCCCATCTCCACAAGGACATAGACGGAATGGAGGCAGTCCAGAGGAGGGCAACTAAAATGGTGCAGGGTCTGCAAGAGAAGCCATACGAGGAGAGACTAAAGGAGCTTAATGTGTATATCCTTGAGGAAAGGAGGGAGGGGGGGACATGATAGAAATGTTTAAGTACCTCAGTGGAATCAACAAAGTCCAAGAGGGTAGCATCTTTCAGAAAAAGAGATGTGCAAGAACAAGATGACACAATTTGAAGAAAGAGGGGGGACGGCTCAATGGCAATGCGAGGAAGTATTCTGTCACAGAGAGGGTGGTGGATGCATGGAACAGCCTTCCAGAGGAGGTTGTGGGGTCTAAAACTGTGGGAGAATTCAAGAATGCATGGGACAGACATAAGGCAATTTTTGTGGGGGGTAGGAAGAAATAGGCTGTTGGTTAAATAGGATCTGCAGCTTATCCTCTAGGTAGGGAAATGGGCAGACTAGGTGGGCCAAGCGGTCCTTATCTGTCATCAAAGTCTATGTTTCCTATGGCCTTGATCTCGCTGGACGCGGAGAAGGTGTTTGACCGGGTTCGTTGGGATTTCATGTTTCAAGTTCTTAAGAAATTCTGATTTCTTGCTCAATTTATTAACTGGATCAAAGTGTTATGCTCTGGGCCGAAAGCTAGGGTATACTGCAATGGTGTGCTCTCCAAACCTATTTCTCTTTCCTCATGTACTTGGCAGGGATGCTCTCTATTCCCTCTGTTATTCAACCTATATTTGGAACCATTGATACACCTTTTGAAAACATCCCCCCTGATATCGGGTGTTCCAGTGGGGGTGCTGGATCTCAGAATTTCAGTGTATGCAGATGATATTCTGCTCCACCTATCGAATTTGCACTCCTCCATGCCCGAGATCCTTTGGCTCTTTACAGAGTTCAGGGTGTTCTCGGGATACAAACTTCACACTGATAAGACCATGGTCTTGCCACTCAATCCCATAACCATCCCTGCTGACTATGACTATCTGGGGCTAAACTGGGTGACCACTATGAAATACTTTGGTATCTTGCTGACTCGTAGCCCTGTATTAATGAAGCAGCTTAACCTACATATACTTGTTGAATCCATTAGGCATGATCTGGATAGATGGAATCTCCTCTTCCTATCTTTGAAGGCATGCATTAGTATAATCAAAATGAATGTACCGCCCCGGATATTTTATCCCTTGAGCATGCTAAATGTTTTCCTTCCCCTGTAGCTGGTTTCATCATTTTCACTCAGTTGTGGCCAACTTTGTCTGGAAGGGTAAGAAACCCCAGAAAACTTACATGAAATTAGGGGCCCCAAAACACTTAGGCAGCCTCAAACTTCCCAATTTCTTTGACTATTATCTTGCCAGCCATCTATCCAAGTAAGCCAGGTGAGCAGCAAAATTCCTAGAAAACTCTTATATCCCAATCTGGCTACAAATTGAAGTGCATCAGATTCATTCGGTGGGCATCTTCCCCACTAGTCTCCTGTTTACTCTTCCTAGCAAACTGCCCAGAGATCTTACAAACTCTGTAATACATACTCTTCTAATGGTGCATGCCCAATTGTGTAAAGCAGTGCAGTACAGAAATGTGCTGGACATCTCACAGCCACTTTGTGGCAATCCGAACTTTCAGATAGGAGGGGTAATGCTGTCCCCCATTAGATTTCCGGAGCCGACTGGCAAGACGGTTTCTGATCTTGTAATAGAGGGACAGATCCCCAATAGTAATGACCTATTAGCCCTCCTGCATTTGCCGGTTAAAGATATCTTTAAGGTATTTCAGCTCAGACATCTACTTATTGCTTGGTTTGGGGCGGGCCACTGGTTTACAGGCCAAGGAGGGTTTATCTCCCAAGTAATATCCCTGGTATCACAACCACACGCTGTTTCTCAATTAGTCTCCCTCTTGTTTGACCGCATCTACCCAGATATATCCGGTGTCTCTAAATACTGGGCAACCTGTTTTCCCAACTCTTCCATCAACTGGGAAGAGCTGTGGTCAAACATGTATTGCATTGTGACAAATGATAAATTGAGCCTCACACAATTTTACATATTGCACAATACTTATCTCACCCTCCACCATCTGAACAAGATGGTCAGGCTTCTCACCAGTCAATGCATGAGGTGTAATAGGGATGAGGAGAACCTCCTTCATATTCTTCGGGAATGTCCCAAGGTCGCACCACTTTGGGATAAGATCAAGTCAAAATTTGATCCCCTCCTGGGTCTTCAGGAATATTTCATACCTGAGATATGTATACTGGGGATGTAGCCCATATTCCAGTTACAGAGAGGAGATTCCATATCTTGCTTATCTCTTTAACAGTTAAGAAGCTGGTGTTGCGTCACTGGCTTGATCAGGACGTGGTTTCATTAACAGAATGGCTGAATGACCTGTTATTCAATCTTAGAGTCGAAAAAATTATTGCCAGTATCAGAAACCGGCTCCCATCTTACTCCAGGAAATGGGGTAGGTCGGAGGCCCTCCTCACTATTTAATCTCTCTCCACCTAACAGGTTGGGGCTGGTATCTAAGGATAACTGCCCTCAAGCCGGTGTGATGCTCGAAATCGCTATCTCTATGGAGTGGCAGTCTGAGGGTCTTACTTTGCTAGTTGTGATGAGAACTTAGGTATACTTTCTTATTTTACCAGTGGATCTCTGTCTTCAGGGGTAGGTGGGTGGGGTGGTGGGGATTGTTGGAGGGAAGGGGGTTTGGAGGGGTTGGTCATGAGGGGAGGACTTCTATTTAATGTTTACAATATATCATGTTACTATGATATACTTGTGTAGTACACTCTTGGTTGTTCTCTAGCTTACACCCATGTTGTCTGTAGCTTGTCCTTGGTTGTATCAAATGTTTGGTTTGGTCTTTGGTGTACTCAGTTTTTATGTCTTTCAATAAAGCATATTAAATTTAAAAAAAAACAAAAGAAGATGCCTGAAGAAAGAGTGGCAACAAAAGACTGATGGACATAAAGGATTAACACATGAAAATGCTGAAACTAAATTGATCACTGATTGTGATTGTCTTTCAGAACAAGCTAACAATGTTTCTCTCCAGGGTTATTTCAAGCAGCTGGGGGTGAAACCAAAACAGGGTGAACCAGTGTTTAAAAAATGTAATGGGTTACTATACAGTTTGGATTAAACCTCAGACACAGGAACATATAGAACAGTTGGTTATACCACAAAAGTATAGATCTGAGTCGTTACAGATAGCACATGATTGTCCAACGGCTGGTCACTCGGGGAGAGATCGCACTCTTGCCAGATTGCTGTAAAGATTTTACTGGCCTGGAATTCATGAAGATGTTGCTACATATTGCAGTTCTTGTGCTGAGTTTGAGAAAGTAGTCCCAGTGACTAAAAAGATAAGGTGTCCCTACCCTTGATAGTTGTGCCTTTAGAGAGAATTGCAATGGATGTGGTTGGCCCCTTAGATAAAAGTAAAAAGGGGAACTGATTCATTTTGGTAGCATGAGACTATGCTACTCGATACCCACAGGCAGTTCCTATGCATACTGTCACAGCCCCAAAAGTGGCAGCAGAGCTTGCCACAATTGTCAGCAGAGTGGGCATCCCTAAAGAGATTATTACTGATCAGGGTAGTAATTCTGGTGCTGCATTGCTGAAGGAGCTGTACCGATTGCTAGGTATCAGCGCTATGAGAACCTCCCCTTATCACCCTAGACAGACGGTCTTGTTGAGCATTTTAATCAAACCCTAAAACACATGTTAAAAAGGTTTGCAGAAGGGAAAGGAAAAGATTCGGACCAATACTTACCTTACCTGCTTTTTGCTTACAAAGAAGTGCCACAGGTATCTAAAGGTTTTTCACCATTTGAAATGCTTTATGGCAGACAACCTAGAGGGCTGCCACTAGATGTAATAAAAGAAATATGGGAAGATAACCCCACTCAGAAAAAATATATTACATGTTATATGTGTGCCCCGAGAAAGAAGCTGGCAAAATATCTTGAAATTGCCCATAGTAATCAGAAAGCATCCCAAAACCAGCAGAAGGCATATTATGACCATGGGGTAAAAGAAAAGTTTTTACACCAGGTGAAAAGGTCTTGCTACCCTTACCCATTACAAAAAATAAACTGTCAATAAAGAGGCAAGGACCTTATGTAGTGCTTAAACGTACTGGCACAGTTAACTATGAAACTGAGACCCTTGATAGGAAAAATCTTACCAAGATATACCATGCTAACCTCTTGAAGAAATGGGTTGCAAAAACACGAAAGGCTACTTTGTTAGTTTTGCCAGAAACTAATAAAGATATTGATATAGCTTATGACAGACTGGAACAAACAGTAACTGCTGATGCTGTAAAGGTGAATGTTTCCATAACCTCTGAACCTACAGGACAGCAGACAGCATGGCCTTCATACGTGGCAGATCCTGCCAAACCAACCTGGTCGAGTTCTATGACTGGGTAACCAGGCAACTGGACAGGGGCCATGCAGTGGATGTCCTGTATCTGGACTTCAGTAAGGCATTCGACTCAGTGCCACATGGAAGGCTGGGAAGGAAGTTAGTAGGCACAGGGGTGGGTGCAAAGCGGCTGAGATGGGTAGGAAACTGGCTGCAGGGAAGGCAACAGAGGGTGGTGGTGGGTGGAGAGCTCTCTCACACCCAAGGGCAGTGACGAGCGGTGTTCCACAGGGCTCGATGTTGGGACCAGTGTTGTTTGGGATATTCATTGCAGACATATCATGGGACATCAAGAGCAAGATCAGTCTGTTTGCTGATGATACCAAGGTAGGCGCGGTGGTGGTGGATGACCTAGGAGGATGGCAGGGGTTGCAGGATGATCTGGCAAAGCTTGAAACCTGGTCAGACACCTGGCAACTGGGGTTTAATGCCAAAAGTGCAATGTGCTGCATTTTGGGATGAAGAACCCAAGGAGGAGTTACCAGCTAGGGGAGTGCAGCTAGCCCAGACAGAGGAGGAGAAGGATCTGGGTGTGCTCATTACAGGGTCAATGAACAACTTGGCACAATGTAGGAAGGCAGCTGCAAAGGCCAACAAAATGCTGGGTTGTATTGCAAGGGGTATATCCTCGAGGAGGTGATTCTGCCACTGTATAGGTCATTAGTTAGACCACACCTGGAGTACTACATGCAGTACTGGCGTCCGTATCTGAAGAGGGACATTAAAGGGGCACTGTCAGCTTTGCCCATCGGTTTACTTTAACTTTGAAAATGATAATCGGTGGGCACAAACAAGCACGAAATATGCTCGGGAACTGTCTTGCATTAAAGTAAAATTGCTTAGTTTACCTGTTTTTTATAATTTCCACTTTCTTCTTTTCAGTCGTCCCGACTTCAACTCGTGTTCCCCCGGAAGCACATACCGCACCGAGAATGCACCTGGGACGTGCGTCTGCAGTGCACGCTGAGCTGAGGTGCCAATTTTACCAAACATATCGCAGCAGATATATAATCCAGCAGAACTAGCAACATTAAAATACTGCTGGTATGTTTCACATTAAAGCGAGTGCTGGATTAACTACAAGCCAGTACTGGAGTCTGGAGCGAAATCCAGCATGTGCACTTGCGGTCAAAGGAAAGATCTTGCGCATGCGTGAGAATGTGCCACTAGTGCGCATGCGCGGGATTTCGGCGCCAGACTCCGGTAGTGATTTGCTGTTAATTCAGCACTAGTTTTAATGTGAAACATACCAGCAGTATTTTAATTTTGCTAGTTCTGCTGGATTACATATCTGCTGCGATATGTTTGGTAAAATTGGCACCTCAGCTCAGCGTGCACTGCAGACGCGTGTTCCAGGTGCATTCTTGGTGCGGTGTCTGCTTCCGGGGGAACGTGAGTTGCAGTCGGGACGACTGAAAAGAAGAAAGTGGAAAATATAAAAAAAACAGGTAAACTAAGCAATTTTACTTTAATGCAAGACAGTTCCCGGCATATTTAGTGCTCGTTTTTGCCCACCGTTTATCATTTTCAAAGTTAAAGTAAACCGATGGGCAAAGCTGACAGTGCCCCTTTAAGTTACTGGAGGGGGTGCAGCGCAGGGCGACAAAGATGATCAAGGGGCTGGGGGACTTATCATACGAGAGGAGGTTGTAGTTGAACATGTACTCACTGGAGGAGAGGAGAGACAGGGGTGACGGATTGAAACCTTTAAATACATGAAAGGAATAAACAAGACGGGTACAGAGGGGCTGTTCAAAGTAAGGAGGGAGGGGCACCAGGGCCGTGATATGAGACTGGAGTGAGGAAGGTTCAGGAGGGAGATGAGGAGACACTTTTCACAAAGAGGGTGGTGGCTGGGTGGAATGCGTTACCTGCAGAAGTGGTATGCAGTAGAACAGTGGACTGCTTCAAATGAGGATGGGACAGGACAAGGGGGAGTGTTAATGAAGGGGAAGGGTGGAAGGGAGGGGCAGCTGCAGAATAAGGGGTGCTAGCTGCACATTCGAGCAGACTTGATAGACCTCTAGGCCTTTATGTGCTGGCAAATTTCGTATGTTCGTAACAACCCACAGAAATTCGTAATTTGCTAGACATTTGACAGTACTTTTACCACAGTGCCAGGCCGAGCAAAAGGGGTCGAGCATGTAATAGTGACAGCTAATTCTTGCCCTATCAGACAAAAGACTTAGAGATTACCAGAGCAGTTAAGAGCAGACAAGGTTAAAGAAATACAAAAAAATGAAAGAACTGGGTATTATAGAAAAGTTGAGAAGTACTTGGTCATCGCCAATGGTGACTATAAATAAAAAAGAAAGGGGTGTAAGAATCTGTCTTGATTTTAGAAAACTTAATCAAGTGTCAAAATTTGATAGTTATCCTATGCCCAGGATAGATGATTTGGTGGACAGATTGGGGAGTGCCAAGTACATCAGTACCCTTGATCTCACCAAGGGTTGCTGGCAAATTCACCCAGTTAAAGAATCCAGGGACAAAACTGCATTTGCCATTCCTATTGTATTCTTTTTTTTTTTTTAAATCGTACTTTTTTCCTCCCTCAGTCCTCCAAGCACCGCATCATCAGGAGTCACTTATGGTGTCTGCCCCTGCTTCTTGCACCTACATGGAGCCCTCCAGTACTACCATGGAGCCATGGTTCTTCCCCCCAGGTGGTGACAAGGTGGGGCCCGTACACCATGAATTTTCTTGTCTTCGTCAGGCCGCCTGTTACAGGTAGGAGTGAGCTGTGGGGTCTGCACTGAACAATCTGTCTTCCCGGTGCCTGGAGAGCCATGTTTTGCATTTTCTGTGTGGACCGACGTGCACCCCGACGTCTAGCTATAACCACTGATGTCTGTCGCGTCCCTCCCTCTTGCACTGGCTAGGTGCTTGCTGTACCCCAGGCCTCTCCCTAGGGTCAGTCGAGTGCCAAACCTCTGCCCCATCCCTCCCTCCCAAGAAAAGGCGAGCGGCCCCTGGGACGCTCAGCCTCATCCCCCAGCTGGCCCTCCAACTCCCCAGGCTCATTCCCAAACCCAGGTCTTCAGCGTGGTGAGCGGTAGCACTACTGCTGCATGGGCCCCCTATTCTATTGGATTCTGTCAGTTTACCACCATGGTGTTTGGTTTACATGGTGCACTTGCTACATTCCAGTGGTACATGGATACAATTCTATCCCCTCACACTGTTTACTGTGTTGCATACCTGATAATGTTGTGGTGTACAGTCCAGACTGGAAAAGTCACCTGGAACACCTACAAGCAGTTATCCAATCTGTCAAAAGGGCAGGTCTGACAAGAAATCCTACCAAATGTGCACTGGGCATGCAGGAAACCAGATATTTTGACTATGTTTTGGAAAATGGAGAAGTCAAGCCAGAGATTTCGAAGATAGAAGCTGTAGCTAACAGTCCTGTCCCTAAAATCAAGAAACATGTCAGGTAATTTTTAGGTCTGGCTGGTTACTATTGGAGATTTGTTCCCAGCTTTGCTCGGTTAGCTACTCCCCTCACTGAACTCATGAAAAAAACAGTACCCAAATAATGTGAAATAGTCTCCAGAGTGTGATGAAGCTTTTCAGGCCACCAAGGCTGCATTATATTCAGCCCCTGTTTTAAGAAGCCCAGACTTTGAGAAACAATTTTTGTTACAGACAGATGCATCAGAGGTAGACTTAGGTGCAGTCTTGAGTCAGCATATAGATGGGAAGGAACATCCCATTCTATATATCAGTAGGAAGTTGCATGACAGAGAGAAAAGGTACTCCAACATTGAAAAGGAATACCTTGCAGCAAAGTGGGCCATTGAGTCCCTTAAGATTTATTTATTAAGAGCTAACATTATACTTACAACAAAACGTAATCCTCTCTTTCATCTTAACTAAATGAAGGATAAAAATACCAGAATCACACAGTGGTACCTGGCACTACAGCCATTTAAATTTAAAGTGATGCACAAATCTGGGAAAGATAATGTCAATGCTGATTTTCTGTCAAGATATGGATCAGGAATTGAGAAGTCTAAAGGTTGAAAAAAAACATTTCTGAGTTTAAACTTCTCTGTTTGCTATACTGCATATGTACTGAACTGTAAAGGTTTTAAGCTAATGTTAGAAGAGAATTAATAAAAAGTTTTGGAAAAATGTTTTTTTTTTTTGTTTTTTTTTTTAAACAGATCCCCTCTTAAAGAGGGGAATATATGACAGAGTTGAATAAGACCTGGCTCCATTTGTTATGTGGAAAGAGTTAAATGCAAGGATATGTTCTATGCTCTCCTTTTTTGTCTCTAGTTTGTCTGGTTGCACAACCAAGAGTTCTCATGAGATCTAGGAACTGATCACTCTGACGGTCTCAGGATTCCCTGCCTCTGGCTGCCTTCACTCGCTGTTTCTGTCTTTTCTTCCCACTTGCATATCTGCGATTATAAAAATGCATATGAATCTTTGTGTGAAACTGTAAGTGATAGCTATACTGCTGAAATGATTGCAAAAAGCTATTTGGAATTTAGGGGGTTAATCTAAGATGCAGTTTGAGCTCCTCTCAGGCTTGTTTGCAAACTCTTTTACAGAGCTGTCAGCAGGAGGCCAGCTTGGGACACAGTTCTATTTGCAAGCTTGCTCTGCAAAGAAACTGACAAGAACATTTTGTGAGAAACAGGTTGTCTCCTTAATGAGTTCCCAGGCAAAGACGTATAAAAAGATCAGCAATGCTTTTGCTCATGAGAGAGACTGAAACTTAGAATTAGAGATACCCTCAGATGAAGGACTTTGTTTTCTCTGTTTGTACTGCCTTTGTTAATAGTTATACTGAACTATTTTTTATTTTACTGTTATTGATAATAATAAAATGTTACTCGTGAATTTTATAACTGTTCCTGGTTTTCCTATGCTTCCTGACCTATGCCTCGATGGCAGACTCTTATGGCATACTCCAGAAGCTGCTGTTTTGGCAGAAGCATCAGAAATATCATAGGTAAAATGTAGGAGACATTTACCTATGTCTGCTCCTGGTTTCAGAGCTTTCAAGAGCTGTTGCTTAGGGGTGCCCTCTGGGAGGGCTTGGGCAGCTGCTTTGGCCTTCCTCCATAGGGTATTTTGGTATTTAACCATATAGGCCTGATAATTTGTCACTCTCAAGCCCAAAGAGCCAGAAGCAAACGTTCTCTTGCCCACAACATCTAGCGTCCTGGGCTCCTTGTAATGAGGGAGGGAACTAAGGTGTTTTCGTACCTTAGATGTGTCATGGGCAGCATTTATGACCACCAAATCAGCCTCACGTTGTCCTGAAAAAAAAGGCTTGCCTGAGGGGGCCTGATACCTGTGAGAACATTAAGGACCTACTTGGAAAGGACAAAAGGAAGCACCCCACAGTGCTCAACTTGAATGGTACACCTACCCTGGACCCCCACTGCATTGCAGAATCCTTTAATTCTGCATTCTTGTACCTCAGCTCTGTTCTCCCCCTGACGACCTTGCTCAAGTAGACCCAGCCTCCAAAAGCTCCACTTTCAACCCCAACTTGCCCAACTTCTACTTTAAGTATGTCACAGTCAATGAAGTCAGATCTTATGTATGGAAGGTCCTAGGCAAAACAAGACTTGGCAGTGATAATATTGATAAGAAGTTGGTGGCACTTGAACTCGATGAAGTCTTACTTCTGATAACCAAAATCTTTAATAAATCGCTTGCCTTGGCTAAATTTTCTTCGTCTGGAAGATGGCCTGGGTGACCCCTGTGCAAAAGAGTGGAGATTGCACCTGCACCTCCAATTACAGACCAATCTCTATACTCTCACCACTCTCTAAAGCTATTGAGAGAATTGTTGCTGACCAGATCACAGAGTACCCCCAGAAGTACAATCTACAATGTCATCAGCAGCATGGCTTTCGGAAGAGTCATAGCATGACTACCACCCTGATTGAATTCTCCTATCATGTGCACAAGGCTATGGATGGAGGCATGTTAGTGGGATAGAACAGTTACGTTAAGAACTTACCGTAACAGTAGATCTTCGAGAGAGGCTCTTGCAGTAGGTATTCACAAATACGACTAAGCCACCAGGCACCAAGACCCCACGGAAAAATCTCTAGCTAGCAGTCTCTGGTGGGGGACCGCCCCCACATCAGCTGATCGGCGTCATTCTACGTCAGTATAAAGGGGTGGTCCCCCATGCCCGCCTTCCAGTTCTTTCCTGCCAGAGGCCAAAATGGCATGACGGTAAAGAAGAGGATATGCCCCCATAGAAGAAAAGAGAAAACTCAGGGGGGTGGAGGGAGGGAAGGTAATACCTACTGCAAGAGCTTTTCTCAAAGATCTACTGCTACGGTAAGTTCTTACGTAACTGTTCTATCTTACTTCGAGAGGGCTCTTGCATTAGGTATTCACAAATAGGACTGAGTCCCAAGCAGTCTGGAACAAAATAGAAAAGGGAGGAGGAAACATCATCCACAGAATGACTGAAAAGGCTGAACAAGGATTCATGATAGAAGTCCCTGCAGGACAGTCAACCCAAAGCCTGCTCTGCGGCAAGAGGCAACGTCCAAACTGTAATGTTTTGTGAAGATATGGACAGAAATCCAGGTAGCGGCCGCACAAATTTCTGCCGCTGACACATTCCTGAAACCAGCAGCAGAGGCAGCTACTCTCCTAGTGGAGTGACCCCTGACTTGACCCGGAAGGGTCTTCTTGTATTTGTCTTAACAGAAAGTGATGCAATTTGCTAACCACTTGGAAAGGCATTGCTTAGAAATAGCATTGCCTTCTCTTGTGTGTGCGAAGGAAAAGAATAGTTGATCCATTTTTCTGAGATCCTTGGTTCTGTTGGTGTAGTATCGCAGAACCCTGCGCACATTCAGCATGTGCAGAAGGTATTTCCCATGATTTGAATGCCCAGGAAAAAAGACCAGGAGCTCAATGGATTGATTCAGTGTAGATTCAGACACCACTTTGGGAAGAAACTTAGGGTTGGTACGCATGGCCATCCATTCCCTGTGGAAAATTAAGTAAGGGATCTTACACATCAGGGCTAGGAGCTCGGAAATCCACCGAGTGGAGGTGATGGCCACTAGAAGAAGTGTCTTCCAGGAGAGGAATTTTAATTCCGCCTCCGCTGCCAGTTCGAAGGGAGGCAGTGTGGGCTTCTCTAAAATAAAATTTAGATCCCATGGGGGGGCAGGAATACAGATGGGGGGTCTTATATGAAGAACCTCTTTCAGGAAGGTCTTAGAGACTTCCAGTTGAGTGACTGTCCTGTCCCCGAAGAGAATGTGATAAGCCAAGATGGCTGCCATATGCACCTTCAAAGAGGAGAAGCTAAGGCCCAGATCATAGAGGTGCCTCAGATAGTCCAGGATTTTTTTTGCAGGGCAGGAAAAGGGTTCCAAGTCCTTGGAACCAGCCCAAATAGAGAATCGCTTCCATTTCATTGCATAGGTAGATCTTGTGGAAGGTTTTCTGGCCTCCACCAAAATGTCTGCCACTAGAGGTGAGACGCCAAAGCGGGCTGTGGCTACGTCTGAAGGAGCCACGTATGAAGGCGGGGTGATTTGAGTCCTGGATGGACCAGGGTTCCCTGATCCTGTGTCAGCAAATCCTGTGACAGAGGTAGAGGAAGAGAAGGCTCCTGGGAAAACTGTTGCAGAAGAGAGAACCAAACTTGCCACGGCCAGATGGGAGTGATAAGAAACATGCGCGCCCTCTCTGTCTGAAGTTTGTTCAGCACTCTCAGAATCAAAGAAATGGGGGGGAAGGTGTAGACAAATCTGTCCTTCCAACACAGTGCGTTCTGCTAAAAAATATCTTGCCCTGGAGTCAGCGAGCAAAAGGTGGGAAGCTTGGCATTGTCAGGGGAGGTGAAAAGGTCCACTTGAGGTGTCCCCCACTGCTCAAAGATGTCATGTGTGATATCCTGTTTGAGTGCCCACTCATGAGACTTCGCTGACAAGTGACTTAAGAGTGTCTGCCAGAGTGTTTTCCACTCCTGGCGTGTGAATTGCCATCAGGTGTAGGTTGTGTTCGGATGCCCAGTACCAGACTCTCATTGCTTCCCGGCACAGGGGACGGGAACGAGTTCCTCCCTGTTTGTTGAGGTACCAGACTACACACACGTTGGCTGATTGGATCAGGAGAAGGCCAGGAAGAAGGAAGGGGGGGGAGAGCCTGCAGGGCATAGAGAACTGCCCTCAGCTCAAGAACATTGATGTGTAATCTCTTCCTGAAGTGAGACCAGTTGCCCTGAGTTTTGTGAGACCCTAGGTGGGCACCCCAGCCTGCTCTCAATGTATCCATGGTCAAAGTCTGGGTGGGAGGATTGATGCAGAAGGGGACCCCAAGACTGAGGTTCTCCTGACCTGCCCACCACTGCAAATCCCTGATCATCGGGTCTGACACTAGGATCTCCTGATCCAGGTCATCCTGGGACTGATCCCATTGGGAATGAAGGGTCCACTGGGAGAGTCTCATGTGGAGCCGCACCAGAGGGACAGTTGGATCGGCAGCCCCCATGAGCCTGAGAAGACGAAGAACCTTCCTGGCTCTGGCACGTCTGAGGGAGGACAGGAGGCGAGCTTGGTTTTGGAGTGTCTCAACTCTGTCCAGGGCAAGAAAGCCTTGCCTAGGGTCGTATCCAACACTGCCCTTATGAACTGTAGTTGTTGGCAGGGGACCAGGTGGGACTTGGCATGGTTGACCATGATACCCAAGCTGGTAAAGACCTCCATGGTGAGGGAAAGGGAACGTTGAAGGTCTTCCCTGGATGGTGCTGCCAAAAGCAAGTTGTCCAGATTAGGGAAGACTTGTATTCCCTGGGTACACAGGAAGGCTGCCACTACCACCAGGCATTTGGTGAATACTTGGGGCCGAGGAAAGGCCAAATAGAAGGGCTGCGAACTGGTAGTGTGCCCCCTGAAAACAAAAACAGAGGTATTTGTGGTGGGAAGGACATATGGGGATATGTAGGTAAGCATCCTGCATATCCAAAGCACATAGCCACAGTCCTGGCCGAAGCAAGGGAACAAGACTCTGCAGAGAGAGCATTTTGAACCGTTTGTACTCCACATACTCGTTGAGAGAACTGAGATCCAAGATGGATCTCAGATCTCCAATCTTCTTTGGTACTAGGAAGAAGAGAGAATAGTAACCCATCCCCTGAAAGGAAGGGGGGACAGGTGCTATTGCTGCCTTTAGAAGAAGGGAGCTGATCTCTTCGAGTACCAATGGAAGATGGAGAGGGGAGTACGACGACAGAAGGGGTTGTCTGTGGGTGAACTCTGTTGAGTGTCCGGTTGACACCAATTGAAGCACCCAGGCATTGTTTGTTATTCTCTCCCAGCCCAGCAGATGGGAGGAAAATCTTCCCCCTACTGGTTCCTCTGGAGGCGCCAGAGGAAGAGGGAGATGCAGGGAGTCAGGAAGCTGAGGGCAGAGCAGCGGCTGGGGCCCCAGGAGTCTTTTTGCTCAGAGGAGCTTTGGCTGCTGGTGCGGCTCTGCATCTGTTAGGGCACCTAGCTTGCGTGTGCTTTTGTTTTTGATGGTTTTGGTGCCAAAAGGGATGTTTCTGGCCCTGAGAGGATTTATACATAGCCTGAACTGACTTCAGTGCCAAGCTCTTCTCTTGCAGTTCGGTGATGATGTCTTTGACATTGCCTCTGAACAAAACTGATCCCCTAAAAGGGGCATCATGTATAGTCATCTGAACTTCAGGGGACAAACCTTAAACATGGAGCCAGGCATGTTGCCATAAGCCTATGGCGAAAGCTGAGCTTCTACCTGCCGTGTCCACCACGTCGTAAGTGGCACGTGACGTGCCTACATGCTAAACGAGCAGAACGGACCAGGTCTCCCAATTCCTGTTTGGTTTGAGAATTTGGGAGAGTGTCCAGTTTGGATTCTACCTGACTCAGAATCGACTTCTGGTAGTCCCCCATGTGGCTAACATAGTTCAGGGCTCTCAAACCCAGAGTAGAAGACGCATATATCTTCTTCCCGTATTGGTCCAGAAGTCTGTATTCTTTGTCAGGGGAAGACAAGCTGAGGTGCTTAGGGTTTGCAGTTTGGTCATGAGTGGCACTAATCACGACCGAGTCTGCTTTAGGGTGAAGACTGAGGAAGTCTTTTCCTTCAGGAGCCTGATATAACCTATCTGCCTTGTGAAGAACAGCGGTTAATGAAGATGGTTGCTTCCAAATAGTGGAAACAAGATCCGCATGAGGCTCTATCCAGGAGGGAATCAGTGTGGAAGAAGTTTCCGGAAGATCCAGATGAACAGCTAATTTTTGCCGTTGTGTATCTGGCTCCACTGATTGCCACTCATAAACAGCCTGGGTCTGTTTGAGCAATTCCAGAAAAGAAGGATCCTCCAGGGGAGACTTTGGAGGGTCCTTAGGCCTGGGGTTCTCCGGAGTATGTGTCTTGTCTCCAGGGTTGGAGAGATCATGATCTGTATCAGAATCTGAAGGCTCTGCAGAACAAGAGGAAGAGTCCTCCCTATCAGGTGGGGGTACGTATCCTCCCTAATCCGAGAGCCAGAGGGTTCTGCCCTGACATCGGGTAAAGGTGGAGGAGTCTCCTGTCACCAACGTAGGGGCTCTGGTGTAGGGACCATAGTCGGCAAACAATTCTCTACCTCCTTAGTGAGTTGGGACTTAGCCTCAGCCCACCAGGAGGCCAAAACCTCCTTCAGATCCACTTGAGGCTGTGGAGGAGGAGGAGGAGAGGGACTCAGGCATGGGTAACTGGGAAACCTGTAAAAAGGGTACCCATAACCTGATGGCAGTAGGCCCGTCATCGGGTATTGAGGTGTCGGGTACTGCGGCGCTGGGTAATGCGGCGTCGGGTACTGTGGTGTAGGATACTGTGGCATCGGATACTGTGGAACTGGGTAACTTGGCGCCAGGGGCTCTGATGGAGCAAAAGGGCCTGGTGTTGGCCCAGCAAGCAGATCAGATGGTTCTGGTGTCGGCCCGGAGGGCCCGGAGTAGGAGTATCCACGGGCAGGTCCGGAAAATTGGGCCCTGCAGGACCTGACCGCAGAGCAGGTCTATCGTCAGGAAGTGGTATCCCGGAGGGTGCCATTGGGTTTTCTGACATCAAGTCCAGCATCTGAGGCTCTGGTGAATGGGGCGGGGCACCCCCGATGGCAGCATCCTGGTCTCCGAGGAGGAGGGAGCAGAGTCCCTGGTGGGAGTCTGGGGGGATAGTGGGGCCTCAGGTGGTAATGAAATTGGAGTTCACTGTGGTGACTCCCGTACATCAGGCATTGGTTCAGTGCCTGGCGGGTCGCAGGCTGGGCGTTCATCGGACGAGCCAACAACCAGCTTAGCAGCCTTGTCCAGGCAGGTGGCGGCGGAGCCAAAGCCTGACTTAGTGGACCCATTCTTACCGGTAGGCAATGTGGAAGAAGTAGCCTTAGCGGGAGTGGAGGTCTCCTTTGCCCTGGAAGCTCCCATCGGGCCCGAGTGCAAGCCCGGCAGGGGGGGCCGATACAGGCTTGGTAACCACCAAGGCAGCTGTCAGTGAGCATTCCCCCAGAGGGGAAGTTACCTGGAGAGCCGCGACTCCAGCCAAAGTCACAGGAGCTGTGGATGACAATTCCTGGTCCCTGTGCTCCTCCTTGTCCTTCTTTTTCTTGTGGTGGCCTTCGGGTGAATTGGCCACCTGTCTTAGGTTTTTCAATTCTTTTTCCATGGAGGCCATCCTTTTCTTTAGGACGTGGGCTTCCAGGGACTGCTGTCTCCTCTTATGGGGGACTGAATTGAACTTTTGGCAGTGCTCGCACTCCTCCATGCAGTGGTCCGGGCCTAGGCAGAATAGGCACAAAGACTGCCCATCCTTATGAGGGAGCTGGGATCCGTACAACTCGCACTTATTTTTATGTGATTCAGAGGGAGCGTCAGGGATGACATACACAGCTGGAAATAGGAACAATTTGAGAAAAAAACTAGTTAAGTTTTGGAGCAAAAAAAAGAGTAAATACTCATCCGAAAATGGTGGTCGAAGTAGCGCTGTTCTTCCACAAAGTACTTTCGCAAGCTGACAGCAGGAAAGAACTGGAAGGCGGGCGTGGGGAACCACCCCTTTATACTGACATAGGCTGACGCCAGTCAGCTGACATGGGGGAGGTCCCCCGCCACAGACTGCTAGCTAGAGATTTTTTGTGGGGTCCTGGCACCTGAGTCCTATTTATGAATACCTACTGCAAGAGCCCTCTTGAAGTAAGATCTATATTTATAGATCTCTCTAAGGCCTTTGACACAGTTAACCATCCTATACTGCTGGGCCAGCTAATATCTTTGGGGCTTGCCTCTGACCCAGTCAGTTGGGTCAGGGACTACCTGTCCCACCAGTCCCAGTGTGTCAAAATAGGGACAACAACCTCCTCTGCTAGGGATGTCTCACTGGGAGTCCTGCAAGGGTCCATTTTTGGGTCCTCTGTTATTCAGCCTATTTCTAAATAACCTCCCTGCAGCAAGCAATAGCAAAATGATCCTGTACACAGATGATGCTGTCCTCTTAAGTAGCAGCGCCCAGCTTTCACAGCTACAAAAAGAATTACAGACAACATTCCATCAATTGGAGGACTGGTTCAGAACGCAAAAACTACTTCTTAATTACAAAAAAAAAAAAAACTAAGTTGATATCCAGCCATCAACATAAGACACTGCACCCGGTCCTGTCCATTCTAAACAATAAGGAAGCTACACTTGAACAGGTAGAATCCTTCAGATACCTTGGGGTTACTATTGATGATGTCCTCTCCTTCATGCAACATATAGACTCGGTGGTCAAAGCAGTCAATGCTAAATTGGGAGTTCTCTACGGGAATAAACAATATCTGACCCCCTCTGCCCTCCGACTCTCTGTATCGATCTTAATATTGTCTGTCATAGACTATGGATTGGTGGTCTGTGGAGCAGCCACAGACACTGTACTCAACCGTGTAGTGACAGCCCTCAATAAAGCCTGCAGGCTCACCTTAGGAGCCGATAATCTGACACGCTCTTGTTTGCTCTACGAGCAAACTGGCTGGCTGAACCTGTGTAATATGATCAAGTACCAGACGTGCCTTCTGGGCAAAAAAGCACTCCTAGGTAAAGCTTCTCCTTGCATTAAAGCTATCCTGCAAGCAAATCATTCCAGCTACCACACTAGAAATATGGCCAGATGTCCTCTAACAGTACCCTTCAGGAAAACCTCCCTAGGTCAACGGTCCTACATATAAAGGGCTTCTCTCTGGTTCAATGAGGTCCCTGTACATGTACTTAACACTGGCAGCCTCCAGCCTTTCAAAACAGACATGAAGGACCTCCTTAAGAATAGAGGTCCATGTGGGTGCAGGAAAGTGGACTGATCCACTACCTCCCCCTCTCTCTCACTTAAGATCTGGTTCTTAGTCCACCTGGTACTGTCCCTCTTCCTTTCTGCTCCCAGACCAACCACCTCCCAGTGGCACTTATCTCCGATTATAGCCTGATTTCCCCATCCCTATCCCTACTTCAGTTCCCTCCCTCCAGAGAGTCTCCTCCCTCCTCAATACGGCATTCCCCTTGGTCCACCCTAAATTTGGCACCACCCCACACCTTCTTGCCCTCTCATTACCTCTCTGTTATCCCTCCATGGCCTGTAGGGTTCCCTGACCCCTTTCCTCACTCTCCACCTCCCCCTTAACCACTGCGTAGACAATGACATACCTACTGGCGACAAAATCCCAAGTTGCATCCCTATTCTTAAGGCTGCCTCTTAATCATATTGTACAATAGATGTGTGTCATGTGGGACCGTTGTATTCTGAGAATCTACAACTGATTTCAAATCTGTACATTTGATATGCTACACCAGTTTACATTGACTTGTGATTTGTGTTATTCCTCTTATGTAACCATTAACTTATTGTTCTGTCTTTGTTTTTTGACGTGGAACCTTTAAAAAAGAGCACTATGCTCAAAGGTATTGTCCAAATCAATAAATTCAATTCAGTTTCAATTCAATTCAATCGATGCATCTGATCTACCTTCCTGGGTATGGCAGGTATCATGTTGGCCCAATGTCAGGCAACGAGGGTGGCATCTTCCAAAGCGGGTAAGAGGAGGAATAATGATGGGTGGGGAAATCGGGCAATTCCAGGAACTCCACCAAGTTGCTCTTGGTGATGTTCTGTTTCTCTGACTCATACCCCATGGCAGTCTGGAGCTGCTGCATCATGGAGATAAATGATGGGTCTTCAGGAGGGGACTCTGGTGTACACTACTGAGTCCTCACTCCCTTTAGATATAGTGGAACTAGATCTCTCATAGGAGCTTTCCACATACTCTTCTTCCTCTTCCTCCTGCATAATAAGGCCAGGATTGTACTCCTGACCCTCGTCATTGAGTTCAGTAGGCAACAAGGAGAGAGCGGATGAAGCCATCAGCACCCAAAATCTGAAATTGGAGAGACTTTTAATAAAAGAGACTAACCTTAGTTACAATATATTATCATTAGAAACCTATAGAGATAAGAAACAAGTACCACGCGGCTTACAAGTCCAGAAAATACCATCTTGTGGTCTGGACTCATTCAAACGAAAAAACGAGTGGCTTAAAATCTCAGAGGCAGCATCATTAGCGTATGTTGAATTATTAATTGAAGAAGATAGTGAAAATTATAAACATCTATCTGAAGAAATCAGACTGGCAAAACAAGAAGTTGGAGTGTTTAAAGAACATAGCCAATTTCAGAATCTCGACAGATTATTAAAAAACAAAGTTGGGAAACATGAAAAAGAAGTTCTAGAAATAAAACGATATAAACACAATAGAGATGAAGTAGATTATGCATTAGGCATTGCTTACATTCCCCAAAAAAGTATAGGAGAAAGATCGCAAAGTAGAGGTCGCTCAAGAAGTAGGAAGAATTTGGGAAAAAGAAATAAAGAACGAGCAATATCCTTAGAGCATAATATTGAACAGAGGTCTGTATCCATCAACCCAACACCTACTATTTTTTTAGAAAAGAGGGAAGGAAACAATACAGAAAACGAAAAATGAGGAGAGGACAAGAGGAGGTAAATGTAGGAATACAAACCAACAGAAAACATTTACTGCGGAATCAGAAAAACAAATAATAAATCTCAGTTCTTTTTCGTTACATCAAAATCATGTGAGTTTACTTCAAAAGGGTTTAAACTTTGTTCCAACTCCACCTGTGGATAACTTCAGTATTTTTGTGGATTTATTTAAACTGTTCCGTAAAATCAAACTTAAAATATTTTTTGCCAAACAAACTGAATCTGGGACTGATGAAGAAATGGGCTTTTTAGGAACAAATCAAGAGGCATTGGATGAAACATTGGATTTTCTTTTGGCAGAAATTTACAAAAATGAAAATCAAAAAGAGACTAACATACAACCATCTTTGGAAGTTATTAAAGATGATACAAGAAATAGAAGATCTGAATTAGAAGGACATTCTATTCCTGAAGACTTTGTAAAAATAAGAAATGTCATATTTAGGAATAATTCATCCTTTTGTCCCTTTATTATGAACAATAATGTGGCTGCTTTTGAGAATACAGTACTCTATAAGGTAAGAGATCTTTTAAATAATAACAAAAAAAGTAATAAAATAAAACCAAATCTGACTAAAGTAGAAAAAGAGGCCCTGGAAGAGCTTACTACTAATTCAGCAGTAGTAATCAAAAAAGCAGATAAAGGAGGCAATACTGTACTGATGGATAGAGAAAAATACAGACAGATGGTGGAAGTTTTATTGTTTGATGTGAATAATTATAAAAAATTATCATACAATCCAACACAGCTATTTAGGAAACAACTGTGTGAATTATTGAATGAAGCTGTAATTAAAGGAGACATAAATGATCAAGAATTTAACTATCTATATTGTGAATATCCAATAGTTCCTACTTTTTATTGTCTCCCGAAAATTCACAAAAATATAACCAATCCACCAGGCAGACCAATTGTTTCTGGTATAGGATCTATCACTGAACATTTAAGTGAATTTGTAGATTTATATCTGCAACACAGTGTGGTACAATTGCCATCCTATCTAAGGGACACTGGAGACACCATTTGCAAGATATGCAACCAAACATGGGATAAAAATTACTTATGGATCTGTATAGATGTAGAAGCTTTATACACATCCATAAGACATGTGGATGGCATTAGAGCAGCTAAACATTTTTTACTAAGAGATCAGGAATCAACTGGTGCCCCAGTAGAATTTCTAAACACAATTCTAAATTTCATTCTACAACATAGCTACTTTGAATTTAATAATGATTTTTACTTGCAAGTATGTGGTACCTCAATGGGAGCATCAATGGCTCCATCGTATGCAAATCTTTTCCTGGGGTTATGGGAGTCAGAAATACTTTATAATTCTGACTCAAATCCATATATAAAAAATATCATACAATGGAAAAGATACATTGATGATTGTATTTGTATATGGGACGGGGACAGAGAAACAGCTGGAAAATGCATTCAGTGGCTAAATGAGAACGATCGAAATTTAAAGTTTACAGCAGTTATGGATGAGCATAACATTAACTTTCTGGACATTACCCTACAGGGGGATAAAATGACTGGGCTTATCTCTACAAAGGGATACAAAAAAGAAAGTAGTACAAATGCTCTATTAAAAATGACAGTTCACATCCAGCTAAATTAAAAATTCCATACCATATGGACAATTAGTAAGACTACGGAGGAACTGTGTCAGACATTGACTTTGATTTACAAGCAGAAGATCTGATGAAAAAATTTAAAGAGAAGGGCTACAAAGAGTCAGTTTTAAATAAAGCTATGGTGAAAATTAAAGGTAAAAACCAAAAAGATTTCCTTTTTAAAAAAACAAAGGGGCCACAAAATGAGAATAGTCAAATAACTTGCTCATTGGAATTTAATGCAATATCAGGAGCAGTAGGCAATATAGTTTGGAGCAGCTGGGATATACTGAAAAGTGATCCTGAAATAAATAATCTCTTACCTGAAAAACCAAGAATAACATTTAGACGTACGTCTAATCTTCAAGATAAACTAGTAAATAGTCAATTTTCAAAAAGTAATTCAAAAAGAGAGATGTGGTTACCTCAGAAGTCTATAGGAAACCATAAATGTGGTAACTGTAATATTTGTAAATACATGAAAGTAGGTAAGGAGTTCATATTACCAAATAAAGTTATAATTCAGGTTAGAGAGTTTATTAATTGTAAGGAACCCTTTGTTGTATACATGATATGGTGTCACTGTAATTTGTTTTACATAGGAAAAACTGTTAGACCATTGAAAGAAAGAATCCAAGAACATGTAAGGTCCATTACCAATGGAAAAATGGATACACCATTGGGAAGACATTTTTCACAAGTGCACAATAAAAACACCACAGGCTTAAGCTTCATGGGACTGGAACAAGTGAACATCAGTTCCAGAGGTGGTAATAGACCTAATAAATTACTACAAAAAGAAAGCTCTTGGATATTTAAAGCGAACACAGTCACACCTTTCGGACTAAATGAGAGGTGGGACCTCAAACCCTTTTTGAAAGAATAGAGTTTCTTTAAACAAATCCTATTGAAAGAATTGATGTGTTAAAAATGGACTCAATTAGCATTGTTATGATCAAGATTAATTATTGTGTTGTTTTCTCTTTCTTTTTGTCTCTAGAAATCTTTAAAGGTTTCAAATCAATTTAAAAGGAAGACCTCTGTTCGGTACAGATGGCATTACAAATTACAAACCTTTATTGGTTCAGATGTGTCCTCTTGAATTCTTTTGAATCTATCCCTCTACAATTGCTGACCATCACAAAGTAAAAGCTGTCTTTGTTTTATATACCATTATTGAGAACTATTGTATCCTAAAGTATATATAAACTGAACAACATACAAATTGAAAATTGATGTAAAATACTGTATTTAAATATATTTATTGTTCTAGAGCTTGAATTAATCATATATAAGATTGGTGTATCCCTTATTCTTAGGTGAACCCTCTATATATAACAAACAGAATAGCAATTGGGGTACATAAAATCTCATAATTAGGTACAGTTTTTTGGCTGTAGTCAATAGTATATGTATTTAAAGTTTAAGATTTGTTTAAATTAACTTATCTTTTTCATTTTTTAATTTTTTCTATGAAACTCCTTTCTCCTTCCCCCCTCCTTCCTCTCTCTTTGGAAACTTTTAAATTCTCCATTTTGATTGGATAATGGTTATTTATAAATTGTGATTGGTTAAAAAATGTGTGAAGTCACTATTGGTATTTAAAGAGTTGTAATTAGTGTTTAAGTATTATACCCCTTGAAGGCACTTTGCCGAGGCGCTAGGGGTTCTCACAACTGGTGAAAATAAACAGATACTTATTCTGGCAAATGTGCTTCCTTTGTAGTTGTTGAGCGCTACTTACTTTGGAAAATGGGACCTGGCACATCAGCTTGGCATGTGTGGATGCTGAGGTTGACCGAAAATGCCCCATCAACGTGTCTCCTGTTACAGGAGAAGGAGGTAGCAAGCATTTAAGTATGTCCACAAAGGACGAAAGTGCCACCTGGATGTTGGCGCCTGCGTAGTCGAGAAGAACACCGGATGATGTTGACGAGGAAGGCACAATTCCCAATATTGATGGCAACATACCAACCAAGCTAGGCCTGGTGGTGCTTGCAGCCTGCCCCAACCTGGGAGGGTCAACGGTCTGGGTGGCTGACAGCGTCCCTGCTGGAGCGGTCGACAGTGCAAAGGTGATCGCGCTGGAGTCATGGGGTGTCCGTGAGCAAACCAGGGAGGTCTTCTCCTTACTGTGTTCCCTCTCTTGGTGCTTGTGTTTGTGCTGTCCCCAAGTCTTCTCCCAGCACTTTGAGGAGTGAGAGCCCAAGGAGTGGGCTGGCGATATGGTGGATCTCCTTTCTTGGAGTTCTTTCTCCATTCTGGCTACCTGCTGTTTCAGTAGGTGAGTCTCTAAGGCATTCTTTCGGCATTGCCGGGTAGTGGTATTGAAGTTACAGCAGATCTGGCAGGCCTTCACGTTATGGGCTGCGCCAAGGCAGCACACGCAGATGGCATGAGTCACTCGAATATATTTTCTCACCACTTTTGCAATATCTGAATAGCTTTGATGACTCTTTTGTTGACATACACGATGTCAGGAATAACTTTCAAAAGTGATTACAAACTAGGGAGAGAAATGTATATGAAAGCAGTCGAATATAATGGTGGCATTTCCGTACAAGGTCCAGCAAGTATGGCTGACAATGGGAAAAGAATTGAGGAGGAAAAGGGCTGCCCATGTTTATATAGGAAGTGCTGATGCAGAATGTCATCATGGGCTGCCCACTAGTGGACTGCTTGCAAAAAGTTTCCGTGTGGTCCTAGTGCCTGTCGGCTATAGTTCCATAGGTGTGGCCCGATAAGAGATATCCTTGAATAAGATACTAAATGTAAAAAATGACAGGCTTTGTGCAAACATATGACAATGCCAGCAGATAAAGGCCACTTCAGTCTGTCAAGTCTGTTCAAATATGCAGCTCTGTATTGTGCATACTTAAGAGCTGCCCCCCTCCCCATCCTCCATAGATTCTACTTTCCTCCCCTCTTGCCCCTTCACTAGCCCTTCCACCAGTTATGATCCTCCCTTTCACCCTATCCCACCCACTCTTAAAGGTGTCCACTGTCCTTGAAGCCACTGCCTCCTCCAGGAGCTCATTCCACCTGGACACTACTCTTTCAGTGAAGTTCCTCATCTCCTTTTTAAATGTTTCTCCCTACAATTTGAGAGCGTGTCTCCTCGTTTTCCCATTTCCCCTAATGTTGAAGATGCCTTTGGTGTTACCCTTATTTATACCTTTGAGGTACTTAAAGGTTTCAATCATGTCCCCTCTCTCTTCTCTCCTCTCCAAACTAGAGTCTGCAGCTTATCCAATAGGTAGGGAAATGGGCAGACTGGGTGGGCCAAGTGGTCCTTATGTGCCATCAAAGTCTATGCTTCTATGTTTCCTGGGAATACATGTTGAGCCCCCTCAACCTCACCTGATAGGTTTTGTCCTGCAGGCCCTGTTTCAACTTTGTTGCACCCCCTCCAGTAAACTGATGTCCCTTTTCAGGTGAGGGTGCCAGAACTGCACACTGTACTCCAACTGCAGTCTCACCAGCAATCTGTACAGCGGCAGTAGAACTTCCCTTCTCCTTGAAGTGAAACCTCTGGCCATGCACCCTAGCATTTTCTGGTGGCTTTTGCTGCTGCTTTACTACACTGGGCAGAGTGCTTCAGGTCCTTAGTGATAACCACCCCATGATCCCTCTCCTCTTCAGTCTTTGTCATCTGAACCACACCAGATAGTATTCTGTCCTTGGGTTCCTTGCTCTCAGGTGCATAACCTTACACATTTTGGCGTTAAAGGCCAGCTGCCAGATACCTGACCACTTTTCAAGTCTATCCAGGTCCTTCCTGAGTTCCTTTCTCCCTTCCTCCATGTCCACTCTCCCACAGAGCTTGATCTCATCCACGAAAAGGCAGATTTTGCTTTTTATCCCATCCACTGTGTTGCTTATAAAGATAATAAACAACACTGGGCCAAGCATGGAGTCCTGTGGGACCCCAATGATTACAGGTCTAGGCTTTTAGAGTTTGCTCCCAACTACCACTCTGACTTCTACCATGAAGTCAGTCCCATACCTACCCTACCAGCTTCTCCGCCATCCTATACCCTCCAGCTTACTGAGCAGCCTTTTATGTGGTACTGAGTCAAATGCTTTTCTGAAATCCAGGTACATAGTATAAACCACCTGGCCTTTTTCCATAGTTTTGGTGACCTAGTTGAAAAAATCTATCAGGTTTGTCTGACAGAATCTTCCCGACACAAACCCATGTTGTCTACCAGCCTGAAGACCATTTACCTCCAGAAAGTCCACCAGCCTCTCCTTTAGTATGGTCTCCATCAGCTTACATGTAATGGAGGCGAGGCTGACTGGTCTGTAGTTACCTGGTTCATCTCTGGGTCCACTCACCACAGGTGCCATTCTCCAGTCCCCTGGCATGCACCCTGTCTCGAGCGAGGCATTAAACAGGTCTGCCAAGGGGCTAGGCAGTATTTCAGCTAGCTACCTCAGGACTCTTCGATGCACACTATCCAGCCCTGGCACTTTATCCACCTGAAGGTCTCCGAGACCCTTTAAAAGCATCCTCTGGGATAGCCCCTTCCATTTCCCCCCTGCTCCCGCGTTCTGCACACCAATTTTCCCCTGCAGCACTGGTCCGTTTTCTCTCATGAAAACAGAGCTGAAGTATTCATTTAGCACTTCTGCTTGCTGCACACTACTCTCTGCCCACTATTCCCCTCGATTCAGTCTAACTACTGTATGCCTTCCTTCCTTTACCTAAAGAAGTTGTTTTCCCCTACCTTTTTCCCCTCAGCCAGTTGTAATTCTTTGCTCGCTGTTGCTGCCCTGACATCTCTGCCTGCTTCCCTTGACTTCTTCAAGTTAGCCTCCCTGTCAGCATCCTTCAGGGTGCTTTTATACTAGTGATAGGTTGCTTTCTTTTCCCTCACTCTTCCTGCCACCTCCCTGTTGAACCAGCTAGGTTTTTTAAACCTGGCTTTCTTGCTATGGACCTTGGTACACATTTTAGTGGCCTCGATGAGACCCATCCTAACAGTGGACCTCTTCTGCTCCACCCCCATCAACAGTCTGATTCTGGCAACATACTCCTTCAGGATCTCACCCATCCTCCCAAAGTCAGCCCTCCAGAAGTCCATTACCTTAGCCTTTGTCCTTTTTATTTCCTGTCCCAGATCTAGACAGAACCACACTGCTCTGTGGTTGCTGCCTCCTATAGGGTCTTCTACCTTTGTTTCCTGGATATGGTCTCCATTGGTCAGTACCAGGTCCAGTATAGCACCATCCCTGGTTGGATCACTGACCCCTTGCACCAGGAAACCATCCTGAAAGGCTTCCAGGATAGCCTGTTCTCTGAAGCAGGAGGTCTCTGGGATCCTCCAGTTAACTCCAAGAAGATTGAAATCCCCAGTTATGACTACTTTACCCCATTTGCCTGCAACCTAATCTGCTCCACTAGTTCACAGTCTACTGCTTCTCCCTGTGAAGGTGGCCTGCATACCACTCCCATTCTAACCTCTGTCCCCTTGGCTGACTTGAAGCTGAACCCACAGTGCTCCCAGTTTACCTTCAGCCACTTGCTCCTTGGTACTGTACATGTAATCTCCTCTCTCATGTATACACCCACTCCCCCTCATCTCCCTGACTCCCTGTCCTCACTGTAGATCTTATACCCCAGGATCATGAGGTCCCAGTCATGGTGTTTTGTGGCCCACATTTCCGTGATGACCATGGCCACTATATCCACCTCCCTCTCAGCCAAATATGCCTGCAGGTCCACCATCTTGTTTGCCAAGCTTCTTGTGTTTAAGGATACTACCCACCATCTTGTACCTGGCCCACTCTGTCCCCCCTCATCTCTCCCCCTCCTCACTGCCTGTTTTGCATGCTCCCTTCCATTTCCTGCATTTGGGGGGGGGTCAGCCTCCCATTTTAGGGGTCTACTGCTGCAGCCCCCCCTGTACCCCCCATTTAGTTTAAATTTAGTTTTGTTGCCATGAAGTCATCCAGCTTTTTCTTTAAGAGCTGTTTTGCACCTATGTTCTTTGTTATGTCAGGTCCGTTATTGATCTCCATCCCTCGCTGGATCCTGACAGCACTGTTGCTCTCCTGTGCCACTCATTAAACAAGCTTCCAACATATCTTCTCCAAGAGTGGTAATGTGGCATCGAACTATGCTGTGCGGAGGCCAGCAAGCATCTGTGCATGGCAGCGCGCCCTTTGTAATCGGGCCAGGCCTTCCACGAAATGCTTGCAGCCCACTGTATTTACTCCATAAAGTGGGTTGCAAGTTGAACTATGGGCTGCAAAGTGGTCTTTCAGATCACTTTGTGCCATGCAACTGCATTTGTGTATGGGACCACAGATGTTGTCAAGAAACTCTGGAATGTGAATGTCAATCAATGTCATCAGCTTGCACCACTACTGAGAACACTGCAGTTCTGAGTCTGGAGCCACAGATCACTTCCTTGCTGTATGCACCTTTATTTCCATAGTCAGAACAGCAGCAGTGGCTGCCTCGATGGACCAGCGCTGCCGTGCTGATGACCCAGGTTCAGAAGCGAGCCAGAAAATTCACGTCGGGGTAGGGGTGGGGCAAGCCAAGGCTGAGACAACTGCCACTTAGCGGTGCATCTCAGTCTGGGAGGGTTGGCAGCGAGATCTGAAACAACAGCAACCGCTGTAGCTGGGTCAGGCAGTTTATTCCTGTTGCAGGGTGTGGGCTTTGCCTGTGCAAGGCCGTTAGAGGCATCACCACTGCAAGGGGGAGGAGGAAGGAAAAACAGGAGGGAGAAAAACCCAGTAGCCAGCTAAATGACTTGGGCGACTGGACCAGGGTATACCCGGTGAAATGGGTATAACCCTGGGGACGAGCTATGCCAGGGAAGTAAAAAGCTAAATGAATAAAAGAACAGCAGCATGGCTTGGGCGTGGGGGTGGGATAAGGGTTTGGGAGGGTGGGTTGGGGAGAGGTGGTTGGTTTGTTAGTTTTGTGTTTTGTTACCTGCTATTAATGTTCAGATTATGAGTGGTAATGGCATCATGCAGATACATTTAATGTTCCTGTTGCTGCTTGTTTGTTTGGTTGGTTGTTCACTTGTTATGACTGCTGCAACAGTAAACAAGGCCCTTGCACCTAACTAGTAGTAATGGTTTCTGCAGTAATTTAGTACTTATTGTTGTTGTTTACCATTTACACGCAGGCTACCCTTTGTAGTGCTACTTGCCATTTTGGGTCGGGTTAAGCAATGGATGGTTCAGACGTCATATGGCGCTACAGGTAAGAATGGGTTTTAACAGTCGTTGACTTGGCCTCTTGTACAGATTTCACTTTTCTTGGCCCTCCTTTGCTCTGCAGGGAACAACCACTCTGAAGAACCACCCATCTGCCTAATTCATCTAAATGGTTTGCAGTTCTCGTGAATCCTCCCCACCGGTGCACGGATGCAAATTGGGAGCCTCCGCAACTCCATAATCAGCACACATCAACCCAGCGCAACAATCCCACCACAGGCTCTTTCAACCAAGTATGGATTATTGAGCTATGATGTGGATATGGTAATGTCTGGAGTAAAGTTTGTAGTAGAGCACCACATCTGCTCCTACAATACATCTGTCATGTCTGCCTATGTAAGCAATGTTTTGTAATTCTTGTTATGTCTGTACTGCCCCTCACCCCAGGTCACACCTGGAAACGAGCTCCAGCTCAGGGTGCCTTTCCCGGTTACCAGTTTTCAACTAAATAAAAAGCGGATCATTATTTTACAAATAAAACTATCATATAGAAACACAGAAATTGACAGCAGATGGGGACCAAAGATCCATCTAGTCTGCCCTGAGCCCTACCCCTTCTTTAGGATTTCAGCAAGACAATCCCTTTGTGTCTGTTCCAAGCTGCTTTGAATTCCCGTACTGTTTTGGAGTCAATGACCCCAGCCAGTAGACCAATCCATGGGTCAACCACCCTTTCCGTGAAGAAAAGCCTTCGCATGTTGCCCCGAATCTTCGTCCCCTCATTTCATCTACTGTCCTCTTGTCCTATTGATGCTATTGACCATAAAGAGCTTTTGGGTGGAGGCTCGGTTTATATCCTTCAGAAACTTGAATATCTCAATCACGTCCCCTCTGTCCCTGTGTTGTTCCAGGGAGTACATGCTGAGGTCCTGTAACCTGCCTTTGTATGGCAACTTATGGAGACTGTGTATCATTGTTGTTGCCATTCTTTGTACAGTCTCCAATGTATCTATGTCCTTCCTGAGATAAGGTCTCCAGAACTGGATGCAGTACTCAAGGTGGGGTCTCACCAGGCTTTCTGTGCATCCCAGCATCCTGCAGACCTTCATTGCTGCCTTTTTGCATTGTCTGCCTACCTTCAAATTGTCTGATATGATAACCCTAGATCCCTGTCCTGATGGGTGGTTGCTAGTTTCGCCCCTCCCAGGTAGTAGTCTGTCTCTGGGTTGCTTCTGACCATATGCATAATTTTGAACTTTATTAACTCTGAATCCCCTGAAAGGCAGGCAGGTTAATGTTGGATTATTGTTAATGTCCCCATGGTTCTCAGAGAAGGGTTTTCTGATCTTGTTATTTATGGGAAAGAAAGAAATAGCAGCTTTTGCTGCCAGCCCGCCAGCACAGCGGTAGAACTACTGCTAGCGACGCCAGTGACCCAGATACGGGAACAAGCCCGGGAAGCTGAAGGGTCGGCCGGGAAGGGAACGCTTGAGCGTCCAACAGACAGCTCGCTTCCCCTGGGAGGGAAGGGAAGGGCAACAGGCCAGTGCTGGACTGACCTCTGGTGGAAGCCAGATGTACAGCAGCTGCAATACTTCACGTAAGTGGGAGTGTAGTAGGCCGTCGACGTATGTGCCTAGATGTCATGGTGCAACCATGGCTCCGGGGAGAAAAAAGGGGAAAATGGAGCCAACTGAGCTCCCCGGCCAAAGTGGCGCTTTTCACCACTCGATCTGCGCAGCTACAACAGGGGGCTCGATGCAACAAGAAGGATTTGGGGGTCCCTCCACCTCAAACCCGCCTGGGGGGCTTGACAAAGGCTACACGGGAGCGCCTGACTGGTGGATCACAATCGAGGTAGATAGGGGGTAGCTGGTCAGATCCAGGGGTAAAAAATACAAGTTAAAAAAAAAAAGAAATAGGAGCTTTTGAGGTGTGGTTTATTTATCATCCAGTCCATGAGGCCTTCGAGTTACTACAGGCTAGATTTCGCAACGATAAAAAAACAAGGTCTATACATTAGTTATTCAGTGCCAGCAACCTTAAAGAAACACAACCACATTGGTACAATAGTACAATTTATTATGTGCAAATTCATTATGATTTACAAAATAATGCACAATTTAACACAACTGTGCAGAGGGTTTTCAGGTATGCAGCAGATCAGTCATAATGATACAACTCCTAAGTAGGCATCTACAAATATTTATTTTCCTCTAAGTAAAATACCGGCCTTTTACAGAGAATAAGTGGGAGATCAAACTACCAACACATTTCACGTACATATTTTCTTCTTCAATATTCAAGGATTTTTTTTAAATCATGTTTTACGTTCAAGTGTTACAGCACATTATTTTCTTACAACTAGTTACTATTTAATCTAACATGGACTAGTGAATTTGCTTTAGCAACTTTTTATTATTTTCTGCTGCATCAGAAGTAACATTTTGGACCCTGTTAAGCAGAAGCTTTAGTGTTATCACGTTCTATTAACTCTTCTCCCATAGGCAGATTATGGACAGGTTTCTGCCCAGGTCCTGACAACCTATTACACATCACACACACCATTCTTCAAACATGCAAAACACCACTTCAGACCACCTTTCTCCCCCGATACCCCCACCCAGTTCCAGTAAACAGCCTGAACCTGCAGACTGAGACATTACAGTCCTCGTTTAATCCTTCTAACCCTTTTCCCTTTATTCGCGCTTCCTTTTTCTGTTCTTTCACATACTTCTTTGCCTTAAAACAGACTCAGACATTCAGTGTGTTTAGGAAAAAAATGCACATTACAACAGGAAAGGCGGCAACACAGTGGGACAGACTGAAATGCAACCAAAAGGCTTCCATCGACCAAATTTCAACTCTTTTACCTGCCGTGATTTATCTGTCACATGCAGCTGATGTTAAAAAACAGCAAAGAAAAAAACAATGGGCCGGATTCTCTAAAGATTACACATGGCGCAACGTGACCTGTGCCAACAAGAATGGTGCAAGTAGCACTTTGCGCCATGAGTTGTGACATCCGGGATTCTGCAAAACAGCCTGTGACATGTTGCAGGGTGCTTACGCCCAAGTGGACTTACGCCAAAAAACCCTGCAACATGGCGCAAGTGGGGTTACGGCAGCAGCTGTGCCCTATTCTGCAAAGGCAGCTGTCAAGTACCAGGTGTGGTATTCTAGAACAACCCCCAGAGGACATCCATCAAAGTACATTTACATCAGCAATTATGTGGTGTAAGTGCACCTTCTATCCACCGGGGGTTGCACCAATGTGCCACCAGCCCATCCCCCAGGTCACGTAGTCCCCTCCCATGCCCAGATCCGCAATGATAAAATGCCCAGCCCCGTACCCCCAATGGGTTATAACCAGCCCCCCCTCAGCTCCAATCCCCCCATAATGGTAATAGCTCTCCTACAGCCCAATGCCCCCGTAATATGTATAGACCCTCTTTCAGCCCCGATCCCTTGTAATACTAATGAAATCCCTCCTCTCAGTCCCGATCCAGATGCCGCACCCCACAGGGGTAGTATGTCAGCCATAACAGTTAAAATAAAATAAAACACGCATCCTGTTGTCCATGATATTCCTGGTAGTCTAGCAGTCCTCTCACCCGCAGTGCCAGACCACCCCCTCAACCCACAAGCAGCCGGCGACTGGCACAGCCCATCTCTCACCACTGCAGCCAGCCGCCAACTGAGCTCTGTATGAGAGCATACTACTGTAAATAGTTCACTCTCGATTAATGAGCTGTCATTCACAGAGTGCGTACTATTTACAGTAGTACATGCTCATACAGGGCTCAGTCATTGACTGGCCCCATTGGTGAGAAGTGGGCTGTGCCAGTCGCCAGTGGCTATGGATCAGGTAGGGAGCAGGGTGGTTTGGCACTGCCGGGTGGGGGCCACTAGACTACCAGAGATATCATGGACTATGGGATGTCTGTTGTTTTATGTTATTTTAACTGTTATGGCTGACATACCACCCCTGTGGGGTGTGACATCTGGATTGGGGCTGGGAGGAGGATTTCATTATTATTATTACGGGGATCGAGACTGCAAGAAGAAATACCATGGGGGATCAGGGCTGTTGGGGGGGAGGGGCACTTGTGTGCCCTTCCTAGTCCAGTGCCGCAGGCTTGCGACAACCTGAGGAGGTATGTCCGTGGTTTGGGTTGGCGCAAGTCGGGGGACTTAACCACGGGAACCCTTCCCATTGCAGAATCGGGCACAGGTTCCTTGATGCAACTGCACACTTCGTGCGTTGCAACTTGTGACATGCATAGGGATGCTTCTAGAATCGGGCCCAATATTTCCAATGCTTTCCATCACTTTAAAACCATGACCAAAAACAAGGCTTTGTTAGAAGATGTGAAGCAACAAGCTACTTGACCAGGTAAAAGTGCCGTAAATTCTATTAAATTCTTGGTTTGGCACAAGATCCAACGTTCAGTGTGTTAAGAAATGTAGAAAAACAATACCACTTTGCATTAATAAGCCACTGAAAACCCTCATTGAGCAAATCTGAGACTTTCCAATGTTGTGTAAATACTCTAAAACCAGCAAGAGATTTTGAGGATAATTAAGAAATATAAAAGTTACAATTACATGCATAGTTACAGAATATTTTACAGTTTAAAAAATTATTTTATAAAAACCCAACCCATACAGTTAACCAGTAACTGTTATAAAATAACATGTGTATATGAAACTTATAAAACACGTGAAGCTTTCCTATAAAAATGTGAATGCCACCACTTCAGCTTCAGAGAAGGATGAAGCAATCCCCCTCACAATTAAAAAGGAACGGTTGATGATGCATTGCATCAGACAAACCTTGTCAGAATTAGGACTGGTTTCCTACTGGTCCATGCGGCTTTCACCCAGTTGCCACACTCCAGGCATGGCAATCTTAGGAGCCGCTACTGTGGCAGCCCATTGCCCTGAACAATGGTACCAATGTTAAGTGTACTGCAGGTTCCTGAATTCTGCCGAGCTATCAAAGCATGGTGGCTAAGAGCAAGCAGGCTACACCAACTGTAGAACTTCAACTAGAACATACAGTACACATACTTCAAGAGGTTAGCAAATTGGATGTCAGATAAGGAATAAGACCATGAGTCTACACTCCCAGCATGCCACAGAAATCAACATAAGTGCTACGCAGAGACTACAGCATCAAGGCACATGGGCCAACACTTCACATGCACCTCACTGCTCCAAGGCTGGCAGCTCTCCCCACTGGCGCACCGCAGCCCAAAGACACTGCGTCAAGAATCTGAGGTTCGGCTTATATAGCAGTCTGTCAAGATAAACATCCCCAAGCTTCTCGCAGTTTTCTTACTGCATGACTGTTTGAAACTCATCTGAGAGGTCAGGCCGAACGGTTGTTTAGAGCCTGAGATGGACTGCAGGTGACAAATATCCTGCACTATTCAGTAAGGCAGTCATGTTTCGATTTACAGAACTGTATTGCAGTTTTCAGGATTGCAGGCGCCATCTTGCTCTTCACTTGCAATGCGTTTGTAGACAAAATGGAAGGTTTGTGGCTGAGGCCGGCTGTGCAACTCAGCCTTGATTTTTTGAGGATGGGTATCTTCGGTAAGCTGCTGCCAGGTGTCTTCTATGAGCAGGAAGAGTCTGTAATTCTCCGGGTCCTGCACTTTAAATTTCTCAGCACAAAGCTGGCACATATCCTCGGTCGTCATATACGGTTTTACCAATAAGGTCTTTGCTGTGCAGCCGCTGTTCACTTCCTGAAAGGCCACACGCAAGTAGTTCTGTATAGTCAGAAGAAAAGAAAAAAAAAGGAAAAGACATTAGAAAATGTTGGCATAATGAAACTAGTTTAGCAGTATCGTTGCAAAATCAAATGTCATTTTCTTTTTAATTTAACTGGTCAAGCATTTACGAAATGAAGGCAACGCAGCGTGTGTCATGCTTGTGTGACATCAGAACTTGTGGGCAATGCTGTGTGCCTTCAGCAACTCCTAAAATGACATTATAGCAACACAATACTGAATATGCCTTGAAATGCTTTATTACATATCAGTAGTAAGATGCACTGTTTCTAGAAAAGACCAAAATTCTTTAATTTTACTTTTTCTGCTCAAGATGCAACATGCACTGCATTCCTAGTGGTTGCAACATGCTGTGTTAAAACCATTAGAAACTGTCATCAGCTAAACACAACCTTCTTCTACAACAGATGTTCCCAAGGAATGTCAATGAATTAGGGAAATTGACTTTTGCATTTAGGCAACCTTTTCTCAGTGCTGTTTTATTGGGACAAAGCGAAGCGGAGGATCTTTTCCATTTCTTTCTTTGGCGCCTTTTTCTTTGCTGAATGCAGAGGAATGCCGTTTGGTGGACACTAATATTTCTCAGAAACTGCTTAAACTGATACCCCACCGGCGCTGTGCGCCAGCTCCCCACCTGCCCACCCTATCTCGACATTTAGCTATATAGGCTCGTATTTGTCCATTTCAGTTGACGTCTACAGGCCACTTTCCCATTTGCTCCTTATCACACTCTACCACTAGGGGCATAGGCAAATCTTTTATACTCTCTAATTCTTTACTTTAGGCTTGAAGCTGCTATAGTGCTGTTTCCGCTCCTGCCTACTTGTATTGTAACTGTTGGTGCTGCTGCCCACCATAAATTAATTATTGTTCCCGCCTCTTTTTACACCTATTGGTTATTTTGTTGGTGTACTTGCCCACCATGATACCTAAAGTCCGGGCCACACTGGTGACCACCCTGTTGTTATCCTCACTTGCCAGGCTCTCCCTACCCCCCGTTCTTATCAAATTAACTGGGAACTGCCCTCAACTAGTAACTTTAACTTTTTCAACATGCTGGTTAGACCTATTGAAAGTCTGAATCTCACTGCTCTATTAGCCCCAAAGTGGACCTATTACTTAATGATCTCATACCTTCTTCTCACTTGCTGCTCTAAAATAACCATGTGTATCCCTTTTATTCATCGCAAGCTCTGGTATCTGATACTGCTTGCTATCCTGTTAGCAGGAGATGCGGAACAAAACCCAGGTCCTCTACACCTAGATCTGGGTAAAAGTGCCCCCTGGGCCACTGCTACTGGGCTCTGCATAGCCCACCTAAACATAAGGAGCCTAACACATAACCTTCCAGAGCTGAAGGCATGGGTTGTCACCCATAACCCGGATATACTATGCCTATCTGAGACGTGGCTCAAGCCCCTCACCCCCGACTCAACCTGCTCACTGCCAAGCTATTGCCTTATCAGAAATGACAGGTCATCTTCTAAGCGGGCCGGGGGAGTGGCACTGTATTATAAGGTGCACCTAAATGTCTCGCTGAAAACCAAACCTCAATCCTCCATCTGTTAATCCCTTCATGCAATTCTACACCTGGGAGCAAATAATCTACACTTAGCTGTTGCTTATAATCCGCCCAAGGGAGGTCTGTCTGCCCTCACTAATATGTTGGAGGATACATTAGCATTGGCAGGCAAAAATGAACTGCTTATCTTAGGGGACATGAATCAGAACTAGCTTGGTCACTCTCATGAGTCACTCCAAACTGTAACCCAGAGTTTTAACCTTCATCAAATGATCACTGAGCCCACAAGGATCTCCTCTAAAGAACAGTCGCACATGCTACTGGACTGGGTGCTAACAAACAGACTTGACAGAATTGTGAAGGCTGGTACCATGCCAGATAGTATATCTGATCACTCCCCTATTTTTTGTGTGTGGCACACTCCTGCTCCCTGACACAACCCCCGCGTTATATCACCTTCAGGAACTATGCTAACCTAAACCAGGCTAAGTTCCTATACGAAGTCTCATCTATTGACTGGTCCTATCTCACCCAGTCCCAGGATGCACAAGCGGCACTGGACTACTTCCTAGAGCATTTCTGTGCACTACAGGATGGATATACACCCCGTATTACTCAGTGGGTTTGCGTAACACCCACAAAGTGGCTACATAAAGATCTCCTGACTGCTTTGCGTACTAGAGATAAAGCTGGAAGCGTTACAGAAAAACAGGCCTCACCTCTGACTATCAAATATACAGGACCCAGAGAAGTGAGTGCAAAAAGAGGACTAGGGTAGCAAAAAGTTTGTACTGTAAAGGGCTCCTGCTGGAAGCATCTAATGACTCCAGAAAATTCTGGGCTCATATCAAATCATTCCTAGGTACGAAAAATACTTGGCTGATGAAATGATCGTAAATGGGGCCCATTGTATCAACCCCAGGACCATTGCTGAAGCATTCAATAAACAATTCTCCGCCCTATCTAGCCTAACATTGGGCTTCCCCCGTGGTCAGCCTTTACCGCCCATGAGCCCACTCACTCCCGGTACCCTTCCCCCTCCACTCTATTTCAAGGCTATTTCCAAATCTGATGTCTCAGGCATTCTGAACACCATATCTGACAGTACTAGCGTAGGCTCTGATGGCCTAGAACCCAAATTGCTAAAGCTGGCCGCACCATTCATTGTGCAGCCGCCGTTATCACGGATATTTACCCTCTCTCTTTGCACCGGTGTTGTCCCAGCTGTATGGAAACTGGCCAAAATTACACCAGTCTTAAAGAAAGGTGATAAAAGAGATACGGCTATCGGCCGATTGCAATGCTATCAGTACTAAGCAAAATAATGGAAAAACTTGTGTCAAGTCACCGAATATATGACTAAATATAACCTCCTCTCGCCTATCCAACATGGCTTTCGGAAAGGTCATAGCACCTCCACGGCCTTACTCCTCCTCACAAATGACACTCTAACTGTTATGGACAATGGCCTCCTCAATGGTTCTGTCTTTATAGATCCGATGAAGGCTTTTGACTTCATCAACCATCCACTCCTACTAGACAGTCTCCTAGCACCTAGTTTCTCAACTAACTCGGTTGCCTGGTTTAAGAGCTATCTATCCAATAGAACACAGCTTATGAGATTCAGTTCTGCTGAGTCAAGTCCCATGGCAAACAACCTAGGAGTTCCCCAAGGATCGATATTAGGACCCCTTCCTTTCTCCATTTTTATTAATGGAATGTCATCAAATAGCCCTGACTGCTCGTCTATCCTTTACGCGGATGACCTGGTATTATACTGTAATGACAAGAATATACACCATACAAAACCAGACTGTGACCACTGCTTTCAAGTCTGTTCAGTCCTTGCTTTCCACTCTCAAGCTCATCCTTAATATTGAAAAACACACACAATGTTATTTGGATCTACAGTCAAATTAAACAACTGTGAACTCTTTAGGGTACTTGATCACGATGGTGTGGTACTAAAACCTGTACGCTCTCTCAAGTACCTTGGAGTCCTCCTTGATGAAAACCTCAACTTTAATATGCACATAACATCTTCCTGCAAATCAGTTAACGCCAAAATTGGAGCTGCCTACAAAACTAGCTATGTCCTTACGAAATCAGCTAAACTAGCCATAGCCCGTGGAATTTTGCTCCCGTCCTTATCCTATGGGGTAGTCACATATCTTAACACATCCACCACTCTTCTAAAAAAGTGGGATACCACCTACAATAGCATCTGCAGATATGCCTCGGACTCACCCCTGTCCAAGCACCATTGTTAGCTCTATGCTGACCTAAATTGGCTACCCCCTGCTCTGGCTAGAACCTATGCCCTGGGCTCCCTGACCGACTGCATTGTAAGAACAAGAACCCCAGGATCACTGGCCTCACGATTGAATCCTCTGCCCCCAACTCATGGCCTCAGATCATCTGTCAAATCACTGCTGACAACACTGAGATGCAAATCTAATAAAGGAACCCTAGCTTTCTCTTACTCAGCGGTAAAACTATGGAACTCCTTGCCTCTCAATGTTCACCTAGCACCCAGCCATGCCCAGTTTAAAACAAACTGTCACAACTTCATCCTTAGCCAGGTCTCCTGTGCCTGTTTTAGACTCCCTGAATCTAACGTGACTCTGACCTCATCATACTGCTCTATTGTTGCATACGGATCCAACTCGGCCAACCCACCGGGATATGCTCTTAATGCACTTATGTTTCTATCAATCTATAACTCCTATCCACTTGTGCTTAACCACATTTGTCTGAAATCAGATATGTATTGTTGTTACTGTGTAGCTGAACTGCTGACCTGCCCTGTTACCCTACTGTGAAATGTTGTCTTAATTTCTGCACCTACTCATTGACTTTTGTCAGTATCTTACATCGCTCTGTATCCTGGCCACTCTTGCCTGTATCAAATGAAGTGTTGTTAGTGAACCATTGTCATGTCCTGTAACTTAACGGTGAAATTTGAGCCAACTTTGTACCAACTCACTGATTTTTGTGAATATCTTGTACTGCTCTGTATCATGTTTCATCCTGTTTAATTTCTAATGTCCATTCCTTGTCTATTGTATGTATTTCTCCCAGGTCGTGCATGAAAATAGTCATGCCTTGGCTATGGTACTTACCCAGTAAACAAAAACTAAATAAAATGTTTTGCCTATGGACTGTAGAATTATAGCACAAGCCCAGGGTTGGCAGCCTACTAAATTAACACAGTAATGACGAAGGAAGGCATGAATGTACAGGATACTGGATCTAGCAGTAGTGTTAGAAGCTTAAACTAACACTGCTGGCATTTCACAGGAATGTGTGTTTGTTCATGAAGACTGAATACAGCATAGCTGATCAACGTGTGTGTGATTTTTTTTGTTTACTGGTTGCATATTATTTTCAGGAATGTAATTATACTGCTGCTTCTTGTCAGGACAGGCTTGTATACACAAAGTCTATGCCTCAACTGGTTCTTCAACTGCATTCTTCCCACCCCCGCCCCCAACACACACACACACACACACACACACACACACACACACACACACACATTACTTTACTGGCTTACAGTTAATCTTTTGCTCTTCAGTGTGTTTACTTAATAATTTATTGTTTGGGCTCTCATTTCCCTCCACATCCCTACCTGATCTGCATAGATAAAGGACGTGTTTGCTTTTGCTGTGTTATGGTGGTTTGTGTGTATATTAGGCGTTCCTTACAGTATGCACCTACACCTGTACCTCCTCCTCCCTGCATGGACCACCAAGAGAGTACTCGACATGAAGGACACATCTTTATGGTACATGATGCAGCACTGATTCTCAGGCACCCCACTGATTATTATGGAAGGTATGTGCAAGATGCCAACTACAGATCACCAGAACACAAAATAAGCACAATTTTTTGGGGAGGTGGGGGTCACCACAATATTTTCCAGTTGTTTACTACCTGTAACGCTTTTTAACCTTTTAAAATGTAAGACTAGAAAATAAGTCCCTTAAAAGGGGATAGGGCTGCTGGACTACAATGCCCCATGACTCTGTGTTATTGCCAAAAGGGGGAAGCACATTCCATGCTCTAGAATGTGGGGCCCTAGTTTGGGCACAGCAAGGATCTGTAACTAAAAGCCCAAAGTCCTTATGCTTTGTTCTCACAGCTGCTTCAGACTGTGTGTACTGCCTACCACATAAATCACTGATTGTGTACATGAATTATCACAGCATTTTCCATTGCATGCCCGGTCTTCCACAGTTGCATCTGACTGAGTGTCTGGGCTTCCATAGATCCTTCTGATTGTATGACTGGCCTTCCACTGCTGCCTCTGATTGAGTGAGTAGATTTTACAGCTGCCTGATTTTGTGCCATGACCTTCTAGTGTTGCCTCTGATCATGTTCCTGTCTTTCACAGCTGCCACTGATTGTGTTCAAGGCATGTCACATGGCTGCCTCTGTGTACATAGCCTTCTATGGCTGCCTTTGATTGTGTGCATGGCCTTCCACAGCCTCCTCACACAGTGTGCATGGCCTCAATCAGCTCTCTCTGTGTTCATGGTCTTCCATCATCTGTCTCTGACTATGTGCTTGGCCTCAATCAGCTCTCTCTGCGTACATGGCCTTCCACAGCTGCCTCACGCAGTGTGCATGGCCTCAATCAGCTCTCTCTCTCTGTACGTGGCCTTCCATTATCTGCCTCTGATTGTGTGCATGGCCTCAATCAGCTCTCTCTGTGTACATGGTCTTCCATTATCTGCCTCTGATTGTGTGCATGGCCTCAATCAGCTCTTTCTGCATACATGGCCTACCACAGCTGCCTCTGTGTGCATGGTATTTCAAAGCTCCTTTAACTGTATGCATAGCATTTCACAACTGCATCTCTGTACTTCCATAGCTACTCTAATTATGTCTATGGCCTATTTCAGCTGCCACTATGTACATGGCCTTTCACAGCTGCTGCTGACTGTGTACAAAGTGTTCCTTGGTCATATGTGAATGCTTCCAATGTTTAGGAAGTACATCCTGGAGACTCTCTGCTTAATAATGATATTTTATTCAGACTAAGGTACAACCCTACCGTATATGTAGAGGGACCTTACAGGGTTTGTTTGTACTTAAGAACCACTGGTTTAGGAAGGCAAGTTGTTTCAGAAGCCACCATGGTGCTCGGCAAATTGAATTCTGAGGTGAAAACTGCTGTAATGCAGCAGACAATGTACAACCTCTGGAAATAAATGGGAATAGACTGGCTGATGCAGTGGTGCCACCGGCAACCCCAGTTCTGGTACAACTCCAGGATGTTGAGGGCTGGCTGGGAGGAGGAGGTCAGAGTATCCTAGATGAGACTCTACTCCTCCAGGGAAGGAGGGATGCAGGTTCCACTGCTCTACTGACCACTGTTGGCAGTGCTGCTGGAGCAGTTCACGTGAGGGAGAACACAGGTTGGCACTGTGTGTGGGTACACATCTGTGTATGCATGGATATTACATGCCATAATGCCAGCATTCGGGGTGGGGGGCATAACAGGAGGAAAAAAAACATGATGGTAGTGTGGCAGCATGACACTGGCACTTTTGGGCCCCATCAACCCCCCCTGCCCACCATCTTCCATACCCAAGGACAAGAGGGGGAACTGCCTCAACCCCAGATGGAATCCATCATGGAGTCCAGAGAAGAAGGAAAACATACTAGACTACACAGACTGATGAAGGCAGGTAAGAGACAGTGAAGGGCAGGGCAAGGTTGGAAGGTGGTGAGGCTGAGTAGGGCAGCTCAGTCGATATGGGAGAAATCAGCCACAAACAAATCTTACAGGGATTTGTTTAGTGTATGGCTATGCGAGTGCACTGAAACAGGCGTTGGTCTCATCTTCTCAATTACATCACTATTTGGAAGCACATCAGAGGCACTGGGCATGCAAACAGCAGAGAAGAATCTGATGCTCCACTTTCCCCAAACAAATATGCAAGCCTTTGTAGGGATAAAAGTGTATTCTGTATAAGAGCTTGACTACAAAGGAAGTCTTATGGAACTGCAGATATTTAGGCAGTGTTTCACTTGAGCAACCTTTTCATTTAAACCGAAGTTTGTAATTTAATACACCTTTGCTAACTGTATACATCCCACAGATAGTGTGAAGTCATAGTCATTTTGTAATATCATTTGAGGGTGGCTTTTATTTAGTGCTTGCTTGTTACAAACAGAAACGTAGCATCTGATGGCAAAAAACATCTAGAGGTCCATCCAGTCTGTCCATTCACCTTCCTGTATCTGTGCTCGACTTAACATCAAACAGAATGGAAAAAAACTTGTTAGCCCTAGTTATGTCTTGGCATCCTCTTTCCAAGGTTGTCTGCCCTTAACACTTCCCATGGGTCGCACTTATCCACTGTATCTGTCTCGTCTGTGTTCGAGCCCAGTCACTGCCTTTGCACAGAGCATATCACTGGGTAATTTATTCCGCTCTTCCACTACCCTTTTTGAGAAACAGAAATTCCTCACATCTCCCTTTAATCTCTGTCTGACTTACTCCCATCTAGTCATGGTACACTCACTCATAGTGAACAGTTCACTGCAATCCACCAGGTTTGTTCCCTGCAGAAACCTTTAGGTCTCTGTCATGTCCACCCTCTCTCTCTCTTGGCTGCAGGTGTGTACATGTGAGACTGTCCAGTCTCTCCCGAATGATTTCCTCTGTTGCCCCTGGGTCGCTACTGTGGCCCTTCTCTGGATAACATAGAACATAGCGTAAAATGCTGGCTTCACCCTGCATTGCAAATTGTGTAGCGCTTGTACTGACGGGAGCTCCATTAACAATACATTAGTAGATAACAACACTCGTTAGTAGCTGAAGTGCTAGCACACCTCTCAACTTCATGTCACTGAAATGAGGGACATGGACACTCAAAATGAGAGACAATGAGGAACACTGACCCACATAATGAGGGACACATCCTCAAACGTGGAGATACAAGCTCCAAACACAGTCAGATCCACTGCTGTTACTTGTACAATGTTTATTTTTGATTTAGCATCATAGAACAATAAACATTTCTGCTTTTAAGTCTAATTTTATAGTACCCTCTCTGTGTGTGGGCTGCACTCTTCCCATGTGGGACTGATGAGGGACAGATCAATTTTGAGGGGTAAAATAAGGGACATGTCTTGAAATCAGGGACAGCTGAGAGGTACGAGTGCTGCACTGCTATTCTGGAATTCCCTACCTACACCATTCCTACTGATACTGTTGTGTGCGTACCACCATAAGAAGCGGTGGATTGCTGTCTTCCCTCTGGAGGTTGATGCATGGATGTTCATACTGTATGTCTAAAGGTGTGCTTACACTGCCAACACTTGACTTGTTGCTGCATCAAGACAGCCCAGATATAAGTCAACTGGATGGGGTACATGCTGAGATGCACTGCAAGACTATGGGGGAGGGAATGAGTTTGGTCCCAAATAGTGCTTTACTGGCTTTCATACAAACCGTCTCCTAAATTGATAATCTAGGATAGGTCCCCAGACTGACACTGAGTCATGGGAAGCGTTTTGGGCAGACTCAATGGACCCCCGGTCTTTTTCTGCCGTCACATTCTATGCTTCAATGTTTCCAGGAGAGGGAAAGGACAGAATACGTTCTTACGAATAGACCCCCCCCCAGAAGATTAACACATCACAGAGGCAGATTAGAGAGAAATTACAGAGAGTTTGAAGCAGCAGTATGTTAGCTGGCACAATATTTCATCATACAGTACAGGTTTTCGGCACTACTGTTTCTGACATTCTTAGATTCATAACCTAAGTATATATTTTAAGCTTTGTTGTATTCATTTTTCTGTGATGCGGATACAGATAAAATCAAGCTTTCATGGCTGAGAGACATATGTAGTAACATATACCATGTAGCTAGGTCAGGATACTGGGCAAACAACATTTGTTAAGCCACTGTGAAGATATTAGACATATTATACCGAATAAACAGAATTTTCTAAAAATAATTTTAACACGTGTCCTTACAACAAGACACTGGATCCAATAATAAGAGTTACAGTCCCAACTATTGTGCCTTTCATAAAGCTCTGTCTCAGAGCCAGGGAATCCAGAAACACCGGTAATGTTCAGATAATCCACAATAAGACAGCCTTTGCCTAAGTGCACATCTTGGCATCATTCTTTATAAAAGTTGCAAAAATCATCAAGAAGAAATTATTATAATCCACTAACAGTCATTATAAAATGCGAACAAAAATCCAGTAATCTGACTGGTCAACAGCTGTCCAGACTTGTATAATAATTGAGCAATAACTGCACAGGTCAGCAAAGTAACTTGCAAGTCTTGGAACTTGTTTTCTAGGCTGCCTCAGTACCTGTGACAGTTGGGGGGAATAATTTAACTAGCAACATGAGTGATGTGCTGCCAGTCAATTTGACCTCTTTGATGGGGCAAACGCAGCCATTTGGTGTGAGAGCCGACTTACCAGTGCTGAAGATTTACTTGTTCTTAATTTAAAGTTTTATTTAGTCTTTAAATATTTTGGTGCTGTTTAATTAACTCAACAGCACACTTCAGGGCTTGCGGTTATTGGGTAATTATTGTACCTCTCCATCTCCTGGCTGAAGGGCACTGGGCTGATGCTTTGTGCCTTCAACCCACAGAGTGGGTGGGGCCACAGTAATTACTCAATAATCACACACCCTATCATGTGATATTGCTTATATAACACTGTTAAAAAACTGAGCTAGAATAATGCTAACCTTATGAAACAGTCATGAAGTAATTCTTATTTTCGATCGGCAGGTGACTTACCGCCTAACAGTGTCTTTCTAATTTTAGAATGGCATAAGAAAGGCTTTGCGCAGTGGTTCCGGGCAGCCTCCCAACATGGCCTGTTGCTCCACCAGCACTCCCATAGAAGGTGTGAAAAGAATAATGAAGCCACCACCATTTTAACAACTTAAGTAGTAAAATGCAGGAACCACATGCAGTCACACACACATGCAAAAACAAACTACAGTAGAAGCCACTTAATCGGGACGCATATAATAATCCACTTTATTGGGCTGTACCCCCACCCAAAAAAAAGTGATTAAGTGGCTATACATTCCAATGGCCCTTGCATCAGTTTAAAGGGGATGGGGACACAGAATTAAGGGGACGATTCACGAGACAATTCACGGGCTGAGCAGGCAGTGATGGGTTGAGGAGTATGTTTGAATGTGTGAATTGCTCACCTCCCACTTCCTGCTCAGCAAGATCTCTGTGTCCTGTTCTTTTTGTCTCCCTCTGTTTTCAGAGTCCCTTTCCGACCACAGCTGAAGAAATAAAATTAAACAAAATCATTAAGTCATCACTCCTGTAAAGCTGCTGTGAGATGCTTCATCATGCCAGAGTTTTTTTTTTCATTGCTGCTACCATTGACCTTGCACCCAACTGCAAGTGAGTTTTCTTTCCAGTGACACAAAAACACCATGCACTCTCAGATATACAGAGCAGGTGCTAGCTAAAATGGAACGGACAGCTTTCTTTCCAGCAACCATCTCCATTTGCCAAGTCACAGGGAGATTAGGCATGAAAAATTAAATTAGGCATCAGAGTGATTAAAATGAGCTCTTGCATTGGCCACAGTACATAAATTAGAGGCTTCTGTTATTAGGAACGGTCGCTCAATTGGGACAAAACACCCGCCACTGGGGCATCCTGATTAAGTAGCTTCATCTGTATTAGCCCTTTACTTAGAAGATATACTGAAGCACTCCAATACTTGGAAGACTGTAAACTCCATTTACTGTAGTATACATCTGATTTGTAATCACACATAGTTATTCAACAGACTGTAAGATTAAACGGTTTTTTAACTTGGTACTGTGCAGTACCATACCCGCAGTTTCAGTCTCTAGAGTCTGATTGTACATTTCTGGCTTTTTTGGCTAAAATGTTTTGATTTTTTTACTCAGACTGCTTGCCTGCCTCATTTGGATCATTAAATAAAAATTACTTACTGGCATATGACACTTTGATGTGGGCTGGCAGCTGTGAGGAATGTGTAATACTCAGCTCAGACTTCATCAAAAGCGCAACCTCTTTCTCGAGTGGAGAAGCTCAAGTTGGGGAAGCAGTGTGATATATCCCTGACTCAGTTACCTGGAGTGGGCTACACATTTCTGCCTTTTGGAGCACTTTGTCCCTTTGAAAAGACCCCCCTGTGATCACTAAGAGGGTCTGATGTAAGTTTGCGTTTGTTGGCTTTTGCGAGGAGTAATCCAATATGCCTGGCAAATGTCAACACCCTGTAGATCTCCGAGCCACTGTGAAAAAAGTTGTTGCACATGACGAACAGGGTCATCTCCCTGCAGAGTCTACATGATTCCCAAGACATGTAGCTTGGATGCCCTCGCAGAGTTCTTCACATTCTCCAGGCGGTACCACAGGAACTTATTTCTGTTTACTAACCTGATAACCACCATTAGTGTCCTGTTAGAGGAACCGGTAGCCAACTTTGCTTTGGTCGAGATTTGTTCTACATTAGTCATTAACACAGTGACTCTACTGGTGAAAGTGTCGACCTTTGCTGATAATTCCGTAACGGCTCCGTGATCACTTCTCTCACAGCCATAAGCACTGTCTCTGCCTCAGGTGCTGTTTCTGGCCATTGCTTCCTCCCGATGATGCGCCTGCCGGTGTGGGCTGTCCCCCTCCCAGCATGTCTGTAGCTGGTTCCTCGGGCTCACCATGCAATCAACCAGCAAATTACATCACTCTGTAGATCATAGTGAAGGCTACCTCCAGATATAAAGTATATATCACCAATTTGACTTTAGTAGATTAAATTGTATTTAAAAAAAGGGGCACGCTTGATGTGGAGCTTGTCTCAGACCATCTGGTCTGGTCGGTTGCTAACTCCACCACCCCCAACCTAAGTATTTTTAATTCCTTAACATATTTTTAAAAACAGTTTAATTAATGACTTAAAGTAACTAAATATGACTGCAACTGGCAATTTCATTAAATCTCTTCCGGTGAGAACACTATTTTCTGTAAAAACTTAATTCATACTGCAGATGTACAGTATTGGGAAGGGAAGAGAAAATTGTTTAACCAGGAAAAGCACACAACCCAGAGCTTTTTTCCAGGTGTGACCTGGCAGCACAAGGAAGTTAAAGAGTTGCTGATGCCAAAAGTGCTACATTGCAGAATCCAAATAAGCAGACCCCTAATAAATCTCTTACCAAAAACAAGATTTCTATGTTACTTTATTTTAAAGATATTAGCCATTTTGTAACGCTAATTTCACTTCCTGTACAAAAAAAAGCCTGTTTCAGTGAAAAGCTGCCGATGATGTCATCTAGGGAACTCACAGTCTAGTATTCCCTGTTAGCAAGTGTATAGGACCTGTTTCTCCAAAGTTGTAAAGATCACATGCAACAGTTTTCACATGTAAAACAGGCAGCATCATTCAAAAAACGTTGCTATAAAAACTATACGAGTGTCAGGTTTTGTAACAAAGTTAATTCCACAGCAGAACCATGCTCTTGAGTGGTTTAATCTACTTGTAACATGGTAAGTGCAGAAACAGTTATGCTTTATAAAGCATTGTAACATGACATCCAATATTAGCAAGTACAATAAAACACAGATGCAGACACAGATAGAGAGGAATCATCTCCATTTTTCTGCTGTGTTTGCTGTTTGGGATTTGGCTAATGTGCATTATGGGAAATGCATACATTAAAGTGCACAGGATATTTCAGCTCTGGTAGTTGTTCCTGCAGTTCCCTTGTCAGGCCAACAGACGGCTGTGAAACAATGCTAGCAGCACAGCACTGTTCTATAGCCATATTTAGATCGATTTCCAAATGTACTGAACTGAGTCACTTCAGAGAAAACGTTCATAGACCAAGTAAAAAAAGAGCCCACATAGTTGACTGACTGGTGCTGCAGTTTTACTTTCGAAAACCCTTGCACATGATATTTACAACTTTGGAGAAACAAGTCCTATAAGCTTGCTGAGAGGGAATACTAGACTGAGAGATCCCTAGATGACATCAGCAGCAGCTCTTCACTGACACAGGCTTTTCTTTGAACAGGTAGTGAAATCAGGGTAATAAATTAGGTAATAACTTTAAAATGAAGTAACACAGACATCTAGTTTTTGGTATGGGGTTTACTGGGGGTATGCTTATTCTAATTCTGCAATGTAGCACATCTGACCAGATGGCGTAAGTTGCTCTTTAAGTGACTTGATCAGGGTCACACAGTATATAAAGTGGAAGCTGATGGGATTCAAACCCAGGTCTACAGGTTTGTAGTTCAGTTCCCTAACCACTACGCTATACTGCCTCCTATTCAAGTATTAATATGGTGTTACCACATGTTTCTGGTACTGAACAGCACAGTATCAAAACAAGGTGTTTAGCTTTATCATACTAGGCATTGCAAGAGAGCAGGCATAAACAATAATCCACAACAGAGTGTGTGGTAAAAATCTAACTGCACAAGATGTACACAAGTGCTTTAAACTACCTTGGAAGTGTTGGGACGCTGTGGACTTTTTTTTCACAAGTCCCCGAGGTGCTCAGCTACCAAGCCCCAGGAATCACTTCAGAGAGCCGCGACCCCACACCAGCCCCTGCTTGTACTGTAATATTCTGCAAAGCGTGGTGGGCACCCTCCATTAGTTTCTATTTGGGGAATTTTAAACTGCACTTTTTATGTTTCAGAGAGTGATTGAAAACAAATTATGGCTACTGCTCAACTAACAACGCCCTTGTTAGTTGAGCAGTGGCCATAATTTGTTTGAATTCACCCTCTGAAACATAAAAAAAACATAGTTTAAAATGCCCCATTAGAAACTAATGAAGCGCGCCCCCCACACTCTACAGAATATTACAGTACAAGCAGTGCTGGCGCGGGGGAACAGCTCCCATGTATTTGAATGGAGACCCCTGGAAATTTTCCAGAGACTCCCACTTTTGGGATGCGGACCCACCTCCTTTTTTTTAGAGCCAGTCTCAGACAACCAAACAAAAAATCCTACCGAGAGCCCTGTAAGACTGGTCATACTGCACATCCTGGAGTGGGTTACTACACTTATAATTGGTCTCATTTAGGCAAATAAATCTGTCTGAGGGACAGCACAGCAGTAAGATGCATCTTACTGCAGTTACCTGATGCAGTCCAGTCAATCACATGCGCTCATTTCTTACAGCCATTTTATGAAAAATTTTAAAAGTCAACTATCTCAGTCAATGTGAAAAAACAAAATGAAAAGATAATTGGGTACATTTATGTCTTTGTCAGAACCACATTATTAATTAAAACAACTATAGGATGAAATCTGTGGCAAATAAATACTGCTGTTTTCAGAAAACTTAGGAAGATTGAACAGAATGAGAAAGAGAGAGACAGAGGGAGAGAGAAAGTTAAGCAAAGGGAAGTTAAGTAGCTTGCTTCGGGTCACAATGAGTAAATGGCTATGGTAGGATTCAAACCCAGGTCTCTAGATTCACAGCTCTATGATCTAATCACTGAACCAAACTGCCTCTTGCAGTGTAGCATCCGACTTTCTTTTCTTTAAACATTCTTATTCTGAGTCACATTATTTTAAATTCAACTTTATAGCTTGTGGTTCATTGTGCTGTACGCTGCTGGTGTTCCTGTAGTAATGATGAATAGAAATGGTCTCATATATCTGTATTTGGCTCTATTGTAACTTTTAACCTCTGCCATTTTGGCACCGACACCCGCGCTAAAGAGATTGTTTTTCAGTGGGTTTCACCTGGTAAAACAAAGGTCAATTAAATAAATTTGTTTGAGTTGTACATAGCTCCTGTTTTTTTTTAGGATGCCAAGAATGAAGTCAGACAGCCTTAGCAGTAGCTCCAACTCAGGATGTTTGTCTGTAGCTTGGTCCGACTTGACTTCATTCACATGCAATTTAAGGGATGGGGTAGATAACACTAAAAATAAATTCTGGGAAACTGTCAAACCTGGAAATCATCAACGGAGGGGACTGTCCTATTGGTTGTTCTTCTCTTGTGCCACTGCCGGAGGGTATCTCTGGTTTCAGAGCTCAGTAGCCTGGCAGCTTGCTCCTCTTGGAAATTCTTTATCAAAGACATTGCTCCATATGCTCTGGTCAAGTAATACCCACCTGCGAAACATGGGGAAATAATGCACTTTACCATAAAGTCAAACATGTAATTAACTATAAAGAATACACCAGCAATATCATTTTATAATATACGGCTACCCCTTGCTGAGCATGGAGTTCTATCCTAAGTAAAAAACTGCTACACCACAACTCAAAAGGCATGAAATTTGGTTGTCCCCTTCTGTAGTACAACGGCTTTTTTTCCAGTTCTTTGTTTATACCCCCTTCACAACATTCCCTGGCTTACATGGCTTCCCTTCCAGCACCAGCCTGCACACACCTTACCTCAGGCTCCACTCATACCTCCACAGTGCCTTGGCCCCCCACCAGATGGGGGTGGAAATATCCCCGTATAATCCATGTATTGGGTGGCGGGGTCAGAAAGGTACAGCTGGCCAGGATGTACTGGTGTCAGGGGGAGCCAAGACTGGGGCCATTTTCCTGGCTTTCTCCCTATATCCCTAGAGGACATCAGCATGCTTTGGGGAATAATGCGCATGTGCACACTGAGAGTGCACAGTACAGGTCCCTGGCCGATGTTATCCTCTCCCAATCTATCTCAACCACTGCACAGCCACCTGTGGTCACCCAACTGGCAGTAAAGCAGCAGGGAAAGCTTCCCTTCATCCCTTTCCGGAGGACAGCATCATCTGAAATGTTAGTTCCTCATCCCCTCATCAGCCCTAACAACCCAGGCTCATTCTTGAACCCAGCTTGCCAGCGTTGTGAGCAGTAGTGCTGCTGCTCTGCCGATAGTCTGGCCTGTACAACAGCTTTTTTAATCAGAATGGAAACTCAGGCCACCTCCAGTTTTACTTTCATTCCCTCAAAGACACAGAGCCCAGACCTCACCCCAACACAAAATCTTCGGTTTTAACATTTAGAAAAAATAGAAATCCAACCCTCTTGTGAGTGGTTTTTCAGCAGCTGGGTAGGGTATTGTTCTGTTTTTTAAAAATAAGAACTAAACACCAGCACAGCAGTAGCGCTACAGCTTATGATGCCTGCAACCTAGGTTCAGGAATGAAGAAGGCGCGTCAGAGGGTCAGCCTTGGGAGAGGAGGTCTTAGCATCCAATGGACTGCTCTCCTCCTCTGGGGTAGGTAGAGGTGTTCAGGAATTGTCTGATTCCTGGCAGTGGTCAGGAGTCGGTGCACCTGACATCTCGGCGCATGTGGGGATTGGTGGCTTTGGTGGATGTCAACATGCACAGAAGCCTCTGTGGTATGCGTATGACATCACTGCCTGTGCAGAGCCACTAGGGGAAACAAACAAAAAACAAAACAATAAAAAACCTCTGACAGTGCAGCATGGTGCCGTGGGACCGCAACGCACACACTAGCCTGAATGATGCCAGCATAGGTCTCGGCTGGGGCTCCAGGTTGATCTTGGTCTCTCTCTTCAGGAAGCCCTGCTGTGAGGGGGTAAGTCACAGGGCTCCTGGCACAAGCAGCTCAGGGGATGCCAAGTGGGTGGGGTCTAAGTCTAGTGGGCAGACATCGGGTGTATCCTGAATGGGAGAATAAATAGAGCTGAGAAAAAAAAATAAACAAGATTTTTGGGGGAAGAGAAAGAATGCAACATTCTGTTTTATGTTTTTTAAATTTATTATGCAAAATAACATATGGGCCACCATGCACAACTAGCAAGTGTTTTTACCTCAGAGTTCTGAAGGCATGAGAGACCTCAAATTTTGCTTTTGATGTCCCTATGATGTCATCAGAACCCCTTGATGGAAACGCAGTCTTGTTGTCCACGGTGGACCAAGAATTATTTTCTATACTGTGGATAATAACCTGATTGCCTCTAATATGCAAGTGCTAACATAACAAACCTCGTGCCACCTGCATATCTTTCATTTGTTACTTAAGCAATAAGACATGATGGAGGTGGGATGTGGTAGGAGAACGGCATGCCTCAAGTGTGTGGAAGTATAAGGCTGAAGGTCGAGTGTTTCCACCACCCGAGAAGGGCAGTTATCCCATCACAAAGCACCCCTTGCAATACCTTACTGCAATTATGAAATGGATCCAGGAGTTCACTAGTTTATGAATTATTTGGTTGTTTTTTAATTTAATTCATTACAGAAAGAAAAATACTGTCCGGCCCGGTGGTGCTGAGGGTTGAGGCGCTGGACTGCACACTTTACGCCACGCTGGCGACCTGTGTTCAGGAATGAGCACGGGCCACCATGGGTCAGCAGGGGTGGAGAAGGATCGAGCACCCCAAGGACTGCTCTCCTTCTCAAGGGGGGGGTACCAGCAGTCGGCAAATGCCTGGCCCCTAGCAGAGGCTGGGGGCAGTGCATCAATGCTGCAGATGTGGTCGGGGATGGAGCTGACATCTGGAGAAGCACTGCTGCTGGCGTCATCGCACGCTCCATCCCCAAGGGGAGAAAATGGAAAAACAGGGACCTCTGCCGCACAAAAGCACAAAGACAGTCCCCTGCAGCGCTGCCCCAGGAAGACACCTCCCTGAAGCTGGATCTGGTCTGGTGGGTTCAGGCATTCCCAACCCCCTGCCACGAAGGGCAAGTCATGGGAGCATAAGGGAGGAAGGTGGTCTCATACCCGGGGGGCTGGTGTGGGGGGATGTCAGAAAAATATACACCGGCAGAGTTCCTGAAGGAGAAAAAAAGGACTTACAAAAAAAAAAAATAGTTCTAGCAGCTGAGGAGTGTTAGTGTCTGGCCACAAGATGGTGTTGTCCCTAAATGTAATTCGCTGGATAAGGCAGCTGGCAGCAAAGTAAGGACAAAGGGTTCAGGGAACGGGACACTGCAGTTAGTGTCAATTAACTGCCTGACTAGGGCCTCAGAAAACAGACTTAGGGTGTGGCTTTGGGCTTTGTGGAGCAGTTGCTGATTTGCAGCCTTCATAGATGGTTCAATCAGGGCCTTATGGCAGCAAGGTGACCCCACATATGGCAATGATGGTTGGTGGTAGTTAAGTAGAACCATGCTGAGATGTTTAAACCTCATCTGTGGCGGTGGCTATAGCAGCTCTGTAAAAGTTTGATTCAGCCGCTCAGTCAATGGTAGCTACAACAGCCCCAGCAGGCATTTTGTTCAATCCCTGAGGTTTGCAGCAGTTACAGCAGCCTAGCGAGGGCCATTTCTGGAGCCATGTGATCAACAGGCGGTTAAGTAGAGGGTCACTGCTGGCAGCAAAAGGCAGGGACAGTGGCTGTAACTAGTGTAGACTGGGAACAGTTGTGTGAATGATGAGGAAAGATACACGTCAGTCAGCAGGAACTGATGGGTAATGAATGACGCCAAGTCAGCCAGGTCTGTTGTGGGCTTGTCTGCCTCAGACAAGAGTGGATGGCTTTAGTGGTGAGTGCTGAGTCCTTTTGTGCTGGAGGAACTTTCAGTTGGGCTGTTTTTCTGGTGCCCAGCTGAAAGCATCTCTCAGCCAATCAGAACTCAGCATTTCTTCTACCCGTCGTTTCGTAACTCTATTCACCAAGCCTTGAGAGTCTATTACAGCAGGGAAGACAGTGCTCAGCTTTATAAAAATCTTACATATCTTGTGACCAAAACTGCCATTATTATGATGAAAATTAGGTAATTCTGTTCCCATCTGATTCCTTTAAAATTTGGCAACCAGTGATATTTACAAGGTGTTCTATTGCTTATCAGTGAGCCTGTGACATCTTTGGGAACCCCCCCCCCCCCACACACATCACTTGGATATCAAAAGATTTTCTTAGGATATAATTATTACGGACAGCATCTTAAAATAGGATGCCTGTCTCTCGGACCATCTTTTCCTGTTGTCTGCCTACGTGTGATGTCACAGTCCTCAGTTTATTAATTCACAGTTGGTTGCCACGGGGAAAAAAACAGCAGATATTGACATCACTAGTAGAGACACAGCAGAAGCAGGTGGAGTCAAAATGGAAAGGATTCTGTTTCCATACAAATTTCCTTCACGACTGATAAATAAGGGGAAGATGAAATGGGAAATACAACTAAAATCACATCTACTTTCCAAGGTTTTGCCAGAGGCTGTAAGTGTTATCACTAGACAATCATTATTAAGAAAAGACAGTTGGAGCTGGCCTGTTGGCGCAGTGGTTGGACTTCCACTTGCGACGCCAACAACCCAGGTTCAGGAACAGTCCCAGGGACAGCTCGTCTTCTCCGAGGGAGGGGGAAGCCAGGGCTTGGTGCTTGTCTGACCCCAGGTGGAGACCCGAGGTACAGCAAGCCCAAGCCACTAGCAAGGGGTGGCATGATGGATGTCGGTGCTCTGTGCCTTGATGACAGGGCTACATCACGCCTCGTTTCATAAAAATCTCTCGCAGCACTCCTGGGTGAGCGAGCACCAGACCCCGATCCCCATACCCTACCTGTCCCGGTGACAGCATCCCGCTGAAACCAGAAGACTTCAGGAGTGTAAGAGCCCCCACCTCATACCCACCTGGGGGCAGGCCATGGCTACATGGAGGATGGACCGCTCCAGACTCCAGGTAAGAGGGCGGGGACTAGAAGGCCGTAGGTGTCTCCTGAAGGGAGTGGAGTGCTGCAGGTAGGGGAACATAAATAGAAAGCAAAAAAAACACAAACACAAACACAAAAGAAAGCCAGTTGCCCTTGATTCTCAGAAGCATTACAGAAACTGTGATTTCATTCAGGAAGGGTTAAACAGGGTTCCGCTTTGTGCGGTGAGATATATCACTTCACTGTAGCTTGTCAACTGATTAAAATAGATGAGCATCACCGTGTTTGTTATCTGTGAAATTCCAACAAGGGCACAGTAACTTGTAAACTGTTATCAGTACAGTGCCTGGAGAATACAGGAACTGGGAACTGTGTCCTAAGCAGAGGCAACAGGAAAGTATAGGGCAGGGAGGAAACAGGGCAGGGCAGGAATAATCTCAGACATTCCAAATCCTGAGCAGGATGGAACAACTTTGCTAAGCCTGACAACCATTTCCCTAAACGAAATAATTTTCCAACCAAAAACATGCGCGGCATCCTAACTATGACTCTATCAAAAGATAAGTGCAATCATCAGTTTCTCCCATTATGGATTAAACGTTAACACCAATTGCCATACTGCATTGGTAAATGTTTACTTTACAATGGAAAGCTACGCAAATGGTTTGAAATATTGTGTGTGAAAATATTTACAACATAATCTACTGCTGTAATTGATGTTTCAAAAGGGTCCACTACAACATAATTTCAGGGCAGCACTCCCAAAATCTGATCAATGTGTTGCTTAACATAAAGACAAATGCCACCGTTGTGGTAGTGCAAAACAGGTAAGCGCTCCCTTCACTGACATTCTGGCTGCCGCTCAAACAGACGACATCAAGAGACTACATTTAAATACCCAGTCCTCCAACTCAGCTGTGAAGTTCCTCAGCATGGTGCCCCACTTCTGATGGGAATGGAAATGCACCTGTTTGCACTCACAGCTAATGTTTCAGTGCCAACATATAGCACTGGACCTCTCCGTGTAGGCTGTAACGAAAACCTCAGCCAGGAGCAGACACATCACGAGCACGCCTGTCTGTAGCAAACCCAAGAACAAGGTACCTTATATGCAGGAACATTCAGGCCACGCTGGGGGATGTAAACTGTTTTTTTTTTTGTTTTTTTTTACATTAAATATACTTTATTTGATTTTCATACACTGATACATAACACATACTTCTACAAACAGATTACAACATACATCCTTACATGGCGCACTGGCGTATTACTTTACATGCAGATACACCTCTTGTTTATACAGGCAAACAGAGTTGGTTGTGACATGTCTCATTCTGCACATTTTAAACGCATCTTAACTCGTATGGCCATGATACGATTCATTCAGTAAGCCCCCTGCTGTTCGAGCCCTGGGTTCGGGCATTAGTTGATCTCTTTGTGTAATACCCTTTAATCTAAGGCCATAAGGGTGTGTAGCTTTTCCCATTTGTTTTCATATCCTCAGAGTCTGTTGTTCATGCTAGCTATAGACTTTTCTGTGTTTAACAGGAATAAAAGTTCTGCATGCCACACTTGGTAGCTGGCTATCTCCTGGTGCAACCAATGTTGCGGTATCACCTTTTTGGCACATGCTGCAGTAAGAGCCATGCAGAATTTCTGTATGCCTATCAGGTGGCCATTATAATCCCCTATGATATACACTGCTGGGTTAAATGCATCTTCCAGAGCTAGTAAGGGTCTAGTTTCCCTTTAATAGTTTGCCATAATGGTTGGACTTTGGGGTATTGCCATAGAATACAAAGTAATATTCCTTGGCTCGCACCGTACCTGGTGCAGGTGTCTGTTGGTGACTTCTGTATTTTACAGAGCTTCACCAGTGAAGTATGTATTATGTAGTATTCTGAGCTGCAGGAGTCTGTATGTATCAAATTTAATATGTTTGTATGGGTCTTTCCAGGTTTTCTGTCACTTACATTCACCAATTGGTGGCCCCGAAAATGTCTGGCTAAGATATGAGTTATCTTAATTAACGAAACACTTCTTTATAAGCAACTTGGTACCTTTGTTGAAAAGTGTTAAAAATGATCAGCTGATCACCAGATGTAAGTTGTTGTAGTCTGGATATATTCTGCATATATTTAAGTTTGCCCGGGGGCGGGGTGGGTTAGCAATTGGTTTTCCGTTTATGAGGAAGCTGGGATTGCTGGTTTAGTTTTTAAGAATCTACACAACTGAGGCTATTAATATTCCCTTTATATTCTTGGGGAGGTTCCTTACCCTAGTATATTTAAGTGCTTTAGGATTTATTCCCAGCTTTCCTGCAGAGGGCAGTTTATATCTGCAGCCATAGCAGAGTATACTTCCTTGAGCGTGGTCTCTGAACCACTGTAAATAATTGCTGCTACTAATAGCCAAATGGCAGATACATAGGTTTGGCAGTTTTAGGCCACCCAGGCGCAGCCAATTTATGGAAGTCCTTGCGTACAGCATTTCCCACCTATATAAACTTGGAGATATGGCTGTGAAGGATATCAAACCATTTCATGGATATAGGACTCAAGGTGGGAGATTCATTTAAAAAAAGTTGATCTTTATCCCTAGAGTGAGGGGAAGGTGGACCCACCTCTCCATGTCTGTTTGTCGTTGCTTAACTAGTGGTCCTGAGTTTTGTGTGACCATGTCCTGAGGGTTCCTTGTCATCAAGATGCCTAAGTACTTCAACCTATCAGTCTGCCAGTTGAGCCCAAGTGCTGATATGTCATGCTTTGTGTACACCCTGGTTTAGAGGCATGACCCCCCCTTACTCTTACCATCCGATCCCCCCCAATCCCAACCCTCCCACACAGTTTCCGAAAAATATGTACATACAATCTTTATCACTGGCTGAGTAGACTTACTGTACCCGTGTGTGTGTGTGAATAGTGTCCTGCTCTCAAAGTAAAGCTTCAGGTAGCCACTCAGTGAGTCACATACAAATTTTCAGCAGTAGCAATAAATTGTTCTGAGCTGTGGGCATTTCTGGACCTGGAGCAGTGGGGGAGTCTGGAGAAGAAGCGGGAGTGTGTGGTATGCTGTCTGGTGTACAGTATATGCAGTGCCCATTATTCATGCTATGCCTTTGAATGTCCAGATTTGTGTTGCTTATAGCACTGCTAATTAACACTTTCTCCATCTATAGGGTGCAAAACCCACTTCTCCCTCCCCACTCCCTGTTACCTTCAAACGATTGAAGATCCATGTCCATTTGGGTTTTTAGAGTGTTGTGGTGTGTCCGCTTGGGGCGGCTCCTTCAGTTTTTAAGGTGTCATGGTATGGAGGTTGCTGAGCAATCTGCTCATTTCTGCATCAGCTGCTGCAGTCTGAGGTCCGTCTTGCTAGTTCCTGCTCAGTCGCCATTTTGTAAAGGTGATAGTGTTTCCAACCATGTGGCTCACAGTTGACTTGGGAATGTAGTCCGGTGTCAGGGTTTCAAGTGTCTAGTTGTCTACTGTTAGGCTCCTCCATTCAGGTCGGCAAGAAGAGATGGGGTGGGTGGGTGGGAGAGAAACAGTGCTACAAACAGCAGTAAAGTCTGAAGTCTCTTGAGTCTCAACCGGCAGTGGATCAGGATTGTTAACGGCAGACACATTTTGTCTGCCAAAGTTTGTACAACACATATATTTCTAGGACAACAGAGCTTGTAGTTCTCTTTGCCTTACCCTGGGGGTGGTTGGAGTGCCCTGTGCACCCATTCAATAATATAGGATGGATCACTGAGGGAGGGTCCTCCGAATTGTTTCACATAACTTCTGCACATTTAACTGGATCCAGGCCTTTAGCTTTCTCTGGTAGTCCCACAATTACGAGATCGTTTCCTCGAATGTGACCTTCATGGTTGCCTATTTCTTCTTCTAGTTTGGTGACCTTCCATCTCAGCCTGATGAGCTCTATAGTCTCCTTCTCAGCTTTGTCCTCCAGGGAGCAGATTTTGCACTCAGCAACCCCCTCTCTCTGGGCGGCTGAGTCCAGGGCAGATTTTATATTTTTACATTCTCTCGCTTGTTCGAGGATGGCTGCTTTAATTATTTACAGGTCCTCTGAAAACCGATCTATCTTGCCTTCCACAGTGGGTGGGCTCGGAGAGGTGTCAGGAGACTCCAAGGGCTTCCTGCGCTTGCAGGGCAGAGTTCTCCTGAGCGTGGGTGAGTTGAGCGCCTCCTCTTCTAATATTGCTTACGCTGCTGACATTTGCTCTTCTTCCCCCTGATGCCTGTGGTATCTGCTATCTGATGTGGCGATTTAGGTGCATAGTGCCATTGAGTAAGTGTAGATTTTAGTATTTTAAGTTTGTCTTCGAGTGGAGCTCTCCTAATGTTCTGGAGTGAGCAGCGGCGCATCATGTGACTCCCCAGGATTTAAACTGTTTTGTGATGTCTTCTCTTTGAGCAGCATTGTAAATCCAATACAGGAGACTTACCTGCTTTGCATCACCAGTGGCTGTATATGTCTCTATGTTAAGCAACACAGTATTCTTACTTGTACAGGGCTGCTCTTACTCACCATTGTGGACACTATTGTTCCTCTGAACTGTCTACCCAATAGTATGTCCTGGGAGCCATGATCAATATCAAGCAGTATCTATTTCAAAATATATAGAAATAATGTTGAGCCTTAGACTTTTCCAAGGTATTTTCCTAGAGTGGCAAGTATAATATTTTTCAGCAAGAGGCTTATTTGTTTTTAGTTATGATTGCAAAAATACCTTATAATGTAGAGGCTATTAGGGTTGACAACTTCACGACTGTCTTCCTTCAATACCCTAATATGGTAACTATTCATACAAAACAGATTTAATCTATATACTGTATATATATATATATATATATATATATATATATCAAGAGAATAATTCCAAGGATCAAAATATTTTTGTCCCAGCATTACAAGAATCAATTCAGATCACTCTAATTACTACTTTTAATGTGCAAAAAAAAAAAAAAAAGGAAAGTGTCACCCTGATCTTTCATTTTGCACTTTAAGGTGTTCATACCTTCTCCATGCAGTACGGATGGATCCAAGAGTTCCATCATGTATTCGATTTCGATATTCAGTTCTGGCATGTCACACTGAGCCATAACGTAGGTTAGCATAGGCAGGAAGTCATCAGCCCCATACATCCTCCCTAGGGGGAAACCACATACAAAACACAATTAGCATATCTACAGTGAGTGCTACTACCTGCAAGACACAGCAGAAAAATGAAACATCAAACATGCAGGTTTTTTTTTTTTTTTTCACTGAAATGTTTTTATATAAATATCACAGCCCTCATCACTGTAGTGGTAGTTTATTTTTATACAGCACTCTATCCAGGGGCTCACAGCGCCTTAAAGAGAGGTACACAAACAATGTAAGGAAACAAAGCAATCTCAGTCTTTAAAACATCATCAAATAAATACATACGTGAATAGATACATGCATAAATACTGATAAAAGAATAGCTACCATACAACAAAAAGGGGCTATTAAGTAGAGCCAAAAGCCTCACCAAATAAAAAGGTCTTAACATGTTTTTAAAGTGAAGCTTTCTACCCACAGATTATTGTTAGAAATAGCTGCTTAATAAAAGCACTGTGGGAAACTGCAGTAGCGACTGAGGACACTACCTGTGTACCACAACTCTTTTTATTTTGTCATTTTGTGGTTGTGGTTAGCTTGTTAAGTAGCATACACTTGAGAAGTGCTGCAATCACATTCCTTGCTATTCTGCCCCACAAAAGGATTTACATACCCACTATGCTCTGCATTAGCTCTGAGGCTTCAGAGTATGTGTCAGAAACACACATACAGAAACCAAACAATCTGGATATTAGTTCTCTACTTGCATCCTTTATGGATCCTGCATACTGCTGTAAACTGCCTCCCTGGTATGCTTTTTCTGTCAGTATTTTATTGACGGTCACAGGATAAAATTACAGAACATGAAACATAGTACAACATATAACAAGTAATACATGGCAACCAGCTTGTGACTGTACACTAAAAATGGCAACAGCTTAATCTGGTTCAACGTCAGTTGGCATCCATCTATATCCCCCTCCCGCGGGACGAGGCTGAAAGTAGGCAGAATTGCCTAGTCCTCCTTTCCCGGTCAACAAAAAATAAATAAATACATTCAGTGCCTTGTCTAAACATTAATTAGCTAGGCCCTATATATAAATCAAACCTGAATATTCAAAGTTAACTGCACATGATACTCATAAAAACTAAACTATATTAAACCACATATGACTATAAATATTCCCCTTTTTCTTTACTGTTTAAGGCTAGGACAAAGAGATACAGGTGGATGATACAGAAATGAAGAGTTCTTAGAAAAAAAGAGAGAAGGCTCGGAAACATTCTAATTATTTTAATCATGACAAAGATTATCAAATGAGAAGAAGTGCGAACGGTGTGAGAGAGACCATAGATACACTATTTATTTATCTGTGTGACCTTAAAACAGATGTATGACAATATATATTGGGAAACAAAAGAGGATATCACACTTGGGGATCATCAGGTGCATTCTAGACTGCTATGAAATCTTATACATATTATGAAGTAATTATAGAATTAATATGGCCACCTTCAAGAGATCTGTATAAAGTGCCCCATTCCTTTGTAAGAAAGTTACCTTGTCCCACTGTGAGATATGCCAAACACTACATTCTTACATCTTCTAAACATTCACATACCTCCCTGGTAACCTACCTTGGAGTGTACGGAATGCATTATTTCCTATGGGGCTGATCAGGTACTTGGTTGGCACAGCGACTGCACTACATTAAGGAGCCTCAACGAGGATGAAATAGGTATCTGTAATTACTGGTCAGTGGGTTTCCTGACTGGACTGACACTCATTTTAAATTCCATATTAACTGTGTTTTATCCCTATTAATTGGCTGGTTAATATGGCACGAGTGTCAATCAAATCAGATGCATTCCATTTTTTGTTTGTTTCTCTGTATCTTTCAAATTGATGACTTTTCCAAATACCTGAACATAAGTTTAAAGTAGATTGATAGGGTATTAAAAAAGTGAACATAACATTTGGGGTCTATGATTTGTGGACCAGCAATGATATAACATAAACTATGTGGCCCTGTAATTTTTTTAATATACACACCCACACTCTCAGTATGTGATACCATCACAAACTACTCATGCTTTGAACTTGTGGTTTATGTAGTATAAAACACCAAGGGTGTGTTAAAAAAGAGACGAATAGTGCACAACACCCCCTAGATTATTCTATATGTAGCGTACCGTTTATCATTCTACACTGGAACAAATGAAGGCACATGTTTTCAAGCAGTTTGTGCTCTCATGATGCCTTGTAAGCCTGTCCCAAACAAGGACCTTCATCCTCTTCATGCTTCATCCTGGGTCTGAGGTGCTAAGAGTCTGCACGTGGATTGGACACGCAGAAACCAAACCACTTCAAAGATGTGGGTTGTGTAAACACACTGCACCATGTGTGTAATAACAGCTATAGAATACATTATAAAATACAATATAAACATGCAGAAAAAAAAAAGATGATTTGATACCTTTTATTGGACCAACATAGATGTTACGAAAGAGAACAGCGATGTATAGATAACTGGTCAAATGGAATCATACAACCGTTTTGTAAGTGAACAAGTAGTCATCACATAACTTAATCCCATTGTGTCATGTACTAGACATCAAGAGTTTGTGATGGTACTCTGTTGTTCCATCCGTGCTGATTTTTAAAAAACAGTTTAAGCCAATGGGATTTTAACACTTTTTGTCTGTTTTGCATGCATGATCTGGACTTTAAGAAAGTGTAATCTTTTAAATCAACTGTTATTTTTCCTGATGAAGAATTCTATGTAATTTGAAAGCTCAATCTCCTATTGTTTTTTTGTAACATCTATGTTGGTCCCATAAGAGGTATCAAATCATCTATTTTTTTCTGGATCTTTTGTCACAAGGACCAATACGAAAACATAACTAATTTTCTGTGTCAATATAAACATGGAAACGTACTGCCATCAGAACTATTTCATCTGAAAACTAAACGGGTACGATTAATCTTAATCTGGTTCAAGGTCAGTTGGCTTTCATCTGTATCCCCCTCCCCCGGGTCGTGCCTGAAAATAGGCAGGATTTGTCTAGTGCACTTACCCGGTCAACAAAAAATAAATAAATAAAATTTATTTGAAAAGAATCGTGATTGATTTCCTGATGTCAAGTAGTGTACACCAAAATGTGAAACAAAGATTACCTATATCAAAGGGTCAAAAGTCTAGAAACATTGGTAACTGTGTCAACATGAATTGTTTCAATAGGACTTCAAAGCTCCTGCTGGAATTTTTTATTTTATTTTTATTTAGTGAGATCTTGGCTAATACTTTTGAGTACAAGCTCATTACTAAGGCAATGCTATTCAGGCCAAGATCCCTGGGATTTGACAGGTCCTCATCCCTCTCCTTAACCTCACTCTCTGGTAAAGCCATTAACGTAGTCCCCTCCCTTAAATACTTAGGCCTCACGCTGGATCAGAATATCACATACAAGGAACACATGGACCAGGTCACCAGGACCCTACATCGGAAACTTGGCACCCTGTACCGACTCAGGGACCAACTCATCCCTGAAGCCAGGCTCTCCATAGCTACCAGCCCTTCTACCCAACCTGACCTTTAGGCCCCTATTATACAGGGCATGGCTAAACAAGAGATTACCAGGATGCAAACCCTATATAATAAAATAGCTAATTTCACAAACTTAGACCACCCGAGACATCACCACTGCGACACTCTGGCCAATCTTTGTTGGCCCACATTGGTCGCCCGCCTCCAACACCCCTTGCTTGTCCAGGCCTACAAGCTTCTCAAACCCCACGCTCCGCCAAGCATTGCTGGGACCATAACCCTCAAACACAACCCAAGGAACCTAAGGACCTCAGATAGAATGCTATTAGAAGTCCCTAGGGTAAGGACAAACGCTGGCGGAAGATCCTTTTCCTCCCAAGCAGCCTGCCAATGGAACAAGCTCCCTCCCCAGGTCCAGGCCTCCTCCTCACTCGTGAACTTCCGCACCAGGCTTAAGTCCCATCTGCTGACCTGCAGCAGCACGGCACTGTCATGGCACTTAAAGCCCCGCCAAGGTACTCCCTCCTCTCCAACTCCGCCTCCTAGCTTTAACCTTCCTACTACCTGCCTTACACAGACTGAGCTCGCCAGAGGCCATCGGTAACCCTGAATAAACTATATGCAAAGTACTACCAATTGCTTACATGTCATGATGATAACCACGCCTGTACCCATGTCTGCATCCATTGCTTTTCTTTTACCGTGCCTGTAAGCCATGCCTGTATCCACTGCTTTTCTTTTACCATGCCTGTAACCATGCCTGTATCCACTATTTTTCTTTACTGTAACCACCTCATGATGTAACTCACAATGCCTCAAATGTTCCTTATGTCCTTGTTCTTTCTTATAACTTGTATTGTTATCCCAGGTCGCCCCTGAAAAAGGGACCTTCGGGGCTCAGTGGGCCTACCCGGTCACCAAAATTTAATAAATAAATAGGTTCTGCGTCTAGCAGCATCTAGAATGTCTGACAGGTGTATGCCTTGGGACTTGGACACGCCCATCTGTTTCCCATTATTCTGGGTAAAACAAAGAGATGCTCTCACAAGTTCTTTGTGATAATAATACAGGCTGCGCAGTCCTTTTAGAGCAGCTCTTTCTACTCTGACAAAGGACTTTGCCTCCTTTGGATTGGTTTGCCATAACAGTGCAGGCTCAGTACCACTGAAGCCAAGGGGTGTGACTGTCCAGCACATTATTTCCAACAATCTGAGTCAGTGTTGCTTGTCATTATCCTGAAATAAGTTGTACGGATAGCCTCTCCAGGGAGGATTCAGTCTCCTTCTCATTTAAACAGAATGAATCCCTTTTTTGAGCAGCTGGGTGACCTGTTGTATGAGGTGATTTCTGTACTGACTGCTAACAGCCATTATGTTTATGAGCTCTCTGTGCCGCTCAGCAGGGTTTCCAGGATGTGGACCAAAATAAATCTCATCACCTGCTTAAGTTCTCAGCAGTACTGGACTGAATGACAGACTTATTTTCTACTACTTGTCTTTAACCCTCCTCACGTTTTACCACTGTGCTCCTGTTTAGTCTTTATTCCAGCAGTATGTGTGTACATGCATGGAATGTGTGTTTTTTTGTGGGTATGGCTGTACAGTCCAAGCAGTATATGTGAAGGCACATACATATGGTCATTTGCACTGTGTATAGTTAAGCAATAAGATGTCACAGAATGTGCACTGTGGTGAGTAACGATGCACGTCAGGTGCACTGTGAGCCACACGGCATTCCTGAGTGACTTCACCCCCCGAGAGCTGCCATTATCCCACCACAAAGCACACCCTGGTGTGTCTTACTGAGATTATAAAATGAGTCCAAGATTTTTTTTTTGAGGGGGGCAATAGAGTGCATAAAAATAAAATAATGTTAAATATTTTAATTTCTTTAAAAAAAAAATTCAACCACCCTAAATAGTTCCAGCAGATCACAGCATTGGCATGCTATCTCAGTTTCAAATGTAATGCACAGTAAACACATTTCATTTTTTAAATTAACCCATCATCCTCTATTTTCCAAAAGCCCATCCCCCTTACCTGTTTGCTCACCTTCCTGCCTTCTTCTTTATATTATTTCCTCCCCTTTTCCTGAAAGTATTTTTTTCTAGCTTTGTTACAACTTCCAAACTCAGGTCACTAGCATGGGAGCCCACGTACTACACATGGGGCCGCAGGGCTGCCACCTAATGGAAAGTTATGTGTGTCATTTATCTCCAGTGCAAGCTGTTCTCAACACCAGGAGGCAGCTGAAATCAGGAGATATTTCCTAGCCCACTTTTCACAGTGAAGGAAGGAAGGAAGGAAAGAAATGGCCCAGGATAACCCACCGAAGCTGCAGCATCTTGTTTTCAGTGGGGTCCTGCTTCTTCCCATTTTACAGCTGGGTAATCTGGAGCAATGGGTGGTAAAGTGACTTTTTCAAGGTCACAAGTGACATGGTCGAGTTTCATGCAGGACCTCCTGGTTCACAGCTCTGTACTCTAACCATTAGGTGGAACTGCCCATGATGTGTGTTACGCTGTTACTCTGCAGCACCTACCTGAGTTGTTCTCCATGACAGTGTAGATGACTTTGCAGATCCTCAGCAGCAGTAAGACTTTCTTCTCTGGTGAATACATCTTCTGCATGGTGACAAACTTGTGCTTGATCTTCTCCAGGGTCACAGAATCTGGCGTAGGAGCAGTGACTCCCAGCTCCTGAGGCTTCTTCTGCCTGGCCAATTGCAGGTTTTCTTTTAGCTGCATCCAAGCATTGTCTGCATTGTGGAACTCTTTGAGGGTAGCATCTATGTGGCTTTTCAGGGGCTTCAGAATGCATTTATGCATTGCCTTTTCCAACACCACATCTGCAAAGAGAAGAGCTGCATAAATTTCAACGGCAGTGATACCTACTGAACTCCAAGACTGCCTGAAAAAAAGATGCCAGTGCTAAAAACAGATTGTGCTGAGCATGCCATTATAACAAAAATGGTAGGTTAAAAACAGAGTACATAAAAACCCTGACATTTGATGACCCAGCACCACTATCGGGAGGGATGTAAGAGTGCCAGTTATGGAATATTACTCAAAACAGACATTTTCCTGTGTGCATATGACTGGTCTCCCACATCATCCAAATGTAAAAACAGCTCACTCAAGCAATCGGAATTTTATTATCTTGTTTTGTAATGAGTAACACTGTTGTTTTTTTCTTGTTCGTTCATTGATATGTGAGAGAGACAGGTTAAGTGCAGTTTCATTTCAAGACGGAAATACTCAGTTGGCTCTTGACATTTTCAGAAATGTAGGTAACACAGACATGGGCTTTTTTTTATGAGAATGGCATTTCAGAGGTGTGTCACTGTCAGGTTTAGCGCAGCTCAGGCTGCTGCGGGCATGACAGTGACAGCCCAATGATCAGCAAGGAGGCTGATCCAGACACTATTCCCAGGCTTGCTGGGTGGAAACTTCATGTGGTTGAAAGGAAGACAACACTCCGATCCAGAGCAGCTCTATCATTTCATCTGCATGATGCCAGCCGGCAGCAAGCTAAACAGAGTCATGTTCAGCCTGCTGTCGTCATCCAACGACGTGGGCAAGCAGTATAGCCTAGAGGTTAGAGTAACGAGCTGTGAATGGGTTCGGTACATGCAGCAGACCTGGGTTTGATTCCCACAGCCTCTACTTGCATACTGTTTGACTCTGAGCAAGTCACTTAACTAGCCCAAAGCTTCCAGGTCGCCTCTGAAAACAAGCAGTTCTGCCTACTGGACCTTACCCAGTTAAGAATAAATAAATAATACAAACCCACCCTCTGCCAAGTATCCCTCCCAGCTCCCCATTTCTTCCTGTGCCTTGTTTTAATATCCCACACTATGCCACATATCCCTTCCACCTCCCCGTCACTTCCAGTACCCCGTTTCAATATTCCACCCTCTGCCAAGTATCCTTCCCACTTCCCCTATGTTTCTGTACCTGGTTTCAATATCCCATACTCTACCAAGTATCACTCCCACCTGTCACTTCACATGCCCCATTTCAATATTTCCCCCTCTGCCAAGCATCCCTCCCACCCCCATCACTTCCCGTGTCCCTTAAAGATAACACTTGACACTGGGGTCGGCCCGGTGGCGCTGAGGGTTGAGACGCTGGATGCCACACCTCACGCCACGCAGATGATCCGTGTTCAGGAACAAACCTGGGCCGTCGGGGGTCAGCAGAGAAGGGAGAGGACTGAGCATCCGGAGGACAGCTCTCCTCTCCCAGGAGGGGAGGGTCCTTGGCTTGGAGCCTGACTGACCTCTGGCGGAGGCCTGAGGGGCAGAACGATCTCAGCCCTACATCGAAGGGGAAAGCTGTGTAGCAGACATGAGCAGATACGCCTTGATGTCGTGGATGCACGCCATGCACAAGAACACCGGAAAAATGCCCCCTAGGCTCCTGAAAGATGGAATGCCTAGCTTAGACCTTACAAAGCCCATCTGCCTGTCCCAGTCTGGTGCCCTGATGAATTGACGTTTTTCAGGGGTGACTGGTCCCCCATCTCTGACCCCGCCCGGGGAATCCAAGGCTACATGGACGGACTACTGCAGGCTCCAGGTAAGGTAAGGTGAGGAAGGGCAGATGCATTGGTGACTCCTGAGGCAGCGGAGCTTAGGGGTCAAGGACAGAGTATAAAAAAAATTTAAAAAAAACTGCCACTGGGGTGCCCAATCTCCAGTGTCAGTATCTGAAATAAAGAAAACCATCCCTCAATGTCTTTTTCATTTTTATAAACCCTGTAAAACCAAAAACAGTCCACCAATGTCTGTTGCTGCCCCCCACTGTTGTTACCCTCCCCCACCTGACCCCCCACTCAGCACCCACCACAACCCTACCCATTATTTCCCTACCATGGGTCCAACAACGTAATCCTGTCTGAACTGGAGATACGTCTTTACTCTTCAGTACTGGACCAGGAACTGAGGAAATCAGGTAAGTGCATCAATGTATTTCAATGCATTTTGAACTTGTACTCATAACTTGGTCATTTTTTAATATCGCCCCCCCCAAAAGTTTCAACATTGCTTAAATGGGACCCAACCTCTTGAACAAGGTAGGTGAAATTCTTTAAATCCGGCCCAAAAGGTGATTTTGCTGTCGCGCTGTGAAATCACATTTCAGATGGGATTTGAACATTTTCACCTACTGCGTTAATGAGGTGTGGTCATAAGAAGCCTATGTTGAAAATTAGGGGCCAAAATATTTAAAAAAAAGCAAAGTTATGAAGGTACATTGAAAGTTTTCAAAGCTCACTCTTAACTTGGGTAATTTTCAATATTTTGACCCCAAATTTGCAACATAGGCATTTTTTTCACACCACCTCATGAACGCGACAGGTGTCGTTTTTCAAATCCTGGGCAAAATGTGTTTACACATTTGTAGTGTGAAATGACATTCTGGCTAGCATTTTATAAATGTCACCTGTCATGTTCAGAAGGAAGGGTCTCATAAGAATACCGTGTTAAAAATTTGGGGTCAAAGTGTCACTAAGATCTGTGTAGAAATGGATGGGGTGGGAGGCGGTAAAGTACCCCAGGAGGGTTTAGCAAGACTGGAGGGATGGTCGAACACATGGCAACTCGGGTTCAACACCAAGAAATGTAAAGTCATGCACTTGTGAGCCAGAAACCCCGGAAACCTCTGAGCAAGTCACTTGATTACCCCAGTGTTCCTGGGTTACCCTGAAAATAGCAACATGTGCCTTACCCGGTTATCAAAGAATTAAAGAAAAATTTCAGAGGGGTCATTAGGGAGAACAGAATTCCCCAGTGCAGGAAAATTCAGTCCACGAGCTTGTCAGACTAGGTAGAAGTTAATACAGTACAGACTAGACAGTTGAAAATCCTTACCTGTCTACAACGGTCTATGTATTCTGCAGTTTTGTGAGACTCTTGGCTAGGTCATCATCACCATAAATAAAAAAAACTGTTCTCACGTTTTCCCTTCTTACCTGGTTAAACCAAGTACTGACTCAAACTACAGTGGTGAACTCCCAATAATGATACCTTGATCCAACAGTAATGAATAAGACATCCATCCCAGCAGAAACGAGAATACAGACAATAATCCAGGATCTCTGAATAATGGAAAGGTTTACTTGTAGGGTTTAGGGGACTGGAGTTTAAGCCAAGCTTCCAGCTGAACTGTTAGAATTGTTTTTCCAAGACAGCCGTTAAACATGAAATATTTCCAATTCCCCTTCTTCTAAAAAAAAAAAATAATTTCTCCTGAACCTGTTTAATGTTTCCTCCCTACCCTGAAATGTTAACTACTGTGACATTTTTATTTTAAGCAAGCTTCTTTGTGTCCCTGACACCCTCACACCCCAAAGCCTGTCACTGACCTTTTCATGGACTTACTGGTTTCCCACTACTTGCCTAGGATCACAACAGCGTGAGCAGGCAGTCATATCACTCATCTATGGGCCCCGCTAGGTGTCACGAGACTGGCGATCTGTTAGGTTTTTTTCACTGACGAGGTTTTCCTCAAGGGTGTCAGGTTTAATGGTACAGCATGCATGCGTGCCTGGTGTCCAGTGTCTGCACCTCTCCCAGTCTAAGTGCCTCAGCTGTGCTGTCACCTCATCTCCACAAGATGGCAGTCAGGCAGCGTGATGCAGGGTACCCCCTTCCCAAAAGGGAGGACAGCTGTCCCTGGGGACACTTAGTCCTCCCTCGGCCAGCCCGTGAGCAACCTGAGTCCGGTACCAAACCTGGATCACACTGGCACAGACAGTAGTATTCTATCACTGTGCTTTCAGGACAGCTTGGCATTTCTTTATTAAGTAAAATCTAAGCGACTGTTTGAAACACCATGGCCTTGGTTAGGATGCTGGCCTCAGCTGGCCCGGTAGCGCTGAGGGCTGAGGCGTTGGACGCCACACCTTGCGCGCTTACAGTGACCCAGGTTCGGGAATGAGCCAGGGTCGTTGGAGGACGATGGGGGGGGGGGAGGATGTGAGAAAGCTGCCGGCTGGCAGTGCTCCGCCTCGGGAGGAGGTATCCAGCTCTCTCAGAGCTTGGTCGCCTTCTGGTGGAGGCCAGATGGACGGCGCCATGTACAGAGCTTAGACATAGGTCGTTGGGAGGGTTGAGGGGACAGGGTCCGGAGCTGCGGTGCGCATGTGTGCCTCCACGCACATGCGCTACCGCTTCTGGGGGTCCTGGGGTAGCTCATGGGAGAAAACGATGGAAACTGTCGGGCCGACGTGGATGATGCCCCCGGACCAACTCTGGGGATCTGCTGGGGCACACATGGTGCTAGAAGCCCCCAAAAGACCCCGAGCTCAGTAGGCTCAGCGGACGCTGAGGTCGACCTGCCACACGGAGGGTAAAAATAATCTACAAAGAAAAGAAAAAAAAAGGGATACTGGCCTCTGTAATATTCTTCTTTGGGCAAGTCTCACCTTTATTTTCAAAGAGGAATGTGGAGACTGAGACTGCTTTTTTTCTATAAGCATACGATCGCTTACCATTTTTTTTTATTTGGGCAAAAATGTATTTATTTGAAACTTTTCTTAAACTTTCTGTTTATCTTCCCGTTCCCAAACCTACTGAGCAGTGAACAGCTCGTTTCCGGGTGTGTCCTGGGGGCATGGTACATAACAGAGAAAAACAGACTTATTAATTAACAGGTTTTTTTTGCTGGAAACCTGTCACATTTTGTGACTATGTTTCCTACAAAGCCTACAGGCAAAGCATTGTCTTTTTGAAAACCTTTGCCCACTTAGCTGGAAATAAATAGAAAGGGGTTGTTTACAGTAAAGAAAAATACAGTAGCTCTCACAGACCTCCAGATGTATGACATAGCGGCCCAGCTGTGGATCCTATTTCAATGGCGTATGGTCTTACGATCCTTAGAAATGGAATGAACACTGCTGCCCTTGTGAGAAATGCCACATTATCTGGGTGTGCCCCATAGCTCACCTGACGGGGCTGGGGGGACGCAGCTTGTTGGAGAGGGTGCGGTGAGATAAAAAACACCCACGCACATGTTATGTGGGACTGCCCTTGCTTACTAGTCTTCCTTGCAGACTTAGAGAAAGAAGTATTCGAAGTTCTCCGTATCAGACCGCAACCAACCCCCGGAAATGTACATTCTATATCATTATCCAAAGGCCATTAAGGGTAGGCACATGAGATACTTATTAGGTACCATGACAGCAGCCAGGTAAAAAGCTGCTGCATGCTAGTGGCTTACTCAGCAGGTCCCGGGGTTAATCATTGCAGAGAAATCGTGAATACGCTGTACACGGTGGAAAGGATTACCTTTAGGCTGAATGACAGGACTGAGATACTCACCTCCCGGTGGAACACTTGGGTCATTTACGTCATGCAGCATGACCCAACCTTTGTCCCAAGAGACTAGGGACTTATTAAAGAGAGGGCAAATAATGCAGGTGGGAGGGGAAAAGGAGGGGTGAGGGCAACAGTTACCCTGTTGGGTAGTCCCCCCCCCCACCTGAATATAACCATTATAGCTACAGTTAGTGAAGGGTCTCTCGGTTTGAGGCCCCTGATCTCCCCGCTGCTGAACCGGGAAGGGAAGGGATCTTTGGATTTATACAAAGTAAAGACAGTGACATGCTGTTGTATATATCTGTACCCCGAGTTCTATCTGTACTTTGTGATGTGCGCACTGTACAGCAATAAAAATATATTTACAAAAAAAAAATCAGCACGGTTACAGTCAGCACTGCTACTCTAAGAACTGCTGGGAGGTACCTTTGTAAGTGGGTTACTCCTCTACTGTGGGGAAAAAAAACATTTCTGGAAAATGGTCCTTAAGCCATATGCAACTAGACTGATGTAAATTCCTCAGTAAGGTTCCATTCCGGGACAGGGATAGTAAAACCCTAGAAAAGCCACGTGAGCTAACTTAACCCCTTGCAAAATTACTGTAACCCTATCTCTTTCTCAGCAGGGAAACACTCTCAACTTAGCTTCCCACAGCAGTTCACCTTTTGGCACTGGGCCACCGTCAGTCACTACCTTAGTCCAGCTGGCTACAATTACAAAATCTAATTTTGACCCTTACAAGTTTATAAACTAAGCAATAAAATATAAAAAAAGAGACAAAAAAGTGTTGGTGTTTCTCTTAGTACAAGTAACAGAGACTTAAAATGCAGACTGCCTAGGTTTATGTTAATCTTAGTAACGCTTAGGCATGCCTCAAATGTTATCCTATTTTCTGTATGCACAAATGTTAAGACTGCTAATGGTGCCAAAGTCCAGCCTCTGTGATGGCACTGCTGAATTACGCCTGGTGTAACCCTAGGTGAATTACAGCAGTGTGTGTGTGTGTGTGTGTGTGTGTGTGTGTGTGTGAGACCCACATGAGAGTGGAAACAAAGTCCCCAAACGTCATTGGGGTGAAAGCAACAAGTCAGAATGACGTGGAGCAAGGAGCAATTACATTGAGAACCATTCAGAACGGAAACACAGTGACAGAACACTTTTCAGAAATAGAACGATATAAAGGAACAGTTGGAAAAGCAGCAGTCAAGAACCACATAAAGAGATCACAGAGAACAGGCAGGATGTGGTGGGGGGCTCCACCCCCTGCACTCCCTACTGTGAGGGGCTGTAACCCCAACCCCCTAAATAATATATAAACACCTTCAGTCAGCAGCAATACTGGAGAAGAACAGAGACAGTGTATACGTACATGTAGTGCAGTCAGAGTCACAGGCATTGTATCTCACAGAACCGCGCGGTACACGTCTCGCACAGGTAACACCGACCCATTCGTCTGCATGCCGCTCGAAGTAGTCTGACCAGCACACTCCAAAGTCCCTGCCTTCGCCCTCCTTCCCGTGCTCACATCTTCTCGCCCTAAACCCGCCGCTCTCTTGTCAGGATACCGTGTGTGTGTGTGTGTGTGTGTGTGTGTGTACAGTATGTCTGTATGTGTGTGTGTAAGTGTGCAATTAATTCATGCGATCTCCAGAAGCTACCTGTTCGCACTGCACCTCAACACCCGTTGAAAAACACAAGTGGACCTAAGGATTTCAGCGTCCTTGTTTTTTTTTTTTTTTACTATTTCTTTATCGTCCTGCTGCTGCCACTGATCCCTCTCTCAGAGCTCCCCTCGTAGACCCCAATCTGCAGCCCCAAGCAGTCTGCCCCTAGAGTGCTAACGCTACCCTCGTACCTTCAGGGCCTCAGATTACCCTCCAGGCAGGGTAGCGGAGATCCCCCACATCTCCCCCTGAGCACTGTTGGGAGTGCACACATCGGAGTCTGCTTCTCGGATGCTGCCTCGGAACCAACACTGAGGCTCCTCACCTAGATCAGGGCAGGGTGTGTTCTGGTGGATCCCTAACTTTGGCGTGCAATGAGGACAAGGCTGCCAGCGTGCGTAGAGACACACGTCGAAGCCGGTCCTCTGCCAATGTCTACCCTTGCGTAGAGCGTCTCCTCAGCTGCACCGATGACCCCAAGGTTTCCCCAACAGGTGGCGGTATCACAGTGGAGAGTATGGTCCCTCCTCCCCGGAGAAGGAGAGCAGCCATTGAGCACTCAATCCTTCTCCCTCCTGACCGACCCCCATCAACCCGAGTCCACTCCTGAACCCGGGTTGCCGGTGTGGTGTGAGGTGTGGCATCCAGCGCCTCAACCCTCAATGCCACCGGGCCAGCTGGCGTCCTTATTTTTTATCTACTATTTTGGCCCCATATGTCAGACTACTTACCTACTGTACTCTCTCTCTCCTTGCACTCAGCCTGCAAAGCCACACTTCCCTATAGCCTCACTGGATGCTTCTGTGGGCCCAAAACGACTACTACTACAAGGAGCTGGTTTCGTTCCTGGAACTGTTGTCAAGAAGGTGAGCATGGAGGCTCATCAGTGTAGGCAGCAGCGGTTCCACCAAGCTGTAGCGACAGGAATTCTGTCAAGCAGCATTACGGTGACGGCACAATGCCAGCGCGACAGCACAATGCCGACAGCCGGCATTGTGCCATCAGGGGTCACAAGTGTTTTATTTCCATACAGCTGTTTATGCCGAGCTCCCCGGCTACGGGGCTCCGGTCCTCCCTTGAGGGACTCGGTCTCTGGCTGCACCATTTCCCAACTCAACACCCCCTAAATTCCCCAGGGGTCCCCCCCATGTCAGGGCCTGGTGAAGGGGCGCTGGCTTCACCCCCAACCCCTGGAGCAAAATCCAGATATCAGGGGGCTGATCAGGCACTGGTGCAGCAATCATGGAGAATGCCGGCTCTGATTTTCCTTTTTTCTCTCGCCCCCCCCCCCTTTACTGATGTGATGACGCTGGTGCGTGCCTTCCCGACTTCTACTGACCTCCGGCCACTGCCAGAGGGCTGTCAGCGAGTGGGTGACCAGCCTCCCTCCCCAAGGAGGGGAGAACAGTCCTCCGGATTCTCGATCCTCCCACGCCTCTGCCGGCCCGGGCTTGTTCCCAAACCTGGGTCGCTGGCGTGGCGCGAGGTGTAGCGACCAGCATCTCAACCTCCAGCACCACCGGGCTGGCATGACACAAGTGTTTTTTGCAGGGGGGGGGGATCTGCCCCTGCACCTCCCGCACTATAGATTGCTAACTCCGAGTCAGAGTTGTTTTGGGAAGGGGGCGAACTCCCAGAGACAGCAGTGTCAGACAAACAGCAGATCATTACAGCGAACAGTCGATCCTGTCGCTGTGATGGTCTTCACTGTTTTTCCTTCGCAGTTTGAATGGTGTACCGGAGGCAGCCCCTTTCATACAGCTCATGTCCTGTGCTCACACAGTGGCATCAGTAGTGTAAGCGGTAGCCTCTTTCATCCGGCTCACCGCCTGCGCTCACAATGGGACAGTTCCATGATGTCAAATGCCTCCTCAATCCCCCCACCCACAAGAGGACTGGATCTTCTTAATTCTGTTTCCTCATGAGGTCCAGGAAGGCTCCCTCTGCAGTGTTCACAAATCAGGAAGGCAGCACTCAACTCACTTCCAAAAACCACACCTCCTGAGGAAGGTCAGGTGACCAAAGAGCCAGGGTAAGTGGCAGACTGTAGAGGCTCAGATGGAAAGTTATTTTCTTGGTTTAAATGTCTGTATGCAGTGGGACAATCGGCACTTTTTGTTTTTAAATTTGAAAATAGGACTTGCAATAAAAGATAAATGTCATTCAGCTGTCTGATCATACAGTCTGTCTGAGCCTCCGTTTCTGAAGTGTTGAGTGCTGCTTTCCTGACCTGCGTACATGTGTGATCAGCTACCCATGTCAGCACCGCGGTTCCCCTAGTTTCCCTACATGTGCCCCAGCTTCAGTCCTGCCTTCTCTACCTCTACACTGTTAACACAGCCAAGCAGCCCACAGCACGGGAGGGGGGCAGAGGGGTGGGTTAACGGCTTGCTCACATGGGAGCACAGTGCATTCTGCTGTGCTGCTGGGATGAGCTTGCTATTTCAGGTTCCAGTTTTAAGTGCTGGAACATAAGTCCCACATAATAAGATGACTACAGTGTACAGCTGCAACACTAGAAACTCTTCTGAGTCAGGCACTCTGAACTCCCTGTACCTACCCGCAACAGCCAATGTAGACAATATCCCGTGAGGCAACTGCAGACATCCTCACAGAGGCACTCTTTAAAATGTTACTGGCGCACATCCAAAAAAGTGCTGGCTCAGCTGTGCTTACTACGTAACTCATCTCTCTCTCTCTCTCTATCCACCCTTTGGTATTTTATCAGGGAGCCAACCTCCCACCCTCTCCAACCCACCAAAACGCCTCACCCAGCTGACAAGCAAGATCCAGCAACGCCCTACAGTCCCAAAACTTCTGACCCCCCAAGTGATCTCTAGTATCTGTATTCAACAGCCCTTGAGAAAGGGGGTCTTAGTCTCACGGGCACACAAACACAGTTAGCCATGTCTGGGTACAGCAGATGCACTTCCTAGAAAAAAAAAATAACTGCAAGACTATATCAAGCTGAACGTGTTCTGAAATATCAGTTACTATACCTGTAAGCTATGTGGAGTTCTATTTTTAGAACCAAATTAAAACAAAAGGATCAAAATTGGGATGAGTTAACACACGAGTGCTAAAGTCCATAAAGTATTATATTACATTACAACATCTTTGAAGGCTCCACGGTGAGCCCTCCTAACTGCAGGAGGGATGTGAAATGGAGTCAGCCAGGTAGGACCCTGAGGAATTAGAACAAGAGAAAGCATCAATGACCCTCGACAGAGCACTGGCAGAGCTGCAGAACAGCAATGGGTGTTTGGCGGTTGCAGAACTGCTGCATTCTGCACTGATCTGGCATTACATCTTTTGTGTTCCAGTCTCCTGTGCCAAGAATAATAATACAGTTTTTTACTCCACACTGTGGTCTATATTGGACTTTGTTTGGGAGACAGGTAACACAGTGGTATTCTAGTGGGTGCCGATGCTTTTTCTTGTTCTAGTTTAGTTCCTTGTACGTAGGTGCCACTTACTCAGAGCAAACACTGTTCCTGTTTGGGCTGTTAGGATCCGAGTAATGGGTGGAGTGGGGCATTAACAGCACGGCTGATCCAAGGGGGGCTGTCTTTTTCTGTGTGCTCCCACCAGTTTCCTGATACAAAGAACTGGCTCCCAATCACTGGCGTGCTCATCAGGGGTGTCCTCTACCCTGCCTGACACATACATGGCTGCAGCCTCCAGTGGCTGCAAATGTTGGCAAGTAATGTGCCAGATTAACTCTAGACACAGCTGTAGGGTTCATTGTGCAAATGGGAGGCTTTACGTCAATCGGAAATGGTATGTGCTGCCTTGGGTAGCACTTCCTCCCACAGACACTGTCATGTGACGGTCCAGGTTTGTGGAGCAAAACCAGAGTCATCTGTATGGCAGCACTGTGCACTACCATTGGGCCAGCTGGTGGCACTATGCACCAGCTTGTGACAACTTGGGTTCAGAATTTCAGATCCTCAACTTGGCACACAGATGTACGCTGGCATAAGTAGGAATTCAAGCATCGGAACACCTCGATGGATATGTCCTTAGGGAAGGCAAAACAACAGAATTCACTACAAATGAAAAAAAAGATATATGAACATACGTACGTACATACAAAAAAAATTTTGATTTAAGAATTTAATATGCTACATTCAAGGAAACTGTGATATGTGAAGAAGCAAACAGCATGGCAGTACCAGTGGTGGGTAGTGATGACAGCACTAGACTCCCAAGTTTCCCAGTTTTAAACACAGAGAGAACTGGTGGTAGTGGCGCTGGGGGAGGGGAGTTGCATAATTCTAAAACGTATTGCAAAATTATCTCTGGCTACACACATTCATCAGATAAAAATAACCTTAGTAATCTCGTGTTGTTATTGCCAGGATACTGGTGCCTGCAAAATGTAATTATCATTTCCTGAAGTACTGCTCAGCTGCAAAAAAAAAAAAAAACAGAAGGCAGCTCTTCAATCTGCACCAGGAAACTACAGGCTAATACAAAACTCTGACACCATACTGTATTTTACAAAAGATGGTACTGCACGGGGGAGGGGGGGTGAAAAGGGCTGGCAGGATGCCCAGAGTTTTATCATACTGGGTCACATTCCATGACCTTGATGAACCCCCACTTGTGTCTCCTCCCGCTTCTGTTTAGCTAGTCTCACTCACCCAGCTGTACCTACCTGTCTGCCCTTACCTACCAACCTACTCATCTCCCAATGTTTGTCAAGTCTTCCCTATTCTTCTGGGCTCCCCGTTAGGTATTTCGTTGGATACTGTAATCCGACATACACTTTATATATAGATCTCAGTGTCTGGCCCCATCCTTTTTTTTTTTCGGTAATATCATTTTACGTTCACGCTGCCGCATGCGAAGGAACTTAGAGAGTAGCACACTTGGAGGTGTGCCTCTCCATCCAATGCACTGCTCCCTTGAGCAGGCGTGGCGTCCTGCACCAACGGGTGCAGGAGCTCTGTATACAGCGGTGTTCCTCTGCTTCAAAGGCACGCTGCCATACTAAGATGCCGCCGTCACGCCGTCCACCTCATGTCACGCAGCGCTGCCCCAGCATCACGCTTCGCCCAAAGCTTTGGTGCCACGCTGGGAGCCACCCAAGCGTGGCAAGCGTTGTCGCTTCACGGTGCCCAACTTCGCCGGCTCCACGGCCCCCCAAGCCATCCTGCTGCCACGCTTGGGAGCCCACCCCAGCGTGGCAAACGCTCGTTTGTTTTGCCGACGGGGTGCCCAATCCCCGCCGGCTCCTCGGCCCCCGGCAGGTTTGCGAAGGGTGCCCAATCCCCATCGGCTCTCGCCCCCAGCCATCTTCTGCCATGCTGGGAGCCCACCCCAGCGTGGCAAACGCCCATGTCGTCGTTTTTTTTACACCTGTAAAATAAAACGGTCCCGCAGTGCGCCTCCCAGCCCCTCCCACAACCCGCACCCACCCACTGCACACCCAGCTCTCCATCACACACCTCACCCCATACTTCTCTGACTCCAGCGATGATCTTCAGTGGACCGGGAACACGTCCTGCACTCTTCAAAGCCAACCGCGAACTGAGGAAATGCCGTAAGCTGTATAATGGGCTAGATAGGGGTTTCAACTTTATTGCATATCTCAGGCATTTTTGGAATTTTGCACCAAATTTTCAACATGGGGTTTTGGGACCCCTTCAGGAATGATGTCACTGTCATGGTGTTATTCGGCCTGGCGGGTGATTTCGCAGTCACCGCGCACAATCACCCCTTCGGCTCGGATAACGCCATGACAGTGACATCATTCATGAGAAGGGGTCCCAAAACCCCATGTTGAAAATTTGGTGCAAAATTCCAAAACATGACTGTTTTAATGAGCGGCGTTGGCGCAGTTCCCACGCAGGCAGAAAGTTCGCTTAATTTTCCAGATTTTCAACATTGCCATTTTATCACACCTTCTTATGAGTTGTACAGCTGTCATTTTTCCATCTCACCCAAAGCGTGTTTCCGCCCATGTAGTGCACAATGGCGCAGTCGGTGAAATCAATGTATGGAACATATTAAGAAAATCACAGTGACACTGTTCATGAGCAGAGGTCTTAAATGGCTATGTTGAAAATTTGGTGAAAAAATTCTAAAATGACTGTTTTACAGCGTGCGGTTAAGTAGTTCCTACGCAAGACGCTTTCGTAATGCTTGCAAATTTTCAATATTTGTACTCCAGATTTTCAACATTGCCATTTTACCACACCTCCTCGAGAGCAGTACAGCTGTCATTTTTCACATCCTGCCCAAAATGTGTTTCTGCCCATGTAGCGCACAATGGCGCAGTCGGTGTGCGAACTCAATGTATGGGACACATTAAGAAAATCACAGTGACACTGATAATGAGCAGAGGTCTTAAAATGGCTGTGCTGAAAATTTGGTGAACAAATTCCTAAAAATGACTGTTTTAAGAGTCTGCATTGCGCAGTTCCTACGCACGCTCGTAAGTTTGTGAATTTTCAATATTTTCACTCCAGATTTTCAACATTGCCATATTACCACACCTCCTTATGAGCACTGCAGCTGTCATTTTTCACATCTTGCCCAAAACATGTTTCCACCCATGTAGCGCACAATGGCACAGTCGGTGTGCAAACTCAGTGTATGGGACACATTAAGAAAATCACAGTGTCACTGTTCATGAGCAGAGATCTTAAAATGGGTATGTTGAAAATTTGGTGATAAAATTCCTACAAATAACTGTTTTTCGAGCGTGCATTGTGCAGTTCCTACGCTCGCTCGTAAGTTTGCGAATTTCCAATATTTTCACTCCAGATTTTCAACATTACCATTTTACCACACCTCCTTATGAGCAGTACAGCTGTCATTTTTCACATCCTGCCCAAAACGTCTTTCCACCCATGTAGTGCACAATGGCGCAGTCGGTGTGCGAAATCAATGTGTGGAACACAGTAAGAAAATCACAGTGTCACTGTTCATGAGCAGAGATCTTAAAATGGCTGTGTTGAAAATTTGGTGAACAAATTCCTAACAATCACTGTTTTACCAGCGTGCATTGCACAGTTCCCACGCATGCTCCTAGGTTTGCGAATTTTCAATATTTCCACTCCAGATTTTCAACATTGCCATTTTACCACACTTCCTTATGAGCAGTACAGCTGTCATTTTTCACATCCTGCCCAAAACGTGTTTCCGCCTGTGTAGCGCACAATGGGGGTAACAAAAAGGTCATGCTGACAATTTATTGTGCAAATACCAGCAATCGCACAGGGCATTAGGGTAAAGCACCATACATGCCAAACACCACTGCAAATACCTGCAAGCGAACGTTCGGCATTGACAAATGCTTGTTTAAGAACGTTTTGTGCATACAATATATACATTTCAGTCAAGGAGATATACAAAGCTGCCATGTCTGTGGGAATTGTTAGTCTTTAGAATAATCTGATGTGGCGACATCTGCCTCCTTGCACAGCAATAAGGGTGACGCCGGTTTACATCCAATAACTCCCATGCCTATATTTCATAGTGTTAAAAGAGAAAAGGAAAAACAAAAGGAGAACCCTTTAGCTTAGGTAGCACTTCTGAAGGAGGGACAGAAGGGGGTGCAAGAACCCAAGGAGACCCACCCTAAATACATCAAGGTGGCCCCTACCCACTCTCTTTCTGCTTCCATCTCTGCTTCTCCCTTGGCTTCCGAGAGGCATCCATCAGTTCCTTAGGACATCCTTACTATTGCTCAACCAATCTGAATGACCTTCAAACTGTTTAGGGGATAAAAGTGTGATCATGCTGCATCAATAAAAAACCATGAGTTCCATCTGGAGGTAAAGACCGCTGTTTTTTTCATTTAAGTTAAACGCAAATTTTCCTATTTTATAAATATCATTGATTGTTGCTCTCCACTGGTCTAATGTGACCTGTTGAGAGGTCAACCTGGTTATACAATTCTTAGCTTCTGAAAACATGATCCCAAGGAGATATTTAACATGTCTCTCCTTCAAGCCCCTCGGCTAAATATGAAATAAGTATAAACATCGTGTCAACTGCATCAGTACATGCAGAACCTCTGTAATGGTCCCCTCCAGAGCCAGGCAAAATTTAAGCACTGGACATGACCACATTATATGTGCGTGTGGGTCACTGATGCAACTCCACAAGCTCTCCAGCATTCAGCATTCCCATTCCTCACATATCTGGCAGTAATGGCTGTTGTTCCGTAGAACCGTTTAAGGTGTTTCTGGCATATTCTTGCCAAACATGAGAGGGTATGACCCTTTCCGTCTCTTAACATCCTTCTTCCCAACCTACTATCTCTACCTGCTGGCCAAACTCCTCTCCCCACCTTGTGGCCACATATGTAGTACTATTCCAGTATGTTTCCTGAAGGGCCTTGTAAATGGTGGAAATTAGATATGCAGTGGACTGTGGCCTGATTTGCAGTGCTAGAGTGCTAATGAGTGCCACGCATTCATTAGCACCTTGCACCTCAGTGGGAAAAGTGGCATGGTAGTGCCGTATATGGAAGTAATGAAAGAAGTCCCTCCATGCCAGGGCGAACTATTGTTGCAGCTCCAAAAAGGATTTCATATCTGCAGCTGTACAGAACTTAAATAGATTATATTCCCTTTTTTTGCCAATCTCAAAAGTTTGTATCTATTCATGCCATTGCAAAATTGGCCAGGTTTACAAGGGGGCACACCCATACTAACTAAGGCTCCAATTCTGTGGCTGTCACCACTTTCTGCAATACCTGTTTAACTTGGGCCAACCAGGGATTCGTGGTGTCTCTGGCCGCTGCCCCTCCTCCTCTCCGAACATGTATCTAATCATGTCTTGACCAACAGAATAGAATGCAAAGCTGAGTTCCAACATAGTATAGATACAGGTCCAGGAGACCTAGGCCTCTTTTACTCTTGGGGAGCATTAATGTGTAGAGTGTAATTCGAGGACAACCTCCCCCACCCCCACCCAGTTACATACTGATGGCTAGCCAACATTTCCTCCAGTCCTGCTGTGGTACCAGTACAGGGATATTATGAAAAATATACAAAAAAGTGGTGTAGGACCACCATGTGGACTGAATCTACTTTATGAATTAACGTTAAAGGAAGGGTATTTTATCTTTGTAAGTCCGTTATTAATTAAATTGGTAGGAGACCATAATTTACCTCCTAAAGCCTTTCTAGCTTATGGGGTATCTTAACACCCAGGTACTTCATTTCCCTGAGGTCCCAGAAAAAATAGATACTGCTGTTTCAGTTCAAGGTGTGGGTTAAAATTACATGGCAGGGCCTCTGTTTTAGTGGTGTTCAGTCTGTAGGCCGAGATAGCACTAAATCAGGTCAATATACGAAATACCTCTGGGATTGAGTTCTCAGGATCTGCCACATAGAAAAGTACATTGTCCACATAAAGTGCTGTACGATGTTCTCTATCTCCAACTTGATAACCCTTATAGGACTCACTCTTCCCTAACAGCCTGGGCAAGTGGTTCAATATATAACAGGGCAAATAATAACGGGGAGAATGGGCATCACTGAGCCCCACCCTATAACAGGGCAAATAATAACGGGGAGAATGGGCATCACTGAGCCCCACCCTATAACAGGGCAAATAATAACGGGGAGAATGGGCATCACTGAGCCCCACCCTATAACAGGGCAAATAATAACGGGGAGAATGGGCATCACTGAGCCCCATCTTGCTCACTGTATCTATTAATCTGCTCTAGGCCTTCACTGCAATATAGCATCTTGTTTAATTATCTGATTTATTTTGTACCTGCAGTTCTTCATGACCTTATTTATCTTGCCATTTGTGCACTTTGCTGATTGCTCACTGACTGTTCACCCTTTTTAGTTCATTTTTGTTGACCAGGTAAGTGCACTAGACAAATCCTGCCTATTTTCAGGCACGACCTAGGGTAGGGGGATACAGATGAATGCCAACTGACCTTGAACCAGATTAAGCTGTTAACGGTATTTTTAGTGAATGAGGGAAATTTGGACAGGACACCGGGGAAATTCCCCTACTCTTTTGATAAGTGCCATGGGATCTTTAACATCCACCTGAACTACCACCAGTCCAGTCAGATGAGACCTCGGTTTAACGTCTCATCCGAAAGATGGCACCTCAGAAGTGCAGCGCCCCTCTCATGCTGCACTACAGTGTCAGTACTGGGGTATTAACCCAAGTGCCAGATTATATTCTCTCTCCCTCAGGTCACACTTGGAAATGAGCTTTGGTTCAGTGTGCCTTACCAATTTTCAAAGAAATCAGTAAGACATAAGAACCGGTGGACGGAGTATGGGCAGGAGATGTGTGAAGGGGTGACAGGACCATGGGACTAGCCTTGGCCACCAGTGGAGGGGCATGGCGCTCTTTATAGAGTATCTGTCTATCTTTATGTATTATTATTATTATTTATTCCACCAAATACGAACACCTTGAATAGTCCCATTATTTGTGGTATTTGGAAGTTTCTGTATTTGGAACTGTAGCTGTGATAAGCCCAGAGGGGCTTCCATTTGTAAATATCAGCATTGCAGACTTTTAAAATAAGATGGAAACTGTTAGTAGTGAACAGGATTTGACACAGATGCCAACTGCCTCCCCCGATGTTCTGTGGTATCACACAGACAGGCACTCACTGACAGCGAAGCCCGTTTCTGTGGCACATAGTACTATTGGGAACGGTCAGACCATTATCTCTTTGAGCATGGAAAGGTCCCATCGCTTCAAGTGAGCTAGCAAAGGGGACTACTCAGTTTCAGGGAGTAAGGTCATAACCCTCTGTTTATGCTGCACATACTGTACAATGTGTTTTGTTTACAAAAAAGTGTTTTTGGATTTTTCTTATTGGAAAATACAACTTTAACTCGACAGATCCCTGTTAATCGTACAAAACAAAGAATACGTTATTGAAGAAACATGTTTTCAATTTCAGAGCCAAGGGAGTTGTTTTCAGCCAAGTTCATGACTGCCAACTTTAAAAGAAAGGACAGACTTTTCCTTGTGCATGCTGATGACGTAATCCGTAACTGAAATATTTCAGAACAGCAATAATACTAGTCATCAATCCACAAATGTATACTTAACAGTACACATGGCATGTTGCTTCAATTAATTGATAAACACGCACACAGAGACATAGTACCACCTGTGTGGGCTTCTAAACAAGCCACTAAACAGCCTGTTCCTTCCTGCAGCTTGTTATCCGTCTGTCTAGATGTTATGCAACTGACTTAGATGATGTCACAATACTGCTGTTTCTCAATGCCAAATAAAATAAATAGCAAAAAAAAAAAAAAAAAATTTTCTTCTTTGTGGGAGAAGACTCTGTATTCGCTGCTCATGTTGAAATACATCTCTCATTCACTTCATATTTCTTAACCGGAATACAACAGCAACAAAGAGCCTCCTAGGTTGACCCAGAAGCTCTACACAGCCACTCAAGAGACCAGTATTGTGGAGGGGACCAGACCCAAGTATATAATCCTGGAACCAGCAGGGGGATGTACACAACATGGAGGGGGAAGTGTTCAGCTTTTGCAGACAAACAGTGTGAAGGAATGTATCGAATGATCATGGCCTGCAAGGGAAGCTACACGCCAGCTGAAGGACAAGGTGCAGCAACATCGACCCCAAGGATTAGCAGGGAGGGGAGTAAAGCTCTGGCCAACAGTCACCATTCCTTTATGTATGGTTCTGATAAACATTTATTTTTTGTTGATCAGGATAGGAGAGTTAGAAAATTCCACCTATTTTCAGCCCTGTTGTGGGGGTGGGATACAGATGCAAACAGTGGTATTTTAGTGAACAGGAGAAATTTGGCCTAGACACCGGATAGTCCCTTACTCATTTCGAGAAGTGCCATGGGATCTTTAATTTCCACCACAACAATCACCAGAACAGGCAGATGGGACCTCAGTTTAGTGTCCCATCTGAAATGTGCAAATGCACACACACACACATAGTGGGCACTTTGGTTTTATGCTCGCCTCAGCTCTAACAGAATGCCAGAATATTCTTTGAGTCACTGCACATTTTGATTATTGAATGACTATATTCACTGCAAAAAAACCCCAAAATTTTTAAGCATCAGTTAGTGTTAAAGCTTAAAAGCCACAAATGTAAAAAGCTGGCCCATTGCACAGCAGTAGGGCTACTGCTTGCAAGGCCAGTGACCCAGGTTTAGGAGTGAGCCCAGGCCATCATGGACTGACGGGAAAAGAGAACTTAGCATTGCAGAAGACACTGTCCTCCTCCTCCTCCCTCCAGGTGGGCAGCAAACTGTTACCACTACTTGAGTGCTACTTGGGTGTGCCCAGAAGGTTCAAACCTGGCAGAGATGGTAATGGAAGTGAAGAAGTGGGGGGGACAACACAGAAAGAAACATCCTCCCAGCATGGCAGAATAATGCCAGTACACTCGGGCTCTGCTCTCACCCAGCATGAGCAGCCTGCCACTGGTCGAGGACTTTGGTTGTGACGTTCTGGCCGCCCTCTCCCTTCCAGCACTACCATGGGAGGGTCACATGGTGCTCTCCGGGGTCTGGGATAGGTGATGGGGATGGGTGGTGTCAAAGGCTGATGGACAGCTAAATAAAAGAAGGAACTGCAACGTAAGGTTAAAGGCCCCCTGAACAGTGGTGAAGCTGTGTCCTGCTATTCCTCGAGGTTTGACTGATCATGCTACGCAGGGCTGACATTCCCTTAACTTCGGCACTGTCTGTCCAAGCACCTGAAACATACTAGAACAGCACTGCTTGAAGACTGGCTGCTGAAGTAAGGGGCAGCACCAACTATGAGTTGCATGATCATTCAAACCCCAAGGAATGCCAGGACACAGATTCACCATGGCTCAGGGAAGCAATAAGGAAGTGGCACTGTTTGGGCTTTCAGCTCCGTGGAGCCAAATACGATCCTTTGGATTTTTTAAAACTGACAGAAGTAAGGCCCAGTAAGCTTTGTTATATGTTTTTTTTTTTGGGGGGGGGGGGGGCAGCTGTAGGAAAGTAAGAAGCTGCTCTCTGACAGCAGCTGCTAGAACAGCAGTGCTCTGCATTCCACTTCTAAGATTATGGAATGCCTGTGACCTTCTGGACAGGTTCACATTCTTACCAGCGAGAAGCACATTTATTTAGGAATCATGTGAGAAGGAGAAAGGGTTATTCAGGCCAAGCCTCAACATAAGATTTAAAAGCATTTCTCTAGCCCCACCCAGTTTTATCCCTTTCAGGACACCCAGCCAACAGCATAACGCTGCAGATGGAATTTCAGTTTAGCACTGGTTCTGTTCCTAACTCCTTTCTGCATTCCTAAGGATCTGACTGTTTCTTCTAGTGTGGATTTTATCTTTTGTTTCCATTGCAAACAAGTCCAGAAGCAGTATACAAAATTAACAACATGTACAGAAATGGAATAGTACAACAGAAATTTGTCAGCCGAGGGCTAAAAGTACTGAGAAAGCGTGTCAGTTATAACGATCTACACGGAATAAAGTACACTCTGTCTTCTAGTTTCAAAAGATTTATAATAGAGGAAATTCCTGGGCATTACTAGTCTCTATTCTAACACATTTTTGTGTCAATAAAAACCCCTTGAGAATGTTTTGTTTAGGCAATTGGGGGCATTTAAGCACTGCATTACAGAGCGCAGCAAGGGACAAAGTGAACCACCAAGCTAGTTTTAAAAACTGCTGTGGCTGTCAGATGCCAGACACTTCAAATGCTGGAATGTTTAAGAGAAGAACAGCAATGTGCAACAAAAAGGCTGCAGGAAACTTAGACTCAGAATTGCAGCCATTTGAGTAGTTTGCATTTAGAAAGATTCAAAGTACTAAGGGTACTGACAGGTGGCCAAACTATCACAAGCAGAAGCTGGACTCCACTGAGAATGAGATGTGGGATCTCGGCTCTGCCATCACGTGTCAATAAATTGCAAAGTACAACATAAATGAAACTTCAATACTGACAAAATATGCCAGTCTCAACTCTCTACATTTGATGGGGGATTAGATGTTGCCCTGTTGTGGGTTTTACACTTGATTTGCATGTTATTTGTTTTTGTTATTATTTAATTGTATCTTACTGTATTTACAATCATGTAATTGAGCTGTATTTTACACTGGACCCCACTGGAAATGAGCCCTGGCTCATCTGGAATATCCTTATTCATATTTTATGAAGAAAGTTTACTGCTACAACTTGTCTGCAGTCCACATACTACCAGTATTTACTCAAATTACCAATGGTAGTGAAAGGTTCCGAATAAGTATTTCTCACTTTACCTTCCTATTTTCCTCAGTGACCTCGTCTCTTACTTTTCCTGCACCACATCTCCTGGATTAGAAGACCACAGGGAGCGCCAAATTGTTTCCTCTGCAACAGCCCAGCAAACTTGTTTGATCACTGCCAACCCCCTGAGGATGAAGGCATTATAAAATGGCAAGACAATATCTAGAAAAGTCATTGGCTGAGAGATGTCTCCTGACAGTGCATTAAAATCTCTATAAACATGCATGGTCAGGTGTCGAATCTCATTTTCCTTACACACACACACACACAAAAAAAAAAAAAACACTACTTAGAGCCACTTTATAAGTGTAATAAGTCCCTCAAGGGTGTGCATCCTAGGACTGTAATGCACTTCCCAGGGACGTAAGGACACTCAGCCTTCGTCCTCTTGCCTTACTATACCCCTGAGGAGTACTTTAAAATCCCATAATGCACAACCTGTTGTGGCTTATTACTTAACATAGTGCATGCAATGCACTTACTCCTCCAGCAAAACAGTCATCCACTACAGACCAATGGATGAGACACCCATAGAGTTGGGAGTAACGTATCTCAGAATTAGTATGATATAGAGGTAGTTTGAAAGAAGAGCAGTATGTAGGATGCAGAAACAATTAAAAAAGGCAAGTAAGTTCTAATTTTTTTTTGTATGTCTCTCCAAGGCACAGGCATCTATTTCTAAAGCATAAACCCCAAAGCAAAGCATCATAGGTATGCAAATCCGTGTGTGTGTGTGCGCGCGCGCGCGTGCGCACGTATGTGTGTGTCGTGGAGGGGGTAAGCTGTATAGGTACTCTCAAAAGTACTGACAGGAATCAAGCTGTCGGAAGCAGAAGGTGGACCCCACTAAAAAAGAGATGTGGCATTTTGGCTCAGCTAGGGTGTAAATTGCTTGTACAGTACTTTGGGATATAGTGTGTATAGTCCACACACTACCAGTATTAAATGAAAATACCAGTTACAGTGAGAGGTCCAAATAAGCATTTCTCACTTTGCTTTCCTATTTTCCTCCATAACCTAGGCTTTTCCTTTTCCTTCACTACAGCTCCAGGATTTGAGAACCACAAGGAGTGTCAGCTTGCTTCCTCTGCTGTCCAGCAGAGTGACATATACAGCAACAAGCTTGTTTAATCACTGCCAACCCGCAGAGGACTAAGGCAATAGTGTACGCAATACACTTAAACTTCAAATGATAAAACCCTATGCAAAGCACATGGGTGTGTGTGTGCATGTGTCTGTGTAAGCTCAACAGGAAATCTCAACAGGCACTACATTTCTGCAGGCCTTTTTACTACTCAGACCTCATCACAGCTGCCTCATGCACACTTAAATGCAGCAATAATCTTTAAAATCTGCATTAGAAGAGTAGACGTGACCAATTTGCTGCCTAAAAACTGTTTACAAATACTCTTTTGCTTTTAATGATTGACTGGCAGTATAGCCTAGAGGTTAGAGCAACAAGTTGTGAATGAGCCTGGTGCATCCAGCAGACCTGGGTTTGAGTCCCACTACCTAAACTTACATACTGTGCGACTCTAAGCAAGTCACTTAGCATCCCCAATGCTCCCTGGGTCACCCCGTAAACAGACCTTGTGCCAACTGGGCCATACCTGGTCACCAAAGGATAACTAAATCTTCTTTCTGCAACCCCTTCTACCCAGAGCTTTCTGCAACTCCTTCTAACCAGAGCTTTCTGCAACCCCTTCTAACCAGACCTTTCTGCAACCCCTTCTACCCAGAGCTTTCTGCAACCCCTTCTAACCAGAGCTTTCTGCAACCCCTTCTACCCAGAGAACTGTCCACTACGCCTCTAGGTAAGGATTTAAAAAAAAAAAAGAAAGCCAAATAGCTTAGTCGAGTTTTTTGTTTGGTTTGCATTTAGAAGAGTACTTCACTTTGTACATCTGTGTGTGTCACATGGCTGAGTGCTTAGGTCAGCACACCACTCCACTTCCCTGCTACTTCTCTGTGACCGTTTGCAGGATTAGCATGTGGCAATGGGATAAGCTTACTCGCATTTTTGTGCAGTTGCCATTTTTAAACTAAATCTCAGCAAACAAAGATCAGCAGTAAAAAAAAAAAAAGAGATTACGACAAGAACTAAACTTCAGTCACAGAAATGCTGACTTCTGTCATAAAGCTGTATTACGTGGAAACTGGCAAAGCCAGGTTTCCTAGATCCTCATGGATTCCTGTATTTTACAGGGACATGGAGCCCTCTACAAGGACATCAGTCCCGTAGCCTTGCACCGGTTATACAGGAGAACACAGCAATTCAGCTTCCATGGGAAATAATGTAATCTACAGGAAAACACAAGGAAATTGCCCTGAAGTTATAGGGAGAATGCCAAATTAATCTGGGAGCACTGCAGAGCAAGTCTGAAGAACAGCTGACACCTATATGCTCTTGGGTCAGGCAACCCATGGCAAGGAGTTACCTTCCCAAGAACCTAAATCGCACACAGGATGAGTCTTTTTTTTTCATTTTCTGCTTATGCCCCCTTCTCTCTCCACAGTCAGCCTTTCCTTCAGATAACCCTTACAGTGTCCTCAGGCTCTGCCCAGCCCCAGTCTTACCCGGAGGTCTGTGTCCCCCATTCTGTCTAGGTTTACCCCCAGGCACTGAAGGCGGGGGTAGCATCCCAAATCTCCCCCTACCGCAAGCAAGGAAGAAGCCTGGAAGTGGAAGGGGGCCCCCACCAACAAGTTGGTGAGATCCTGCCACCAGAGGAGATCTTTCTGTACGCTGTTGGAGATCATGACCAACTGGTCCATGTTGTCCAACCATTGATCCCACTGGACCCGAAGAGACCACTGGGTGACCCTCATATGCAGCCTGGCCAGGGGGGACAGTTGGAATGGCAGCAGCCATAAGACCCAAGAGACAAAGCATGGAGCGAGCTGGGGTCCACTGAGACTTGGCCACCAAGGTCTCCACTTGGTCTAGTGGTCTGGGTGGCCTGGTTAAAGCCCTGACAAACAGCACACTCAGCTGAGTTGTGCTTGGGCCCCAGGCAGAGGAGGCAGCGGGAGTGGTCATCCCCGTGTGGGATTTGGGCGCCGCACTTGGGGCACTTTTTCTTTAAATGAGATGGCATACACCATGGGTGATGGAGAAAAAATTAACAGCAGTAAAAGACAATAAAAACGTCGAATTAAAGCGGGCGACTGATCGCTGTTCTACTACATCTGTCGGGCGAACTGGCGCGACGGCGGGAAAGAACTGGAGGGCGGGCTGGGACTGCCCCCTTTTATGGTCGAGCTGGCGTCGGCGTCCTGCCTGGCGGTGGGGGGCAGTCCCGCTGATGATTGCTAGCTACAAGTTTGCCGTGCAGACCTGATGCCAGGAGGCGCAGTCCTATATGTGAAGACCTACTGCAGGAACCCTCTCAAAGTAAGATCTATGAATTTACAGGGTGCCGCTGCTCCTGGCTGCTATTCTACAGCTATTAGAAGTCAAGCAACCCCTTTTCCTACTTAACATCATCAAAATGCTGATTTTAGGGACAGGAATGCAGCAGGAGCTGAGTGGCTTTCTCAAACACCAAAGTGAGACTGTGGATAATATAACTTAATTTTCTTATAAATACTTGCATTAAAAAATTCAAGCTATGTGCAATTTAGGTCCTTGAGTCAGGCAACTCCTTGCCATGAGTTGCCTAACCTGAGGTGTCACTAACTCTTGAAAGGGAAAGGGGAAATTGTTTAATCAGGAAAGGCACACTAAACTGAAGATTGTTTCTGGGTACAACCTGGGAGCACAAGGAAGTTAAGTGACTTGCTCAGGGTCACATACAGTAGTATTCAAGTGGGGGCTGTGGGATTCAAACCCAGGTCTCTAGGTTTGCAGCTCAGTGCCCTAAACCATAGTACTATACTGCTCTCCACCTCTGAGTAAGCTCAGGGGGCTAAAAATGGGTTGGGGGGTCCTAGAGACAGTACCGCTGGCATGAGCCAGCATAGTGGCTTGGATAGAACATTTCTGACTTGTGACAGAGCACATAAAGGTCATCAAAACAGCTTCTTCCCTTTAGGCACATCCAGACGCGATGTGTAACACAACAGATGGAAATTCAATGTTGGCAGATAGGCTGCCTGCCAGCCAGCGTATCCAAGTTCAGTAGGGAACTGACAGAGCTGATGGGGAAATCCCCAAGCAAATTCCACCTAAAGCACTTGCCCATGAGCAAAAGATATTTACTCTTCAGGTTAAACCCCTGCATAGCACTGTACCAATGAGGGTCGATCATGCTAACATCCGTGGCGTTCGATTTACTGAACTCCACTCACTGGCTGTCAAAAAAACTGCTTCTGCCCTATTGGATATAACAGGTCTTTTTGCTAACCAGCCATCCATAAGGACATCTGAATGCCACATTATTTACATTCCATAATTACCTCCTATACTGGTAAAAAAAAAAAGTAAATAAAAACATCACTGCTCAAATATACAAAGCAGCAGTGTTCATTTGTGTTTATGAACCCACTCAGATATGCTGAACTGTAGCAAGTAGTCAAAAACACTAAGAAACCATACAACAGTTTTTTTTGTGTGTGTTCTTTTCCACAGTACGCTTGTTTTAAATGAGAAAATTACTAGAGTGAAATCAGGGAGAAAGTAAGTTCCCCCAAGCTACTGTGCACCTCCTTCATGGGGGGTCTGCAATTTGCATACCGTGCATAATATATGGGTACTGCTTTGTTTTACTGTTTGCTAAAGAAAAAGAATTACTTTATTCATACATGTATACATTGTGTAAATCTGTAGACAACGAATAAAAGCATATGTCTGCGTAGTAAGAAATTGAAAAAAGTTTTCCCATTTATTTAGCAAGCTACTGTAAAAGTACAGCCCATTATCAAAACCAAACTGGCTGGTACAAGCCTGCAGTATGTTTCAGGAAAGGCTACAATGAAACAAGGACATTGGAAACCAAGCATTTGCTAAGTTCCTGAGGTCCAGAGCTCCTTGCTGGCACTCAGCTGCAGGCACCATTCTTTTCCCTAGCCAGCAAAGCAGTACCAACACAAAGAGTAGGCCGGAACAAACAAACGGACTGAGCCTCGGCATTTCTCTGGAGCGGTATTTTCTTTAGCTACCCTTCCCCCTCCTAAGGCTTGTATTTGTTAGTCAAAACAAGAAAAAACAACTTTTACATGGTAGACCTGTTGTCTGGGAGGATGATCAGTGGGGACAAAGTCACAGTTTGGACTCGAGTGATGCAGTACTCCAAAAAATGTACAGCCACAAGATGTTCAAAACAAGGAAAAAAACGTTATTTTTTTCAAAAGTAAGAATGAGCAAATTCCAAGGATAAATTCATCTTCCCTAACCGAATCTGCATGGGGATTAACAGTTTTAAATAGATCTGCAACTATAAGGTAACTGTAACACAGAATATTGCATTTCAACCCCACCTTACCAATTTAATACAAACAAGCATTATTCATCAGCACAAACCTTTAATAAATTATTATTATTAATTCCCTTACCTATATGATCTTCTGGAATTAGGGATTCAATTGGAGGGTCTAGTTCTGAGCTCTGGGCCATGTAATACTTCACTTGTGTCATGAACTGCCTAATTGTCTGCAACATGTCAGTGCTGGACACGTGGCATTCCTTGTTTTCTTGAAGAAAGCTAATATAGTCCTGGACAAGGCAACCAAAGTAAGTCCGCTTGTCCCGTGACATTTCCGTAATCCTCTTGACCATCCTCTTCTCCGGAGTCATAAACGTACTGAATACTCCACTCACCTTGCGAAACTGGGATTTGACGATCTTGGGGAGGACAAAAGAACTGTTCCTTTTCTTTGACTTCAAGGGGGGAGCCATGGTCTCCTGGTCACTTCCTTCTTCAATGTCTTCCTGGCTACTGGTAGTGTCCCCTTCATGGTTAAACAGAGGCCCACTGCGATCAAAGTCCTGGGAGTCAGAAGAGGACGTTGAAATGCTCATATCACTTAGTCTTTGTCTGCTTCCATTCTCCTGCCTGATTGACTCAGAATCTGTAGCCAAACCCTTGCTGACTGAAAGCTGTTCTTTCGGAGCAATGCCTGGATTTACAGCAGTCCCTGCCTGGAGCAATGACCTGTAACAAGATCTGATTTCTGCTGAGGTTCTCAGGTTTCCTTCCACCTCTGACAAGCTAGCATGCTTTTTCAGGCGAGGTGGAGGAATGGGGGTTGGTTTCTTTCCCAGCATGCCCAATCTGTCGTGCTTGGGAAAACTGCCTGTCACTGGCACACTTGCCTGTTTCATATTCTCTTTCAGTAGTGGGCTTTGGAAGCTGTTGCTGCTGCTTAATGAAGGTGGTGGGGGTCTGGGAGGTGGGGATCGGGGTACCTCGGTGTCATTCCCTTCCTCACCTCTTGTTCCTTGTCGTTTGACAGTTCCACTAATATCTTGACTGTGCACTTCTAGGAAGAGAGGATTAATGAAACACAAAGCACCATTGGTCTGGCTGCACTCCAGCTCTGAAGGCGTACGAGTTCTTAAAGAATGCACTCCATTTATGGGAGTCAGATGTCCTGAAACCATGCCCACACTGTCAGAGGGAAGAGACCCAAGAGAAGGTGGATGGGTTTTGCCTTTGCAGTTGATAGGAGAGCTCCAAAACTCTGTAAAGACACCAAGAATATGCACATAAATCAGGGTTTAACAATTTTTTTTTTTTTCTTCAGCCCTCTAGGCTCAGAAATTCAAATGATTTTCTAAACGATCTGCATTCTACTTTAAAAGAAAGGCAGAACACACCAACAGTCAAAAAACAAACCCAGTGTACACATGTGGAATGAATAACACATGACGAAACCGGTGAGATCTGGAGTAAAATGGCTAGTATGAATGTTTTTTGTTTTCTAAAACGTTATGTTCTTATGTACCACATTAAAATGTCCCAATGTCAAAGGACAGGGTAGATCAACATAACTGCACAAATATATGTTTTGCATTATACTGCAAAGTACATTTTATCATTCTTTGGAGGCTGAATAGAATTACAACATACTGCCAGACTTTTCCTATGTGGGTTCCATTTTTAGTCTTTTTCCTTGTTACAGAAGACAGTTTGCTGTTGTGACTAATACCTTGGGCTATTAGACATGCCTTAACACAGTTTCTATATAAAAACATATTTTTTGTAACAGCGCAGGAGTATGAAAATCACATTCTCAGCTTCTCTGAAACCACAAGATGCTGCAAATATGCAATGTTTACCCACAAAATCAGCAACTCGTGCTGAGCCAGCCTACGCTTTACCCAACTCCCACACTATCAACACTGGTGGCATCTTGAGAAATACTGCATAAGAGTACAACGTTTTCATGACACCTCTCTACAATATATGTCAATTCACTGAAGCCACAGTCAAGAACTACATTGCTTTTGGTGGTGGTGGGGCTGCATTTAGTTACTGCACTGAAGTTCATATCTGGAGACCAGAGTTCAAATCAAATGCGGTACTGCAGCTCAGTTCTGAGTGTGCGACAGTCCATGGTGACAATACTGGCTCTGCAGAGCAAAGACATTTTTTTTTCCATTCTATTTATGCCCTCCTCTCTCTCTGGCACTGGGACCCAGCCACTGCCATTTACCATGGTTTCTCCCAGGCCACTGTGGACTGCCCCCAAGGCAGGAGCAGGGGCAGGCGCACTCTTCGACAGGATTTAGGCCCTTCATGGGATAGCAGGGTCCAGGGTTAGTGGGCCAGATTTACCAGGGGCTGCATAGTCATCAGTGCCAGGGCTCTAGTTTCTCTTTTCTTCCCCACTGGTCATGGGGCAGTGCCTGTGTGACATCACGATGTGCAGGTATCCATATGTCACCATCCGTATTTGCCTCTTCCTCTCTGCTGCTCCCTCCAGCTGCACTACCATATGCTGTCACCCAGGTGGCAGTGTTATGTCAGAGGAGACTACCCTCCCTCCCCGGAGGAGGAGGAGAGCATCCTTCTTCTGGGACCCTCGCTCCTCCTCCCTCTGGTTGGCCCATGAGGACCTGAGGTCGCTCCTGATTCAGGGCATCACACATGGAAACACCACTGCTGCACCAACAGGCTGACTGTGCAAAAATATTATTCAAAAACTGCTGTAACAAAAAAAGTAGCACCCACCCACCCACCAGCAAAGAGCAGGAGCAAAATCCACAGATGTCAGCATATCATAGACAAGAAACAGCTTGATTTAAGATTAAGTGCCACAGTAGAATACAAACACCGGCGATACCCCAAGCAGACAAACCTGTTTCGTGCCTGCTCGTGACACTGTGGTTCCTCTGAGCTGACAAGGCATTACAAAATTAAAAAATAAAAAAACACGATTTGCAAAAAATGAGTGTGTAAGTAACAATCACAAATTCACTTACTGATTCCTAGGTCGGCAATGTCTTCAAGTTCTCCTTCTGTTGTTGCTTCTAAAATGGCTTGTGGCAATTTTAAAGTGAAAGGCAGTACATCCCTAATGAGTGAAAAAAAGGGGGGCATGATGTTTATTATGACCTCAGAAACAGAAAGTACTACTGCCATCTACAACACCAGGATCAAGCTACTGTACCAAGAAGAAATAAGGACACCTTCCTCCATCCCGGGGTAACTGAAGCCCTTTTAAACTTCAGTTTCCAACAGACATTTGCTGGAACATCTAAGAACCTTAATGTTACCCGTGATATGCAGATACTATCAGACTCCTTGGCAACACCTTGTGAAGGGATTTATGGACGCTACTTTTCTTCTTTATTTTACTTTGGAAAAAATATGCTTGTGCAAATGACCAGCTACCAGGTTACATGTAGAGAACATTGTTTCAGGCATGATTCATTTTATGGGATCCCAGTGTCATACCATTTTATTTAAAATAGTCGGTGCAGTACATAAATGGAAGGAGGAATGTGAACATGGAGGTTGGGCCACTGAAAACAGGGGACCTGCTGAGAGAGCCAGGGGCAACAGCAGAGATGCTAAATGAACACATAGCTTCAGTGTTCACCAAAGGGCTCTGGAGAAAGAGAGATTGCTCACTGGAAGGGCCCATGGCATCAGGAGTAGAGGTGATGCAGCCTGCAGCATCAAGCTTACCCTGGTAGGTGGCAACCTAGGGAAGATCAAGCAAGTTAAGTCCCAAGTGGTTGAAGGGATACCCCCAGGATCCTAATGGAGCTAAGGGACTATGTGGTGGGGCCACCTGCAGTAATCTTTCAGAGTTTTGTCTGAATAGGAGTGTACTGGAGCACTGGGAAGTGACCAATATGATCCCCATCTTCAAGAAGGGGGCAAGGTCTGACCTTAGCAACTACAGGCAGGTCAGCCTGGCATCAGTGCTGGGCTACGTCCTGGAAGCCATGATTAAGGACTGAATAATGGGTCGCATGGTTGAGGTCACGTTTCTTGCTCCCTCTCGGCTTGGCCAACGTGATCACTTTCTCTGTGGGGGAGACCAGGAAGGTGGACAGGGGCAGGACTGCAGAAGTAGTCTATTTTCATTTCAGCAAGGCCTTTGATACTGTAACACATGGCAAGATACCGGGCAAAGCACACCAGTACTGTATACATGAGGCATGCACAGGGTGGATTACTGTGTCGGGGCAAGAAACACAGGTTGTGATGGATGGACACTATTATCCAATGAAGAGGGGTACTTGGCAACCCCCCAGCTCAGGGATCAGTTCTGGGGACGCAGCTGTTCAACATTTTTGTCAACGATCTGAAAGCTGAGGACAGGCTGGTGTATGTAAACATTTACCCTGCAGAAAAGGAAGCAGAGTGGAGACATAATCTCAGTTTTCCACATACTCAAGGGTATCGATAAGATCAAACAGAGAGCTGTTTGGGCATGGGGACATAGCATGAAGCTCAGAGGTGGTAAATTCAGGAGAAGTGATAAGATGCATGTCTTTTCCCAGAGGGTGGTGAACCTATCAAACAATATAATGTGGAGACAGTGGGCATGAAGACAATACAGGTCTTCAAGGTAAGCCTAAACAAATGTCTGTTTTCCAAAGGAGGCACCAAATACCCTGGGTGATGGAGTGGGTGTAGTATATCCCTACAACTTTGTACATGTCTGCAAAGAATACAAAATATTCCCTGCTTATAAAGCAAGAGGGACCTGTGTCCCTTCAGGCCTTAAATTACTATCTTTAGATCAGCATTAAAGTACATGCTCAAGACAACTGACCAAGTTTTGATGCTACCAAGTCAGTATGGTGTTCCACATTTTTTTCGTTGTTAATATAATAAAAACTGGATTCTCATTTTTACATAAGGGTTTGTATCCTCCACATCTGTCATTGCTTTGGAACTATAACAGGCAATCTCTCAGCCCTGACAACTACTGTACAGCTGCACTTGTGTCACGGGATGGGAAAATACCAGCAACCATCTTTCGGATTCCTGCTGTGTGAACCCCCAAAGTTCAACATTGAGAACATCCAACTAAACCAGGCAAAGTTCACCACAGTCTGAACTGGCTTGCAGTTTGCATGGTTGAACTTTACCCTCTCAGCCCTTGCCAGGTGGTCAGGGCAAGTTCCTTGAGCACCATCCCCAAACCCAGTCATTTCCTACCTTCTACATCCTCTCCATCTTCCCACATATAGATTTTAAAATTAAAACAACCAATTAGCTTCAGGCACTACTCTCTCACTGTAAGCAAGTCCCCCCCCTCCCTAGGCCCCCCACAGACCCCGCCCAAAGCATTTTTTTTAAGAGTTTGCTCCCTTCCTACCCCAATACAGGTTTGGTTGGGGCGATGACAGATAAAATCCAGTCTAACTAGTCAGTTCCCCCTGCTGTCTGTGGGGAGGGGGTCTAGGGAGTGGGGGTTCCTTTACTACAAAGTCGGCCTCTAGCAGAGTGCCATGTGCTGACAAGGTGATTTTTTTTTATTTTGTATATGTGGGAAGACTGGAAGACATTAGCTGGTTTAACAGGTTAGACCCAATAGAATCTAAAATCTGAGTTTGTCCCCCATACCTTTGCTGAAGTCCGCAAGAAACAAACAGTCAAAGTTCAAGGTATTCAATTCTCCAGCTGACATGCATTTCTAATTGCAGATCTAATTCTGACAGCCTGGATTGTGTATTTTTTTAACCCTGTTATTTCCCCCACCCTTATGGTGGTGTGCCCACAAAAAAATACCCATCGTCTGCAATGGCCCTGTGGAGAAGGAAAGAAGTTGCCATCTTGGGCCACCACAGGATCGCAGTAAAAAAACAACTTTAAACTGCAGTAAAACCTGGCAAACACGTCAGCTTTCTTCTAAGATTCTGTTTTAAAGTTAAAGAAACGATTGAAGTTGTGGTGCCTTACCTGCTGATACAGTAGAAAGCAATTAGCCTGAATAAGTCAGCAAAACTTATTCTAGAGCCCTCCCAAGGAAAAAGCTGCAAAGAAGAGCATCAGAAGGCAGATCAGCAACTTAGTGAATAGTCACAGAATTCAGAATCAAGTGTGAACTTCACAAAGCCATTAGCAAATGACATTTGTATTTACGGAGCATATAGAACACAGACAGCTCATCTTTTCCATAGTCAGCCAAATTAACATTTTCTCAATTGGAAACACATGTGCTAAATGCTGATTCAGACCCAAAAAATGGCTTTCTGGTAAATGCATTAGTAGTATGTAGTTCAATCCACCACCCTCTTCAAAAACAACACTAAGTGTTATGCATATTGTTTGGCAAGATTATAGAACTGTCCAGTATTTTCTTTTTTTTTTTTTTAACCAGGATAACCCAACTAGGAAGAAAAATCTATTTTTACATAGAAACATAGAATTTTGCCAGCAGAAGAAGGCCTTACAATCCAGCAAGTCTGCCCTGTGTGGAAGCACATGTTCCTTAACCCTTGCTGTGCCACGGACCGATATATCAATCCAGAATTCCTATACATTCTAATTCTGTTGGCAGCCTAAGGGTTAAGGGTTCATTTCCCACCACCCCCCTACCCAATCATCCTTACCTGCACCCTGAAGTAGTCCCTCCCACCCCATCAGGTTTAACCTTTACAACCTCCTCTGGCAACTTGTTTCACCCTTCTACCATCCTGTCCATGAAACAGTACCTCCTGGCATCCCTCTTGGATTTACCCCCCGCACACCCATGCCAAACTGCAGTCATTCCCTTTCATGTTTTTTTCCCCCACTGGCCCTGAACAGTTCACCAGAGTCCACCTTGCTAATACCAATCATGTATTTAAAGACTCTGTCATGTCTCCTCTTTCCCTCCTGGTCTTCAGTGAGCACAGTTCAGGCTCTCCAACCTCTGCTCATACGTGCAACCCTGCTGCCCCCACACCATCCTGGCGGCCCTTCTCTGCACCACCTCCTAACTAAACTTACTCTCCTTCCCTCTAATCCCCCCCCCCCAAGTCCTCCCAGCGGTAATTACCCCCACTTTCTCCTATCTCCTCCCTTTTTATTTCCCCACTATTATCTACATTCTCTCCCCATAGCTTCTTCTACTTTATCTACCACCTCTCTTAGCAGTTTCTAATTTATTCTAGTGAACCATATTACAACTATTTTTTTATTGTACATATGTTCTTGAATAATATACACAAATTACTGTAACTTAACATACATACTACGACTCATTGCACATATTACAGTAATTTCACATGGAAACTTTAATGTACTCGACAAAGCCGATGGCTGCTTGAAACTACTGTACTTGTTATTGTCCTCACTATTTTCTGTATTGTTTCCCCGACATGGAACCTTTGTAAAAGAGCCTTGGCTCAAAGGTGTCTTCCAAAATAATAATGAACATAAATAAACCTCCAGTTGTTTTATGTCACTCCTGAAAGTACTCCAGGTGCGGCTGCACCAGGGATTTGTACTGGGGCAGCGTAACCTCTTTCCTCCTGCTGCTGTACCACCTGCTCATGCAGCCCAGTTGCTAGTGAGCTCTGGCTCCTAATTTTACAGCCGGGAGGGAATGAAACGCAGGGAGGCCACACAACTCGCCCCGAGGTCATACTATAGGATCTCCAAATGCTTGCAGTTCCATGCATTGCTAACCGCTGGCTGATGCTGCCTCTTGTTTACTGTACTGCTGCCAGATAAACAAAATTCCATTCACTGTGATGGCAGTTTAAGAAACTGCACATCATCAGGGAATAAGAAAACTACTCTTCTTAGAAATGACACAAACATGTAATAAACTCTAAAATCAGGGCCTATACTATTGTTTAAATATTTCATCTGTGTAGTTCAGCTAATCTGCTTTACAACACGGCAAGTTTTTAACTTCGGTCTTTATATAACAAATTCAGTTCATGGCTGCTATTTTGAATAAGGCTGAATGTAGAACAATGTGACATATATATATATATATATATATATACATACATACATACATACATATACATATATACACACAGACTAGGTGGGAATGAGAAAAAAATAAACCCCAGCTATGCCTTACATGGACTGTCTAGGCAAGGCCAACCTGCCATAAATTTTTTTGGGGGCCAGTCTGTCCTTCGTGTTACAGACAGGGGTAGAGAAAAATGCGCAAGCAACCAGGGGTAATTCCATTTCAAGGAGACCCACCCCAACCTTCTCTGGTTTGCCTGCTTCTTCTGCTGGAAAGGCTCATGCAGTGAGTTGTTTTAAGAGGATCTTTCCAGCAAGAGTAATTTTCTGAGAATATTCCTGACAAATCCAACAGGCAACTGCATTCCGAGATCCAGCCCAGAATGTTTTTCAAGGACAAAATATTGCCAAAAGTAGAAATAGTGACTTATTTTTTCCCCTGTGCGCATTATGGGACACTTTTGTGGGCGATTATGTGTAAGAGCCCATCCCATGCTGGAGTTTGCAAACCCTTGGTCGTCTAACGTTTTGCTTGCAGGTCATGAATGAAATAACATTTCCCGTACTATTCTTATGTTTACTAGCTAAATTAAGGGCAGCAGAATTTAAACCTTGCAAGATGTATACATACTATACCTTCACTTAGGGATCCTAGCACAGCACTTAACAACAGGTATACCTTTCCTAAGTGAGTCAGTAATGACTAAATTAGCTATGAAAGCTGTTGTAACAATATCTGAGAAAACATTTTGCCATCTAAGAAATACTGCTGCTTTAAGTAAGCTAATCTGATAGCTCAACCAATGTGTTGACTCTTGGTCTACTGCACACCGATGCATGTGTCTGTGTGTTTTGGAATGGGTGGCTGTGCAACATCCTATGTATCCCTTATATAAGGGCAAGTCCCACCTAACTTGGGAAAGGCAGAAGTCTAGCCTTCACAAGGTGATATACACAATATTCTGCATTGCAATATGAAATGTAGCAAACAAGTTAAAGAAGCAGGGGCTATCAGCCTTTTTAACATTTAGGTTCAACTGAAGTCAACTTTTCAGTCATTTATTTAATTGTTTGCTTATTTATTTCAGTTTCAGAATTACAATCTTTGATCCAAACAGGCTCTTTTACAAAGGCTCTAAGTCAGTAGAAGAACAGACAAAACAGTACAATTTACATCACATGAGGAGAACATACAATAGCCAAGTGACAAGGCTATTTTACAAGCAAGGTAAATGTGGCATATAACCTCAAATACAAATACTTTTATAACAGAAATATTGCCAGTCTATAGGTCTAGTTACTAATATTAAGTGCAGGTTGCTTATAGTTGGCAGCCAAAATTGGCTTTGTCAAAGAAACGGGGAGGAGAGAGGAGGTATGGAGTGTATGGGAATGGGTACAGAGGAGGCATACTGTATAATGTTATTAGGGGATAGGAGAAGGGGGTATGGTGATGAGGGAGAACAAGCTGATAAGTGCTGTATGCACGGGGGCAGCCTAGGGGAAGTGTAAACCAAGGGGAAGGGGTGAGGACTCATGGGGTGAGAGGGGTAAGAAGGTGGGGGGGTAAGGGTTGGAATGGTTCAAATTCATGAATTTGAATGTGAGTTTTTTTAATCCATTTGCTTAAATAAGAGGTATATGCCAGCAAGGGAATACAAGATGGTCAACTGGCAATTCAGGGAGAGTGACTAGAGCATTCTGGTTTCCCTCTGGTAATTGAAACTGGGGCTTTTGATTAGTCTTATGTGCTACCAATCAAATGAAACACAGCTCAATAAACAAATGGCATGCTGTTGGTTATAAGGTGGGAGGAGGCGGGCTTAGTACCTTGGCATAAGCTGCATTCAGGGATTACCGTGCCTCCCTTGGATGACAGAGTGTGGGTGCATCATGGAAGTTATGTATTTAAGCAATAGGTGGCCAGACCATGCCACTCTCTTGAGACCCCTCCCCAGCCCAGCCACTGACTCATCATAAGCAGAACTTGGAAGGGCCTCTGAGGTGACCCCTGCTTGTACTGTTTCTAGCTGAGGATCAGTTTGTGTCGTTCATATCTGAAATCACTGAGGTGGGAGACAGGAGGAAGATACAGGGACTGAAGGGTGAACTCCCTCCCAAAATAAATGATGAAAGGAAACATGCAGTGACTCCTGAAGATGACTTTACACTGAAGTTATAAGGATGGACAAGCTAAGATGGACTTATCTTTAAACACTCACAGTGAGCAGACTTATCTTTAAATGCTCAAAGTGAAAAATGCCAGACATATAAGAACAAAGTTTCTTTATGCTCAATGATGGTCTATTGTCTTCTCCTTATAGAAACATAGAATTTGACGGCAGATAAGGACCGCTTGGCCCACCCAGTATGCCCATTTCCCTACCTACTGGATAAGCTGCAGATCCTAGTTAACCAGCAGCCTACTTCTTCCTACCCCCACCCCCCAGAACTGCCTTATGACTATCCCATGCATGCTTGAATTCCACCACTGATTTTGACTCCACAACCTCCTCCGGAAGGCCGTCCATGCATCCACAACCCTCTCTGTGAAAAAATACTTCCTTAAATTACCTCTGAGCCGCCTCTATCTTCAAATTGTGCCTCTCTTGTTCTTGCACACCTCTTTTTTTGAAAGATGCTACCCTCTTGGACTTTGTTGATTCCCTTGAGGTACTTGAAAGTTTCTATCATGTCCCCCCTCTCCCTCCTTTCCTCGAGGCTATACATATTAAGCTCCTTAAGTCTCTCTTCATATGTCTTCCAGTGCAGACCCTGCACCATTTTAGTTGCCCTCCTCTGGACAGCTTCAATCCTGTCTATGTCTTTGCGGAGATTGGGTCTCCAGAACTGCACACAGTACTCCAGATGGGGTCTCACCAGCTGTCTGTACAGAGGATAATAACTTCCTGTTTTCTACTGGTGATGCCTCTCCTATGCATCCCAGTATCCCCCAGCCCTCCTTGCTGCCCTCTCACATTGCTTGCCCATCTTTAGATCATCTGATATGACTACCCCTGGTCCCTCTCCATTTTGTTGTTGTTAGTATCTCACCCCCACTGTGTACTCTTCCCTGGGTTTTGTTTCCCAGGTGCATTACCTGCACTTCTTAGCATTGAATCTAAGCTGCCATACATTTGACCATTCCTCTAACCTTGCCAAGTCCCTTCTCATCCTTTCCACCCCACCCTGTGCATCAACTCTGTTGCAGATCTTAGTGTCATCTGCAAAGAGACATACTTTTCCTTCCAGTCCTTCTGCAATGTCGCTTATAAAGACATTGAAGAGGACCGGTCCTAATACTGAACCCTGCGGTACCCCACTAGTAACCCTCCTTTCTTCTGAGTGGACTCCATTTACTATTACTCTCTGAGTCCTATTCTCCAGCCAATTCTTTACCCAGGCTGTCATCTTGGGACCCACTCCCAGGCTGGCTAACTTGTATATTAATCTTTTGTGTGGGACTGTGTCAAATGCCTTGCTAAAGTCTAGGTAGGCCATGTCCACAGCCCTTCCTGATCTACTACTTTGGTCACCCAGTCAAAGAAATCTATCAGATTTGTCTGGCATGACCTTCCCGCTGTGAATCCATGCTGCCTAGGGTCCCTGTGCCCCTCTGGCCTCTAGATACTCGACAATTCTTTCCTTTAGAAGTGATTCCATCATTTTCCTATCACTGAGGTTAAACTAACAGGTCTATAGTTTCCTGCTTCTGCCTTGCTCCCACTTTTGTGAAGGGAATCCATCTGCCCTTCTCTAGTCCTCGGTACCACCCCATCCTCCCATGATTTGTTAAAAGGGTGGTCAGTGGTGTCACTAGTTCTACCCTTAGTTCTTTAGAATTCTGGGATGAATCCATCAGGCCCCATTGCTTTGTCCACCTTCAGTTTTAAGAGTTCTTTCAGAACCCTTTCTTCTGTAAATGGGCCGTATCAACTTCTGTATCCAGCGTGTTACTACTGTTTGTTTTATGTACCTCCCCTCTTCCTTTGTAAATACTGAGCAAAATATTTGTTTAGTATCTCTGCCTTTTCACAGTCTCCCTCTGCCCACCCTCCCTCCCTTTATTAAGCCTCACTATCCCTCCCTTGGTCTTCCTTCGCTCCTGATGTACCTATAAAAGGTTTTATCCCCCTTCTTAAGACAGTTTAGGGAGTTTTGGGTTTTGTTTCAGTAATGTACATTAAAAACGCAGCAAGTATTACAAGTTACTTTAAAAGCCGTTACAGAACCGGAAGCAAATGATTTGATACCTTTTAATGGTCCAACATAGATGTAACAACAGGAACAGAGTGCTGTAGCTTTCAGACCAACAAGTCCTTCATCAGAAGCGTAATGACCAAGGTTTAAAAGCTGTTGAAATTCCTCATGTATTTCTCTAATGTGCTCTTCAAAATGTATTCAGTTAAAAAACGGCCCCACTCTTTTACTTACTGTACTGACTTTCTTTGATTGCAAAGTCTTTGATGCTGGAGCCATAATCATTTGAGAGATGCAGCGACAGCACTTTCTTCTGTATTCTGCCTGACTTCCGCACCAGAAAAGTCTGAAACAAAACAACATCTTAACATGGTTTTGACATTACCTTTGCTCGCGCTCTCTCTCATACATTGATGGGTTCCAGATGACACTCTTATTGCTAGAACAGACTGCTCGTGCACATTCTTCGGGTATGAGAACTGCACACTGGTGGAGTGCATTTCAGGCTACCTAAGAATCTAAGTGAGCCCAATTAAAAAGCTGCAAAAGTGCTGTGGGGAGATTTATTAATATACTATAAATTGATGGGGAATCAAACTTATTTTAAAATAAAAAAAATAATAAACTGTAAAAGACCCCACCAAATGCACCCGCTTTCAGGGCCACTCTTTGCAGGATGACAGTTGCCACGTGCAGGGGCAAGGAGTGCTCTGATTGGTTGAGTGTGCTCCTCTGGCCTGTAGATGTTTTTATTGAACAGGTGGAGCTGAATTATTATTTTTTTTATTATTTAGCTTTTGTTGACCGGGTAAGTGCATTAGACAAATTCTGCCTATTTTCAGGCACGACCCGGGGGAAGGGGATACAGATGAATGACAACTGACCTTGAACCAGATTAAGCTGTTGGTGGTATTTTTAGTGAATGAGGGAAATTTGGCCAGGGCACCGGGGAAATTCCCCTACTCTTTTCGATAAGTGCCATGGGATCTTTAACATCCACCTGAACTACCACCAATCCAGACAGATGGGACCTCGGTTTAACGTCTCATCCGAAAGACGGCACCTCAGAAGTGCAGCACCCCTCCCATGCTGCACTGCAGTGTCAGTACTGGGATATTAACCCAAGTGCCAGATGTGGGAACTGAACCCACAGCCCTCTGATCTCCCGGCCTCAGAGGCCTCAGAGGCGAGTGTGCTACCTACTGAGCCACTGACACTGCTAAATTAAATGTTTACATGTCCACATTTGAATTTTACAGAGTATAAGATGGCGACATGGTTTTCAACAGACTAACAACATTGTAAGATGCTTGCCGTGATCTTTGCACGCTCACTCACAGGACTGACTTCCTTCAATGAGCACATATCCACTTCTGCTTGCACTTTCAGACAGGATTTATCCAGCTAGTACAACTGACTAGAACCTACTTACATCGTCCTTCATAGTTTGCAGATTATCTGGCTAACATCAATATGTTCTGTACAAAAAGATTTAGTCTGACATCAAAATGCATTTATTCATGATGTCATGGTCCCTTCCGTGAAAGCAGAACGATGCCACAGACATAGCAAATGTTAGGTCAGTTGCTGACAACAGATAATGATACAGAGTACATCAAGTCTGCTCAGAAAACCTTCCTTGAAGCTACTGCCCTTTTACCTGCCCTCCCAATTTCTTCCATTTGATAGCATACTAGTTTCATTCAAGCTTTCTACTTCAGTAGCTAGCTGCTTCCTAAGCACATAGTTTTTATGACACTGAATCCCTTATTTTACAAGTTTTGAAGGCACTCGCTGTTACCCCAGGATGCTGTGACTGCAGAATATGCGCTGCCTCCTCGTCGCTCAGGCTGAGCTGTAGCCACACTGGGTGCGTGTGAAGAACTTTATCTAGGACGCTGAGCTTATTGAACAGACTGATGTAACCAGAATCACGAGAGTAGCACTGTAAATCCGTATTTTCAAGACAGTCACTGCCCATGTCCTTGGCTAGGCTGTCAAAAAGAAAAGGAAATAACATTTCAGAAGGATTTACTTTATGGGAGATGAGTAACCACAGCAATTCTCATTCCAGCAACAAAACACAATTTCCCCACAAGCACAGATGCAATGCAATACCCATAGCTGGACCACTTTGTAAAGGCGAAGACCAGTGTCTGAAAACTGAAGGGGGGGTTCAGAGATGCAGCAACAGCGCACTCCACTGCCAACTTGGAGATGTGGGTTCAAATCTGGAATGGGGTTTCTATGCTCAAAGACTGTCAGGGGGCCAAGACTGTAGCTCATTTGTTCCCCACAGGAAGACACTTGACATGATTCCTGGTTTCTTGTTCAGATTCGATGCACTAAAATGACATTCTTTTCTCACAGTGGTAATACAGATGGAATTCATTATAGAGGTGGGTGCCCATTCAGGCAGAGGAGGTGTTCTAGTTCCATCACAGACAAGCTAGGCAACTCAGACAACAGGTGGAAAACAGTTGTGTAACATTTCAACGGGGGCACTGCGTCCTCTTCAGGAGTATCTTGGTAATTAGAGCATGTGCAGATTTTAAGAGCTACTCCACTACCAAGATGTGCTCTGTTCAAACATGAGCAGCAGCAACTCTAAAGAACAACGTCATCACACAATGAGGCTTCCAGTGTTAGACTACGAGTTTAATGTGCAACAACAGTGAAATAAATACAGTACTGCAGGACATATTCACAACTTGGAAACACAGTCGGGAAACCATAGCTCTCCTACCGGATTCACGACTAGCGTATCATTAGGGAATAGACATTAAACTCACAGTGGAATACTGGAAGCCTTGTTGTGCGACAATGCTGTTCTTTCTAGTTGCTGTAATTAATGGATGTGCAAGTAAATGCACACTAACAAGCATTTCCTACCGTTCCCCCCCCCCCCACCATGGGCAAGCAGAGTCGTGGGTCACTTCCCACTAGACACTGGTGTTTTGGACTGTGCCTCACTGGTACTTCGGACTGTGCCTCAGTGAATGACCCATAGGTGCTGTTTAGCAGAGTACACTGACTTGCCCTCCCCCTCCCAACTGGAAGAATATGGAGCTCCCAAAGGCCACTGGGGTTGCAGCCTTATGAACACCTTTCGCAGTTCCATGGTGAAATATTTGTTTTCTAATACCTCAAAAATGTGATGCTGTCACTGGTCTGTCAACACAGTGGTAAGGCCAGCGACCTGAGTTCAGGAACAGGCAGGGGTCATCGGAAGCCTGGCTGGGTGAGGGAGGATGGAATATCCCAGGGACAGTGCTCCTTACACAAGGTGGGGAGATCCTATCCTGCACCTTGCCGCGGGACTGCCACCTGGCATAAGCCAAGGGGTAGCGTAAGTGAGAGCAACAGAAGAGCAGGGCTGTTGGCAGACACTGGCATGCAGGTACATCATTGTTAGTTTAAAAACTCAAGCACTAGCAGGCAAAGAAGCACAGAAACACAGTTAATCTATTAAATAAGGTGCTAATGCAATTTTATTAGTGTCTGTGCATAGCTTGAGCTGTAGCCAAGGGGTTTTGGCTTATTTACTGGATTTACTGTGTTTCTGTGCTTTTTCTGCCTGTGAATGCTGGTGTTTTGGAAGTGGTTTATGTTTGGGGCTGGCTGCCCTCTCTTCCGCACCGATCTTGCACTGTGAGCTTCACAGCAACAACCACTGGGAGCCACTTAGGCACATCATTGCTCACCAGTGTCCTGAGGAGGAAAACGCCACAAGAAAATACCCCGGCCCAGTCTAGCACCCTCTGAAAACACCCCACGACCAATCACAATTTGTGGTCCTGGAAAAGTGGTGGATACCTGGTTAGTCCTTTGGAAGGTTGGTGAAAGGGCTGGGAGGAGGGTGCCACAGAGACAAGGGGATGTAGGAGAATGAAAGAAAGAATGGAAAAAAAATTGACACTGCGCATGTTGTTGGGGGTAGGACCCTTAGCACCCACGGAGGGAGGGTGGGCAATGGTGTCCAAATCATGTGCACCCCTCTCCCTGTCGGTCACACAAGCAGTGCTGGTATAAGTGAAGGTAGCTGACCGCCTGTCCCAGATGGAAGAAGGGTACAGTCTTGGCATTAGTGGCCCCCATCGAGGCATCAATGCAGTAGGAAGCAGAATCAAAGACATTTATGTGTAACTACAAAACTACTGTGTCTAAAACAGATTCCTTATCAGTGTTTTCTATTGTTAGTATGATCAGCCCTTTTGGGAGCATACCAACCTGCATGAGCAACTATACACGTGCAACGCATGCCTTACTAACTTCCTGCCGTGGACATGACTTGCCATGCCAAAGCAGATGGCATGCTGGTATCAGGAATTAAAAACAACTTCATTTATATAGTCAGGGGGGCAACAGATTGTGAAGCTACAAATGTCGGGAGGGGGAGCTGATTTCTCTAAATGCATTATTGAAGTGTAAGCTTCTTTCTTTTGCTCTTTTGGCCTACGTATTTGTTTGACTGTGCAGCCTTCAGATCCTCCTTGTTAAAGAACCATTATGCCCGGAGTGGTGCCCCAGCCTGACCTGTATGAGTTACAGAATCTTATTTTTTTTTTCAATTTCGAAAACTAAACTCTGATTACGCAAGTCCAAACTACTGTGCTCTACCCTTAACTGCAGCGGTAACCTGGGTATCCACAGTGAGAGAACTAAACAAGCATTTGTCAACGCCAAATGTTATCTCGCTGGCATTGGCATTGGTAGTGCAGGAGTTAGAGACGCATAATTGCAGGGATTAGCCCGGGATTATGTGGAGGAAGAGCTCCTCCCCCACAGCCTATATAATGGAAGCAGCTGACTCCCGCCTCTGCTTAGAGCGAGTCACACTCACCCACCATCCTCCCCGACACCTCTTCCTTCTGTGGCACTCTTATTCCACCGGAGGGCTTTCATAATTCTAAACCAAGCTTTCTTCCTATGGGTGGGATACAGAGAAAGGCCAAAACCACCAAATATTATCAAACAACTCAATTCAAGCATCCAAGTATCTAAGCACAAACATTCTATAATACTACCTAATAAACATTGTCCTCTTAATGCTGGCCTCTGTATCCAACAACCATCTACATCATTCCTATATATATGTTACATAAGCACTGAGCTGTGAACCACACATAATAGGTATGGCAGTGACGTATTGCACTAACGCCAACCCCGCTCCAACCCTGCAGAGACTGACAGGCGTTGGGGTGTGCCATAGGGTCGGAAAATGTAACACTCATGCCATTTTACCTCACCCTACCCTGTAGACACTGACAAGTGTCATGGTGTGCTTTGGGGTCTTTGGGCCTTATACTTACCCCATTCCATAAGGAAATACACTGAGATGGGTGCAATACAGGAGAATGGGTTGAACTTTAGGGCCAACACTCCAAGGCACACCTCGATGCCTGTCACTGGCTGCAGGGTGGGGGTGGGGTGGGTGGAATGACGTGAGCATTACAGCCAGTGATCCCAATTCACACCCTGATGCCTGTCAGTCTCTACAGGGCGGGGTGTTACAGTTGAAAACCCTAACGCTGTAGGTGTTTGTTGGTATTTTCACTCCAAATTTTCAGCATGGGCTTTTTGTGACCCTACCTCATGAAGAGCGGCACTATCAGTTTGTTAGCCGAAATGTGGTTTTGCACAGCAACTATGCCATTTGGCGACACAGGCACGAATACACATTTTGGGCAGGATGTGAAAAATGACAACTGTATTGTTCGTGAGGAGGTGTAAAAAATGGCAACGTTGAAAATCTGGAGTGAAAATATGAGTAATTGGTGAAATCATGAGCATACATAGAAACTGCGCAATGCACGTCCGTAACCCAATTATTTTGGGAATTTTTTTAACCACATTTTCAACATAGGCATTTTGGGACCTCCTCTCATGAACAGTGGCACTGTGATTTTGTTAACCTGTCCCAAAAGTTGATTACCCACAGCGACCACGCCATTGTGCGCCACAGGTGCGAACACACATTTTGGGCAGGATGTCAAAAATGACAGCTGTACTGTTCATAAGGAGGTGTGAAAAAATGCCAGTGTTGAAAATCTGGCATTAAAATATTGCAAATTTGCAAAGTTACAAGGGTGTCTGGAAACTGCGCAATGCATGCTTGTAACACAGTCATTTAATGGACTTTCATCACCAGATTTTCAACAAAGGCATTTTAGGACCTCTGCTCATGAACAGTGTCACTGTAATTTTCTTACTCTGTCCCTAAAAGTGATCTCCCACAGCGACCATGCTATTCTGTGCCGGAAGTGAGAAAACATGTCGGCCAAGATATGTAAAATGACAGCTGTACCGTTCATAAGGAGGTGTGGGAAAATGCCAATGTTGAAAATCTGGAGTGAAAATATTACAAATTCACGAAGTTACGAGCATGCATAGAAACTGCGCAATGCATGCTCGTAAAACAGTCATTTTGGGATTTTTTTTTCACCAAATTTGCAACATAGACTTTGAGAGCCCACCTCATGAACAGTGGCACTGTCATTTCGTTACTCAGTCTCGAAAGGTGATTCTGCGCAGTGACCGCAAAATCACCTTCCGGAACTGCATAATGTCATGACAGTGACTGAATTCATGAGGAGTGGTCCCAATAACCCAATGTTGAAAATTTGGTGTCAAAATTCCCAAAAATGCCCGAGATATGCACCAAAATTGAAAAAAACCTATTTATGCCATTATACAGCTTTCCAGCATTTCTTCAGTTTGCGGTCAGCTTTGAAGAGTGCAGACGTGTTCCCAGTCCATCGAAGATCGTCACATCGGGCTCCGTAGGTAAGTATGGGGTGAGGGGGTGTGGGGAGGCAGGGTACGCAGAGGGTGGGCGCGGGTTGGCGGAGGGGCAAGAGAGATCGCATGGGGCTGTTTTCTTCTTTAACGGGAAAAAAAAAGACAATGAGGGCTGGTCTTCTTTTTTGCAGGTGTTTGTTTGGTACATTGGGTGGGTTCTAGTGTACCACCTGCATTATGGGGACTGCAGCCCGATGGGGACTGGGCCCCCATCAGCAATCAAACAGGTGGGGAGCATGCTGATGCCGAGGGGATTGGGCACCCTCGCACAGCACAATGGGTTGGACATTATGCCGATGTGGAGTGGGCCCCTGGCCGGCAAATTGACTGAACAAGGGACTGAAGCAGACAGGGATTGGGCTCCCCGTCGGCAAAGAAAGACTGTTGGGGGGCGCACGATGCCAAGGGGGATTGGGCGCCCCCTCTGCACAGGATTGGAATGGGAGGGGGGCATTATGCCAATGGGGAGTGTGTTCCCCCTTCAGCAAATAAAGTGGGTCGGGGCATGCCAACAGGGGAATTGGGCACCCCTGAAGTCAGCACTCTGCGCGGCGGCAGTCAGTGCCGCCATGTTTCTCGAACTGCTTCACCAGGAAAGGCACGTCGGGAGGTACGTTATTGTGCCACTGCGTGACGAGCTTGGCTCTCACTGCAGCGGCACTTTTCTTAGATCTGTTGGCCAGTTTACATGTTGCTGGTGTCAGCGCCTGCATGCTGACTTATTGGGGAATGAGGGACGAACCTACTGATGCGTGCCCTGCATTCGCCCACAGTGACTGCACCTCCAAATCTGCTACTACTGCAATATGTTGGCTGGCGCGCAAGCTCGAGCCAACATAAAAACAAAGTTCACTTTCTGATAGTGCAGAACATGTGCTTGTTTTTTTTGTTTTTTTTTGGGGGTTCAGACTGAATCCATATGCATTTGCAATTCAGGCTTGAGAATCAGGACCTACTCTGACAAGAGTGTGGCTCACACACAAACTATGGGGAGATTAAAGTTTTATTGATTTAAACACTTTTTGTCAGATTAACAAGCAGGGTTGCGGAAGGCTTGTTTCCCATTGTGACTGGAAGGGGAAGGGTTACAAAGGAATTAACAGGAGTACATGCAACAAGCAATTACGGTATCACAATACAGTTAGGGCATTTCCAGCATCTGAAAAGATTAGGGCTTGAACTTTGGCCCCTCCAACCCATTAAAAAAACATATAAACTGGGGGTGAGTTTTAGGATTGAGAATCTTTTGTTAGGGGCTAGTGAATGAATATTCAGAGCACTAGCTTCCAATGTCTATCCCTAGTGATACCCCTGTACCACAGGAAACAATTAGTACATACACCATCACAAATAACACTGCGAAAGAATCACAGTAATGGAATTTACAAGATGTACAAGTTACAATAATATCCTCAGACACCAAAAGTAGGGTAAGGAATGAAAAATCCATCAGCAGTCAACCAGAGAAGTCAGATATCAGCATAAGTGGCGAGTTGCACATTCTAGTGGCATGTGGGAGAGGGCAACAGTGACAGGCCTGGCGGGCCCAATCATACTGCCTGAGATGGTCCTTGCCTTACCAAAAACTCAGATAAAAGTAAAGGGTAATGGGAAGACCATTCCATAAGTGGGGGAGTCTGTAACAAATTGAGGTTTGGCCTCTGCAAACGCAGAGAAGGGTTGAAACCTATATAAGGAATTGGAAGCATTAGAGGCAGATGACAGCATCCTACATAGGTATCCTCGGAGTTTTCCTGCCCAGAACTGAACTGCCAGAAGTGCGGTATGATGAACATGCCTCGACTCAGGAGGAAAACACTTTCTGTTGCTGTACAAAGCACAGTGATGGGGCACATCAGGGCAAACCTGTAAAGGGCACTTAATAAAGTAGGGAGTTAACAGATGCATGATTGAGAGCCAGCGGATAAAACACCATGGCCAAAATCCATTGTAGGAAAGAATCATACGTTTAACAATACTCTTTCTAGTACCTTGCAGGAGGCAGCAGATCGCCCTGTAGTTTGGCGATACACCTGGAAACCAGACCGCTATGCTGAATAAAGTAATCCAGATGTTGATCAAGCTGTAGGCCAAGATATCTGCAGCATGCTGCACTTTCAAAGCAGTCACCTGACAAGAAGTGGATGCTTAGAGAGTGGGACTAAGCTAGCCAGTGTTTGAGCTAAATAGCACTAAGACAGTGTTCTTTTGGTCCAAGACTAGTCAAATGGTATGGAATCAGTTTCTGGTATTGCTGCAGTCCAACTGTGCGCTCTGTTCAATAACTGAAGTAGGGGGTCCTGAGGAACAGATGATGGTATTGTAAATGTGGGCACTGCATGAGACGAGGACTCTCGGGAAGTCATTTATGAAACCTGTAAATAATCAAAAGGTTCCTAGCTTTGCTAATGGATAGCACATCTGAAAAAAATGAATGGAGTCCGGGAATCAGCTTAGGGGAGAGTCGAGAGAAAAAAAATGAAAGAAAAGATGTCATTATAGAAGATATATAAAATAAACCTCATGCAGTGCATTAGCTGCCAGGATTCTGAGTCACATGGGAGGGGATGCAGTGATAGCACAGTGTGGGGAAAGAAGTTTTTTTGTTTGTTTTGTTTACAGGTTCACAGGTACTGCATAGTAATATGTTCTGTTTATGTAGACGGAGCGTACGGTTTACAACTACAACTGACATACCTGCAAACAAAAATAGAAGAATAGAACAAAAAAATGAAACAACTAAAATGCATTACATATATGTAGTTCTTTTTTTTTGTTGTTAAACACATGGGGCCGGATTCTCACAATGATTTGGGACTAGATCCCACACTGCAACTCCAGTTGCAGACCGAAATGTCCTCAGCTGTGGAGACTGCTATTCTCATTCACAGCAGCTGTGGAAGATGTTACATCTGGCCCCACCAGCTGTAACATTTTCTGCAGAAGTGGGGAAGAAAACACCCACAAGCTGCTGTAAATAGTGGAGCTGGTCGTAAATCGGCTCCACTTTTGAGAATACCACAGCTAAAGGAGAAACTGCAGTTCTGCAAGTGGAAACCCACTTGCCCCGAATTTTTCCTGCAGCTGCGGTATTTTCAAGGGCATTGAGATTCCAGCCTATGGTTTCCACTTGTTCCCCACTTCTATGATCAGGATCGCCACATGTATACCCTTTCTGTGCCTAATACCTTTCTGTGATCGCCCGGGGGGGGGAGTTGCATGCAGAAGTGGCCCCAACTCTCCCTCCTCACCAGGAGCCAAGCATTTCACCTCTACGACCCGTCTGGCTCCAACGTAGGATTTCTCATACTCGCAGAGTCGCTTTGCAAGCTACAATCTAACAAATGCACATCACACAATGCCAACATATTCTCAGCTTTTTCCCCATGGTTGCACAGAAAAACCTCTTTGCCAGTGAACTCAGTGAGGTGTAATGACTTTAGTTTATTTTCTCTAGTTCTTACAGTAATTCTAAAGGGTATGCTTTCATGTATTCTTCTGTATAGCCCTTTACTTCTTTAGCCATTATAACGCTGCACTTTTCCGTGCAGCCTTGCCACTCTGGAGCCCAATCATGTCAGATCTCAGATGCTAAGCAGGGTTGGGTCTGAGCAGTAATCAAACTGGAGACCTCCAGTTAATTCCAAGTGCTGTAGGAAGTAATGTTGGTAGCTCTGTAGGGGGGGTGCACGTTTCCCTTGGTTATAAGTTAACATATAAGTAACCATATAGCTGCTCCAGCATGGTGTTAGGGTGACACTTTGCTGTTGAGAAGTTCCATCTTTTGTATGAGCCATTGAACCAAGATCTACCCATCTGCCTGGCAGCTGTTCAGGTAGATGTTAATGATCCCATGGTACTTACTGAAAAGTGTAGTAGAATTTCCCTGGTGTCCTGGCCAAACCTCCCCTATTCTCTCAAAAACTGGTTTATAGCATCATGATTATTATTATTATATGGCAGTATAGCCCAGTGATTAGAGTAACAAGCTATGAATGAGCGTGGTATACCCGGCAGACTTGGGCTGGATTCCCATAACCTCCACCTGCATACTATGTTACTCTAAGCAAGTCACTTAAGCACCCCAGGGCTCCTGGGAACCCCGGAAAAGAGGCACTTGTAGGCCTCACCCAGTTACCACAGAATGAAAAAAAGGGAAAAAAGACAGAATATCTTCCAGCCAACCCGACCTCCCCCCTCCCCCTCCCAGCAAGGGTGAAAACAGGCAAAGATTTCCTAGCCCTTCTTTACTGGTCAACAGAAGAAAATAAATCAATGACTGAGTTAGTTCTTTGAGCTGGTATCTCCTCATCTGCTTAAAGCTTTACAGGTGGTGACAAAGAAAAAAAAACAGTGTTAATGCCTTCTGGAACAAGTGTGCAAGTACCCTTCTTTACCTTAAATTAAATGTTAAATGTTCCTCAAATGCCTTTTACACATAGTATGCCATTGCCAGACATGCTTCAGCTGTTGTCTGTCATGCTCATGTTTTTTATGCTTTATCAGTGTTTTGTCCTCCAGTTTTCTGTGTGTGGCCACACCCCCAGAATGATGTCATACCAGGGAGCTGTCAGTGTTTTACATACAGCAACAAGAAATTCTGGGTAATTTATAACGTTGACTAAAATATGTCTTACTCAGAAATACAGTCCTGTATGTTGGTAGTGGTGAGCACTAATATGTAAATGTCCATAGCAATGCATTGTGAGTAAAATAAGAACCTGTTTTCCAATTGCCTTATTGTGAGATGCAGTCTCATATTTATGTAGTGGTGTCAACAATATAAGCTTTTGTATGTTTAGTTTCACAACAATACATTGTGCATACCATATCTAGCTACAAGACTTCTATACTCTGTGACATAGTCATCTATTTCTGCAGTGAGCACAGAAATAAAATACCCTGTATACTAATTTACATAGTGAGGCATTGTGGGTACAGTACACATCTGATCTGGCTATCTAAAAACTAAAAAGTGACATTGTCCCTTTAATAACTTTGTTTTACTGGTATGATGTCACAGTTGGGGGTTGCAGCACTAAGAAAACATGTATTTGTCAATGCTGAATGTTGATTTCGTTGGTCTGTTGAGCTCGCTCACTGCCCCACTGTCACTCGCTCAGTCTGTTTCTCCTGGTGCTGCAGGCTGCTCTTTTGTACTGAGCTCCTGCCTGTATTGGCAGCTTTTTCTGCCCACTAAGAAATCCACAGCTGTCCCGACAGAGCTCCTTTGAGGTGGCTCTCTCTGACTCACTCATTCTGTTTCTCCTGGCACTGCAGGCTGCCCTTTTGTACTGTGCTCCTGCCACTGTTGGTGGCTTTTTCTGCCCACAAAGAAATCTACAGCAGTCCTGACACAGGTCTGTTGAGCCTGCTCACTCCCCCTCTGTCACTCACTGGTTCCGTTTCTGCCAGCGCTGCAGGCTGGCCTTTTGTACTGGGCTCCTGCCTGCGTTGATGCCTTTTTCTGCCAACAAAGAAATCCGCAGCAGTCAAGATAGAGCTCTGTTGAGCTCGTTCACTCCCCTTGTCTCACTCACTCATTGTGTTTCTCCCGGTGCTGCAGGCTGCCCTTTTGTACTGGGCTCCTGCCTGTGTTGGCACCTTTTTCTGCCCACAAAGAAATCCGCAGCTGTCCCAACAGAGCTCCGTTGAGGTTGCTCACTCCCCCATCTCACTCACACATTCTGTTTCTCCTGGCACTGCAGGCTGCCCTTTTGTACTGGGTTCCTGCCTCTGTTGGTGCCTTTTTCTGCCCACATAGAAAGCTGCAGCAGTCCCAACAAAGTTCAGTTGAGCTCGCTCACTCATCTTGTCTCACTCACTCACTGTGTTTCTCCCAGTGCTGCAGGCTGCCCTTTTGTACTGGGCTCCTGCCTGCGTTGCTGCCTTCTTCTGCCCACAAAGAAATTTGCAGCAGTTACAATAGAGTTCCGTTGAGCTTGCTCCCTACCCCTCTCTCACTCACTCTTTCTGGTTTTCCCACCACTGCAGGCTGCTCTTTTGTACTGGGCCCCTGCATGCATTGCTGCCCTTTTCTGCCCACAAACAAATCTGCTGCAGTCCCAACAGAGCTCCATTGAGCTCACTCACTCCCCCTCCCTAACTTGCTCATTCTATGTCTCCCACCACTGCAGGCTGCCCTTTTTTACTGGGTTCCTGCCTGCATTGGCGCGGTTAATGGCCACAAAGAAATCTGAAGCAGTCCCGACACAGCTCCATTGAGCTCGCTCACTCCCCCTTCTCTCACTCACTCATTCCGTTTCTGCCAGTGCTGCACGCTGGCCTTTTGTACTGGGCTCCTGCCTGCATTGCTGCCTTTTTCTGCCCACAAAGAAATCTGCAGCTGTCACAACAGAGCTCTAATGAGCTCGCTCACTACCACTCTGTCACTCACTCATTCTGTTTCTCTTGGCGCTGCAGGCTGCGCTGTTGTACGGGGCTCCTGGCTGCATTCGCACCTTTGTCTGTCCACAAAGAAATCCGCAGCTGTCCTGACAGAGCTCCATTGAGATCGTTCAGTCTCCCTCTCTCACACACGCTTATTCTGTTTGCCCTGGCGCTGCAACCTGCCCTTTTCTACGGGGCTCCTGCCTGCATTGGCGCCTTTTTCTGCTCACATAGAAATCCGCAGCAGTCCTGATAGAGCTCTGTTGAGCTCACTCAGTCCCCCATCTCACTCGCTCATACTGTTTCTCCCACCACTGCAGGCTGGCCATTTGTACGTGGCTCCTGCCTGCATTGATGCCTTTTTCTGCCCACAAAGAAATCCACAGCAGTCCTGACAGCACTCTGGTGAGTTCGTTCACTCCCCCTCCCTCACTCGCTCTCTCGTTCTGTTTCTCTCAGTGCTGCAGGCTGCCCTTTTGTACTGGGCTCTTGCGTTGGGACCTTTTTCTGCCCACAAACAAATCCGCAGCAGTCCTGACAGAGCTCAGTTGAGCTCGGTCACTCCTCCCCGTCACTCAGTCGATCTTAATCTGTCCCAAACACTGATTTCCCAGAGTGACCGTGCTATTCTCCGGCAGGAGTCCAAAAACATATTTTAGCCAGGATGTGAAAAATGACAGCTGTACTGTTCATAAGGAGGTGTGAAAAAATGCCACTGTTGAAAATGTGGCGTAAAATTATTACAAATTTGCGAAGTTACAAGGGTGCATGAAAACTGTTCAACGAACACTTGTAACACAGTCATGTTACGGAGTTTCATCACCAAATTTTCAACATAGGGATTTTAGGACTTCTGCTCATGAACAATGCCACTGTCATTTTCTTAATCTGTCCCAAACACTGATTTCCCATAGTGACCACGTTATTCTGCGCTGGAACTGTGAAAACACATTTTGGTCAGGATGTGAAAAATGACAGCTGTACTGCTCATAAGGAGGTGTGAAAAAATGCCGGTGTTGAAAATCTGGCGTGGCAATATTACAAATCTGTGAAGTTACAAGGGTGCGTGGAAAGTGCGCGACGCACACTTGTAACACAGTCATGTTATGGAGTTTCGTCACCAAATTTTCAACGTGGGGATTTTAGGATGTCTGCTCATGAACAGTATCACTGTAATTTTCTTAATCTGTCCCGAACAGTGATTTCCCTTAGCGACCGCTCTATTCTGCGCCGGAAGTGCGGAAACACATTTTGGCCAGGATGGTAAAAATGACAGCTATTCTGTTCATAAGAAGGTGGGAAAATGGCAATGTTGAAAATCTTGAGTGAAAATATTACAAATTGCGAGGTTACGAAGTGGTAGCAAATGCACAACGATGTCAGAAAACAGTAATTTCTTGATTTTTTCCACCACCTTGGTAATATAGGCCTTTTGAGAGCCCACTCAAGAACACTGGCAAATGTCTAGCTTTATTTATTCTCGAAGGTGATTCCGCTGCAGTGACTGCAAAATCACCTTCGGGCTGAGTAACGCCATGACAGTTCCAGAATTCATGAGAGGGGTCCTAAAACCCCATGTTGAAAATTTGTGCCAAAATTCCAAAAAATGACTGAGATATGCATTAAAGTTGGAAAAAAAACATTTATTCCATTATACAGCTTACCGGCATTTCCTCAGTTCACGGTCAGCTTTGAAGAGTGCAAACATGTTCCCAGTCCACCAAAGATCATCGCGCTGAGCTCTGAAGGTAAGTATGGGGTGAGGGGGCGTGTGTGGGGAGGCAGGGTGCGCAGTGAGTGGGCGTGGGTTGCAGGAGGGGGGCAGGGAGACCGCTGAGGGACAGTTTCCTTTTTCACAGGTAAAGAAAAAAAACAAAGACATCATAGGGCTGTTTTTTATTTTACAGGGGCATGTGGCACACTGGGGTGGGCTCCCAGCTGCCACCGAGTCTTCTTTTGGGCAAGCTGTAGCCGATGGGGGATTGGGCACCCTCGTCGCACACAACAAAAGGGGGTGGTGACATTTTGCCGATGGGGATTGGGCACCCGTCGGTAGACAATATCAGCGGGGAGTTTACATAATGAAGACGAGGAGGGCTCCCCGTCCAACATAAACATTGGGCACTGAAGCCGACGGGAATTGGGGCCCATTCACAGCAACAAACACGGTAGGAAATATTGTTTGTGAACATGGCAGCAAACCTACCGTGTTCACAAACAATATCAGTGTGTCAAGATCCCACCCTGCAATGACGGGTCACTCCCTCATTGCAGCGAATGGCTTATGCTGCAATGACAAGGCGGCCCCTGATTACAGTGGCTAAAGTTTTACAACTTGATGGCACGCTGGCTGAACTAGTGTCAGCAGCAGCATTCCATGGCATTGGGGGATGCTGGACAAGTCTTTAATGGTTGTGGGGGCATTGGCCACAACAGTGCCGTGCCTCCACAACTTGCTTATGGAGAAACCTGTCGCAACGTTTCTTGCGCATGCGCACAATCAACATAAAAAGGGGCGGGTTATGCATATGAAGCAGAGCACCGAAATAAAAGGATTTTTTTCGTGGAAAACAGCACTATTTAGCAGTTTGAATGGTAGGAGACTGATTCACAACACCAAAAGTTTACTACTCCCATTTGCTATGAAAACCTTCAACATTTACTATTGTATATGACAGATGTTGGCAGGATTACTTCAAGTAATAATAATAATAATAGATTTATTTATAAAGCGCCTTTCTCTTTTCAAGGCGCTGTACATATTAAAACAGTAGAATCAAACATTAAAATTCAATAATAAACACAGATAAAACCACAACATAATTAATAATTACAATATAATCAGCCATCCAAAAAGGCCATTTGCCAAAAACAGATTTTCAGGTCGCTCTTAAATTCCTCCACGGAGGTGCACTCCCATAACCGTTGGGGTAGAGAATTCCAAAGAGTGGGTGCAGCATAAGAAAATGCTGTACAAACTGATAGTTTAAGACTCACTCTTGAAATCTTTAGCAACCTCTTGTCAGCCGAGCGGAGCAATCGGCCAGGCAGTAAGGCACCAGAAGTTCTTTCAGATAGGCCGGACCCTGATCATGAAGGGCTCTGAAAGTCAGTAAACTGACTTTAAAGGCAATCCGCCACTGTATAGGTAGCCAGTGCAGTTCACGCAGCACCGGGGTAATATGACAGGACCTACTTGTCCCAGTCAAAACCCAGGCTGCTGCATTCTGCACCAGCTGTAGGCGATGGATTTCAATCCCAGAAAGCCCAAAGTACAGGGAGTTTCTGTAGTCCAGACGCGAGGGCACAAAGGCATGGACCAACGTTGGTAAGGCATCAGACGGAACAAGGTGCTTAACTCTGGCGATATTCCTGAGATGGTAAAAGGAAGTCTTGACAACTGCTGACACTTGTGACTGTAGTGTCAGCCCGTCATCCAAGATAACCACAGGTTACATATCCGTTCAGAGGTCGGAAGTGAAACACCACCAAGGAAAATTCCAGAGGGTATACCAACAAACGACCCCTCTATCCAACAACCCGGGTCCACAACCAAAACCTCTGTCTTTTCTGAGTTCAATTTCAACCAACTAGAATCCATCCAATCCTGTATTTCTTCCGGACAGTTGTTAAACACCAAGAGAGCTCCATCCTGGCCTGGTGCAAAAGACAGGTACAGCTGGGTATCATTTGCATAGCAGTGAAACCTCTGCCCATACCATCTTATAATGTCTTCAAGGGACAGCATGTACACCGCGAATAACATGGGAGACAGTACAGAACCCTGAGGCAGCCCACACAACAAAGAAGTTGGGCCTGAGGAAAAAAACCCAGACACAACTCTTTGTGATCTCCCAGTGAGGAATGAGGTGAACCATTGAAGAACGATTCCCGATATTCCACAGATCTGCCTCAGGCATGCTATCAACACCAAGTGATCCACAGTGTCGAAAGCTGATGAGAGCTCAAGGAGAACCAGAATGGAACACCTCTTCTGATCCCTCACCCTCAGAAGATCATTAAGCACCCGAACCAGCGCAGTCTCAGTGCTATGTCTTTTACCAAAACCGGATTGGAAGGATTCATAGATGTCATGGATGGTTAAATGGTCTTCCAATTGGGCTGCCACTACCTTCTCAATCTCCTTCCCAATAAAGGGAAGGTTAGAGATAGGTCTGTAGTTTGTGAAACAGTCTGGGTCCAAGGTAGCTTTCTTCAAGAGAGGTGTCACCACCGCCTCTTTCAGGGAGCTAGGTACTGTGAACTCACACTGTTCAACAGCATCACCCTTAGAGACTGCTGGACACAAATCCACCCTGATGTCTGCCACCTTAGTTGCAAAGAAACGAGTGAGCTCCTCGCACTCTAATTGCGAAAAGGCTTTTCAAATTTGCAGACAGGCTGGGTTGCACAGTCTGTCTACAGTTCGAAACAGCTGAGCCGGTCGATTCCAAGCAACTGCAATCTCCCTGGACAAGAATTCTGCCTTCTTACGGGTGATTGCAGATTGATAGACACAATAACGTTCCATCAATCTAAGGTGGTCGGATTCAAGGGCGGACTTACGCCAGCACTGCTCTAACCTTTGCCCTCATCTCCATATCTCCCTCAATGTCCCATCAAACCAGGGGGACTTGGGGTTAAGGGATAGGGGGCACACACGAACAGAAGTAATAGAATCCAGAGCCACTGTAACAGCCATATTATAGGCAGACACCAGGGTCTCTGGATTATTGCACGCCAACACGGGGGATGAGAGGTCAATGGCCACCGCAAGGCCTTGGGAGGTAATATCCCATAAGGGGCGGTACCTAACCATCTCCACAGGGGTAGCCTTCTCAGGAGGGTGCAAAAACTGAACCTCATGGTGTAGTGGTCTGACCATGTGACTGGTTCCACCCCCAAGTTGGATGCATAAATCCCCAGGAGAAAGACTAAGTCCAGAGAGAGTGTCCAAATTTATGGGTAGCAGTGGAAGCTACCTGTATAAGGCCCAAAGAAGTCATTAATTGGAGGAATTGATTACCAAATTGTGAAAGTTTGTTGACCCAGGCATTGAAGTCACCCAGAACCATCAATCTGGGCCACTCAAACGACATGTCGACGATGAAGTCTGCTACTTCCTGTAGGAAACGTTTCCCATCTCAGGGTGGATGGTAGATGAGTACGATTTGAACACCTACACCCGCTACTACTGTACACTCAAAGGACTCAGTCTCTCCCACTACCACATTTGTGAGGCCCAGTTCAGTCTTAAAACAGACTGCAACCCTCCCACCCCATGGTCCAATCTCAGGCGGTGTATCACTGAGTACCCAGTCGGAGTCATGGCCTCCAACGCAGGGCCTGGATTTTCATCCAACCAGGTCTCGGTGATGCAAGCCAAGTCCACCGAGCCAACTTGATCGGCAATAATGCCAGTCTTATTCCTGATGGACCTGGCATTGCATAACACTGCCCAAGTTGGATGAACCTCTGAGGCCATCAGGCCCATCTGCCTACTGAGTTCAGTAGTGCCCTTGGGTATGGGCACCAGACATGGTAAACCATGATCTGGATACCATTTCACCCCTGGGCGCCTTCTGGATCTAACTACCCCGATACGGTGGCCCCCCACTCATCCAGCCTCCCCAGTTCGCAGCCCCCCCTTCACTGTCCTACAAACAATTCCCAGCACTCTGCAGTGCTGATATGTATCACATTGGAGAGGGGAAATATAAAAAGGGTGGAGGGCGCAAAGAGAGGAGGACGAATAGCGCACCACCGTGGGGACTGAGGGCCGACACATATCGCTACTAAACGATTAAAACCAAAAACAATAAACCCACCAAGCACATCAAAATAATCAAACTTAGCAGGATAAAATAAATATCCCACCCCAGATTAGAACAAATCAAATAATTTCAAAACTTAATCAAAATAAGTAAACAAATAAAAACCAATCCCACCCCAAAGAAAATCAAGTCTGGACTAAGCGAAAGGACTCAAAAATAAAATAAATATAAGGGTTCTCTATCCACCCCAACAAAAATTAAACAGAATTATTTAACCCCCCCCCAGCTCTCTCACAGCTGGAGGAGAGGAAAAGGATACTTTAGCACTCTCACTGCAAAGTATAGATGTTATTCTTAACAAATCATAAAAGCAATTCAAACTTCAGACAGAACAAATAACACATCCTTTCCCCCCCAATCCTCTCACGACCAGGGAGTGATGGGAACACTAAAACTTAAATGAATGGACACAAGATCCTATCACCACCTCGTTGTTCAAATAAAATAAAAAGTCCTCGGTTCGCCAAGCAGAAAATCAATTTTGTTCTCAGGTTTAAAAATCAACATCCATTAAACAAAATAACACAGGCAGATCAGTTGTCCTCAAGATTCAGGAGGCATCCAGAGTCCAAATCAAGCAAGTCCATACCATATCCACGACTGACTAAGGCCCCTGACTCTCAACTGGGCAAACACCACAAGAAATAAAGTGGTCTAATAAAACGCCCAGAAACAGGCCACATTAGTGGCCCAACCTGGGAGTCTAGGGGGCACAGAGCCCCAGCCAACTCCTTGACCGAGAGATCCCAGTACCCCCTTCAGACCAGAAATCAAGTGGGAGCTCAGTGGGAGATCATACCTCAAATCAGTTCAAAAAAAGGTTTTATACACATCAGGGATCCAAGATAAGTTTAATAAATCCCGCTCACTCCTTTTTCCAGGGTCACAATTTTATCCTTAAAATCTCTTAATCAAACGACCATCTTCCAGTTTCAATCACAGCCCAGCTCAACAAGAAAACAGGGGTAATCACTCCAGTTTGCTCCCCAGCGCAATTAAAGTCCCAATCAGGCACAAAATCAAAATAATACCACAGCCCGAGGGATCTTAATGGACGGCGTCCCATAGTATCTCAGTCACAGTGCAAAGGAAAACCCTCAATCCGTTCCACGCCCGTTCAACATGCACTTCGGGCAACACAGCATAAATCACCAGGACGTCCTTCTCCTCATCCCGAAAAATCCTAATTGATGACCCGCAAAAACTTAGTCGCTGGGCCGAAAACTCCACAGACCACTCCACGCCCGTTCCAGATCCAATCCGGGCAGCGGAGCACTAACTCAGGATGCCAAACTAGAGCATTTTCCTCATCTTGGCCTCCACCAATGCAGCATACAACAATACAGAAAAACACAAAATAAAACTGCAGAAAAAACCTGTAAAATAATCACAATTTATAAACTCAAACTATGAGTTAAAAATTCCACAAGTCGCAGCACGCTCAGCCCAGCAGCCATCTTTTGAACCTAGTTCTTCTAGACCCTAATTCTCTGGGATATTTAGCCCTCCTTCTTATTTTGCTCTCAGATTAGATTTTCTCAAAACTTTTGTGCACAGATTTCTCCTCTTTTTTCCCCTTCTTCCCTGTTTTCTCCCTCTCTCCTTCCCTTCTTCCTTGCTTTTTTCTCTCGTCTTTCTTTCCTTGCACACTTTTCTCTTATCTTCACCTCTCCATTACTGAACATTGTTCATATTACCACATTTATCACTTTTTACAATTTACTGAATGCCTTGCCATAGCCTGCCCTGGCATGTACTTCGTACATGGTTGCTATTTCTGATCCTATAATACCCTATTGATTGTAACCCTTCTGCTCTCCACTTACATCCTGTCTAGGTTTGTGTTTTATTATCAATACATATATATGAGGCTTCTCCAATATGTTTACCCTAAATGCTGTGTTTTGTTAAGTGATATTTTATACCTGACATGGAGGATAGTCTTCTATTGTATTAGATGTCTGCTTTCTTATATACTCCGAATTTCAATAAAAAGATAAAGTGAAAAAAAAAACCATTTAGTTTAAGGCAAAGTCAGGTCAGAGAGTGCAGCCTAGCAGCAACAAAAGTGGCATGCGTCTGCTTCAAAGTTCAGGTTTAGTTGATAGGCTGTACTTTCCCACAGGGGATCAGAGAGTCACATTCTGTATTGTCTCCAGTAGTTACAGTGCACCGTTCCTTGCTCCAGGAAGTAACAGAAAAAAATACTTTTGTAACTTGATTCCCAACACAGAACCTTTACTGTAAGTATAGAGAAAGTGGACTCAACCTAGATCTGCCAAACTTTTGGGGGAAAGGAGAGGCACTGTTCAAACTGAGTGCACATCAATATAACGCTGCTTCCATGATTGTTTTAGATGAACAAGTGGTCACGGGCGTGGGTTTCAAATGGAAGGATGCTAATGCAGACGCCCACTTTCAGCCTTATCACGGTCCTTTTGGCTGTACCAAAACCAGAGCGCATTTTGCGCAAGCTGCCACCGTTTACAGCAGCTTGCATTAAAAAGATGCTGCATGCGTTGCTTCTGACACAGGCGCCACCATGCTTGCTATCATGGTGCGGCTCTGCCGCTGAAGTGCAGATGCTGTTATATTAGCACCCAAATTAAGGCCGCAATTTCACCACCTGTGAAAATCGGGATGTTGCTGTTTGAAAATCCTGAAGGACATACTTGTCTCCCCTGACTTTCTCAGGCTTATGTTTTCTCTACCGTGTTTGGGGAATAAGTGTGATGTTTTCCACATATGCACAAGAGAAAGGAAGACAAACACCAATGTCACAGGAAGAAGAGTAAGCCAGAGCTTTACAGATTGAGCCAGAACAAACTGGGTCTCTTGTTTTAGAGCATTCCATAAAAAGATAAACACATTCATCGTCACAAGCACGATATAGTACTTCCAAGTGATATGACTGTCAGTCACTCACAGAATGATCCGACCTGTACTCAGGATGGGATCAGACTGAGAAGCATATCTGCTACAGCCTGCATTACAGCAGAAAACTATTTATTTAGTTAGTTTTTATTTGACCAGGTAAGTGTACTAGACAATCAAACACCTATTTTCAGGCATGACCTGGGAAATTACAAACAAAATTGATGATCACTTCAATATACAGCACGCACAAAACAGAGTACAATTCATACACAGTAGTTTAGCAGATATGGATAATGGAAAGGACACAACAAGAAAAGTGTAAACTTAATGTATAACATTTGAATATAGCGCAAAGGACATATGATTACATTACAATACAAATGATACGGGTAAGACTCAAACAATGTCTGCAGTACAGAACAGTGAATAACCTAGGGCAAGAGCAGCTTGCAATCTTAAGAAGATGCTGACGGAACCTACAGCAGAATGAGGGACACAAATTAATTTCAGAGGCAACTGAATTCCTCATCTAAGGAGCAGCATATGCTAAGGAAGATTCCCCAGTCTGTGTGCTGAGTGTGGGCACAGACAAAGGCATATGCTGCCAAGATCCCAGTGAGTATATGTCTCAAATGGGGTGAAAGAGTGAGGTCAGGGTTAATGGAATGAAAGACGGTCTGACAGAGTGCAAAAGATAACACATCCAAATGTACGGTCACGCAGTAAAGATAGAGGAAGCCAACCAAGATTGGCATACAGGTTGCAGTGATGGGTGAGTTGATGGGATGCAGTGGGGACTAGAGCTCCGTCATGATACGCAGTAAACAGGGGAGATGAACAGTGGCCCGACCTAGAGGCCGTATCAAGGAGCATGGCTTGCATTATGGTCACGTTCAGGAGCAATGAGCACCGTTCTTCGGCTTCTCCTGGTAAGCAGTGTGGCAGAGTTCTCAGCTGCAAACAGCGACACCCTAAAGCAGCTGTGCAATGAAAAATGCTTATTCCAAAAAGCTAGTTTCAGCTATAATTAATAAATATTAGAATACCTGTCAAATCTACCGTTCTAGGTACTTCCTATGCTATGCACAGTAAGTGTTTTTTTTTCCCCCACAATCCTAACCCTTGCCAAGTCTACAATGCTATTTTTAGGCCAAATGTGGCAGGCATCATTTTTCTTGAGAAAAAAACTAAATTAAAATATTTATAAAATACTCAAATGTTAGTGGAACTAGAACATTTCGCCACCAAATAAAACTGGAAGATGCCTGGAATTTTTTTTATAGTTAAAAAAAGTATGGGCACTTTTTTCCCAGTTTTCTTGCACTGCTGCTTTAAATCTGGTGGTGTGTGCTTTCTTCTGGGACTGCTGTTCCTCTGGTGGCCTGCTGTCAGACTGCCCCTTTCCATTCATTCTGAGCGGAAAAACAATCAGCTGTGTTTTTAAAGTCATGTCGCTAGCTCCCAGTAAGCAAAAAAAGAACCTACACTGTGGCCACCTCTGACATCACTCATGTTTGGCACTGCCAAACCATCAATTTCCATCAGTGAATAAATATGCCAAGAACACGTACTGTCTGTGATTTTTGTTTTCTTTAGTATATTGAAGAAGATAAACAGAGCACCAAAGACAGGAAAACCACAGGAAGCAAAGATACTGTAACAACAAGTAGGGAAGGAAAGAAAGGAAAACAATTGAAAGCAACCAAGAAACAACACAAACTCCCTATTATGGTACATTTCAGCTATAGCAGATTTGCGCAATGAAACCAACATGCTTCTCCAAATATTACCCTGCTCTGACGTAAGACATTAGCCCCGTTATTGCTCTGTTTTTGCTAGTAATGAAGTAAATGCCTGTGCTTTGTGCACATTACGGAAACATTTTGAGTGCCTGGTTTCCTCAGCAGACAACTGTGCTGTATCAAACAAATCTGGACAGGCATTGCAGCTGACAATGGTACACTACTGTCCCAAGAGTGAACAAAGTGTCCGACAGTAGGCTATATCCAGGGTTGTTAAAAGTTCCCCCTGAAAATGTGCTGGGAGACCAGGCAGGCGCTCCAGGCTTGGAAGTGAGCATGATGGTATCAGGGCCCTGTCCAGGGAGAACAACGCTGTGCTCCACTACCACAACGAACTCTGTGGTCTCCTGAAAAGCTTGCTCTACCACAGGGGTGCACTACATGTATGTGAGGCTGCCACAGGCTAACAGGAACACCAGTGGGGTGATGAGAGGGACTGGAATGAGGGGAAAGAAAGCACCAGTGGAAAACAGAAAGCACAAGCAGGAGGATGCCAGACATCTCAGACCTCAGCCTGAACCCCACAGTCACGGAGAAAGGCAAGAAGTGGGGTTGCCAAAGTAAAGAGGTGATCTGCAGAGCTGAGGCAGGGGACCTGGCTAGACTGCATAAAAGGCAGTTAGGTAATGGTTACACATGACTTGCTCAGGAAAGTAATCGGTTTCATGTTACTGATTACACTGCATCACTAGAAATCGATTACTGATTACTTTTACATGGCAAAAAAAAAACAGAGCCATGTCAGTCAGAAGACTGTTCATGGTGCTGAGACAGGTCCTCAAAATATCAGAAGTCTGAGATGGCTTACTCAGCATTGACAGTGCATTTTGTTTGTTGGGTCTTTTTTTATTCAGTAGAATTAGATCTTTGTATACAATAAAACAAACTGTGAAATAAAAATGTAGTAACGTAAAAAAAAAAAAAGAACAGAGAACGTAACCTGACATAAACTGTATTGTTTCAGGGTCAGAAAAAGTAATCTATTAACTTGCGGGGGCGGTTACTGTTTTAAAACTAATCCCTTACTGCAATCAGCTGTTTGAATAGGTAATTAGATTACAAATAACAGATTGCTTTCACAACCCTGGTTATAATGCCCAGTGTATATTCTGTATTTTATACCTCATAATTTTGGACTGTACTCATTGTTCATTTTACCACAGCTGTGCTCTACCCTCCCTCCGGACGCATCTGAAATCGAGCAGTAGTCTGCTCAGTATGCATTCCTGGTAAAACTGTTAAATAAATAAAGAAGATCGGCTGGGCCATGCTTTCACTACAGCAGCATGGATCATTTCCCTTTCCAAAATGCAAGATTTTTGCCAGTAGCAGTTTAAGTCATGTCATCTGGCCTGAAGACACTTAATCAGGTGCTTAAAATAATCCACAGAAGATTTTTTTTAAACGGACAGATAAGACTAGTCAGTAGGCTTCTATCATGCTATAAGCTGACCTTTTTTTAGTTTCACAAAATGTAAACATTTAATCCAGGAAGTGATCTGAAAAGCTGCAAACATGATAAATTTCACTTCCTCAGCTCCATGGTGTGCTATGTCTCGTACCATTTACATAAACAATCGTTATAAATGGCATCCGTCCATTATTACTGCCACAAGTGCAGTAACTTCCCACACTCCCTACATCAACAAGGACATCCGGCTGGAGATTCACTGGACAGTTTAAAAAAAAAGCTCAAAAAGTAAATTCCAACTCTGCGCCGGAATAGGATTTTCTTTTTATGACTATACAGTTGTGACTCCTTTGCTCCAGGGCAGCCCCATCCATGAGGGACACTTTCCAGCCCTGTCCACTGCCTTCTCCTGCACTCACCCCATTCCCACAGCTTGTCTCCATGGAAGGGTGCCAGGGGCCAAGGACATCCTTGGGAACCGTTCCAGCAAGAGGATTGGTCAGCATGGTGGTGCCTTGCAACAGTGCTGGCATCAACTTGCGATGCTCCAAGGGTTTTTCACCCTTAGGTTTTTCCCTCCCAGGGGCTCCAAGTGTGCATGCATTCAAGCATTCTGATACAGTTCCACCCAGTTTAAGCCCCCCCCCGTGCCTCCGCTGCATTGGTCACCCAGGTGAGACAGTGACCCACCCTCTACAGGGGAGATAACTGTGCTCTGACATGCTTGATCCTTCTTCCTGGATAGCCCAGCGACTTTCCAGGTCACAGACACGAATCTGAATCATCAGCGTCATACGTGGCAGCACTACTGGTGTGCCAACGGGTCAATCTTATGCATATGATTTTCAACATATTGTTCAGCTTTGTGACTGGTTGAGTCAAGCTGCTGTAAGTCAGTTTTTAGCAAAGCAAGCACTAGTCATTTTAACACTGCTGCCATTTCTAATAGGCGGCCACACCAGGTCAGAAGTTATATGGCCCCAAAGGTTGCTCTCACAATGAAGCTTACGTCAACAAAAATCAGGCTGTTCAGCAATAGAGAGTTTAATCTGCAGGTGTGCAATTTACAACAATAACGTTTTGATTAGTGACACTGTTTTTTTTTTTTTTTTAGCTTAATGGTTCAGAAAATGTCCCTGAAGGTCTTGAGTCTGAATCTGCAAAGGGATGGGGCTTGTACACTACGAAAGACATTCTGATCTGTTCCGATCTGGAGCTAGGACTGCTGTTTCGTTCAGCCCTAACAAATACAACTGATGCACCCCCCCTCTGCTGGCGGGAGGAGGAAAACATAGCACATGGGATTGGAGGACAGATTTTAGACACTGCTCTGCTGACAACAGCACAGACTGTTCCTGAGAGACAGACACAACAGAATACTTCCAGTTAGCATACAGCACCATTTACGAAATAGCTATTAGAAAGTGTTGTGCTCTGCTTAAATGCAACAAGGGCTGTCAACCAAAGCCAGTCTTGCACTTCTCCCACACATTTGCTCCTCCCTTTCAAAAGAAACCAAGTATACTGCAATTTTTCAGACAAATAACAACCTTAGTTAAGGCAAAGAGAAATGGCAATGCCAACTCAAAGCAGAGTTTGCTGAAGCAATTATGTGAGGCACTTTGCATCTTAAACTAAATATAGAAATCTTTCAGAATGTTTGTGAATGTTACTAAAAACTAATGAGCTGCCATTACTCAGAGTGCAAAAAAAGTTTGTTTTTTTTGCTTTTTGTAAATAATCAGTAGTAATGAGTAAAGTAGCTCTTATACTTGAACAAGAATCAGTTACACAAAAAAGAACAAGTAATCCACTCTTATTAAAACCCACCTTAGTTTGTCAGTGAATTCAGTCTCATTGTCAGGTGTAAACTCGGTCTGTACCATCTCCTGCTTCAGTTCTCCGATCTCTGAGGCAATAGTGTCAATGAGCTGCAAAGGACACAAGCACAATGACGTGAGGAACTGGAAGAGGCGTGGGCCAGAAACTCCATCCAGCTTTAGTCACTTAACCAGAAATATGATAACGCTGCTGAAGTTGAATGCTTTAGGACTTCCCCTCGAAAAGAGAGAGAGAGAGAGAGGGGCAAGTAAGGTGAGGGATCTCGGTTAAATCAACATTGTAGGCAGTAGTGCCAGTATCTCAGTTCCATAATCTCAAGGTAAGTCAAAGAGCTAGTGTACTGCCAGAAATCAATATTAACTTTCAAAAGTAGCGAGCTATCACTTCTTACAGTTGCAGTATTTTTTGTTTTCACTTTTGCTATTGAGAAGATTTTCTACTTGACAATGCTTGGTGTTATGTGCAAAATAGTACGCTGCCTGGAGGCTGACACCGCTAGTTCTGTTCCTCTTCATACATCTAGGGTTACCACCTGTCCCTATTTTCGCAGGACAGTCCTGATTTGGGCAGCTGTGTCCTGCAAAAATACATGAAAAATACTACATGTCCTGACATTATAGCAGAAAAAGTATTTTCTGAATTTCCTCTAAATGTTGCAAAACAATATAATACCTCAACTAAAGTACCTTAAAATGATACGAAACACTAGAAACAGCTATAAAACTACAACACCTAGTCTTAATTCTGATTATTTAGAGAAAACAAGTCTGTTACATTGGTGAAGATTACATATTGTCCTGCGAAAAATAATGTTTCAGTAAGAAATGTCCCACTTCGGGCAGTTTAAAAGGTAGTAATCCTACATACATCACCAGCCTTATGGCCTTACTGTCTGTGACATCACAACTGACCAAGAAAAGCTGATCATCTGTTGCAAGATCAGTCACTGGTGATGTCACAGTGAATGAGGTTCACCCTGGTGAGGTATGAAGAGGAACAGAACCAGATATGGCAGCCTTCAGGTGAAGTATTGCTTATCAGAATACCATCACACAGAATCGCATAATGAGCCTAAAAAAGAAAAATATTTTATAAATAAAATGTAACCACCGACTATTTTTAAAAATGAATTACATTATCTGCTTGCTATTTTGATGCGACGAGTTCTTTAATAAAGCTATTTGTACAATGACAAGAGAAAATCCTGTGTCCTGATTTCTCAGAGGCCACCTTCACCCGTGATGTTATCCCAGCACAACACCACTGTTATCATGGTTGAACAGACTATCATCATAGTCTTAAGAAACAAAGATATGCTTCCACACTAAAAATCAGATCAAAGACTATTCTCAAATTATTAGTTTTGTTTTATTTATTCTGTATAAAAACGAGCCATTGTACAGTAGTAGTAATAATGCACTCCAGGATGAGTGTCGTGGGTATAATGTAACTTCTCAGGTACTGGACACACTTGGTTTGTGGCTTCGTGTCCAGCCACTAGAGGCATGATGTTTTCCCAGCACAACACACACACACCCTGTCTGTGCCTTGCTGCTTAAATTGGAAGCACTGCTACTACTGATTTCTTTACTCACACTAAAAGGGACCATTAAAAACATTGAATTTGTCAGCAGAAAAGGACCACTTGGCCCACCCAGTCTTTCCAGATGTTCCCTGCCTATTCTGTCTCTTCGGACCCTACCTGCTATCCAGAGACCCTCCCTACCTAGTTACCAGTATTCCCCTATGCCTATACCATGCATGTTTGAAGCCCTCCAATGTTCTGGCCCCCATTACTTCTGCTGGCAGACTGTTTCAGGTGTGCGGTACTCTTTTTAGTGAAGTAATACTTCCTCACATCCCTCTTAAATCCCTCCCCCCAATTTCACTGCATGCCCTCTTGTCCTGGTGCACTTCCTCATTTGGAAAATACTCTTCTCCTGTACCCTGTTCACCCCTGTGATGTACTTGTAGGTCTCTATCATGCCCCACTCTCCATCCTCTCCTCTATGGTGTACATGTTGAGATCCCTCAGTGCCTCCTCATAGGGCTTCTTATGCATCCCCTGCACCATTTTAGTTGCCCACCTCTGGACCTTCTCCACCCCGCCTATGTCCAGAGATGTGGCCACCAGAACTGGACATGGTATTCCAGGTGGGGTCTCACAATACCCTATACAGTGGTAACACCACCTCCCTCCTGCTGGTGACAACTCTTCTTATGCACTCCAGCATTCCACTGGCCTTGCCTACTGTCTCGTCACACTGCTTCTCCACTTTGAGATGATCAGATATTATAACCCCAAGGTCCCGTGCCTACTTAGTGACCTGCAGGATCTACCCCCCAACACACAATTTTAGACTCAGCTCCTGGGTTTCTATGCATTAGGTGCATGATTTTGCACTTTCTGGTATTAAACCCCAGCTGTCATACTGCTGACCACTCCTCAAGTTTTCTAAGGTCCATATTCATTCTCTCCACCACATCTTGAGTATACATCTATTACAAAATTTGATGCCATCTGCAAAAAGGCATACCTTCCCTTCCAGCCCTTCTGCAATGTCACTTATAAAGACAATGAAGATGATCAGTCCCAGTACTGAACCCTGGGGCACCACCATGGTCACTCTCCCCTCATCAGAGTGAATGCCGTCGCTCATTTAATACCAGGTTTTTTTTACCCAGTTTACCACTCCGGATCCCACCCCTAGAATGTCCAATTTATTTATCAGTCTCTTATGTGGCACAGTGTCAAAAGCCTTGCTAAAGTCCAGGTAGGCAATGTTCACCACCCTTCCTTGATCTATTTCCCTGGTCACCTAGTCAAAGAAATCAATCAGGTTCATCTGGCATGATCTTCCCACTGTGAATCCAGGCTGCCTTTAGTCTTTTTTTTTTTTATATTCTTTATTTATTCCTCTCAGAACAATAGATCACATACATCTGTTCATAAAATACACGGTCAACATAAATCAAGAGTAAATCAATTGGATTATGCTGTAGGTACAGCATATCAGTAAAAGTAAGTTACATCAGTGGATTACTCTATCTACTTACATGCAAAGTACCAATCATAAGGTTTTATTACCTGATACATCCATGAAAATAACAATTTAACCTTACGGGGGGGGGGGGCACAGAAATCAATTAACCTAAAATCAATGGCTCAAACAATGTATATTAAACTAAGACCTAGTGTCTGATAGGAGTTCCTAATTTATCCCTGCCTGTTTCCTGTCCATAGCTTCTCAGGGAACAAAAGAGGGATCTTTTCCCATAATATACAGTACATTACCCATAGTCTCTATCGAAAATCAAATTGTAGAGTGAAATCCCTGCCTCCTGCCATCAGGCGTTCTAAGTAATAAAACTCATTCATGACTACATGCCATCAGTTCAGTGTCGGGGGGGGGGTGTTACATTTTTGTCACTGACAGGTAATTACTTTCTTCGCTGTTAATAAATAAGTGACTGTCATATCCCTGGGAGAAAACTGAATACCTTCAGGGGGGATGGATAACAAGACTAATTCCGGGGACAAAAGCAGGGATCGATCAACTAATGTTTGAAGGGCTTCCGATATTTGGAGCCAATACTGAGTTAATACCAGACAGGACCAGAATATGTGTACATGGCTGGCCTGTTGTTCGCCACATCCTCTCCAGCAGTGGCCGTACTGCAATGGAAGGTATCTGATTAGCAAGGCCAGAACATTAAAAAATCTGGCTCGGGACTTCCAAGCAAACTCCCTCCAGTATCCTGCTTGGGATACCTTTATCGAGGGAAGACTAAATTTCTGCCACTCTACATATGGTATATCTGTTCCTAGCTCTATATTCCATGCCCTTAATATTGATTCAGAGGTTGCACTAGACTCTTCACCTATTACCCTATATGCTTGTCCTATCAAATGTTGTATTTGGTGGGCTCTGAAATTAGCTAGTAGTTCAAAAAGTAATGGCATTGTCTTTGCAAGTCTAGAAATGTTAAGGGCTTTATCTAGTAAATAAGATCTAACGTGAAGGTAACAAAAGTAGTCACTTCTTTGCAAGGGGAATTTAGCTTGTAATAGTGAGAAAGGGACCACCCCCTCCAAATCAAGAAACTGGAATATATATGACAGACCGAATTTGTGCCATCTCAGGTAAGTCTGGTTTAATTTAGCTGTTAAAAAAATTCTCATTGGCATTGAGAAGACGGACATAATAAAATGTGGCAGTTAACTGCAGAGTTTGTCTAATTTTGCTTCAAGTTTGAAGGATGATGGATGTACTAAAGCTAAAAAGTGTGGGACAAGGCAGATGAGAAGAGAGTTTAAATAAAATTGGACCAATATCAAAAAGATCATTTACAACAAAGTCGATGGTGTTCCAGGGAGTTACGTAATTCGGATTAACCCATTCTAGGACTGTTCTGAGTAACATAAACATAGAATTTGATGAGAGATAAGGATCACTTGGCCCACCTAGTCTGCCCATTTCCCTACCTAATGGATAAGCTGCAGATCCTAATTAACCAACAGCCTACTTCCTCCTACCCCCCACTAGAACTGCCTTATGTCTGTCCCATGCATTCTTGAATTCCCCCACTGTTTTTGACTCCACAACCTCCTCAGGAAGACTGTTCTATGCATCCACCACCTTTTCCATGAAAAAATACTTCCTCACATTACCACTGAGCCGTCCCCCCTCATCTTTAAATTGTGCCCCCTTGTTCTTGTACATCTCTTTTTCTGAAAGATGCTACCCTCTTGGACTTTGTTGATTCCCTTGAGGTACTTAAAAGTTTCTATCATGCCGCCCCCCCCTCCTTTCCTCAAGGGTATACATATTAAGCTCCTTCAGTCTCTCTTCACATGCCTTCTGGTGCAGACCCTGCATCATTTTGGTTGCCCTCCTCTGGAGAACCTCCACCCTGTCTATGTCTTTGTGGAGAAGGGGACTCCAGAACTGCACGCAGTACTCCAGATGGGGACTCACCAACTGTCTGTACTGAGGAATAACAACTTCCTGTTTTCTACTGGTGATGCCTCTCCCTGTGCATCCCAGTATCTCCCCAGCCCTCCTTACTGCCTTCTCACATTGCTGGCCCACCTTTAGGTCATCTGATATAACTACCTCCAGGTCCCTTTCCATTTTTGTTGTTGTCAGTATCCCAGCCCCCACTGTGTACTCTTCCCCTGGGTTTATGTTTCCCAGGTGCATTACTTTGCACTTCTTTGTATTGAATCTAAGCTGCCATGCATTTGACCATTCCTCCAACCTTGCCAAGTCCCTTCTCATCCTTTCCCCCCCACCTTGTGTATCAACCCTGTTACAGATCTTTGTGTCGTCTGCAAAGAGACATACTTTTCCTTCCAGTCCCTCTGCAATGTCACTTATAAAGATATTAAAAAGGACCGGACCGAGTACTGAACTCTGCAGTACCCCACCAGTAACCCCACCCTTCTTCACTGTGGACTCCATTTACTATTACCCTCTGCATGTATCCTGTTGTCCAGCCAGTGTTTTACCCAGGCGACCACCCTGGGACCCACTCCCAGGCTGGTTAATTTGTTTATTAATCCTTTGTGTGGGACTGTGTCAAATGCCTTGCTAATGTCTAGGTAGGCCATGTCCACAGCCCCTGCACGGTCTACTACTTTGGTCACCCAGTCAAAGAAATCAATTAGATTCGTCTGACATAACCTTTTTGCTGTGAATCCGTGCCGCCTTTGGTCCTGTGCCCCACTGGCCTCTAGGTACTCAACAATTCTTTCCTTTAGAAGTTATTCCATCATTTTCCCTACCACTGAGGTCAAACCGACAAGTCTGTAGTTTCCTGCCTCTGTCTTGCTCCCACTTTTGTGAAAGGAAATCACATCCACCTTCCTCCACTCCTCAGGTACCACACCATCCTCCCATTATTTGTTAAAAAGGGTAGTCAGTGGTGTTATTAGTTCTCCCCTTAGTTCTTTTAGAATTCTGGGGTGAATCTCATCAGGCCCCATTGCTTTGTCCACCTTCAGTTTTAGGAGTTCTTTCAGAACTCTTTCTTCTGTGAAAGGACTAATATCAACCCCTCTATCCAGAGTGCCTATTGACTGGATTAGGTACCTCCCCCTCCTCTTCCTTTGTGAATACTGAGCAGAAGTATTCATTTAGTATCCCTGCTTTTTCACTGTCCCTCTCTGCCCGCCCACCCTCCTCTTTATTCAGCCTCAGTATCCCTCCCTTTGTCTTTCTTCGCTCCCTCATGTACCTATAAAGGGTTTTATCCCCCTTCTTAAAGGGGAAGTCCCTTCCAATTTTTTTTCTTTATACCTGCATAGTTTGTGGGCTATAACTATTGATTCCCTCTCTTTTACCTCCTAATATAATATTAATTTAAATATATATGTAACCCCTAGATGGCGCTATCCCAGGGGCTACTACCCCTGCCTGATTTGCCACTAACAGGTTGAGGGGCCTGGATCCAATGGCGGGTGCCTCCACCCAGAGGTCAGGGTTTGCAGTAGTTAAACTAACTTGGTCACAGCCCTCTGGGACACTGCAACCCCCCTTTCTCCCCACTAGTGGCCCACACAATATATCAGAATTACCTTCACAGTATACACTTACCCCCAGGTCTGGTTCCGGCACTGGGACCTCCTGTGAAATGAGATACAGTGCAACAATCACAGTACAGTACTTTAACATAGACAAATACCTCAGGCAGTATAACTTTGCTGAAACAAGCAGCTCTGATTTATTTAGGGGATATAGGACAGGGAAATCAGGTTAATTAGCTTATCACTCTAATAATCTACCTAAGGCTCTGTGCACAGCCCTATCCCTATCAGTTACTGTTCCTGGGTACCCAAGCCCTAGTAAGCTAGTCAAACTGAGTGGCAGCTGGTAGGGGCCCTTTCACACAGAGAAAAAGGAGAATTAAACAGTCAGCAGTACAGTAATTCCATTTGGATTTAATGTGGCAATTCAACAGGGAGCGACTTCTGAATTAGTACTCACGACCTCCAAATAAGATAGGGTCCTTCAATGTCAGCAGGGCTCACTTGAGGTACACAAACCTCTTCACACATTTATATAAAAGAAAGCACTATACCAGGCAGGTTGCATCTGTATCCCGATCGCAATTACTGCACAATCCGGAGAACACACAGCAGATTCAGTTCCTGACAGACCGAGTGCAATTTTCAGCAATTCCTCCAGTCTTCTACAGGGTGAGCCTGGTTTCTACTCTTCAGATATCTTTTGATTCTCTTCACAGGACAGATTCAGTCCTAACAAGCTGTTACACAAGCTGCAGACCGGAACTCTGGGCCTTCATACACGCTTTTTGACTAAAACTGCACACTGAAAAGCACAGGGCTCCTTCCTTCTTCACTGCCAAAGCTCAACTGAAACTCCAACTGACAAAACCGGCACTTCCTTTAGTTCCTCCCAGTTCTTGACTGGATTGGCTGTCACTCACAATAGACTGCTGCGTTGGTCCAAAAAGGTGCTGAAGTCTAAACTACATCTCCCAGAGTCACTGCCCATACAATCCTCTTGTGGCTGGCTCAGATTATGAGTCCAAGTTCTGATTCGTCCAGGCACCATTTTAGAGCTAGCTTACCCACACTGATTGGTCCAGTTCAGCAGTTCAAAACCAGAATGGGAACTAGACAGACACAGTTCTGACTGCAAAGAAAGCAGGTTAGACAAACTGTAATTTCATTATTACTGTAAATGATTTCTGGCAAACAGTTACATCTTTCAGATAGGTTCCCTTTGCACTCCTAGTGACTGCAAAAATGGAGTAAATTGGCATCAGTTCAAGTGGTACTCAAACAGAGAAGCACACAGTCCCCCCATACAAACTAATTATGTCTGCAAGCAGACAGCTCTTAAAGAGACAGTACCAGAGGTTCTAAAAACACTCACTGATAGATGGCTTAAACGCCAAACACCATTCAGGCTTGGAGCATTCAAGCAAGCTCCTGGAAGTCTTTTGGGAACCCCCATTTGCAGGGGGGTTACATATATGAAGTAGCTTCACTCTGCTTTACCAAGGTGTGAAAAACTGGTTGGTGCCATTTCGAAGTTCGTGACCCCACTCAAGCAAAGCAGCATGGGTACTGATGATGCATAAATGCACATGCCAGTAGAAGCTCTACAATAAGTCAGTGCTGTCACACAGCTTGGGCAGTAACTGCACTCTTGTCTTGGGTTTGGCATCTATTGTTTTCTGTGTGAATAGAGTGTCTGAGTTGGGAAAAGAAAAGCATTTGAAAGGGTGCTGCTGCTTGCTTTGTTATTCATCTGATTATATGGTTTTACTGCTAGAAGTGGTTTGTTTGCTGGCTCACAGTGCTGGAAACACCTTTGCTGTCACTGTGCTCATCTCCTGCTGGCAAACAAAGACTGCTGAGCAAGCGACCATTTTTAGGGTTTCATTTCTGATACTTTTTTCATGTGCTGTCCTAAAACAGGGTGATACCAAGTATAAAGGAAGTGTTGCACTTCTAGTTTTTAATTTTGAATTCTGCCTCAGCTATGCTGGATAATTTAATCCCAGAAAAGATGAAAACTCACTATCCTTCCCAACACAGGGTATTACAGAAAACTGTATGCTACTAGACTAAGAATGTCTATATTTTCCTTGTTTTACACTTTGGCAGCACAAGTAATCTTGCCTATTGTCTTAATTTGCGAATAAGTATGTGGCAGGTGCTATACTTTTTCATGGTTGATCACTCTCTTTTTTTAACATGAAATATAGTTTTTCACGTTAAACTTAACGGCGCATGCGCAAGGGCAATTTTAGGAAAGTAACACACTTGGAGGTGTGCCTCCCCACCCAATGCACTGCTCCTTGAGCAGGCGTGGCAGTCCTGCACCACTGGTGCAGGAGCTCAGCATGACAGCGGTGTTCCTCTGCTTCAAAGAAAACACCACTGCCATACTGAGCGCCGCCGCTGTCCCCTAACCGCGGCGCCCCGCCTGCGTGCACACCGCCCCCACCATAGTTTTCCTGCCACACTGGGAGCCCACCCAGCGTGGCAAATGTTGTTTGTTTTGCCGACGGGGTGCCAATCCTCGCCGGCTCCATGGCCCCCAAGCCATCCTGCCGCCGCAAACCGCTTGTTTTGCCAACGGGGTGCCCAATCTCGTCGGCTCCTCGGCCCCACCACACATCTTCGCCATGCTGGGAGCCCACCCCAGCGTGGCGAACGCCCCTCGTTGTCTTTTTTTTTTCCTGTAGCAAAACGGTCCAGCGGCACGCCTCCCAACCCCCACAACCCGCACCTACCCACCGCGCACCCAGCCTCCCCACACACCCCACCCTATACTTACTCCGGACTCCAGCGCGACAATCTTTGGCGGACCGAACACGCCTGCACTCTTCAAAGCCGACCGCAAACTGAGGAAATGCCGGTAAGCTGTATAATGGGCTCATAGGGGGTTTCAACTTTATTGTATATTCAGTATTTTTGATTTTTACATTATTCTAACATGGCTTAGACCCCTTCGATGGGTGATGTCACCGTCGGCGTAGCCCGACCCGGCGGGTGATTTCGCAGGCACCGCACAGTCACCGCGCCGAAATCACCTTCAGCCTTGAATAATGCCATGAAAGTGACATCATTCATGCGAGAAGGGGTCCCAAAACCCCATGTTGAGAATTTGCAAAAATTCCAAAATGACTGTTTTACGAGCGTGCATTGCGCAGTTCCTACACAGGCTCGTAAGTTCGTGAATTTTCAATATTTTCACTCCAGATTTTCAACATTGCCATTTTATCACACCTTCTTATGAGCTGTACAGCTGTCATTTTCACATCTCACCCAAAACGTGTTTCCGACCCATGTAGCGCATAATGGCTCAGTTGGTGCGAAATCAATGTATGGAACACATAAGAAAATCACAGTGACACTTGTTCATGAGCAGAGGTCTTAAAATGGCTATGTTGAAAATTCAGTGAAAAATTCCTAAAATGACTGTTTTACGAGCGTGGTTGCACAGTTCCTATGCACGCTCATCGCTTATGAATTTTCAATATTTGCACCCAGATTTTCAACATTGCCATTTTACCAATCTCCTCATGAGCAGTGCAGCTGTCATTTTCACATCCTGCCCTAAATGTGTTTCTGCCCATGGTAGCTTACAATGGCGCAGTCGGTGTGCTAACTCAATGTATGGGACACATTAAGAAAATCACAGTGACACTGATCATGAGCAGAGGTCTTAAATGACTGTGCTGAAAATTTGGTGAAAAAATTCCTACAAATAACTGTTTTCTGGCGTCGTTGTGCAGTTCATGCGCTAAATAAGTTTGCAATTTCCAATATTTTCACTCCATTTTAACATTGCCATTTACCACACCTCCTTATGAGCAGTACAGCTTTCATTTTTCACATCCTGCCCAAAATGTCTTTCCCCATTTAGTGCACAATGGCTAGTCGGTGTGCTAAATCTATGTATGGGACACAGTAAGAAAATCACAGTACACTGTTCATTAGCACAGGTTTTAAAATGGCAATGTTGAAAATTTGGTGAAAAAATTCCTAAAATGGCTGTTTTGCAGACTGTGTTGCACAGTTCACACGCTTGCGCTCGTGGGTTCTGGTGAATATTTCACATTCCAGATTTTCAACATTGGCATTTTACCACGCCTCCTGAGCAGTACAGCCGCCTATTTTCACATCCTGCCCAAAATGTGTTTCCACCTATGTAGCGCACAATGGGGGTAACAAAAAGATCATGCTGACAATTTATTGTGCAAATACCAGCAATCGCACAGGGCATTAGGGTAAAGCACCAAACATGCCAAACACCACTGCAAATACCTGCAAGCAAATGTTCAACATTGACAAATGCTTGTTATTATTGTGTTTGGGGGCATCAGGCACAAAGGTGCTAGACTTTAGAAAGTCTGACTTCAAAAAGATGGGTGAAGTGTTGCAAAAATTTTCTGGACAGAATTCATTCTAATATGAACGTGACTCAGAGGTGGAAACTCATTAAGCTAGGGATACTGGAGGCAAAAAAATTCCAGCAGCAAGGCCCAAAGTAAAAAGGATAGGGCAAAGAAATCTAGCTGGATGAGCAAGGGTATCATAGACAGGGTAGGGAAGACAGGAGTCGCCTACAGAGATACTAGAGAACTGGGAGGGGGAGGACAGGGAGAAGTACCAGAAGGAAGCAAAGGAGGTGACCAGGGAAGTAAGGGCAGCAATGGTGTCAAGGGAGCCGAGGCTGGTGAAGGGAATTAAGGAGGGGGAAAATACTTCTTCAGGTACATCAGGGAGAAAAGGGGTTGTAAGGACCAAATAGTAAGGATTAAGAAGGAGGGGGAATGGGAGGAAAAAGGAATCAAAAAAGCAGAAGCGTAACAACTACTTCTACTCAGTATTTACAAAAGAGAAATGGGAGGAAATACCTAAGGTTGGGGGGAGGATATGATCAGAAGGGAAGGGGTGACGGATGGGAAAATCACAGAAGGTAGATTACTAGAGGGGTTAAGGGCACTAAGAGTGGACAAGGCTGGATGGCATACACCCCAGGGTACTGAAAGAGTTGGCAGAGGTCCTGGCAGGCCTATTTAGTGCCTCTCTGGACTCAGGGTGTGTACCTCAAGACTACAGAATGGCTCACATGGTTCTTCTCCGTAACAGCGGTCCCAAAGACAAACCAGGGAACTACAGACCAGTGAATCTCACGGCCATAGTGGGGCAACTGATGGAAACAATCCTGAAGGAAAGGCTGGTGACCTTGCTGGAGGTCAGTGGGGTGCAGGACAGTTGGTAGCATGGCTTTGTTAAGGGCAGATCCTGCCAAACCAATATAGTGGACTACTATGACTGGGTGATCAGGGAAATGGACAAAGGGCATGCGGCGGATGTCCTGTACCTGGACTTCAATAAGGCATTCAACTGGAAGACTAGCATGTAAGCTAAGGGGTACTGGGGGGGGGACAAAATTGATGGGATGGGTGAAGAACTTGCTGCAGGGATGGCAACAGAGGGTGGTGGTGGGAGGAGAATTACCATACCCAAGGGCAGTGATAAGCAGGATCCCACAGGGGTTGGTGCTGGGGTTGGTATTACTTGGGATATTTATTGCAGACACCTCGGTAGGTATAAATAGCAAGATCAGCCTATTTGTGGACAACACCAAGATGGGAGCAGAGGTGGATGACCAAGTGGGAGTGGCAGGGATTGCAGGAAGATCTAACAAGACTGGAGACATGGTCTGACACCTGGCAACCTGGTTTCAATGCCAAAAAATGCAAGGTGCTGCATTTCGGGCAAAGAATCAAAAGAGGCGCTACCATCTGTGGGGGTGCAGCTAGCTGTGACTGAGGAGGAGAAAGATCTGGGGGTGCTCATTACGGGAGCAATGAACAACTTAGCACAGTGTAGAAAGCAGCAGCAGTGGCCAACAAGATGCTGGGTTGTATTGCAAGGGGTATAACCTCTAGGAGGAGGGAGGTGATTCTGCCATTATACAGATCACTGGGTCAGACCCCACCTGGAGCACTGCATGCAAAGTAATGCACCTGGGAAACAAAAACCCTGGGGAAGAATATATAATGGGGGTAGTAACAACAACAAAAATGGAAAGGGACCTGGGGGTAGTCATATCAGATGACTTAAAGGTTAGCAAGCAATGTGGAAAGGCAATAGGGATGGCTGGGGTATACTGGGATGTATAGGGAGAGGCAACACCAGTAGAAAACAGGAAGTTGTTATCCCTCTGTACAGACAGTTAGCGAGAACCCATCTGGAGTACTGCGTGCAGTTCTGGAGACCCCATCTCCTCAAGGACATAGCCAGGATAGAGGCAGTCCAGAGGAGGGCAACTAAAATGGTGCAGGGTCTGCAACAGAAGCCATATGAAGAGAGACTAAAGGAGGTTAATATGTATACTCTTGAGGAAAAGGGGGGGGACATAACAGAAACTTTTAAGTACCTCAAGGGAATCAACAAAGTCCAAGAGGGTAGCATCTTTCAGAAAAATAGATGTGCAAGAACAAGGGGACACAATTTTAAGATAGAGGGGCTCAGGGGCAATGCAAGGAAGTATTTTTTCACAGAGAGAGTGGTGGATGCATGGAACAGCTTTCCTTAGGAGGCTGTGGGGTCTAAAACAGTGGAGGAATTCAAGAATGCATGGGACAGACATGAAGCAATTCTTGTGGAGGGTAGGAAGGAATGGGCTGTTGGTTAACTAGGATCTGCAGCTAATCGAGTAAGTAGGGAAATGAGCACACTAGATGGGCCAAGCAGTCCTTATCTGCTGCCAAAGTCTATGTTCAATTTTGGTGCCCTTACCTAAAGAGGGACATTAGATTCCTAGAAGGGGTGCAACGCAGAGCAACAAAGATGATCCAGGGTTGGGGGGAGTTACCATATGAGGACAGACTGAGGGAGTTGAACATGTACTCTCTGGAGGAGAGGAGGGACAGGGGATATGACAGACTTTGACGTACATGAGAGGAATAAACAGGATAGGCAGAGAGGGACTGTTCAAGGGTTGGGACACTTGGAGTCATGACATGAGACTGGAGGGTGGAAGGTATAGGAGGGAAACGAGTAGGCATTTCTTTACAAAAAGGATGGTAGCAGACTGCCAGTGTAATTTTGTTCACTTGTCCCAGAATGTGATTTCACACTGCGATCGTGCCATTCTGTGCTACGGGTGCGAAAACATATTTCAGGCAGGATGTGAAAAATGACAGCTGTACTATTAAAAAGGAGGTGTGCAAAAATGGCAATGTTGAAAATCTGGAGTGAAAATATTAAAAATTGGTGACATTAGGAGCATGCATAGGAACTGTGCAATGTGCAGTTGTAACTCAGTAATTTTTTGCAGTTTTTTCACCAGATTTGCAACATGAGCTTTTTGGGACCCCACCTCATGAACAGAGACCACAAAATCACCTTTTGAGACCCAGTAATGAAATGAGAGTGACACTGTTCACGAGGTGGGGACCCAAGAGCCCCGTGTTGGAAATTTGGGGTCAAAATTCAGAAAATGGCTGACTTATCAACTTTGGTTGAAAACCTCATTGAATGAATTATAGCATGCTTACCTTTGATTCTTCAGTTTGGCTTTGAAGAGTACAGATGTGTCCCGGACCCCCGGTCCAGAGAAGATGACAGCGCCAACCTCTGCAGGTAAGTATGGAGTAAGGGTGGGGGGTGGAAAGGTAGGTGCGCAGTGGCAGGGTGGCGATAGGGAGGTTGGACTGGGGCAAAATGAGGTACCATTTTATTTTTTACAGGTTAAAAAACATGGGGGTTTTTTATTTAGAGGAAAAATATATATATATATATATATATATATATATATATATATATATATACACACACACACACACACACACACACATTTGGGCACACTGGTGTGCTCCCAGTGCGCCACATGGGGAGGGTGGGTACTTGATGCCAACAGGAGGATGGGGCAACCCGATGTCGGCGGGTGGGAAGAAATAAACATTTGGGCACACTAGGGTGAGCTCTCAGTGTGCCACATCATTGGGGTTGTCACATAGTGCTGACACAGGGATTGGGCACCCCGATGTCAGCGCAGGGTAAATAACTAAGTACATTTTGGCACACTGGGGTGGGCTCCTAGTGTGCCATTTTAGTTGGGGGGGGTACATAATGCTGACATGGGGACTGGGGACCCTGCTTGAGGCAGAATTTAAAATTAAAAACTAGAAGTAAAACACTTCATTTATACTTGGTGTCACTCTTTTAGGCTAGCACATGAAAATGATATCAGAAAAGAAACCTAAAAAATGGTTATTTGCTCAGCAGTCTGTTTGCCAACAGGAGACAAGCACAGTGACAACAAAGGTGTTTCCAGCACTGTGAGCCAGCAAACAAGCAGCTACTAGCAGTAAAACGATATAATCAGATGAATAACAAGGCAAGCAGCACCACCCTTCCAAACGTTTTTCTTTTCCCAACTCCAGACACACTTTTCACACAGAAAACAAAAGGGAACTTAACTTGAAAAGTCTGATTAACAAACCCAAGACAAGACTGCAGTTACTTCCCAAGCTGTGTGACAGCACTGACTGACTGTAGAGCTTCTACTGGAATGTGCATCTACACATCATCAATACCCATGCTGCTTTGCTTGAGTGGGGTCATGAACTTTGAAACGGCACCAACCAGTTTTTCATACCTGGGTAGAACAGAGTGAAGCAACTTCATTTATATTTAAATTAAGATGACATTAGGAGGCTAAAAGAGAGGGACTCAATTGTTATGCCCATAAACTATGCAGGTATAAAGAAAATATGTTGGGGGGACTTTCCCTTTAACTGAGTTGGCTATCTTTTCCTCTGTTTGGGCCTTTGCTATTCTGATTGCCTTCCCCACTTCCTTCTGCTTTAACTGGTACAGTTCTCTGTCCTGCTCCTTCTGTGTTTCCTTATACTTCCTGAATGCTATCTTTTTCTCCCTAACCTTCCCTGTCACCTCTTTTGAGAACCACAGTGTTTTTTTTCTTTCATTTTGATCTATTTGCTTCACACAAAGGCTTGTTGCCTCTGTGATGGTAGTTTTGATGTTTCCCCACTGTTGTTCCACCCCTCCTTCTTGCCTGTTTGCTAGTGCTTTTCTGAGGCACTCTCCCATTTCGACAAAATCAGCCCTCCTGAAGTCCAGTACCCTCACTTTTGTATGGCTTGACTCTACAGCCGAGTTTTTCGACTGTTTGGAGGTCACTTGTTCCCAGATGACTACCCACTTTTAGATATCAGATCCTCTTTCCATTCCCATTTGAGAGTACCAGGTCTAAGACTGCTCCCTCCCAAGTGGGTTCCAACACTAGCTGTCTGAGGCATGCCCCCTGTAGGACATCAAGAATAGCCCTGCTCTTGGATGTGGCTGCAGCAAAGGTGCTCAAGTTAACATCGGTTAACTGGTTAAACAACCTGGTTAAACAACTAAATAAAAAAAACAAAAAAAACAACATCTGGCATATTCAGGTGCCCCATCAGTAATATCCCCCATTTCTATGCCATCCTAAGGATGCCTTCTATCATTTCCTTGTCCATTTCCTCTCCCTGAGATGGGGGTTTATATACAACCCCTATGCGGACTGTGGTACCATTTCCAGTCTCCAAGGTGACCCACAGTGCCTCCTCTCCTCCCTGTTTACCCTTTAGTTCCGTTGCTTTGATCCCTTCCCTTACATAGCTACTCTTCCTCCTCTTCTTCTTCCCTCCCTGTCCCTCCTATAGATTGTGTACCCTGGTATGTAGACATCCAAGTCACGGTTCTCTGTGTACCATGTTTCTGTGACTGCCACGATATCCAGGCATCCTTCTTCCATCAAGGCCACCAGTTCAGGGAGCTTATTACCTAGATAATGGGCATTGGTACTCATTACCCTCCATTTTTTGATGGCCTTACCCCTTTTTGCCCCAACCCCTTTTTGCCCCAATCCCTGTCCCTACGGCCTTTGTCTTTTTCTCCATTTACCCCTGCCCTTCTCCCTATTGATGTCTCTATCTTGGTGTTTACCTCACTAATTACCCTGATTTTTTTTGAGGGGGGCTAAGATATCCCTTCTCCTTTTCAGTGCCTCCCCCCTTGGCTAGTTTAAATGCTTGTCAATGAAGCATTTAAACCTATCACCTAGGATCCTGGTCCCCCTCCTGGACAGATGCAGGCCATCACGCCAGTATATACCTGCATCCCTCCAGGTGGATCCCCCCAATCCCTAAGAAAACCAAAACCCTGAGCTCTGCACCAGTTTTTCAACCACTGATTGAATCCCATGGTGCGGAGCACCCTAGCTTCACCCATACCATAGACAGGCAGCACCTCCGAGAAGGTTACCGTGCATGCTACTTGTCCAAGGTCCCTCCCCAACTCCACAAACTCCTGCACTGCTCTGATCCCTTTCCTAGCCAGGTCATTTGTCCCTAGGTGGACAATGACATCTAGCTCCCTCTCCTGTGCAGCTACTCCCATGATCCTGAGGAATTGCTCCCTGTCCCTCCAAGCCATGGCGCCAGGCAGGCACCTTACCTCCCTCTCCCCTCCCAGTTCTTCCCACCTAACAATGGAGTCCCCCACCAGGAGTTGTTTCCCTTCCCTGTGGGGTCCCATGCCACCCTCCTGTGGGTCTCCTTTGTGGAGGTTCCCAGCATCCTCCTTGGTCTCCACTGCATGTGCCTCCACAGAGGAACCACACTCTACAAGAATGGTATATGAATTGTGGAGAGGTACAACTGGAGGGATGCACCTCTGTTCCACCACCCTCGCCTTCCCTGAGCCCACTGTGGTCCAATCGCTCCTCTTTCTTGGCAACCTCTGAGGCAGTGGCCCTGGTGGTCCTTGTGTGGGAAAGGAGGTCTCCCACATCCTGACCAAGTCAGCCTGGAGATGAGCAGTCTGCTCCCTCAGCCCAGTGAAGTGCATGCAGATGGGACAACACCGCATCTTCCAGAACATCTCCCGGAAGACTGCTGCTTTACAGCCACTGCACTGCACCACTCCCATCATGTCTTATTTGTGGCCCCTTAACTGTTGTTTTGTATACTTACTCTTTCCTGTCTCTCTTTAGGCTTGGAAGTATTGTTTTAGATTGGGAAGATTCAATCCACCTCTGTCCCATGCCAATTGAAGTAAAGACCAGCGTATCTGGGGTTTTCGCTGCCTTTAGTCTTCTAACCCGCTGGATTCAAGATACTCCACTAGTCATTCCTATAACAGGGTTTCCATTAATTTCCCCCAGCACTGATATGAGTCTGACTGGTTTATAGTTGCTAGCTTCCTCAGTGCTGCTGTTCTTATGGTTCAGCGGACTACATCTGTTCTCCTCCAGTCCTCTGGAGCTACTCCTGTTTTCAGTGAGTTGTTGAATAAAGCCATCAGTGGTACAGAAAGCGCCAGCATGAGTTCCCTTAGCACCCTTGTGTGTATCCTGTCCGTTCCCATATCCTTGTTCACTTTCAGATTTTCAAGTCCTTCCAGGACTCTTTCCTCTGTAAATGAACTTCTTCCCCCAAATGCTCCTGCTGCTCCTCAGTGGTCTGTCCCCTTCTCCCTCCATTGTAAAGACTGAAAAGAAATACCTGTTCCGGATCGAACTGGGGCTGCCAGACAGCATCCTCTTGTACTTTGAGCTCCAAATATAAAATTTAAAGTTGCTCCCTGTCTGAGGCTTTTCTCTACAAGTGCAATTTTTTTTGTTTCCAGTACATGTTCAGGATGTCTGCTTTTTCCTGATCCTTCTCTGCACGGTCTCCCCCTGCTGTCCTCCTTATCCTCACTATACCTTCCCTTGCCTTTCTCTTCTCGGTTATGTACATGAAGAAAGTCCTGTCCCCTTTTTCTACCCCTTTGGCTATCCTTGTCTCTGTTTGTGCCTTTGCTCACCCTCAGTGCTTACCTGCTTCTCTCTGTTTTTCCTGGTCCACCTCCCTATCCTCCTTCTGTGTTTCTTTGTACTTCCTGAATGACACCCCTTTTTCCAGTCACCTTTTTGGCTACATCCCTAGAGTACCATCATTTTCCTCCTGCTTTTGCTCATTTCTTTCATCCACAGACTGCATGACTTCACTATGCCTTCCCTTAATTTTCTCCAATGTTCCTCTACCATCCCTGGCAATCCTCCCCTGCTACAATTCTAACACAGTCAGAAAGGCCCACAGTTTAGGGTTTAATATATTCTCATATTGCTGGTCAGTATATTTTAAGGGAGTTTTAAATACTTTAAAACAATCCAGCAGGCATGTTGGTGTCAAATGTACGTCAAATATATCAGTATTTTCTCTAAAAGTTGGTGAAAGAGCTGATCTGTCACAGCACCATAAGTAGTGCTATCCCTTGCTATACCAGCAACTTGCAGTCAAGATTGGACTGGATATGCTCGGAGGTGGACTGGCGGAGGAAAGACTGAGCATTCAAACTATAGCATTCCTCCCTTGAGAAGGTGGGATGCAGTGATCCACTGTTTGATTGACACCTGGAAGGGGCTAGCTGGCAACATAGCAGGTTCACACATAGGGAGCGTGGCAGTCACTGGATGCCAACAGCATGCATGTATACCGCTGTGCACGTGTGTGCATGTCACTGCTCGTTGGCACCCTCAGAAGGAAAACCAGAAGAAAAAGTCCTGGTCCCCCCAGCAGCGATGCACCTTGAATAGCAGATATGGCAGACCACCCACCACCACAGCACCACAGTGGTCCTACGTACTTGGTGGATAAACGTAAGTCCATGCAAAAGTTCGTGACTGGGCTAAGGTGCTGTCAGGAGGAGAGGTGACGAGGAGTCAAGAAAAAGCTTGGTTGAAAAAAAGTTGGTGAAAGGTTTCTTTACACTATCACAACTCAAACGGCATCCTTCCCAATGATTGCTACATCAGCTGGTGGCCCAGCAATGGTGTCAGCATGGCTCAACTGGTAGCACATTCAACTCTGGGCCAGAAGGTCAAGGGCTGTACTCACATACCAGGATTGTTCTCAGACCATAAACACTGGCACCCATGTGCTGTACTAAAGGAATGTTGTACTGCCAGGGTGTGCCATCCTTCGGATGTGTCGTTAACCCAAGGACTGGGCAGGCATGTGGGCAGGGCCTGGGGCTGGAAGTAGGAGAGTGGCAATAAAGGAACATGAAGGGTCCAATCTGGTTTCTACACTGTGCTTTGGGATGGGGGACACTTTTCATAGCAAGTGAGTGGGAAAGGGGATAAACATATTTGTGAGGAATGGGTCCTTACTTTCTTAAAGATACTTCAAGGTGGCTTGGTGGTGCTTCTGCTAGGATCCATGTTTAGGAGCAAGCTCGAGTCACAAGGGTTGGAAAAGGAGGGTTTTGAATCCCAGGAACAACTCTCTTCCTTCAGGGTGGTAGGACAGTTATACCCCCCCTTCAAAGAATGAGGCTTAGCTTCAAAACTCCATGGAGTTCACTCCTTGGCAAAAGCCAACCATTTTGTTGCTCCCACTGGCACCATGGTACACATGGTACACAGAGACCCATGACTGCGGTGCTAACATACCAGGGTTCACAACCTACAGGAGAGACAGGGAGGGTGGGGGGAGTAGATCTCTATGTAAGGGATGGCATAAAATCAATGGAACAAAAGAGTAAACAGGGAGGAGAGGATAGGAGGCGCTGTGGATCACCTTAGAGACTGGAAATGGCACCACAATCCGCACAGAGGTTGTATACAGACCCCCATATCAGGGGGAGGGAATGGACAAGGTTATGATTGAAGGCATCCTAAGGATGGCAGAGAAAGGGGAGATATTACTGATGGGGGACTTGAATATGCCAGATGTTAACTGCAGCACCTTTGCTGCAGCTACATCAAAGAGCAGAGCCATTCTTGATGCCCTACAGGGGGCATGCCTCAGACAGCTAGTGTTGGAGCCCACTCGGGAGGGAGTAATCTTAGACCTCATACTCTCAAATGGGGACAGTGAGAGGATCTCAGATCTAGAAGTGGGTAGCCATCCGGGAACAAGTGACCACCAAACAGTTTGGTTCACGATAAACTCAGCTGTAGAGTCAAGCCATACAAAAGTGAGGGTACTGGACTTCAGGAGTGCTGACTTTGTCAAAATGGGAGAGTGCCTTAGAAAAGCACTAGCAAACAGGCAAGAAGGAGGGGTGAAGCAACAATGGGGAAACATCAAAACTGCCATCACAGAGGCAACAAGCCTTTGTGTGATGCAAATAAACAAATCAAAAAGAAAGAAAAAGCCACTATGGTTCTCAAAAGTGGTGGCGGGGAAGGTTAGGGAGAAAAAGATAGCATTCAGAAAGTATAAAGAGACACAGAAGGAGCAGAACAGAGAACTGTACCAGTTAAGGCAGAAGGAAGCAGGGAAGGCAGTCAGAATAGCAAAGGCCCAAACTGAGGAAATGATAGTTAACTCGGTTAAGAACGGAGATAAAACATTTTATAGGTACATTAGGGACCATAGAAAGACAAAGGGAGGGATAGTGAGGCTGAATAGAATGGACAGTGAAAAAGCAGGGATACTGAACAAATACTTCTGCTCAGTATTCACAAAAGAGGGGGAGAGGGAGGTACCTAATCCAATTAACAGAAGCACTCTGGATGGGGGGTCGATATCAGTCCTTTCACAGAAGAAAGGGTTCTGAAAGAACTCCTAAAACTGAAGATGGACAAAGCAATGGGGCCTGACGGGCTTCACCCCAAAATTCTAAAAGAATTAAGGGGGGAACTACTGACACCACTGTCTACCCTTTTTAATAAATCATGGGAGGATGGTGTGGTACCTGAGAACTGGAGTTGGGCAGATGTGATTCCCCTTCACGAAAATGGGAGCAAGACAGAGGCAGGAAACTACAGACCTATCAGTTTGACCTCTGTGGTAGGGAAAATGATGGAATCACTTCTGAAGGAAGGAACTGTTGAGTATCTAGAGACCAGTGTTGCACAGGAGCCAAGGCAGCATGGATTCACAGCCCGAAGGTCACTTCAGACAAATCTAATTGATTTCTTTGACTGGGTGACTAAAGTAGTAGACCAGAGAGGGGCTATGGACATGGCCTACCTAGACTTTAGCAAGGCATTTGACATAGTCCCACACAAAAATTAATAAACAAATTAGCCAGCCTGGGAGTGGGTCCCAGGGTGGTAGCCTGGGTAAAACATTGGCTGGACAACAGGACACACAAGGTAATAGTAAACGGAGCCCACTTTGAAGAAAGGGGGGTTACCAATGGGGTACTGCAGGGTTCAGTACTGGGTCCACTTCTTTTAATGTTTTTATAAGTGACATTGCAGAGGGACTGGAAGGAAAAGTATACTTCTTTGTAGATGACACGAAGATCTGCAACAGGGTTGATACACAAAGGGGGGTGGAAATGATGAGAAGGGACTTGGCAAGGTTGGAGGAACGGTCAGAAGTATGGCAGCTTGGATTCAATGCAAAGAAGTGCAAAATTATGCACCTGGGAAACAAAAACCCCGGGGAAGACTACACAATGGGGGGTGGGGGTGTAGTAACAACAACAGAAATGGAAAGGGACCTTGGGTTATCATATCAGATGACCTTAAGGTTAGCAAGCAATATGAGAAGGCAGTAGGGAGGGCTGGGGGATACTGGGATGTATACGGAGAGGCATCACCAGCAGAAAACAGGAAGTGCTTATCCTTCTGTACAAACAGTTGGTGAGATCCCATCTGGAGTACTGCGACCAGTTCTGGAGACCCCATCTCTGCAAGGACATAGACAGGATGGAGGCAGTCCAGAGGAGGGCAACTAAAATGGTGCAGGTTCTGCAAGAGAAGCCATACAAGGAGATACTAAAGGAGCTTAATATGTATACCCTTGAGGAAAGGAGGGAGAGTGGGGACATGATTGAAACTTTCAAGTACCTCAGTGGAGTCAACAAAGTCCAAGAAGGTAGCATCTTTCAGAAAAAGAGATGTGCAAGATCAAGGGGACACAATTTGAAGATAGAGGGGGGGGACGGCTCAGGGCAATGTGAGGAAGTATTTTTTCACAGCGAGGGTTGTGGACGCATGGAACAGCCTTCCTGAGGAGGTTGTGGGGTCTAAAACTGTGGGAGAATTCAAGAATGCATGGGACAGACATAAGGCAATTCTTGTGGGGAGTAGGAAGAAATAGGCTGTTGGTTAACTAGGATCTGCAGCTTATCCAGTAGGTAGGGAAATGGGCAGACTAGGTGGGCCAAGCTTTCCTTACCTGCCATCAAAGTCTGTGTTTCTGTTTCACCAGTGGACTCTTACTGCAGCGGGGTGGGAGAAGGAGCAAAGAATAGTGTCTAAAATCTTTGGCTCCTTTTGTGCCATGAAACTGCAGCTCTTGCTACACTTCAAAGGTGGCCACTTGCCACCAAAAAATGTGTGATTGGTGCTAGCAAGCAGACCAGGGATTCTCCAATCAGAATCCCTGACTAACTGGACTGCAGTGTGACTCACGTTAAGACACAGGAGGCACCAGATATTTTTTTAAGCGCAGGAGCCCTTTTAAGATAAGACATTTGAAGCCAGTGTCCCATAGCCAGACAGATTGCAGCCATCTTTGTGCTCCCTGGCCCCCATCTCTACAGCAACAAGGGTCAAGGGTTACACCATTTGTCAATCAGACTGCAGAGCCTCAAGTAACTCCTGGGATTATGGGCTAATAACCTGCTGAGTGATGGCCATCCAACCGATGACTGATGGTGCAGGCCCTGATCCCTGTTGCTCGTAATGTGGTAAGGGTATGAAGAGAGTGGATCATCTGCTGAATGTGGAGGGCATCAGAGGCCTAACTGTGAATGGTTCTGACAGTCTGTCAGCCAACACCCAAGGCCAGCACCACCACATGAGAGGGAGTGAAACCAGCCAGAGAGGGACTCGCTGCAAACAGCCCCATCACCCCTGCACATCAAGGGAGATTCCTGGCCTGGGAAATCAAAGTAAACTCAGGGCTTGCCCTGCAACCACTGCATTTATTTATAAAATATTTGAAGAGTAGGGTAAGGTGAAATTATTCCAACCAATTTAGCTGGAACTTCTTCTCCCATGGAAAGACTTGTACTGCTTCCTTCAGATCCAGTGTTTTTTGTTTTATAACAGCCCCCACACACACACACACAAGGACCAGTTACAAAACCCATAGCTCCCATGCAACAAGTGCTGCAGGTACACTAGGATGCTCCAGGAGTAGGTCACTGTGTTTCTTACTTGTACAAATGTCTGACCCTGGAAAAAGCTATGAGTAGAAAGGCCATTCCAGCTCAGTGGGAACAGGAAGCGGGCCAGCAGTGGTCAGATAAGGAATGGGCAGCAGTTAGGAAAGCCATAGCCAAGGTGTCTTCATCCTATGACTAGAGAGAACACAGATATATGGTGCTCTCACTCTTTTTGTTCTTTCTTACTGTTGTTGCGAAAAATGAGCTGGAGCATTATTTGTTACTTTGATAGGTACAGTAACTGTAGTAAATACAGTCCGAGCAATAGGATTCAGGCTTGAAGGTAAATTATATTTAAACTTGCTGCAGCAATGGAGGCCACCACATATGCTATTTAGTGGCATTTGGGGTTGGGATTTGACCTCCTGGAGTCAGAATGCTGGGCAACAGAGTCTGCAGAACACACTGCATTAAATCCTTGGCCTACAACCTAATGACCATAAAGCGTATCGAGACTAGTTACACTGGCACAGTATCTAGTGCAAAATAGTCCGTCAAACTGTAACAGTAAAGTTGAAACAAATTTTCAATTCTGGCACAGTGGTAGCGCCAACAAAGTAAGTGCAGCATCCTAGAGACCCACATGTGCCTCGACTGCCAGTGAGTCAAACCTTTGAAACAAACATTCAGTAGTGGTAAACATGGGTTGGAGTTAGTGTGGGATGATCCTAGCAGCACAGATGAATAATGACAGCGCCGTAAATAAGAAGTGCTCGAATAATGCCAGATTTGATTGGCGCCTCCCGATAGATAGATTTATTTTGATTCAGTCTGATCCAATTTTGATAACTTAATAAGATCTGATTCATCCGGTCCTCTAAAGTATTCTTTTTTTTGCTACCTTGCTTCAGCCTTACTGTACTTGGGGGCATTACCCTCTCCCCCGGTACCAGTGTAAACCTCTTAGTTACTACTAGGAAGCTCATGGTGCTTCACCGGGTACCCAGCCGTGGAAATGGTGCAGACCTAATGATGTTGCATGTGGCTGGCCAACGGTGGTGTACATAGGCAACTAAAGAAGAGGCTTACAAACCGAAATCCCAACCCTGAATGCTCATAAACCCCAAATAGGGTAGCTTATTTGAAATCCTGTCTGGTAGTAAATGCTTTTCAAATATATTATTTTTTCAATAAATGTTAATTCTAGACACTTTTGTCATATAACAATACAGTACATGACCATACACTGGACACAAACATGGTAGAAAGAGAACAACAGCCAAAGAGGAAAAAAAGAGAAGGAGAACTATGATTTTAGGACCCTAGTTATTACCAGACACTTTGGTTCTGCCCACACTGACAAATGCTGGTGTGGTTGTGACCCGAGGGCACACCATACATATATTTTTTTGGACATGCCCCAAACAGACTACATTTTGGGAGGAAATACATAGGGTACTGGGTCAAATATTTCAGAAACTCATACCACAAACACTGCAATGCTTGGTGTTGGGATGTGTACCCCAAGGCTTTAAGAACAAGCACACTAAATATATTTTTCAAATTCTCATTGGTGGGATGGCCAAGGCCATCTCCCATAAATGGTTACAAAAGGTGCCCCCCACACTTGAGGGCTAATTGTCTATCAGCAAACAAATGTAGGATATGGAAAAAACTAACTTCCTAACTGCATCAGAAGCAGGGCAGACACACTACACGATGGTCACCTTTTATGCATTTCTTGGAGAGTAGGACTGGGCACCCAGTTCTAGATCAAACAGCTGGCCTAGCTCCTTGAAAGAATCCTGGTGGTTCAATGAGAGAACGCACAGATGGTGACAAGTGCTGAGGGACCCTTAGTTGCAGTAGTGTGAAAGGGTTGCTCGGGGGGGGGGGGTCTGGAGATACACTCGAAACCTGTAATATAAAAATGTCTCTGTCAATGAATTGATGCCTGATATGAACCCATGACCTGTTTCTGTTTAATGTGCTGCCAGTTGTTATGTATGATAATCATAGTTCTCCTTCTCTTTTTTTCCTCTTTGGCTGTTGTTCTCTTTCTACCATGTTTGTGTCCAGTGTATGGTCATGTACTGTATTGTTATATGACAAAAATGTCTAGAATTAACATTTATTGAAAAAATAATATATTTGAAAAGCATTTACTACCAGACAGGATTTCAAATAAGCTACCCTATTTGGGGTTTATGAGCATTCAGGGTTGGGATTTCGGTTTGTAAGCCTCTTCTTTATTTGCCTATGTACACCACCGTAGGCCAGCCACATGCAACATCATTAGGTCTGCACCATTTCCACGGCTGGGTACCCGGTGAAGCACCATGAGCTTCCTAGTAGTAACTAAGAGGTTTACACTGGTACCGGGGGAGAGGGTAATGCCCCCAAATACAGTAAGGCTGAAGCGAGGTAGCAAAAAAAAAAATACTTTTAGAGGACCGGATGAATCTGATCTTATTAAGTTATCCAAAATTGGATCAGACTGAATCAAAATAAATCTATCTATCGGGGAGACACCAATCAAATCTGGCATTATTCGAGCACTCCTTATTTGCGGCGCTGTTATTCATTCATCTGTGTGCTCTAGGATCTATCCCACACTAACTCCAACCCATGTTTACCACCACTGAATGTTTGTTTCCTGTGCTGCTCTGACTCTCACTGGACAGTGGGAGGCACATGTAGTCTCTAGGATGCTGCACTTACTTTGTTGGTGTCACCACTGTGCCAGAATTGAAAATTTGTTTCAACTTTACTGTTACAGTTTGACGGACTCTTTTGGCACTAGATACTGTGCCAGTGTAACTAGTCTGATACGCTTTATGGTCATTAGGTTGTAGGCCAAGGATTTAATGCAGTGTGTTCTGCAGACTCTGTTGCCCAGCATTCTGACTCCAGGAGGTCAAATCCCAACCCCAAATGCCACTAAATAGCATATGTGGTGGCCTCCATTGCTGCAGCAAGTTTAAATATAATTTACCTTCAAGCCTGAATCCTATTGCTCGGACTGTATTTACTACAGTTACTGTACCTATCAAAGTAACAAATAATGCTCCAGCTCATTTTTCACAACAACAGTAAGAAAGAACAAAAAGTAAAAAACAAAATGTCATGCCCTACTCTCCACTAGACATCAAGACTGTTTCATAGGCAAAACTTTAAAGGTGATCCACCATACAGTTAGAAGCACTGGTTGTCAGCAGTTTGGTAGAAACTGTGCA